>OU026092.1:10936851-12421851 GCA_907269075.1 Idaea aversata | reverse complement strand
GTGAAGTTACTTAAATTTTGGATTTATTATTCACATAATCATACTTCTAAAATACCAATAGAATTTCCTAGTTTAGTTTTATACCTTCTATTCCATTAATTAATCTTTATTTTTCCAATATTGTTTTTCCCTAACGAACCATCTGATAGAAAAATCGTATAGGCATCCTTAATTAATTGAACCTATCTTGAACCTCGCTGGGAAATCAAAGTTTTTATCTTTCGAGTTATATGTGGAATAACTACGATTTTCATCTTTATTCTTAAGGGTACAAAGTTGGATTTAGTTCTAATCGTAGTCGTTTTAATTTGCAATTTTCTGGCTTACTATTACAGGAGGATTAAGTTGGGGATAGAATCTTTAATTTCCTTGGGGCGTCTCCTTCGAATGGTTGATATTAGATCTGGTTGATACTTTAAATTTCAGTATTGGAATTTGATTTCTGTACTGAATACCTAGTTTTCAGTTTTATTTGTTTTGTATTACCTCAGAACAATAACTTGCTGTTATTGTTCTGAGTGTATTACATTGGCTGACATAAAGATTGGCTGTCAATTGGTGAAAGTATTTGCTGTCATTAGCTGCACTTTTGAGTTGCTGATGGCTTAGGCCCATCCAGTATTTAAAGTCGTCTAACCACGTCCGCCTCTGCCTGCCTTGGGCTCGTCTCCCCTGAAACCTTTATTTAAGTATCATTCTGTGGAATTTATAGGTACTGTGACTTCTCTTGTAGGTGGCTTAAGAAGACAAAACGTCTTAAAAACTAAGTTAGGATTTAAGCCTTCTGAACGCGCCCACCAATAAGGCACAAGAAACTTATAATAAATAAATATTCCACACATCGCCATCTAGCCCCAAGCTAAGTAACTAGACTTGTGTTATGGGTGCTAGACAACGGATATACTACTTAGAAACTTTTATTTTGTAAATATATACTTATAATACAAAGAAACAACCAGACCGCAGACGAATATCTAATCATAAATACATGTCTGAGGCGGGAATCGCACCCGCAACCTTGTGTTTGGCACTCCGGTGTGGTGACCATTAGGCCAACTGGGTCGACTTATGTCCTTTACACTAAAATGTCGCATTTAACTGTATCATAGCCAAAAATTAATTAAAATAGCTATTTAATTGCATAAATCTGACGATTCGGAGCCTATCCATGATTAATCCGGTGAAAAAAGTTTTATTATAAGTTACAAATTACGAAAAACTTATTTGCTTGGAAAGAACACTCCCCAGGTTGCGAAACCCCTTAATGACTAACCAGTAAACTTCCTTCCGACTTCCTGAAAACAAAAAAAAAACTTTTCATTTTGGAATCCGTTGAACACTGACCTTCATATACTACGCTGGACAGGCGACTGTCATCAATGGAATTGCTTCCATTTTAAAGATATACTTTGTGGGATATTATAACTTTCAACTCCCATTATCCTAAATTGGATAGATTATAAATTTGGGGGATAATGCCACAAATATTTCCCCTATCCCCCATTTGGGGAATAGTAGCAATACCCCGATTTTTGCCATTTTGGTGCTGATAGCAGTGGTCAAGATTAGAAAGAAAGAAAAAGTATTTATTGAGTACAAACACACAAAAACACAGGAGTGAAGAAATGAACATGCCAATGAAAATTAATTAGATAAAAAACAAAAAAATGACATTAAAAACAACATAAATGAGGAGTCGTGTTCTGACCCAAATGGGTCGACCTCAGCTAAAAACTGGTCTTCCGGCCAGACCCATCTAGCTAGAAAGCTAGATTTTAATAGATTACTTGGAACTAATACTCGTAGTAGCCATGTCATCATGTTTAATCATTTTTGGTTAGTAAGGACAACGTACAATAATAATTGACTATGGCCACTGGGGCCGGAAAGTTCTAGATTGGAGATCAAGTGCCGGAAAACGCAGCGCGGGACAACTTCCGACTAGGTGGCCTAATTTAGGTCGCGGGAAACCATTGGAAACAGAGGGCATCTGACCAATGCCGAAGTTTTTAGGGGAGGCCAATGTTCAGCAGAGGACGTTTTGTGGCTGATAAGTAATCTTTACCGTTGTGAGTATGATGACAGGAAAAAACAATTTTCTATGATCATACTCACAAAGGTCAAGTTTCTTGATTTTCTTGTGCCTTCTTCTCATTGCTGGGCGCGTTCTGAAGACATAATTCCTGACAAAGTTATTGACGTTTCAATGGCTAATTATAATCCAAATAAATAAAGGAAGGTTTAGTTTTAGTTACTGGTTATTTTGACCGACTTGACTTGCTTGACAATTATGTTTTTTTTGACATTTTATTTTGTTTGTTTTTTTATTATTTTAATTTGTTGTAATTACTATGTAATTATGAATTATATTTGTTGTAAGGAACTTATTAGTAGGTAGTTTATTAATTTATTTAAAGTTTTATTATTTAATTGTTATATTTTATTATGCGATGATTCCTGTGATTTAAAATAATTTAAGGAATTTTTACTTTAACTTTGATTTTGACTTTGAATTTCATTATGATGATGAAGTTTTTGTATCTATAGTTAAATACCAGATCTAGCGTACTACGTATTACATGATATCTATGCTTCTGAATTACAAATCACATCGTCAGACTGACGGACTGCGATTTAATTTGACAGAAACAAGTCTTAATTAAATGGAAAATAATTTTCGAAAATTCTGTTGATACTTAGACATTCAAATTTTCTTATTGAAAACTGGTTATTGTTAGGATTCTATTTAAATTGATGTCGAAAGAGTTTTCATTTGGACGACTGTTGTTTATTCATGCGCCATCACTTTTATGTTTTTGTTTATTTAAATAAAAAAACCGGCCAAGTGCGAGTCGTGCTCGCGCACGAAGAGTTCCGTACCATTATATTATTCTTCTAATATCTGTAAATAATTTAATTGTCTATAGCTATCATGCACGGTTCATGAGATACAGCCTGGTGACATACAGACAGTAGAGTCTTAGTAAAAGGTTGCATTTTTACACTTTACGTACTTTTTCCCTAATTTTTTTGTTTGTTTTATTTTTTTTTATATATTAATGTCCTAATTGATTTCATAAGTACTCAAGTTTATGTCGATAGGTACCTATCGAGTTGTTAAAAAAAAGAGAAATATATTTATTTGTGCTTTGATGTAAATAACACAAGCACGAAATAGCTTTAAAAAGCTATTCAATTAACGAATAACTAATAAAAAAAAGCAATAAATCAGAAACATAAAAACTTCTGCAATGCGACAAATGTCTTTTATTCTCGTTTTACAGCCCTTTACAAAATTCAGTTCACACAGGAAATACTACTGAATTTTAAGGGCGAACCCAGACCACGGACTTAGTCGGTCGATTGCTAGTCGACAGTCACATTTAAAAACAAACAAAAAAACAAGTGAACATTGAAAAACGAAAATCCAATCATTTTGTACTTGGCAATCTAACAGCGACTCTCGTAAATCCTGATTCCTTGGAAATATTGAAATAAACAAAGTAACCCAAGTCTACAGTTTATGTGTCATGCTGTTGGTGTACCTAAAATAAATATTTTAGGACCATGTACTCAAGCTAAGCTAAGCAACCAGGCTTGTGCTATGGCTAGACAACGGATATAATATTTTATATTATTACTAGCTGTCCAGGCAAACGTTGTTTTGCCATTTATAAACAAAATGAAAGGAAACAAAATAAAAAATAGATATTAGCCGATTCTCAGACCTACTGAATATGTATATAAAATTACATAAAAATCGATCGAGCCGTTTCGGAGGAGTATGGTAACTAACATTGTGACACGAGAATTTTATATATTAGATAGTTTTATTTTGTAATATACTACATACAGAAATACCCAGACCAGAAACAAATATGTGCACATAAATATTATGTTTAAGGGGGGTCCATTACGCATACGACCTTGGTACACAGCCTACTAAATAGTTTCTACTGGCACCGATTGCCTTCGTTGGTGAAAATTGTTGATTATTACGAATGTGTTGTGTTTTTCTCAAAAGTGCTGAGATGGAATTGTAGGTGAAATTTTTACCGACATGTTGGTGTGATTTTGAGCAAAAATTTCTTATAGTTTTGAAGCTACCTATCCTAAAATTAGGAATGAAAACTAGTCTACCTTTGAAATTACAAGGACTTTTCGCCTCAAAATTACCCCAAAATATCGGTAATAAATTCACCTACAATTCCATCTCAGCACTTTTGAGAAAAACAAAACACATTCGTTACAATCAACAATGTTAGTTGTAACCGACGGGTATTTCTGGCGCGTTGCGTTTGGCAGCATAAGCAGCCTTATGCTGCGACCGAATGAATGCGAACCACCGGGTGGTGCTAAAGAAACAGTAGGTAAGCGGTGATAGGCCTTGGTCGGCGAATTCTAACACCACCCCCTTGACCAAGTCTTGGTGCCAAGTGACTCATTGCGTTCCATTCTGTTGTCCAGGCTGCCGTTCTCTTTCCAAGCAAGCATGCTACATCCTCGACGTCACCGTCGCTTCCCATCAGATGAGATAAATAAAATTCAAAATTATATATTACCGGACATTCCACACATCGCCATCTATCCCCAAGCCAAGCAACTAGAATTTTTTTATTTTATTGATGAATTATAATCAAACAGCACTTAAATCACTATCACTACATAGTATATAACAAAGTCGCCACGCCGGAAATCGGTTTTACGTGCGGCTATAGTGAGTTCTAACGATCTGCATCGAAAAACAGCCCTATGTCCATCATTTGCAGTTTCGACCCACTGTGCGTTGCCACGGCAGAAATCAGTTTTACGTGCGGCTATAGATGTTTCACATCAAAAAAAAAGTCACTCAGTGCCTATCAACTATCGATCAATTCCAAGTCCATAGTCTGCCCTCACCCAAGTACTTACTGCGAAATCGTTTTACGATTTTAATCTAAGCGCCATAATAGCGCTCCCGGTATTTATTCTGTACATGAAAGCGAAAAGTGCCGATTAATTCGGTAATCTTTATTTAACGGTTATCGTAAATTGTTAAAGTGTTGGGTCGGGAGTAGGTGAGAGGGTCCACTGTGCGATAAAATATGAAATATTTTTTTGAAACTTACAGCGCGTCTTGGGATAAAAACCCATTGACCATTATTTGGATTAAATATTCCTTCAACATTGATTGAATAATTGCGTCGAAATTAATCGAGTATTTACATCGAAATGAATCCACAGGTTTTTATTGAGTATGTCCCACTGGCATCATTAGTTTAGACCCATTTATGGGGTGAATGGGATTTTAATTTCTGATAATAACATGATAAAAAAAATACTAATTTAACCTCTTTTGGTTTGATTGCGTTAAAAGGAATCATTGAAATCGGACTTCATATTCAGGAGTACGGGTACATCGCTAAAAGATAAAAAAACCTAAAGCATACGTGTCGAATTAAGAACTTCCTTCTTCGAGAACTGTTTGATTGACAATACTAGTAGCACTCCGCGGCTTCACCCCCGAAACACCCGATCCCGTAGGAATAAAAGCCTATGTTATTCCCAATGTATCATCATACTAAGTTTCATTAAAATCGGTCCAGTGGTTTACGGAGCTTAGTTGTTACAGACATAAAAACAAACAAAATACAAGAAAAACTTTCCTTTTTCTAATATTAAGTGTAAGTAGATGTTTTGACGTATCTACTGCTGCAGTTTCATTAATACAGCCTTCTTGATTTTTTCCCTCTTTTCTTATATTTTTGAAGTATTCACTTACATATCACTAAAATTCAGTATTTTTTATTCATTTCACTTCCTGTAGGGATAATTTCTAGGGCCAAAACACCTTTCCCTAAACTGGAGCCAACCTATTTAGTGCAAAATACCGTACAAAATAGACCCATGTCCTTGTCCATTAAAATAGGTTTTATAGGAAAACGCCTTTTTTGTTCACGGTGTAACGAAGGACACAACTTTAAAAGGACACCCTGTATACGCTCCACTTATTCTGGGCTCGACCTAATCGTGTTACACATGGTTAATTATGCACATCCTATAAATAGGTAGGCTTACGGGCGTAAGTTGCAGCAATCAGCGTATTAAAATAGGTTCACGATACTTCTTTTATTTCTTGCTTATTGATAGTTTTTAAAGGTGAAGATTTGTGTAAATGAACCCGCCAGAGGCATCAAGAAAACTATGTTCAATTAGTGACTAAAAATTTAATTATCTTAAAAATAATTGACCACTTGCACATCTTAATCAACCATAGAGATTGTAACACTTTTTTGCTGACGGTACTTTTAATCAAAAACTCATAAGAGTTTATAAGATTTTTAAAAGCTATTATAAATACTTGCAATGTATGTATGTATGTTTTTTCAAGTGGAATCTTGCAACTAAACTTTGTTAAGCTTCATTTTCAAGAAACTTATTAATGGGGAGTATCGGGAACGGGTGCATCGGGAATCGGGATCCTCCGGTACTAACCTGAAATTTTAAAAGAGATGACATTAGCACATTTTTGAAGTGAAAACTTCTTTAGCGGCGTTGAGCACTTTTTCTGTAATGGGTATAAAATCTTAAACTCGCGTCAGGACACGTGACCTGATCGAAAAAGCGTAAGACGGATGGAGAGTAGACAGCTATTTAAGACGTACATATGGTATTTTTTAACGGACGACTATTGACGGACGACAAATGTCGGACGACTATTGACGGACGACAAATGTCGGACGACAATTTGTTGGACGACAAATGTCGGACGACTATTTGTCGTCCGACTATTTTTTTTTTTCATCTAAAACTCTTTTTGCGTATGTTCTCGCGACATATGAGATTTTACACAGATATATTTTAATTTGTGCTCGCAATACTACTAGTTCTAACCAAGTTTTTGATTAGCTTATCACTTATACCACAGGCTCACATCGGCTTATACCTTTATATATATTTTATACTTATAGCAGAGATTAAGGCTACCTTCGTGTTAGGAAATTAATTATGAGAAAAACGGGCCCTAGATTATAAGGGTTTCTGTATTAAGTCAGTTATCACGTTGAAATATAATTATGACCCGAGAAAATTATTTGGTGTAAGACAGAGGACTTGATAATGAAGCAGTGAATTGTTTTGGTGATAGATTAAATTTAAAAAGGTTTATAAATTAATTAAACACAAATTCGTGAATAATTTTACTTGCTTGATTAATTTTATTTAATAATAATAATAATTTAATTGTTTGAATTCTTTATTCAGGTAACCATGGACCCAAAAACAGAAAATTTATTTTACAATAATAAGTAGTAATAAAAATAAAAGAATTAAAAAGTAAAAATATAAATAAATTAAATGTTAATAAAATCAAGCTACAAATCAAATCAGCAAAATAAAATAAAATAAAACAATGTCAGTTGTTACTGACATTGTTTTATTTTATTATTGACATAGACGTATGATATAGAGATTGTTATATTTATTATTATAAAAATAATAATAAACAAAATTGTCAATATTTTCTCCCCGGCAACTAAATAAGGCTTTTTTAGTGTAGAAAAACTAATTTCATATACCTCGGACTAAGGGTGTAGCAAACCGGCAAAGTGCGAGTCGGGGATGCACACGTAGGGTTCCGTACCATTATATTCTGTTTCATTATCTGTAAAAATTTCAACTGTCTAGCTATCACGGTTTGAGATACAGCCTGATGACAGACAGGCGGACAGTGGAGTCTTAGTAAAAGGATCTCGTTTTTACCCTTTGGGTATGAAACCCTAAAAAACACAGAAAGATAAATCATGACCAGCTAAGGCGCAATAGTACATTGTTACCCTAGGTGTGAAAGTCACTCATTAAAGTCCCGAGACGGAGTTTGGCGCCCTCGCTACGCTCGGGCGCTAATAGTTCGAGGAACTAAATGAGTATTTCACCCGAGGTAAACACTGTGCTTTTCATTACGAATAATACATAAAATTCTTCCTAACAACGAGAGTGAATGAGAGACTCCATACTACCTGATCCTCTTACAAGGTTGGGACCAAAGAGGTTATATACATGTAGTGTTATTCTTTGGTGTTACTTAAAGCAAGGAGGTTAGGTTTTTGAAGTTTCTAATGCGTAATGATACTGATACTGGCTACATGCACATTGCACAAGCCGTGCGAAGCCATAATTTGACATGACAGCTGTCAGTAAAAGCGATTTTCCCTAGGGCTGAAAGTTTTTCTTTCTACATGCTCTTCAGGCACCTTTACAACTACTTTCGGAGTATGAGTAATTAAAAATCTATTACGTCCGTTTATTACTCCCATCAGTTACATATATATAACTTCTGTCATTTTCTTTCACTTAAGCTGTGATTCGAAATGGACTGAATTTCGGTAGAAAACCCAGAGGAACTTCAAATATCTGAGGTTTGGTAATTAGGCTTTGTAACTATCTTATATTTAAACGTAGTTGTACCTATCATTTAATAAAATAATCATAAATTATTGTAAGTATTTATTTGCAAAAATGTTTTAAGGCCCAGTTAAAGTTTCAGTACTTAATTGAAAAAAAAAAGGGTTCCAGAGACACCGATCACATAACAGGTCATTTATACAAAAAACCGGAAGTCTGGTCTACGATACCATTTTGTCTTTTGGAGCATGAGACAAATTAATTATTGGATAAATAAGATTATTTATCTTAATACAACCCGAATAATAGAGTAATTCATGATCTCGCCCTATACAGGGTTATTGGTAATTATACTAGCAAGTCGTTGAGGGCTACTTCTGTGCATGTAAACAAACAACTTTTGTTCTACGACTTTTGGAAATTCAAACATGTTTTTGAAAATTTTGAGATTAGGTTTACCTGAAAATTTGCTGTTCCATACACGGAGAGGTCAATAACCTTAAAATTTTACTTATATTTTAAATTTTATCTACTGCTCTAAGTCTGAATGACTTTTGTTATAAATAATCTGCTGTTTTTCGAATTTACATAAACTCAAAATTGTTATATTTTTTTTCGAATTTCCAAAAGTTGTAGAACAAAAGTTATTTGACACCAGTCGTGCCTAAAATGAACATTCACTGTTAGATTCAATAATGTACCAGATGCATGCAATGTCCACCGCTCTAACGATATCTACTGGCGATTCCTAATATCAATAACTATAAGTGTAGGGAATAATAATATTACCTATGTACTTTTCTTTACTTTCACCTCTATGTACAGTCACATTACCAATTAGCTGAACCCCACGTGACCTAGCACATCTGTAAGCTTGTAAAGTAATGTTACCTAATTCTGTTTTTTTGTTACTTAACTAATTTTACCAATATTTTTACTTAGCTTATTAATTTTGTTTTTTTAAGAAATGTACTATACAATACAATAAGTATAGAAAAATATCAAAATAGGTAAATACTATATTTTTACAGATATGCGAGTAAGTTCTGGGTCGCGTGGGGTTCAGCATGTAGTACTTCACTACATAGTATATGTTAGCGCTGAAGGTTTCAGTAGAAAGACTAACTATTTTTAATTTGATTTAATGATGAATTAGGTAGGTATAGTACATTATATCGGTGCGCGCGAGTCGTTCGTACTGTCGCGTCGCTGGTTGTCGAGCGTGTGTGCGGGCGGCGACCGCGGGGTCGGTTCCTCCGCCGCCGCGCTCCGCATCCTTCCCCTCGGCGTCCCGCTAGCTCGAGCGTAGACATCCTGGGGGGCGTTGGAACTTGTTTCCAACTAAGTCGACGATGTAGATGAAGTAGTTTGTTGAAGGGTCTCTCAAAGCAGATGACCAAGTTGAAGCAGAATGATGAAGTGCATCTTGAAGTAGATGGCCAACATGAAGTAGGAAATGAAGTGGCTTGGCGTCATTGGTTGTTAAACAGTGGGAAGATAGATAGTCCTCATTGGCTGTCCAGATTAGGCTCTGACGAAGGTATCAGGCACATCCGGTTGACCGCCCTCTTCACCGTACCCTTGGTAGTATGTACGTCAGCTACTCGACATATGTTGTCCTTGCCCTTGTACAGTTTAGAGACGCGACCCATCCTCCAATGAAGTGGTGCCAAGTTGTCTTCTTTGAGTAGGACAAGGTCTCCTACTTGGATTGGTGGGCTGTCTTCTTTCCATTTGGTTCTGTTTTGAAGCTCCGCCATAAATTCTCGCCGCCATCTGTCCCAAAACTGTTGACGCAGTTGTTCGATGCGCTGATGTCGATTAGGCCTCGATGAGGTGGTGGGCAGTGTTGGTACAGACATCAACGGACGACCGATCAAAAAGTGCCCGGGAGTCAAGGGATTTAAATCAGTAGGATCGGACGATAATGGAGAAATAGGGCGGGAGTTGAGGATGGCTTCTATTTGTGCGAATAACGTGGACAACTCCTCAAAAGTCAAGGAGGCGCTGCCAGCTACACGTTTAAGGTGGTATTTTGCGGAGCGAACCCCTGCCTCCCAGATTCCTCCGAAGTGAGGAGAGTAAGGAGGGGAAAACATAAATTTAATGCCCTCGTTCGCAGCATAGGTATGAATTGATTGGCGACTGGACCGCATAACTTTACCCAACTCATTGTTGGCACCTACAAAGTTTTTCCCATTGTCACAATATATAACATAAGGCTTGCCGCGACGAGATACGAACCTGCGTAGGCACGCTAGAAAGGCTTCTGTACTAAGGTCGCTGACAACCTCTAAATGAAGGGCCTTAGTTACAAGGCATACAAAAACGCACAAGTAGGCTTTAGTTACACGGCTACCCCGTCCCTTTTTAGAAGAAATCATAAATGGTCCAGCAAAGTCAATTCCACATGAATTAAAAGGAAAGTCTGGACTGGTTCTCACATTAGGCAAGTCCCCCATCTTAGGCTGTATGGTCTGGCCGCGCATACGAGCACAGACAACACACCTTCTGCATATAGCACGCGCAAGATTTCTACCGCCCAGTGGCCAGTAGTGTTCGCGAACTGACGACAAAAGTAGCTGAGGGCCTGCGTGAAACAAACGTAAATGTTCATGTTGTAGTATAAGTTTAGTAAGGTGGTGTTTAGCATCGAGTAGAATAGGATGTTTTTTGTTATAGTCACAATCAGACTGAGATAATCTGCCTCCTACTCTCACCAAACCACATCCATCTAAGAATGAATTAAGAGGCAACAATTTGCTTTTGTGATGCAATGTTTTGCCAGTTTGCATTTGTTTAATATCAACTGAGAAAGATTCTGTTTGACTTTGTTTTAACAAAAGTGTTAAGGATTGTTCAAGTTCATCAACCTGCAACGAACCGGTAAGTTTATTTTTATTTATTTGACAATTATTAACAAAACGTAATACATATGCATAACTTCGTTTTAGTTTTGACAAGTTTGAATAATTAGTAAATTTTATAAATGATTCATAAGCAATTTCATTATTACAAATTAATATTTTTATTTCAGGTAAATTAGAAGGCGTAATGTGAGGTTGAGTAGGCCATGCATTTTGACCTTCCTTCAGGAATGAAGGTCCCTCCCACCACAAAAAGGAAGCCTGCAGCTTTTGCGGGTCGATGCCCCGAGAAGCTAAGTCTGCAGGATTTAAGTCTGTTGGAACATGGTTCCAATTATAATTTAGGGTAAGTTCGTTTATTTTATTGACCCGATTGCGAACAAAAGTCTGTAATGTTTTACTTTGAGTCTTAAGCCAACCAAGCACGACAGTGGAATCTGTCCACATGTATACTTGTGTAACGTGGTACGGTATTGACTTGACAACCTTATCTGATAATTGAGCTCCTAACAAAGCAGCAGTCAACTCTAGACGTGGAATTGTCAGAGTTTTAATAGGCGCGACTCGCGATTTTGCACACAGTAGCCTTACACTACTCTGTCTATCATTATTAAGCGATCGCATATATACGCATGCCCCGTAGGCTTGCTGTGAAGCGTCAACGAAACAATGCAATTCCATAGACTGAGTATTCTGACTATCTCCTATAACACAACGAGGTATGACAATATCAGACAAATGATGAAGGTTTTCTAGGAAGGTGAACCACCGTTTTGCGAATGGCTCTGGCACTGGGTCATCCCAATCCAATTTGGCATTCCACAAGTCTTGGAGTAAAATTTTAGGCTTTATTATACAACAGCTGACTAATCCCAATGAAAGAGCTTACAAGTAGTAGATATAATTATTCTTTTAGTAATTTTAGACGTGTGTTCGATACCACTTGGGAAATGCAATTGGTCTGCTTGGGGTGACCATTTTAAACCTAGGACAGTAGCTTCTTCATGAAAATCAAGACAATTTAAAGATCCTGATTGGTCATTTAATATTTGAGGACAGTTAGTACGGAATTTTCTCAGTGGAAAACAAGCTGAGTCAAGCACCTTGGTGACGTTTATATAAATGTGTTTTAACTCGTCTGTGCTTGAAGATCCCGTATTAAGGTCATCTATATAAAAATCATTTTTAATGACGTTAGCGATAATTGGATCAGGGCACTGATTAGCTAACTGGACGAGGCACCTCGTACTCAAGAAGGGAGCAGAAGCCGTTCCATACGTCACAGTTTGAAGTTGTAAGATTTTGATAGGCTGTTCGACTCGATCCCTCCAAAGAATCAGCTGTAAATTTCGTTGACTCTCGTCTAAAGCCACTTGCCTGTAAAATTTATTTATATCGGCTGTCAAAACGAATTTATGGACTCTAAAGCGAAGAAGGATAGAGAACAAGTCGCTTTGTACTACTGGACCTATAGCCTGAAGGTCATTTAGCGACTTGCCTGAACTAGACTTGACAGATGCATCATAAACAACACGTAGGCGGGTTGTTTCCCGTTGCTCCCTTATAACCGGGTGGTGCGGGAGGAAACACCCAAATTCAGGCCGTTTAATCTCTTTTAGATGACCTAAATCACCATATTCTTTAATAAAATCGCTATATTGTTTTTTAATATTTTCATTTTTATTTAATTTTCTTTCTAGGTTCATAAAACGACTCATTGCAATAGGGAATGAGTTACCGAGTGCCTGCTCAGGGACCTCCTTCAGCGGCATCATGACAGAAAAACGACCGTCAGGTAAGCGACGAGTGTTTTTTAAAAAGTGGGACTCACAAAATTGTTCGTCTGAAGAATAGGTATTTTGTTCTGAGGGTAATTCTTCGACCGCCCAGAATTTTTTAATAGACTCATTGATATCTTGAAGTGATATTAGAGACAAAGAAGGCTCATGGAAGTCTTGAAGTGACTCCATGGAATTATGTTTCACAAAGTTACATTTAACTTTGGAAATTGGGTTGAACTTTGGATTAGTAGGACCGGTAGGACCCGCTACTAACCAACCAAACAAACTCTCCTGGAGTATAGGTTTATTCGATCCTAATTTAATTTGAGTAGGACATATGATGTCAAAGAATATGTCCGCCCCTAGTAAAATATCTATCTCGGAAGGTTTATGAAATGAAGGGTCGGCAAGAACAATATTATCAGGTAGGTTTAGTGTTTGAACATCAACTTGTACGTTAGGTATGGTACCCGTTATCTTAGGTATGACTAAACAATTAACATTCACACTATACGACTTCACACGGGACCTCAACGTAACACCACATCTATCAGACACCGCGCATAAAACATTACTTATACCAGACACGTTAAAGCTATTTATTTTTTCTGTTACTAATCCTATTTTCTGTTTCAGATCATCGGTAATGAACGACGCTTGGCTTCCAGAATCCAACAATGCACGGGCGAGGTAAGTACGATTATTTTGATTATTAATAATTTCAACAAGAGCCGTACATAGTAGGACTTGGCCTGGAGATACCACTGATAAACTCACCGGATTATTGCAGGTCGACGCGTCGACGCTGTTAGTAGCGAAGTTACTAACTGTGCTAATGTTTTTATGTAATGTTGTATTATGTTTTTCTCGGCAGATGCGGCACACACCTTTCAAAGTACAATCTACAACGGTGTGACCACGACGCAAACAGTTGGTACATAAGTGAAGTCTAGAAACTGCAGAGTGTCTGTCATCTATGCTCATGTCCTTGTATATGTGACATTGATGCACATAATGATTAAATTTATTACAGATAAGACATGCCTTTTTGTGAGAACCCTCCGAAACAATAAATGATTTTATATTTTTATCATAGTTTTTATTATTTTTATTAGAAATATTTTTATGTTCATAGTTGTTGTTATAAGTACTTCTAGTTTCCAAAGTATTCGCTCTGTTTTGTATAAATGTTTTAAAATCCGTAAGTGTAGGTAATTGCGATAAGCGCCCTTTGTGATCTTCCCATTTGCCACTGGTTATAGGATCTAACTTATTTGAAACTAGAAATAAAACCAAGGGATCCCATCCAGTCGTGGGAACATTCAAGCTATTGAGTGCGCTTAAATTTTTATGAACTTGGTCACTCAAATACCTTAGAGCATTGTATGATTCCTTCTGAATAGGGTTAAGGTTCACTATCGCCTTTAAATGATTATTAATTAAAATGTTTTTATTATTATACCTATCACATAAAGTGCTCCACGCAAGCTCGTAGTTATTAGCGGAAAAATCTATGGATCGAAGAGCGACTGAGGCACTACCTTGTAAAGAATGTCTCAAATAATGAAATTTATTAATCGATGCAATCGAATCGTTGTCATGAATCAATGATTTAAACGAATCACGAAACTCTAACCATTTAATATAATTACCGTCAAAAGTAGGTAGGTTTATGGTAGGTAACTGAACTGACATGTTATTATTATTCGTAGAATGACAATGACCCGACTTACATGACTTCTCCGATCCATGATCTGAGTTCCTATCTTTGTTCAAAAATGAATCAATTATTACTTGCGCCAAAGCGATTTGAGAAATAAATTCATTTTCCGTAATCTCACGCTGAGCTATTTGTTCGTTCACATTTTCAGAAAGTTCTTCTATTTCTGTTTGTAGTGAGTTAAAATTAGATGATAAGTCTTGTATCTGAGCTACTTTTAACGATAATTCTTTTATTTGTAAGTTAGTATAGCCAGATTCTTCAACGGGTTGGAAGTTTTGTAAATAAGTTTTAAAATTGGATAATCTACATCGAATAGTGCCCCGTTTTCTTGATAAATTCTTTAAATGTTCCTTACTAGACTGTAAATTTTCAGAATCTACATTTAAAAGTGGAATAGGGCTTTTAGACCTTGCTTTTGACTCGCTTTCAAACATTATTAACAAAAAAATTCAAATTTGAACAATATACCGTTAAATAATCAAATACAATGAGTTTGGTATGTTAGTTTAAATATACTGTGCACTCTGACCGTTAATACAATCCAGTCGTCACCCAATTCAAACCTCAGCCGCTGCCGCCGAGCCCGCCAACCGCGCAGGCCGCGTCAGCGGAGCCCGCAAACCGCGCAAGCTGCGCTCGCACGGTGCGACTTGCCACGACGAGAGACGACCCCAACGGGGCGCTGGAATAGTCGGCACACAAGCGTTGAAATACAAAGAATAGAATGATAGTTTAGCTTGGGATTATTTACTTTGAATCGTAATAAAATTACGCTAATTATTATTGGAAATGAAACGAAAATTATTAATAAACAATGCCAGCAATTACCATACAAAATATAGCCAGCGATTATGAAATATAATAAGATAATTAGTACGATAAGAATGTATGGAAATTTCCAGTAAACTTTTTAATGTGGCATGTAGGTAGGAATAACGGTTCGCTCTAAGAAATGAAATGAAACTGCGTAATAGCAAATAGGTACTTTGGCAAAGAATATAGGTACATAAAATGGTTTATAATGATAGTTCTGTGTAAATATATAGGCGAGAATGATGCGCTAAAAGCAAGACACCTCCTCAAAACAGCTGCGAAGTAGCTTAGGCATTCACACAGAAATAGAAGTTGGGACTTGGAAAGAAGGGAAAGCAAAAGGAAGGCTTACTTTCTTGTATGACCGGCCGCCCCCGTCCGTCCGTACTCACTGACACGACGACAAGGATACTCCGATTTCGTCTCCAGGCCCAGGATCTTCAACAGTCACGGTCGCCACTTGTTAGCGCTGAAGGTTTCAGTAGAAAGACTAACTATTTTTAATTTGATTTAATGATGAATTAGGTAGGTATAGTACATTATATCGGTGCGCGCGAGTCGTTCGTACTGTCGCGTCGCTGGTTGTCGAGCGTGTGTGCGGGCGGCGACCGCGGGGTCGGTTCCTCCGCCGCCGCGCTCCGCATCCTTCCCCTCGGCGTCCCGCTAGCTCGAGCGTAGACAGTATAAAATAAAGTCACTTTTCGCCGTCCCTATTTCCCTTTGTATGCTTAGATCTTAAAAACTACGCAACGGATTTTGATGCGGTTTTTTTAATAGAAAGAGTGATTCAAGAGGAAGGTTTATATGTATAATACATGCATAATATAGCCGTGCGAAGCCGGGGCGGGTCGCTAGTATGCTATTGTCATGATTTTAGGAATTTATGTGATTTAATAGCGTTGTTTATAGCGTTAATTGTCCATAAATAACAAATATTAGTTATTATGTAGATTAATCAACATGACTAGTGCTGCCATCTGCCATTTACACACGAATGTTAATAGTTCCCCTTAGCTCCGTTTCCCGCGTGGCGGCGCTAGCGCTGCGATTGGAGGTAATTAGGGTTCATCGGCGATGGAGCCATTCGGATATCGTACGCCGAGCTAGACACTTGTCTTGAAGAAGGGGTCAGGGTAGGACAGTCGGTCCAGTACTTAGATTTAGGTACCTATCTACCTACAGTTGGAGTGAACCCAATATATCAGAAGTGCTAAAGGTCTCGCCCACAAAAGTGAAGCCGTTGTTCAAATCGTAAGTACCTACATACCCGCTTCTTTTACTTACTTTCCTTGAGCTTATTAAAGTCGAGAGCGACTATAAGTGTTATTTTCTTATTGCCTATAATATAAAGAAAGGATTAGCATTTCTTTTGAGAGCAGACTATTTACATATCATATCAAAAATTGTTAATCTTTCATGTAAACCGGAAGGTATGTCAAAAAAAAAGCTGGTCCAACAGCTATTATTTAAAATTTATAAAAAGAAAATGAATGTTGGACAAATTCACAAAAAAAAAAACTAGTAGGTATCTTATTCAGTCTTCGAACAAGACTGGATTCTAACGGTAAGAATTGATATTGATTTTTTTTTTCTCTTTCTCCTTGTTTTTGACCCACTTTGTCAAACACCGAGAATAGAGGTTTGCTGTCACTTTTCCCCTTTTATTCGGAAGGTAAAACGAATAGTTTCGCTCTAACATTACTTATCTACTATAATATGTCATTTTACGTACATATTTGTTAATAAATATTCTTGATTTTTGTTTCGTAATCATTCTGTTTCTATAATAATATGCTCGTATATAAAAATATCAAAAAGATATATAACGAACATAGCAAACGGAATAATTAGTTGTGTTCTCTCATGTGTGATGTATAGATCTACCTAATGTAGGATTGAAATTATTAACCAATACCTGTGTATTAATAACGTACAATATGTTATGTGGGTCGGTAGTTAGTATTCGAAGCAAGCAAAAAAAAAAAAAGGTGTGAGCGTGCGCCTGTTAAATTGATGCGTCGAACGATGCTTATGTATTTATTTGAAGATGTGAGCGTGCATCTAGTGAACTTTAAAATAAGTAGAACTAAGGGACGTGAGCCTACGTCTGGTAACTTGAAGTTTCGATAGTTGATGTGAGCGTGCATCTAGCAAAAGTTGCTTTGATATTGTGGCGTGAGCGTGCGTCTGGTAACTTGAAGTTTCGATAGTTGATGTGAGCGTGCATCTTGCAAAAGTTGCTTTGATATTGTGGCGTGAGCGTGCGTCTGGTAACTTGAAGTTTCGATAGTTGATGTGAGCGTGCATCTTGCAAAAGTTGCTTTGATATTGTGGCGTGAGCGTGCGTCTGGTAACTTGAAGTTTCGATAGTTGATGTGAGCGTGCATCTTGCAAAAGTTGCTTTGATATTGTGGCGTGAGCGTGCGTCTGGTAACTTGAAGTTTCGATAGTTGATGTGAGCGTGCATCTTGCAAAAGTTGCTTTGATATTGTGGCGTGAGCGTGCGTCTGGTAACTTGAAGTTTCGATAGTTGATGTGAGCGTGCATCTTACAAAAGTTGCATTGACATTGTGGCGTGAGCGTGCGCTTGATGATTGATTGGTTGATACTTGATACATAGTGAAAGATGCGAGAGTACATTTTACAAGTTTTGTGCTGATCTTGGTGACGCGAGCGTGCGTTTTTATGGATGGGAGAATGTATCTAATGAGAATTTTATTGACATGAGTGATGTGAGTATGCGTCCAGTAGGTGGTTGATGTTTCGACCTATACACCTATACCTATACGTTTACATAAAGCAGATATATTAATTTAGGTTACGTCTGAAATCTTTTTCTTATTTTGATTGACATATTATGTTAGAGCGATGGTAAGACATCGACAGGCCTGTGTACCTATCTTTCATGAGTTGACGAGAATTATTATTGTTTAATATAAGGATGATTAACGTATAAGTACTTACATCATGAATGCGTAACAATCGAATTTTATACGGTTCAAAGCTAACAAATTGGAAAAGTGATAGTAGTTAATTGATATTATTTATAACTACCTACATATTGAATAGGAACTGTTATTATCGAGATCTAGTATAATATAATATGATGATACCTTCTTGTTTTCATCATTTATATACCTACTCAATGCTCAATAATTGTCGAATTATTAAATTATGTCTCTAGTTACAAGCTTTTATTTAGTTTCATCTGTCCCGTTGTTTGTCATTAAAATCATTTGATGTTCACCGTCGGTTTTCTTTCGTTTAAGGAAATGGCAGAGTCTAATGGGTCGAGTCATAGTAGTATCAGAGGACTACGTGTATTATTAAGAAGAAATCGTCTCGTGAGCACGTCGAGTCAAAGTTCCGACGACGATATTCCAGCTCCGATACGGAAACGGAGACAAATTGCTTCCAACATGGATGATTCGGAAAAAAGAGTTGCTAAACGTCGTAAGCGCTCCAACGACGTTGTTAATGTTGTTGATTTGGTAAACGCCTTACAGGCCAAAAATAAAACTTCTATAAGTTCTCATCAAATGCTAAATGCTATACCTGAGTTTGACCCAGAAAATAAAGCTCAAAACATAGAAATTTGGCTTAATAAAGTAAATGAGTATGCGCGTATTTATAATTGGGAAGATAGACTTATATCTCATTACGCAACGCAAAAGTTGATGGGTACAGCTAAAAATTGGCTTTATTCTCTACCTAGTTTGGATCATACTTGGTCAGATTGGCAGATAAAATTACGACGTGCCTTCCCAGTGGATGACAACTTTGCAATTATGTTGGAAGAAATGTTCTCAAGAAAGACAAAACCTGATGAGAGTTTACGAATCTACTTCTACGACAAATTGATGCTGTTAAACAGATGCGAAATCATAGGGAAGAAGGCAGTGGACTGTTTGATTCACGGAATTACAGATGTATCGCTCAGAAACAGCGCCCAAGCCTTAAAATGCCAGGAGCCAGAAGATTTGCTGAAGTATTTGGTAATCCAACAGCCTCGGTCAATGTCGTTTTCGCATACACAGAAGAAACGCGGTTACACGGATGGAATAGATAATGGATTTCTTCGTTCCAAGATTAGCTGTTACTCTTGTGGCTTAGATGGGCATACGTCTAATAGATGTTTCCAGAAAATCAAGAAAGAGAAGTTCACAAGTATATCGAATACTCTTAAGTGTTTTAATTGTAATGAGGAAGGACATCGATTCAGTCGATGCCCAAAAATTTTGTTAAAATGCAATATGTGCAAGAAAGTTCGTCATAACGATAAAGACTGTAACCGGTATCCTTCCTCAAGCGGAAAAGACTCTCTAAAAACTGAAAAAGTATTAGTAATTGATTCTGCTAATTCTAATGAAAAGTATCATAAGGAAATTGAAGTTAACAATAAAACATTAAGAGCTTACATTGATTTCGGTAGTGATTGTTCCCTCTTAAAACGATCAGATGCAGAAAATATGAGTTTAACAAAAACCTACAACGACTTACCCTTAATTAAAGGTTTTGGTAATGCATGCATTGCGCCCCTATATAGGTCTCAGGTTAGAATCAGTATTGATGATATTGAAGATTGTTTAGAAGTATATGTGGTTGATGACAAATATCTACATGTTTCGATGTTAGTCGGTCAAAATTTCACAGAAAAACCAAATCTCACTGTATTAAAAGACAGTAACCATCTGATTTTTTATAATAGCTCGATTATGCATACAGACGCTCTAGCAATAAAGTTAATTTTGGATAGTGAATTAATATTAAAAGATGCTCAATTAGTTCCAGTACACAGTGAATCATGTCATACGGGAGATGTTTATGTTGAAGCACAATCGAGAAATATTCCTGGTAATGAGTATCGCGTTCATCGGGGTATATACAGTATTGTAGGAGGTAAAGGTTACATTTTAGTATCAAATGATTCGGGTACTAACATTATTTTAAAGAAAAATACAACACTTTGTCGAGCACTTCGATTCAAAGAAGTTGACATAATGAATATACGAAAAATTAACACAAATTCTTTCCAAACTCGACCACCTCTTGTAAAAAGCGACATCAAGGTTGGCTCTGATGTTGATGAAGTGACTTTAGATAGACTGTATAGACTCCTTCAAAATTATCGCGACTGTTTTGCATGTTCGTTGGAAGAAATAGGTTGTGCGCCAGTAGATTTTGAGATGAAAATAGAGTTGCATGACTATAAACCTGTTGTCTATCGACCGTATAGATTATCAAATGCGGAAAGAGTTAAAGTAAGAGACATGATATCAGAACTTATTGACAATAACATTATTAGGGAGTCAAATTCAGATTACGCTAGCCCAATACTTGTTGTCAAAAAGAAATCGGGAGAACAGCGCTTGTGCATAGATTTCCGAGCTTTAAATTCCAAAACCATAAAAAATAGGTATCCACTTCCACTGATAGAAGATCAAGTTTCTCAGTTAAGTGGCAACAAGTTTTTCACAACCTTGGACATGGCCTCGGGCTACTACCAAGTGCCTCTCGCCGAAGAAAGTAAACACCTGACAGCGTTTGTTACTCCAGACGGACACTATGAGTTCAATCGGATGCCGTTTGGACTAACGAACGCGCCAGCAGTCTTCCAAAAGTTGGTTAATCAGATGTTGGGTGCAAGCAGATTTGATAGTGTTTTAGCTTACATGGATGATTTGCTTATTCCTACCCAATCCATCAATACGGGGTTTGAAAAACTTGAAAACGTTCTAAAATTAATTCGAGAATATGGGTTGACTTTAAAGCTTTCAAAATGCCATTTCTTTTCTTCTACAATAGAGTATTTGGGGTACGAGGTATCGGCTGATGGAATAAAACCAAGCAAATGTAAAACCTTGGCCATTGAAAATTTTGCGACTCCGACGAACGTACATGAGATGAGACAATTCCTCGGGTTAACTAGTTATTTTAGAAAATTCGTGAAGGGTTTTGGTGAGATTGCTAAACCCTTAACTCAATTAACAAAACCGAAGGTAGAGTGGCGGTGGACAGAAGTCGAGGAAAATTCTGTATCAATCTTAAGGAAAACATTATGCAGTCGTCCTGTTCTTGCACTTTACAACCCTAACCTTAAAACGGAGTTACACACTGATGCGAGTTCAGCTGGAATAGGGGGAATCCTCATGCAATGGCAAGAGAATCCAAAAGTCCTCAAACCAGTAGCATATTTTAGCAGACAAACTTCCCCGGAAGAAAGATTTTATCATTCCTACGAGCTCGAAACCTTAGCTGTGGTAGGGTCATTAAAAAAATTCCGTACTTATTTGTTAGGAACACATTTTAAAATAGTTACTGATTGCCAAGCATTGCGACTAACATTAAGTAAGAAGGATCTAGTGCCAAGGATAGCAAGATGGCTTTTGCAAATGGAGGAATATGACTACGATATGGAATATCGTCCAGGAAATCGCATGGCTCATGTCGATGCTTTAAGCAGAAATCCGGTTGAAGACCCTAATGACGATTGCTTGCCAGAAAATGTAATATCTGTACTTCACATAGAACAGAGCGATTGGTTAGTTACGCTACAACTTGGTGATCCAGAAATAAATCGAATCACCAGAATATTAAAACCTGATGTAGATGAAGAATTCAAAGACTTGAAAAAGCATTATAGCATTAAAAACAATATTTTGTACAGAAAAATAGAAGGAGACGGGAATGATTTACGATTAGTCATACCGAAGGGTGCCAGGTGGCAAATTTGTCGCCTAAACCACGACGAAATGGGTCATTTTGGGATTAAAAAGACTTTGGAGCGAATTCAAAGCCAATATTGGTTTCCCAAGATGACAAATTTCGTTAAGAAATATGTTGGAGCTTGTCTCGAGTGTGCGTATAACAAGGACAGTAACCCTGTTAAGCAAGGTCATATGTATCCTATAGAGAAAGCGAACGTTCCTTTCCAAACGATACACATTGATCACATAGGGCCCTTTGTAAAAAGTAAACGAGGCAATGCGTACATTCTTACCGTCGTTGATGGATTCTCAAAATATGTATTTGTAAGACCAGTAAAAGACACCAAAAGTGTCACAGCCATAAAAACTTTGCAATCCATTTTTCAAGACTTTGGTTCACCGGAACGAATTATATCAGATCGTGGCACAGCGTTTACATCGAGTCAATTTAAACAGTTTTGTCAGGATAAAAACATCAAACATGTATTAAATGCTGTTGCATGCCCGCGCGCGAACGGCCAAGCGGAAAGATTTAATCAAACTATACTCAGAGCAGTCGCAGCGCAAAATTCAGGGAAAAATGAAAAAGATTGGGATGTAGCCGTTAGCAAAGTACAATTTGGCATTAATAGTACAATTAATGCGACCACCGGAAAATCCCCCTCTGAAATATTATTTGGGATGCGATTAAGAGGGGATTCAGATAGTATGTTTCAGGAGGCTTTGAACGATGTTAACAGCGAAAAAAAAGACTTAAATGAAGTAAGAGATCAAGTCAAATCTGTCATAGATGAGAAACAAATTAAAATAAAAGAAGCGCATAATTCGAAAAATCAACCAGCTAGGCAATATAAAGTAAATGACCTTGTCAAAATAACCAAAGTTTCTTTTAATGATAATCCCGGGCAAAGCAAAAAGTTGCTACCTAAGTTTATAGGGCCATACAGAGTAACGAAGGTTATTGGTAATGATAGATACGAATTATCAGGAGTTCCAGGTTTCAAAAAGACAAAAAAGTTATCTACAGTGGTTTCTACTGATCGTATGAGGCCATGGATCAATGTTAAAGCTCTAAATGTTTTAAGTGATGATAACGATAATAGCGGATCTGAGTCGTCATAAATTAGAATAATAACCAATAGAAATTCATTTTCTAAAACAAAATTGAATGACACTGCCGAATGTCATGATTTATGTTTGAATATCGCTGTGAATTTTTGTTAACCTTGTTGTATTATTATCATTCTTATGTTATATCCTTTAAAAAAAAATTGTTCGTGTATGGCGTAGTTAATTAATAATTATTATGATGTGTAGTATAACATTTTTATAATAACCCAAAAGTAAGTAAATGTATTTTTGTAATACACTAATTATTGTGCAATGATGTCGTTTTCTTTACTGTCATTGTTGGGTTAGTGGTACGTGCGTCAGAGTCTGCACGTAGTCCGATGGCCGAATGTCATGATTTTAGGAATTTATGTGATTTAATAGCGTTGTTTATAGCGTTAATTGTCCATAAATAACAAATATTAGTTATTATGTAGATTAATCAACATGACTAGTGCTGCCATCTGCCATTTACACACGAATGTTAATAGTTCCCCTTAGCTCCGTTTCCCGCGTGGCGGCGCTAGCGCTGCGATTGGAGGTAATTAGGGTTCATCGGCGATGGAGCCATTCGGATATCGTACGCCGAGCTAGACACTTGTCTTGAAGAAGGGGTCAGGGTAGGACAGTCGGTCCAGTACTTAGATTTAGGTACCTATCTACCTACAGTTGGAGTGAACCCAATACTATAAACATCGATTCATAGTGTAAATTCCAGACACCCGCATTAATCGTTTTGCTGTGTCATTCCTCATAATATAGTCATTCCTTCGGTACTACAAGGGAATGGAATCAGTTGCCTGCGTCTGTCTCTCCTGACGTGTACAATTTGGAGGTCTTTAAGTTACAAGTACGAGTGAACAGATATCTTCTAGATAAGCGTGCTACATCTTAGAATAATTGAAACTGATCATATTTAAAGACATTTAAAAGAGAATAATGTTGAAAAGAGTAATATATTCATACAAAAAAACGTCCTGGCCGATTATAAAGCCAGGCCGTTTGAACGAATTTCAGAGGGTACGTATATTGATGTTATTAATTTAATAACTTCTTTATATATTTAGGATAAGTTATATATATAATCTGAAAGGGTATATATTTAACTTTATTTTGATTTAAAAAAGTAGGCAAATGAATTAAATTGTTTTATTTATGACACAAAATCAAAAAACACTAAGGAATATTTACTAAAGCTCCCCAATTAATTGGGGTTTTTTATTATTTTATTGTTCTTTTTGCTTATTTTTTTTACGGTTTATATTTTATTTGTTTATTGACTTTTCGTAGGTATTCTTGTTTTTGATCTAAAACATACAGTTTTTTTGCTATAATAATTTTTTCCGCCCAAGTCGTGCCCTAGGACGGGCGGTGGGCGGGCGGCGTGCTGGGGGACGCTCTTCGTTTTTTTAAGGTCATTATTCGGACGTTCCAGTGGTTAGACTGTATATTCACTTACCATCAGGCAGGTGCGATAGTGATCAAATGTTTTTCAGATTTATCATCTTCGAAAAAATGAACAGTTTTCCAAGAAATACTTTATATTGGATACAAGTTAAAAAACCTTCATAAAAATACAGATTGCACGTCTTTATGAGGTCACTAACCGCCCAAGAAGTTCTTTCTTTTCCTTCTCGCCTAAACCAGGAAAATGTTCGAGCAAATCCATCAAACTTAATTAAGCAATCTAATTAGTAGTGCGAATAGCCCCGAGGATTTGACGAATGTATTCATACCCTGGAAAAAAAGCTGTCAGAGAATCACTAATGAAGCCCCGCTGAGCTTTCATTAGTTTATCCGATGAAAGCTTGCAAGAAGCTTTGGTAAATAAGAAATGAGTAGGTATAAATGAAACAAGTTTACCCAGTGGACTTTTGAACGTTGATTGTACATATCTCAGAAATAGCATAGCAATAGGATTTAAAGTTGCTGGCAATAAATCATCTATAATAGCTGTAAAGGCCAATAATATAATTTATTTACAAAAAAATTATGAATTTCACATAAATTATTAACCTTTATTAATAATCATGGAAATCAACATTGAATTAGTAATTCGAATAAATGCCGAAATTACAAAAAAAAATAATGACCCATACCTAATTTACCGCAAATTATAGGTTGCAATCAATTTACTTGTATACGGGCTTTTTTCCGTAACTAGACCTCTGTATTGTGTCCTTTTTGCGTGAAGATAGATTAGGCCATGGACCTTTTTTAAGTCCATGGAGTAAGCTTGCCCAGCAGCACCTACTACCATCTAAGCTTAGTCGACCATGTCCAGAGCAAAGAAATCATCAATACGTCAGTCAACTAAGCCGCAGGTTTCATCACAATGTTTTCCTTCACCGTAAAAGCAATGCCAATTAGCGCACATAATATTATCCTAAGAAAAATCATTTGGTACACACCGCCCAGTATTCGAACCGTTGCAATCAATAGAATAACTCAAATTACAAATTAGTATCACGGATTAACAGCATCAATAGTGTAATTTGACAGTTTGATAGATCGTAATTAGATATTCGATTGCTTGATAGAACGTCCCTCAATACCTGCCCTCAGACTAAATTTATTGTAGTCTGAGTACCTGCCATATTAGGTATCTATACCTACTCTAGGATACTAACGGGGTGGTTTATTTAAGAGTAGGTACGTCAATAAAGACCAGTCCGAGGAGCTGTAGCTATGGGAAAACGTTTTAGTAGAGCTCCCCTTATCTATTAAAATAAAAATGAATCCCTATTTCCATATGCCACGGCATGCGGCATCACGCGTGAATGACTGGACCAATTTCGCTCATTATTTTTTTGTGGTTTGTTATTGTTGAAAGCGCGGGGCGAACATTTTTTATTTAATTTAAATGTTTTTGAAACACTAACGAGTTAAGGGACATTTATTTTATTGATACAAAAAATTCTAATTAGGAACAAATCGCTATCGATTGGTACAAAATAAGGAATATTGTTTTTTTTTTTTTTTTTTTTTTTTTTTTTTTTTTTTTTTTTTTTTTTTTTTTTTTTTTTTTTTTTTTTTTTTTAAATTAGCAGGTGTAGAGGAGGTGAATGAAACGGAGGAGTTTTACAGCCAAAGAGTTTATTTTCCGTGTTTCAGGAGGTTACAGGGTCGGTTTCAGGCTTTCAGAAGAACAGCCTGGAACAGCCTTAACGCGGACGGGTCCCACACTGCGTTCCAATTAGGACGCACAGGCGGATGCTCCGTGTACAGAGGTGCGATAGCAAGCGGGGGGGTTTCAGGCAGTCCAGGATCACTGTTCCATGAAGGACGCAGAGCCCCGATGCACACTCGAGATAGCCTAGGGAGGATTGGTCGGGTCATTTCAATCGGACAGTGTTCGGGTCCAGATGTCTATATGATGCGGAAACACAACGTTTGCGCGATCTAATTTGATGTGTGCTGCCATCTAGCGGTGAGAACGGATAACTTCGCCCCTATTAAGACGTAGTGTTACACAGGTTTGTTTTCTGCTATGGGTAAACTAACTTATATAAAAACTAGCTGTCCCGGCAAACGTTGTTTTACCATTAAAAAAAAAAAAAAAAATAGATGTTGGCCGATTCTCAGACCTACTGAATATGCTCACAAAATTTCATGAGAATCGGTCGAGCCGTTTCGGAGGAGTTCAACTTCGAACCCCGTGACACGAGAATTTTATATATATAGAGATATAGTTTTATTTTTTGTCAAAATGTCATCTAGTATATTAGCTAATACGCCACAGAGCCGAAGATCGGGCTCAGTGGCGTATCTTGGGAGAGGCCTACGTCCAGCAGTGGACTGACACCGGCTGATGATGATGATGATGATGATAAAGAGGAAGGATTTCATTATTTGTTTGTTTGCATTGATTATTATTTGATTCATTGTGAGTAAAACTGCTTTTAAAACCGATATTCCCACGGGATCGAGAAACCGCGGAGCGTTGCTAGTTCTGTAGGTATATCTTAATATATATAAATCTCGTGTCACAATGTTTGTCCTCAATGGACTCCTAAACCACTTAACCGATTATAATAAAATTCGCACACCATGTGCAGTTCGATCCAACTTGAGAGATAGGATAGCTTACATCCCGATATTCCCACGGGATCGGGAGTTACGCGGGTGAAACCGCGGAGGGCAGCTAGTTTTTATATATATTTATTCGTCAGTCTTTCTCAATACCATTCCCTACATCAATTTTAAAAGAAATATTATGCCATGTAAATTCTAGGATCGTACTTACAGTTGAAAATGTAACTCTCATAAAACAAACAGACCCAGTGCCAATGCAAGCACAACAATACTCGTTTGAGAGAGGCACCTGACTTTTAAATTATGTACTGGTACGTATGTTCGTGGACTGTAAAACAAATTTTTAGTAGCCATTCTGTTTTATTTTCAACATTTCGACGACATATTTTAGCACATATTGTGTGACTAGCAGCGCGCTGCAGTTTCACCTGCGTTAGTGTTTCTTTAAAAGTAATATCATTGGCAAATGTCTGTTATTTTTAGTCATATCAAAAATAAGTTGTGTCTAAGTTTTAGTTTTGTTGTTGTCCAAATAAAGATATATCTGTTTATTTATCTATTTATCTATCTAAATGAGTAGAGAAGGACTATTCCTATAAACACAGAATACATAATAATTACTATGAACTAGGACAGACACTTTTTACCCCTATATAGGTCGAATTTCTAAAAATCCGTTCTTAGTGCTCGCTTACGTCCTAAAAGGCGATGTGAAGTTCGTAGCTAGTTGTAGTTTCAGAAATTTTGTTATGAATTGAAAATAATCGTGATACATCTTAGACCGCATCACCCAACAGTCAGGTGTGATAGTAGTGACCTATCATATGTAAAAAAAAAAAAAAACAGCGCACTCCGGGAGTGCAGGCAGAAGTGAAAACTGTATATCTGTGTAAAATCTCATCTGTCGAAATCTCATCTGTCGCGAGAACGGCTGAAAATGCTCACTCGTGTATCAGTGATGGCGCTAGCGTGCGACGCGAACTGCGTACGGCAGCTCGCTGCGAACCTGCACCATCCACCGAGAGATGTCGCTGTTAACACTGTTGTACAGAAGTGAGTATCGTAGTTCGGCCGTTTGCACAGAGATGGCGCTGTTTTCAATATTGCATAGTAGTAGAAGCACAATAACTGTTAAAATCTCATCTGTCAAAATCTCATCTGTGGCGAGAACGGCTGAAAATGCTCACCCACAAAAGTGCCCAACGCGCCATAAGAAGTTTTCACTTCAAAAAAAATGATTTAAGATGAATACAGATGCCAAAAACAGATTTTTTTAAGAATGAGCCAATTAATTTTTGAAAATTGTTTTATCTTAATTTCCCGATGTGTGGGTTTTATTTAACACTATACAAATAACATTCTTCTCAAAGAGTAATGTTATAATAGTTCTATTACAACATAACTGTGGTAAATAGGTAGGTCAGAAAATATACCTAATAACAAAAGCCGTCGACATCCAATCAGTTGATTCAATCACTTATCTATCCTTTATTGATGCTCTCCATCTATCTCTTAATTTACCCCTCTACCATGCAGTTCAGTTACATTCCTTTTGAAAGCAATCAATGTTATGGCGACGGGTTAGGTCCAATCGCTGCCCACCCATAGGTATCGTATATTTTGTTTTCATACATTCAGTCCCGCCGCTGCGCTGCCCCGCTTTAAGACGCAGTGGGACAACTCCTGTCTGCGACGCAGAAGTTTGAGGACTCGATTCCCGCCGTTAAACCAATATTTGTTTACAGATATTGTTTTCAGTAAACAAATATTTGTTGTGTTCTGGTTATTTCTGTATGTACCTATTTAAGAATTTATTTACAAAAAAATATATAAGTATTCTATCCGTTGTCTGGCTGCTATTACACAAGCCTAGTTGCTTATCTAACAACATTGCACAATGTTGTGTTCAAGTTATTCGATAACAGGAGGTTCTAGATTCGAGTCCCGCCGCGGAACTAATATTTGAAAGATCTGTATTTACGCTCGGTCGGTACTTTCGTGAAGTATTTTTAGTATTAAGTAAAATATATTTCCAAAAACTGACCCATAGTCTTGAACACATAAAACACCGCGGTCCGAACCGCTCGCGGTGCGAATCGACTAATGACCCAATTAAACTACACGGCAAGTTAAAAACAAAACACTATAGTTTGAAATTAAAATAAAAGTGTTTGAAAAGAATTTCTTAAAGCGAAAGCAATCACACTACCAGGTAGATCCCCTGATTAGATCGAGAACTGCAACCAGCTATTCCACCCTAGAACCGGAACGAAGTAACTTCCAAACAAACTCATCGTCCCTTCCGCTTTTTAGAACAAGTAGAAAAGTTCTTCAGCAAGTTTAGTTTAGAAGTGAAAAGACGTAAGTATTCGACAAATATACTGCGAGTGAGACGTTTTGATAGTAGTGGAACTTATTAATGATCCTAGTAGCAACTACTTGGCAACTCGTTACTGGGGCAATATATAAAGCGCCGACTGCCTTCGAACTTGCCTTCTTTCCCATTGAATTACTACGGTTTCCTTATTTCTTTGAGCTGTTTGTTTTTATGGATTAATTTTCGTAGTTTTAAATGGGCACTGGATTTCTTTTTTATATTTATTTTTTAAGATTCAGATTATGTATTTGCTATAATACACTACATACAGCAGATCCTTGTTTTTTTTTTTCAATAAAATACCTACTTGGTAGGTAAGTAATTATTTAGATTAAAATTACACCTTTTGTAAAATGCTATTTTAGACTTTTTCCTGACTTAGTCATACAAGATAGGCTTTTAAATATAGACTAAGTAAAAGTAACAACTAGAACTGCTGTGTGGGCACGAAAGAGACTGACACGTATTTTTTTAAATAAATAACATCTCATACATACCTACTATTTTTCAAAATGAATGATTCTATAACAAATTTAAAAAAAAATAACGATTATCATAACAACAACAAGCAACAACAACATCCTAAGTATGCTAGCTGGTAGGATGGACTCTGATATACTGTGTCGTTATACTGCTCTTCATGTTTGTAAACCTAAGAGGAATCCTCGGTCTTATACATGACTTGTTTTTGTATACTTACAGAATTTATGTACAAAACTTGCAACAGCTTAACCCGATGCACCTATACATATTTATATTTCTTTTTGGGCTTGAGTAGGTTAATTAAGGTTTTAGTTTTAAGTTTCAATTAATATATTTTTAAACCATGACATGAATAAGTACTAATTTAATTTTAATTTTTTGTAAGTTTAATATGGGTTTTCTAGCCTGAAATAAATGTTTTTTTTTTTTTATAACCAAATTGTAACACTTAGTAATAAAAAAATATAAAAAAATTTACAAAAAATAAAATCTAACCCCAAAACATTTTACCTAATCCATAACTTCCCCGGAAAGGAAACCCTATCCGCGCTAATCCAACAATATTTTCTTTCACAAAATCAATTCTTAAGTTGGGCGGAGTACGTGTTACTATGAATCATAATAAAATTCCCCTTTAGTTACGCAACCAATGTTTTATATGTTTGCGAACAGGGGTAGCGCATTATATTAACGGCTTAATGTGTTCATAAAAATAAAGATGTCTTCTCTAGAATTCATTATGCGGGTGAACTGAGGTGAAATGCTAGGTCAGAATTGGGTTATCTATATTTATAAAAGAGAAAAAGACTTATAGCGAAATATCTAAGAGCTACAAGTCTGGAACTTCGCATGGGGGCTGTTTGGTTGTAGGGGAGCAGTAAGATAGTATTTATGGAAATTTGACGTCTAAAGGGGTAAAAAAAGGAAAGTTCGTAGTAATTATCATGTATTCTGTGTTCTTCTTTTTTTTCTCGTATAGTCGTGTGGCTCTCCTGTTGTTAGAGTTTTCAGATCGCCTTAAGGCCTCTCACTTGACCTAACGACTGCTACTAGAGGTAGCAACCGGGGCCAATGGCTTAACGTGCCTTCCAAAGCACGGAGGGGCTCACGAAAACACATTTTTGCCACTCTACTAATTGGCCACCCATCGAAGTAATGACCGAGCCAGGCGTCGCTTAACCCGCACGACCGTAAACGATTAAAGAGGAGGCTCACAGCTAAGCGACGATTTGTAGAATTTTTTTTATAAACTCATAAAAACACGCTTTAAAACTTCTAAATTATTTCCTAAGTATCAAAATCAATCGATCGCATTATATTCTTTCAAACTTAATACAATAAATTGCTTATCAAAACTGTTTACTTGTTGAAAACTTACTGAGAGGAAAAAAAGAAAAAGAAAAAACCACACAAAGAAGGTTTTTCCAAAAAGTTTCGAATAACAACCTTTTTCTATACGACATCATATTTAACCGTAACCCTGGCATTAGGAGTGTTAGCAAAAGACTCGTTTATGACTTTCAAAGTGGAAAGCCATGTTCACGTGAGGGGAGGGAAGGTCGGACCTTGGTTTTTTATAATACCTTCCAAATTGTATACGTGTTGGGGCTGTATTCACTAACTTCTATTTACCACAACTTTGGATTTCATAGGATTTAAGTTTAAAAAATTATAGTTCTCTTTCCAAGTTCCTTGTCACTATCATCACTTCACTACATACATAAAGTCGCTTTCTCTGTATGTATGCTTAAATCTATAAAACTACGCAACGGATTTTGATGTGGTTTTTTTAAATAGATAGAGTGATTCAAGAGGAAGGTTTATATGTATAATACATGCATAATATAGCCGTGCGAAGCCGGGACGGGTCGTTTAATATATAGAATTAAAACATTATGTTAAGGTTTAATTTCAATTTTTATGTTTTCTAGTTTTATTTGTTTGTAACAATTATAGGCTCCAAATCTACTGGATTTATTTTGATGAAAGTTAGTACTGAGAATAAATTGATTAATTTTAAGTAACATAAGCTACTTTTCATCGCGATATTCCCACAGAATCGGAACTTACATATTAAATTAAAATAAAAATCAGATACAGATCCATAATATTTTACGTTATATTTTATGATTAAATTGAATAAGAATATAATAAACAAATACTTGAAAGTAAATAATCAATAAAACACGATAAAATCAAAAATAAAAGTCAGTATAAATTAAAAGTAAAAGTCAATATTTCAAATTCATTAAACAAGTGTCTAAATTATAATTTTCTTTTCTTTTTGGCATCAGTACTTACAGCAAGGTTTCTGCTGTAACAATGGCGCACTTAAATAAGAACACGGAACACAATCTAACGTGAAATAAATCGGTGAAATGCCATACAGAATATCGGCCATGTAGAGTACGCGTGTTTGTGGCTTTTTTTTTAAATTATGACTGACAAGTGAAAAGTCTCATACATACGCCCTAATGGATGTCAGATATTATATCTATTTACTTTATTTAGTCCAGTGTTTGTTTAAATTAAACGTTATGGCAACGAGTTATGAGATTTTTATCTTTATTTTGTTTCCCATTTAAGTAACGTGCCTGAATTTTGTTTGCAAAGTAATTTGCGGTGTTTTCTGTGTTTTTAATTACTTCGAATGATTCATATTTCTTTTTCGTACGTGTTTTTTTTCACCTACATCCTTTTATCAGTGAATTTTATTCGTAGTGTGATTTTTTTGCGTTTAATTGCTGCTATCAAGTTTTTGACGTGATAATTTCATCGATTGATTACAACGTACTGCACTCACAAAAAATGTGACGTCACGCTCACGTTCTCGTAACGTGAGCTTGACGTCACATTTTTACAATTATTGACAAGGTAACCATATCGTTGCTATGGTTACCATCAATGTATTCCTAAGCCGTTATCGCGTAAAAAACGTTTTGCATTCGGGGACTGCGCCGCGGTAAAGCTATTGCATCGTGCGAGCTTCGTACAGTCGTAACATAATATACATACACGTTAAGCGAACGGTCGGCCGAGCTACATGGTAGGCGGAGTGGGGGTGTTAGGTTTTATTTTCGTTCCGGAATTTCTTGATTCGGTCGCCGCGCTCAAAGCCCAAAGCGCGATAGAAGCTATGCAATAATTTTAAAATTATGGAAAGTTGAAAGGCAGTCCTATCCTAGCCTATGTAATACGAATCCACAACTTTCCTTATTATACAACTTAATATACACTTAGAAACACCTAGACCACAGTTTACAGTAATAAATATATGTACACAAATATTTGTTCGACGACAGCGGGAATCGAACCCGCAACCTTTCGTCGCAAGCTGGTCCCACCGCGGCACAGATATCGTCGAGAGAGTTTTAGTAAATTTGTTCCTTTTTTGGCCACGCTCAAGTATATCTTTGTCAGAGTGTACGAGTTATGTTTAGAGACCACGTTTCCCAATAAATCGTGACGTCATAAAGGCTACGTCACGTTCCCGTTCTGAAGGTTCAGTGGGTAAGGTTTTTATATACGACTAGCTGCGCCCCGCGGTTTCACCCGCGTAAGTCCGATGTTTCTCACCGTTTAAACCTTCCCTAGACCTCCACGAATAATTCAAGACCAAGATAAGATAAATCCGTTCAGCCGTTCTCGAGTTTTAGCGAGACTAACGAACAGCAATTGATTTTTATATATATAGATAGAAGAAAGATAGAGTTAGAGCTGAGGATGGTAAGGGTTAGTGCATATCATAGGGGAAAAAATAAGAATAGAAAAACAAAAAAATGGTTGTCTAAAAAGTCGTTTTACGGACGATAATTTTACGTGATAACGTCATAGGAAAACGATAAATAGTTGATTTTTTTTCTCCTTTATATAAGTCTTCTATTCGTCACTCGTCACCATTACACAAGCCGAGATGAGCGATATTATTAATAAACAAACACGAGAAGCGTAACGTTTACCATGACGCCATCATGGTACCGGAACATGACACTTTTTTGTGAATGCCGATAATCATAATCCATCGATTTATTAGACGTTATTACGCCAATAACTTTATTTTGGGCTTACACTATACTTTAACCAGATAAATAAACTAAACTTTAACTAAGAGCAAGTACAGTGCTGCCAAAAAAGAATTGTACTTAGTATTTTTTGTGGTGGCTGTGTCTAACAGCAACGCTAATTTTCAGTACAACAGGAAAAGTTGATATTCTTTTACACGGTAATGAGGGGCACAAAATGATAGTCATCAACTTCAATTAGTTCAAGTTCTTTATTGAAAATCATGTGTACAAAAGGTGATACAGATAGGTTATGGTTCATGATGATGCCCGTTTGGGCAAAGCATACATTCATATAAAATACTATCAAATTAATTTACATTCGAACGTGTAGCAGTTCATCCACACATGGTCCAACTTCACGTACTAAGCTTCACGCATTCACCTCTCTCATGCTCACTGCTCTCTGCTTGCGTTGCTGTTCCATAAATTTAAAACCTTGGAGTCTTCAACCCAAGAGTGAATATATACCTTCTAAGCAAGCGTGCTACCTACATCCTCAAGCTTATCGTCGCTTCCCATCACATGAAACGAGGTAAAATACAAGTCATTCCATGATGAAACTGAACCGAAATAATCAATAAAGCACTTACTGACAAAGCAAAATCTGACGGATGTGTCCTAAATAAATAAAAACACCAACCAACTCCGCTCTGCTTCGCTTAAGTTTTTTAAATTATATTTTTAACCATGTTCCTTCGCGGTGGTGGTGGAGCCAAAGTAAATAACCATGGTACTTTAAATTATGTCTAGAATTTCGCGGAATTTTCGGAATCTACAAGGGTTAGCCCGCGGCTAATACCGAGTCTTTGAAGTCCAATGGGATTATCTACGTCATCAATTTGCTAAAAAGAAACTTACTTTCTCCGCTGGCTCTGCAACCCAAAGTAGATCTTGAAATCTGAACCGAGAGTCTTCCAATGCTTCCAATACATGTCACATTTCTGGTATTGGCTATTTCTGGCTAATTATTGTTGACCTGACATTCCCGCAGGTCAGCTTCCACTGCAAAATAATAAAATAATAATAAAATAAATAAATATTGCAGGACATTCCACACATCGCCATCTAGCCCCAAGCTAAGTAACTAGACTTGTGTTATGGGTGCTAGACAACGGATATACTACTTATATACTTTTCTTTTGTAAATATATACTTAATATACATACAGACACCCAGACCACAGACAAATATCTAAGCATAAATACTTGTCTGTGGCGGGAATCGAACCCGCAACCCTATGTTTGGCAGTCCGGCATGGTGACCATTGTGCCAACTGGGTCGTCAAAATCATAGGAAAACAAGAAACTTTATTTTTTACCCCTGTGTGCCCTCGGTCTTCGAATCAGGGTAACCCGACAAATACTCCCGTCGAAAATTGGGTCGTGTGTCGTTTGTACAAATTTACGACTAATATAAAATAGATTTAACTCTTAAATATCGCCTTTTGAAATTACATTGTGGGAATGTGGGTTAATTTTGAAGAATGGCTGTAAAAATGGAACAGTTTGAAATTCTTTAAATTGCCCATTTGTTTGTGAAGCAAAGCTAAAGCCAAACAATTCGGTATAAATCCTGAAAGTAATGTCTTGACTTAGAAAGACACTTATTTTTACCCGACTATGGCGAAGCCAAAAGGAGGGTTATGTTTTTGGCCCATAAGTAGGTATGTATATGTATGTGGGTAATAGTGGGTATGTATGTTAATTTTTTCCACATAACTTCTAAACTATTTTCCATAATTTGACAAAATTAAGTATCGTTGGACGCGTCTTGATCCGTGATTTTAATCGTTTGGTGGACTAGCCGTGCCCCGCGGTTTTACACACGTTAGTGTTCTTCAAAGAATACATAATAGTAACTACGAACAAACAACAAAACTAGTTCTTTTTACCCCTGTTAGAGATCGAATTTTTAAAAATACTGTCTTAGGGCAGGTCATATAGCTCGCAGAACTGACAACCGCTCGCTGGGGAGTAAAGGTTCCCGAGTGACGGCCGCGATGCAACGGGAAGCTGCCCGGTGGACCGACGACATTGTGGCGGTCGCGGGTAGTCGGTGGACGGAGGCGGCTCAGGACCGCTGTTTGTGGCGTCGTCGTATGGGGAGACCTATGTCCAGCAGTGGACGTGTATGGGCTGATAACATGATGATGATAATGATGACTGTTTTAGTGCTCGCCTTCTTTTTAAATGGAACCCCATACGAAGTTTTAGACTAGTAGCTCCGAGAGATTAGGTACCTTATTTACAAAAAAAAATAACTTCATATTTTTTGCATTGTCGATAATGTTGCTAATAGAGTTTTTATAGATAGAGTGATTCAAGAGGAAGGTTTATATGTATAATACATGCATAATATAGCCGTGCGAAGCCGGGGCGGGTCGCTAGTAAAAGTTATAACCCAAGTGCAACATCTATGAATACTTACTTACCTATAGTAAAGACACCAACATATGGCCACTTCGTACTTCGTTTTCTTAGTGTTCAGTGTCATGCACGATCGGACATTATTCAAAGGTACCTCACAGGCCGTTCGTCGTCGTTTTACGACAGAACCTTTCTCCTCCATATAGCAGATACTACGTCACGTGGAAACGGGAATAGCCTTCGAAGGTTTTATGTCGTAGAAACGAATCGATTTATGTAGGTATTGTTGAACATCTTGGAAGAAATGGTAGACTATACAGGGTTATTGGTAATTATACTAGCAAGCCGTTGAGGGCTACTTCTGTGCACCTAAACAAACAACTTTTTTTTATGGATGTTCGCGCATATCTTCTTTGTTTATCAACCGATTTTGATGAATCTTTTATTCTACGAATTTTGGAAATTTGAAAAAAAACCAAAAGTTGGTTTTTTGAATTTTGCACATAAATTTTGACTTGTAAAAAAAGTGTCAATACAAAAGTTTTAGATCTTTTTATTACCTACAACTTTGCCATTTGTCTTTTTTCCATAGGACTTTTAGTTTTGCCGGAAATCGAGATAAACCGTATTTTACCCTTAAAAACTCACCCCCATCCCCTTCCCGACCTCAGATCGCCCGTAAATTATTTTTCCTTTCATTCATTTTCTCCCCTCCTTTTCTAATGGGTTTCATCCTAAGTACTATTTTTTTTTTGATTTTAAAAATTATCGACCCTGGTCTATGTTTAAAAGTACTTATTAACTACTTAATTTATACCTATTCTTCAAGGTTTTTTGAGTTTAAGTAGGTATTTGTTTGCATTCCAAACCGTGTCTGAAACGATCATAACTTCCTGTATTCAGCGTAGCTGCTGAAGGCTGATAATGGTCTATCTATAAGAGTTATCTCGCCGACGTGTAAAGTTGCTAAATCATCACCATCTGGTGCCATTTTCTAAGGAAGGTCGGCGGCTAATGGTGAGCGCACACCTAGCCGCACTGCACGCGCCGCAGTCTTCGGTTTGTATGCGCGCAGCGTCGGCTGGTAACGTCATCAGCATCTGCCTTGGGGATTTCCTTCGCTGCGGCGACTGCGGCGCGTGCGGTGCGGCTAGGTGTGCGCTCACCCTAAGTTGCTAAATATTTATCGATTTTAGGTAAAAGTTCAGTAAGAAAAATTCTCGAAATGCCCGTAACTTCGCTGTTAGGCAATAATGGCTTCCATTTTACTTTGTTATTAATTTAAAAATAAGAAATAAATCCGGCCAAATTTGTCAGATTCAAACACGAAATATTCCGTCCGTAATTTTTATTTTAGTATTTGTGGCAATAGAAAAACATCATCTGTAAAAATTTCAACTGTCTAGCTATCACGGTTCATGAGATACATCCTGGTGACAGACAGACAGACGGACAATAGAGTCTCAGTAATATAGTCCCGTTTTTACCCTTTGGGTACGGAACCCTAAAAAATAAATCCAATATTTGAACAAATTAGTTAGGTGTATCGTAAAATACTCCCCATACGTACCAGTTTGTTCAAGACAGATAGGTACTTCCCTTACATCCTTCCAACACACTGTCAATTAAAGAGGTCATAAATTGTGGGGTTACCGACAGATGGATGGCATCTGAGGGTCTCCCTTCCCAGAGAGGCTATAGATACATAGCACCTTAGTTGGTGTATGTACGGTCGGTTGCATAATTGCTGTTATAAGAATGTTTTCAACACAACCAAGATTCTAGGCACCTGCTTTAGTTAAAGTTTAAAGTCTTCTAACTCATGAATTTATCAAACAAAAATATTAGAATGAAAACAAGCCAATAATAGTATTTTTTAACTCTACCGGGGGCTGCAATTATGCAGCCGACTATACAATCCACGATCAAAAGTCTCTGCCCACCGTAACGTTTACAATCCTGTGCATCACTATTTGAACATTATATAACAACGTAACCTGTAGATCGAACCCACGTCGGTTGGTGTAGCGGGTGGCGGCTTATACCACTCGGCCAACTAAAGACATAGCTAACATGTTGAAAATAATAATCCCACTGAGTACTTTTAATTCAAGTATTTAAGTTTGTGTGCAACGTCTATTAGAAGAAGGTCGTAACTCCAATACTTGTTTATAGTATTATTGTAGCAAACTGATCATTTACTTATGACCCTTACTGTACAGTCGGCAACAAAACCAGCATTGCAGACTCAAATCAAATCAAATCAAGTTCTAAAATTACTATTATTGGAATATATTCATTCTTATCATTTTTGTTTGATAAAGTCATGACTTAAAAGACTTTTAACTTCAACTAAAGTAGGTGCAAAACAATTTTGGTGCTAACTGTACTTTCATTGTAAAGTAGGTATAAAATGAATTCGTGCGAAACGACCATCAATAATTTAATAAAGAGTGGCGTTTCGCACTTTCGTGCGAACTTCTTGCGGGCGAAACGACCACCTACTCCTAGAATCTTGCTTGTGTTGAAAACATTTTTATAACAACCATTTTCGAGCTCTACGGTGGGTCTGCAATTATGCAGCCGACCGTCCCTATAGGTTTATTAAGACTGGAGTTCATATTCGTTCTAAGACTTGGATCTTTGCCCATTTGTAATGGTTTAGCAACGGTTTAATCCTCCTTTGCGTCGCACAGTCTTGTAAAAAGAAGAATAACATGCGCACACGTTCAATAAATCAAATTAAAATAAAATCTCATTTCAATTTGAATTTTAAGTCGAATTAAACACAATCAATAACTAATTAACACAGGGTTGCGGGTTCGATTCCCGCCTCAGACAAGTATTTATGCTTAAATATTTGTCTGTGGTCTGGTTGATTCTATGTATTTTAAGTATATATTTACAAAAGAAAAGTATATAAGTAGTATATCCGTTGCCTAGCACCCATGACACAAGTCTAGTTACTTAGCTTGGGGCTAGATGGCGATGTGTGGAATGTCCTGCAATATTTATTTATTATTATTAATTTTACATCATCATCATTTCTCATTTCGCTCATTTTTAGGGTTCCGTAGCCAAATGGCAAAAAACGGAACCCTCATAGATTCGTCATGTCTGTCTGTCTGCCATATGTCACAGCCACTTTTTTTTTCGGTTATGTAAAATTATGTAGGGCTTTGGGTAAATAAAAGCCTTCTTTTTGTTGACTTGTTGTTATCGTTTTGCCTCACACTTTCTAGACTTATAGGTAAAGAGCCCAATTGCGACGGCTCTTTGGAAAAAAACGTGGTACACAAGAGAATTAATTAACGTCACGTCGATAGGCGTGCGTGAAATTTGGGCAAGGATGTGTTGCGCCAGGAGAAATAACGTAACGCTAAGAAACGTGAAACTTGTGTAAGGACGTCGTGCGTCAGGAGAATTTTACGTCAATAGGCGTGTATAAACATCACGTCACTAGACGAAAGACTACGTTCAGACGTCAATCAAACAGCAGTGATGCCACAGCCTTCCTTCCCAGTACCTCAACGAGGAGTTGATTATGTAAATGCGGTTGTGTGGCATCGGGAGTTACTTGTAAATTAAAGCGCAAGCAGTATCCAATTAGTAGGAAAGTGCCAGACAGACTGGGCGGCGGTCTGGCCCTAGTCCAATACAGGGTGCTGGTTTGGGCAAAGATTAAGGACCCTGTATAGAAAAAACACAAATAATATTGTTTACTACATTTTATGGCCCGGTGCACCGGTGAGTGAATGAAAACACCCCTGCGACGCATATTCTGCATATTATTTTCTTACATAAAAAAAGAAATAGGATAGCATTCCATCAGTTTTTGGCACGCCTATTACAAGTGTAATTGATTAGTTTATGCTAGAGCTAGATGGCACTAGATGGCACTAAATTATATACACAACTAGCTGCGCTCCGCGGTTTCACCCGCGTAACTCCCGATCCCGTGGGAATATCGGGATAAAAAGTAGCCTATAACCTTCCTCGATAAATGGACTATCCAACACAAAAAGAAATTTTCAATTCGAATCAGCAGTTCCTGAGATTAGCGCGTTCAAACAAACAAACAAACAAACTCTTCAGCTTTATAAGTATAGATTAGTAAAATTTATGTCTTTACTAGCTGTCCCGGCAAACGTTGTTTTGACATTTACAAAAAAAATATAAAGGAAAAATAAATTTTAACCTAACAAATATACACAAAAAAATCATACAAATCCTACATACATACAAAGAATTACACTGAATCCTTTATTCCGTGAATTATATTCACTCACTTTTAGCGATATGGTCGCCCATTTATGCAACTTGTACATTTTAGCCATTACTTTACTTTATGTATAATTATCGTGTTTTACGTTCCTCCCTGTGTCGTACAAATAAAGTTATCTATCTATCTATACTTAATTATACACTAGTACACACAACAAAATACTTTGGGTAGCACCGCACACATTGATTGACAAATATAACACGCCGCCCCTGTCGTGTAGTTACGCATAACCCACACTTATCAATAAAATTTAAGACTGGTGGATGTAGCTTATTCATACATTAACGCTTCGAAATACAAAAATAAAGAAAAACTGAAATTGGACAATGTTTATTGTTCAATCGTTTGACATACCTAAGGTGGGCGTTCTTTTGCATTAGTGTGAGGTGCTATCCTATGTCCTTTGGGCACTGTACATTTCTTCCACCCAACAACAAAGTGGGTAGTACAGAATTACATAATATCCATCTTCGTCATAAATATGGTTCACGATTGACCGCCCCCCTAACGGTCCCCTTGTGCTAACACAGGGGGACCGTCAATAGGTAAACATTGTTAGATTTTTTCAAGCTTATTCGTCCCCCTAGCCCAAGCTGTGGTCCAAGTAAAAAAGACGATCGAAACCGAACCAAAAGAAGATTGAAAAAATAAACAAAAGACAATCGCAAGGTGATCGAAACCGAAACAAAAGACAATCGAAAAAAAAATGGTTGTCTATAAAGTCGGTTTACGGACGATAATTTTACGTGATAACGTCATAAGAAAACATTGATGGTAACCATGGCAACGATAAAACGTTGCTATAGTTACCTTGTCAATAACATGAGGCGTTTCAGTAACGACGCGACAACAATAGGTCACTGTAGTGTCGTATCTGTTACCTAAACTAAACTGTTTATTGGTCTTTGGTCTGCCAATCGAGTGACCAAATAAGTTGCAACGATACTTTATATCCTACTAGATATTACCTTTACACAACTTCGGCTACCAAATCCCATCTAAACTGAATCTGAAATTGTAATTCTATTTTAAAGGAATATGAACCTTAACTTAAAGAATTAGGGTTCTATTTAGTAAGCACTAAAAGTTGTTATTTGCGGTCTAAATATCTAGTTTGGTTAGTGATTTCTGTGACTTGTATTACAAGTTAGAGAAATCGGTTGATTATTAATATTTACTATGAAAATAAGGTTTATGGAAAAACCGGTCAAGTGCGAGTCGGACTTGCGCAAGAAGGGTTCCGTGTCATTATAATCTATTTTTAGTACGTTTTTTACAGTAACATAAATACATAATTTGTAAAAAAAAATTATACGTTTTTATACGTTCTTATGGGTACGGAACCCTAACATAACTAGGTAGTTCCAGATGCCTCAATAGAGGACAGTAGTATAGAAATTTTATTTATAGGTATACCAATTTTGTTGTTAACCGACTACGGAAAAACCAAAAGGAGAGTTATGTCTTTCCCTCATTGCAGAGATTAGAACTTCCCTTAATTACCCGCTGAATCACCTCTAGACAGACAAAAGTAGCTAGATTAGACGAATATGATTAATAGACCTATAATATACCAACTAAAAATAGAGAGTACATTTTTGACGTATATCGTTGTATTTTGACGACCTCTATGGGTTTAATTTCCGCCATCGAATTAGTATTTCTGAACAGATACTTATACCTATCCTTAGACAAAAATATTGTTCTGGTCTGAGTGTTTCTTTAATATTTTATTTCTTTAATATTAACAAAAGAAAAGTGGTGTAAGTATTCTACGAGTATCAATTGCTTAGCTTAGCGATGGTGCTGTCTGCAATGTCGGGCAATATTATATTTACTTGTTTTAGGATGCCCTTTAAATACTAAAGTATTTATAGGGCACCTCCCATTCCCTCCCCACCTCTCCTTCTCTCTCATTCCCTTTAATTTGGAATACTATGTTTGTTTCTAGGAATTGGTCTTTAGCAGCAACACTATCGATTGATATAAAAAAATGGAGTGTTTTTTTTAACGTTGAATACTTGTCAAAATCGGGCGCGCAACTACTTTTAGCATTTTTCGCTATCTTTTGTTGTTTAAGATATAGCCCTGAAGGGCTGTTTCAAAATTCACTCTGTATACTAATAATATTATCGCATAAGACATAAGTTTAAGAAGTAGAACAAATGTGACAATAATTCAAATGGAATCAGGAGCAAAACTAATGGAAATACATACTTTTAAATATATTTTATTTCTATGCTATGAATAAGAGGAAATGCATTAATCTTCCACGGAGCGAGAGATAATTCATTAACGTCTTCATATGCGCATTTATCACAGCTTTGAAATGATATAGTCGTTAGACTTAGAATCTACTGTAAATGTAGCTAATTTAACCATTGCATAACTTGGGACAGTTAGCTAGGTGTATACGAAGACGACGGTGGTTTTGCAAATAACCCCTACTCCTCTAACAGATTATAAAGACGTTTACATTTCAAAATGTCACTAATGTTTTGTTTTTATGAGACTAAACCTCAGAACAATAACTAAAGCAAACTAAACGCTCGGTAGACGCACGTAAGTACAACAAAAGAAAAATTACAATTTTCCGACCAAAATACTTACAGACCGCTAGTAAATCTCGTATACTTCCGTCTAACATGTACAGGGGTTAAATCAAATCAATACAGCATACCCTTAAACAATATTGGTTCGCTTGAGGCGAAGTAAATTGGCAGACTAACTGGGGGTCCAGCGATCGTCGGAGCCCGAGGCGCGCCGCGCGCCGACCGGGAAAAATGCCGATGCCGTGTAGTTACTACAGTGGTTTTCAAACTTTGCTGAAAATAAATAGGTAATATACCTAGAGCCAATGTTAACTACTTTAATTTTACTTTACCTCTGGCTAAAAATCAGCGAAAAATAAGTATAATGTCACTTACTATCCGCACCACAAAATAATAGCCATTAAAAATCAAATCAAATTCATTTATTTCTAGAATGTAGTTTTACATAGTGTTCAAATAATAGGTAAGTTTCTAAAAAGTGCCATTAGAATTATTTTACTTTTACTATACCTAATCTTCACTTTATATTCTTACACTAGTAGTAGACACAAATAAATTGGGAGTCGACTAAAAGGTTCAAAAATCATAAAGCCACTGCGACGGACGAACCCAAAAATTCCTGCACCTGAAACTCTCCAACTCTCCCGGTCGTCTCAGTGTGCTCAGCGCTTTAGTAGCCTATGTTACCTCTAATTATACGATGCACCTATACTAAGTTTTATCAAAATCATTTCAGTAGTTTCAGTAGTTTCAGTTTCAGAGCGTATGCGTTACAAGCAAAAAATCAAAAATGAAAAAATATGGTTGTCTGTAAAGTCGGTTTACGGATGATAATTTTACGTGATAACGTTATAGGAACTATTTTGTATCGTTAACATTACCATTCTGCATACTTCAATACATTGCTATGGTTACTTGTCAATAACGTTTATGTCACGCATGACGTCACACTTTTCTGGGAATGCCGGTGTATAATTGGATTTATAAGAAGTTATCACGTCAAAAAAGCTTTATGACATTACTAGAACTAAATAAGAACTAAAATAAGAAAAGTTTAACAATATCTAGCTAGACTAAAGTTGGGATAAGGTAACGTAGGTAGGTACCAGGTTCAAGAGATTGATAGTTGTTGATTCAAGGAACCAACGTGCAACTAAATTGCTTTGCAATATGCAGCAAGCAAGCAGTTTAGTATTGAATTTTTTTATATTTTATAAAACATCATTTTAAATATTTAGCTATTTTGTTGTGTTTTAAATATAGGTCTTTCAGACTTAGAACAAATTAAATACTTAAAAAATAATTATTATCTTAAGGTTTATGACCTTTTCGCTTGAGTAACAGCTGACACAAACAAACAAACATATTATCCAACTAATGAAAACACATTCGCATTTCCAATTAGTTAATCGCAAGTAGATTTAGGGTGCACAGAAGTAGCCATTTCTTTTTTGATTAAGTTTATTCTACCTATTTATTCTATTCTTTATTTGGCCACCTTAGCACAAACCTAGTCCTGCAACATTTGTTTTCAAAAAAACCTCTCTACACTGTTATTGGTAAATATTAGATTTATACAGTGTTGCCAGACGCATAAAGTGTGATAACATTAGGGTAGGAATTGGTCCAGAACTACCTCCTCGTGGTCCACCCTGGGCAACGGCATATGCCGGCTAAACGTTCTTGACTAAAACTGGCGCACCGAATTGTTCCTAGCGAATCTCCCGGTGCTTTCCCTGCGATACTATCATCATGGATCTAAACAGTCCTTCTCAGGACTCCTCAACGACAAACAGCCCTTCTCAGGGCTACTCTATAAACAACAGCCCTTCTCAGGGCTCCACACCCACAAATAGTCCTTATCAGGGCTATCAGGCAACAAACACCAATGCCGCACAGCGCGTAACCACCAGAATTATCGGTCCTGCCGCCCGCATTATGCAAATAAACATTGAAGGGTCATCACGGTCTAAATGTGAATACTTGGCGAGACTAGCACACGAGCATAAAGTCGACGTCATATGTGTCCAGGAACACCATATCGACAAAGAAAGCGACTTATCTCGGAGAGGCCACATTGAGGGCTTCAAATTGCTGGGCTACACTCTCTCATCTGTCTATGGCTCCGCATTATATCAGAGATGCTCACTAAACGACTGTACGGTCTCACAAGTCACCAACACCAACAACATAGAGGTAATAATAGCACACATCGGCTCATTGAATTTGGTATCGGTCTATAAGCCCCCCGCCGTACCCATGACTAGTTCCACTCTGCCCAATATTTCACACCCAGTTCTCTTTCTGGGAGATTTTAATTGCCATCACACAGCATGGGGATACACAAAAAATGACAAGAACGGAGACGAACTTACAGCGTGGGCTGAAAGAAATGACATTCACCTAATTTTCGACCCCAAGGGACGTCGCTCGTTTAAGTCTGCGAGATGGAAAACCCACACCAATCCCGATTTGTGTTTCGCTTCGGAGGACGCGAATGGCTGTGTGCTCCCAGTAAATAAAACAATCTTTAATAGCTTTCCTCGGAGTCAACATAAGCCAGCACTTATTACCATTGGATTAGAAATTCCATTGTTGAAGTCCGCGCCTAGACCTCGTTGGAACTTTGCGAAAGCTGACTGGAACACCTTTTCAGCAAAACTCGACGCAACCGTAAGGTTCATCCAACCAACTGTAGAAAACTACGACCGATTCGTGGGAGCTATAGTGGCAACTGCCAAACGTACCATTCCGAGAGGCTACCGTAAGAGGTACACGCCGGGTTGGAATGCCGAGACTGAAGAAGCCTACGAGGAATATCTCTCCACAAGCGACCCTCAAGCTGCTCATAAGTTACTGGCGTCCTTAGATGCGTCTAGGAAAGCAGAATGGGAGTCGTGTGTGGAGAGCATGGACTTCACCCACTCTAGTAGAAAGAGCTGGCATGTACTTCGCAAACTGGGAGGTGCTCCGCAATGTCAGAAGCGGTCATCACCTATACATCCCAACGATATCGCAAAAAGGATGCAGGACCTCACAAAGAGCGCCAAAACTGACAAACCATTTGGTAAAGAAATTCGGATCAAACTATCACAGTTTTTTAAGGGGACAGGTGCTATCGACTTTTTTAGTAAACCATTTTCAGCCGACGAGCTAAACACTTCACTCAAGTTTATAAAAACTAATAAGGCCGCGGGGCCGGATGGGGTCTTTCCTGAATTCCTTCTTCATCTTGGAAAAGTAGGCATGCGATGGCTTCTTCAGTTTTTCAACACCATCTTAGAAACGAATAACATTCCGAACACCTTTAAGCTATCCAAAGTCATTGCCTTGCTGAAGCCGGGAAAGAACCCTAACGAAGCTTCTAGCTACCGACCCATCTCACTCCTTTCGGTCACATACAAATTACTGGAAAGATTAGTATACAGCAGAATCTGTCCCTCGGTCGATGACGTTATACCGCCGGAGCAGGCTGGATTCAGAGGGAACAGAAGTTGTGCTGACCAAGTACTTGCTCTATCCTCGTACATCGAAGCTGGTTTTCAACGCGGCCTAAAAACGTCAGTAGCCTTTGTTGATCTAAGTGCAGCCTATGATACTGTGTGGGTAGATGGACTACTTAGTAAGGTCAGCGACATCATTCCCTGTCACAAAATGCTCCGCCTCATTAAAACTCTCCTCAGTCCCCGCTACATAAAGGTTCATTTAGGCGAAAAAAGCAGCCGCTACCGCCTCGTAAAAAATGGACTTCCACAAGGCTCAGTTTTGGCACCACTCCTGTTTAACATCTACATCCATGACATGCCAACCACAAGATCCAGAAAGTTTGCTTATGCGGATGACCTAGCATTGGCCTATCAGTCAAGAACTTTCGAACTGGGAGAGCGGGCTCTGACTGAAGATTTAAAAACTATGGGGGACTATTACAGAAAATCGCGTCTACGACCCAACCCATCGAAAACCGAGGTCGCCTCATTTCATCTCACCAACTGCCTGGCCAAAAGAAAACTCCATGTGACCTTCTGCGGTAAAACAGTGAAGCATAACTTTACCCCAAAATACCTGGGCGTAATATTTGATCGCTCACTGACTTTTAAGCCTCATCTCGAAAACGTCAAGCAGAAGCTGAAAACGAGAATCAACATCATCCGTAGGCTGGCAGGCACAAGCTGGGGAGCTTCTGCAGCTGTTCTTCGTACATCCGCTCTAGCACTCGTATACTCGACCGCTGAGTACTGTGCGCCTGTATGGTATCGCAGTACCCACAGAAATAAGGTCGACACCCAGCTGAACGAAGTCATGCGCCTAATATCGGGAGTAATAAAATCAACCCCACTTCCATGGCTTCCCGTACTAACGCACATTCCACCGCCTGAACTTCGTAGATGTAGAGCAGCTGCCAACGAATGGGAGAAATGTTCCAAGCCAAACTGCTCCAAACCCATGCCCATCAAAGAGACCCTGGATGACCTTCCATATTCCCGTCTGACTTCAAGGTTCCCAATCTGGACAGACGAGCGTATCAAAAACCAGTTTGACCTAAACGAGGCGTGGCGTTCGGAGTGGGGCCTTTTTGAACACGTTAATTCGAATCTCGTATCGGACCCCACGAAGAAGTTACCCGGTTTCGACTCTGACCGTAAATCTTGGACCCGATTGAACCGATTTCGTTCCAACCACGGGAAAACTAACCACCACCTCCATAAATGGGGACTAAGGGAGTCACCACAGTGCGACTGCGGAGCACCTGACCAAACCCTTTCCCATGTGGTAAACGAATGCCCACTTCGCCGTTTTCCCGGTGGAATGTCGGAAGTTCATAAACTTACAACTGCCGCCGCAAGCTGGCTGAAAAACTTGGATATAGAGGTTTGATCCACGCAGGATGAATGCCATACGCCATGATGATGAGGGTATATTTCGTACATTTGGGCGTCCGCCAGCCATATAGGTTTGGCCCGAGGCTTACGCGGATTATTGCCAAATAACGTATACAAATATTATTTACATGTCTCAATGTTTATACAAACTTGATTTCGAGAGATTGGTAACATGAAAGTAACTAACATTGACTTGTGAAAGAAGTCTGGGAAAATAAGTACTATTACGTTGGCTCAAAAAAGAAGAGACAAAATGCAGCTACTTCCCAGACCCCCATAATAATAATTTTGTTATCATATGGATTTTGTTTCCGCTGGTATATACCTCAAACGTCGTATACTTACTAATTTTGTCTTAGCTCTTTTGATATGATTCCGAATAAATTTTTTTCTCATTTATTCAGTCAGATAAGATCATTTGCAGGCAATTTTTTTTTGATACCCATATTGCAGAAAAAGAAGATTACGAAAAAAATGGTCAACTTAAATTTTGAATTCTACCACCCCCTATTTTTTTATCACCTCGAACACTCGGACTAATGAGATGAATCTAACGATACCTTATATAAAGAAATCCATTGAGTAGTTGGAAAGATATGAGGGAATAAAGAAAAACATAACTTTTCCTTGCAGTCGGGTAAATAAGCTAACGATATTAAACAATAAACAATTTATATGTTTCGTTTGTATGTAAATCCACATGATTAAGCATAATGAGCAACTCGATCGAATCTTATCTCGATCACAAACACACAAATATAACCTACACAATTTATTACCCACCTACTAAGATTGACAATATCGGTTGCCAGGTTGATAGTGATAATACAGCTCAAGGGCCCAATTACAACCATAGCAATAGACACTTTATGGGCATATTATACGAGATATTATGCCCACTGATTGATGTACATTATCTCTACTTGTGATTAATATGATGATTTGGATTCTATGCAAGTCATAGATTTACTATGTATGTCACACTAAAGTTGTCACTCTAAGAGTGATGTACAGTGATGTTGCACTGCAGTGTATAGCAATAGCATATGAGTAGGAATATCAAGAAAGTGATGTCGCACCAGAGTGGAGTCGCACTACTGACAGTTTGTTGTACTACCAGTGATGTCGCACAAGCGTTCATCGCGCATCCGTTTGTCGCTATAGCGTAGTACTCCGTCAAAATTCATTTTACATAATCTTTTTAGGAGGTGAACACAATCAATGAATCACCTCCTCTAATGTCCACTGTACCCCAACACCTGCACGTTGGACGACCTATACAATGCCAATAATACTGCCGCAGCTGTGGCGCATTATTGGCCAGACAGAATTCAAAGGTTGTCCTCCCATGAGTTTCTTGTGTCTTCCCATTGGTGGGCGTGTTCCGAAGGCACAGATCCTAACTGATTTTTTAAGACGCTTTAAAGTGATGTAATACATTGCATGATTTCTATTGAATACATTGATAAAAGAATTTTGACTTTTTTGACATTTTGACTTTTTTCGCTATTAGACCCTTTTTAATTGCGTCCTTTTTGCGTGAAGATGGAGTAGGCTTGCCCAGCACCCTCTCAGCTCAGTCGACCCTGTCCAGAGGAGAGAACTTGTCAATTCTTCTGGAGCCAACTAAGCCGCGGGTTTCATCACGATGTTTTCCTTCACCGTAAGAGCAATGTCAATTAGCGCACATAATTTTTTCTTAAGAAAAAATCATTGGTGCACGGACGGCCCTGATTCGAACCCACGACCTTCATAATGAAAGTCGAGGTATCTGCCACTAAGCCAACACCGCTCCTTGTCTTTGTCTGGCCAATATACGACACGAAAATGACAGAGTCCACTGATTGGCACGCATTGGGTACACTAGCCAAGCCCTCTGGGTCTTTTAGTCGATTTATTAGTAACAAGTTGAGCAAATGATTAATATATCCATGGTCAAACTGGTTACTAATTGTAATAGTCCCTGTAGAAGTTCATAATTGATTTGCCAATGAACCCGTAGCGATTAGCCTATTTGGTTTATCGAGCGTGATTGGATATTGAAAAGAATACAATGTCTAACCTTGACATTATTAGGCGACCTGATAAATATAACAAAAGGGAAGCCACACCACAAGAAGAAAATGTGAAATTAAGTTGTTTGCTTGCATTGCTCTTATAATGCAAAATTGGATCAGGGTGCACTTAGAGTATTCCAGGTCTAAAGTATAATAATGCTTGAATGTTTCTGTATTATTTTAATATGAAACCTATCTTTTAATTGGATTTGTTTTAATGTAGTTATTATAGATTTACATTAAGACTATAATACGAGTATGTAAAAATAAGTATGTGTGTTTATGTTCTCTCTAATTATGCAAATACAATTAGCCTAATCTCAACTAACCTCTTTCTGTGGAGAAACAACGTAAACACAGAAAGCACCTCCATTTTGCTTTAAAACTTTTCGAAAGTCGAATAAACTTAAAGTCTGAGCTTTCAGCGTTTGGGTTTTCAAAGGTGACACTATGAAGAACAATTAAGCCGTGTTTTGGAAAGTTTTAATTAGGAATTATGGCTTGAATAAGCCGCACGAGAAGGTAATCAAAGTTAAGGAAGGCATTGTCTACGCCCTCAGAAAAATTGTGGGGCTAAATTGACGGAAATACACCTTACATAATACAATCTTTTTTATAGAAATCTGCATGTGAAGTTTGTTGTATGAATAAGCAAAGGTACAATCAATCAGAAAGTCAAGTTCAAGCCAAAGTCAAGCGTCTCAATCAACTGTTGAAGCCAGAAGTTGATAGAAGCATTAATAACATTCAAAGTAAGCTCATCGGAATCGCTAATAATATACTCGGAAATGGTGCATTTTGAATATGATATTAGTTTTGGCTACAAAGGCAATGTACAATTAATATAAACATTCCAATTAAGATCCTCTTCCTTTTTTTGAAGTCGGTTAAAACATAACCCTCTCACACCCGCGTCAAGATAGCAACAATTTCTTATTGATTGGGATACGTCTTAAATAAGCATGCGATGAGAGGAGTTTTCTTTGTATGTGCCTACTCGAAGCTTGAGACAATTTTGATCGTGAAAACCTTCCCTTTTATATAATACCTAGCTTCTTACACAAACCTCCACAACCATTTGAATGTAACCTTATCAAAGTCAACGTTTTGCCGCAACGCATTACAAAACTTTTAAGATTTCAAAGTCGGCCATTAACAGTCTGAATTCCCACTGTCACGTCTTCGTATTTTGTTCACTTGCCTTTGTAATTTACGTTTCTAAATGTACCGTCGCAGAGTTAAGTATTGTTAGAGGTTCTTTAAGTAAAAGCTTAGGGTCTTTTAACTATAGAAACAAAATATCTATATTACTACAATTAGAGAGTAAAGTACTTTTCGTAAGAGTGCCAATATAAATTCTGAATACTCTATGTGATAGGATCAACTGGACATTCCTTTTGTGGCGCACAATAAGTAGAATAATAAAAAGCCATAGTTTTGTTTTGTTTCTTTAATTATTTACTATCCCAAAATTCTAATGTAATTTCGATTTTAGTTTTAATATAATTATGGACATAGTAATTATTTTCCCGGGTCTTAATCGCGTATTTTTTGTTTTTTATTTCTCTTACCTCGACGTTTCGACTATGTTACAATAGTCATGGTCGCGAGGAGACTGGAGCAGCGGCGAGCGTTGTCCTCTCATGTTGATAGTTGAGGGTAGGAACCGAGGGTAGGTCGAGTACCGACACTCGATTTTATAAACAGTTTTGTCAACAGTCATAAGGGCCGCGGCACACTACACTCACTATATCCGAAGATATATCCGGAGATATCTCGCGACACTTGCACATTTTTATCAGTGGATTCCACGTAGATGAGAGCTTGTATCCACTTTCCCGGTTGAAATTGACATGTTTCTTAATTTCAACCGCTTCACGTACAATTCTAGGGTAGTAATGTCGTTCATTGGAAAGGACACGCGGTGCATGCAACTCAATCCAGTGGTTTGGTCCTGATAACAATAAATGCTCGGCAATCGCTGGCTTCTCCACCTGGCGATTCTTGACCGCGGCGATGTGTTCCTTCACCCGTTCAGCGATCGTTCGCTTCGTTTGCCCGATGTACGAACTACCACAGCTGCAGTCAACTTTATAGACGCCTGGTGTCTGGTAAGGAATGATGTCCTTCGGTGATCCCACCTGCTGTGACATCTTTGACATAGGGGCGTACACGGTATTCGGTACGATCGCTGAACGGGTGAAGGAACACATCGCCGCGGTCAAGAATCGCCAGGTGGAGAAGTCAGCGATTGCCGAGCATTTATTGTTATCAGGACCAAACCACTGGATTGAGTTGCATGCACCGCGTGTCCTTTCCAATGAACGACATTACTACCCTAGAATTGTACGTGAAGCGGTTGAAATTAAGAAACATGTCAATTTCAACCGGGAAAGTGGATACAAGCTCTCATCTACGTGGAATCCAGTGATAAAAATGTGCAAGTGTCGCGAGATATCTCCGGATATATCTTCGGATATAGTGAGTGTAGTGTGCCGCGGCCCTTATGACTGTTGACAAAACTGTGTATAAAATCGAGTGTCGGTACTCGACCTACCCTCGGTTACTACCCTCAACTATCAACATGAGAGGACAACGCTCGCCGCTGCTCCAGTCTCCTCGCGACCATGACTATTGTAACATAGTCGAAACGTCGAGGTAAGAGAAATAAAAAACAAAAAATACGCGATTAAGACCCGGGAAAATAATTACTATGAGTACAAATCGTGTGAGTTTAAAAAGTTAATTATGGACATAATTTAAAAATGTATGTGATTATATCTGAATTATTTAAAGATTTATACCTACGTTTAGATTTAAATTCGACATTTCAGTTCCCTAGCAATAGATAATCTTATTTATAAAGAAATTATTTAACTGTAAAAAGATTATTCTGTGTTGGCTTAATGAGTGATAACTTGAATCTTAATCCAAAGATCACGTTTTTCTATACGATAAATGCAAGTTCACATCACCGGCATGTCCTAAAACTCACCGAACATTTGCAAATCCGGAAAAGGGAAAATAAACAAATAAATTGTTTTTTGATTGACAATAAAGAAAATATTTATGACTATGACTCAAGTAGTTTTCTAAGTAGTTTTTATAAGTTAATTAAAACGTTTATAATTTATAAGAGTACCTAAGTCAATTTTAGTCATCAAATTGAAAAAAAGTTAGTTTTCAATTAAGGTGGTTAGCGTCTGCCGACACCACTCAGCCCCCTTAGACAAGATTGCTTTCTATTAGCGATATCGCCAATCGATAGATTCAATTGTATGAAATTGACATAAAGCATTGTATAAAATTGGCATAAGATGAAACTTGTCTATCATTTTTTTTATCTTTAACGCAAGACTACGTAACTTTTAGTTGACTTATGTCAATTTCATACAAAATAAATACAAAAATTAACTGTCGATTGGCGATATCGCTAATAGAAAGCAATCTTGTCTAAGGGGGCAGGAAAGAACTTTAACTTTTTTAAGAATCATTTAAAACGTTCTATACTCTCTATTCTACTACTAAATTATTTATATCTCTAGGTCTTACCTTTTTGAAATTTCAGTACTATAATTTGAAGTTCACTCTTTGATGTTGGTCATTTATTGTCAAGTTGAGGGTATTTATTTGAACAGACGTTGTGTAGGTTTTCACATTTCAAATGTAGGAGTTACTTTGATTTTCAAGGGCTTCAATAAAGGTAAAGTTAATTGAACCCGGCCGTAATATCCGGTCGGTTCAGTTCTGGTTGACCGGAAGGAGAGGGGCATTTTTCTCAGGAGTTCTTTTATACCTATTTTAAACTAGCTACGCCCCGCGGTTTTACCCTCGTCTCTCTTTAAAAGTGATATTGATTTTCTACAAATACTTATAGAATACATAATAATTACTATGAACTACAAACTCTATCAGTCTTTACCCCAAAAAATCTGATACTACGCGCCTGTGTCATAAAAGGAACGCCATGCAAAGTTTTAGACTCATTGGTCTTGAAGTTTCAGAAATTTCTTTATGAGTCTTTTTCTCTTTTAAATATTTATACAGGGTTATTGGTAATTATACTAGCAAGCCGTTGAGGGCTACTTCTGTGCACCTTAACAAACAACTTTTGTTCTACGACTTTTAGAAATTCGAACATTTTTTCGAAAATTTTGAGGTTAGGTTTACCTGAAAATCAGCTGTTCCTTACACGGAGAGGTCATTAACCTTAAAATTTTACTTATTTTTAAGTTTTATCTACTGTTCTTAGTCTGGATGACCTTTGTTTGTATAATTTCCAATAATGCTGCGTATCTATATATATAAAAATCAATTGCTGTTCGTTAGTCTGGCTAAAACTCGAGAACGGCTGGACCGATTTGGCCAATTCTTTTTTTGTTGTGTTTGTCGTAGTCCAGGGAAGGTTTAAACGGTGAGAAACATCGGACTTACGCGGGTGAAACCGCGGGGCGCAACTAGTAAATGATAAATATTGCAGGACAATAATAATTTAAGGTAGTCAACGTGGGGCGATGCTGAAACGGTCATGTCCTTAAAATGGACCGCATATCCCGTTTGCTTGTTTTCGCAGGTAATAAGTATGTAGATTTATTAATCAAAAAGCCTAATAAAAATTCTGTCTGTAAATTCAGCAATCTATGTGCAAAACTAAATTTATGAGGACACCCGTGAAGATAGAAGCTGAGTTGACGTCTATGTAATTAATTAAGATATCTTCCTTTGTGAGGGCGGCGGCGCGGGCGCGGGCGCGGAGATGGGTGGCAACTGGCAACATTAGCGTCGCATGCCTTTGTTTACAAATAAGTAGAAACTTGTTCTTAACCGACTTCAAAAAAAGGAGGAGGTTCTCAATTCAGATGTATGAACGTTTTTTTATGGATGTTTTAGTAATTAAAATAGTATATTAAATTTATTATTATTAAATATTTTTTCAAGGTTTTTTTTTGGTTTTGTTTATTACTGTACTTTTGGTACTAAGAGAATCTGGTATAATAGGAATCTGGTATTTCGGTCATCTAGTATTATGGGAATCTGGTATAATGGGAACAAAGGGTTCACGCATGTCTTCTTTGTTTAACAACCGATTTTGATGAATCTTTTTTTATTAACAGAGCAAGCGGAGTGACTGTGCTCTAAGTGTGGCCTACTTTCGTCTGTATTTGTGGAAAGGTTGACCAATCAGTGGCACCTTATTGCCTGCTCCGTGTGCCTTAATCCTGTTCAGCGGAGGACCTGCCATATCTTGGTCAAATTTTGGGCAATTGACATTTGATGTTATTGACACAATAGGAGAAGTGGTAATATTTGATTAGACCGTTTCCGTTTACATGCGCTGGCCCCAAATAAATTGAGGAAGACTTATTTTCCAGAAACATTAAACATTTCCAGACATAAGATCTTTAAAAATTCACTATACGCGGCCAAGTAATGCCTCGGAAGAATCAGACTGATTCTTCTGATTCCGTCTGATTCTTCCGAGGCTATTCTAAGCTATTATACTCTCGGACTCTTGATTGAGTGATTTAGTTAAATTCACGGATCTCAATGATATTTTTATAGTTCGTGACCAGCACTGTATTACTGAAAATATTATTAAAGGCAAATGCATCTTCAAAAATCGCGATTGAGACGAGAATCGATATTTTTTCCTTTAAAAATATTTTTAAATACAAGGTTTATTTAAAGAAAAAACTAGCCATTGCATTTTCCTATCCACTAGTTCCTCTTAATATCATGAAGAATTGAGTCACCAAAAACTAAACTATTACCTACCTACTACCTATTCGCGTCACTATTCTAAGAGAAAATCATTTATATCTCGATCCAAATCCTCCGAGGTGACGTCATCAATCTCTTTTAGGAGACCACCATTTACGCACCTGGTGAGAGTGTCCTTTTGAAATGTAATAAATAATCCTTTATAAGTAAACCTTATCCCTTTTTACTTAAAAAAAAGGTGGCCATGCAAAAATTGTTAGATGAAAAATAAAGTGTTCTTTTATTTTCACAAATTGAAAACATGAATTAAAAATGATTTATTGACCGAACGAGCGAAGTGTAGCTCTGTCAGTATGTTTGTTGGTACCTTTAAAGGTCGTATTTTACATAGTTTATTAGAATTTTACAGCCGATCCGAATGAAACTTAGTGTAAGTAAGTAACCTACACGTTTTACAATTTTATAGATTATTTGACGTCGAGGATTTTTGATTGGACCGGTACTTACCCCCAATAGTGGGGTGAAAGGAAGCTACCTAGTACCTACTGAATATCTCCGCCTTTTGAAATCCAATTTTCATGATTCTTATTTCATTTCAACGACACTTTAAGTTTGTCCATCAAAGTTCTGCTACTAACTTCTCAAAATTAAATAAATTGTTCACTTTTAGATATGTACAGTCACATTACCAATTAACTGAACCCCACGTGATCCAGAGCTCATTCGCATATCTGTAAAAAATATAGTATTTACCTTTTTTGTTATTTTTTTTATATTGTATTGTTTAAAAAAAAACAGAATCAGGTTACATTACTTTACATCCTAACAGATTTGGGAGTGAGCTCTAGATCACGTGGGGTTTAGCTAATTGGTAATGTGACTGTACCAGTGAAATTAGCCCTTAAATTAGTACTAGGTAGCGATTGATCATTTAAACCATACCTGCTCACACACAACACTTCAAAGTTTACTCTTCACAGAACTAGCTACTTGTAAGTCTAATCCATAGTGTTTCCCTACTGCTTGAAGCTTTTAATGTAGGTAAGTATTTAAAAGTGTTTGCAAATACAAAAAAATGTTTGCAATAGTGTTTGCTGCGACGCAGAAGGTTGCGGGTTCGATTCCCGCCGGGAACAAGTATTTATGCTGACCATAAATTCTTGTTTCTGGTTCTGGGTGTTTCCTATATGTATAATATGTATATCTTAATATATATAAATCTCGTGTCACAATGTTTGTCCTCAATGGACTCCTAAACCACTTAACCGATTATAATAAAATTCGCACACCATGTGCAGTTCGATCCAACTTGAGAGATAGGATAGCTTACATCCCGATATTCCCACGGGATCAGGAGTTACGCGGGTGAAACCGCGTAGGGCAGCTAGTATGTATATATATTTACAAAGAAAAAAAAAGTATATAAGTAGTTTATCCGTTATCTGGCACCCATAACACAAGCATTAAGTTGCTTAGCTTGGGGCTGGATGGCCATGTGTAAGTCCTGAAACATTTATTTATTTATTTTTATTTATTTAAATAAATAATACTTATTCTTTTACTTACTGTACGTATATGGAGGACATTTTGATAATAGGACATTTTGCTACTAGGCCATTTTGATCTTGTATCGTTTTGATATCCAGTGCCTTTATTTTAGGTCCTTCCTTTTGATATATTGTTTGAAACCGCGGAGCGCAACTAGTCTCATTATAGATTATACGCAAAATCTTGTTTACTTTCTCGATGAGATGGTTGAGAGCAAACGATTGTTGGATATAAATATTTATCTTGAGGCGGGTAATGGGTCTTATACGAGTAAATGCTACTTGTTGAATCTATCATTTTGTAATATATTGGTGCTTTATATCTATACTTCTATACTTATACTTATCTTCTATCTTCTGTATAAAAATTAATCTATCTATATTTATCTACTAGCTTTTAACCGCAGCTTCGTTCGCGTAGGCGTTGATTTTTGAAAATCCTTTCGTAACGGATGCTCATTCTCTACGTCATACAAAGAATACACCCTTCAAGTGTCAAGTCTCAATGATCAGCGATTGAGGCTGTGCGTTGATCCGTCAGTCAGTCTATCAGGACAAAGCATTTTAATAAAGAGATATAATATTTTTATAATGAGGATTTGATTGTTAGTTTGTTTGAATTGAATAGGCTACAATATCCCCGGGTAACATAGGCCATTTTTTTTTTTTAATTAGGGATCTTTACTAAAACTCAACCAAGGTGTAAAAAATTATATTTCCAAAAATATATTTTGGTTCTCAAGTAGTTTTTTTACATTGATAGGTCATCGTTTGACGACCTGTATGATGGTAGATAACGATACGGCCTAACATGTAGCATGCTTTCCTAGAAGATACCTATTCACTCGCGACTTGAAGACTCCCAAATTGTACACGTCAGGAAAGACAGACGCAGGCAACTAATTCCATTCCCTTGCCGTACGAATAAGGATGACGAAGCAAAACGCTTAGTACGGACGTCTGGTATGTCTCGAGCCTATATAACAATCTCAATGAATCAATGAAACCTCATTCCAAGTTTCATCAAAATCAGTCCAGTCGTTTCAGAGCCTAGTATTCAATTCAAACAAACATTGAAATATTTCATCGTTATAAAATTAGTTTAGAATATAGAAGACGTATCTAAGCATAAAATGGTTTACTACGCCCTCTAACTATAGGTTAGACCTATCAACAAAAACGACTAGAATAAAATACCAATTAATTAATTAAAACCTTCATTTAGACCATTAAATTTTCATTTCAAACTTCGGCAAGATTTCACCTTAAAAATCGTACCGGAATACTATAAAGAAGTTAGCAAATAAATCAGCCGGTCTAATTTATTGGTGTGAGAAGGAATTTCCCGGGACACCGAAGAAAATCTTACAAATTGATGAATTCCACAGATTCCGAGCGAAACCGGCGAACTGTTCATTTAAATGAGTTTTTGCGTTAACACATTTACTTTACTTTAGAGTGATGCTTACAATGCTGAATAGATTTATATTGGAGAGATGGTGGTTAATCAAATTGGTGGGTGGCTTTAAATGATTACCAGTAAATACCTCAGATTCTCCTCTTCTGTTGATCCCTCAATGCTGAGGATCGTGACTCCCTTAGTGCAGTCGATCTACTGTCTAGACCAGCGCTGCGTATCTGCAGCACATGCTGAAGCTTTACCCATTCGGGCAACACATGACTTCAGTCGACTTCTCAGTTACCTACTCATTATTTATTCTCTCTGTATTTTCTTTTCTTTGTAATTAATATTTAGCTGTCTCTTATTGTTTGTATATATTATGTATGTGTCGTGTGGTTGTTTGAATTAATTATTTTCTATTTCTTCTTCCAATAGACTAGGTCCGTTGCCTGATGTACTAAGAGGCATATCCAGCTCGTTTGTATACGGTCGGTCCATCATTTGGGACTTCGCCCTCGTGGTTTTTTACCCTCAACCTTCCCCCAATACCTCAGATAAGAGTTTCAATTTTCACCCCTTCTACATGTAGGTACCTACCATACCCGACCGACCCGACCGATTTGACGACCCAGTTGGCACAATGGTCACCATGCCGGACTGCCAAACATAGGGTCGCGGGTTCGATTCCCGGCTCAGACATGTCTTTATGCTTAGATATTTGTCTGTGGTCTGGTTGTTTCTATGTATTATAAGTATATATATTTACAAAAGAAAAGTATATAAGTAGTATATCTGTTGTCTAGCACCCATAACACAAGTCTAGTTACTTAGCTTGGGGCTAGATGGCGATGTGTGGATTGTCCTGCAATATTTATTTATTACTAGCTGTCCCGGCAAACGTTGTTTTGCCATATAAAAAAAATGTAATAAATGAAGAACCGCTCGACCGATTTTGTGCAAACATCACAAAACCCATCTACTAAATAGTCCGAACAAAGCTTAAACATTTGGTTTGGATAGGTGAGCCCGTTCTTGAGTTATAAAATTACAACAAAAAGTGGCATTGATTTCAATATAATACAGCAAATCAAAAAAAAGGGTCTGTTGGACTTCGAAAAAGTAATAGAACAAAAATATATCTGTCTGTCTGTTTGTTTGTTACATAATCTACAATTAAAAACGCCTAAACCAAGTGAAATCTGAGGAAAGTCGTGGTATACTAATAAAAAACTGCAGCCGCTCGAGAAAACCCCCCGGTCGAACGCCTTACAACAAAGACGAACGTCACAGAATACATAATAGTCTATATCCCGATATTCCTACGGGATCGGGACTTATGCGGGTTTGAATATGAAATAATTAATTCGTATATTTAATTTCACCCGCGTAAGTCCCGATCTCGTTTGAATATCGAAAAAAAATTAAATATTTCGTATATTTAATTTCAACCGCGTAAGTCCCGATCTCTTTTGGAAATCGAAAAAAAAAAATTTCGTAAGTAAGTATATTTAATTTCACCCGCGTAAATCCCGATCTCGTTTGAATATCGAAAAAAAAAAAAAAAAAAAAAAAAAAAAAAAAGTATCCTATGTCCTTCTCCTGGTTCTAAGCTACCTCTCCATAAATTTTCAGCTAAATCGGTTCAGCCGTTCTCGAGTTATAAATAGTGTAACTAACACGACTTTCTTTTATATATATAAGATATATATAGATTATACCCGATTCGGGGTACTTTCCTGTGTTGCAGCATAATAAAGGTGGGTTTTTGCTTACTTACAACTGCAGTTGTAGAAACTTTATTGCCTTTAGTGCTTTATCGACTTACCTACCTTTAAAAAAAAATCAACCCTCACCACACCTATCTACTAGTAATTAGCTAATGCTTCGTTTCCTTAGATTTCCTTTCGTTTGAGAGCACGCAGAAATATTTCATTGACGGTAGCGCGACTATCGCTGAGTCGAAAGAAAACAATAATCCCAAAAATATAAAATGTCCTGTCAATGGCGACATTACATTGGAGATATGACACTTCACAACGGAATCCGAATGGCCTCCTTACTACTCAATGGTTCCCGAAAATCTGTCTTTGATTTACAGTCGTTCTCTCTTTCGAGTACGCCATAAAATGGTCCCCTGTCAAAACCAGGATGGTTTTGTTTTATCAAATTACGAATTTTGTGTGACTATTGTAACGGTGAATTATTATCGTATCAGAATTGATAGGTTTGTATTTATGTTCATTATTAGTCAGGACAAAGGCAACTGCTGATGAAAGCTTATACAAGGAAGCAAAGTTATCTAACACCTCTACGAAAGGCGCGCGCGCCGAGACTTTGGTTATTTTGCAAAAAATCTCTAATACTTTGAAAGCTTTAGTGAAATGACCAATTATTGTAAAAGAAATGTTATTTAAAACAGGATATTGACCTTGTATATTGTTTTAATTATGTGAAATTTTTCGGTGCTGTTTCAAGCACTATTTTTACGAGACCGCTCAACGAAATAAAAACAAAAAACATGATATATGGTACATTTTAAATAGCTTTAGTAATGAAATAAACATTGTAGGTTAAAGTCCTAAAAAAACCGTTTTTAACCCAAGTCTATAGATCTGCCTGGTCTGCCAAACAATGCCTGCCTGTTATGTGCTTGACGACCCAGTTGGCACAATGGTCACCACGCCGGACTGCCAACACAGGGTTGCGGGTTCGATTCCCGCCTCAGACAAGTATTTATGCTTAGATATTTGTCTGAGGTCTGGTTGTTTATATGTATTATAAGTATATATTTACAAAAGAAAAGTATATAAGTATTATATCCGTTGTCTAGCACCCATAACACAAGTCTAGTTACTTAGCTTGGGGCTAGATGGCGATGTGTGGAATGTCCTGCAATATTTATATTTATTTATTTATTTATGTACTACGAGATAGCCCACCATAGAATAATCCGTCTAGGACCCAATGATCATCAAGTTAACAAGCTTCAACCATAACGCTAAGCAAACTTAAAGACTTGTTTTCACTTCTCATTGACTGCGGAAAGCGTGCAGTGTTTTTTCTGTACGAAAATAAAGAAAGAAAACAAAACGTTGACCGACATTATTTTACAGTGTTTTATTTTGCGCAGTCGAGTAAAAAGACAGACCTAACGACTACTGCGGACTGCTGCATCGATAAACTAAAAAGCAATTTATTGTCACGTAAAAACTAACTCCGTAAAATACAGACTCTTCCACTTAAAGAGATATTTAACTGAAATTAAATCGTTGGATTTAATTTCAGGTAAATTCTGTTCTTTTGCCGAATGTAAGAAAACTATTGTTTTTTCGAGATATTTTCTTCAATGCTTAGACTGATGTAGTTGATTAACCATGTCTTCTTCTTTCATTGGTATCTATTGGGTAAGTGATGTAGAGCCGTCCTTTTATAATTGTTTCGTTTATTTTATTTATTATACTACGCTAAACATTACACAATTAAATTTAACAACAGATTACTTAGTTAGGGTGTTCAAATTTCTTTAGGTCAAAGTCCAAGGCGTTTAGAAACAGTCCGTTTTTGACTGATCCCGAAAACGTTGTGGCGATTTAATACATCGATAGATATTCTTCTTATACCTACTAAACTAATTTTTTACTCAATTTTGTTAATTCATTCTTTAAACACGGGTCCGATCGATAGTTATGATCCTGGATATGCCTCGTGCAAAGTTTGAACCACGTTCCCAGACCATACCTAAGTAATATAAGCTGTTGCTTATCTATAAGCTTATAGTTTTTGTTCAATCAATATCAATATCAATACATAGTATAAAACAAAGTTGCTTTCTCTGTCCCTATATCCCTATGTATGCCAAAATCTTTGAAACTACGCAACGGATTATGATGCGGTTTTTTTTGATAGATAGAGTGATTCAAGAGGAAGGTTTATATGTATAATACATGCATAATATAGCCGTGCGAAGCCGAGGCGGGTTGCTAGTAATCTTATATAATACTAGCAGCTATCTGCGGTTTCACCCGCGTGACTCGTGATCCCATGGGAATATCGGAATAAAAAGCCTATGTTACTCCCAATTAATAAATATATCTTCTCACCAAGTTTCATCAAAATCGGTCCATTAGTTTCGGAGATTATCCCCAACACACATACAAACTTACCTCTTTATAATACTAAGTATATTATTATATATGCCACAAAATAAGGTGTTTTTATTAATCTATTTTATTATTGTTGTAATTTGTTAGATTAACATTGCAAAAATTAATTTATTTTGTTTTCCTAATGCGGGTAACACTGTACTACAGGTTACTATAAAAGCAATGTACGCCCTTACTTTCTCTCTTACTTCAACTTTGGATTCCAACTGGAACACTACATATCTACCTTCCTTGTGGCCATCATCAGGTATATTCAAATATACGTTTTCACATACTTATACCTGCAACTCTGCATTTCATTACTTCGCCCATAATCCTATTTCCCATAGGTTATGGGCCCAGTACTATTCTAAAATACTGTGCTGTCCTATACCTAAGTGTTTTCGAAAACACGTGGCCGATTAATTTTGAATTTTCGCAATGGAGATTATGAAGACCAAACGAAACATCAAGCCATTCGACGGTGAGAAATACAGCGTGTGGAAATTTCGAATTCGCGCGTTGTTAACTGAGATGGACGTTATCACGGTCATCGATGAGGAACCCATACTACGAATGGATCCTTGGGAGAAGAAAAATCGCATTGCAAAAAGCGTAATCGTCGAGTATTTGGCAGATTCCTACCTCAGTTTTGCCAAAGACGACCTAACCGCAAGAGAAATCCTGAAGAACTTGGACACGTTGTACGAAAGAAAAAGCTTAGCGACTCAGCTGGCGATACGTAAGAAGCTGTTGGCATTAAAGCTACAAGGTGAAACTCCGTTGATCAAGCATTTAACGGTTTTCGATGATTTTGTCACGGAGCTAATGGCGGCTGGCGCAAAACTCGAAGAAACCGATAAGGTATCTCACTTACTCCTAACTTTACCTACTTCGTACGATGGTGTCATCACTGCCATCGAGACATTATCGGAAGATAATTTAACATTGGCATTCGTCAAAACGAGATTATTAGATCACGAAGTCAAGTTAAAAAATGAGGGTAGTGAGTCAACGATTCTTCACGTCGCTGCTCAAGCTAGAAGTACCAAATTCCACAACATTAAGCCTAATCAGCCGTACCAGCAGCAGAAATTCAAGTCTAGGAAGAAATCGTTCGTCAAATGCTACCAATTGTGGGCGCAAAGGTCATGTGAGGAACGACTGCTACTACTTCAAGCGGACGAGTCAACCCAACCAACAGAAACCAGTAGACAGGCCCCGAACTGTTCAAGCTGTGGAAATCACCGAGATACCAGCGTGCAGTGAAGCTACCGGGTTCGCATTTATGTCCGGGAACTTTGAAGGAGGTGCAAGCGGAAACCATCTAACATTTCTGTTGGATTCCGGTGCTTCTGATCACATCATTAACAGGGAAGACCTTTTCAATACCTACTCGTTAATTAACCCGATGAAAATTTCAGTTGCTAAACACGGTGAATTCGTTACAGCTACCAAACGAGGGACATTACAAGTCGTAAGTAACACCGGCATCCAAGGCACTCTGGAGGACGTATTGTACTGTCGCGAGGTGCCGTACAACCTACTATCAGTATCAAGGATGCAGCGTGCCGGGCTGACGATTACCTTCGATCAGCATGGAACGAATATCAGTAAGAACGGTAAACTACTGATGCAAGGTAAGGCAGTTCATAATTTAATATCTGTCGATTTTGAAGTTAAAGTTAATCGATCTGTTTCTCAAATATGCAGTGATAAAAATAATTATGAGTTGTGGCATCAAAGATTAGGTCACATTAGTAAACAAAAGTTTTTAGAGTTACGAAATAACTGTATGATCGATGACGTCAGTCTAATTGAGGTGATATCACCTGACGACAAATTGTGTGAAGCTTGCATAAACGGGAAACAGACTCTATTGCCATTTGATTCTTGCAAAGATAAAAATTACATTAAGCGACCTTTATTTGTAGTGCATACGGATGTGTGCGGGCCAATCACTCCTTCTACAATCGATAATAAGAAATATTTTGTGTTGTTTGTCGATCAATATACTCATTACTGTGTTACGTACCTGATAGCTTATAAATCAGATGTGTTCTCGGCTTTTAAAGATTTTGTGGCAAAAAGTGAGGCTAAATTCAATTTAAAGTTGGTTAATTTGTACTGTGATAATGGCCGAGAATATTTATCTAGTGAAATGAAAGATTACTGTGTGTCTAAAGGAATTTCATACCATTTTACTATTCCTAGAACACCACAACAAAATGGCGTTTCAGAGCGTATGGTTAGGACGATAACTGAGAAAGCCCGTGCTATGATTATCGGTGCTAAATTACCTAAGTGTTTTTGGGGCGATGCAGTTTTAACTCCAGTATACTTAGTAAACATTACACCTACCCGCGCTTTGAATAAAAATAAAACTCCTTTCGAGTTGTGGCACGATAAAAAGCCTGCAATTAAATATTTAAAGGTTTTCGGTTCTACCGTCTATATACATAATAAAACTAATAAAAGTAAATTCGATGAGAAATCGTATAAGGGTATTTTGGTAGGGTATGTACCAAACGGCTATAAGGTATGGAACACAGAACGCGAAAACTACGAAACAGCTAGGGATGTCATAGTTGACGAGGTGAATTTTGAGCAATCGAGACCTAAGTTACGATTTGAAGGGAATGAAATTAAACATTTCCATAGTGACTTAACATCAAAATCAGTGTTAAAACCTCAAAGTAGTGTCAGTCCCGAATCTGATATGTCCAAAGCTGATAGTACAAAGTCTGATAGTTCAAAATCGGATGGTTCAAAATCGGATGGTTCAAAATCGGATAGTTCAAAATCGGATGGTTCAAAATCGGATGGTTCAAAATCGGATAGATTAAAATCGGATAGACTAAAATCAGTTGGACGAAAATCAGATAGTTTAAAAATAAATGATTCAAAATCGGATAGTACAAAGTCTGATGAATTTGTTTGTCGTAGTAAAAATCGTAAGCTTAACGATTCAAATACCATGCCAAGAGTTAATGATCAAGCAAGTACTAGTAAAACTTGTTCTTTTGATAAAAATATCGATGATTCTTGTCTGTTGAGAAGGAGTGCTAGGCTTAGAGGTCGTTCCCCTGTTTCTTATCAAGAAATTGATCTTTTATTGTGTGCCGAAACAATAAATTGTAAAGTACCTACTTCATTTAATGAAATTAAAAGTCGTGATGATAGAACTCGATGGGAAGGTGCGATTAGGGATGAGTTAGATTCGCTTTTAGCTAATGATACTTGGACATTAGTACCAAGACCTGATCATAAAAATATAGTAGATTGTAAATGGATTTTTAGTATTAAAAATGATGAGTTTGGTAATCCATTAAGATATAAGGCACGTCTCGTTGCCAGGGGTTTTAGTCAAGAATATTTAATTGACTATAATGAAACTTTTGCCCCAGTAGCTCGTATAGCTAGTTTCAGATTCATGATTAGTTTTGCAAATCAGAATAATTTATTAGTTCATCATATGGACGTTAAAACTGCATTTTTTAAATGGCATTTTAAAAGAGGAAATTTACATGAAAGTGCCAGACGGTGTATGCAGTAAAGACGGCTACGTTTGCAAATTAAATAAAGCTTTGTATGGATTGAAACAAGCAGCTAGGTGTTGGTTTGAATTATTTGATCAGTGTCTTAAAGAAAAAGGTTTTGTAAATTCATCCGTAGATAGATGTATTTATATTTTAGATAAGGGTGATATAAGTAAAAATATATATATATTACTATATGTCGATGATCTAGTATTAATCTGTGCCAATAGGCAATCAATCGACAGCCTAAAGAGTTATTTAATGAGTCAATTTAAAATGATAGACTTAAATGAGATAAAGTTATTTTTAGGCATTAAAATCACTCGAGATTATGATACAGTAACTTTAGATCAAAGTGCATACATAAAAACCATTTTAGAAAAATTTGGTATGTCTGACTGTAATCCTATTAATACTCCTTTAGAGAATAAACCCAATTATGAAGCTCTAAATGTAGACAGTGAATATAATGCACCTTGCCGCAACCTTATTGGGTGTTTAATGTATGTTATGTTATGTACTCGCCCTGATTTAAGTGTTAGTGTTAGTATTTTGAGCAGATACACAAACAAAAACAATAAAGAGTTGTGGCAATGTCTCAAAAGAGTGCTTAGATATTTGAAAGGCACATTAGAAATAAAACTAACATATAAAAGGTGTAATAATTTTGTACATGTTTTAAGTGGATACGTAGATTCAGATTGGGGTGGTAGTGATGTCAATGATAGAAAAAGTACCTCGGGTTATTTATTTAAGTTATTTAATAGCTGTACAATAACTTGGAATACAAAGAGGCAAGTGTCCGTGGCAGCCTCTTCGACTGAGGCTGAGTACATGGCACTATTTGAAGCTGTAAAAGAAGCATTATGGCTAAAGTCTCTAGCAATTAGTATAAAAATAAATATTGTCAGTCCAATAGCAATTTTTGAAGACAATAATGGTTGTATAAGTATAGCAAATAACCCTACGAGTCACAAGAGGTCAAAACACATTGACATCAAGTACCATTTCGCTAGAGAACAAGTTGAAAACAATGTAATAAAATTGTTTTATATACCCACAGGTAATCAAATAGCGGATGTACTTACCAAGCCGCTACCAACTGTCACCTTTAAACATTTGAGAGAGGAGATGGGTTTATATTTACAATAATGTTATTCAATTGCAAGAATTTTGTTTAGTTTAAAATTGCAAGAATTTTGGTTTTGTTGAAAATTGCAAGAATTTTGTTTAGTTTAAAATTGCAAGAATTTTGGTTTTGTTGAAAATTGCAAGAATTTTGTTTAGTAAAATTGCAAGAATTTTGTTTAGTTTAAAATTGCAAGAATTTTGGTTTTGTTAAAAATTGCAAGAATTTTGTTTTTGTTTTAAATTGCAAGTATTAATTTTGTAATTGTAGATTGCAAGTACATTCTAGTTTTAAATTGCAAGATTAAGTTCTAGTTGTAAATTACAAAGTTATTTTTGTTGAAATGGTCTGATTAGGTTTTCCTGGGTTTTCCTAATCCTAGCAACAAATGTTGGGCCATATAATATTGTCTTCTCCCAGTAAACACTTGGAAGGTTGATAATGTTCAAGTTAGAAAACTATATTGTAAATAGTTGTTTTGATTGATTAGTAATTAATTTTTGAGGGGGCGTGTTGTAATTTGTTAGATTAACATTGCAAAAATTAATTTATTTTGTTTTCCTAATGCGGGTAACACTGTACTACAGGTTACTATAAAAGCAATGTACGCCCTTACTTTCTCTCTTACTTCAACTTTGGATTCCAACTGGAACACTACATATCTACCTTCCTTGTGGCCATCATCAGGTATATTCAAATATACGTTTTCACATACTTATACCTGCAACTCTGCATTTCATTACTTCGCCCATAATCCTATTTCCCATAATTATAATATATACTTTCTTCCCGGGGGTTGTGGGTTCGAATCCCAGTCGGCCGTGAACGAATGTTTGTTTTCTTACGAATTTTTTTTTTTTATAATAGTTTTATTTGCAATCAGTTGCATTAACACTTTAAGCAAATTTGTTGTGTGGGGTCGTGACATTGCGAGTGTGCCTTCCAGTGAAGGCAGCTACCCTTTTGTAGTTGGAGCTTTTCTAGCCCAGGATGTCTTTTCTTTTCAGTCTCTTCTTGTAGGTTCGATTAATGAGATTCGCCGCCAGCTCATTGGGATGTCTTTCTAGTTTGTTTTGGTAAGTTTGTGCAGCAAGTTGGATTTCCTCCTTGACTGTGCTCATTTGCAGGTGTTGGTGAATCTCATTGTTGGTGGTGAACCATGGTGGATTGCACATTGCTCTTAGAATGCCATTTTGCATTCGTTTCAAGATAGAAATGCTGGTGTTGCAGGCTGATCCCCAGAACGAAAAATGTATATACGCTGATTAACATTGCGCTTGCGGTGAAGGAAAACATCGAGATGAAATCCGCGGCTTAGTTGTCTCCAGGCATATTGACGAGTTCTCTCCTTTCGACATGGTCGACTAAGCTGAAATGGTGGTATAGATGTGCTGGGCGAGCCTTCTCCATCTAAATAATCGACATTACAATGCCCGCAGAATAGCATAGATTACAGCTGCTAGCACTGTAGGTACCTATACGACATATAAATTCGATGTAAAAGGCCAATATTATCTATCTATCATGAATATCAAAACTAATCTAGCTTAACAAGAAACTAGAAATAAATACAGCGGACAGGCAGATGAGGCAGAGAAGCGATTAGATCTCCACATTGCGGGCACGTACTATATTGGATAAACGTCAAACTTGACATATGGTTGCGTAGAGGCCAGCGTCTTCTCTACTCTTGTCTATGGTTGGCTTAAGTTAGTGGAATTTATTACTTTGATTATGTATAGATGGATAGATAAACGCCTTATTTGGACAACGTACAAAACAGAAAATTATTTTAGGTTTATAAGTTTTTCAATTTTAATATAAGTAATAATAAAGAATATAAGTAATTTTGGCAAACCACTTCGTCAGCAGTTAGTAGCCAATACTTATCTGTATAGATAAATAGATAGATAACATCGATCTATAGTACTACGTGGAGATGGGCTAGTTAGAACATTAACCGCGTCCCATTTTATAATGGCGGGAGCATGCGCGGACGGAACGCGCCTTGAACTGACCAAACCATCAGTTACTTCGCAGAAGTGACACTACCTTTTGTACCTACAAAATTTCATTGTTTGGCACTGGAGCTAGTTTAAGGAATAAAAGTAATTATAATGTTAAATACTGAACTATTATTACCTATTATTTAAGGTTTTTTAGGGTTCCGTACTTCAAGAGGAAAAATGGAACCCTTATGGGATCACTCATTTGTCCGTCTGTCTGTGTTTCTTACACATGACCGGTTTTTTAATAGGTACCTACTTACATCTATACCTACTAATATTATTAAGAGGTAACGTTGATAACATTTATGTTTGTATGTTGGGAGTAATCTCCCAAAGGGAAATATTTGATTTTGTTTTTGAACAAATTTTATTTATTTTTCCCTACCTTTGATGTGGAAACCTTTAACAGAATAAGCACAAACCTATACTTGTACTAGGGTTCCGTAATACCTACAATACCTACTACAAAAAAAAAGAGGAACATAATTTTTTAGCAAATTAATTATAATTATAAGTGTACGGAACCCTCACTCGGTGCGTGAATCCGCCTCGCACTTGACCGGTTTTTTTGCTTGCCACACGTCTATCAGTTATCTAAGGCAAATTCAGTCATATTAAATACCTATCTTTTAAAACTTAAAAACACAACGTTATGTAAGTACTACCTAAATTATATTTAACATTACACACAAATATTACGACAACCGTAGAAATTATTAATAAAAGTCAAATTCCACTATTGAACGGGAAAGTTACCTACAGTCACCTCTGCTAGGTTTATGCTCTGCTACGCGTCATTTATCAAAGAGTATAACTTTGATAAATGACGCGGAACAAGTCACAACATGGCGGCAAAAAAATGATGTTCGTATTTAATTTTCAATAGATAATATCTAGTTATTTACCTGTGGTAGGTTATTCCTTCCGCTCTAGAAATCTTTCTAGTATTGTTTGTGCAGTATCTAAGTACGCAGTGAGTCATTTTCTGTAATTTTTCCGTATATTTTTAATTAAAAATGCACGAGCGCTTTAACCTCTACGAACTAGCAAGCGACTAAGTCGACTGGTGTGATATCATCACAAATGGACGGAATGAGGCAGTGTACGGTGTTGACCACTCCAGTAATATCTATCTCAATGATAGATAAACACTTTATTTGTATAACACACAAAACATTGACAATAACAAAAATGACGAGAAAGCTACGAAATTGTACAAACAGGCGACCTTATCGCTTAAAGCGATTTCTTCCAGGCAACCTTAGGATGTAAAAGGTCTGTTTAGCTTAACTGGTATGGCGTGTAGTTCTTTCGGCGAACCGTGCTATCGGTAAAAAATGGTATCGCCTAACAAATTTTCGTCCTACCAGCGGTGAATGATTATTTCTTTAAACGATTTTTCGGTTCAGAACTCACGCACAAAGGTCCTAAAAGAAGCCCCATGAGACTCGTTAGCTTCCGTGTCAAAAATTTCTTTATAAGTGCAGCTGCTGACGTGTTAACCTTTGTTGAGAAATACTTAATGACTAGCTTTAGCCCGCGACGTCGTCCGCGTAACAGTCGAAAATGGTTCTAATAGGATTGGTCCCATACAAACTTTGCCCTACTTTTTTACCCCCTTAGCGGTAGAATTTCGGAAAATCCTTTCTTATCGGATGCCTACGTCATACAAAGAACACACTCTCCAAGTTTCAGTTCCTACGATCAGCGGTTTAGGCTGTGCGTTGATCCGTCAGTCAGTCGTTAGTCAGGACAAAGCATTTTATATGTATGGTGTGTCTTTTGCGTCTTTCAAAGTCAAGAGAAAATCGCTGTAATCTTTCAAGTTAGACCGTATAACATGGTTTATCAAGCAATCTACACAACAATTATACACAGTTTGATAAGAAGGTATCGGTGCATCAGATGCCAGTATGTCCCATAGGTGCCACAAACAACCCACGCATAATATTAACTATAATTGCACAAACAATGCCTGGGGTTAGAGTTTTAGTTAGATTCAGTTTAACTAGAATATACATTGTGCAAAAAAAATCTGCAATCCCTTTTGGGTACATGTAGGTAAATGGGTAATTGTAAAAGTAAAAAAAAAATTTTTTTTTACTGTTTGGGAAACATACCCAATTTGCCCAGAATTTGGGGAATTTTCGAAATGTGACAATAGCATTGTTTACATAAGAGTCTGCTGCCAATAATAGTTTTGTAATCTATTGATAACTGCTTAATGTTTTAATAAAAAATGGCAAACTTTCTTTTTAATTTAAAATCTTGTTTTCATTTGAAAATATTTATTTTATATTTTTTATATTTATGTATAGTCATGTTCTGGGGGTACCTACTTATAAGTACTTAGGACCACAGAATACTTTGATTCCTTGGTCCAATCTACTAATTCTACGCGGACGAAGTCACGGGCAAAAGCTAGTCTTTAAATAAGTTTGGAGAGAATAAAGTCGGTTTTAGGAACAGACCTTCTGAAATCAAAGCGTATTTGAAGCAAATCCTTTCAATCAGTACAGAAAATAGTCCTAAATAGATCCGATTAACAACGCTCGGCTATCGGGTAGTCCGAGCTAGCGATCGTACAACTTACAATATAGCTCTCCTTGTATGCAACGAGAGAGATGGGAGGAAGGGAAAAAGCTTGTGAAATACAGACTTTCATATAGGTACTAGTACGCTGAACTGGCGACTGTTATCATCTGCTTTCATTTGAGTTTCAAACATTTTGGCCGCTGAAAGCAATAGTGATGAGTTGTAAAGATGTAGATAGGTACTTAGAACTTATAAATCACGGAAAAAAAGATTTGCTGAAGTGAAAAAAACATCCCCTCCCTCTGGTAACTGATATTCAAATTATGATAAGCAGTACCTATTCTTAATTTAAAAGCAATTTTCTTAAATTAAGAATAGGTAGGTACTGCTTATTATTTTTAAGAACATTTTACTAAGAATAACAAATTACCTATTATCTAGCGTCTATAGGATAATTTCTCAGTTAAAGCAATATTTTTTGTCTGTGTAGTCATGTACTTTAAAAATTAAAAATAGAAAATAGATTCGCCGTATTCTCAACACTTTGAGCGCAAAACTGTGACGGTTTATTATGACACTAGCGACCCGCTCCGGCTTCGCACGGCTATATTATGCATGGATTATACATAAAAACCTTCCTCTTGAATCATTATATCTATTAAAAAAAACCGCATCAAAATCAAGATTTAAGCATACAAAGGGATATAGGGACATAGGGACAGAGAAAGCGACTTTGTTTTATACTATGTAGTGAAGTTATACTAAATCTAGCGTATTTCTATTAAATGTGTTATAGACAAGACTCTATTTTCATTAACAAGCAGCCTTTTTCATACCGTCTTTGCACAGAGAGGCACAGCTTTTAAGGTTAGTTCTTGTCCCTTTTTGAATCGGTCAAAGCCGTATCGCAACTAAAAAAACCTATCGTGTTAAGTTGAAAAGGTTTTTAGCATTGAAACGCAAACGGGAACGACTGTATCTTATTTTTGTATACTCATCGGATTCCGATAAATTAAGGTAGATTTACCTGTTTGCAATTTACTATGCAGTTATCTACATTATATTAAAAATAAACTATTTTCTATCTTATATTTATATAAAGGATAATAACCAGACCAAAAGCCTGGCTAAAGAAATTACAAATTTGATAGTAGTAATCTGGCAGGAATCTGAAATTAGATAGTAGGAATCTGAAATTAGATAGTAGGAATCTGAAATTAGATAGTAGGAATCTGAAATTAGATAGTAGGAATCTGAAATTAGATAGCAGGAATCTGAAATTAGATAGTAGGAATCTGAAATTAGATAGTAGGAATCTGAAATTAGATAGTAGAAATCTGAAATTAGATAGTAGGAATCTGATATTAGATAGTAGGAATCTGAAATTAGGTAGTAGGAATCTGAAATTAGATAGTAGGAATCAGTTACATACTGGCAGTGTGTTTTGTATAACGTCTAATAGCTAGTATTTCAAATAAATAAATGGAAGTCAGATGGGATGAATTGAGGATCCCTAGTGGGGTCTACCAGTTTTAATGACGCTGCATGGTCACAGATATGGATGCATTATAGGTACTTAAAGTAGCCAGAAATAGCTGGAGATCGAGACGCGTGGAACGAAATAGGAAACGCCTTTGCCAAGCAGTAGACCAAAAGCAGGTTCTTTTAAAAATGTATGAAATAAGTATAAGAATAGTAACAGCATTTAAGTTAGGTAGTAATAGCAAGTAACATAATAGCATAATTACGGGATGCTAAAGTGACTGAATCAAGAAGTTTCATGCCTAATATTCAGAAGTTTGTTGTTAAAAATGTCTCTCTATTGTCTTTGAAGGTTTAAAGGTAGCGTTAATTTTACTCTTTGAAAATCGTAAACCAACTAAAACATGTAGGCCAAAGGAACCTTTACCACCTAAAGTTATTAACTTTAACCGGAACTATTTTCTTATCCGTCCGCAAAAAATAAGAAATATTAAAATAATTCTCTTTTTAGGGTTCCGTACCCAAAGGGTAAAGAAAGACGGGACCATTTTACTAAAACTGTTCGTCTGTCTGTCTGTCACTTGACTATCTCATGATAGGTAGCAGTTGTAATTTTCACAGATGATGTATTTCTGTATGTAAATGTAACTGGACGACCCAGTTGGCACAATGGTCACCATGCCGGACTGCTAAACATAGGATTGCGGGTTCGATTACCGCCTCAGACAAGTGTTTATGCTTAGATATTTGTCTGTAGTCTGGTTATTTCTATGTATTATAAATACATATATATTTACAAAAAAAAAGTATATAAGTAGTACCTATATCCGTTGTCTAGCACCCATAACACAAGTCTAGGTTCTTAGCTTGGGGCTAGATTGCGATGTGTGGAATGTCCTGCAAAATTTATATATTTTATATGTATTTATTTCTGTTGCCATTATAACAATAAATACAAAAACAGAATTTAATAGTACGGACTCGCACTTGGCCGGTTTTTAAAGTAATTAAGTTCAACCGAAACTATTTTCGTGTCGGTCCTAAAAATGGTTCACGGGGTCACTGTAATACTTCTTTTATTTTTTGAACCATTACTTGGAAAACATCAATTTTAATTTGATAGGTAAAATTAAATACTTTTTTTTAAATTCTCATTCCCATTTTGTAAGAGAAAAACAGAAAATTAAACAGACTAATTTCAACCGAAGTCCCCATGAACAAATAAAAAATATTCAAATTAGGTATATAAAATAAAAGCTGAAGCTGAAATTCAAACTCGTTCCCTACAAACACTAATCGAAATCGTCTCAAGCAAAATAAATTGTCTAAACTCATTCGAAATAGTCATCCCAAAAACCAATTTCATCTAATTTTTTTAGGCGAAGAGCACAACAAACTCAGAGACGAAGAATCGGCGAAGCTCAACTGTAACTGTAGTGTCAAGGTGCGTACGGATAGCTCGTTCCTGTGTTACGCGTAGCTGGGAAACACTGTCCACGCGTACATTGGATACGCGTACAGCTCCTGTACGGACCGCCGCGAACCTGTACGCGAGGTCAATCGATCCAGAGCGCTCCGCGAGCCTCATATATTTCATTATTGAAACTCCAAGAGCACGCGTGTCTATCCATTTTGCCGTCCAAATATAGCGTACCCGGTCGTATGCGTCCTCTTTGACGCGCGACCAAAAACCGACAGACGGCGGCTCGCGTTGCGGCTAGCTCGCGCGGTACGCGTTCCCCAAGAGTGTACGCGTAGCTGCACGTATGGACATGACGTTCCGGACACGCGTAAACTGACTACGCGTACCAGTGTACGCGCTATCCGTACGCACCTTGATATAACACTGTGTTGCCTAGACCTTAGTCTAATAGTGACCACAACTGATATAACTCAGCCGAAACGTAGAGTTAATTTTCAAAATAATCATCCAAAACGTGATCACGATTATTTTCTAACACGCTTCTTGATCTCGTCTTAATGTTTCAACGTCAAGTGCCAAGATGTCAATGGGTAACATAATCTCAGTGTCAAAATATACAAAACTCATGATGTGTGTAAATGAAATAAGTGTTTAAGTTCAAAAGACAGAACATATTTGTGACACAATGCATCAGGGTTTAAATATCCAAATGTCAAAATGAACAAAAGACAAAATATCGTAGTAACATAATTCATCAGGGCCTAAATATACCAATGTTAAAATGAAAGGAAGACAAGACATTGTGACATAATGCATCAGGGTCTAAATATACTAATGTCAAAACGAAAGAAAGATAAAACGTTCTGACATAATGCATCAGGCTCTAAATGATAAATAACACTGAGACAATTTTGTCCATTGACATATTGACCTAGAGACATTTAGTACCCAGGTCCCAAATACTTATACTAAAGGAAGAGAGGACAAAAAGTCTGTACTTGGAAGCAGGAATTATTTTAATGAATAAAACAAATAATCAATACAAACTAATAATAAAAGAAATACAGGACACTGCACTTGGAAGTATAATGAAAAAAAATTGGTTAAAAAAGTAGTACATCCAAGTATAAAGTCGCATCATCTTTGACACAGTCTACATTTTAAAATATCGAAGAAAGGGTTGTAGATGCGTGTGTTTGTTGAACTGTTGCTCAATGTAATCCCAACCTGCGGTAATTTTGTCATATGGCAAAGTAAAAGTGAATAAAGTAAACTCAAAAGTAAATTTAATGCACCCAGATGAATAAGGTGAATAAAGTTTTTAAAAAGTAATTATAATGCACCCAGGTGTTTTAAGTTTACGTCACCCATAATAACGACGGCCCAGACGAATAAAGCGGTTAAATGAAAAATCAAATTTTACAGGAGAGCCAAAAAACGTTAAAATTGATCTGGACACGAGTGGCTGTAGGAATTATGTATAATTTTTATATCAGTGGATGCGTAAAAAAAAGAGCTTTCGAATGATATAGGTATGTTATATATAATATTGCGTAATTTACTTAAAATACCCTAAAAACCAAGTAACATTTATATTCGCCTACGACGAGGTGGATCTAAGTTTTTTAATATCACTTTACGCCTTTGTTCGTTTCAAAGTGCCGGACGTATCTTTAAGTAATAAACGATTACATACCTTTTTGGCTATCTATATGCTAGGATGTGTGCCGCGCGCTTGGTGATTACGCTATTTTTCGCCTGAGAATTGGACTATACTGTTTAAGCGAATCTATTTTACCTACTAATTTTCATTTTATTCGAAATGGTAAGGAGTAACGTAGTTGTAAGTTTGTGTAGGAAAAGTTTAAAAAACAATATTTCATATTATTTTTTATTTATAACTAGTGGTAAACGTTTTAATTATTAATAAAATAATAGTTAAATAATAGGAACTAGTTTGTTAGTCACATTAACTACCCTCCCCTTTGGCTTCGCCGTAGTCGGGTAAAATAAACAAGTTTTACTTTTTTTATAAATAAACTATACTATTGTTATTTTTATCTGTCTGTACTATGTCTTGAGAGAAATGTTGTGAACAATGCGCATGGAGGAAGGTTAGATGTAGTGCTGACTCAGGAGAGTGATAACGGACATAATGGACTTGAAGTCTCAGTAGCAGCCACTGAAGGACTGGTTCGGATCGACTTTTTCCACCCACCACTTGACATAGAGGTGAAGCTGGGATCAGCTAGTCATCTGAGTAAGTTGGAACATAGTAACATTAACCAATCCAAAGATTTGAATTTTAAAAGATGCGTAAGTAAGATTGTTAGAGCTGCAATCGGAACTATGTGATACCCTGGGGCCTATCTTTTAGATAGCTCGGAGAGCTCTCTTTTGCAATATAAAGATAACGTCAATATCTGCAGCATATCCCCACAGCAGAATGTCATACGACATGACACTGCGGAAGTAGCTAAATAGACTAGGGGAGCAGACTCAATGTCCATCTTTCAACTTTCAACTTTGTGCTCCATTATGTCATATTTATAACCTGGTACTTGAGTCTGGAGTGTACCCGAAGCCTTGGAAAGTTTCCAGAGTGATACCTATACCGAAAACAACTGACAAGGCGCGAGTTGAGGAGTATCATTCTATCTGTATAATGTCAGGCCATCAAAAGTCTTTGAACGCATTCTGTATATATAAGATCAAGTTAATAAATACTTATGTAGCGAACAGCATGACTTTAGGAAAAAACGGCATGCTTAGACCGAAGGTGGTCTTCAAGTGGATGCCTTCTGCTTTGACTTCCAGAAAGCTTTTGATCGGGTAAATAACGATATACTTTTGGCAAAGTTGACCGCAATAGGTTTCACTCCCAAATTCCTCAATTTGCTCGCCGACTGCCTGCGCGACCGTCATCAGTACGTTAGACTAGGTTTATATGAGTCCCAACCTTTTCATACGTGATCTGGAGTAAGTCAGGGTTCATTACTTGGGCCTCTCTTGTCCTTAATTATGATAAATGACATCCCTTAAGTTATCAGTGCTGCCAGATACCTACTGTATGCAGATGACTTATAACTCTATACAGAGATAGATACGGTAAACTAAAGGGACAGGTCTATAAAACCATCATTAGACCTGTCCTTTTGTATGGTAGTGAGGCGTGGCTGGTGCTTGAGTGACATAAGCAGGAGCTGCGTGTCACGGAGATGAAGATGTTGCGCTGGATGTGTGGAGTGACGCGAAAGGATCGCTTCAGGAACTCCCGCATCCGGGGCAGCCTTCATGTCTGAGACATTGCAGATAAATTGCAAGAATGTCGCCTACGCTGGCACGGTCACGTCTTGCGAAAACCGGCTAGTTACGTGGGGAACAAATGTCTTGCCATGGCGCCTCCGCCGGGTCGTGGCAAACTGTGTAGACCCAAGAAGTACTGGCTTGACGTCGTAAAGGGTGATATGCCTGCAAATGGCCTTACAAACCAGGATGCCGAAGACCGTGCGAAGTGGAGGCGTAAAAGTAGGAAAGCGGACCCCGGGCTCCCAAGAGGGATGCAACCGGGAACATCGCTCGGATGATGATGATGACAGAGATAGATACGGTCAAAAGCAGATGGCGATGTGCTTCAACGTGATGTTGATTCTATTGTATTTGTTTAAGATTTTAACATAGTAAAATGTTGTATTATGACCTTTCCAATCGTTTCGTCCAATCGTTTTTGACTATAGCCTAAATAATTGCATACTTTTGAGGAAATCCAGTGTAAAGAACCTGGCGTGGCCTTCGAGAGTCGGCTCACTTTCAATCCTCACGTAAATGTTCCGGCGAAAGAGTCAATTAGACGCCTAGGTTTCGTCATCAGGAGTGCTCGCGATTTTGCTGACACTGAGGTCTCATCTTTAGTGCCTTAGTGCGTAGTAAACTCGAAACTGGTGCCTGTATTGAAAGTAGAATAAGTCAACTTATGCCCTCTTTCTTGAAAAGGTGCAAAAAGCCTGAAGAATTTTGTACAAAATACTCTATGGTTACTACCCTTATTTGTATTCAATAAAGTACCTGTTGGGATCCTTAGGGTATAATTCCTTGAAAGTCCGGCGGGCTCTTATCAAAACCAGCACAGCGCTGAAAGTCCTGAGAGGAACTATCGCCTCGTCGGACCCGCATGATATCTTATTTAGACTGTTTGTCCCTGACAATTATTTATGGGGCCGAAAGCAAAAACTGCTAGCGTTGCCGTCGTCGTCCAGAACAGTGTCACAAGTGCAGTCCCCTTCATCTTGTGCTCTCAAGTTCCTTAGCGCTCTGCTGGTCGCCTTACCTGAATGTGATTTGTTTGCGGACGGAATGGAAAGATGTATAGTCTATATGTTTCAGATTTTGCAAGGGATAGATAATAATGTATGATTTGTCGTCCTTAGTTTTAGTAATTGGTTTGTAACCATTCTATGTAAAGTAAAAAAACACGCTTTAATAAAAAATCCAACTAAAAAAATAGAAAATATAATTTTAAAAGAAAACTAATGAAGGTGTAGCATCACAATGTAACACGCTTACTATTTACAATATTCTTAATCCAAATTTATTAAATTTTATTTTATATTTTTTTTTGTTGGATTTTTTATTAAAGCGTGTTTTTTTAGTTTTTTTAAACTATTAATTTATTTTATACTTTTTGGTCTTTATTACCGAAATATGTTAGATCAGACCCTGGTTACCATTGAAAGACAAACTACCCGTCAAGGCGATTCTAACGAGCCCAAACTCGATGGGGTTGTGTCGTTTCATTGCGAAGTTCCTATGACCACCTTCCAGTTCCATCATCAGACCCTGGTCACCATTGAAAGACAAACTACTCGTCAAGACGATTCTAACGAGCCCAAACTCGATGGGGTTGTGTCGTTTCATTGCGAAGTTCCTATGACAACCTTCCAGTTCCATCATCAGACCCTAGTCACCATTGAAAGACAAACTACTCGTCAAGACGATTCTAACGAGCCCAAACTCGATGAGGTTGTGTCGTTTCATTGCGAAGTTCCTATGACCACCTTCCAGCTCCATCATCAGATCAGCACCATGTTATCATAATATTGCATTGTCATCGGTCTTTGACAAGTGTGCAAAGTTTGAATGAAATCTGATCATTCTAAGTAGGGCAAAATCGTGCCCAAAGGAGTCGGTTACATACATACATACAAACATACAGGTGAAAATAATAAAAGCGTGTTAAAAAAAAGTAAACAAACCGACGTTTTTGACCTCTTACGACAAATTTGTACTGAAAAGAACAAACTCAATATGCCTTTACGTTCGAATCATCTACTTCAAATAAACATTAACTTTGTTTACATATTAATAACGTTCGAAAGTCTAGTTGTATAGAAGGTAACGTTAATTATATAAAGCATTTAAAAAAATATTCAGTTAGTGCATCAATATTTTATCAACGAATTATACAGAAACCTATATTACGTTGAATATTTGCATTTATCCTATTTGTAAAATCACTTGCGTTGTAGTCAAGACATTGTTTTTGGGAGAACAATAGAGCGTTAACTCAATAACACTAGCTAATTTTTATTTTTCAGACGAAGAAAGGCGTAAGAGTTTGTACCTTATTTTTCCTTAGGGCGAAATATAGAGCGTTAACTCAATACCACTAGTTAGCTTTTATTTTTCAAACGAAGAAAGGCGTAAGATTTTGTAACTTGTTTTTTCGCCTATGTTTTTACTTTTTGATTGCCGGTATGATGTTAAGATGACTTTATTCGCCTGATAATCAGCGGAATATGTCAAACGAACAAAGACGTCTATTTGAATATCTCAGTTATTTATGGGTTTAAATTTCTGAAAAAAAATTAGCGTATAGATTTGTATGTATAGAATCCGAAAATGCAATAAAAAAAATTCTACGTAAAGTGACTTTGCGCCTTTTTTCGTCTGGGCCGTCGATAATATGCCGCAAGCTTTATAGATAATATACAAAAACACAGTTTTCTCTCAATGGAATTACGAGACAGAATAAGTTCTTCAAGCTTTTAATCTTTTTTTGTTTTCACACAAATCGGCTTTAATTATGCCGAGTGTCATTAATTACGTTCGGTGCCCGATTCAGCATTGGTATTAGAAATGTAAAATAGTCGTCTAAATGAGTTTTTGGTTTGGATTCGGGTCTTTTTCCAAAGCTACAAACTGAAACTAAGCTTCTTATTTATTCTACTTTTTTTTAAATTTATTATTATGACATTTTAAGTTTTAATTTATATAACTATACCTAACATTTTATTTTCGAAATATGTACCTATTTATGAATGGATTTCATGAAATAAATCACTTTAGAGATTTGGACTCGGTATCCACTTTGATCTAATTTAACACCGTAAAATTCATAGATTTGTTTAATAGCAAAATCTCTTATTTTCATTAGAATTATAAGAAGGTATCCGTGAAATAGACCCCGATTTTCTTTAAGGCATTCATTAGCTTCGAAAGCTCTCTCTGAGCTTAAGATTGAGTGATTTGGTTCGAATTAATGCCAAAGTTTTATTGTTGTGAGCGAAGCGCGAGCTACCTAATTAGATATCGTTAATTAAATATAGATATAAGTTATTTTCATTAATAAATTTATGTTAATTTAAAAAAAAGGAGAAAAAAATTAGTTGGATTTCTGGAAAATAAATAAATAGGTAGGCCTACTTAATGATTTAAAACTATCTACAATCAGGCATTAAAAAAAATTGCAGATCCACCGTAGAGCAGCACACATAGTCTTAATGAAAACATTCCAATAATATGTAGTCATTTTAGAACTCTGTAGTGGGCCTGAAATTATGTTGCCAACTGTAACTATCCACACATTTGATTAAAATAAAATTAATTAAAATTTAAAAAACCGACTTCAAAAAATCCAAAAAATTGTGAAAAATAATCCATTTCGGGTCACTAAGACAGCAGATAACTTAAACATACTTGGAAGTCGGACTGGGTGACACCATGTTTCCTATAATACATCTCAATCTAACCCAGTCCGACTTCCAAGTATGTTTAAGTTATCTGCTGTCTTAGTGACCCGAAATGGATTATTTTTCACTTTTGAGTTTTTAGTTTTTGTTTTCAGGTTTTTTAAATTATTTTTTTGGATTTTTTGAAGTCGGTTTTTTAAATTTTAATTTATTTTTTTATTTAACCATTTTTAGTGTCGCTGTCACTAAAAATTCTTCTCCATGAGACTGCACTTTCGAGATTCAATTCTGTTCATCACTCCGAAGATCCTCATCAGATTCATTCATTCAAACCCAGTCCGGCGATACGAAAGTGACTATTTTATACAAGTTTTACCTGTAATCGTAACCGATTGAAGAGTTGTCTGATGAAAAGGTGGTTTCAGATATTCCATTTATTGGTAACTGTTAGTTTATGGCCCAATTCTACTGGTGGCAATCGAAAAATGAGCAATTTGCTGCACTCTCGAGTTGCAATTCTGTTCATCACTCCGAAGATCTTCATCAGATCTTCATTTAAGATAGGGTTCTCTAGCAACATTCATACAAACCCATTCCGGTGAGACGAAAGTGACTATTTTATTCAAATTGTAACCTGTAATCGTAACCGATTGAAGAGTTTTCTGATGAGAAGGTGGTTTTAGATATTCCATTTATCTGTAACTATTAGTTTATGGCCCAATTCTACGGGTGGAAATCGAAAACTGAGCAATTTGCTGCACTCTCGAGGTGTAATTCTGTTCATCACTCCGAAGATCCTCATCAGATCTTCATCCAATTTTTATGGGACCATCTGTGAGTTATTCCCTTTCAAACAAAAAAAGATTTTTCCAAATCGGTCCAGGCGTTTTTGAGTAATCGGGGAACATACATTTAAAAAAAATATACCGACGAATTGAGAACCTCCTCCTTTTTTTTGAAGTCGGTTAAAAAGAGCTTTTACTTTAATCAAAGATCCACACCAATATTATAAAGGGGTATTTTTTTTTATTATTACCTATATTATTATTAGATTACCCTTAAAAAAAACTTATTTACTAAACAAAATATATGTAGGTACATGCATAATATATGCACACACTATAGCTGCGTCTCGTAGCTGTAGGCTCCAAAACTATTAGACTAGTTTTACAATACAATACAATACAATACAATATTTTATTAATAGCTCCCTAGTTACATGTCATTATATTATAAGTACTTATCTAAAGATAAGGATTTCATGATTTCATTAAAAATACAATAATTTTACATTTTTTTTGTTGTCGTTACATAATATATTAATTCATTAAACATTATAATAATAGTCAAAATATAGAAATATTCAAAATACGATCGATTTATTTAAAATAAAGAAAATAAATTAATTATGTAATCAATTACGATAATGGTAGTTCTAGAAATTCGTTGAAAGTATAAAAAGTATGATCTATTAACCATTTTTTAAGTCGACCTTTGAAGCTCGGATGGGAAGGTGCGTTCCTGACATTATCGGGAAGTCTGTTGTATACAGCTGGCCCTATAATATACACAGACTTCTTTGATTTGACAAGTTTGTGAGTCGGTGTGACGAGTCTGTCCCTAAACTTATTGCTGCGCATCGCTCGTGACTCGTTCACGCCCCTTCGTTTGAATACGATATCGAGGTTCTCGCGGGTGAACAGGGCAATTTGAAAGATAAGTTCGCCAGGCAGTGTGAGTATTTGCAACTCCTTAAACGCATCCCTACATGTCTCGCCGACCGGTATGCCAGCGATGGCGCGTATGGCGCGCTTCTGCATGACGAACGCTCGTTGTACTTCAGCAGCCCGACCCCACAGCTCCAATCCATAAGATAGTTTGCTATGTATCGTGGCAAAGTAACAGGATCGGACCACACCACGGGTTGCAGTCTTGGAGAGCCGTCCCAAGGCATAGCACGCGCTACCTAATCTGGAACACGTCTCGTCGATATGGGTGTCCCACATCAGGGCGCTGTCGATATGAAAGCCGAGAAGTTTTGTTGTAGCGACTTGTTTCAAGGCGACGCTACCGGCAACCACTTTACATGGTGGTGGAGCGCTCCCATTTAGGTTGAAGGTCATAAAACAAGTTTTCTCTCTATTTAGTGCCAGCCCGTTTGATTTAAACCACCGTTCCAGCTGCTCGACGACGAAATTTAAGTTTACCTCCAGCTGTATCTTATTCGGTGCGGTAACCACTGCCGCGACGTCGTCTGCGTACATGAAAATCTCAGCACCAGTGATCACAGAAGGCAAATCGTTCAAGAGCAGGCTGAACAAGGTGTTTGAGAGACATGATCCTTGAGGTACCCCTATAAAATTACGAATCTCAGACGAGACTGTGTGACCCCTGTCGCCGGTAACTACTTGCATTCTCTCAGTCATGAAAGACGAAAGCAGCGCGAGTGTAGGGCCACGAAAGCCGTAGTGCTCCAACTTGAGTGCGATGAGACGGTGATCGGCGGTGTCGAATGCGCGCGAAAGATCACAGCAAAGCAGTGCGACTTGCTTACCGGCCTCACGCGCGCTCAGCACACGCCACACCACCTCCCGCGCTAGGTCCGTAGTTGAGTGACCTGGCCGGTACGCGTACTGCCGCTCGGACAGCATATTGTTCCCGGATATGAAGCTAAGGATTCTCTTGTTCAGCCCCACTTCGAGAATTTTACTTAAAACGGGAACTAGAGATATGGGGCGATATGAGCCTATTTCACTCTTCTTCCCTTTTCCTTTGTACAGAGGTACGATTTTAACTTTTTTGAGGGCTTTTGGATACACTCCCCACTGGATGCATTTATTGAAAAAATCGCATAGTACGCATGCTATCGACTGCACTATGATTCTGAGTAGATTAGTGGATAGGCCATATATGTCAGTACTATTTTTCGACGCTATGTGCTTATTAACAATGATATGGAGCTCAAATGGTGAAAAAGGTGTTAATCTAAGTGACGTGTTACTGGCGGGTGTACCCACTTCGAGCACGCGTACGGCTTGTGATGTGTCCGCGGTCGGCGCGCCACACCTATTCGCGGCGGTCGCGAATTCCCGATTCAACGCTTCTAGAGTCTCGTTATTTGATGCGTAAGGTTTGCCATCGGGGGCTCGAATTCGGTCCAGTTGGTCCACCCTATCGCGATTGTTGCGGCCTATCTCGGTGTTGATTATGTTCCACATACATTTGGCCTTATTAGAACTATCCTTCAACACGTTCGAATAGTAATCGGTACGTTTTACTCGGAGAAGTGAATTATATCTACCAGATAGGTTATTTTCAATAGATAAAATAGCCTCGTTAGAAGGATTACGGTGCCTAAGCTCTAGGACATCAAACAATAAATATTTAAAGTTGAGGATCTCGGTATCGACCCACGATTTGTTCAGGGTTTTTGGCTGTTTACGTAAGGGAAAACAGAGGTCGTGTCTGTTTACCAGTGTTGACACGACTCGCTCAGCCAGTGACTCGCAGTCGTCGCACGATTGTACCGTTTTATCCCAGTCGACTGCCGCGAGCGCACCCTCGAAAGTAGTCTTATTACTTGACGAGTAACTGCGCTTAGTGATATGGTGTGGGCCGGGGTTGACATCGCGCGAAGTGGACACCACTACTCGCTGAGCGTGATGGTCGCTGATGTGTGTGTCCACTCCTATCACCGATTTCAGTCGATCTGTATTTATATTTGAATAGACATGGTCTAATAAACTATCCGAACAACCATCCTCAAAATGAGTAGGGAAGTCGATAAGTTGTGAGAATTTGTACATTTCGAGCAAGTCAAATAACTTCCTACGGGTACTAGTATTTACTAAGAGATCTATGTTTATGTCACCTAGAATCATAGCATCTACATGTTCGTTAGAAATTTTGTTTAGCATTTTTTCAAAAAGCTCTAAATAGTCGTTATCATTAGTCAAATTAGAGTGATACACTGCTATGATAAGCAGTTTAGCGTCCAGTAGGTATACCGCGCAGACATCGAACATCTGTTCTCGCGCCAAATCGCAATAGTCCTGTCTATTCACAACTCTCACACCTGACTTCACATAAATGCAACTGCCACCGTGCGCTATCGTCGGTCGACAGTAATAAGAAATTAAATCATAGTTACACAACGTTACACTACCTATTTGATGATCGCGTAGCCAATGTTCGGTTACAATTAAAATATCGCAAGATAACTCTTTTGTCAACAAAACCTCGAGCTTCTTGGTTTTTGTACTACTTAAACTCCTAATGTTTTGGTGGCAAATAGATAGATAACAATCCGACGATTGATACGTGTGAGTTGGTTTGTTTGCATTATTTACTTTACTTGCTTGCGATGGCGTCTGCATCTGCGCTCGCGCCGAGTCCGATATCACCCCGCTCGATGCGGGGTCTACCGTGAAAGTAGTACCATTCCGACAGTCGCACGCCGGGTGGCCACGCAGTCGTTGACTTCAGAGTCTCGTACAGATTCCCAGGCATACCGATAACGTAGGAAGCGTGCCGGTTTGTCTTGATCTCGCGTTTGTTTACTACATAGTCGTCGGATTTGACAATCTTGTTGATGTGGGTTAGAATATTCTCTCTCGTAGTTTCGGGTTTTAAAGACCAGACTTGCAAGTATTTCAGCGTTTCGACTGATTGCAGTTCGGAATTTTCTAGTCCAGTTCCCACAATGACAGGTTTTCTTTTGGTTTTTTTATTTTTGGTCACAATTTCCCAGTCGTTCTTTGTATTAACGGTGTTTGTTTGTTCTATATTCTCACGATCTTGCGACACAGCGGTCGTTGTCGTTTTCGCAGTAGCACCAGCAGGGCAGCGCGTCGTCACCTCCGTTCGGGTTAGATCGGGTGTCCTCGGCTGTGCGACTAACGATGCTCGCTTCGTTGCAGCGGCTGCAGCGCTTTTATTTTCAACCGCTTTGTACTGGAGAGGAGCCGTCTTCGTACCGGAGTTGAGTCGCGCTTGACGCAGCGGTCGCTGCACCGCTGATTTTGCCTGCGCATCTTCTGCTGGAGTTTGATGCAGCGTACCCTCAATTGTCCTCTTCAAAGAATTTATTGTTTGATTTTGGTTTGCAATTAATTCATTCTGGTCGGATATCTTGCACTCCAACGTCGTTATTTTATTCACCAATTCGGTAAGAGTCTTCTGCATGTCACGTACCGCGCCGTCTAGTAACTTTTGAGCCATATTTCGAATTTTAAAGTATAAAAATATCACGGAGCCAATGTCACTGTGAGGGACACCCCCACTGTTTAATACTTGGTTTTGACAGAGGATACATTGATTCATAGGAGTAACAAAGGCAACTTTTAATTCCAAAATTCCCCCGGGATCGATACTTACACGGGTTAAAATTTAACTACATTTAAAAGAGTTGCAATGGAAAGAACGTGAACTAAAACGATCCGCCTCTAGTGTTTAATTTAGTTAGCGCTCTCCGGGAACTTTAAATTCAATACAGAACTTTGTTTGACGTAACATGGACCGGTACTGACCTGAAAATGAGATATAAATACTTTTTTCAAAGTACAATCAGGCAACAGAAGTGCGACCCACGGTAGAGCCCCAATTCAGCTATTATTAGAATCTTTTCAACTAAAGCTTCTAAGGTCCTAATTGAATTTATTAGTCAAACAATATTGGTATGAAATTATTCCAATAATAAACTTTTTAAACTCACACGATTGTATTCATAGTAAAAAAATACGGGTCTTAATCGCGTATTTTTATTACGCGATTAAGACCCAGGAAAATAATTACATTCCAATAATAGTGATTTTAGAACTCTACAGCGTGTCTGCAATTCTGTTATCGACTGTACCTACTTATTTATATGTAAAGAAAGGTAGACTGATAGATGAATCTTATTTAGGTTGATTTACACAACAAAAATTAAAAGTATTTAAGCCCTTTAACATTATTTTTAGCACCTGTCAAACTGATGATATAATTATCAACGTTGTGTTTATTGAAAAAAAAGAATTTTCCAAATCGGTTCAGGCGTTTTCGAGTAATCGGCGAACATGCATAAAAAAAATATACGCGACGGATTGAGAACGTCCTCCTTTTTTTAAGTCGGTTAAATAGAATATAATTTTAAATAAATAATTCTAAAAAATAAATTCTCCAGAATTTAGCTAAAGTTTAAGCACAATCTCATGTAAGTTTTAGACAACTATTGTCCCCTTATTGTTGATGGGGAACAGATGAACCATTTTATGCTCATATGTCCCCCTAAAGGGATAGAGCTGGGGGACACCTTAGTAAAAAGTTTAGAAAGAAACACCGAAATCAGACAATTTTAAAAGGAGAAAAGAGAAAAGTTTTTAAGGTGTGATGGAGGAATGATATTTTTGTATTGAAAAGTACACGGTATGTAACCATCTTAATGTAAAATTGTTCAAATGGACGACACAAAAAATATTCGATCAATGCTACATAAGTTAAATTCTCTAACATTCTAATACAAAATGTGATTTCATCGTCTGCTTCGCAATTTTCAACCGAATCTCTTAAAAATTAGGGATCCTTTTCGAAAGTTCGAAAGCCTTTTGTTTATTGTTCGCCACAAAAGTCAACAATAGGGATTCCAAACTTGGCATCCCATTGTCATATTGTCTCTCTAGGGTTGGTTCTAGATATTATTAAAAATTCCGTTGGAAAACCCTCACGAGTGCTTTGTAAAATGGACATTAAAAAGTGGATATGTAATCCGTTGTCTTGGCAACCATAATATAAGTCTGATTATACTTAGTTTGACTAGATGGCGCTGTGTTTAATAACGTAACCGGACCAGCACATCAATTCGTAAGAACGTACCTACTTGTACTTATATACGAGCTGTTTAACGCAATTAGATCTCTTTTAAGGCTGGAGTAGACTTTCTTAGCACGTATACTTCTCTCTTATCTAAATCAACCGTGGCCAGAGGAAAGAACTGTCAATACGTCAGGAGCCACCTCTAAGCCTGCATCACGATGTTTTTCTTCATCGTAAGAGCAATGTCAATTAGCGCACATAAAATTGACAGAAAAAATCATTAATCATAATCGGCCAAGATTCGAACCTTTTAATACGTCTGGAGCCATCTAAGTCGAAGGTCTTCGTCACGATGTTTTTCTTTATCGTAAGACCAATGTCAATCAGCGCACATAAAATTGACAGGAAAAATCATTGATCACAGTCTGCCAAGATTCGAACCTTTTGAAACCATTGGAATGAAAGTCGAGGTATCTACCACTAGGCCAACATCGCTCTCTAAATTTGACGTATATTGTATTATATGCTCCTTCCTGTGTTGTACAAATAAAGTTATCTATATACCTACCTATTGAATACAGTATGCGTCATAAGTCCACTATCAGTTTGCGACCATAATACTATCAACAAGTATTGGACTTACGACCTTCTTCTAATAGACGTTACACACAAACATAAATACTTGAATTAATAGTACTCAGTGTGATTATTATTTTCAACATGTGTGTGTTTATTTGTGTGAGTGCTATAAGCAGCCACCCACACACCAACCAACCTGGGTTCGATCCACAGGTAACGTTGTTGTAATGTTCAAATAGTGCTACACAGGATTGTAAACGTTACGGTGGACTTTTGAACGTTGATTGTACATCAGTTGTTCTATATGTGGAATCTAGGGGTAATCAATGTTTTAATCGAACAACAAAATGAATAGAAAAGCTACTTAAAACAACTCCAGTACAGTTCACAAACAAAGTTTTCCACAATATGTTAACGCTACTCACCGTATCGTGTGGAATAATAATATTGTTGAACATAACAATTTTTACCTACTGGTATGTAATAAAAACATTACCCTCAGGGGGTCGGGTAAAAAGTAACCTGTAATTCTCACAGGTTTTTCCAAGGTGAAATCCCGCGTCGCTGTTCCCAGAGCTTATTTCGATTCACAACTTGTCTGGCTGCACCCCTGCAAAGGCCAAAAAGAAACTGTGGGCAGCCAAATACCCCCCTCTACCAGATTTCATCGCACCTACGAAATCGCAGCCTTGCTGGTCGGGATCTGTTGTTCTATCTGCAGTTGCCAACCTGGAAGTCCCTAAATCGCCTGCGGACCCAAGTTATTCGCTGCAGAGAGTGGATATGTGTGGTTTCTCCGGATTGGATACTTTGTGTGACTATAGAAAGGCCGCACAAACGACGGCGCACCTGCCGGCCTGCTCTCTTTGCCCTGTTAGCTGCTCAGTTTTCCTATCAAGGGTACCTACCAACATATATTGAAGCTGTTGACACGAAGAAGGAGTTTCCACAAAACTACAACCTTGGAGTCTCCCGCCTTTATTCAAAAATATCAAATAAGCCCAAGAAACTTGAATATACCAAGTACGAACTCAAATTCTATGAATAAGCCTAAAGAGGTTTTGTCACTTTCACCTGTCACCTGTAAAAGTGCGAAAGTGACAAAACCATAGAGGTATTAGTTTATTCGTGTATCCTATATCCACATCCTCACCTCAACCTCATTGTCGCTCGTTCTTAGCGGATGCTTATTTAGTAACAGCTAGGTATCTGAAAAATTCGAATAAAAATTATTTGTTTGCAAGGAGGTTAAGTTCTTCAAGTTCCTATACCTTCTTTTTTTCGGAGAGAAAATCCTCACCGATACCCGCCGACCGGTGCAGCTTAGAGGCCCGGGGTCTCATACCTATATGTAATGGCGTCAGATGCTTAAGAAGAAAATGAAAAACACTTGACTTCATTTTTTTCCACATCTTAAGTGCTCGAAATACTATCAATTTAATTGTAATCTAGAAAAAATGAGAATTGTAATCAGGTTTTTCTATTTGTATATGTTGCCGAGGTTGCCAAGTAGCCGCCATCATTATTTTAGCCCAAGGCCCAAACTATCCATAGATGTGCATAGATTGAATTAAATATAGGTAGGTAATATAGTTACGTCTCTATAAGCAGTATGGGTACCTATCTACCTGCCATCGATCGTACCTCGACATGAATGGAATGGGAGCGCCGAGGAAAATATAAATAACGATGCCAACTGACCCTTGACGGGCTCGTGGACTCGGTCACAACGTTTCGTAAACATTTTATTTTCAGTTTTGTGTCCCATATAATGGGACTATGGAGCAGTATGGAGCACTGGACCTTTGGAAGGCGTTCGTGAGCTGAAGCCAACAAGCAAAGGCCTTTACAATAACAATTTCAATTAATAATGATAATCATTTTTGACGTGTTATTTATATTGTTATCCCATAGTTACAATAGTTTCCAGTTCACTACCATCACAATAGCCTAAGTAATTTTCTCCTGTAATTTATCAAATTTTTTTTCAAATTTCAAATTTCAAATTTCTTTATTTCTTTCAATGCTTATGTATTTACATACACATGATCACTTGAAATAGTCTTACAAACTAAGTTAGGATGTGTGCCTTCGGAACGCGCCCACCAATGAGAAGAAGGCACAAGAAACTCATGGGGTTTTTTTTTTATGTGATCACGCTCACAAAGGTCAATATTACAAATATTTGAAGGTATTATTTGAAATGGAGCAATTAAAGTCACATCCATGGATTCTTATCATTAAGGTACGAAGAGGTATCATAGTATGCCTTACCGCACAATTTATGCTTTATAAAAGTTTTGAATTTGTTAATGGACATGTCATATACATCTTTAGGTAATTTATTATAATAGAGCACACATGTACTATTAAACGACCTGCTTATTTTCCGGAGCCTACTACCGGGCAAGGTCAGCTCATCCCTGTTTCTTAAGTTGAAATTATGAATATCGCTATTTTTGCGAAAAATATCAGGATTTTTGTGAACGTAGAGCAAGTTTTCGTAAATATATTGTGAATAGAGCGTTAATATATTTATCTCTTTAAATTTTTCTCTAAGTGATTCCCTGGGGCCCATCTTATAGATAGCTCGGACAGCTCTTTTTTGTAATATAAAAATAGCATCAATATCTGCAGCACACCCCCACAGCAGGATGCCATACGACATGACACTGTGGAAGTAGCTGAAATAGACTAGACGAGCAGTCTCAATGTCCGTGTATTCGCGAATTTTCTTAACGGCGTAAGCGGCAGAACTAAGTCTATTGGACAATGCTTCCACATGCGGGCCCCACTGAAGCTTAGCATCTAAAGTTATACCTAGAAAGACAGCCTTACTGACTAATTCAACTTCCTCATCATTAATCTTTACAACAGTTTTTACTTGTTTTACATTTGGAAGTGTGAATCGAATTAATTTAGTTTTGGATCCATTCAGTAATAAATTATTGGAGTTGAACCAATCAACTATTCTAGAGAGAGCATTGTTCACATCGTCAACGTTGGACTGACGCCTTTTAACCTTGAACACCAAGGAGGTGTCATCTGCAAACAACACTATCCCATGGTTGTCCCTTACAAGGTAAGGTAAGTCATTTATATAAACTAAGAACAAGAAAGGTCCTAATATGGATCCTTGAGGAACCCCCATTAATATCGCAGATATCAATAGTTATATCCAAAGCGGAGGTTGTCCTTAGCTGCATAATATTGTGCAGACAGGGATAATCGCCGGTTTGGTATTCACATCAATTATACTTTGTATTATCTAACCGATCTGGACGCATCTTGGTATATACCGACCTATAATAGTTTTGGCGATTTGATAGATTTTTTTATCGTCTATGATATTTGAGTAGAAGAGAACTACTCTTAAAGAGGAGCAAAAAGGGGGCACTGATTATCTCATTATATAAGATTTCGATGATTATTTTTTGTTTGAAAAATAGTAACTTCAAATTGGTCTCTTAACAATTTGGTGAAGCTCTAATAAGCTATTCTGCTTATCACCCTGAAGATGGTGATAAGCAGAATAGCTCCTCAAAACCAGTAAATACCTCACTTTTTTAATATCTACCAGTGAAATCATAAAGGTTAATGTAGCACCTGGAACCACTATATCATCATAAAATTCCTCAATTTTTGTGCTTGCGTCTATGCAGAATAGTAATAGGTATTAAAACGCTCTTCGTAAAATTCCACGATTTTCAGCAAGTTTCTGTGTAAACTTGTTCAAAGTGTAGGTACATAACTTCCTACATGCACCCTCCTCCCATACTATATAACTCCTCACATGCCACACTGCACACAACTTTTAATTTTGCCATAGTTATGCCCCCAGCCAATATTTTGCCATAGTTAGTAGATAGGTACCCCTACTACGTTTTGCGAAAATACTCGTGAATTTTTAACGTATGAACTGGTGGTCCACAACGGCTTGGCAGTCGTTTCTTTTCTCGTTTAGTCAGTTAACTTAAATAGGGAGAGTTTTTTTCTCGTTTGTTCAGAAATCTTTACAGTGATATTAGTCCGGTTCCAATAAAACAAAAGATGCCATCTGTAACATCGCGTTGTCGTCGGCGGCGCTTGTCATTATCGTGAGGGTAGGTATACGGTACTTTCTTTCTTTTGATACAAAATAATACCCTATTTCTCTCCTGAATTATGCCTCTAGAGCAATCGTTCTTTTGACGTGAATAAGACTTTAAAATTGCTTCCATAGGAACGCAATTAAAAAAAACGAATGAAAACAAAATCAGGGGATACAGTTTAGTGTTGCAGCTCCATATCTATCATCCCCATCCAAATTTCAATTACACCACAGATAACTAAAGAATCAAGAATTTATTTTTTCATAAAACCAAGGTTTGCTGTACTACTTAAGCCTCTTGTCTTTTATCTTACAACGAATTACTTAGGTGAATATGACCTTCTGAAAATAAAAATAAAAAGTAAATTACAAAGGCATGTCCTGTGCTGTACAGCGTGTGTGGTTTTATGAAAAAAGGACGATTGCTCTAGAGGCATTATTCAAGCAGTAAAGAGAGAAACACATTATATGAAACTCGTAGTAAGGGTACTGTGTTCTAACTATGTATACTCTATTCATTCACGAACGCACTTCACTTATCAATTCAATTCAAAACTAAAGGAATATTGAACATGTTTGTTAGTTACTCTTGTATTGTGGGAGCTAACAATAATTGAATTGGTTTCAGAAGGCTGGTTTGGGATCTATTATTTTGCTTTTTCTCTATTTTGTTGTGTAGGGAACTGTTTATTAATTTCTAGGAAAACTGAAGTTTAGTTTATGTACTGTCCTTTTCTTACTGTACATTTTTTATGGGACCACCTCTAAGGTATCCTTAAACGTAAAAATAATTATCAAAATCAGTTTAAAGTTATGCCCATAAAACAATATACATTATGTAAACAGTCAAATTGAAAACCATCTTCTCTGAACCCGAAACCCTTTGTTTGGCAGTCCGGCATAGTGACCATTGTGCCAACTATGCCGTCAATATTGGTAGGTATTTGTATGAATAATAATTTTTACTAACGTAAACGTTTTTTTGTTTCAAAGGCTCGTTGCTTATCACTCGAATAGTCCCACTGATTTGTACGAAGCTTAAATACAAGTACTTACTTGCCTTATTGAGAAGTAAAATTCAATTTTTCAAGAAAGAAAATCTCAAGTTTTTCCCAACTAAGATCATGTTTACATTACAACTGTAAAGTAGGCAGCTCTAGTCTAAAAAAAACTTCAAAGAAAAAAGTACATTCTGAAAGCATAACAAAGGGACATTGAGGGCTGAGTATTCGAGTGTAATCATTAAATTCTTCGCCCTACTGTCATACATTTCATTAAAACAACAAATAAGACGCTTTGGGGGAACGCTTTTTCTTCCCTGATTATCTCCCTCGTGAAAATTAAAACAGCTGTATTAAAATGTTTTTATTGTAGAACTTCTTAATTGGGCACATTTTTGACATTTTATTTTTAGCAGCAGTAAAATTAACTGGCCCTAAAATTTAGTGATAATTTACACCATAAGTACCTAAAATTGTTCTCGGTCACGTCATGTTGTTTCAATAATATGAACCAATGTGGATATGGTTTTAATTCAAAGTCTTGACTGATTGATATTATATCAACGCAATGAATGATGATGATGATGATAACATCATTTCAGATTTTTGTCACTTAAATACAATGAGAATGTACGTAGGTAAGTAACTTAATTACCTACGTTATCTTTGAAGTATTTACATCTTACTTAAATAAGTCTAAACTATAATATTATCTAAGTGATGGAAGGGCGAAAGCACTTGTTACAATACAAGTAACCTCATTAGGTGCTTAAAAAGTGCTTTCATAAGTATAAAATTATAAATTTAGATTAAGAAATTGAAAATAAACATTTTTTATTATTTAATAATATTATTATTATCGTAGTTACTTTTATTCTCATTCTTACTGTAAATTTAATGAAATAAGCAATAACAAATAATTATTATTGACAATAAATAATAATATTTAATAATATTTTATTTTATTTTTTATTATTATAATATTTGAATAATTATTGACATAAGCAATTTATTAACTCTGACATTTTATTGAACTTTTAATATTAATAATTTAATTCAATAGGAAATAATAATGTAATTTGATTAGATACTCTCAAATTCGCATGCCTTTGTGGTAGAATATGGAGAATCTGATTTTAATTATAAGACCATTGTAACCCATATATCGTGCAAATCACTATCACTACATAGTAAAAAACAAAGTCGCTTTTTCTATCCCTATTTCCCTTTGCATGCTTAGATCTTTAAAACTACGCAACGGATTTTGATGCGGTTTTTTTTAATAGATAGAGTGATTCAAGACAAAGGTTTATTATGTATAATACATGCATAATATAGCCGTGCGAAGCCGGGGCGGGTCGCTAGTAAATCTATAAAATTGACTTCGCAAAGATCAAACCAATAATTGACGGGTCGTTAGGGCTAAAAACTACTCATTAAGTGGCGGGAAATGCATAAGGGCGCATTGACGCAAAAAAAAACTATTATGACGTATAGACATCCGCTAAGAAAGGATTTCGGAAAATTCAAAACCTACGCGGACGAAGTCTCGAGTGAAAGCTAGAAAAAAAACCTTCTTGTGGTTTCTTCTCGTTGAAGAGTGCGTTTTCAAGCCATACGCGTCCTTACTTTGGAACGTTTGCAAGAGTTAAATATGCGCCAGCTTTGAATAGCGTTCAAACAAAGTTAAATAATAAATAAATAAAATAAATAAATAAATATTGCAGGACACTCCACACATCGCCATCTAGCCCCAAGCTAGTAACTAGACTTGTGTTATGGGTGCTAGACAACGGATATACTACTTATATACTTTTCTTTTGTAAATATATATACTTATAATACATAGAAACAACCAGACCACAGACAAAATATCTAAGCTTAAATACTTGTCTGAGGCGGGAATCGAACCCGCGACCCTGTGTTTTGCCAAACACAGGGTCGCGGGTTCGATTCCCGCCTCACCATGCCGGACTGCCGTCCGGCATGGTGACCATTGTGCCAACTGGGTCGTCAAAATAAAAACAAAAAATCGTCAAAACAAAAAATAATGAATAGGACTTGCCTGCAGGATAACAAAAAAGAAACTGTAATTTATTTATTTTTAAAAACGTCATGAATAGATAATTCAAATACGTTGTTACATCGCAAGCAGAGGGGAAGGAAGAAAATAAAAATACTCATCAAGTGTTTTAAAAATCAATAGAACATTGACATGTGAGGGAATCGAAGCCTTCTTTACTGAATATTTAACCGACTTCAGAGAAAATGGTTTTCAATTTGAGTGTTTCCATACTGTAAATTGTTATATGGCCAAATAACTTTTATGTTTATAAACTCATTTTGATAATTATTTTTACGTTGGATACCTTAGAGGTGGTCCCATAAAAAATGTACAGTGAGAAAACGACAGTACATAAACTAAACTTCAGTTTTCCTAGAATTAAACAAACAGTTCCCTACACAACAAAATAGTGAAAAAGCAAAATAAAAGATCCCAAACCAGCCTTCTGAAACCAATTTAATTATTGTTAGCTCCCAGAAAACAAGAGTAACTAACAAACATGTTCAATAGATATTTGTCTGTGGTCTGGTTGTTTCTATGTATTATCTTCTCCGATATATATAAATTACGTGTCACGTTGTTTGTCCGCGATGGACTCCTAAACTACTTAATCGCTTTTAATCAAATTTGCACACCGTGAGCAGTTTGATCCAACTTGAAAGATAGGATAGCTTACATCTTAATTTATCCCGATATTCCGGGAGTTACGCGGGTGAAACCGCGGAGCGCAGCTAGTAAGTATATATTTATAAAAAGTATATATATACAGGGTGTCCCGTAATGAATAGCCAAGCCAACCACATATTATACCATTTCATAATCTCAGTGAAATAGGCAAGTTTTTTTTTATTTGGCACTAGGGTGACCATACATTTTTTTTACACCAGGAAAGGTTAAAGTTCAGATTAAAAAGTTAAAAAACCATGAAGTTTTAGTAAAATCTTAGTTTAAAAAAAAACTTTCACTGTGTCATAAAAAATATTGTTTGCATTCGATAGCAAATTTATCCTGGAATACTATCCAAAAAACAGATTGGGATAATTCCTTCATTTGCAGTTTTGGCATCACAAAACATAAGAACGGAGTCAAATTTTTAAATTTCTTTAAAATGGCGGATATCTCGGAAACTGAGAGACTTTCATAGAACATAACTTTCGTTTTTCTGTTCCGGCGCAGTGTCCTCTATCCGTAGGTGCCCGCTTGGCCATTCATTACGGGACACCCTGGTATATAAGTAGTATATTAATTGTCTAGCACCCATAACACAACTCTAGTTGCTTAGCTTGGCTAGATGGCGATGTGGGGAATGTCCTGCAATATTTAAAAAAAACAGCCGTGTTGGCCTAGTGGTGGATACCTCGACTTTTATTCCGAAGATCGTGGGTTAGAATCCCGGCCGGCAGTGCACCGACGAATTATTCTTACGAGAAAAATGTGCGTTGATTAACATTGCTCTTACGGTGAAAACATCGTGATGAAACTCGCGGCTTAGTTGGCTAATGATGAATTCTTTCCTGTGGGCACTGTCGGCTAAGCTGAGAGGGTGGTATTCTGGGCAAGCGTATACTCCATCTATTACATGTCTTAGGCACTACAGCGTCACTAGCGTATAAAAATCATTTAGATTAGAGTTAAAGGATCATTTATATAGGTTTAAATACGCAACAAATAGAAAACCTCTCCCTTTTTGAAGTCGGTTAAAAAGAAAACTCATCACAAACAAGTTATTAAAAAATTCTTTTTAGATGTAACATTGTGGCTTAAAAGCCTTTTTGTGCCCATTGTTAAGGAATTCCAAAACGAATGTGGACCAAAAGTGACGTAGAGAGGAAAATATTTTTGTGAATAAGTATTTTTCATTTTACTTTGTTGTGGTCGGACTTTTTAAAGAGGATTCGAGGGATACCAGGGACTGCTGTTTTAGGTGCCTTAATGTGACTTTATGTAAGGTTTTACTAGATTTTTAGCACAGTTAATAAATAATAAATGACTAAGCTTAGAGATTGAAAGGTATACCTTTATATAAAAAACTAGCAGCGCTCCGTGGTTTCACATGGGTGTCTACCGATCCAAATGGAATATCGGGAAAAAGTAGCATATGTTATTTCCAATAAATCAATGTATACTCATACCAAGTTTCATTATAATTGATCCAGTTGTTTTGGAGCCTATTTGTTACAAACTTTTAAAAAATCCTCTTTATATTAGTGTAGATTAAATACCTAAATATTCGTTTATTTTCCCAAAGAATATATTTATAAATTGTTACATTACATACAGTAAATGAAAAACTACTAAATACACAAAAAAAACTAAACTGTCTTATAAAATACTATTAAAACTATCTAGGTATATACAATGACATAAAATCTATATTGAAGGAAAGTTTTGGTAAATTGATTCATTTTTCAAGGATCATGAAAAAATGAAATTATAGGACGAGAGATCATGGTGGAGCATGGAGGAGGTGTTTTCAAGATTTGTTTTTCTTTTATTTAATTTTTTCATCTGTTTAGAATATTGTAGAGTAAGCTAGTAGTTTGCTAGTTGCACAAAATGTGGAGTTTTAAGGCCCGTATTAATAAATCGCTCTCAATATCGATCTTGAGTGCGTATCAATCGAGTGAGTCTTGAGATGCGGTCACTATCTTAAGTTAGGCGTTAATTAATAGATAAAACTCAAGTTTTAACCAGGCTGATATCGCTCTTGAGATTTGAAACTGATCTTGAGAGCGACATTGAATGACAGTAACGCTTTGTTCTTACCTTGAATGGTATGTTTTTACCCTATGGTAGGTAGTGTCGCCATATTTTGCTGTCAACTTGTTTTTAATGTGATTTTTTTTACAAAATGTAAGATTTTACTACTAAATAATTATTTAAATGCGAATGATTTGTTCAAAAAGTCATTAGCATAAAATATCATCATAATAATTGATTTCTGACAAAATTTGTTCTAGCTCCATGTTCCTGAACTACAAAACTAACGAAACAGCTAACTTATGTCATGTATGACCCGCAATCAGACTTGAGTTCACGAAACTACATCTTGAGACATATCTTGAGAGCTGAGTTTGATTTATTAATACGGTATTACTCAAGTGATACGTCGCTCTTTAATCGCGTCTTAAGATAGGTTTATTAATCAGCGCAACAACTCAAGAGCAAACTCAAGATTGAAATCGATATTGAGTTCGGTTTATTAATACGGACCTTAGAGTTTGTGAAGCATATGCTGTAAGTCATGGTTTAAAGTATAATTTTACGAAAAGTGAGTAAGTATCTGATCTTTAGGGCTCCCCGGAAAAAGGTAGATTATGAGCCCACTATTAAGCTCAATGGAGGTGACCTACGGAGAGTAACTCAATTTAAATACCTAGGGCATTACCTTAAGGATCAGATAGACATCGAGCGCGAGCGCAGAGCTCTGGCAGCTAGAGGTAATATGTTGGCCCACAGATTGGCCCATTGCAGTGAGGAAGCGAAGATTACGCTTTTTAAAGCATACTGCCAAAATTTTTACACGGCGGCTCTGTGGACCAATTATACGAAGAAAGCTTGGAACGAGCTGTGAGTGCAGTATAACAACTGTTTCAGGGTTCTGATGGGACTGCCTCGCGTGGCCGCTGTGTGGGAGTGCGTCGGAGATGTTTGCGAAGGCAAGAACTGACGATTTTTTCGCGATTATTCGTAAAAGGACAAGTTCACTGCTTAACAGAATGAGAGTCAGTCCCAATGGAATCCTGAGCATGTTAGCTAATAAGTTTGATACACCAATGCACTTTGTCTCTGTATTGGTGTATCAAAAACGTGCTGGGTAGATTTTTTGAGTTTTGTTTTTCTATTAATTTTTTCAATTAAGTGTACTAACTTTTATTATTATTATTTTTTGTTGTGTTTGTTTTACTAACAATTGGACCTTTGATGTCAAATAAATGAAATTTATTATTATTATTATTTAATGTTTCAGAAAGTTATGTTTTGTTTAGAGATACAATTTCCAACATAAATTTTGCTTTCTCATTTTTCTTCCATAGGCGTAATAATATGTACCTATTAGATTAAAAAAAAAACAAATCCATTAATTCGAACTTTTTCTCCAAGCAAGTGCCCCTAAAACAAGTTATTAAAAAGATATTTTCCGTTCTTTTGTCGCAGTCGCCAAAAATTCTAATTTGTAATCAAGTTACAAATTCCCAACACAAAAGAAAACGCGATTCAATCAAACTTTATAACTTTGTTTTAATTTTCTAGTGAACGCATTTTTTTCTGTTCTTTTGTAAACTTGTCAAAAGTAAACATAATTTAATTTTTAACGCGAATTTTTACGAAATATAAATACGTATTTTTTTGTTTATTTCTGGCGAATGATGGATGTGAAATGAAATTAACAAGTACTAAGGCACTTACTAATTCGACCATTTTTATTAAAATTTTCTTTCGAAAAGGCGAATCATAAAAATCCGTAATTTTTATTCCCAATAAATCAATGTATCCTCAATCTTCATACCAAGTTTTATCAAAATCGGTCTTGTAGTTTCAGAGCCTAATCATTACAAACAAAAAAAAATTCCTCTTTAAAATAATACTAGCGACCCGTCCCGGGTTCGCACGGCTATATTATGCATTTATTATACATTATAAACCTTCCTCTTGAATCACTCTATCTATTAAAAAAAAGCGCATCAAAATCCGTTGCGTAGTTTGAAAGATTTAAGCATACAAAGGGAAATAGGGACAGAGAAAGCGACTTTATTTTATACTATGTAGTGATTAGTACAAATAAACTAATCTGATATTTTTTTCCATAACACAATGAAACGCTAACTTTTCATCATCAATTTATCCCAAAAAATATATCCCATCATACGAGATTTTTAAACTGCAAAATTCAATTTACATGAAAGTATATCAACGTAAGGTAACTTCAAAGGCAGGCATCGTAAATTAATTTTTCATCGGGCAACACTGGAGAGGTTAACGACCCGATGAAATACTGTTTATATATTCAGGTGATTTAAAAATTTGACGAAGGACAAAAAGATTTAATTTTTCAGAGAAGGTGTAATTTTAAAACGTGTGGGTTGGAAATAAAATCTGAGAGTCAACGAGAAAATATCAGTTTTTTTTTAAGTTTCATATTTACTTAAAAATGTTACCGAAATTTAATTATTAAATTTTACTAAAGATTAATTATATTAAAACTAATCAAAAGGACCACCATCTTCAGCAAAAAACTGCTACTGAGGACTGGTAGCATGCGATTGTACCATGTTTTTTAAAACAAACTAACTAAATTCTATGTAAATACATTTATCAGGGATAAGTTTTACAACAACAGTTTTATGCTTATGGTCCTTACCTACAAGCCTAGTACCTACGTAGGTAACATTCAAGTACAGAGCGTTTTTAATCATTATTTATTGCACAGGGTGAATGGTGATCCTTTCTTCATACCGCGGGATAAAAATAATAAATCATGGTTGTGGTAAATGGCTTTTCTTTTTTAAAATAAATTTGTTTATGTTTTGCAAAGTTGGTAGACTAAAAATTAGGTTTTTGTACAACGATTTTGAACTAAAAAAACTGGTTGCCTGTAAAGTCGGTATACGGGCGAAAGTTTTACGTGACAACAACTGTGCTCGAGTGGAAGGGACGCGTGCCTTTCACTTTTTATGTCTGTCTCTCTCGCTCTTAGGCGGGCTAACCATGCCCGAGTGGAAGGGACGCGTGCCTCTCACTCGCTCTCATTGTGAGCGCATAACGTCAGCGGAGCGTAACGCAGTTTCTTGAAGTGTCACCCGGCAAACCAATTTATAAGACGTTGTCACGTCAAAAGATTATTTTCAAGATTATTTTTTGACGGCCTCTGTGGCGCGTCGGGCGAACACCCGACTGCGACGCAGAAGGTTGCGGGTTCGATTCCCGCCGGGAACAAGTATTTATGCTGACCATAAATTCTTGTTTCTGGTTCTGGGTGTTTCCTATATGTATAATATGTATAATATATTAAAAAAAAAAAAGTATATAATAGTTTATCCGTTATCTGGCACCCATAACACAAGCATTAAGTTGCTTAGCTTGGGGCTGGATGGCGATGTGTAATATGTCCTGATTTTTTTTTTTTTTTTTTTTTAATGTTATAATGCAAAACTTCTGTCTCGTTAACATGACGCTGCAAATATTGAGCTGCACAAAATTTTGACTCTGAGTATGTTTTTGTGACTTTGAGATTTGACTAAAACTCTTTTGGCATGTACGTCAGAAATAGCCATTACCCGGGCCAAATTGGCTTCTTAACAGTTTTCCAGTAGGTAAATATTTTTAAAACACCCAATTGCTACTACAATTCTAACATTTTTTCTCTCTCTCTAACTTAAGTATATTCATTCGTTGTATGTAGCACAAGAACAGTCGATGACGTCATTGCACTAATTTTGTACAAAAAAAGCCTAGCAGTATTTTAACGAAATATAATAAAGAAACATCCTTTAGAAATAAATCCCTAAAGTTGGTTGTTTCACACAAAGCAAGGGATCTGTGTAATCCTACACCCTACGTTGAAGATACCGCTGACCCCTACCATGAAGTTTTTTACAGCAAACATCATTCAGTTTATGCAAGCAGTTTTTTTTGTTTGTTGTTTGGAAACTGGCGTGTTTTACGGCTGTGGTTTGTGGCTTGTTATTGAAGAAAGAAGATTTAAAGGATATGGTAGCCTTAGAAATTAGAGTTACATACGAATATTTTCATGGAAAGTTTTTCTTATTTACATGGGTTACTTTGTCAATTACCTCTTACTTCCGATTTCTCATCATATTCTTTAAGAAGTAGAATGTATGAGAATTATATAAGAAGAATTCGGAATTATTCCAAAAGAAAGTTTCTCTTAAATTCCTAGATGCCTTAGGCCTTAGAGGTTTAATAAGGAGGCATTATTTGTTCGTTTTAATGCCCTCTATCGATTAGTCGGATTAGTAGATTGGTCTTTAAGTGCATCGCAATCATTTTGAGAAACTCGGTCTTGCATAATGCATGAATATTTCGTTTTCTAGGTGCTTTAGTGTTTAGTGTGAAAGCATTATTTGTTCGTCGTAATGCCCTTTATCGATAGGTATAGGTCTCAATCTGCACGTTACTATATCTGTTTTGTTTAGACCTTTCATTTTTAACCCCCGACGCAAAAACGATGGGGTGTTATAAGTTTATCGTGTCTGTGTGTGTTTCTGTGGCATCGTAGCTCCCGAACGGATAAACCGATTTTCATTTTGTTACTTTTGTTTGAAAGGTGAATTAGTCAGGAGTGTTCTTAGTGTGTTTGATCGAAATCGGTTTATCTGTCTGAAAGTTATGGAGGATGAAATTCGAGGGTATTTAAATTCTAAATTTATTTTATTATTTCTGCTTTACGAAATACAAAGAGTACGGGACAATGTCAAAACCAGAAAAGTCTAATTGTGCGGGTAAAAAAGCCTCGTACGGACGGACAGGCAACGCCTGCTTACGACAGAGGACTGCCTTTGATGTATCACTATACTACGACCAGTGTATTGTGTGCTTTTTGACGTTTCACTTTATCTTTAATTCAGAAAAGACGCGGAAACTGTTAGATTTTAGTTTCTATGGTACAATAAAGCATTTATCTATCTATCTATCTATTAAAAGGTAGCATTTGTGGGAGGTTTTTAGCCAAGTTAAAGAAGTCGGTTAAAAATGACCTTGTTCTTGTGTTTTCAATTTCATATACCTAATTCAGTTGGCTACTGTTAGCTTAAGTCAAGTATCAATTATTCTGCCAATGATTTTATCAATCATTTAATGCTTCTATTTAATTAGTTTCAGTAAGTTAAATTTTAAACAATTTCGGTAACATTTTGCCAACTTATTTAAATAACTTTTTTAATTACTTATACTTATTATGTACTTTTGTAAGTACTTGCCTACGTAATATATTCCTAAAAAAACTGGGTGAATTATAAACATGATACTCAATTGATGTGACAATTTGACGGTAGAAAGGTGAAAGAAAGATAGAAGAAATAAATAAGAATAAATAAATATTTCCATGACACTTTGAACTGACTATAGTTACTTATAGGTACCTAAGCATTAACTGAACAAGGCAATCGACCCTCAGTAACATTTTAAACCGTATGTATCATAAAGGGTTCAAAACAAAGAATACGGAACTTTACCTTCCTATGTTGAGTACTTACCTACAGAAAAACAGGAGGAAAAATGAAAGTTGAAATTTGAAATGTACATATCTACGCAATTTCGTTTGAGTGGGTGAGTGGTTTTTAAAATGAGGCTTTTGGTAACATTTGAAAGGCATTTTTTGTAGGTACTTTACCGACTTTATGAAATTGCGAAATAAGAACTATATACGTATCTGATCTACCAGTATACCTACATATTAGATCATACTTGTTTTTCTGTAAGTACCTCCTGAAAATAAAAGATTTATTTTAATTTATAGTTCATTAGATTTAGATAAATTTAAAATTACCGGTCTATGTCTATCGGTATTCTATCCGTGGTCTGACCACCATAACACAAGCCCAGTTGCTTAACTTGGGGCTAGATGGATATTATGTAAAATGTTATGCATTTTTTAATTATTTCAATGTAGTTATCTCCTTATGACACAAGATAAAGCGACAAATCCTTTTGCATACTTCAATACGTTGCTATGGTTACCTTGTCAATAACGGAAAGTGAGCGATGATGTCACACTTTTTTGCAAGTGCATTCCTATTTATAAGTAACTAGCGACCCGCTCCGGCTTCGCACGGCTATATTACGCATGTATTATACATATAAACCTTCCTCTTAAATCACTCTATCTATTAAAAAACCGCATCAAAATCCGTTGCGTAGTTTTAAAGATATAAGCATACAAAGGGACATAGGGACATAGGGACGGCGAAAAGTGACTTTATTTTATACTATGTAGTGAAGTTATATATCTGTAAAGTCGGTTTACAGACGATATTTTTACGTGATAACGTCATAAGAAAACACATGTAGTACTACCATCAAACTATAGGTAACCATGTGTGTATGTAGGTATACCTTACCTACTCTATTATTGTGCCATATTCTAAATAGGAACATATATTGGGGATATATGGGGTAAAATTGGAAGTTAGGGAAAATCTTATGGCAACAATTTACAATTTCCACGGAAAGAGGGGATCAGTATCTCATGACTCAATAAGTAGGCTTTGACGATTTGCTTTGAATAAAAATATATGTAAGCATACCTACCTATATGCTCTTTTCTCGAAATATTATAAAGTAGGTACTATCAGGGAACAAAATTGCATAACCACCGTCACTAAGTTATCGTATGAATAATTTGTAGAAAGATATGAATATATAAAACTCCTAAGGTCTGACTGACTAACTGATTCATGTATCAACGTATACAACTCAAACTGATGGAAGGAATTAGCTTAAATATGTTATACTAGCTGCACCCCGCGGTTTCACCCGCGTAAGTCCCGATCTCGTGGGAATATTGGGATAAAAAGGGTATTGGGTAACAAACATACATACACACACACAAACACAAACACACACTCATACTTTCACATTTATAATATTAGTAGGATAGGAACGTATAGATTTGATAAAAAACGAACAAAAATTCAGGTGCCTAAGCTAGTTTATAGATATAACATTCAAAGTTCTGACTGAGTACTATATCAACGCACAGCTCAAAGTAATGAATTTAACGGGCCAAAATATGACATACAGACAACGTAGGCATCCGCTAAGAAAGATTTTGTAAAATTCAAACACTACGCGGACAAAGTCGCGGGCTGGGTTGATCATAAGCGGACAACTTTTTTATCAGTTTGCTTTAGTATTTTCATTATCCATTGAAGTACTTCTGGAATTTTAATCCTTTTCAGTAAGAAACTATGCATACTTTAATTTTGATGATCGATGATGATGGTTGTGCAATTTTTTCCCTGATTGTACTTTGAAGTAATTATAAGATTTTTTTATGGCGAGCTTTATATATACCTTCTCTTCTTCTATAGATAAGTACTACGAGTATAAAAAATAAAGCTTTAATTGTTTGTTTGAATTGAAAAGGCTTCGAAACTCCAGGACCGATTTTTATGAAACTTGGTATGAGGATACCTACATCAAAATTGGGAGTTTTATAGGCTATTTTTATCCCGATATTCCCTCGGGATCGGGAGTTACGCGGCGATAGATTAATGAATAGGTTGCGTACAGCTTGGTTGATGTGTTCCTTATTTTTGCATTACAGTCCAAATACATAATCCACCCTATTCAAAATTTGCCGCTGTCAGTTGCAGATTACCACAAGTTTTATTTGTAAACCAGATCAAAGACATGTCAGGTAGGCTTAGAACCAAGGGGAAATATTATTGTGTTTCTTCCCCTTGGTTTGGTTCAGATTTTCAATGTACTTACGTGGGTACTTTATTATTACTTAAGTCAGTTTAATAATACATTTTTTGCTTCCGAATTTCGTATTGAATTCGTAAGTTTGAATCGGCTTATTTTTAACCCCCGACGCAAAAACGACGGGGTGTTATAAGTTTGACGTGTCTGTGTGTCTGTGTGTGTGTGTCTGTCTGTGGCATCGTAGCTCCCGAACGGATGAACCGATTTTGATTTAGATTTTTTTGTTTGAAAAGTGAATTAGGCGCGAGTGTTCTTAGCTATTTTTGATCGAAATCGGTTCAGCCGTCTGAAAGTTATGGGGGATAAAAGTCAGGATCAAAAACCGAATGTAAGTTGATATGCTCGAGTGGGGTATCATATGAAAGGGCACGATTCGTACATTACAAATTGCTAAGTATGATTGAAATCAGTTTAGCCGTCTGAAAGTTATGGGGGATAAAAGTCAAGATTAACGACCGAATGTAAGCAGATACCTATGCCCGGCTGGGGTATCAAGTTAATTTGCGTCTTTTGGCTTCGTTTGGATCTTTTTTATTTTTTATCCCTAGTCCCATTATATTATTTTGTGTCGGGGGTTTTTTTAAGTTTTTAATTTAATTTTTTATGTTTATTTGTTAGGGGAATATTTGTTTATGTTTTGTGAGTTGTAAAGCCTAAGAAATGTGAAAAGTTTCGTTGTAAGGTTTCTTAGTTGTTGGATAAAACTTACTACATTTTATTAGGTATTCCAATTCTTTCTATCATATCCGTTTATTTTTTTCTAAATAATTTCCGAATTGCCCGACAGAAAACGTCACCATAATCTCTAGTCACGAAAAGACGAACCAGATTTTGAAAAATTTAATTTTTTATTGTAACTATTGAAATATTTGACGACCCAGTTGGCACAATGGTCACCATGCCGGCCTGCCATGCACAGGGTTGCGGGTTCGATTCCCGCCTCAGACAAGTATTTATGCTTAGATATTTGTCTGTGGTCTGGTTGTTTCTATGTATTATAAGTATATATTTACAAAAGAAAAGTATATAAGTAGTATATCCGTTGTCTAGCACCCATAACACGAGTCTAGTTACTTAACTTGGGGCTAGATGGCGATGTGTTGAATGTCCTGCAATATTTATTTTATTTATTTATTTATTTGGTTTTTTTAATGTACGAGTAAATGAGCATCGGGATAACTTTCTTTATGAAATGAGCATGATATATGACAGAAAAAATGAATGCAAAATTTCAGCTCAATTGGTAACCGGGAAGTGGATAAAAACATACATACATACATACATTGCAAGTTAAATTAAAGCTTTTAAAAAAACTGTACGCGTATAAGCTTTGCAAGCCGTGCGAAACCAGGGCGTTGCGTTATTTTAAAGTAACCTCCCCTAGAGTGTAAGATTAGTCAGTACAAAGCTACCTAATACCAGCACAAATAGCCATGAAATCGTCTTATCGAACCGTTTCTAGGTGCCTGCCTAATCCCGCTCGTAAAGCCAGATCTATCAGGGTAGTTTCCCTTAATACCAAGCAATACAAACAGAACAGAAATGATAGCAATTAAATAAACGTGTAGCTGAGACTGGAGCTTGTTACCTGAATAGATTTTAATTTTACGTACTGTTTGTTTTTGTATAGTTTAAACTAGAATGTTCCTATTTAAGCGACTACAAAAAATTCGGACTACGGTTGAATTTGATTTCAGTACAAATGCGTCATAAGTAAATTATCAGTTTGCTACAATAATACTATCAACAAGTATTGAACTTACGACCTTCTTCTAATAGAGATTACACACAAACATAAATACTTGAATTATAAGTCCTCAGTGTGATTATTATTTTCAACATGTTAGCTATGTCTTTAGTTGGCCGAGTGGTATAAGCCGCCACCCGCTACACCAACCGACGTGGGTTCGTTTCACAGGTTACGTTGTTATAATGTTCAAATAGTGCTGCACAGGATTGTAGACAGAGACTTTTGACCGTTGATTGTACTAGGCCTCGCCGTAGACCACCAATGAGATGGAAAGACGACATCAAAGGAAGCGCAGATCCTGATTGGATGGCAACGGCTCTAGACAATCGGAAGTTAATGAGGATAAAGGTCTACGTCATGAATTGGACAAGCAGATGCTGAAATGGGTTTTTCAATGGGGTTTTTGAAGTTTCTGATATCTAACCTATTTTGGTTTCTAAGAGTGATTGGTTCCTCAAAAACACATGAATTTATGCAAAAGATACGTTTTTCGATAAAGGCTTTTCTAGGTAATTGTGCTAAAAAAATGTAATAATTTGATCTCCATTTGCAGATGTTAATTATTTCGAAAATAAATAGTCTTAAACTTTTCTCGTAGCTACAGCTATTTTAGAATCTGTCCTTACTGACCCACCCAAATTAACCTCCCTGAATGTTTTGTATATGTAAGGGCTATCCAATCTATAAGCAATAGATACCTTCAAACTTCATTAATATCAATAGGCTAACTAATATCCAAACCTCTACAACTGCATCATAAATCAGAGATCTACCCCAATTTGCCCCAAGTGAGCCCTTAAGCCACAGAAACTAGGTAGCTACCTCAAAATTTCAGTTTCACAATTCACCAGCCAATCGTAAAATCATAAAGTAATTATGATACTACGCATCACCGGGGTCGGATTTCTCTGTAGACCATTGTTTAGGACCCAGGGTATGTACCCATGGACCCACGGAGTTATGTATAATATAACCATACATAACTCCGTGATTTTAGTAGTTTTCGGCTTTATCAGTATTGAGAATAAATACCTACAAAACCGCCTACCTTTTTATCCTAAAGGCCTTTATATAAAACCGATATAATAACTGAAATGCCGCGGTGCAGTTTAAGGTTCCGCTGGTCGATCGTGTTTCCATACAAATTAATTTAGAGTGTTATCCATTTATTCTTTGAATTTGAAAAAACAAAAGTTAAATCTACATAACAAGTCTATATCTAGCCCATGTAGGCGACGAAATAGACAAATTATATTTATTTATACATAAATAATATAGACAAATTATATTTATTTATTTATAAATAAATATAATTATATTTATTTATTTATAAATAAATATAATTTGTCTTCGTATAATTTGTCTACATGGGCTAGATATAGACTTGTTATGTAGATTTAACTTTTGTTTTTTCAAATTCCATAAAGAATAAATGGATAACACTCTAAATTCATTTGTTACAAATTATATTTAATTTAATATAATTTAATATAAATAAATATAATTTGTCTATTTCGTCGCCTACATGGGCTAGATATAGACTTGTTATGTAGATTTAACTTTTGTTTTTTCAAATTCCTTATAGAATAAATGGATAACACTCTAAATTCATTTGTATGGAAAACACGATCGACCAGCGGAACCTTAAGAACCATATCTATCAATAGATAGCATTTCGGCGAACATACAAAACCGGCATATTTTATTAAAAGTGGTGTCCTAAGATTTTTCCAAAAGTGCGCGGTATATTTTAAGACCCAAACCTTTTGATAGAGGGTATTATAGCGAAAAAATAATGCATTCAAAACAAACCTCGAAAACGGGATATTTAAATAAACGTTGTCCGAAAATGCGAGGTTCATTTTAAAACCTATATAGCTATTGATAATAAAATAAATAATAAATAAATATTACAGAACACTCCACACATCGCCATCTAGCCCCAAGTTAAGTAACTAGACTTGTGTTATGGGTGCTAGACAACGGATATACTACTTATATTACTTTTCTTTCGTAAATATATACTTATAATACATAGAAACAACCAGACCACAGACAAATATCTAAGCATAAATACTTGCCTGAGGCGGGAATCGAACCCGCGACCCGGTGTTTGGCAGTCCGGCATGGTGACCATTGTGCTAACTGGGTCGTCAAATAGAAAAAAAAGCATTACGGCGCACAAATAATGTCTTCAAACCAAACCTCTATCTAAAGCGTCGCGGAAGCCGGATATTTTACTAAACGTGTTGTCCTATAATTTTCCAAAAGTCCGAGGTGCATTTTGAGACCCATACCTATTGATAGAGGGCGTTATGACGTACAAATATCACCTTCACACCACATCTCTAAAGCGCCTCAGAAACAGGATATTGGTTGAAACATCGAAAACGTCACGTTTATTTTTTGGTCAAAACAAAGTAATGTGTTTTTAACCAAACATGGCAGACTAAAGATTCATAGTTTCACCGCACTGTTTTCGATTACAAAATCTAAAATTGAACGAGAATAGAGAGCAAACGAACTAGTTTTATGTCCCGTATCCATTGAACTAACGACAGTTGGAATCACCTTTGGAAATTGGAACATAATTCTACGTTCGACTACGTTGGTATAGTCCGTCAAAGTCAAGTCTCCTACAGTCAAAAATATCACCGCTAGGGCCGGTTTTAACAAAATTCCGAAATTCCGACTTTTTCAGTATCGTTTGTAATACCGGAATTGGTGATAGCAAAACCGGACTTTCGATATCGTTTGTTAAGAGTCGAAAAGGCGGTTTTCTAAGACGGCGACGATAGAGGACAATGCTTCAAGTATCTAAAAACAATACCGCCTACTAAGTGTCGACGCTGAACGCGACTTTTCACCAGTTTCTAACATTTGTGATCGTGGAAGAAGTTCACATCCAACAAAAGTTCTAGATGATAGATTACTTAATTTTTAATTATACTAACAGTTCTGTACAGCTATTTCAATGGAATTATTATTCCTACCTAAAATACCCCTTCATTTCGATAGCATCTGTTATTCAAAAAATATTATGCATTTTGTAAAGGAAGCATTTAATTCCGGAATTCCGGAACTGGATAGATCAAAATTGAAACTGAATTCCGGAATTGAAAAATGGATCGATATTCAAGCCCTAATCACCGCTTACTTTGCCTCATTTTGTACAATGTTTTAGTTAATAAGCTTTTTGACATTAGAAGCTTTTACTAAAGCAAGAAGTCCTGTTTGTGTTGAAGCTTAAATTCTTTCAACTACTGAATTTATTAGACAGACATTTTTGGTATGAAAATGTTCCAATATTAGTACCTAATAAATGCCGACTCCAAAAAACAGATTAGCGTATTGGATCTAAATAGAGCAAAGTCTACCTGATGGACGGACTATATCTTCTTACTTAGTGGTGTGAATCAGAGGTAAATACCTACCTATGTTTATTATTGGTATAAAACTCTATTGCAAAACGTGACTGCTAAAGTCTTCAACACTTGCTTTTCTGTTAAATTGTTTCCTTTACCGTTTAACTTGAAGTTAAGAAAGAAAATCACGACTAAAGTCATTTTGAAAGTCATGTTGTAAATGTTTATTCGATTCTATTTGAGAAAATGGCCTACCTAGGTATTTAGGATAGGTACTTAAACCAGTGAGTGTGGAGTAAGTAGGTATTTCAGGTTTTCTGAGCACGTCAATATGTAGGCAGGTACGCTATAGCGACAGTAAGCTGAAGCTTTTCGTGAAAGTTCTTCAAGGTACTGATTTTTCGAGGTAACGATCCATCGACGAAACGTAACGTTGAGCTATCGTCATTCGAACTCGTATAGGAGACTGTTCCGAGAGAACATGTTTTTAATTTGAGGCAAGTTCGATTATTATTTGATTGTTAATCGTTTTTGTTTGTAAGAAAATGCTTGTTACAATATTGCTGAAACCTATTATCGTTTTCTTCAAGAAAAACATCGGAAAACTTGATTTACCTTCCCTAGTAAATAGTAAGGTAATATATAAAATCAAAGTCTTAAAAAGACACTATCCTAACTTAGTTTTAAGACGATACTTGTACTTGTATACAGGCTGTTTTCCGCGATTAGACCCTTTTTAATTGGGTCCTTTTTGCGTGAAGATGGAGTAGGCTCGCCCAGCACCTACTACCCTCACAGCTTAGTCGACCATGTCCAGAGGAGAGAACTTGTCAATACTTCTGGAGCCAACTAAGCCGCGGGTTTCATCACGATGTTTTCCTTCACCGTAAGAGCAATGTCAATTAGCGCACATAAATTTTTCTTAAGAAAAATACATTGGTGCACGGCCGGCCTGGATTCGAACCACGACCTTCAGAATGAAAGTCGAGGTATCTACCACTAAGCCAACACCGCTCTCCGATTCAATGTGATCTCATTCTTTATTTTTGTGACCATGCTCACAAAGACGATAGAAAAACATCGGAAAAGCTTGATTTATCTTCCCTAGTAAATAAGCAGGTAATATATAAAATCAAAATCTTCCAAAGACACCATCCTAACTTAGTTTTAAGACGATTCAATGTGATCTCATTCTTTATTTTTGTGACCATGCTCACAAAGACGATACGAACATGATATTTTTTGGCAATATTTTATCTAATTCGAAGAACTAACACCACCATAGAATCATGAGTTCATGGCCATTGAATCTCTACAAACTCTTCACGTCAGAATTAAACAAATATAAAAAAAACGCGATTATATTGATAAAAAATTGGATCTCTACAAACTCGTCGAAACGTCAGAATTTAACAAAAAAAAAACGTGTGGCACTCGGGGACTGCCGCGGTAAAGCTATTGCTATATCGAGAATAATTTCTTGTTTTAGTAAATGTTCTTATAAAATAATAAAATATATATATTAAATAATATAATAATAGTACATTGCGATACAAGTGTGGAAAGTTGATCATTCCATAGAGGCGGTTTATGACGCGCGAGCGGAACGCGAGCGTGGCAAAAGCCGAGATGGAATGATCAATTCACACGTGTATCGTACGACGTTTTTTATCACAGTTGCGAATAAAAAAAAAGACTTGTTAAAATTTTAATAATAAAAAGTTTTTAAGAATTTTAGGTTATGTTTACTATTTTTTGTTAATTACACTCCCGAAAGGCTAGGCAAAAGACTTTTAACCTATACAGCGTCTGACATACAATATTTTTTTAGGATTTTTTTCATTTGTTTTTGCGTCGGCGGGCGGTTAAAAACAGAATATATTAGTTCCGGGTTTCATTAAAAACAGAATATATAAAAAAAAAATTTATGTACCTAAAGAAAAAACAAAATAAAAACAAAACTCAATTTTTAATTATTTTCAAAGACGTCATCACGTAATATTATCGTTCGCAGACTTTAGAGACAACCTTTTGAAAAGAAGAAAAAAGGTACCAACAAAGAGTTTTAAGCCAGCAAGGCTTAAAAACTCTTTGGATGGTACCTTTTTCTATACATCAAAACAGTATAACCCAGATAAAGGAGATCATTCATGTTTCTAACAAAAAATACCCACAAAAAAAAATGCCGGCCAGTAATAAAAATTATTTGTATCTTGTAGAGAATAACATTTTAAACAATGTTTACTAAGGCAACAAAGAGCTACGATCAAAAATCGTTGAGTTATTTTACATTGAAAACCCAAAAAATGCATTTTATAGGGATCCGTTTGACCACTTTTAAGATCCCACTATAACTTCTGAAAGGGTTATTGGATATACCTATGTATATAAATATAATAAAAACAGACAAAACTTATCCATTTACTACTTATTTTTATATTTTTTCTGTAGTAATATCTTAGAAGTGGTCAAACGGATCTCTACAAAATGCATTTTTTTGGGTTTTCAATGTAAAATAACTAAACGATGGTTCATCGTAGCTCTTTGTTGCCTTATAACATTATTTAAAATGTTATTCTCTACAAGATAGAAACATTTTTTTTTGTGGCCGGCACGTTAATTTTTTGGTACGATTTGAACGATGTCCTTAAGAATGTTTCATCTACTATATGTCATTAGCAGTAAGATACGTATTTGACATATCGGGATGACGTATTATTTTCCAACACTAGTTGGATTTTTTTTTATCGCACGCGTGTATTACGTTGCATTATGAGCCTAAAAGCGGTTTAATAAGATCCACTTTATGAGCAACTGTGATAAAAAAAATATAATATATATATATTAAAAAAATATCAGAAAAATATATATAAAAAAAAAAATTGTCGTCCGACATTTGTTGTCCGTTAATAATCGGACAACTTAGGTTTTTTTTTCGTTACGGAATTTCTTGATTCTCCCCCCAAGGCCCGCGATAAAATCTATGCAATAGCTTAAAAAAACGCGATTATAGGTAGGTATAGTTTAAAAATTTACAATTTTGAGTTCAAATCGCTAAAACCTTAGAAGATACTTCGAAGAATGTAAGAGTAGTAGACTTACCTAGTTTGTAACAATTAAAATTAATTAACCTTTCTACGTATTCAATAGTTAATTATTGTCTAAACAATTCCCTGCAGGTATAACGAAACAATAATAGAACAAAGGTAACCTGATGAACAACGTTGGCTGCACTCACACAATGATATAGTACCAACCAACTCGTAGATGCATAGCCACGCAAGGGGATGACAATAGAAATTCAAAAGATATGAACATATATCTTGGTTACCTATTATATGTATGAATTGCTTTTGTCTGCGACTTCGTCTGTGTAGGGATTAAATTTTCTAAAATCCTTTCTTATATTATGCCTACGTTATAATAGTTTTTTTTATAATAGACTAGTTGTTGCCCGCGACTTCGTACGACTGGTACTTTTGTTCTATGTACTAAAACCAAACCAAAACCTTCCTCTTGTATCACTCTATCTATTAAAAAAAACCACATCAAAATTCGCAGGAATCCGAAAGACAGCGGGAAGCGACTTTGTTTTATACTATGTATTTTAATTTATCTATATTTATTAATTCAATTCATTATCTTGCATTTCACATTAAAACAATCACAAAATAAATAATAAAACAATAACAAAATAAAATAAATCAAAAAATTTAAACTAAACCTAATCAAACAAACCCCCCAGCGTTCCCGGTGCAAAGCTGGATAATATGCAAGCAGCGTTACCCCGCTGTGTATTTAGTGATATGTCTCACCCGATGATAAGTGACGATGTGGTCTAAAATGTAGCCCGTCTACCTAAAAGATACCAATACCTCATTCGTTAATTGAAAACCCTAAATGGGGTCTACAAGAGATACTGACACCGATCAACGACGCAAGTAAAGGTAGGAAGGCATGCGGCATCATGGAGCAGGAACTTATCCTACACCTCGTCCTTTTGTGGCACCACCGGCCTGATGCTTCGGAATGGTTTGGCAATATGACTTAGGCTGGTTTGTAAGATGTACCACACGTGACCCTTGTGTGATGCTAAAGGAGCAATCGTCCACCAGGAGATTGCTCCTTTAGCATCACAAAATGGTCACGTGTGGTACATCTTGGGCCAGATCCAGAACGGACGCGAGCAATACGAAACCCCTAAAAATACAGTTATCTGTATGCCAATGTTACTCCGATCCGTCTATTGACTAGAGTTGTACGTTGATAGCAATATATCAGTCTGGACTTTGAATTTTATATTTATAGAAGACTAGCTGTACCCCGCGGTTTCACCCGCGTAAGTCCCGATCCCGTGGGAATTTCGGGATAAAAAGTAACCTATGTGTTACTCCAGGTCTTCAGCTATCTAGATACCGAGTTTCATCGCAATCGGTCTAGTAGTTTTAGCGTGAAGGAGTAACAAACATACATAGACTCACACACACATACACAAATTTTCACATTTATAATATTAGTAGGATAGTAGGACTAGCTGTTGCCCATGACTTTGTACGCGTTGTTGTTTTGTTTTATATACTCAAACCTTCCTCGAGAATCACTCTATTCATTGGTGAAAACCGCATCAAAATCCGTTGTGTAGTTTTAAAGATCAAACATACATAGGGAGGGACAGACAGACAGTGAGAAGCGACTTTGTTTTATGTTTAGGTCTTGGTATTCTATGTGTATGCATGTGTGCGATGACTTATCGTATGGAATGGATGCGACGTTACTTGATATGCTCATTTTATTACGTGAAGTTAAAATGTTGCATGGTTTGAAGTACTTTTAAGCTGAAACAAAATTGAGAATAAGTATTGTTATTTATATCTGACAGTTTGATAATACATTTTATGATAACTTTCATATTGGTTCATATTTTACTTTTTTCCAGACATACTTGTACAAAACATAAACTGTGCATAAACGTCACACCATGGTGTAATAATACACCAGTCTAGTAATAATACGTCCGTGGTCTATGCATAGACCATGGACGTATTATTACTAGACTGAGCAATTTTGTACTGTACTAGTAGGTACAAACATATTTTGTTACTGTTTTCTGGTCTACTTCTGGTTAGTTATATAGTATTGAAAGTCTTTTGTACGAAAATGCTGAACCATTGTGTTTTTTTTTTTGCATTTTTTGAACAATAGATTTTAAATATTAGGTATAAACTCTATGAAAGTTTCGTGTTTGCACGTCATTTGTTTTCATGAACTATAGAAGAACAAGATTATTTCTGCATTTTTGTACACAAGGCTTTGAATACTATTTTACTTAAGTAGACCAGAAAACATTACCTAACAAGAAAATCTTGTGATTTTTCTGTATTTTCTTTTTTATTTCAGAAAAACAAATGACGATCCGACACAAAACATTCATAGAGTTTTTTTTCTTACTGAAGAAGAGTTTTTAATCTGGCATTTTTATTAAACTACGAGCTGTCCCGGCAAACGTTGTTAAAAAAATAGATGTTGGCCGATTCTCAGACCTAACGAATATACACAAAAAATTTCTTACAAATCGGTTCAGCGTTTTCGAAGGAGTTTGGTAACTAACACCACGACACGAGAATTTTATATAGTAGAGAAAAGAAATAGTTTTAAACACCAAAAGTATCGTGCACCATTTTAACGGCACAGCACACCTCAACCGAGTCAAGTCGCGGCACGTATGTGAAGTGTTTATTAGCGAGCTTTCAACATTATAACCTGCTTTGTTTCATGGCACTCGAGCGAGCGAAGAATGAACCTAATCTCTCTGTAAATACTTCGCTCAGTTCGCTCTAGGGTTATAACAAACTTTAAATATAACCTTAGAATGTTAGAATTACTAATCTATATTTGTGAGAAAATCACTAACTCATTTAGTGACTTATCATGAAATCTCAGGAACAACAAATGCTAGGAGTCTCATGCATGGGAGTTCCTTTAAGAACATAGATTCTTACTAAGACAAAATAAGACTCTTTACGATAGCTCTGAAACTACAAGAGCTACGAGTCTATAAACCGCCACGGTGGGGTCGTTCTTCTATAATTTCTACGTGCAGGAGGTGTGATGGAGATATCAAACACGAAGTTGCTACGATACTTAATCACTTTAATCTACTCTCTACACGTTAATATACACACATGAGGATCTTATGACTATACAATGGAGACACTTATCAATAGGCTTATAGCGAACCTAACTACTACGGACGTACAAAAACTTTGCATAGTTAAGTGGTTCTTTTTAAGACGTAATTTTTGGAAATTCGTATTCATGTATCTCACTTTTAAAGAGACACTAACGCAGGTGAAACCGTAGGGTGCGGGTAATTTTTGAATAAGCTTAGAAAATTAAATAGGTTAGCCAATTTTTTATTTTTATTTTTTATTAATTTGGCGTTTGTTTGATTTTACAAGGTTGAGTCTCTTTTTCATCATCACTACATAGTATAAAACAAAGTCGCTTTCTCTGTCCCTATATCCCTTTGTATGCTTAAATCTTTAAAACTACGCAACGGATTTTGATGCGGTTTTTTTTAATATATAGAGTGATTCAAGAGGAAGGTTTTTAGATATAATACATGCATAATATAGCCGTGCGAAGCCGGGGCGGGTCGCTAGTAAGGTAATATTTTAAGTACGTATCAAAAAAGTATAAATTAATGCTTAACTCAGAATGGGAGTTTGGGAGAGTACCTATGCATGTTTTCTACTCCTATAATCACTACCTACAGATTATAAAATAAAGTCACTTTTCGCTGTTCCTATTTCCCTATGTATGCTTAAATCTTTAAAACTGCGCAACGGATTTTGATGCGGTTTTTTGTAATGGATAGAGTGATTCAAGAGGAAGGTTTATATGTATAATACATACATAATATAGCCGTGCGAAGCTGGGACGGGTCGCTAGTATATAACATACCTAATACCCGTCGAAAACCCGACCATGCAGCAAAAATGTTTAATATAAAAGCGGACGGTCCTCGGACAGTTTCCAGCGAACATTTACACAAAACTGGTAAACACCGTGAACGACAGTAATTCTACAAGTGGAATAACTGTAATTTCAGTAATTCTGTAAGTGAAATTACTGTAATTTCAGTATAACAAAGGGACCCCTGTTCCTTCTTCGGAATGCATTAACGCAAATGGGGATAACTGACATTTGCAGAAACGAGCGTCTCGCGTTTGTTGTTAGAATTGCTTTGGATATTATCATTGTAACCTATCCTAACCTACCTAAACTTACATAATAGATAATGTAGATGGAGCTAACTGAACATTAACATAATATCTCGGTTTGAAATGTCGGTTGTACATAGATACTTAGATAAAAGTCATTAATTCATTTACATAGTATAAAACAAAATCACTTTCCGCTATCTGTCCCTATGTATGCTCAGCCTGCCTAACATGAAGACCAAAACACGATCCGATACAGCGATATATAACTACATCAACTACTCTCAAAATATGATCGATAAAGCCGCCATGTTGAATTTTTATCGAAAATTGAGATAAAATTTATGATAACAATTCAAAATGGCGGCTTTATCTATCATATTTTGAGAGTTGATGTAGTTATATCGCTTTATCGTATCGTGTTTTGATCTTCATGCTAGGCAGGCAGATCTTTTAAACTACGCTACGGATTTTGATGCGGTTTTTTTAATAGATAGAGTGATTCAAGATGAAGGTTTATATGTATAATACATGCATAATATAGCCGTGCGAAGCCGGGGCGCGTCGCTAGTTCATACATAAAAGGTTCATTCAGTGAAAATAGGTCCACTCGTTTCTGAGAAAATCGGTGGTGACAGACATACAGACAGACAGATGGACAAGAAAGTGATCTTATAAGGGTTCTTTTTTACCTTTTGAGGTATGGAACCCTAAAAAGGCACACAGCATACAAAACAAGGGAGAAAGAATGGAAACTTACATACATAAGAATTTGTTATTTTGTATCACGCGGTTTTTCCGTTAAAAACCGTGTGTAAACAAGAGTAATTTAAGTGGATATTTTAGTTCCACTCGCGTCCCTCGAAGGCCTCCGTTTATTTGGGAGTCTTAAGGTGTCTTTTAGGGAAGCGTGTTACATCTTAGACTGCCTCGTCACTTGCTGCCGCGCCGTGAGAGATAGTGGTCAAAGGCTGCCATATTATTAAAAAACGTGTGGCACTCGGTGACTGCCGCGGTAAAGCTATTGCATCGTGCGAGCTTCGTACATATCGTATCATCACACACAGACAGTCGTACCATATACATACATAGGTACACGTTAAGCGAACACTCGGCCGAGCTACATGGTAGGCGGAGTGGGGGGTGTTAGGTTTTATTTTCGTTAGGAATTTCTTGATTCGGTCGCCGCGCTCAAAGCCCGCGATAAAAGCTATGCAATAGGTTAAAAACAAAATTGATGTTGATTGGATTTTTCCATATCTTTTTATCGTGTTGACTTCAGGACCTTGATTTTTATACACCTAATAGGGACTATAGATCTCAGTAGCTGGTATAAATTTCTACTTGCTAGATCTGCACTCGTTTTCCTGAGAAAATTGGTGGTGACACAAGGACAAGAGATTCGAGTGATCTTATAAGGGTTCCTTTTGAGGTACGAAACTCTAAAAACAAAGTTATTTAAAACAAGTAAAGTATCTTAATAGATACTATTAAAAAGTAGGTCGAATAACGCGACGCTAATTGTAATTTCATTAATTTCTGACATGTCATGGTTATGTTACATCTCGCCGAGTAATTAGAGGGTCGTTATTAAATTATCATAATGGAAAATTTCAATTAAATATTTGACAGGGATGAAACGGCATTTTTCATCTGTTAAAAATACACACTGATAGATTCCTACTGTAGAAACTTAATTCCAACCAAACTAAGAATAAAAATAGGCGGAGTCGGGGTGTTAGGTTTTATTTTCGTTACGGAATTTCTTGATTCGGTCGCCGCGCTCAAAGCCCGCGATAAAAGCTACGCAATAGCTTAATAGAAACTAAAATTACAGCAAAAAGCAATCTCTTCCAGGTAACCAAAGGTTCTGGCTGGTTTACCTACTATATGCAAGAGTGTTTTTGTTAGTGTTGCCGATGTGATCGATAGTCGACTATCGCTGAATAATCCGTAGTCTATCGATAGTTCATTAAAAACCAATAGTATCAATAGCTCAAAACGAGGCAATACTATCGATAGTATTGTTGCTCGTAATTAAAAAAAACCGGTAAAGTGCGAATCGGACACGTGCACGAAGAGTTCCATACCATTACCATCACATAATAATAAAAAAAACTGGTTGCCTGTAAAGTCGGTATACGGGCGAAAGTTTTACGTGACAACAACTGTGCTCGAGTGGAAGGGACGCGTGCCTTTCACTTTTTATGTCTGTCTCTCTCGCTCTTAGGCGGGCTAACCATGCCCGAGTGTAAGGGACGCGTGCCTCTCACTCGCTCTCATTGTGAGCGCATAACGTCAGCGGAGCGTAACGCAGTTTCTTGAAGTGTCACCCGGCAAACCAATTTATAAAACCTTGTCACGTCAAAATAGATGGCGCTAGTGGTAAAATACATGAATGAAGTGTAAATGGCGGTTTACGGTTTATGACGTATTAAAAAATAACTAGGTACTTACCAGATCTCGTTCAAACCTGTTCTTAGTATGGGGAACCCTAAAATTTATTGATTATTTTTTTCTATTTTTGTGTGAACATTTTAATGCGGTTCACAGAATACATCTCCTTACCAAGTTTTTACTATAATAGTTTCGGAAAAAAGTGGCTGTGACTTACGGCAGACAGACAGACATGACGAATCTATAAGGGTTCCGTTTTTTGCCCTTTGGCTACGGAACCCTAAAAACTATCGACAGTATTGATATTATCGATACTGGCAATACAATCGATAGCAACGATAGTTTTTTTTTTTCGAGCAACAAAACTATCGATAGTTTATTCTTCGCCTATCGATAGTATTGTTGCTCGCAAAGAAGAAGTTTGCCATGTTTTGGGTTATAGGCCAATCGATAGTAGGTATAGGCTTTTTCAGATGAAAACCCTACAACACTGCACAACACTCGTTCGGCAACACTAGTTTTTATTATAACACATTTAAATTTCAGAAAAAAAATTGGACGGTTCATTTCATTTGAACCTACGCCTACGTAGCCACGTACTTATCTACAAAGACAAATGGATTAACTTATACCTAACGACTTTTTTTGCGCATTCAGGGGTTAATTATTAGGTGATCAGAAACTCAAAATTAACTTAGAAATTCGCTTTCCAATGGACAATTCAGAAAAGGTAATTAAATTACATGGTGCGCAAAGTTTTTGCTTCCGTAACTTTCCCGAACCAATGAGTAGCTGGGTTAAAGGGGAACTATGAACTAACACACTTCACCTAATCAGTTGCTTTACAGTTTGGGCCGGTTTGCCGAGTCACTGGTTCGTAGAGTTCAATGGTTATAGCTTGTAACTGTTTGGTTATCTGTAGGGGTAAGGTAGCCTTTATTAATGGAGGGCTGTGACGTATGACTGCCTAATTGAAGGCTAAAACAGACATCGAAGTGAAAGATGAGAACACTGGACACTTTAGTCTACTTTGTACTACAAGCTCACGTAAGAGTTTTGTAATGTCTTCAAGTCAAGGTCTGGGAGAGAGTCGTTTAAAAACAGTCAGTGTTTGATTGTAATCCAATTAGAATGTACTCTCTCGGCCAGCCAAAGACATAGATAACATGTTGAAAATAATAATCACACTGAGTACTTTGAATTTAAGTACAGTCACATTACCAATTAGCTGAACCCCACGTGACCTACAGCTCATTCGCATATCTGTTAAAAATATAGTATTTACCTATTTTGTTATTTTTTTATATTGCATATTGTATTGTATAGTATATTGCTTAAAAAAACAGAATCAGGTAACATTACTTTACAACCCTACAGATTTGCGAGTGAGTTCTAAGTCACGTGGGGTTGAGCTAATTGGAAATGTTACTGTACGTCTAATAAAAGAAGGCCGTACGTAAGTCCAAATTATTGTAGCAAATTGATAATGTACTTATGACGCATACTGTATGTCGGCAGCATAATTACAGAGCCACCGTAGTGTTCTAAAATTACTATTATTAGAATGTTCATTCTAATATTTTTGTTTGATAAATTCATGAGTAAAAGACTTTACCCTTCAACTAAAGCAGGTGCCTAGAATCTTGCTTGTGTTAATAACATTCTTATAACATGCGTTTTGGAGCTCTATGGTGGGTCTGCAATTATACAGCCGACCCTAATGAACTTTCTACGGTTAGCAGTCTGACGTATTTCTAGTCTGCGGTAAACGCAATTAAATAGGTAGGTACCTACAGTTACATTATTTACCAAACTTCAAAACCTTAACTTTACATAACAGAACAACTTAACGAATAACTCGTCTATTTCACAAAACAAGTTGTTACCAGATCCGAGTTTAATTAAAGGCTTGTCATTAAATACCCAGTTATTTGTGTTAACTAGTCGCTCGCCTCACTAAACAAGCTGGACCTGTATTCTGTATGACCATTTCACTATTTGCCGATATCGTGACATAAGCAAGACACCGAAATCGTTTAAAAAAAATTTATAGGTGTCAGATTTCGTGCAACTGGAGTATAATAATATAGAATCATCTATATTTTACTTATCTTATATCGTTTATATTTAACTAGGGACCCGCTCCGGCTTCGCACGGCTATATTATGCATGTATTACACATAACCTTCCTCTTGAATCACTCTATCTATTTAAAAAAAACCGCAGCAAAATCCGTTGCGTAGTTTTAAAGATCTAAGCATACAAAGGGAAATAGGGACAGGAAAGCGACTTTGTTTTATACTATGTAGAGATATTATGAAGAAGAAAGGTTTTCCGGCTTTCGTATTAAAACCCCTTCGCTGAAACACATTGTATACCGACTCCAAAAATAATCGTTCGTCGTGTATTCGTGATGTTTTCTACCGTGTCACACGCAAGACACGGTATGTGACCATCAGGAACTGTTGTAACACGCCGGGCCCACCCGGCACCCGGTCCAGCGTGTAATAAAGAAAATCCCCCGTTTTCATTGTTCTTTATGCGTCTGCCGGCACGCAATTGAGATAATGTTCGGGCCTGTTGTAGGTATAGGGTTACCATGTGACAGGAATTTTCCTGAAATATCCGAGATTTTAAGCCTCAGTCAGGGAAATGAGGAAAATATTGTCAAGTTTTTTTCAACGAATGAGACAAATAGAATCTAAGAACAACATGGAAAAAAAATATTACAAAAACTTAATAATTTATTGTATTGTTTTACTATTTTGATCTGGCTCGTACTTTTAATTGCTATAGTATTTTATAAGTAACTTTTCTTTCACCCGTGATTTTAAAAAAATAGCTACCTGTCTGATCTAATCTGATCCATCGATTGGTTTGAGTGTACGAGTAGATACCAGTCAGTCAGTCAAGACTTAGAAGTTTTTATTTACATAAATGTAATAAACTCGTCACACAATAATGAGAACTCTTATTTAAACTGTCATTTAATGCTTGAATTAGCAGAGCTCCGCTCCCGATCCCGTGGGAATATCAGGATAAAAAGTAGCCTATGTTACTTAGAATCAGGGACTTAAATACCGGTAAAATACAGTAACGTTATCTGTGGAATTGCAAGATAACGTTATTTGTGAGAGAAACGATATAACAAAACGATATTATTCAAAGCTTTGAATATGTATAACGTTATAATAACGTTACGTTGTATTGTCAATTTAACGTTATTAAAAATATTGTTATTCATATAATAATGTTATAATTATTGTTTTTATGCTATCTCTTTTACTCAAAGTAATGTTTACTTTTTCTTCGTGTGAACTATCGAACGCAGTGCTCTCTCTGGCTACGTAAGGGTGTAATCTATAGGTACATGTACGTACTATGTAATAGTATAAATGGGAAAGATTAGATTTTTGTTTGTTTGTTTGTTTGTATTGAATTTGCTTCAAAACCACTGGACCGATCTGAATAATTCTTCTAGTGTTGGATATCTCAAATATCGAAGAAGGCTACAGGTTACATAACGTCCTGAAATTTACTATTAGGTACTTTGGTGTTAGATATATGTTTAGTAGGAATAGGTAAAATTTCCGAAACACATTTTTTTATCATAGTGAATCTACGATTAAAAGTAAAATAAACCAATCAATAATGTAGCGATAAATTTTCACAGTACAATTAGTATATACCTAATACCTACCAACCACCTCTTCTGCGGCCAAACAACGTTGCCGCTGCGTTCGAAACCGTGCGCGAGCGGTAGTACCTACCAGGTACCACCGCTCGCGCGCACACGGCGGCAACGTTGCACGCGCGCGCTGCCGCACAGTGGCTCGAAACGGCAAATGATGGACATAGGGCTGTTTTTGATGCAGATCGTAAGCCGTCAAAATATGAAAAAAATGTATGAAACGTCACATGTTTTGGTCTCTAGGTTACAAACCAGAGCAGCTTACGCACTCTAACTTTTAGGCATGTTAGTTCAACTCATATCTCTCATTTGACACCACAAACAGCTTGCTATATCGATGACTTTGGAAAATAGAAGCCATTGAAAATACTCTATTTTCAATTGAATTTTTTATGACCAAATCTTTAACTATCGTGGTTTTTTTTACTAATCGCTAGAGCTTCTTTATAAAAACATAAAATATTTTTTAAAAACATTCAAAACATTAATATTTTCCGAGAAAATCGGCATTATTTAAAAAAGTACTAGAAATTTTGGCCTTTAGCATCAAAACCAAAGTCGATAACTTTCATCACTGAGGCGTGTTAGTTCAACTCTTTACCTTTAATAAGGCACCACAAACCACACAAACAGCTTGATCCATTTGCGACTTGCGGAGCATTTAATTTTTTAGAGTAAAAAAAATATGAGCAATCATAAATATTTTTTTTTATTGCTGCCTATCGCAAGGGCTCTTCGGAGAAACATAAAAGATTCTATAAAAAAATTGAAAACATTCATATTTTCTAAGGAAATCGGCATTATTGTAAAAAAATAAATATTAATAAGCCGATTTTCTTAGAAAATATTAGTTTTTTTTTTTAGAAAATACTATACATTACTACCTACTTACTATCTACTTCTTTCTTAACTTACCTTTAAAACTTTTTCGCAAACTAAACATTTTGAGGTCTTATTATTATCCTCAAGATTGAAATATCTGTAAACTTTGTTGATTTTTTTTCGACCCATTTCGCTTTTACCAACTGATGCGCAAATTCCGCCGCGCGTGGCGCGGATTTGTAAAATGAATAAGTTTGGCAACGTCGCGTATTTATCGTTATAATAACGTTATTTTTGCAGTTAAAATTTCGTTCTGTTACTCGTAAAACGTTATACAAAAGATCGATAACGAAATGTTTGCTGAGATACCGATACTATTATAACGTTTTTATAACGTTAAACATTCTGTTATGGATAACGTTTTAAGTCCCTGCTTAGAATGAATCAATGTATCCTCTTTCCAAGTTTATCGGTCTAGTAGTTTCGGAGTATATTCATTACAAACAAACTAAAAAATCATTACTCTTTATTATTATAGATTAGTGTAGAAGTGTAGATGTAAATGACTAATATTATTATTTACCCCGTGTTTTATAAATGTCAGGAATTTTATTGAAAAGTCAGTGATTTTACCAAAATCAAGAATCAACAATCCAGAATTTTTAATGTAAAAGCGATACCAATTAGCTGAACCCCACGTGACCTAGAACCCACTCGCAAATCTGTAAGGTTGTAAGTAACGTTACCTGATTCTGTTTTTTTTGAAACAATATAGGTACTATACAATACAATATACAATATAAAAAAATAACAAAATAGGTAAATACTAAATTTTTTACAGATACGCGAGTGAGCACTGGGTCACGTAGGGTTCTGCTAATTGATAATGTGACGTAGGTACATTGAGATCTTAATTAAAAATAATTGTTAGGTAACAATCACTTACCCATTACAGGCATCCAATATTTATAGTAAAAACAAACAAAATCGTGCCCAAAGGAGTCGGTTACATACATACAAACATGCAAGCAAGCAAACATACAGGTGAAACTAATAAAAGCGTGTTAAAAAGGAAAAGTATTTTTCGATCTTGTAACCCTAGCTGTTAGTAGGTATACATCGTATACTGTACGATGTAGTTTTGTGCAAGAGTAGCTTCGGGAATACGATAGAGTGTTTGTGTTGTGAATATTTGCAACTTTTTGTCCTAGTAGAGTAGTTCGATTGGGGGAGACAATCGAACTGTTAAGACTATTTTGTCCCGTAGTTCGATGAGCAAACTGCAAGTTTAATTTTTTGCTACGTTTGCGGATTCGATTCCCACCTCAGACAAGTGCTTGTGCTTAGATATTTTTCTGTAGTCTGGTTCTTTCTTTGAAGTACTTATATATTTACAACAGAAAAGTTCTGTAGTCTGGTTGTTTCTTAAATATAAGTATATATTTGCAATAGAAATTTACAAGAAAGTATAAGTATATATCCGTTGTCTAGCACCCATAACACAAGTGTAGTTACTTAGCTTGGGGCTAGATGGCGATGTGTGGATTATCCTGCAATATTTAATTATTTATATTTATATTTTTCAGTGTTAATGGTCCAGTTCGAACAAAAACAAAAAAGGGTGTAAAGGTCAGTAAAGTTAATACATAACTAAAGTACAGACAAAAAAAACATAAAATGGAATTTAAGAAAATAATTAAGTAACATGATAAAATCAAATAATTACATTGAAACCTTGATATTCGTAACAAATAACAAAAAAATATATTTGTTTGTCAGACAGACAACATAGCAAATATTTATCTAATTACCTGTTATAAGTAGTTTTCCCTAGTTTTACGACATGTTTAGTTTTAAATTAAGCATTTATTACCACCGCCTACATTTTTATCATCACTATCACTATCACTACATAGTATAAAACAAAGTCGCTTTTTCTGTCCCTATATCCATATGTACCTATGCTTAAATCTTTAAAACTACGCAACGGAATTTGATGCGGTTTTCTTTAATAGATAAAGTGATTTAAGATGAAGGTTTATATGTATAATACATGCATAATATAGCCGTGTGAAGCCGGGGCGGGTCGCTAGTAATTCATATTTAAAAAAATCAACATCTAAAATATTTCCGCCAACATTTTCCACAACAAAAAGCTCCAGCATGAGGCTCCAGTATATATAAATAACATGTAGGTAGGTATCAGAAATGACAAAGAGCACGCCATAGTTCGATAATAAACGAGGTAGAGGTGTTGCATGTTCACACGACCATTGTCTGGCTCCCGTCCGCCGCGTGTCGTTCGCCGTGCATGCTGGCCAGTGAATAGCCGACCTTAAAGCTCACGCAGACTCACCACTGTATATCGGACGATAGTATAATAGAAAGTATACAGGGTTATTGATAATTACACAAGCACTAGCGACCCGCTCCGGCTTCGCACGCTATATTATGCATGTATTATACATATAAACCTTCCACTTGAATCACTCTGTCTATCTATTAAAAAAAACCGCAACAAAATCCGTTGTGTAGTTTTAAAGATCTAAGCATACAAAGGGACACAGGAACGGCGAAAAGTGACTTTATTTTATACTAGCGACCCGCCCCGGCTTCGCACGGCCATATTATGCATGTATTATACATATAAACCTTCCTCTTGAATCACTCTATCTATTAAAAAAACTGCATCAAAATCCGTTGCGTAGTTTTAAAGATTTAAGCATACAAAGGGAAATAGGGACAGAGAAAGCGACTTTGTTTTATACTATGTAGTGACAGTGATAGTGAAGCCGTTGAGGGCTACTTCTGTGCACCTAAACAAACAATTTTTGTTCTACGACTTTTGGAAATTCGAAAAAACAATATAAGTTTTGAGGTTATGTAAATTCGAAAAACAGCTGATAATTTAAAACAAAAGTCATTCAGACTAAGAACAGTAGATAAAACTCATAAAATAAGTAAAATGTTAAGGTTAATGACCTTTCCGAGTAGGGAACAGCTGATTTTCAGGTAAACCTAACCTCTAACTTTTCAAAAAATGTTCGATTTTCCAAGAGTCGTAGAACAAAAGTTTTTTGTTTAGATGAACAGAAGTGGCCTTCAACGGCTATAAAGGTTCCTTGTTAGGACTACGGAACCCTAAAAATGTAGAAAGTCTGTAGTCTGCAAGGGTCCTATACCTACATAGATATTATAATAGAGACGGTTATTGACGCTCGGCTGAAATTAATCAATGTTATTGTGGAGACACTGTAATGGAAGTCTGGGGGATGTCACACAATGTCGGTGGTTATTCCGTTTAATAGATGGACTTAAATATTACCTACTATACAGGGTTATTGGAAATTATACTAGCAAGCCGTTGAGGGCTACTTCTGTGCACCTTAACAAACAACTTTTGTTCTACGACTTTTGGAAATTCTAAAAAAAAATGAAAATGTTGAGGTTATGTTAATTCGAAAAACAGCTGATTTTTTAAAACAAAGGTCATTCAGACTAAGGACAGTAGATAAAACTTAAAAAAAAAAACAAGTAAAATTTTAAGGTTAATGACCTCTCCGTGTAAAGTACAGCTGATTTTCAGGTAAACCTAACCTCAAAATTTTCAATAAAATGTTTGAATTTCCGAAAGTCGTAGAACAAAACTTGTTTGTTAAGGTGCACAGAAGTAGCCCTCAACGGCTTGCTAGCATAATTTCCAATAACCCTGTATAAGGTAGATAGGAAGGTAGGTACATGAAAAGGTGCACAGAAATAAAGGTTTCTTGTAGCAAGAACTAATTCCCTTCCTATATCTATTAGAGAATAATTTATTGTTAATAGTAAATGTTTTTGAAAATATATAAACAAATATTGCAGGACATTCCACACATCGCCATCTAGCCCCAAGCTAAGTAACTACACTTGTGTTATGGGTGCTAGACAACGGATATACTACATAAATACTTTTATCAATATATACTTATAATACATAGAAACAACCAGACCACAGACAAATATCCAAGCATAAATACATGTCTGAGGCGGGAATCGTACCCGTAACCCTCTGTTTGGTAGTCCGGCATGGTGACCATTGTGCCAATTGTGTCGTCAAATAAGAATATAAGCAGTGTTCTAAATTTAAGAATACCTACTGGTATTCTTAAATCTTAAATTGATAAGCGGTACCTCTACCTACTGCTTATGAATTTAAAACATTAATTCGTAGTATTTCATTAAAATTAGTTCGTGGCATCGTAGCTATATGATCGTAGCGGATAAAGTGCTACGAAAAAAAGTTCATTTTGTGAAATTAACAAAAATTAAATGGTCGCTTTTTTTGTGAGAAAGATCGGACTTACGCGAGTGAAACCGCGGGGCGCAGCTAGTTTATTTATAAGATAGGTAAATAGAGATGTCTAGCAAACGGGATTTGTTCCCCTACCATAGGTACATACAACCTAACTACTTAGATTAAATCTATGGTGTTGTCCCGGTTAAGTGTTACCTATGAGTGTTTAAGCCATAGAGATAAAATACTTAATAGAGGCGCTAGGCGTGGTGATTCGTTCGTTCCAAGGAAAATACTTAGCTTATTTTTTTTTTAAGCGAAATGATACTAACATAGATTTATATAAATATAAATAATAAATATTTCAGGACATATTACACATCGCCATCCAGCCCCAAGTTAAGCAACTTAATGCTTGTGTTATGGGTGCCAGATAACGGATAAACTACTTATATACTTTTTTTTTTTGTAAATATATACATATCCTACTAATATTATAAATGTGAAAGTTTGTGTGTGTGTATGTGTGTGTGTGTGTGTGTATGTTTGTTACTCCTTCACGCAAAAACTACTGAACCGATTGCGTTGAAACTCGGTATTTAGATAGCTGAGTACCTGGATTAACACATAGGCTACTTTTTATCCCGACATTTCCACGGGATCGGGACTTACGGGATTACTCCTTCATACAAAAAACTTCTGGACCGATTGCGTTGAAACTCGGTATGTAGTTAGCCAGAGACCTGGATTAACACATAGGCTACTTTTAATCCCGATATTCCCACGGGATCCGGACTTACGGGATCAGGACTCAAAATATATTCTAAAAGGTTGTAGTTGGGCGGAGGCGGAGAGAGTGATGAAGGGGAGAAGGGTAAGAAAAATAAAAAGGGGGAGCACAGGAAAGGGGGAGGACAGGAAAGAGGAAGATAGGAAAGAGGAAGGGGATGTAAGAGGGAAGAGACGAAATGGGGAGAAGAGGAAAGGGGGAGGAGAGGAGAGGAGAGGACAGGAAAGAGAAAGGGTATGAAAGAGGGAGGGGATGAAATGGGGAGAAGAGGAAAGGAGGAGGAGAGGAAAGGGGGAGGAGAGGAAAGGGGGAGGGGAGAAATGGGGGAGGGGACCGAACCTAACCTTCTCTATCCGTGACGGTAATTTGTCAAAAAAACATTCCGGGCCTATCTGGACTCCTAGAAATGTAAGCGCTCGCTTCGCTCGCACGTGTTTGCTACTCATTCCGCGACGGTTCTGTGTCAGAAAAGCATTCTGGGTCTGTTTGGACTCCTTAAAATATAACCGCTCGCTTCGCTCGCACGTGTTTGCTACTCATTCCGCGACGGTTCTGTGTCAGAAAAGCATTCTGGGTCTGACTGAACTCCTTAAAATATAACCGCTCGCTTCGCTCGCACGTGTTTGCTACTCATTCCGCGACGGTTCTGTGTCAGAAAAGCATTCTGGGTCTGTCTGGACTCCTTAAAATATAACCGCTCACTTCGCTCGCACGTGTTTGCTACTCCATCCGCGACGGTTTCGTGTCAGAAAAGCATTCTGGGTCTGTCTGGACTCCTAAAAATATAACCGCTCGCTTCGCTCGCACGTGTTTGGTCACAATAACTAACGTTACCTACTCCATCCGCGATGGTTCCGTGTCAGAAAAGCATTCTGGGTCTGTCTGGACTCCTAAATATCTAACCGCTCGCTTCGCTCGCACGTGTTTGCTACTCATTCCGCGACGGTTCTGTGTCAGAAAAGCATTCTGGGTCTGACTGGACTCCTTAAAATATAACCGCTCGCTTCGCTCGCACGTGTTTGCTACTCATTCCGCGACGGTTCTGTGTCAGAAAAGCATTCTGGGTCTGTCTGGACTCCTTAAAATATAACCGCTCACTTCGCTCGCACGTGTTTGCTACTCCATCCGCGACGGTTTCGTGTCAGAAAAGCATTCTGGGTCTGTCTGGACTCCTAAAAATATAACCGCTCGCTTCGCTCGCACGTGTTTGGTCACAATAACTAACGTTACCTACTTCATCCGCGACGGTTCCGTGTCAGAAAAGCATTCTGGGTCTGTCTCGACACCTAAATATCTAACCGCTCGCTTCGCTCGCACGTGTTTGCTACGCATTCCGCGACGGTTCTGTGTCAGAAAAGCATTCTGGATCTGTCTGGACACCTAAAAATATAACCGCTCGCTATGCTCGCACGTGTTTGGTCACAATAACTAACGTTACCTACTCCATCCGCGACGGTTCCGTGTCAGAAAAGCATTCTGGGTCTGTCTGGACTCCTAAAAATATAACCGTTTTCCACGTCTTCGCTTTCCCAAGACTTCGCTCTCCCACGAGACCTCACGTTACCTTGACGTGACGTTCCTTCCCATAACGTCTCGCTTTCCTATAACACCGCTTTCCCTTAATAATGGCATTGCTAAACACAAAAACTACTATACGAATTTTGATGAAAGTCGGTAGCAGGTAGCTAGAGACCCTAACAAATAAGCTACTTCTTATTCCGATATTCCTACGAGACTCGGACTTGCGCGGGTGAAACCGCGGGGCGCAGCTAGTTATACATATAGGAAACACCCAGAACCAGAAACAAGAATTTATGGTCAGCATAAATACTTGTTCCCGGCGGGAATCGAACCCGCAACCTTCTGCGTCGCAGTCGTGTGTTCGCCCGACGCGCCACAGAGGTCGTCATATTATTACTAGCTGCGGTTTCATCCACATTTGATATTTTTTTATTTATTTTACAAAACTTTTCCTGACAATAGCGACCACAAAAAAAGGATAACTATTTGGTGCAGTCGATCGAAAGTTATGCGCGTCAAGTAGGTAAAACTTAACAGCAAATACCTCAATAACAAACATTTAGGACTCAAATAATAAGGTACAGTCGGCTGCATAATTGCAGCCCCCGGTAGAGTTAAAAAATTACTATCACTGGCATTTTCATTCTAATATTTTTGTTTGAAAAATTGATGAGTTAGGAGACTTTAAACTTCAACTAAAGCAGGTGTCTAGAATCTTGCTGTTGAAAACATTCTTGTAACAGCTGTTTTACATTCTTGTAACAGCCGACCGTACGTGTGCGGGTAATAAGAGCCACTAAAATGTTTTTTAAACCTTGATATTAGTAACAAAATAAAAAATAAAACAAACAAAACGTATTGTTTTTCAGATTTAGACCTGTTTTGACTATTTTTCCTATTATTACGAAATATTTAGTTTTTATAAATATTTACTATAGCTGCTCTCCGCGGTTTCACCCGCGTAAGTCTCGATCCCGTGGGAATATCAGAATGAAAAGTAGCCTATAGCCTACCTCGATAAATGTACTATTCAACACAAAAATATTTTAATACCTTACTATAGCTGCGCTCCGCGGTTTCACCTGCGAAATATTAAAATTAAAAGTAGCCTATAGCCTTCCTTGATAAATGGTCTATTCAACACAAAAAAAATCCAATTCGAACTAGTAGTTCCTGAGATTAGCGCGTTCAAACAAACAAACAAGCAAACTCTTCAGCTTTATAATATTACTAGCTACCCGCTACGGCTTCGCACGGCTATACTATAATGCATGTATTATACATATAAACCGTCCTCTTGAATCACTCTATCTATTAAAAAAAACCGCATCAAAATCCGTTGCGTAGTTTTAAAGATTTAAGCATACAAAGGGAAATAGAGACAGAGAAAGCGACTTTATTTTATACTATTAGTGATAGTGATAGTGAAGTGATAGTGATAGTGATACTTAGATTACCCGCGCAGATTATCTTAAATTATAATGTTCTCTCTATGGTAATACAAGTATATTTATATATCTATGCAATGGTTTAAACTAATGTATGTAGGTAATGGGACTACAGGGTGTTTGTGGTAGAATAGGGGAGGCGTTTGTTATGTCCACTTAACTTGAATTAATCACTAGCCTGATGAATAATTACATTACAAAGGTAAACATTTTAATGTCTAAGAGAAACCCTTACCCACATAGAAAAAAGGTTTCTTGAAGCAAGAAACAATCCACTCCCTATAAACGCTAGATAATATTTTTTTGTTTTGGGTAACAACTTACAACAAGTAACAACTAGGTTAACAACTTTTCTTATATGAAGTTTGGAATTACAAACTTTTTTCAAAAAATTTATGGAAGTGATAACTCGAAAACACTCTCTTCTTCAGGCTCTTGTCCTTGGCTGCCTGTCTAGAGGAGCGAAGCGGCATTTTCACCAATAGAATTGCAAGAGACTCCGCACATTCCATTTGGTGGAAACGGCGTTCCGCTCTTGTGGACATCAGGAAGCCTTACTGGATACTTTACGCTGAAAAGTAAAAACCGGTGAAAATGGAATTCCCGACGAACTACCAATTTGCCATCGAATTAGAATTATTTCTGTGCTAGTTTATAAATTGTAGTTTAACAGGTAGGTATAATGAGTTATCAAACGTTATAAATAATAGCAAATTCAAAGCTTCGTGTGTTTTTGGTCTATATATTATACCAACAACAACCTGTATACCAACTTACTCACCAATTCAAAGGGTATTATTTTGAGAGCAACCCAAATAGGAACCCAGAAGATAGGTATAGGTAGCTATCTAATCTTCATTGAACAGAACACGTCGAAACAGTTCAGCTAAGTTTAGATAAGAGATAGGTACGTTTGAGATACCATTTGTTTTAGCGCCAAGTTACAGAATGCAGTGATAGGTATCTTTACCTGAGTAGGTATTCTAGGTACTATAGGTGCTATAGGTATCTACGACCCGCCAAATAAATATAAAAAAATAAATATTGCAGGAAATTTCACACATCGCCATCTAGCCCCAAGCTAAGTAACTAGAGTTGTGTTAATACAACGGATATACTACTTTTATATAGGTACTTACTATTATTATTAGGTTGTAATTGGGTCGCAAATAAATTGACCCATCCTTTTATCAGTTTTTTTCCCATGCATAGGTTGCCTGGAAGAAATCGCTTTCAGCGTTAAGGCCGCCCATTTAATTGTGTGCAACGTATAGGTAACCAGGATCCTAACCTAACCAGGATGCCGAAGATCGTGCGAAGTGGAGGCGTAAAAGTAGGAAAGCGGACCCCGGGCTCCTGAGAGGGATGCAACCGGGAACATCGCTCGGATGATGATGAACGTATAGGTACCTACTTTTAGCTATTACTTTGTGTACCTATATCATCTTTTATGTTCCTTCCTGTGTTGTATACCTACAAAATAAGTAAAAGTTATCTATCTATCTTGAGTAGACAAAAGTTAAATTTAGTATTGTCTATATTAATAATTGTAAATGACATATGCAGAATTAAAAGTCCGAATTCAAGTCATTTTTAGCTTAGCAAGCTTAAGATTATACCTATCTATATCTGTGATTACGCTTCATTGGTAGGTATATGGTGAAAATTACAGAGGCGTGAACGTGGAAAATTATTCCAGAAAATATGCAATTCAAATACCTGCATACATTAGAATCTAATGGGGAAGGGAAGCGAAAATGCATAAGAAATTATAAAAATACCGACCAAGAGCGAGTCGAACTCTCGCACGAAGGGTTCCGTACTCTATATTCTGTTTAATATTCTGTGTTTAGTATTTTTGTTGTATAGAGCGCGGCAACAGAAATACATCATCTGTGAAAATTTCAACTGTCTAGCTTCCAAGGTTTCTGTCTACCTACTTAATGTATACTTACTTACTTATTTCTTTTCTAGGTCTTTTGTGTGTCGTGGCAATAGTAGGTATATAACTACATACATCATCATTACATAGTATAAAACAAAGTTACTTTCCGCTGTCTGTCCCTATGTATGCTTAAATCTTTAAAACTACGCAACGGATTTTGATGCGATTTTTTTAAATAGTTAGACTGATTCAAGAGGCAGGTTTATTGGGTATTACATGCATAATATAGCCGTGCGAAGCCGGAGCGGGTCGCTAGTATTTTATAATGAAGTTCTGCCGTAAAGTCTGTCTGTCTGTCGTTCTGAACACGGTTTAAGGATGTAGGTATAGTTAAAGGGAGTAATTCACGTGGAAAGTTTAGGTGTTATTATGGTTTTATGTATGGCAGAAGAAAGTAAGTACCTACCTAGCACTTATTAAAAACAAAAAGTCCCCTACGCCACAGTCGCCACACGATAAACTCAAAAACTACTTAACGGGTTTCACAAGGATTTCATAAGTGGACGGAATTATTAATGAGGAAGGTTTAGGTGTTTAATTCAATAAGGCTTTGTGTAAATTCGATGAAATATGACAGAAAAAAGTATAGGCGTAAATATGCTCTAGTTGATTACGCTACCCGTGCTAAATAATGAAGTAGGTAGATAAAATATCTATCCATCCAGTCCTCGTAAGAAAATAGTTTTTAGTCCTATATTACAAAAAAAACTTATTTACGCTTTTTTCTGAAATCCAAATTTTTAGAACTGTTTACTGTTTACTGTGTTCTTAATTATTACGAGATAGGAGCAGGTATCTATTATTATAAGTAGGTACTTACTGGCCTACCGAGATTGAAACGACCTTTTGTCCTACATGACATCCCCTATAACTCCTTATCAAAACTCGAAATTCTTTCCTTCATTTCAACAGACGACAGAGGACTAAAAAGCGGATTTCAGAGCCCTTCATTAACATTTAAAGTGCGGACGCTAGAACGCGATAACAGATTATGTAAATCCAAATCAAATCGTTAGTGGGACCCAGATTTGTCGGGTAATCCTACGTGCCTATCACAACAGAACGAAATGGAATACTAGATACGTAATTTGGAACAAAAATTAAGGCAACATTTTTAATTATAGCTTTATATACCTACCTATTCAGCCAGAGTTTCCCCGTGCCGGACGTAACGTGACAATTTCTTGACAGCGTTTCATACTTAGAACATCTATGTTTCATATAAAAAATCAAGGGGAAGACCAACAATGCACGTCACGTCCCCGTCCTGTCCGAGGTTTTATCCCGTTACGTGTGCAGCGACTTTTAGTTATGCTTAGCTCGCATTTTTGAGTCAGTTTTTCAGTTTTTCGTAGCTTAGCTGGCTTAATTTGCAGTGGGCCCAAAACTGGCTCAACTATGACTCTTCACTATCATCACTATCACTATCACTACATAGTATAAAACAAAGTCGCTTTCTCTGTCCCTATATCCCTTTGTATGCTTAAATCTTTAAAACTACGCAACGGATTTTGATGCGGTTTTTTTATTATTAGATAAAGTGATTCAAGAGGAAGGTTTATATTATGTATAATACATGCATAATATAGCCGTGCGAAGCCGGGCGGGTCGTTAGTTATCTATATTTTTTTTTCTGTTTTTAGTGAGTAGGTAGGTACCTATTTGTTGATATTATATCGAAAACTGATATTATATATTATAACAGAAATACATAATTTGATCATTTCAACTGTCTAGCTGAAACGGTTCATAGGATACCTACAGCCTGGCGACATACAGGCGGACAGACGGACGGACAGTGAAGTCTTAGTAATAGAGTAATCGTAACCGAAACATTGTCGTTCAAATTACCGCGATTGGGCTTCTGGTTGTACCCTTTGGGTACGGAACCTAAATTATGTCTTAATACATAACAGGGCCCCGTTTTTAACCATTGGGTACGGAACCCTTAAACTGAACTCTGAACTGAACTGATTCGTCTGTTTTATATCTAAACTAGCGACCCGCTCCGGCTTCGCACGGCTATATTATGCATGTATTATATCTAAAAACCTTCCTCGTTAATCACTATCTATTTAAAATAACCGCATTAAAATCCGTTGCGTAGTTTTAAAGATCTAAGCATACAAAGGGACATAGGGACATAGGGACGGCGAAAAGTGACTTTATTTTATACTATATTTGTAGTGATAGTGACTATGTAGTGATGATGATAGTGATAGTGATGATGAAGCGGAACATACTGAGTAATTTACTTGTGTATTTTGAAAGTAAATAAGAGTCAATGTATTTAGATTGAAGTGATTGCCTATCACTGTGAAATGAGAATCTTTCCTCTACATTTCGTAAGGGTATTGTAATTTGTAGGGATTTGAAAAAATCTTTTGGGATTTCTCTTTATTTTTTTGTTTACTTCACTACATAGTATAAAACAAAGTCGCTTTCTCTGTCCCTATTTCCATTTGACCGCTTAAATCTTTAAAACTACGCAACGGATTTTATTGCGGTTTTTTTTAATAGATAGAGTGATTCAAGAGGAAGGTTTATATGTATAATACATGCATAATATAGCCGTGCGAAGCCGGGGCGGGTCGCTAGTACGTAATAAAAGTGTAGTTTGGATCATTTATTTATTTAGTTTTTTTGAAATTCAAATTAGTGAAATACTTACCACTTTATGAATGAGGCAGATCTATTTTATTTAAATACCATAATATAAAAATTGGGACCTACCTACTTACCTATTAGTAAAATCTAGTGTCACAAGAACGTTAATTGTTTTTAACAGATTTAAAAAACCGGTCAAGTGCGAGACGGCTTCGCTCACGAAAGGTTCTGTTTTTACTCGACTGCGCAACGCAAAGGAGTGGTAATGTGTCCATCAGTCTATGTGTGATTGTATGTAAGTTTGAACCTATGTGGCTCTTTAGAGCCCATCGATCGTAGTTGTTAGAGCCCAAACGCGTGGGCCGATTTTGATGATTCTTACGTTAATCGATTCGTCTCAACCTTGCGAGTGTCACTAAAGATATTTCATTAATAATAATAAAAAATGGCGAGTACAAGACGCCATATTGTCAAATTAAAAAAAAAACTTGACCAACTATATCAAGTGGGGTATCGTTGAATAGGTATTTTGAAATAATTTTTAATAGTAGATATTTGTTGTTAAAGAGGCAACAGAAATACATCATCTGTAAGAATTTCATTTGTCCAGCTATCACAGTTCAAGAGCCTGGTGACAGACAGAAAGACAGACAGAGAAGTCTTAGTAAAAGGGTCCCGATTTCACCCTTTGGAATACGGAACCCTAAAACGGTAAGTAGGTAAAGTGACGTCATAATAAAAGATATTTTTTACAAATTTTTTGCAATAAACATTTTTATTTACTTAAAATATGCAACCAAATTAACAGTTTTGTTATAATTTTTATACTTATAGCAGATCTAATAAGTAGCACCTACCTTATTAGCTGTCTTAAATGTTATCAAAATTAATTATTTATATACAAAATACATATTATTTAAAAAAACAGTTTTGTTACGTATTTTAAATACATGTTCAGAAAATAGTCAGAAATAGAAAACAATTTAAAAAGTCAATCCGTCCAAATACTTCAGTGGCGCAAATGTGTTTTTATATATTTTCAGATAAATATAAACAGTGATAAGTAAAATATAGGTAGTTATATTTTTTCTTATTTTAAGAAATTTCTTTTTTATTTCCATTTTCAACCTCTGATTGGTTCAAGCTGGTCTGTTTTCGAAAGTAGAGCTCTAATTGGTTCAGTTTTCCTTCGGCTTACAGGCCGTACCAATCGGGAACTACGTTGCTTATCATCACAATGTTTTTTTTTCTGTTGATCGCTGATTGGTTTAATCTATGTTCTGTTTTCAAAGTCAAGCTGTGATTGGTTCAGTTTTCCTTCGGCTTACAGGCCGTACCAATCGGGAACTACGTTGCTTATCATCACAATGTTTTTTTTTCTGTTGATCGCTGATTGGTTTAATCAATGTTCTGTTTTCAAAGTCAAGCTGTGATTGGTTCAGTTTTCCTTCGGCTTACAGGCCGTACCAATCGGGAACTACGTTGCTTATCATCACAATGTTTTTTTTTCTGTTGATCGCTGATTGGTTTAATCCATGTTCTGTTTTCAAAGTCAAGCTGTGATTGGTTCAGTTTTCTTTCGGCTACGCACAAAACTTTTTTTCTGTTGATCGCTGATTGGTTTAATCTATGTTCTGTTTTCAAATTCAAGCTGTGATTGCTTCAGTTTTCCTTCGGCTTACATGCCGGAAAAATCAGGTACCACCTAACTTATCGTCACAATGTTTTTCTTTGTTGATCACTGATTGGTTTAATCTATGCTCTATTTTTAAATTCGAGCTCTGATTAGTTCAGTTTTCCTTCGACTTACAAGCCGGACCAATCAGGTACCACCTAGCTTATCGTCACAATGGTTTTTCTGTTGATTGCTAATTGGTTTCATATAATGTTCTGTTTTTTTAAATCGAGCTCTAATTGGTTCAGTTTTCCTTCGACTTCAGCAAGTCTGTGCTTTGACCACCATATTGCGCACGAATCGTTTCTTATCACCGAAAAATTGAACTAGATCGATTATGATTAATTTATTGGTGTTTCTTAAATTAGTTTTTCACTCAGTCGAGCTCTGATTGGTTGTTTTCCTTCGGCTCATCGGGCGCACTAATCAGGTACCATCGAGTCCGCGCTTTGACTGCCATATTTCGCACGAATCGTTTCTTATTTTCAAGAAAACTAGAACTAGATCGATTAAGATTTATTTATTGATGTTTTTTTAATTCGTTTTTCATTCAGTCGATCGCTGATTGGTTTAATCTATGTTTTAAAATCGAGCTCTGATCAGTTCAGTTTTCCTTCGGCTCACCGGGCACACCAATCAGGTACCTACCACCGAGTCCTCGCTTTGACTGCCATATTACGCACGAATCGCTTCTTATCGCCGAGAAATTGAACTAGATCGATTAAGATGTATTTATTGGTGTTTCTTAAATTATTTTTTCATTCAGTCGATCGCTGATTGGTTTAATCTATGTTTTAAAGTCGAGATCTGATTGGTTCAGTTTTCCTTTGGCTCACCGTGCGGACCAATCAGGTACCACCGAGTCCTCGGTTTGACTGCCATATTACGCACGAATCGATTCTTATTATCGAGAAATAGAACTTGATCGAATAAGATTTATTTGTTGGTGTTTCTTAAATTACTTTTTCATTCAGTCGATCGCTGATTGGTTTAATCTATGTTTAAAAATCGAGCTCTGATTGGTTCAGTTTTCCTTCGGCTCACCGGGCGCACCAATCAGGTACCACCGAGTCCTCGCTTTGACTGCCATATTGCGCACGAATCGCTTCTTATCATCGAGGGATGGAACTATGTCATATAAGATATCTTGTTTGTAAGGCAAAAGGAGCGATGTTCTGTAATTGTTTGCGATATCGTAGAGGCATTGTAGGCTTTTTATTCTTACGTCCTGTAAAGATAAAAGTTATTATTAATTAATAAATAATAAATCGTCAACTACCATCAGGTAAGTGTCATAGTCTATGACACTGGTCATAGAGCCCTAGACTTTTTGTAGCGATGCGGTCGCTAGCTGTTTGCCTTCGCCCACACACAACACGATGCAAACGCGATTAAGTCGCGATACAAGCGCGATACTGTCGCGATGAAAACGCGATTTAATAACGGCAAAAAATGCCTGCAACCGCTACAATTGCAAAAAGGACTCCGTTAAGGCAACACTAGTCACGTTGTCTTTGGTGCTGCTTTTTCGTAAGCAGTCGAAGCGTGAGCAACGAAAGAAGCGTCAATTTTGGGTAGGTACACCCATTAATTAAAAATGAACTTTTTTTAAATTTGGCACCAGGGTGACCATACATTTTTTTCACACCAGGAAAGGTTAAATTAAAGGTTATTTTTTTTTAAATCATTAAGTTTGAGTTAAATCTTAGTTTTATGTTAATTTCGATGGGTCATAAAAATAATTGTTAGCATTCTATAGCACATTTATCCTGGAATACTATCCAAAAAAGAAATTGGAATAATTCCATCATTTGCAGCTTCGGCATCAAAAAACATAGAGAGATGAGTGAAATTTTTAAATGGCGGATATTTCGGAAACCGAGAGACTTTCATAGAACATAATTAACTTTCATTTTTCCGAACCGGCACAGTGTCCTCTATCCGTAGGTGTCCGCTTATCCATTAATTACCGGACACCCTGTATATTACAGGTAACATTTAAATTTCGCCGCGGTGCAAAATTTTGAAGATGCATTTTTTCTTGAAAATAATTTCAATAGACTTACCATAGTTTTCTCATATTTAGTCAAGTTGACCAGCCTTGGTAATATAGATTGTATGCTATCGGCAATAGAGTCGTGTTTCATTTGTACAAAATAACAAAGTATATCTAACATGGCCTGTAAAAGATCTTTGCTCTCGTAATCTAACGATTCTATTACTAATGAACATATCTGAAAAGAAAAACAACATATTTTAGGATTACCTCGATCCCGTGGAAATATCTGAGTAAAAAGTAGCCTATACGTTTTTTCCAGGATTCTACATACTTACCAAGTTTCATCGGTTCAGTAGTTTTTGCTTGAACAATTAACTAACACAAACTTTTACTTATAATAAACTAGCTGGGCCCGATCTTGCGGGAATTTTTGGGCAATAAAAATATGCCAATAACATAGGTGAGATCAAGGCGCAGCTTCTTCGCTGGCTTGGCCACCTGGAGCGAATGGGAGAGGATCGCAGTGTTAAGAGAGCATATGTGCGTCACCCAGGTATCGCTGGAAAGACACGACGGAAGCTGACCTGCGCGAACTTCAAGTCAACAATCGGCAAGAAATAGCGCAGGACAGGGAGCGATGGGAGACTCTCGTTTCGGAGGGCAAGATCCACTTTGGGTCGGTGAGCCAGCGGAGTAAGTAAGTAAATAGTAAAAATATGCCGATTTTCATCGTAGTTTGGCTGCGAAGAGGGAACAAACAAAAACAAATATACACACAAACAAATAAACCAACTTTCGGATTATTTAGGATTTAGGATACTAAGGGATAAACCAACTTTCGGATTATTTAGGATACTAAGGGATAAACCAACTTTCGGATTATTTAGGATACTAAGGAATAACCCACTTTCGGATTATTTAGGATTTAGGATACTAAGGGATAAACCAACTTTCGGATTATTTAGGATTTAGGATAAACCAACTATCGGATTATTTAGGATTTAGGATACTAAGGGATAAACCAACTTTCGGATTATTTAGGATACTAAGGGATAAACCAACTCTCGGATTATTTAGGATACTAAGGGATAAACTAACTCTCGGATTATTTAGAATTTAGGATACTAAGGGATAAACCAACTTTCGGATTATTTAGGATTTAGGATAAACCAACTATCGGATTATTTAGGATTTAGGATAAACCAACTATCGGATTATTTAGGATTTAGGATACTAAGGGATAAACCAACTTTCGGATTATTTAGGATACTAAGGGATAAACCAACTCTCGGATTATTTAGGATACTAAGGGATAAACCAACTCTCGGATTATTTAGGATACTAAGGGATAAACTAACTCTCGGATTATTTAGAATTTAGGATACTAAGGGATAAACCAACTTTCGGATTATTTAGGATACTAAGGGATAAACCAACTCTCGGATTATTTAGAATTTAGGATACTAAGGGATAAACCAACATTCGGATTATTTAGGATACTAAGGGATAAACCAACATTGCTCATCAACATTTGTCCAATCACGAGCCAGAGAACATAGATCATTGTGACCTAAAAAGACCCAAGCGTGGGATCTTTTAAGGGTTCCGTAGCCAAAGTTTGATGTACGATGTATCTTCGTCATAACCATACTCTAAAGTAACAATTAAAAACCAACCTTAAAACCATCAATATTAAGTACACTTCTCGGTGCCTTCTCGAGCACCAACGCCCAACTTAACAAATAACATTCTTTGGTCTCATCATTCACTTCAATATTCTCAGTTAATTTACGAAACGTTTGAAACATCCTCTGCTTGTAGAATATACTTATCCGACAGTGTTGTTTTGTTGTCAAATAGTTTGGATTGTCTGTCATTATTAAGGCTATGGAATCGGCTGCTTGACTACAATACTGTGCGTTTGGTAGTGTGTTTACTATCTGGAAAAAAAACGTTATAGAATTATAGTATGTAAAGTCTGTTTACGGACGATAATTTTACATGATAACGTCATATGAAAACGATGTGAATTGAGTTGTTTTTTGGTTTTTTTTTCCTTTATATAAGTCTTCTATGCGTCACTCGTCACCATAACACAAGCCCAGATGAGCGATATTTTTATTTAACAATATAAAACAAACACGAGACGCGTTTACCATAACGCCGTCACGGTACCGGAACATGACGAATGACATCATTTATTTTGTGAATGCAGGTGTTCCATTAATTTATTAAACGTTATCATATTACGTCAAAAAAAACAAGAAATTGAAAGCCTTCCAAAATTGATCAAAAAATATTTGACAGGTTCTAGCCCGGTGCGGGAACTCCCACATAAAACGCACAAGGTTCTGGGTTCTATTCTCGCCTTCTGGTCTAAGTTTAGTAATGTTTATTAAAAAAAATAATTAAAGTATTCTATCTGTTTTTTGGCTATCATAACACAAGCCTGCTTAGCTTGGGGCTAGATAGCATTGTATAAATTGTCTAGCAATATTTATTTGTTTGTTAGCAAAGACGCTAGAACCAGAGATAAAAATAAAACCCTATAATCTAGATGGCGCCACAGCTATTTAAACGTCTTATATCTAGATGGCGCCACAGCTATTTATACGTCTTATACCTAGATGGCGCCACAGCTACTTATACGCCTTATATCTAGATGGCGCCACAGCTATTTATATGACTTACTCTAGATGGCGCCACAGCTATTTATATGACTTACTCTAAATGGCGCCACAGCTATATATACGCCTTGTAGATGGCATTACAGTTATCTATACCGATTATAATTATCTAGATAGCGCCACCTTGTATTTCAATAAATTAAAATGAGATTCATTTTATTTTGTTTGATCAAGAATATTAGGACTAAATAAAACATTACCTTTTGCAACCAGAACAGGAACGCATCACTTCCCCTCAATATTAAACCTTTAGTTATCCACCCATACAACATTATTAACTTCGAACAAAGATCATTATCATCTTTCTTGCATTTCAACAAATTAGCTTTCAACAATTCATATAACAGCTCAAATTTCTGCCCGTATTCAGCTTTGTTTAAAAAATGAGCTGTCAATGCACATGCTTTCTGTCTTACGACATCATCGGAGCTGTTAATACCTAGATTCAATGATAATTTTAATATATCTTCAATCTTAGCATAATATAGGTCCTTTTGTAAAGAAATGTATAGGCATTCTATAATTAGAAAGTATTTATCGTCATTTTTGCATTTTTCTAATATGTTTTCTGTATGTCTGTCTAGTATATTTATTTGTTTAGATATAGGTAGACAGCTTATCGTGTTTGCTATAAGTACGTAACCGTGTGTAACGTCAGAAGTTCCACTTTCTATTTCCCTTAATAACCAATTCATTACAGAATCAACGATGCCGTGATCGCTTTCCATTTGTGTTAACTTTTCATCGGTATAAAGATTTGAATTGGATAAGGATTCGCTCAATGCTTCAACAACTTTACAAGCGTCTTGGTTATCAGAAATTAGTTTCAACATCTCTTCGATTATAACTTTAGTAAAATCGTCAATGCTTGCTAAGTTAGATAGTAAATTAAGCCGTTTCTCCAATGCAATTCTATCTTTAGTCAGATTATCCAAGTCACATTTTCCTTTGACAACCAAACTCATGATTAGTTCTGGATATTTTCGTGCTATAGTGTGGATGGTTTCGACGCTTATCTTTAGCAAATCATCATCTTGACAATATTGTACATTGTGAATTAAGACTTCGACCAAAGGTACTATCAAATCTGTTTCCAATAAATTTCTAACTCGAATTAAAGTTTTGAATCCAGCAATTTGATATTCTTTAGAATGTTTGCTTACAGCCATGAGGCATAACTGAGGAAGCTCTCTTGCCTGTGTTTCTATTTGATCTAACACGTTCCAATGCTGAGCCAACTCATACAAATCACCGAGAAAATCTAAGCTAGCAATTTGTAATTTCGGTGACGTTTTAAAGTCATAATATGCAATGATAGCTGGAATCATTGATTTTGTAATAATTACACAGGATTCTTTAGATGCATTTGCTGTTGTTAGCAATATCTTTGTGGATTGAACGAATTGTGCGACAGTAGTTGACTCTGCAACTGATGTTTGTATCGATATTAGTATTGCCTTGATAAATGTCTCGAATCCTTGGTCTGTGTTAGCTGTTGTGGCTAATTTAGCAACCAGAGCGGACAAAGCTTCATGCGATACCATCCTCAACTCGTCATCAGTTTTGTGAAATATTTCTTTGTGGATTGATGACCACAGAGGTTTTAGGTACGGGCCATAAGATTCTGCATTGAATGTTTTACAGCTTTCAATCTGAAATTATAATATACTAAACATAAAAAAAGGGTTTTGCTTCTTTACATAAATAATATTTTCTTAGAAGTTGGGTATATTTTTAGTTATGTTGAGTCTTAATTAAGTTAAGTGATTGCCTTATTTGACCCAGTTAATTAGATTTTCATTACTTATCTCTAACTTAAGAGATAACAAAAAAGGTCAATGTTTTTGTACCAAACTGTGACGTCATAATAGACAAACCAATTAATGGGCGATTTTTAAAAATAACATTTTTATAAAAACAATAGCAGGGCCTTGATTTACGCGGGTCAAACCGCAATTCACCCGCGTAAATCTCGGTCCCGGGCGAATCCCAAGTATTTATTTTATCCACATACTAAGTTTCATTATAATTATTGGTCCAGTAGTTTCAGACCCTATTATATTCATAAATAAATATTAGCTTTTGCCCGCGACTTCGTCCGCGTAGGTAGACATAGAATTTTTAATTCGTTTTTTACAAACCATACAAACTTTGTCCCCCTTTTTCACCCCCTAAGGGGTAGAATTTTGGAAAATCCTTTTTTATCGAATGCCTACGTCACAAGAATACAACACTCAAGTAGCATTTTATATTTAGGTACTTATAGATAAACATCATCCTCACTGCCTAATTTATATTTCAACACACATCTTAAATCGCTGGTCTTAGAGATTTGGAGGGTGTGTTCTTTCTTTGTGAAGTGTAGGTATCCACTAAGAAAAGGTTTTTCGAAATTAGCCCCATTAAGGTGGGTATTTCAATAACTTTTCAAATAAATAAAAATTACATCAATTCAGAACCCCTCTTCCTGAATTCAGTTCAATATGACAACTAAAAAAAAACCAAAACTAACCAATAGCCTCAATGAATCTATTTTCGCCAACCTTAGACTCGAGTCCAATTTCTCAATCAATAACACAAGACAAAGCTCACTAAACGCTTGTATTCCACAAAGGCAAGGAGCTAACGCTGTAGCCAAGTCCTTCCGAGTAACAGCCGCAGGGTCATCGGGAGACGGATGGAAATCGATAGGGTAATAACAAGATATTACATCGAACATCTCTTCCGTTAAATGGCCGAGTGGTACATGCTTTAGGAATGTTGGCAGAAATCCGAATAGGAACATTAGATTCCGAGGGTCTCTTTCCCCGTCCATAGCTGATATTACTCCGTAAACGAAGTCGGGACCGAGGGCTTTCATATCTGTAATTAATAAAGGTTTTTTTTACTGTAGTACCTACTTTCTACATAGTGGCTAGGCTAATGAATGAGAGATGTTATTTGTACAATTTCTATGTCCATGCCATTATAGTTCTGTTACAAATTGGTCTATATTAAATTAAGGCATATTCTATGATTGTTCTTAGTTATATTTCATTTCACCCATAACTCCGCATCCCGTAAGAACATTGGGATAAAAAGTAGCCTATGTCATTCCTAATTAATCAATGTATCATCAAACCCAGTTTCATCAAAATCAATCCAGTAATTTCCGAGCCTAATCAATGCAAACAAACAATCAACCTCTCTATAATATTATAGGTAGATTATTATTATTATAGAATATCGATGAGGATTGGCTGACCATCCAAAAGTTGTTTCTGTATGTTTACTACAAAAAAGTACTTCAGTTTTTTAATTATTTTTATTATTAAAATTTTAATTATCTGGTCACTGACACAAGCTTTGTTACTTAGCTTGGGTCTATATGACTGTGTGCAATGTTCTGTAATATTTTATTTAATGTAGTTTTCTTTTTTTAAATACTTACATTCTATGTCTTTTTCCAGCAGAATTTTTATAATTAAATAAATGTTGTATCTATCCTGCCTCACTTGTGACTGACAAGGTACTTCTCTAAACAACACTGTCAAAAATTCACCCGAGTTATTGATATTATAGTTTTTCATCTTTATTATTGCTAAGTATCCTTCAAGTACACTCGGAATGATTCTATGGTTGTCTTGCAAGCGATCGCTGTAAAATTTTGATATGAACTTCACTTGTGTCTCCGTTAAATAATCTTTTGGAATTTCAAGCAGGAGTTTTGTGAAAAATTTCATGCCCATCTCTCTGTTTGCAACTTCTGTGTTTGTTAAAACTCCACCCATGTTTTCTACTAAATGAGTGATGTCCAGGCGGCCTGATACCATGTCTAAAACACAAACGAAAATTGTAGGTAAGAATTCTCAGAAGCATCTAAGATTATGACTATTTTAATACAAAAAATAATCAAATTAAACATAAAAACATAGTAGCAGTACTTACCTATGATAATGTTTGGAATATCGTCTATTATATCGCTATTCTTCATGATTTCATCGGCCAATTCCGCCCGAAACCAAACAGACATTTTGCAAAACTTTCTAATCAAACTTTTTAATTAAATATTTAGGTATGAATCTGTTCCGTACCAAGATAAAACTGTTTTAGATATTACACTTAGAATTTTAAATGAAATGGTCTGGAAATTACAACTACGAGAGAAATTACAGCTACTACAGCTTAAAGAGGTTATGTTGGTTATATGTGGCTTATTATAACACAAGATAAAGTTATATATTGCTAACAATAGGAACAATGGATAGGTGTATTTCGTTTCTCTGTAGTTTTTATTTACTCTGAACTATTATGTATATTACTAAAAAAAACTGGTTAAATTCAGTCAATCAACCATTTTTGGAATTTTGGAATTTGTCACAAATATTTTGACGTTGACAGTCTGCAAAATTAAGGTCTGGGCGAAATGACTTGGCTAGTTTTTAGCCATATGACCGCGGAACAGAAAGAAATATGACTGATACTGCTATAGCTGTATGGAATTAAAACTTTTTGCCTTTCATTCCGAAGGGTTAATAAAAAAAACAAAGCAATCAAATTATTGGAAAAGTGATGCAAGAATTTAATTTTTCGTGAATTTTGAAGAATATCTATGAAACGTCTTCAAGTTGTTGATCCTCATAGTTCTATAATCATTTTCGAACACCATTCATCACATTAGTAAGTTTGTTACGCTCGAAAAGTAAACTAACGGCCTCACAAAATGTCGCACAAGACTCTCATAGATTTTATAGTGAAATACCATTCTCCGAGGTTATTGAACAACGTGGTATTCTTTCCGAGCTACGGGAACTCGTACTTCGGCAGGCGGCTCGCTAACTTCGCTCCTACTCCTCTATCTACGTCAACACCCAAGGTACTTTCACCAAGAAATTTTACCACATCAATGACAAAATTTAACGATTTGGGCGCAATAATTGCCCCAAAACCGACCGAAGGGAAGTTCCAGTTAATGTTTACTTGTAAAAAATGCAATACAAGGAACACGAAGTTTATCACAAAGCTGGCATACTACAAAGGTGTGGTGATCGTTATTTGTGACGGTTGTGAAAACAAACACTTGATTGCTGACAATTTGAACTGGTTCACTGATATGAATGGTAAGAAGAACATTGAAGATATCATGGCAGAGAAGGGGGAATCAGTACAGAAAATCATGTCTGAAGATTTAGAATTTATAGCTAAGGAAATGATGAAAAATGTTGAAAAGGCTGATGCTCCTGTTCTACTCAAAGATTGAATTTAAAAGTCTGATTTTGGAATCATTGTGAGGACTGAATGATACTGGCTGTAGGTTTTTGAAGGCTTAGAAATTTTGGAGCCCTGGCTTTGTATAGACAACACTGTCCGGAGTGAAAACTGAAGACCTAAAATACTAGATATTGGTGGTTTTCAATTACTGGCCTATACTGACTTACTGAAACATTTATTATTGATGTTAAAACTATGATGAAATATGCTGGCATTGTTTTTATTGTGTTTGTTTTGTATAGAAATAAAATATTATTGTTTAAGACTAATTGTTTGCATTTAAAGTGCCACAATATTTTAAGTATTTATTGGTAAATAGTAATTTAGTTAGAAATATATCACTTATAAATTGCTGTAATAAAATATTAGCGTAGAATTCTTTTGTATCAACATTTTCATGTTATTAATTACTTTGTAAAATAAAAAACTAAATGCATAAAAATATAAAAGGTCACTTTCAGAATTTCCTTATATTATTATTTACTATGTTAATGTTTGTTGTGTAATTGATATCAATTGTTTGAATACTTTGTATTATAGACATACATGTTATATTATTTCAAAAAATAAGTTTAAATGAATTAATAAAGAAGAAATGAAAGTCCTATAAATACTCTTGAAATTGGACAATTATTAAGGGAAGAAAATAGTTATTTTCTTTTCATGGATTAGTATGTAACGCTCTCAAGGTACCAATTTTGAAAGTAAATAGAGCTTCCATGGTATTTGAATCATTTTAGGACTACTAGAGATTAGATCTATCTTTAGATTATTATCCTGTAATAACATATTAAATTGTAGTATCGACTAAATTATTGTAAACGTTGAAAAATAAAAACATTAATATGAGATTATATGATTTATTTCCATAAAAATAGAGATTACAAATCACAAAAATATGGCCAAATTACACATTTTATGAAAATTATAGGTAATCTATAGTAAAATATAAAAATGTAAAACATTACATAGGTAATAAAAGGTAAAAAGATTCACTTTACTTAGAAAATAGGTAGGTACATACAATCTGGCAATAAGTGTAGGCTCACCATTGTTTTTGTTTTTAAATTGCTATTTTAGTAATTGGAATAGATATAACTCAAGCAAGGCTTGAAAGCCCTGAATGAGTTAAATCATAACTAACATGTTGAATTGCATTATCCAGATCCTTTATCACATATTTTCTTTACTTAAAGTGAAAGTATGTGACAATGCAGAACTCCCGTGAGTAAAGAGTGTGATTGTAACACTACAATGCAATGGACCTCCAATTCTGTTGCCAACTGTACATACCTAGTTAATACTTACATCAGCTTGATTTTACATAAATTGGCACCAGTATATTTTCACATTCGTAAAAGAAAAGGCACATTTTAATCACATTACTTGAAACACTTACAAAATTATCTTTTTGTGTGTTACAACTTAATACTAGTTATGGTATCAATAATAAACACAGTAGGTATATATACGACAAAAGGAATGTATAACAGTCTTTTTTAAATTCAAATTGCCTAAAAAGTTTTTGAAAATAATGCTTAAAATCTACATGGTAATTCTGTGAATGTTTTCTGTCAGTCTTTTTTTAAACTCTTTTTGAGCGGCTTACTACAGCATAATCTGTGCCATTACAGTTGTTATGACTGACTTCTTCTAAGCCTACTTGGTTTTGAAGAGCTTGCACTTGAGCTGCTGTGGGCACTTGAGGCCCTGGAGTGTTAGGCTTTCTTATCATACCGTAACCTAAGTGGGAATCATCTGCCAGTCGAGCTGGCTGCATTACATTCTCAACTTCGTCGTAATCATTCCAAGTATCTTTTGACTTCGCCTCGCCCAAAGCTAACGTAGTAGGACGAGCCTCAATTTTCTTGTAACGCGAGGACTTGTTCAATTTACTTGTCGATCCAAAATATTGTAGTCTATCATAGTTTTCATCTTCAGGGTCGACCACAGGACTCGGTAACAATATTATTCGAGAAGACTCCGGTCCAGTGGAATTCAAGTTATCCTGTGATCTGGATATAAGTTTCATGCAGTTAGGATTGTCACTTAAATTGGGAATGTATTCAGTATGATCAGGGTCATCTATTCCTAATGTTTTCCATGCCTCGCTTCTGACTTCAACTTTATCATATGGCACAGTTGAGGGACTCGGCTCTCTCTTAACTTGCTCAATCGGCTCATAGTTATCCAACTTCTTATATCTACCAAAGTCTATACTTTCATCTGTTGAGCTTGGTATGTCTTTAATTCCTAGAATGTCTTTAGTAATAGTTTTGGGTAGGTTCAGAATTTTACGGGGTGGTTTCTGGGGTTTAGGCTTCAATGCTGGTTTTGGCATAAGCAAAGGAACACTGTCTCTATCAGTGCTAGTGCTTTGTTGACTTGATATTGAAGTAGTTTTGAATGAAAGTGGAGTTAAGTTTAAATCATCTGGACGTGCTGCAACTAACGGACTCCTAGAACCAGGAAACAAGTTCACACTCGGTTGTATATTGAATTCTGAGTGCTCTGGACTGTGTAGATTATCATTACCAATCATTTGTTTCATGGTTTTCATTTTCAAAGACAGACATTTGAAAATTTCAGATTGGTTTGGATGTTCTAAATGGAAGATTCCTTCTCCTGTATCACATTTTCTGCCAGCTTCAAATGTAAACTTTCCCTGTCTGTAACCATATCTTCTGATGTATCTATATGGCCAGGTTGCATAAAGTTTATTATCATTAATATCTCTTAATTCTATGGCAGTGGATGTTAGTAGAAGGATATATCTGGTTGATTCAAATCCACATCTGGTGGAGGCGTCCGAGGTGCACATTTTGACTGAGAATACACCTTCTCCAGACGAGCAATAGAGGTCATTATCCTCATCACAGCTAATCGGCTGGGAGTCTCTACCTCCGCCAAATGCAACAGACTGCAATGCTGTCACCCATTCCAAAGTTTCCGGCTCAGAAGGCGCGCTCAACTGTTGCGTATGAGACTTAGTAAGTATAGTTATCATGTTGGGACTAGTATGTGTTATCTTGATACAGTTTTCAAGAGTTATAATTTTAGGTATAGCACCCGTTGATGCTTCATCTTTGTTGTCGTATATTTCTAGTCGTTCTATGCCTCGTTTACTCGAGTTGTAAAGTATACAGTGCTTCTGATGCCAGTTTTTCTGAAAAATACAAGAAAATAAATAAAGTAACAATAATGTTAGGCTTCGTCGGTGTCGATATTGGATTCGAAGGAAGCGAAACAGGTTAGGTTACACTGCACTGACTTCTAAGACCTGCTTTTACCTCTGACTCATAAAATTGGATTTATGTCAACGTGCGCGCGCGACGTTCGAGATTATGTGATTCATGTGTTAAATAACGCTACACCGATTGACTGTAGTTTTGATAATGTTATGATATAGACTATTACCGTACCTTTTTAGGGAATTTACTGAAAACATTTCCTCCGGCAGGCGGGAATAACAAACAACCCGATTTGATTTCGTCGTCTTGCTCCATTTCAACACAAGTCTTTGTAGTCTCTTTTCTGTGTATGGGGATCACGTATAAGCATAGCACAGTTACTAATATCTTTCAGCGAACTTTTCCTTTATTAATAATCAAGTAATTGGCACATTCCACGACTCACAACAATAAAAATCAAAAATTACAAAGAAAAAATGTTCGTGAACGACTGACAAACAAACTGACAGACACGAATTTGTTTTTATTTATCAGTTGAAGGGCAGACAAAAACTAAATAGCCCATACACAGCCTCTTCCGCCTTCTACATAAAAGAAAGATTGTAATTAAGTATTAATTATTAACACTGTTTAGTTATCAAAACCTTGGAGATTTAGTAGGGAATCTCAGGGATATAAGAGGGAGTTTAAAACCCAATGGCCATTGAAAATGTGGGACAACGGGAACCGAGTGTGAACAATGGGAATCAAATTTTATTACTCTCAAACGTCAGCTTCAATTTTAATCAAGAACGTCAATGTCAATGAAAATTTGACAGCCGGTTCTTTCTCATGTTGTTTGACTTGTTTGCGCTGCCGTTCATTGTTTTCTTGAAAAAACACTTTGATACAAAGTAGAAAAACGCTTTATTTCATAAAAATAACTTTATACTGAAAGAACAAAATATAACTTCACCTACAATGTCCGGCAACATCAATCCCCTAGCTGGAACAGCCCACTTATTAGACGAATTAGATAGTACGTTCCCTTGCTTACCTTTTTTACATATTTTGCTTTCCTAGTTTTATTTAAGTGATTCTTGTTTAAAGAGAAACTTATGGTGTTGCTGCGAGACGGGCGGACGTTAATCGGATACCTGCGATGCGTCGATCAGTTCGCGAACTTAGTCCTACATAAGACAATAGAAAGGATTCATGTGGGCAAAGAGTATGGCGATATACCGCGAGGCATTTTCATTGTGAGAGGCGAAAATGTTGTTCTTCTTGGTGAAATCGTAAGTATCTACGAACGGTACCGTTATTACTCAGCTTCGTCATTTCTTATTTAGACCACCCAGGAATGGCATCAATTGTCTGTCTTTCTTTCATGATGGTGAAGTTTTGGGGTCTTCGAGTGACAAGTAAACAGTTACCATCTAGGTAGACATGCTACATCTTAGACACAATGCAGTCACTTAAGTGAGGTATTGGTAAAATGCTAACCTATAAACATTTAAAAAATCCGGTATTTGATCTAGATATAGCATAGCTACCCAGCAATTGACTATTTACAAAAAATATAAGTACAAAAATTTAAACACAATCTGTATAAAAAGTACCCTGATACAAATAAGTACATTTGTTGCAAAAACATAGGTGTTCTTGTAAATGAATAAACCTTTCATAATATTACAACTTTAAAGACTTCAAAAGACTGGGTAGGTGAGGGTTATTAACCTTTTGGTAGAAGGCAAATCATGACAAATAAACATGCTTACCTATATTATTCAAAATTTCAGGATAAAGATAAAGAAGATAATCTGCCACTACAAGAAATCTCAGTAGACGATATTCTTGACGCTCAAAGAAGGGAACAAGATGCCAAAGTAGAACAGCAGAAAATTCTTTCCAAAGCTTTGAAGGAAAGAGGGCTGAATATGTTAGCTGACTTGGGACATGATGATATGTTTTAAGATGTTCCATAATTCTGTAGCCGTACTTTATCTAAGACTGTAACTAATTAAAGAAAATTATAAACTTCTATGTGATACTGATTGTGGTATTTTTGTTCTTCCTTTATTAAAGCTTTCTTGGTATTATCACAGAAAACAATAGGAGAAAGCAAAATTATTGTAGTCCCTTACCCTAATGAAATGACAAAAGTTAAAAACGGTTTATTGAAGTTGTCAAAATCATCTGTCAAAGTAGTTCAAATTGAGTGTGGCTATAATGCTACTTTTGTAACTTTTTCGTGGAATGGTTGCCTCTCGGTCATGAATGGTCGAAGAGTTAGAGTGATCTTGGAGTTGAGAGCCTGGAAGATTTCGTAGTAAGCCTGGCCAAGGCCATATTCAGGCGCGCAGACGACTCGGGATACCAACATCTCGCCCACTTGGACCAGCAATATGAACGGCCAGAAAGAGGGTTGCGTACCCTCGCGAACACACGGACCGTGGGGACGGACGCAACCCCCTCCACACCAGCCCAGCATATCCCAGGGCCCACTGCGCCTAACGGTGCCGTCACACAGAGTCGGTAGTTGTGAATACCGGCGATGGCAACCACACCTATGGGCCAACGCGGCCCGAAAGAGCAAACCTACCCTAACTAGCAGGAGAAGAGAACCAGTCGAGTCGCGCTCAGATGTCAAAAAATGGTATGCGGCAATGTCCACAACGATAATAATATATTTTTGTCGTGTGAACATCGTTGTAATGACAACTAACGATAGGACCTAACTGAACGCACCAATCTCATAAAATCTTGTGGGTGTGTGTGTAGTGTACCTTAAAGACTCAGTTCACAACTCTACCACATACTCCCAAACGTTTATTGACAGCTGAGCGAGAGGGTAGCAATACCAATACATGGCCGTAAATCTCCTTGGCAAAAATTTCAACCGTATAGTCTATGGCTCACTTATAGATTTTGACATTTATCGGACCACGTGACTCGTCTATAATCTCTATGGCATATCTCTATTTTCTTGCCGCCATATTTATTTGTCTTATTGTTCTCAATTCAAAGTTGATAGAGTTAAGTTTTGCTTTGATTTATTTCCGTAACTTATCCTCTCAATTATTAAGATTGCAATATCGTTTTGCTCTTTGCAAAATGTTTAATTCGTGCTGTGTGGTGAATTGTGTGAGTAGGCGAAAGGACGTCAGTATGTTCGTGTTCTCAAAAACTGAGATAGGACTCCTATATTGGCTTGTAATAAGCTGTGATAATCTTCGAAGCTTGAGTTATCAAGAACTTCGAAAGCGCTTTGTGTGTAGGAAGGATTTTGAAAATAGATTTCTCTGTATGAATCGGCAAAGAATGCGTCTTCGGCAAGGAACATAACCAACATTGTTCACGGAGAACGAGATGAGTCGAGATGATGACTGTAGTTCCTGAATGTCCTATCAGTTTTACTGACACAGGTATGTACCTACTATACTTGCTAGAATAGCTAGGTACCCCTCAGTGTTCTGTTCACCAATGTACAAAACCAATCAACCAATCAATTTTAAATAAGTACCTACAAGAAACTTTTATGTACCTACACATTAAGTACCTACCTACATCAAAAGTCTTTAAAAATACAGCAAAAGGCCTAAAGGAAAGTGTATCCAATATAATTCATTGATGAACACCGAGTTAAATATTTGAAATTTTAATCTAGTAATCGATCAATTATTGATTACCTACTGAAATTTACAAAAATCATGTACTGAGATGAATATGAACTGTTTAATAGTCATGGCTTAAGATGGTATTATTCTGTTCTACAAAATCAGGAGTTATTTTATGTTTTATTCAACCGTTGTATGATAAGATTAATTTAAGATTAATAATTAGACCTAGCTAATATTGAATGTTTTTCAGCCACTGAATATGATGACCATGATTACTGCTTAAAGAGAAAGCATGTGGATAATTTATACTGCAAACCAGCTATTGTGGAAAAACGTATGAAAATTGATAAGGATAGTAGAGGATAGCAATGCTGGCACTTCTGAGGATAAACAAGGTCAAGATGCAGTGGAATCTGGTTAGTATAGTCAGATTTACCTACCTAATTGATTTATTATTATTGATTATTTTATTGATTGTTATTATTATGTTTTTTGCAGAAATAGCTGGTAGCACACCTATTTCGCTGAAGCTAAACGCTGGCACTTCTGAGCAAAAAACGAGGTCGGGATGCAGTGGAATCTGGTAAATAATCTATTTTTTTTCCTTTAATTTTACTTACTTTTACTTTTAATTAATATTTTTGTAAATGGCCAAACAACGTTTGCCGGCACAGCTAGTAGTAATATATAAACAAGCATTAGGCGTTTAGTTTACATTAAGTTTTTTTTATTACAGCTCTCTATGCTGATGGAAGGGAAGTCAGTTCAACATTAAAAAACACCGGCGAAGTGGTATCATTCTTCGACGATCTATTTGATTCGGTCAAAGGAGTGGGTTACAGTAAAAAATCCAAAGGGAAACCGTTATGACACGCCGTAACCGAGACTTCGTCGCATCATGAGTTTTGGAAGGAAGCAGTTATAAAATTAACAAATATAAAATATGTGGACATGAAGACCAGCAAAGAAATGTCTGTGCCTTCGTTAAAAAAAATTGTGACGACTATAAAAAGTATAGAGAGGATTTGGAAATGTTTAATGGCAAAAGGTATAAAAGTGCTGCGACCATGTTACCTAAACTCTGACCTTATAGAAAATTTCTTTGGTCAGATGAGGGCTTATAATTTTCGAAATACTTATTCTGATTGCCATACTTTTAAAGGTACCCTTAAATCATTATTAATCACAAGACTAATTAAATTCCACTCCGATAGTTACAATTGTGAAGAAGACTATGGGAAACAACTTTTGATTTCCACCACAAATTGCAGATTGTCCACCTGAGTCTTCTATTCTTAATAAAAGCACATCAAGCACAGCTAAAGAAGGACTAAGAATAGGTACATTCGTGGGCATACACAGCTGGTTGGTTAGTAAGAAAAAATATCAATCAAATTAAATGTAAACTAAAATAAAATGTATACAATTGAGTTCTTTGTAAGAATTTGATACAATAATATTTATAAATAAACTTGTTTTAAGTAAGACATTGTTTTCATTTATTTTAAATTAAAAAAATAAATCCATTTTTGCAAAGAAAGCGCAGTATAAAATGGCTGTATGTATCAACCGACCTAAGCCACAACAAATTCCCAAATAAAAAAAAATATCTGTCACTTTCTATAAGTGAGGGTGTTTTTTTTAATTTGTACGGTTCATTTTCGTAGTAGGAGAGTGATACGTCTGATGCGTTAGCATCTCTAGTAGTCTGTGTACCAATAGAATGCGTGTTTATTATTCTTTTATTATAATTTTTTGGATATTTGTTGTTTTTAAACTGGTAACACTATAATCAGACAGACCGTTTGCCGTTGGCCGTTGTGTTTGTAAAATTAGAAAATAGAAAATAGTGTTAAAACAAAGCGTGCACTTCAATTAATTGAAATGTAATTAGTTAAACAATTAATTTGACTGTCTTATAATGTAATTCAAGTAATTTTTCGTTTGTGACCATGTGTTTAATACATAATAACGTTTTATTGTGATTCTCTTCATTGTTCGTTGAAAAAAATGACTTCCGCCGATGTTTCTTTTATTGAAAGACTACGAAAAGAGAATTTAGAACAGTTTTTTACATTAGTGCGTATGCATTTATCTTTTGTTGTTGATATAAATACTGACGAGTAAGTATTTTTTTCATGTCTAACTTAATAAAATATTGAAACCTCCAACCAAAACTTACTTTGGTTTTCTTTAAAATTCGATCCATATTGTATGAAATATTAATATTTACTCATATCTTTTTTTAACTTTTTATAACTTTATTTCAGTGTTGATTGTTCAACTGATAAACCAAAGCAATTCAGATGGAACTTCCACAAGAAAGGAAAAAGTTCCACATCAAATTCTAGTCAAACAAATGGAAATAACATAAAAAATAATGTAGAAGTAAATTCAATAACTGAAGAAGGTATATTGAGGCTAAATGAGTTGATAGACTTTTTATCGTTACCTGATAGTGAGTACCACTTATCTAAAAGTTTTTTTTCTTAAATTATGGCTTTCCACAACTTATGCATAAATCAGCTGCCTCCATTTACTTTACTATAAAAAATCAGCTTTCTTTCTTAATGAGAAATACGGTGTCAATTGAAAAACAAATAGACAATCAAACAGACAAAATTTTCTGTAGTGGTACCAGGCCTACCAGCTGTGATCGTCTATTTACCTAAATGAGTGTCAAAGCTTTACAAGTATTTGTTTTACAAAGTTGGAGGGTACTGGCTGTGCAATAGTTTATCAGCGTAATTAACAAACTATATATCATTTAAAATAAAATATCTCTATTCTTTTCATTTAATTTTCGTCAGTACATAGGGCAGTGGACAATTAACAGTTATTTATTTTTGTGATCTTTTAGGGGTCTTCTTATTTTTTTTGCATTCGAAATGAATACACAATAAAAAAACACACAACTAGAATACATACAATATAAGAAACAATAAGTGATAGTAAAAATAATTAAGAATAAAGAAAGAAGAGTAAAGAATTTTGACTTCGACTTTCTTAAAACTTGCAGATGTAAAACAAGAAGGGATATTCCGTCGGACAGGCTCACTCTCCCGCCAACAGGAGCTCCGGCAACTCCTCACTGGTTCAACGTTAGGGCTTGATGAAGGAAGGTTTTCTGTCCATGATTGTGCATCAGTGCTGAAGGGTTTCCTGGCTGATCTACCCCAGCCTTTACTGATGGACCAGTATTATCAGACTTATTGTACTTTAGCTAGTGAGTTTCAATTAATTTTGACTATATAGGTAGCAACAACAACTACAAGCGAGCAACCCATGTAAGTGTAACTAGTCTAAGAGCTGTAGACTTCAAGACAATAAATTAAAAAAAAAAACTTGCAATGACAGCAGTGAAAACTTATAAAAAAAAACCTTTAACTTAAAAAAAATACTTTACGAAACTACTACAAAATATATGTACATGCATATAGTATATGCACACACTGTAGCTGCGTCTCGTAACAGTGTCGCGAGTTCAGACATTTTTTCATCTAAAAATATGCGTACCGTGCTAAAAGAAGTTTTCACTTCAAAAAGTACTGATCCTGTGGGAATATTGAGATTAAAAGAAGCCTAGGGGTAATCCTGGTCTCCAGCTATCTTCATACCAAGTTTTATTGCAATTTATTCAGTAGTTTTTTAATGAAGGAGTAATAAACATGCACAGTGCACACACTAACACAACAAGCACAGCAAAATTTATAATATGAGTAGGATTGACTACCTCGTTGATATGACGGTTGAAGCCCTGATTCGGTTTAAACAAAGGTGTCCAGTTCGATTCCTGCCTTGGATTTGTTCTACTGATATTAATTGATTTTGGTCTCTGAATGTTTATATATATGTATCATAAATGTGTATTTACAAAAGAAAACTAAGTACCTAAATAATATATTTATTATCTGGTCACCATAATTATCACAAGAAGTGTACTTGCTTGGCTTGAGGTTAGGTGGCGCTGTGTGCATCATACAATATTAATTATTTATTAGATAGGCAACTATCTTGTCCCATATACCAAAACACATTACTTCCTTCAAGCATCATCAGCTTCATTTATCATTCCTCCAGGTCAATACCCACCAAATGCAGTATCATCGGAAACGAAACTGCTAACAGCGTTACAACTGCTACTGCTCTTACTAACTCCATCACATAGGAGTTTTCTCGAGCGACTGCTATGTTTGCTGCGACTCGTAGCTGATAATGAAGCCTCGAATCGCATGTCGCCAGATACGCTGGCTACAATGTTCACACCGCATTTGTTGTGTCCTAGAAAGGTGAGTTATATGAAGTGTTTTTGACGGAACTAGTCAAACGCAGTTTAATTTGTTTATTGGTAATTTGTTAATTTAATTTAAAAAAAATATAATATGTTATGGAACTTTACCCAAAAAATATACATTTCTGAATGGAATTTGGATTTTGAAATAAATGAGGATTTTTATCAATTAATCTTAGAAAAGACAATGAAATTTCGTTAAAATAATACCATAATTTTGGTAAAGATCTCATCTCCAAAATTATGACAAAAATTTGATGAAAAATATTTTTTTATGCAAAATAATTTTATTTACTTACTCGCAGCGCTCAGCGGTTTCACCCGCGTAACTCTCGATCCCGTGGGATTATCGGGATAAAAATTGGCCTATGTTACTTCCAATGAATCAATGTATCCTCATACCAAGTTCCATCAAAATCGGTTTAATAGTTTAGGAGCCTATTCATAACAAACAAAAAAATATTTCCTCATTATAATATTAGTACTATTGAAGTATAGATAGGATGAACGTTTGGATATTGGTCTCGCCTACGACCTTCGTCACCATCTCATCAAAGTGACATTGTAGTCTACAATGAGACGCGTTTTTAAGACCTAAATTTACGCATTTAGATACAGCCTTAATGTCGTAGCACATATCAACTCGGAAAAGTATCCTCACCGTATCGCCTCGCCGTCGACCCAACGTAAGCGCGATGTCAAGCGATCAGCAGCTCCGAATCAACTTGCTTACGGCTAGGCGGGGTGCCGCCGCGCGGTCAGTCAGTATTCGAACGTGAAGTGTAGACGAAAAAACGTAAGCTAGGGTACGGAGAGTCTTAAGATAGCTTACGGTGAGACGTAAGCGCGGGTACGGCAAGTCGACCACGCACCTATAAAGGACTAGCTATTTTAACCAAAATCTGAGTGTAGGTTACGGAAATATAAAGGCACATATCATCTGAAGGCCAATTCTCGTAAATAACATTGTTCAAATTACATTTCAATATCATTTCGATTGCAAAAAATACCCTCAAAGTCAGTTTTTTTTTGCAAAAAGTTGACTTTAGGGTTGTTTTGAGCTACTTTGAGGGTATTATTTGTGACCGAAATGCAATCGAAATGATATTGAGATGTAATTTTAACAATTTTATTTACGGGAATTGGCCTTCAGAACATATTTTAATCATATAAATGACATACCCATCAGCGTTATTTTACTACAAATGCCTAATCCACTCACTAAAAGGTATTAAACTAATTAACACAAATAAATTGTGCGACCATGAAAAGGTTCAGGCATCATGAAGCTACTGCGACAGAATGAACCACGTTCCGTCATTTTACTCCTATTTATAGACACAAAACAGTAGTCAAGATGGCGGCGCCCTAACGTATACATCAAATGAAGCACTGTATTGTTGACTTCCTTCAGTCGTTTTCGTTTTGTTACTGACACACCGTACCGCGGTTCGTGAGCTTATCCCGAGGCGAGGCAATTACATACAAAGAATACTGAACTGCTTGAATTGATACGTTTACGAGTTGATATGTGTGATCACCTGATTTTATCATTTTAAATTCCAGCTATCACCAGAAACATTCCACGCGGACTCGATAGCCCTATCTCCCGTGATAAGCTTCATGATCCGTCACTCGTCACGCCTGTTCCTTGCACCGACTCAGCTGATGACAGACGCGGCTGCTTACTTCACAATCAGAGAGAGGAAGCGGGTCATGTCGCCTGACGTTGACTTGGATGAGAGTATTACTGATAAGTTAGTATCTTATTTGTGCTGTGCGATTGCCAAGTTAGTGTAATTATTATAGAAATAAAGATGTCCAACATTTTGCTTTTATACTATCTTAGGGCCCTCGCCCACGGCGACTTTTTGTAGCGATGCAGTCGCGCGTTTCATAAACGCGCGACAGCATCACTACTAACGCGCGTTAGTCGCATTTGCAACGCGCTACATACGCAATGCCAACGCGCTACAGCATCGCGACTGTATCGACGCAAACGCGCGACCGTGTTGGACAACATCGGGGAGGGAACGGAGGGCGGGTGGCGCGTGAGTGGAGAACCGAGCATCAATGCAACACAGACAGGTCGAGAGTGCTGTTGTCCGTCACGTGCGCAAAATGAAGTCGTTCGACACAGAAACATTTATTGAAACCGTCCTGTAATATGGTACTGACTAATGTTGCCTCAACGGAGTCCATCTTGCAACTGTAGCGATCACCACATGCATTTTTGTGCCGTTATTTAATCGCGTTTGCATCGCGACAGAAGCGCGACGGTATCGCGTTGACATCGCGACTGAATCGTGATTATGTGGGCGAGGGCACACAGCTAGGGATCGCATCGCGACTGTATCGATGCGAACGCGCGACAGCATCGCTACAAAAAGTCGCCGTGGGCGAGGGGCCTTAACTGACCCGGATTTACATAAGATCTTACAACGTTTTAAGGTGGATTGCATTGAGAGACTTGGCCTTCATGTACTTACATTTATTTTTATTTATTTATTAGGTACACCAACAGTAATACAAAATACATTACAGAAATTATATTCAAGTGTGTTTACCAATAACAGGCATACATAACTAACATAACTGCCTCAACAATTTGTACGAGGTTAGGGTTCCAGTTTTTGGTTAAAATATAAACTTTTGAATGCCTAAACTTAGTTACAGCACTTTACTTTTATACCCAGCCATTGTTTTTAATGGGAGTTACTTTCCTTTACCTTAACACGGACGCAGGGTCTTTGAGAGCGACCCAGGTTCTTTGAGAACGACGCAGGATTTTTTGAGAACGACCCAAGTTCTTTGAGAGCGACGCAGGGTCATTGACGACGCTGCGTTGTGAGCAACGTAGGATCTTTCAAGGGGCGGCAAGCGACCCACTGTCTTTTAGCGCCTTTTTGCGCTGCAAGGGACGTTAGGAACTTAGAAACCGCCGCGAGCGCCATTCGGGTTTTTGAGAACGCCGCGACCGCGAGGGTTCGCAGACTTTGTATTCCACAACTAAGTAACTGATCGGGCCACTACTTGAGGCTGAATGTCGCTGTGTATAATACCCTGCGATCCTATTAAAATTATAAATGTGAAAGTTTGTGTATTAGTGTGTATGTTTGTAACTCCTTCACGCACCGATTGCGATGGATTAAGATCGAGACTTACACAGGTGAAACCGCAGGGCGCAGCTAGTAATTAAATAAATATTCTTTCCCTATCGTTACAGAACAGCAGCGAACACAGTGTACACATTCGTGGACCGTCACCGTACGAAGGCGGAGAACGAGTCGAACCCAACAGATACGGCGCTTGCGCAGCTCTACGCGCACATACAGGCGCTTCCAGACTCGCAACACAAGAGGCGGCTGATCAAACACTTTAACAGGCAGAATGGATATGGTAAAGATCACTTTAGTTATACAACACAGTAAGGAACATAGGACACAATATACACAAAGCTATAGGGAGGCGAGACCGAAGACAGAAAACCCTAAAACTTAACTTAAATTTAATAAAATATTAACTATATGTATGTTAGTTTTTAAGGTATCTATTTTATATGGGTCTGTACTTATTTATAAGGCTGTTACCTGAAATAAATGATTTAAAAAAAATGTAATAGTTAGAAATTATAAGTTGCACAAATGGACGGCCTTATCGCTGAAAGCGACGATTCACTTCCGTCAACTTGCTTTCTACCACTTTTGATGGTCAATATGGGATGAAAAGGGATTTTTTTAAATATGTACGTGTATTTATGGCCATATTAATATTTTTTTTTGTGGCCGAATTCAAGTTTGACTGAGATCCTAGCTTTAATAAAACCTAGAATTTTCTTAAATAATATTGCAGGACACGCGCAGTGTCACCTAGCCTCGAAATAAGTAACTAGGCGTGTATTATGAGTACCAGATGTAATAATTATTTAATTGTCTTTTTTAGGGTTCAAACGGTAAAAAAAAGGATTCCTTATAAGAACACTTTCTTGTCTGTCTGTCTATTTTGTTAATATAGAGAAATAGTACGATCAGAAACTGTATTATGCTGTAAATAAATGATTAAAAAAATAAAAAATAAAATAAATATTGCAGGACATTTCACACATCGCCATCTAGCCCCAAGTTAAGTTACTAGACTTGTGTTATGGGTGCTAGACAACGGATATACTACTTATATACTTTTCTTTTATAAATACATACTTAGAATACATAGAAACAACCAGACCACAGACAATATCTAAGCATAAATACTTGTCTGTGGCGGGAATCGAACCCGCAACCCTGTATTTGGCAGTCCGGCATGATGACCATTGTGCTAACTGGGTCATTCCCAATTATTTAATTGTCTTTTTAGGATTCCGTACCTCAAACGGTAAAAAAAGGATTCCTTATAAGAACACTTTCTTGTCTGTCTGTCTATTTTGTTAATATAGAGAAACAATACGATCAGAAACTGTATTATGCTGTAAATAAATGATTAAATAAACCAACGAAATATGCAAATGGGAGATAGTGCTCAATTAGCAATTAAGGTTCCGCTGGTCGATCGTGTTTCCATACAAATGAATTTAGAGTGTTATCCATTTATTCTTTATGGAATTTGAAAAAACAAAAGTTAAATCTACATAACAAGTCTATATCTAGCTCATGTAGGCGACGAAATATACAAATTATATTTATTTATATTAAATTAGATATAGACTTGTTATGTAGATTTAACTTTAGACAAATTATATTTAATTTAATATAAATAAATATAATTTGTCTATTTCGTCGCCTACATGGGCTAGATATAGACTTGTTATGTAGATTTAACTTTTGTTTTTTCAAATTCCTTAAAGAATAAATGGATAATACTCTAAATTCATTTGTATGGAAACACGATCGACCAGCGGAACCTTAATACAAATTTTCTAATTTTACAGGAACACCCATTCAGATCCAAAGGACAGGTAAAGTCGCCGGATCGCGAAGTTTCGGTGATTCAATCAAGAGGCATATTTTTAACAAAGGTTTGCTGAACAAAACGCCTAAGAAGGGTTCCGGTACTAATATTAACGTCATTGATGAGGTAAGGACTTCAAGTTTTCAGCTTGTTTACCTTGTTATGTGAAATTCTGTCTACTTTATGGTGTAATGCTGATTGATCTAATGATTGACTGATGTTAGGCTAATATTGAATATGTCTAACTGTTAACGTAAAAAACATTTGGAATGTCTCTGTCATCTGTCATCGTTTTGAAAATTATGAAAAAACCAAGAAAATTATGTTTTGAAATTATAAATAAACAGTGAACATGTTGATCCTAAAATTATTAAAAAAAACGATGAGTATAATGTTTTGAAAAAAAATAAAGAAAACCATGAAAATGATGTTTTAAAATTTGCATAGTTCTGTGGACTTTGCTTGCTTGAGAAAATTTCATTTTATATTATGTATAGAAATATAATATCCCCAGTTTTTTATAATTTCCTAAAATTTAAATAAATATAATCATCTAGTTATATTAATTAGTTTTCAAGAAAAACAAGATCATTATAGATAGATAATCAGCATCACACGTTCTTTAACATTCAATGTGCTTCAGCTAATGTGATGTCCCTATTGTACCTACTTTAAGCACGTTATGTCATGTCTAACACAAAACATCATTCTAAAATCTCTTCCTTACTTTCCAATTAACAAACTTTACAGAAATCAGCCAAAGGAAAAAGATTCACAAACGAAAATAAAGATGTATCACACAAGAACATTGTTCTCAAAAACTTAGCTAACAAAATAGCCAGTACTGAATCTTTAGATGATTACGAATCAGATGCAAGTAATGAGAGTACGTTATCCGATGGTGCTTTAAGTATATCGAAGAAACGTAGTCCTAAATTTGTATCAGAGCCAAACTTAAGTGTATTAGACACAGAAGAAACACCGAAAAATACCAAAACCAAAAGACTGTTCCGTTCTAAAGTCTTATCTGCTAGTAATCTTAATAAGAAATACAGGAAAAGAAACACTATTATAAGGGGAACGCCGACTTGCGTTTCTTGCTTTGATAACCAAACTGATGAGAAATCGGACGAAAGTCATACTGAAACCGATATTGAAAGTCATAATGAAGAGACACCAAAGAAAAATGAATCTAAAAACTTAGAGATTAAACTTCATTATTTAACTAGCACGCCTGGAGTTTCGGAAGCGATGGTTTTTGAAGATAATACGCCGTATTCGATGAATTTTAGAAGAGCTTCGATGTCACCTATTACTAAGTCTACGCAGAAATTGTCGAAGGCTATGCAGGTGGGTTGCATGTGCAATAATGTGCATTGACTCTTTCATTTTTGTTTGTATGTCTGCAATTGCCTTCTTTCTATCATTTTGACTAAATCATAACAATTTTATTAAAACAATTACTTATTAACAAAAAGACAAGAAAACTTTGTTAAAAAAAAGTTGACATCATAATAAAATAAAGGAAATAGCTGAATTTTGTAGTTTTCTGTAATTTTCATCTTTCTGTCTCTGGCAAAACAATAGTGTGAGACATAGAGGACAAGTGATATTATTCTAAATATTATAAAATAAGTTCTAAATGAAGTTCTTTACATAAAATTTGTAAAAACAGTTCATACTTTTAGTGCAGCAGTTTGTTACGTCATTGGCCATGCCTCCTCACTGCATATGATGTCAACTTCCATTTGACTTTCAACTTTCAAAAAAACATTTTATGATATTATCATAAGATATTTTTTAAACACATTTAGTGTGGGTAAAACGCCCAAAGACGAAAATAATTCCAACCCGATAAGGTGTGCACCATGTAGCTTAGGAATCTCATTAGCCCAAATCCCACCAAGTACAGTTAGGTTACAAAAGTGCAGACCCACTACAGAGTTCCAAATTGTTATTATTAGAATGTTTTAAAGTAAAGCATGACCCTAAAGTCTTACTTAAGGACCATAAAGTCCTACTTGAGGACCCTAAACTCCTACTTAAGGACCCTAATGTCCTACAGAGTTCAAAATTGTTGTGATTTGAATGTTTTGAACTAAAAATGACCCTAAAGTCCTACTTGAGGACCCTAAAGCCCTATTTGAGGACTCTAAAACCCTGCTTAAGGACCCTAAAGTTCTCATGCTTTAGTTAAAGTTTAAACTTTCTTATAATATCTGAAACTGTAATTACATAATTATGTTTCCGACTATAAAAACTTTTTGGAAATAATTTTCTAAAATCATTACAGGAATCAATAATGACACCGCGATCCCGGAAGCCTCTAATCGTGACGTCCGAACAGCGCGACAGCCTACCGGAGACTAACGAAAATAAAGACGTCTCACTCAAATCTGACGTCTATCAATCGATGTCGCCCAAAAATGATAGCGATTTCGTGTCGTCCGATGATGAAGATATGACGAAGTCAACGTTTTCTTGTGAAAGGTAATATTTAAAACGTATCAGCAGGTTTTTAGTACTAAATAAATAAATACAGATCTGTTCACTCACGAAGGCGCGCCCCTCCAGGGTAAATTTTCTCGGTGTGCATTAAGGTGCACAGAAGTAGCCCTCAACGGCTTGTTAGTATAATATCCAATAACCCTGTATATATCCGCTGTCTAGCACCCATTACATAAGTCTAGTTACTTAGCTTGGGGCTAGATGGCGATGTGTGGAATGTCCTGCAATATTTTTATTTATTATTATTTTTATAGCAATAAAAATTTACAAATTATCTTTTTTTTTTCAGATCGCACCAATCAAACAGTACCATCCCTTCGAAAAATCCATTTGACGCCCGATCCATTTCTTTAAACGAACTCAGCCCTCTACGCTCACAAAATCAACAATTCATATACAGCCACGAAAGAGACGTGTTAAACACAACTCTAAGAACCGATGTTCTAGCACCAAAATTCACGATAACACATGAAAAACAGAAATCATTAACGGCACCATTCCGTGAGTATTTATTAAGTAGATCGGTGTTAACAGCGACACCTATAGATCTATCGATTAACAAAAGCGATGATCAATTATCAGATTCGCTAATGTACTGCCTCGATGGCAATCAACCGAGCGATTTGACGTTATCGATTAGTAATTTGGCTGTTGAAACGAGATCGCCGCTGCAGAGTTTGAATGTTGACAGAAAAAGTCCGCGGAAAAGATGCGGGAGTGCGTCAATTTATTCGGATACGACGAGCGAGAAGAAGAATGTTGTTGAGAAGGAGAATTGTGAAGTGTTTGAGATTAGAGAGACTGATTTATAGTGATATCTTAAAGTATTCTTTAAATTGTTATTTAACACTGGCAATTCCTCGCGGTTATGCTCTTTTAAGTCCCGATGTCTTAATATATCGGGATAAAAAACGCGGCCAAGTGCGAGTCTGACTTGCGCCCGAAGGGTTCCGCACCATTATATTCTGTTTTTGGTATTTGTTATAGCGGCAACAGAAATGCATCATCTGTGAAAATTTCAACTATCCAGCTATCCCGGTTAATGAGAGCCACCCCCTTAGACAAGATTGCTTTCTATTAGCGATCGATAGACTTTTTTTTGTATTAAATTGACACAAGCCAAACAAAAGGAACGTAGTCTTAAAGAAACAAAATGGTGGATAAGTGCCATCTAATGCTAATTTTATACAATGTTGTATGTCAATTTCATACAATTAAATCTATCGTTTGGCGATATCGCTAATAGAAAGCGATCTTGTCTAAGAGGGCTGGTGACAGACAGACAGAAAGTGGAGTCTTAGTAAACGGGTCCCGTTTTTAACCTTTGATTACGGAATCCTAAAACTAACCTATGTTTCCCAATATTTCCATGTACACTCACATTACCAATTATCTGAACCCCACGTGACCTAGAGATCACTCGCAAATCTGAAGGTTGTAAAGTAATGTTACCTGATTCTGGTTTTTTTACAATACAATATACATTATATAAAAAATAACAATATAGGTAAATACTATATTTTTACAGATATACGAATGATCTCTGGGTCACGTGGGGTTCAGCTAATTGGTAATGTGACTAACCAAATTTCATCAAAATCCTTCCAATAATTTCAGGACCTATTAATTAAAAACAAACATCCAAAAATAACTTTTTATAACATTAGTATAATATTTAATAACTAATTAATTATTGTTATAAGTTATTCATTAGGTAGTTATCGTTGTTAACTAATGATAAAAATTAATTAGTTGCTATTAATAACTATTTTAAATTCGTTGAATATATTTTTGGTTGTAAATAGTTTTGTTACAATTTTTTTTTTATATTTTTTTATATTAAGGATGTCTTATGTTTATTTTCAAATATATTTTAACGAATCTCAAATAGCCCCCTATCTTATAGAATACTTTAAACAAGAGAGTGATTCTTATAAGGGTTCCTTTTTTACTTTTTGAAGTACGGAACCCTAAAAGTACTTAGGCATAATGTTACCTTCAAATATTTTTTTATCTTATGGTATGGACATAATTTTATGATTCTAAAAGTATTATCTACATTATAATTATTATACTTACACGTATAATTCAGTTGTATTATTGACTAGCTACGCCCCGCGGTTTCACCTGCGTAAGTTCCGATCTTAAGAGGAAAGGGTACCGGGAGCTCTCTCCATACAAACGTAGTTGACTTTTCTTCCTGAATACTGACATTAGAGCAAATATTTTTTTTGCATTAACTTTATAACTGCTATGACCATGCCCCTGTGTTTGTTTTTTTTAATCTTAATTTCTATGATAAAATTAGAAAACAAAAAAAACTAAATCAAAATCGGTTCATCTATTCGGGAGCTACGATGCCACAGACAGACACACACACACAGACACGTCAAACTTATAACACCTCGTCGTTTTTGCGTCGGGGGTTAAAAATGAAAAAACCCAAGACATAGGGGCATAGTCATGGCAGTTATAAGTTTTATGCAACATAAATATTTGTGCTAGTGTTATCCATGGAGGAAACAGTCGACTACGTTTGTATGGAGAGAGAGCGTTAATACCCTTTCACCTTAATCTTTCTTCAATTAGCCAAATCGGTGCGGCCGTTCTCAATTTATGACGTGACCAAGGGAAGGGTATGTTATTCCAGGACTCTATCTACATACCGAGTTTCATCGCAGTCGGTTCAATAGTTTCAACGTGGAGAGGTAACAAACATTATACTTTGACATTATAATATTACTAGCTGTGTCCCGCGGTTATACCCGCGTTAGTGTCTCTTTAAAAGTGATATTGATTTCCTACAAACACAGAATACATAATAGTTACTATAAACTCCCAACTAACAGCCTTTTTAACTCCTTTAGACGTCAAATTTCCAAAAATCCTTATCGCCCAAAATGAACTACCACGTTAAGTTTCAGATACTTCTTGACGTTTTCTATTTCTTTTTTTATTTAAAGATATTAGGATTTTGCTAGTTAGGATGTATAAAACAATCAGGGCTAAAATAAACTAATATTTAATCTAAACAAAAACACCTGTGAAAATTTTAACTCTCTAGCTATCACGGTTCATGAACCGTGATAGCTAGAGAGTTATCTCATGAGATACAGCCTGGTGACAGACAGGCGAACAGACAGCGGAGTCTTAGTAATAGGCTGCCATTTTTACCCTTTGGTTACAGAACACAAAAAATTACAAGGCAAAGTTTAAAATAACTTTATTTTCAAAAGTAGAGTATCAAAAATAATCCAACGACAAGGAATATTGTCATCCAACAGTATAATTGACAGCAACATTTGTAGCAGCAGTTTACGAAACGGTTACTTAGCGAGTCGACTACGCTCCTGGAGAAAGAAAAGGGTTTTAACTCTACCACTACAGTAAAGTTGTTGAAAAGGTAGTAGAAAAGGTTTTATTTTACCTTACTGCTACAGTAAAGTAGTAGAAAAGGTTTTATTTTACCTTACTGCTACAGTAAAGCAGTAGAAAAGGTTTTATTTTACCTTACTGCTACAGTAAAGTAGAAAAAGGTTTAATTGACTTTATTGCTAGATTAAAGTAGTAGAAAAAGGTTTGATTTCACTTCACCGCTATATTGAGTTAGAGTGTGAGAGAGAGAGAGGGACCTCGAAGTTCAACCCGTAGTAGCTAAGGAACTTGTTTCACTATTAGCTGTCCCCCGCAGTTTCACCCGCGTAAGAAATTTCATGATCACAAGTATAAAGTCATTGAACGCAGAGAGCATGCGACCGAACGCTCTGGAAGTCTTTGGGGGAGGTCTATGTTCAGCAGTGGACGTCATATGGCTGATATGATGATGAACCTTAAGATACGGGAAATATTCTATGCCTGAATTCGGAACCAGTGAAAATCTGTCACAACAAATGAAATAACTTAGGTGGGTATCTAACACCCATATTCACAATCAACCCTATGAGATGGCATAGTGCGCACGAACGCATAGAGCCGCAAATAAGACGCTGATTCGCTAGAGTGAAGAGAGTAGCACAAAATTGACCAATCATAGGGCCGCATTCACTTATCCAAGAGCAACTTAAGTACTTTTTTAACGGGCGTTATACATTATATTTTCTGCTTACCGTCTTCTAACTTTGGCAGAGGTATAACGCGATTCAGCCTTAGGTTTCGTCCATATAGTTTTCTCTTTAAGTTTCTTTTCCTTCTTTTCTTTTACTTTTTTAACTTTAATTTTTTTTGGCTTTTTTACTTTTACTTTCTCTACAACAGGTTCCTCATAATATTCCGGCTCTTTCTTTTTACGGGCCTTTTAAAGAAAAAATAATATTAAAAAGTACCTTTAAAACATCTATGCTAATCGATAAAGTGCAGGCGTCACCGCCGTAGGTAAAATTTGCTGTCTTTTTTAGAAATAAAAACGTGACCTCATCTTTGAAAACAGCATTAAATTAGGAGACAAAACTACCAATCCGTACAGTAGTTTTTGAAAAAATCGTGTGCGCAGCACACCTTAGCGAAGGAAAACCAGTTATTTTTAAGCGCTCGGTTCACCATATTTGAGTAAGTTCTAGTTTTTTTGTATCATACCACATAGAGATTGGCAAGTATGATGCATAGAATATCGAACATTACAAAAATTCCTGCCCCTGGAACTCTCATAATACCGCCTCAGTGTGCTCATCGCAGCGGTAGAGTTCAGATTTCACCGATATAGTTTTCACTTTCAGTTCCTTTTACCTTCTTTATTTTTATCTTCTTTAATTTTATCTTCTTTTCTTTTGGCTTCTTTTCCTTTATCTTTTTTTCTTTTACCTTTTTAATTTTTATCTTTTGAAATTTAATCTTTTCAAATCTTTGTTTTTTCGGCTCTATTATCGGAGCGACAGGTTCTGCCGCCGCGGCAGCTTCGGCTTGCTTTCGGTATAACTCGTAAACTTCCGCCTCTCTCTGTCTTTGCGCCTTAAAAAAAACAAAATATTAAAAAGTGCTAAGTATTTAAATCTTTTTGTTTTTTGGCTATTCGATAAAAAATTGGTATTTTTCAAGCCAAATCTAATTTGTAAAAGCAACTAGTAGGCATTCCTTCTTGCAAGCTTATCAAGGGAAGTGTTCAACCGTCCAGTAGTTTTCGACAGAATCGCAGTCACAATAATTAGCGGGGAAAACTAGAACTTTTTGGTTCTTCTGTTCTTTAAGAAAAAAAGGACTTTAAAAAATTCGAACCTTTTGCAACTCATACTCTTGCTTTTGCCTTTCTCTCTCTAATTTAGCCTTTCGAATTTGGTTTTCTTGATAAAGTTTTATTATCTCGGCTTCTCTCGCTCTTTTCAATCGTTCGTATTCGATTTCTCTTGCTCGTTTTTCGTACTGTTGTAGTCTGTAGATATTTAAAATGATTATACCTTTAATTAGTATTTAGATACACATTAATTTGGTAGTTATGAAGTTGCAGTGAGTGTGGGTTTGTGCACGTTCACAACGCGGCGTATTTTGTTTGGCAAACCCTTAAGTTAACTCAAGTTACATGGTCGCAATGTGCAACCTGTTGATGCTATTATTAATAATTATAAGAACACTATTGTACACAGAGTTTTTATGCAAGAATAGTATTTGTATTGTACAGTCACAACTAAGTAAATATATTTCTGGTCACTCTGCGTGTGCGGCGGCATTCGCTGCACACTGAGGCGGTATCAGGAGCGTTCCGGAGGCAGGATTGTTTGTAAAGTTTCTATGCCACATAGAGACCGACCGATGTCTATGTGGCATGGCAATTTATAAGGAAAATCGCTAGCCAATTGTCATCCAAATCGTACCTACCAGTCGTTTAACCGTGAAAAAGGGCACAAACAATGCTGAAATACTTGTTTTTTTTTTCATCATAACTGATTAGTTAAAGTAGGTATCAAATATAGGTAGGATTGATTTATTGTCGAAATATTATTTTTTTCATGGTCTTCAGTTGAATACTGTATACTATTCGACTAAATACCCAATAGAGAAAAAAGTAGACGAATAGGAAAATAAAATCAGCAAATATTGGTACTCAGCCACTTCGTTTTTGCTGAATATGTGTGACATCTCTAATTTAAATCTACAGAAGAAGCTATACCATAATTAGGTATTGAGGAACTTGTATACCTATGTATCTTGAAACAAAAGAATGGAATCAGTTGCCTGAGTCTGTCTTTCCTGACGTGTACAATTTGGGGGTCTTGCAAGTCGCGAGTGAAAAGGTATCTTCTAGGAAAGCGTGCTACATCTCAGGCCGCATCGTCACCTTACCATCAGGCATGTGTGATAGTGATCAAACGCTGACCTATTGTAAGAAAAAACTAACTCTTTCAAAGCCTTCCGTCGTCTGTACCACTGGCATAGTGTAAACCTCGGACGCGATGCTTCCCGCTGTTTCGCAAACTGTACTGTGGTGACCGGTCGGTGGCCAAATCGGCTTATTACAATAGATGCTGGCAGACGATGTGGTTCTTCAATGTACACTTGGGGTCTGTAAGGATAAAAAAGAGTAAATAAATTATAAACAAATAGCAGCGCTCCGCGGCTCCGCGGCTCCGCGTGACTCCCGATCTCGTTGTAATATCGGGATAAAAAGTAGCTAAAACCTATGTTGTTCCCAATGAATCAATGAATCTTCATACCAAATTTCGTCAAAATCGGTCCAGTAGCTTCGGAGCCGATGCGTTCCAAACAAAAAAAAAAGTATATATTATAGAAGGATAGATATAAAGTATGTTTGTTTTCTCTTCACGAGGTAGCCTTTGGTATGCATTTGATCCAGGTATCTGTTTGGGGGTAAATAATAAGGACCAGTATCAAACAAAGCGGAGTGGAACGGAAGAAGTGCCGGGTCTTAGATAAAAACGCCCAGTAGAACTAGCTATGTGTATACGGAAAAGTTCTAAAGATGGCCGGATAATAAAGATATTATCCAACTACTTTTTATGAGTTCCCCAGAATGATTAACCTACTGGTAGCAAAGATTTAAGAATCAAAAGATTGGACGGGCCTCAGCTACAAGCAATTCAAAATTGAGGCTAAAAACCGCAAATACCTACTAGAAGATGGCACCAGATTCAGATAATTGTTTAATTGTTTGTTTGATAATTGTTATTGTTTAGCTCCGCGTGCGCAGACAGGAGCTTGGCAGAGCTGCGCCAAACTTGACGACTTTGTTCCGTGAACTCCCTTGCTAAGCGAAACTTTGCGTTGCTGGGCGGAGTGGGCATGGCTTGACCAGAGCAGCTGCTCTGGTCAAGCTGTGCGTACCCTTTTGGAGCTGTGCGTAGGTACCTTGGTGGCTTGGTTAAATACTGCTAAGTGCCTACATATCTCCGTTTCGCTCAGCTTTGGTTGATACCTCACCTTTTATATTTCGCCGGTGTATACAAATACACCATTATCAACACACGAACACAAATTCAAACTTAAGTAACAATTACTCGATGACTTTCTTCCGTTTGCATCCATTGCATTTCTTGCCTTCAGCACACGAGCAAGTTTTGCTCTTAGTACTGAAGAGTTTTCTTAGCATTTGGTTTTGGGCTCATGGTGGTTTATTGTAATATTTGTGTTATTAGCCAAATTGTTGTTAGATCTTCCATCGTAATTATGGAAATCTCGGAGAGTTTGTGTGTATTCCTACTTCCTATAAATAAAATACCTACCTAATATTTATTGTCAGTTGTCATCAGTCATTGTCAAGTTGATAATAATGTTATAAGATTTTTTAGGTTTTCTGTAATATCCAAATAAGGTACCATAGACTTAGAAAAAAAAAGGGTACAACAGGCTATCGTTACTGGGAAGAATCTTTAATCTGGCGCGCTTAAGCTTATAGATAAAAGATGTGTGAAGGCTTATTTGTTTGCCGTACCTACCTAATGCCCTCTATCGACGAGGGTCTCAAAGTGCACTGCGCAATAAATAAACTAGGTAGGTATGCCAAGTTCCCATAGTAAAGGATCCCTTTGCGCCTTCTTTGCGCTGAATTCAATTAGGTATTAGACAATTAATTTATCTATTCAACCATTTAGGTAATAGATACTTATTGACCAGGTACAATATATATAAATTGTCACGTTGTTTGTGCGCGATGGACTCCTAAACTACTTAGGTAACCGATTTTAATCAAAGCACACCGTGTGCAGTTTGATCCAACTTGAAAGATAGGATAGCTTACATATTAATTTATCCCGATATTCCCACGGGATCGGGAGTTACACGGGTGAAACCGCAGAGCACAGCTGGTAAATATATAAAATTCAAAGTCCTGATTGACTGCTTGATATTTATATCAACGCATAGCGCATAGCTCTTACCAGTACCATCAACGCATAGCTTACCATCAACGCATAGCTCTTACCAGTGGACGGATCGAGCTATTAGCAAGCAGATAGCTATTATGAGTAATTATGACGTAGGAATCCGCTAAGAAATAATTTTAAAGTCGTGGATTCAATCTAGTTATCTACCCGACACTAAATGAGTTTAGCCATTGAGTTGATACTTTCCTTCCAAGAATTTTCTTTTTAGGATTCCGTACGCTAGGGCAAAAACGGGACCATTAGGTACTAAGACTTCACTGTCTGTGTCCGTCCTCCGTCTGTCTGTACCTATCTCAGGAACTGTTAGCTAGAGAGTTGAAATTTTCATAGATTACTAGCTGCGCTCCGCGGTTTCACCCGCGTAACTCCCGATCCCGTGGGAATATCGGGATGTAAGCTATCCTATCTCTCAAGTTGGATCGAACTGCACATGGTGTGCGAATTTTATTATAATCGGTTAAGTGGTTTAGGAGTCCATTGAGGACAAACATTGTGACACGAGATTTATATATATTAAGAAACTAAAAACCTTCCTCGTTAATCACTCTATCTATTAAAAAAAACCGCATCAAAATCCGTTGCGTAGTTTTAAAGATTTAAGCGTACAAAGGGAAATAGGGACAGAAAAAGCGACTTTATTTTATACTATGTAGTGATAGTGATAAGAAAGATAGAAGATAGATGTATTTGTGCTACCGCTATAACACCAAATACAAAAACACAAAAAAATAGTGGGCTCCCCTTGCGTACGTGGTACGGAACCATTCGTGCGCGAGTCCGACTCGTACTTGGCCGTTTTTTTAAAACATTTCGTGAAACTAGACTGGAATAGCTAAAGAATATCTTCCAAACTGCCTTCTAACTTTAGATAAAGTAGGTACCTATACCTTCGTCCTGACATTTCCTTACCCACTCCCAACTTTACGAGCAGAATTTAAATCAAGACTTAAGTTACTTACTTAGGTAAGTAGGTACTTAATTTGGTGAAAAGATAAAACTTTATAGCACGAAAGGTCTCAAGAGTGAAGTGCAAAATCACATTAGGAACGCGTTAGGTAAACATCTTGTTGAAATCAAAAAGTTTTCATCTCAGATCTGCGACATTCGTTGCTGATGTACCTATTATTAATTAGATTTTTGCAAGTCCCCATCTTTTATGATCAAGTTTTAAGTAGGTACCTACACTAAGTACAAATACCTGCCTACATGTCTATAAAGTTTTTCCAAAAATTATCCATTTTGAAATCGAAATATAAAGTTTTATACCTACCTAATTCTCAACTCCAGAACATATTGATTTATTTGAACTGTCCTAAATTAAAATAAGAAATTGGAATATCAATAAAATGTACCTAGACTAAGTAATTATAAAAGTTAATTCATTTTTATAAGAATTAAATATAAAGGGACCGTTGCAAAGCCTAAGATTTTTTATGTTGAAATAAATAAGTGCTAGAATCGCTGATTACCTAATTAGCGACAAAATAACGTCATATTTCTAACTTTGTCATTAGCCAAGTACCTATAATTATGTAAATAAGTAATACCTACCTAATAATAAATACATGTAAGTATATCTCCAAAAAATGTAGGTAACCTATCCTGCTTAGGTAGTTCTTACAATAATTATTATAGCAGCCGAAACTTCAAAATTTCCCAAAAACTACAAGAAAAGAAGGGGTGGAATAGTAGGCATGCCTGAAACTAAATTCAGCCGCCTGAAAATAAAACGCTAAGATTTTTATAAGTGACCCAATGAAATTCAGGAAACGATAAACGGATGACCCAGGGTTCTAAAGTGTCTACTTAGAACAAGATAGACTTTCTTCCGAGGACAATCTTAGCTTAGACCCGACCTATCTTAAATTATACTGCTCTCTTATATTATACTGATCTGATATCAGAAAGTTTAGAAAGGTCATCTTTAGCTACTAATATTATGGAGAGAAGGTTGTTTGTTTGGATTTTGTTTGTAAAAAAGACTGAATCGATGTTGATAAAAGGGTTCATTCCGAAATATTCAAAATCAATTTCTCTAGTCATTGCTAATCTGAGTAGCAGTAGAAACCTCGACTTTTATTTAAAGGTAGTGGGTTCGAGCCCGACCGAATGTGGTGTTTCGTCGCTTCCGCGTACAAATTCCACAAGAACGTACTAAGACTAAAAGAGTATTGAGTATTGAGTGTAGTGTCATGGAAGTGCTACTATCGTAATTCTAAGCTATCTAATAACACATTCTGTTATTTATTATCAAATAAATGTATGTTAGTCTGTGAGGTATGTATTTATGGGCATTTGTAGCCTAAAATAAATTATTTATTATTAGGTAATGTTTTGAAGTAAAATAAGCTATATTGCCACAAGATCGTGACTAACACGGGTGATACCGTGTGGCACTGCTAGTCTCTACATATAATAAATTCGAAGTTTTGGAAGTAAGCGTTCTACGTCCATAATGATCTTAGCACTATAGAATTCGCTAACCTTATATAGCTCCGGTAGAAAAAAATCTTGCATGCGCGATTCAGGTTTTCTTAAATTTAGAAAATCACAAATTAGTTGATTATTCTTTTTGTTCTGCTTAAAAATTTTGTACACTTATGTATTTTAAGAATACATAGCAATATACACATATTTTAACTAAAAAATAAAGTAATTAATTTAATAAGATATTTTTTTTAATTTCAAGTAACTAGCGCCATCTCTTCGTTTTCGCGAAACTACCATTCATCTCAGAAAATGTTGATTTGGTTTGTTTACCTTTGTTTGTGCAGTCTAATTTCGGGAACTAGGAAACAGATTTTAACATAATCTTCACGAATGTGTTCAGAAAATATCAGAAGAGGTTTAGGTATTTCAAGTAGATTTATGTTACTAATTAAAATTTGATATTTCTTGGCGTAAAAAATAAACCATAATATTTTTGCATGAAAACATACAGAACGTAGGGATGATGTCAAAATTGTCATTTTGACATACGGAAAGAAGCATCTAGCGCCATCTCTTTTTTATTTATAATTTTATTATGGCTTCGCATTACCACTATCGTGCATATAGCCAGTGTCGCGGTCAAAGAAAATTAAATCTAATGCAGGAGCGTTTTTTGAATTTGGAACATTACAACGCTCCAGCAATTTTGTATGAACATGTGTATGAAGCGGCGTGCTGGGGTTATTAAAAACTTAAATACTCTTTGATTGGATCTCTTTTATCAAAGTACTAGCGACCCGCCCCGGCTTTGCACGGCTATTATGCAGTATCTCTTCTCTTATACATATAAAATGCTTTGTCCTGAATGACTGACTGACGGATCAACGCACAGCCTAAACCGCTGATTGTAGAGATCTGAAACTTGGAGGGTGTGTTCTTTGTATGACGTAGGCAGCCGATAAGAAAGGATTTTCCGAAATTCTACCCCTAAGGGGGTGAAAAAGGGGGACGAAGTTTGTATGGGACAACGTGATTCCTTGGTCCAATCTACTTCAAATTTTGCATAAACATTCTTTAACAGAATTGATGAAACACGTGTTTCGTATTTTATTAAAATTCATCCTCTAACGGGATTAAAAAGGGGTAGGAAGTTATTTTGGGGGTGATTTCCTCCGAAGTTGATATCAATACTCCTTTTAACTTACCTACATTGTATTTTGACACATATTGAAAACACAATCCGATTTTATTCAAAAGAGGTTGCACTTTTAGAACACGGCCTCATAGGAACGTAGTATTCGAAATTTAAAATGGTGAGGACTAGAACTGTGCTAGAACATTTTGGTTATGTTTACGAATTATTCCCTAAACAAACCCGCGTAAGTCCCGTTACCGTGGGAATATCGGGATAAAATGTATGCTACACTATTAAGTATTCTGTGACGTTCGTGTTTGCTGGAACGCGTTCGGCCGAGCGGCTGCAGTTTTTTGTTGTTTACTCAGGACCTACTAATTGGATTTTGATGTTCCTAAAATGTGCCTATACCACGACCTTCCTCAAAATAGAGCTATCTAATATTGTAAACCAGATTTCAATTGATTTAGGCGTTTTTAATTGTATATGTAACATGAAATTTAAATACTATATATTATCGTTCTACTACTTTTTCCCACAACCCATTTTTTTAATTTGCTTCCAAGTACACACTTTTGTCCTTTCTTTCTTTATTATGCGTATAGAGAAAACATGCATACGACATACGAAAATACATGATAATACAAAAGAATGTTTAAAATAACCTACCGATTTTGGTAATATTAAAACCCACAGAAATATATTAGTGATAAAACCAATTAAAAATCCTGTTAAAGCCATTTTCGACTTCTATGCGGACGAAGTCGCGGGCAAAAGCTAGTTTAAAATAAAAGGATAAGCTAACTTCATAGACTTGAATGAAGTACCTCTTACGCAGCATTCAAGGAAATCTGCTTTTAGTCCTGGGACTAGAACTTTCACAAAAAGAAAATGAGAATCTGAATTTTCATTTTCCCTTTGCGAAAGTTCAAAATTTACTTGTTTCTGAGAAAATTTTATAACAGGTAGCTTTCAAGACAGTCTGTATTAAGAGGGTTTTATATTTCCTAAACAAACTATGCCAATTTTCATCATTTCGGACCAGTCGTTGGACCATAAAGCCGGACGATTTATACCTAATACTATCTAAGCCCCATGTTTAAACCCGCGAATTTCTCGATCCCGTGGGAATATCGGGACAATAAAGAGTACAATAACTAAAAGTACTCGTATCGGTGTGCCAGTGGGCGATGGAGCGAAGTATTCTCGGGGTTAGACTCACTGACCGACTTCGGAATAGCGCAATACGTTCCAGGATCCAGTATGCTGATTCATCAATCGTCAGAAGGCAACCGAAACGAAAAAAAGTTTTGGTGCTCTTTCACTCCCGCGACTTTTAACGTGTTGCTGTCCTTGTCAGTTGTATTCGTTTCGGTAGCCTTCCAATGGTTTGTGAATCAGGGGGCAGGTAGCCAACGTCACAGAAAAAGCCGCCACATTAAAGTGGAACTGGACGGGCCATATCAGCCGCAGCCAGATGAACTTTCGGCTAATACAATAATCTTTTGGACCCAAACCAACGACAACCCGGCAGACCACGCCGAAAGTGCCGAGACGACTTGGACAGGTTTCTGGCAGATTGGCAATCCGTCGCACAAGATCGCGATCAGTGGAAGGGAAGTAGAGAGGCCTTTGCCCTGCAGTGGGACACTAAAGGCTCATAATGATTTGTTAATTTTAGGACTAGTACCAGCTATTTACGTAGGTACCAAGTTTTATTGCAAGCAGTCCAGTAGTTTTTACATCAAGGAGTATAACAAACACACAATCTTTAACATCCTACTAATTGACCGAACGAGCGAAGCGAGAGAGGTCTAGTGTTGAGAAGGGTCGGTCGCTCGTATGTTTGTATGTTTGTATGTTTGTATGTTTGTTCGACGATAACTTGAGTACCGTTGCTCTGATCTTCATGATTTTTGGTATACAAGTAGTTGAGGTCCATAGAATTTTTAAGTTCGAACATGAGCAGGATCGGTCAGGGGGTTACGGAGATAGGGGGTCCAAAAGGGGATCTACCTCTTTGGCACACAAACTATAGGGCAAATATACCCGAGTGGGGTATCAAATGAAAGGGCGTAACTTCGGTGACAATAATATGGTACCATGGAACTGCTCTGATGATAGAACTGAAAGGAATCTGCAGGAATTATCTCATTAGCCATACTTCATAGTTCATTCATTCAAACTACTCGTCAATAATCGTCTTGACGAGGACTTGCTTTGTCTTTCAATGGTAACCAGGGTCTGATGATGGAACTGGAAGGTGGTCATAGGAACTTCGCAATGAAACGACACAACCCCATCGAGTTTGGGCTCGTTAGAATCGTCTTGACGAGTAGTTTGTCTTTCAATGGTAACCAGGGTCTGATGATGGAACTGGAAGGTGGCCATAGGAACTTCGCAATGAAACGACACAACCCCATCGAGTTTGGGCTCGTTAGAATCGTCTTGACGAGTAGTTTGTCTTTCAATGGTAACCAGGGTCTGATGATGGAACTGGAAGGTTGTCATAGGAACTTCACAATGAAACGACACAACCCCATCGAGTTTGGGCTCGTTAGAATCGTCTTGACGAGTAGTTTGTCTTTCAATGGTAACCAGGGTCTGATGATGGAACTGGAAGGTGGTCATAGGAACTTCGCAATGAAACGACACAACCCCATCGAGTTTGGGCTCGTTAGAATCGCCTTGACGAGTAGTTTGTCTTTCAATGGTAACCAGGGTCTGATGATGGAACTGGAAGGTGGTCATAGGAACTTCGCAATGAAACGACACAATCCCATCGAGTTTGGGCTCGTTAGAATCGTCTTGACGAGTAGTTTGTCTTTCAATGGTAACCAGGGTCTGATGATGGAACTGGCAGGTGGTAATAGGAACTTCGCAATGAAACGACACAACCCCATCGAGTTTGGGCTCGTTAGAATCGTCTTGACGAGTAGTTTGTCTTTCAATGGTAACCAGGGTCTGATGATGGAACTGGAAGGTGGTCATAGGAACTTCGCAATGAAACGACACAACCCCATCGAGTTTGGGCTCGTTAGAATCGTCTTGACGAGTAGTTTGTCTTTCAATGGTAACCAGGGTCTGATGATGGAACTGGAAGGTGGTCATAGGAATTTCGCAATGAAATGACACAACCCCATCGAGTTTGGGCTCGTTAGAATCGTCTTGACGAGTAGTTTGTCTTTCAATGGTAACCACTGGGCCAATGGGTTTGATCTAACATATTTCGTTATCAAAGACCAAAAAGTATAAAATAAATTGATAGTTTAGAAAAACTAAAAAAACCCGCTTTAATAAAAATAACCAACTAAAAAATAGAAAATAAAATTTAATAATATTGTAAATTGTAAGCGTGTTACATTGTGATTGCAAAAGAAAAATAATGAAGGTGTAGCATCACAACACAATGTAACACGCTTACTATTTACAATATTCTTAATCCAAATTTAACGGGTGTGATGGTTGAGCTGGATCTATGCTTTTAGAACTTAACAACAACAACAACAAGTTATGCCTGTCGTGTTTGGATTCTCTAAATCATCCAATGTCAGATATTAGCGATACTAGGCACCTATCATTCAAATAAGATATTAGGGTAGGGGGTTTAGGGTATTTTGAGTCTTTCGTCGTTATATTATACATTTTAGTAACTACTTTACGCTGAAATATAATAATCGCTGAAAAAAACTCGTGAGGTCTCAGTTCGGGGCGAACTACTAGTAATTATAAATGTGAAAGTTTGTGTGTATGTGCCTTAATAGTGTACCCTACCTAGGTAACGGGACACTCAAAGGTAACTAGGTAACTGCAATCTAGATCTCTCTCGGAGCGCATATTTCGGTTTAGCTGTGAACGTGGAGATGAACTTCCAATAATAATTCTCCGTTGCGTATTTCCTTTTCCGTCTTCTATAGAAGGCGTTAGAAACTCATTACGGATAGGACCAGTTATAATTATTATTATCAAAAGAAACTTAAAGCAAAACACAGATTTGGGTCATTCACACCAACAATCCATTGTTGTTTAATTACAACATCAATCCCGACTGACCGAGCACCGCGTGCGTTTAAGAAAAATTTACCTAACTACTTATGTGAGCTAATTGACATTTTTCTTACAGTGAAACTCGTTACGGAAAGGACAAATTATCTACAACAGAAACTAAAAAAAAAATTCGTTGCAAACCTGCACCATCCACCGAGAGATGTCGCTGTTAACACTGTTGTACAGAAGTGAGTATCGTAGTTCGGCCGTTTGCACAGAGATGGCGCTGTTTTCAATATTGCATAGTAGTAGAAGCACAATAACTGTTAAAATCTCATCTGTCGCGAGAACGGCTGAAAATGCTCACCCACAAAAGTGCCCAACGCGCCATAAGAAGTTTTCACTTCAAAAAAAACAAACGTTTGGGTCCATACCTACAAAAGCAATCCCGAAACCGTGCACCAATGGATTTTTCTTTAGAATTTATTAACGTAATTGATATTGCTCTTACATTGAAGGAAAACATCGCGATGAAATCTTATTTGGCTTCATACGCATTGACAAGTTCATTTTTCTGGTCACAGTCAATTAAGCTGAGAGGGCAGTACGTAGGTATAGGTGCCGTTGAAGCCTACTCCATCGTCACGTAAAAAAGACTAAAGACCCTAATAGCAAGAAATAGCGCATAGTACAAAGTACCTACCTACAATTCAGCTTTTGATAGTGTTGCTCCAATTTATCCATTTTTTACGTTTGACAGCAATTGACAGCAAAGACTTGTGTCAATGAAATGGCGAATCGATCGTGACAGACAGAGAATAGGGCGTCTTCTATGGTTTTTAGGGTTCCGTGCCCAAAGGATAAAAACGGGACCCTATTACTAAGACTTCGCTGTTCGCCTGTCTGTCTAATCACCAGAATATATCTCATGAACCATGATAGCTAGACCGTTAAAATTTTCACAGAATATGATGTAAGTATTTCTGTTGCCATGGTAACAACAAATACTTACAGAAAAAAATTTTGGCGGGGCTTCCATAATACCTACAACATGTTACGAAACCCTTCGTGCATGATTCCGACTCGCACTTGCCCGGTTTTTATTCTTAGTGAGGCATCGTACGTACCTACTGCATCACGCTCTTAATTTTCTGGATGAAGCATATACCTACTTAATCTAATCTTAATCTTATTGGCTTATCCTAATCATATCGGTAAAACTCAGCGGCCATGATGCACATTGATTGATATATCAAGATGTGAGGAAAGTATGCTGTCAAATTTGAGGAGGTCGATGGTGACGACATATTATGTCGTAAGCAACAGAAAGATCGAATAACGAATTGGTATGATTCGATAAGTCCTAACCTAAATTAACCCAGGTCCCACGAATTAAATATAATGATGGTCATATTATTATCTGCCACAGGGGTGATAACCATTGGGGTAAACTTGTCTCGTCCTGGAGTGGAGACCGCGAATTGGCAAACGTATTTAAGACGCCCTGTGACTAGGTGGAGCGACGACATACGCAAAGCGGTGGGGCAGTGACTGGAGAAGACGAGCCAAAGATTGGGCTCAGTGGCGCATCTTGGGAGAGGCCTACGTCCAGCAGTAAACTGACACCGGCTAATTATGATGATGATGATGCATGACGGAACTCTACCTATACAAAGATGCTTCCTTTACAAAGTTGTATGGTGATATTCAAAGGTAGTGACCAGTCTTCTATTTAATTGAACAAGGAAACCGAAATACGCTTCCCAGTTCAGATTTAGATTCCACTACGAATCTGTAGATATTTTATTGATTTCCAGACAATTCATGGACTGTAACGGAATATTCTGAAATCCGACGGACACCTATTGCTTGTTCTGTGATCTGACTTCTGACCTATTGCTATTTGAGAGAATCTTAGATAAACCTAAGTAGGAATATGTACGGCGAATCCAAATATAAGAGAGAGTTAGATTTATTTTTTGGTATTGTTAGAAGTGTCTTTTGATCGTCCGCTGATTGGTTGTACGACGTCATAATAAATTCAAATGGCGTCATGGATTAAAAAACTACATTTTTGAGAAGACTATATCGGGTATCGATTATAGGTGCTTGATTATGAATGTCAGGTAATAAAGCTTATGGTTTTTCGTTGGTTAGGAATCGAATAAAACACGTTTTCTAATTTTATTTCATGTGATTTAGTTCTGTAACAAATAAGTGAGCAGTTTAGGCGGAACGAACTGACGGAATGACTAAGTACAGTGTGTCGAATTACAGTATGTCGCACCACAGTGATGTCGCAAAAACGTTCATCGCACATCCGTTTCTAGCTGAAGCTTAGTAAAATCCTTAGCGAAATGGTTATTCTATACAGGGTTTTCTTTACATGTAGATATGGCTAGTAACAGGAAGAACAACGATTTAATAATTACCTACCTACAGCCTACCTCTATCGAGCACGGTAGGCACTAGCCTATATAGAGGAAAGGGTACCGACGCTCTCTTCATACAATGACACTAGAGCCAATATTTTTGTTGCATAAAACTTTTATCAGCCATGACTGTGCCCCAACTTTTTTTTTAATTTTTAATTTCTATAATAATTAGAAAACGAAAAAAACCAAGACATAGGGGCATAGTCACGGCAGTTATAGGTTTTATGCAAAACAAATAATTATTTGCTCTAGTGTCATTATCCAGGGAGGAAACAGTCGACTTCGTTTGTATGGAGAGAGCGCCTGTACTCTTTCCTCTTTACAGTGACATTTAGTTAGTGGCTAAAAGTAGACAGGGAAAGATATTTTATTTTCCTCCACAAACAAACATTAATTACTTATTATTATACTAATTAAGTACTAGTGATTACATAATATAATTACAATTAACTGCCAAACACAGGGTTGCGGGTTCATTTCCCGCCTCAGACAAGTATTTATGCTTAGATAATTGTCTGTGGTCTGGTTGTTTCTATGTATTATAAGTATACTAGCGACCCGCTCCGGCATCGCACGCCTATATTATGCATGTATTATACATATAAACCTTTCTCTTGAATCACTCAATCTATTAAAAAAAACCGCATCTAAATCCGTTGCGTAGTTTTGAAGATCTAAGCATACAAAGGGAAATAGGGACATAGGGACGCCGAAAAGTGACTTTATTTTATACTATGTAGTGATAGTGATATTGATATTTACAAAAGAAAAGTGTATAAGTAGTCTAGTTACTTATAGCTTGGGGCTAGGTGGCGATGTGTGGAATGTCCTGCGATATTTATTTTATATCTCTCCCTAGTCTGGGGGGGGGGGGCGATGACGGTGAAAAACTGACGGGGGAGGGGGCAATTAATTAAACAAACAAACAAATAAATAAACAAATGTTTATTAGTTAAGTTAAGATTAGGAGATTAATTAGGATAGTTAAAATTACGTCTGTCAAGTAGGTACCTACCTACAATTCTCAATTGCGTTGACCACGCGTTGACCACGCGTTGAACACGCATTGAAATTTCTACAAGCAGGCGCGGGGCGTGCGCGAGGAGTGCGCGGGGCGGGCGCGTGGCTTGAGCGGGTGGACTTCATAAATGCAATTTCAGATCTATTAAATAATAAATAATAATAAATATTTCAGGACATATTACACATCGCCATCCAGCTCCAAGCTAAGCAACTTAATGCTTGTGTTATGGGTGCCAGATAACGGATAAACTACTTATATACTTTTTTTTTTGTAAATATATACATATTATACATATAGGAAACACCCAGAACCAGAAACAAGAATTTATGGTCAGCATAAATACTTGTTCCCGGCGGGAATCGAACCCGCAACCTTCTGCGTCGCAGTCGGGTGTTCGCCCGACGCGCCACAGAGATCATCAATATTGATGTGTCATAAGACTCAAATTACATATGGAACAAATTTCAACGCGTGTTCAACGCGTGGTCAACGCGTGTCGTCTGAACGCGCCCTAACCCTTTTGCAAGTTTTATAATAATAGATAATAAAACATCCTGTAATCATTGAAGCAAATTATCACATGCGGCAGTTACAAACAATAATGATTATTTATTGAAATATATTCTATTTCTCTCAGTACCATTCCGATATCGTTTCTGAACGGAATGGAAAATTTTAATAATAGAAATCAATATATATAGAAATTGCACTTTACCAATTGAAAGTCTGGCTAGATTTTAATAATTTATCAAACATCTTACAGTTACTGATGTTTTTTAAATAATTTATTCTAATAAAAAGTGTGATAAAGTGTAATGAAAATGTGCTACAATTCGCTTTCATTGTGTTTAAAAGCTTACGGAATGAGAAGTAAAGTGTTTGGGAGCGCTTTCAAGAAAATTAATAACTCCAGAAGTTTTTCTGTTAATGGAAAGGTGTTTAGTGTAAGTTATTTTCTTTTGTAAATGAGCTTTTGTCAACCACCAGCAACCGCAGAATGTTCTGCGGGTTCAATTCCTACCTCAAAGAAATATTTATGTCCAAATATTTGTTACCTACTGGTCTGGGTCTAGTGGGTGGGTGTTACAATTTTTTTGTTTCCGAAAATACTACACCGATTTTGACGAAACTTGGTATTAAGATACACTGATACATTGACAATAACAAAGGCTACTTTTTATTCCGATATTCTTACGGGATCGGGAGTTACGCGGGTCAAACCACGGAGCTATGCTAATCACTATCACAATCACTACATAGTATAAAATAAAGTCACTTTTCGCCGTCCCTATATCCCTATGTCCCTATGTTTGTATGCTTAGATCTTTAAAACTACGCACCGAATTTTGATGCGGTTTTTTTAATAGATAGAGTGATTCAAGAGGAAGGTTTATATGTATAATACATGCATAATATAGCCGTGCAAAGCCGGAGCGGGTCGCTAGTTAAGTATAATATACCAGCTGCGCCTCGTTGTTAAACTAGCGTAAGTCCCGATCCCGCGGGAATTTCGGAATCAAAAGTGTTCTATGTTCTTCTACATGACCTAAACCACTATGCCGATTTTCAACCATATCGGTCCAGTCGTTTGACCATGAAGAGAAAAGAAATATATTAAGTACTAGCGACCCGCCCCGGCTTCGCACGGCTATATTATGCATGTATTATACATATTATAAATCTTCCTATTAAATCACTCTATCTATTAAAAAAAACCGCATCAAAATCCGTTGCGTAGTTTTAAAGATCTAAGCATACAAAGGGAAATAGGGACGGCAAAAAGTGACTTTATTTTATACTAGCGACCAGCTCCGACTTCGCACGGCTATATTATGCATGTATTATACATATAAACCTTTCTCTTGAATCACTCTATTTATTAAAAAAAACCGCATCAAAATTCGGTGCGTAGTTTTAAAGATCTAAGCATACAAAGGGAAATAGGGACAGAAACAGCGACTTTGTTTTATACTATGTAGTGATGACTATGTATTGAAGTATTCTATCCGTTGTCTGGCCACCATAACACAAGTCTAGTTGCTTAACTTAGGACTAGATGGCGCTGTGTAAAGTGTCCTACAACATTTATTTATTGCAGTAAAAAGGTACAATGCGAGTCGATTGGTATGAATGAGCGATTAAATGAATAATTTTTATAATCAACTTCATTTACTTATAAATAAACTTTGACTCTCAATTATGCGGTTGATAAGGTATACCTTGTAGCCCAGTTTAGAATACCTATATTTTTTCTAAACTAATTTAAAAACCTGGGTATTTTTTTTAAAGAAAATTACGTAGTGTTTATTGTAGGTATAACTCAGTTAGAAATACAAATATTACACTCTCTTTAAACAAACTTAAGAAATAGAGGAGGTTCTCTAGTTGTCGTCAATTGTATGACGATATTTAAGAATCTACCATTTTAAGAATCCACCATTTTCATTTACCAAAAAAAGGGTATTTTTATTCAAAATTTATTCTAAGTCGTTTAATTTAGAAAGTGTGCATGAACCACAGAGATGGGTTGCTCCGCCACTAACCCGATTATTTAAAGAGATGATTCATTTTTGTGTTGAAAAATTTGAAAATAATTACCTACCTCAGTGGTCTCCATAATGTGGTAAGGATCTGATAAGTATTTATTGTTGTTTTAATTTTATTGATTAGTTAGGTCAATATTAGCTGGAGATCGGGACACATGGAGGAAAATGGGGGAGGCCTTTGCCCAGCAGTGGGATACAACAGGCTAAGTAAAAAAAAACTTATACATAAACACTATTTAACTCCATACCATCAGTAAATACAACCTTTTATCAAAAAGGGGCCTTCAAATAACAATTCTAAACGTTCGAGTCTGATTCTACAGCTTCCTATTTAATTTATCTGCAACTAAACAACTGTTCAAGTTCATAATCATGTAATGATAACCTTTTTATGAGTGGCAATCGTCGCAATTGAAATGGAATTTGATCTCCATTCGTATCGCACATCAGCGACGAGAGAGTTAATAAATAACGTTTGACAACCATCACACCTAAGATGGTAGGTGACAATGCGTCTAAGACCAAATGAGTAACTTTACTCATGTGCTAAGACGCGTAGCACGCTTTTCTAGAAGATACCTGTTCAATCGTGACACGAAGACCCCACAAATTGTACACATCAGGAAAGTCTGACCCAGGCAACTGATTTAATTTAATTGCTATAGAAACAAAGAAGCTAAACACTTAGTTTGGGATTTACACTATTATAAATTGTTTTCGCATACCTATCAGTTTGCCTGGTTGTATGATGAAAGATTGGGGATGACTAAATTAGATCATATTTTTTATTTTTTTATTATGTATTTAAATATTTGGAACTATTAAATATCATATTATAAATGGTAAATTCTCTTACAGAAAAATATAAATATAAGATTCTATGTAAACTTATAAAAAACTATTTTTTTGTGGTTTAGCAATCTCGTTGCCGATGTGAGATAATATATCACAGAGATATTAGATATCTAACTATTCCTAGTATTGTTATGCCTACATTTACCTACTAGGGCTTTAGTCAAGATTCAATAGTAGGTAGTATTTAATCTGTTTACTTGTTTTATCTCAAGTAATGACGTGTAACACTTGTAAATATCTTGTCAACAAAACAAACTGAACCTGATACCTCACCACGAGTTGCTTACGCACATGATTATAGATTCAGTATTCAGTATTTACCACGAAACCACTTATATAAAAGAGGCTAACGCCGTTTGTCCACCGCCGCGCCGCCGTCACCGTCACGTCAACGAGAACGAGATGACGGCGCCGAAGTACTGGTACATAGACTACTATAGCCGCGTGTCCACCGCAAGTCCGTCAACCGAGAACCGTCATCCCGGCCGCCGAGATTCCAGTAGATCGGCGGCGTGACGTGTGCCGGCAATCAGTGTTGCTACTTTAGCCAATTTTCCACATTTACGAAATAGTTTAGTTGCTAAATTTATTAGCTTAAGTTACCATCGTCTCGATCAATTTCAATTTGTGTTATTAAAGGGAGAAGAATACATGATTAGATTAACTTACTCTTTGGGCAAGGTGGCAACACTGCCGACTACCACCCACGACAAAGTTGTATATAGGACTGAGCCACCGATATATCGGCGCGGTGGACAAACGATCGCCGTCACGTCATCTTAAACTCGGCCCCAAATAATCTCGTTCTCGTTGACGTGACGGTGACGGCGGCGGTGGACAAACGGCGTAAATCTGTAAGCGTTTTTAGGGCCTCGTTAAAGAATTTTTTAATAAATAAGACATATTACTCAATTAATGAATTCCTTGATGACAAATCCATTTTATAACTAAACTTGACTAGATAATAGATATTATGTAACTAATAATTTTGTGTTGTGTTTTGTTCTTTGACATTGTATTAATCATTTCATTATCTCATTGACATTTATATTATTACTTAACATTATAATTATTTGCTGTGTTTAATTCAAATGGCACGTGATTGTTGAAAAACTAAAATGTGGCTTAATACAAAAATTATTGTACGCCTAGTGGTATTATTACAAACGAACTAGGTTATGTTGCTATTTTTAAGAACCTATTACCTGTGACAAACAATAAATAAATAGAAATTGAAATTGAAACAGGAATCGCCAATAGGCGCGCCAAAGTAGCTTTTAAACAGTCTCCCCCTTATTCCAAAACGAGGTTTAAGGATAGTCCGAGATGTGGATTTAAACTTTAGATTTAGACACAGATTTACTTGTGAATTATAGATTACTAGCGACCCGCTCCGGCTTCGCACGGCTATATTATGCATGTATTATACATATAAACCTTCCTCTTGAATCACTCTATCTATTAAAAAAAAATGGGTGCGTGTACTTATGTACGCGCGTGAGAAGTTAAAGAAGTATAACTTCTCAAGCGCGTACATAAGTACACGCATTATTAAAAAAAAAAAAAAAAAAAAAAAAAAAAAAAAAAAAAAAAAAAAAAAAAAAAAAAAATCGTCCGACAAAAAACTCGTCCGGCAAAAAACTCGTCCGACGTAAAGATCGTCCGACAAAATACTCGTCCGACAAAATACTCGTCCGACAAACAAAAAACTCGTCCGACAAAAAACTCGTCCGACAAAAAACTCGTCCGGCAAAAAACTCGTCCGACAAAAAACTCGTCCGACGTGAGAATTTTGTGTGACGCTTTTGTAAAATTTCACTCTCATCATTTTTTCATAACGCGCCTAAAGAAGTATAACTTCAAAAAACCGCATCAAAATCCGTTGCGTAGTTTTAAAGATTTAAGAATACAAAGGGGAATAGGGACAGAGAAAGCGACTTTATTTTATACTATGTAGTGATATAGGGAATTATTATAGTCTATAGGGATTGTGTTAAGACTATAGTTCCCTATAATATAATCTCCACTACAACTACTCTTCACAATCCACATCTCGGACTATTCTTAAACGTCGTTTTGGAATAAAGGGATCTTTGTTAAGACCACCATCCCTCTCTCGGCCCTTTACCTAGTGGTTAGTGGCTAGTAGTTGAGTAGTCCAGAGTTGCCTAGAAGAGATCGCTTTGTGCGATATGTTAGCCTTAGACATAAGCTTGGTTTTTCACTTAATTTAATTTTTAAATTGTATCTTTCTGTGGTCGTGAACTTTTTTTTATTTGGACCAACCACCATCCCGCACTCTGTTTTAAGGTGACCAAATATTATTTGTACAGATAGCTCAAATAGACGGCATGATAGAGACATTCATATTATTTTGAACTATACTTATACGGCTCGCGTATGAGCCGATCAGGCCCTAATCGATGGATCACCTTTTCCAATGTCCACTTGGCCCAAAACCTGCACGTAGGAAGACTTAAATGAGGCCAATAGTGCTGCTGTAGCTGGTGCGCAATATTGATCAGACAAGTTTAAAGACCCTGACATTACAAGAAGAAGAAGATCTTGAAATTCCATGGTAAATACTCAATACTCTGATTAATGGTCGCTGCATACGTAAGGTGATTTTCCTCCTGCTGGACGGATATGATTTTTTATATGAAACTAGCGACCCGCCCCGGCTTCGCACGGCTATATTATGCATGTATTATACATATAAACCTTCCTCTTGAATCACTCTATCTATTAAAAAAAAACCCATCAAAATAATTTTAAAGATTTAAGCAGTCAAAGGGAAATAGGGACAGAAAAAGCGACTTTGTTTTATACTATGTAGTGACGATGTCAAGAAATTGTTATGTCCTGTCCGGCACGAGAAAAATCACGTTAGACCACGACCGCTTATGAACGATGCATGTAACGTTCCCCATCCCGTCGACCTTAAGGTGAAGTAGGACCTGAAAAAAAAAACAATCGCCGTAAAATTTAAAAAGATAAAAAAATGACGATTTTTTTTATGATTTTTACGATTGTTTTCTATATATAATCACTTTCATCGTGTTTTACAGTGTATGACATTACAAAGCATTTCTTCACCTTTACGATAGTAAGAATATCATTCTATGGATTTTAGTGGTTGACACCCTAAAGTGTTTCTAAGACACCTCTATCACGCTTCTGGTCATACCACTTGTACTTAAGTGCGTAAACAAATCATGGTAGAGGTATTGTTATCTCACGATAGTATATCTAACGTGTTAGCTAGAACTACCTAGGTACGGTCGGCTGCATAATTGGAGACCCGCCGTAGAGCTCCAAAACGGTTGTTATATAAATGTTTTCAACTTAAGCAAGATTCTAGGCACCTGCTTTAGTTGTAGTTTAAAGTCTTCTAACTTATGAATTTATCAAACAAAAATTATTAGAATGAAAACATTTCAATAATAGGAATTTTAAAACTCTATCGGGGGCTGCAATTATGCAGCCGACTGTACGTATAGATTCTAAATATGCAATGCACTACAGGTTTCAAGGATTGCAACTTGCTAATCATTCTAATAAACGTTATTTACTCGTTTAGTACTTGTAGGTACAGTCGGATGCATAATTGCAGCCATCGGAAGTTCGAAAATGACTATTATTTTAATGTTTTCATTCTAATATTTTTTCTTGATAAATTGATGAGTTAGAAGACTCTAAACTTCAACTAAAGCAGGTGTCTAGAATCTTGGTTGTGTTGAAAACATTCTTATAACAGCCATTTTGCCGAGCTCTACGGTGGGTCTGCAATTATACAGCCGACCGTACCTAGACCTACTACGGATAGCAAGTTAGGATCAGAGTAATTATTATCTATTCATTAGCTAATTAATGAGTTTAAGTATAGGTACTTTCCTGCAAAAATATATTATTTTGTTTAAACTTGCGAATATTTTCTGGAATTTAAAGCTTGTTTTTGTATTAACAAATTACTTATAAAACATACCATCATAACAAATTTAGCTGTTAAATTGACAGGTCAATTGCCTGGAAGAGATCGTCCTTTAGACGATAAGGCCACCATTTGTGTCACTATATTATGATCTTTCCCGCCTATATCGAAGTTTCCTGTTTTTGTTTGTATTTCATACATAATACCTACCTATAAAAATATGTTATTAAACATAGTGCCTAATAAATATTATGTTTTGTTTTTAACCGACTTCAAAAAAAGAAGAAGATTCTTCCTCGTCGTGTTAATTTAATGTGTTCACCCGATTATGAATACCTACTCGAAGATGGCTGAACCGATTGAGATGTTTATTTTTATGGTAAAAAAGGGGATACTTACTTACCTCAGAAGTGGTCCTATATTTTTTTTAAAATAAAATTAAGGGTTTATTTATCCAATTATGCAAAAAAAAGCGTAGTCTAAAAGTCATAATACCTATCTATACCTAGGTATGCAAAGATAGGTAAATAAGTTGCTATCTACCTATTAAATTAAATTATCTATCTAATAATAATTACTTAAACAAAAGTGTGTGTGTACATCGTTATTACTCTATAATAAATGAGAACAAACACTCGATAAACTTGTTCATTCGTCGAGTATTTACCAACATTATCATATTGTTATGTTGTGCTGAACGATGCACCAGTGTTTTATATTATAACTTTAAACAATCATTCAATAAAAGCTTTTAAGTGTTTAAAAGTGATAAAAAATAGTATTTTGTTAAAGGATTTGGTTCTGGTAATGGAATAAAGTAACGCTTCACAGAAATATCATATTTAAAAGTGATTTTTTTCATACTAAAATGTTACATTTGTGTTCACGCGTTATCAGAAGGAATGGAAATAGGTTATATACTGTTGTTGGGTCGGATAAATTGCCTTTGATTGGACCAAAGTTAGCGCAAGAAGTAAGTATTTTTGTGGCTTTTTGTTTATTATTGTGATTTAATTCGATTTTATCAAAATTAAAGCCGAAATACCTAAAGAGGAAAGGGTACCGAGCGCTCTCTCCATACAAACGTAGTCGACTGTTTCCTCCCTGGATAATGATACTAGAGCAAATATTTTTGTTGCATAAAAATTATAACTACCATGACCATGCCCCTATGTTTGGTTTTGTTTTTGTTTTTTAAATCTCTATGATAATTAGAAAATGAAAAAAACCAAGACATATAGTCATTGGCAGAGTCATGGCAGTTAAAGGTTTTATGAAACAAAAATATTCATGCTAGTGTCATTATCCAGGGAGGAAACAGTAGACTACGTTTGTATTGCGCTGGTATTCATTCACCGTTTATATTTCTAATACATAGCTGTTTTTGCATGAATTTTTCCTTTGTTGAAAGCAGAAAAAACCATTTTAAACAATATGTAAGAAAAAGTTGTGTAGACTAAAAACGTTATAAAGAAACTGGTCTTCTTACCAAGCTATACCTTCTTAAGTATAGCTAGGTAAATTGGCTATTTTAGCTTGCCTGGATGGGTTGTGTGATAATCTACTTTATCTGAATTGAGAACATCCTCCTTTTTTTGAAGTCGGTAAAGAAAAAAAAATATCATAAAACAAAATTACATACTCTCCTACCAATCTATAAAAGCACTTTGTGATAGGTAGGTACCTATTATTAAATAGTAGATAAGTTATATTTAAGTACCTACTTATTAAAGTACTTGTGCCTACTTGGCGGTCCACGATAGCCTAATATTTCATCGCTATAATGTATTAGTTAGAATCAAAGTTCAGAAAAACAAAACATAGTAATGAAACCCCGCGGCTTAGTTTTCTCCAGACGTATATACGAGTTCTTTTCACTGGATATATACTTTTATTTTGTATTAAATACTTATAATACATAGAAACAACCAGACCACAGACAAATATCTAAGCATAAACACTTGTCTGAGGCGGGAATCGAACCCGCAACCCTGTGTTTGGCAGTCCGGCATGGTGACCATTGTGCCAACTGGGTCGTCAAATAATAATAACAAAATAATCGAGATAAGTTGTATATAAGGCTAATATTTTAGAAAAAAAAGTTGGCAGTTGCTTTTTCTATTAAAGTTAGAAATAAGTAACAATAAAACAGTTCCCGGCGAAGGGAGCAACAATATTTCTACAGTGTCAACTTAAATGTAGTTACAAGAAAATATTATTATGGTGTTTTCAACATGAGTGAAAGTGTTTTTTACGGTTTTCCTTCGAGGCTATGCCTCTATTTATCTTTTTTATTTTTATGACAAGACTTTGTTTTGTTTACAATCCACAGTTGTACCTTGAATACGAAATAGGAATATGTACAGTCGGAATACCAATTAGCTGAACCCCACGTGACCCAGAGATCACTCGCACATCTGTAAGGTTGTAAAGTAATGTAACCTGATTCTGTTTTTTTTTATGTGAAACATCTAAACCGATTTTTGGCTTGGCGACGCATGCCGCTATATGATGGTATATATACAGTCTATATGCAGTAGTGTGTTCGGTGTACACACCGTTATCGACCATTGATGTTATCGACTGTGCGATTCTATCACATGTTCTTTTCTGCATATTACTTTTACAAAATAATGTCGATGTTTCACATCTGCCAGGCGTCCCGTGACGTGGCTCACATTTTTTTTAAACAATAAAGTTTTAAATACAATACAATAAGTATACAAATTTTTTTTAACAAAATATGATGGAAAATATTATTTTACACTAGCTGCGCCCCGCGGTTTCACCCGCGTAAGACCTGATCCCGTGAGAATATCGGGATAAAAAGTAGCCAATGTGTTAATCCATGTCTCCAGCTATCTAGATACCGAGTTTCATCGCAATCGGTCCAGTAGTTTTTGCGTGAAGGAGTAACAAACATACATACACACACACACACACACGCACGCACACACAAACTTTCACATTTATAATATTAGTAGGATAGGATTATTGTAATAGGTCAATACTAGATTTTTATCAGACGTGCGAGTGAGCTCCAGAGTGACCTAGGCCACATGGGGTTCAGCTAATTGGTATTCCGACTGTACATTGTATACACATAATGGAGAGACGAGTTAATCTGAGTTAAATATAATAGTTTTTCGTAAAATAGATGTAAATGTTACAAAAAAAAAATACTCTGATCTAGAGTCACTGACAACAATGCGTAATTTTAACCTGACTACAGGGCGCAACGAAGCCAAAATGAAGGGTCACCTATGTTGATTAAATTAAGTAGGTAGGCAGATAATAAGCGATCCTTACGATAAGGTGGTTTATTGTTGACAGCTGTCACCTGAAATGAAGATCTCGATGAGATCTATCACTTCTGTAAAGATAGGTACCTACAATCAATCTAGGATCAATAGTTTCTGAGATATAGCCGTTTAAAGTTTGACAGCTGTCACTTTTCATAGCGCATTTTTTCCGTTGTTGACTTTTACCCCTTTTATCGATAAGTAAATTAGGCATTACGTCAGTCATACATTTGTCATTAAAATTTATAAATCTGCAAAAGTAAACATATTATTTGAGGCTCGGATGAAAAAACTGGCAAAAGAGGGTTAGTTTTTAAACTAATTTATTTTGACGTGATAACGTCGTCATAAAACACCTGTAGCTACTAAAAAAAATGTGACGTCATGTCACGTTACCGTTATTGACAAGGTAACCATAGCAACGTATTAAAGTATGTAAATTAGTAATGTCAACAATACAAAAGAGTTCTAATGAAGTTATCACGTAAAATAATATTAATTGTCGTCCGCAAACCGACAACCATTTTTTTTTACGAAATGAAATGAAATTTTAATTCGAGCGTAAACCTTAAAGTTCCGAACCGAGCTTATCAAAAGTGAATAAAAATAATATGAGTTTAGGTTATGTAGGCACCGATGTGCCATACTATGTTTGTTTCTTAGAGTTGATCTCTATCAGCAAGACTATCTACCTATTGGTATAAAAATATAGGATGATAATTTTTTGCAAAATCAACAGGTTCGATTCCTGGCTAAGGTAATGACTTTTTTAAAATCTAATGATGCAGTTTTAGTTTTATCGAAATCGGACACGCAACTACTTTCAGCATTTTTCGATATCACTTATACCTAGTTTAGGATATAGCCCTGCCTAGCTAGCATGACCAGCACGATATAGCGATTTATCGACAAAAACTGTCAAAATATGCTATATAAAGCCGCCATGTTGAATTTTTATCGAAACGGCGAGCATGGCCCGTGTGTGTGACGTCACGTGTTACGGTATGATAAGATAGACAAAAGAGCGAGCATGACAGTCTCTTATTTATCGAAAGGTCGAGCATGACCGACTAATTGTCGATAAAAAACGTGAAAAGTATCGATTTTTGACATTATGGCGCGTTATTTTATCGACAACGTTTGGAGTGGGTGATAAATTTATCAAGATTATTTAGCGTAACAAATATTAACTTAAATCCATTAATAGACTAGAATGTAAGAAATATTATAATGATTTTTGTGTAAATGTTCATAATAAATACAGAAAATGTACCTACCTACTTGTAGGTATAACTAAACTAAAAAGATTCTATTCCATTCGTTTTTTTTATATTATAATTAATTAAAGCTTCGCAGTGTGCATTATATCCAGTGTCGAGTTACTATTTTCGCACTGTCACGAAATTAAATTAAATTTAACTCGATTATTACAAAGTTTTGCCAAAATAAAAATCAGCGCGCCATGTTGCTCTCGCGTTCCAAAACGCGATTTACACGAAAACGCCAACACTCAAACACGATGATAGCACGATTTCAAAATATAAACATTGAAGAAAATCTTGTTTGATCGTTCTGTCAACAAAGATGTGTCAAATTCAGTCACAGATTGCGTTAAAGTTGCAAAAAAAGAAGAAAAGAATGAATGGTTAACGTTATTAAATTGGCAGCATTGAAATTCATATCAAGTGGATGTGACGTATTTATCATCTCATATTGCGTGATATTATTTTAACATATCATATCGCTCCATTTGTCATACTCGCGAAATCGATAATTATTTAGGTGTGGATATAATACGTTATCTTTTATCATATCATATCACGAACAGCCATGCTAGCTAGGCTGAAGGCTCACAAAAGAAAAGTATTTATGTAGTATATCCGTTGTCTAACAGCCATAATACATGTCTAGTTACTTAGGTTGGGGCTAGATGGCGATGTGTGGAATGTCTTGCAATATTTATTTTATTTAATTAGTTGGGTTGGTATGCAGACCGAGCTGCCATGTTGCGGTTTATTGAACAAGGTCTTGTATGAATCAATTACAACTCATTGAGATATTTATGTAAACAACAAGGTTGTTTGACGATTAAATAAGTATTATGTAAATTAATTTACTTTATAGTGTCATTAATTTTATGTAGGTAAATACGTATCACTACATAGTATAAAACAAAGTCGCTTTTTCTGTCCATATGTCCCTATATCCCTATGTACGCTTAAATCTTTAAAACTACGCAACGGATTTTGATGCGGTTTTTTAATAAATAGAGTGATTCAAGAGGAAGGTTTATATGTATAAAACATGCATAATATAGCCGTGCGAAGCCGGGACGGGTCGCTAGTTATATCTAAGAGTTGGCTGTAAATGAAACTTTCATCTCACTTTATTAAACGCTAAATCGCAGAACTTTAATGCTTTTAATGCTTCTCTCTTCTCTTCTCAAAAATAGTAAATCATTCAATAAAAGGTTCAAAATTCTAGGTCACTAAAATTTAAGTTGAAATGAAATACTTACTTAGTTATTAGCAACGATTTGACGTAAGCGAAAAGAAACTAAAGTTCAGTATTAACCTACCAGGCAATCATAAATAATGAAGAGGTCGCATTCACTAAATTCATTTATATCGCTAAATAAAAATCTACTTATTAACTGTTAGAAAGATATCTCTAACGATACAATAAAGGTGTCTCTATTCGCTAATTAACTAACTTAATTAGACAATTTACCTTATTATTAATAAGTCATAATTGACACACCTATTTTTTAAGTAAAATCAAACTACCTAGGCACAAGTGCGGTCAGAAGTACCTACTGCTACCGCTGAATAATCGCTATATCGATTGTTGCAATACTATCGATTGTTGCTCGGGAAGAATAAACAATCGAGACTTGACTTAAGCGAAAAGAAACTAAAGTTCAGTACTAATCTATCAGGCAATAATAAATAATGAAGAGGTCGCATTCATTTATATCGCGGACGACGCGTATCTTAACAAAATAAAATTCTACTAATTAGGTGTTATAAAGATATCTCTGACGTTACGATAAAGGTGTCTCTATTCGCTAAATAACTAACTTAATTAAACAATTTACCTAGTTCTAATTGACACACTTATGTTTTAAGTAAAATCTAACTACCTAGGCACAAGCGCCGTCAGAAGTACCTACAGTTGAATCTCTTATAGCTCTAGGATAAACCAGTTCAAGGACCTTCGACCTTCGTCTATTGACTGACGCCAAAATCGCTGAATAATCGATAGTCTATCGATAGTTAAGGAAATACAAATATTTTTACTAGTAATTAGTAATTTAATTAATTTTATAACTTAAAGTAAGTCCTTATTCGCCTGAGATACAGGAATCTCCTAGTTCAGGCATATGTGTTTTTATTGTTTTCTTCTATGTTTAGTCCTTAGTTTACTATGTAAAATATTTTTTGATTAAATTTATTTATTTATTTTATTAGTTGATTAAAAACCGTTACCAGCTAGCTAGGTATAGCTATCGATATAACTCAAAACGAGGAAATACTTTTAAGTTAATGCAATACTATCGATTGTTGCTCGGGAAGAATAAACTATCGATACAAAAAATTTATAAAATATAAAAAGTCATTAGGGGCCCTCGACAACGGCGACTTTTTGTAGCGATGCAGTCGCGCGTTTCATAAACACGCGAGTAGCATCACTACTAACGCGCGTTAGTCGCATTTGCAACGCGCTACATACGCAATGCCAACGCGCTACAGCATCGCGACTGTATCGACGCAAACGCGCGACCGTGTCGGCAAAACGTCGAATAAGTCATTCTATAACAACTTCTATTTTAAACGTTGTTACGTAATGTCCACCAAGTAATCTCTCTTTGTTAAATGGCTCAACGGAGTCCATTTTTCAACTGTAGCGATCACCACAGGCATTTTTGTGCCGTTACTGAATCGCGTTTGCATCGCGACAGAAGTGCGACAATATCGCGTTTGCATCGCGACTGAATCGTGGTTATGTGGGCGAGGGCACACAGCTAGCGATCGCATCGCGACTGTATTGATGCGAACGCGCGACAGCATCGCTGCTGCATCTCTACAAAAAGTCGCCGTGGGCGAGGGGCCTAATATCGATTGGCCAATAATAGACCAATTTTAATTGAATTGAATTCAATTTTGAATTGTATAATAGGCCAATCGATATTAATGGCTTTTTCAGATAAAAACTATAGTAGGTATATTAGGTATGTTCTGGCTCAAAACAAACCAGTATAACTAGCGCTAGATGGCGCTGTATACAATGTCTAGAACAAGTTCAAGTTATACTGGTGGTCGATGTTTTTTCCCACGGTACGATGTTAATGTGACGTCATAATATACAGTGTATGTTCTCGATCAGTCAAACTTTGACAGCTGTTTGACACTGACAGCTTTCTGACATTGACAGCTAACTGACAAGTAATTTTTTTTTTTTTTTTTCGGTCATAGACCAAAGTTATGGCGGCTCTTGGTAGGTAGGTATCTAATTATTACAATGTAAACAGTGATGATATCATATCGTATTGCGTGGGTGGGCCTCGTATCGTATTGCGTGGGTGGGCCAGCTGCAAGAAATATAAATTAATTATTGTTAGGAAGTTATGACCTAATTAGAAACTGGAATAACTTTGGTCTATGACCGAAAAAAAAAAAAAAATTACTTGTCAGACAGCTGTCAATGTCAAACAGCTGTCAAAGTTTGACTGATCGAGAACATACACTGCATATTATGACGTCACATTAACATCGTACCGTGGGAAAAAACATCGACCACCAGTATAACTTGAACTTGTTCTAGACATTGTATACAGCGCCATCTAGCGCTAGTTATACTGGTTTGTTTTGAGCCAGAACATACATAATATACCTACTAACTATTGATAGTTCGGCTACATTGCACACGATACTCAATTCATACTCAGATATTGAGAGTCGTACAGTAGGACCGAGTTTCAAGATCTGTAATTACTTAAGTACTTACTGCAACTTTTTTTTTTAAACAAAAAAGGCTTGCAGTTGACCTCAGCTCACCTGACGGGAAGCGAAGATGAGGTTGAATATGTAGCATGCTCGCCTAGAAGGTAGGTACCTATTCACTCTAGACTTGAAGACTCCAAGGTTGTAGTTCTGGGGGAACGGCGACGCGGGTAGAGAGTTCCATTTCTTAGCAGTGCGTACGAGAAAGGTGGATGCATGACGCTTTGTGCGCGAAATTGGAACTTCTTCTGTTCTTATCTTCTTCGTTATGTTCCGATCTCAATGTATTACTCATCGACCAATCTTCGTAGTCTCCTTTATAGAAAGATAGATAACTTCATTTGTACAACACAGGAAGGACGATAGAACACTATAATATACCTACACAAAGTAAAGTAATAGCTAGAAAGTATAAGTTGCACAAATGGGCGGCCTTATTGCTGAAAGCGATTTCTTGCAGGCAACCTTTGGATGGAAAAGACCTGATTCAGCTTCACTATACTTACCTACCTACTTAAAGTAGCAGGTTCTCTTTGAGAATTCTGTAGGTAGTTGAATATAATAGAATGACATTTATTAGAAAAGCAGCAAAATGAAATAAAATAGATATAAGTACACATATTGCAAAAAAATATAATAAAACTGACATAAATACAATAACAAAGAAAGCTAGGTTATTTAGTTCCCGGGACCCAAGGTACGATGATCAGCACATCATCATCATCACCAGCCGGTGTCAGTCCACTGCTGGACGTAGGCCTCTCCCAAGATGCGCCACTGAGCCCAATCTTCGGCTCTTCTTCTCCATTCACTGCCCACTGCTTTGCGTATGTCGTCGCTCCACCTGGTCACAAGGCGTCCTACACAGCACAAGCAACCCAAACACTTTTTACGACACCCACACTCACAGGAGGACAAAGGTTATCCTTTAAAATTCTATAAAGTTACGATTATAATTCGAAATCACTCTAAAACACCCACCTAATTTAAATAATCAGGGTAACGTTGTTATGCTTGCTAAGTAATAAAAATACAATGTTATTTTCACAACTTTATAGTTTAATCCTAATCTTACGTAAAAACAAGCCGAACTTAAGATAAACACCACCTGTGTCCGCTCTAAAAAATTTGATTCAATATTGGGAGCTTTATGTATAGTATGCGTCATAAGTACACTATCAGTTTGCTACAATAATACTATAAACAAGTATTGAACTTACGACCTTCTTCTAATAGACGTTACACACAAACGTAAATACTTACTTGAATTAAAAGTAGGTACTCAGTGTGTTATTTTCAACATCTATAATAACTACTTACTACTACTAACTACTAGTACTAACTACTACTTATAAAGTTGAAGAGTTTGTTTTTTGTTTGTTTGAACGCGCTAATCTCAAGAACTACTAGTTCGAATTGAAAAATTATTTTTATATTGGATAGTCCATTTGTCGAGGAAGGTTATTTTATATTTCGATATTCCCACGGGATCGGGAGTTACGCGGGTGAAACCGCGGAGAGCTGCTAGTTTTAGCTATGTCTTTAGTTGGACGAGTGGTGTAAGCCGCCACCCGCTACACCAACCAACGACGTGGGTTCGATCCACAGATTACGTTGTTATAATGTTCAAATAGTGCTGCACTGGATTGTAAACGTTACGGTGGCGGTGAACTTTTGAGCGTCGATTGTATAAGGTACCATATGTGTTAAACAGTCTAACTAACCTAAAGTCAGACCTGAATACTAAAATCGACAGGTAGGTACCTACTTACCTAGTAACTTGCAGGCTGGAGACTTTTTATCGGTTGATAGAGGACATCGTTGTCAATCTTTTCTTGCACGATAGGATAGAAGATAAACACTAGCTTTTGCCCGATAATTCAGCTAAGTAGACCTTTCTTTTAACGTAAAGAAAGAAAGAAATCATTTATTGAGTACAAACACACGACAAACACAGGACGGAAGAAATGAAAATTAATTAGACGTGACGTATATACGTATTTATCCCGCCATCCTGACCGTGATGATGAGATAGGTCGCAGTCAAACCGACTAAGAACTCTCTTTTCGCCGTATTCGGTGCAAATTGTAGGTCTAATTCGATCTCTTCAGGGCCTCCTCTCTCTATGTTATTCCCGGGGTGATCTTACCCCTATTTCCTCAAAGGGTGACACAGTGCCACATCACAATCAGTTCCAGGTTTGATTCAGCGGCGGGCAGGGGCTACTATTGCCATATTAGACAATGACCTAAGAAACGGGTAACTTTTCGGTTCCTGTTCAAGGCTTGCCATTTTGCTCACCATAATCTTCAATTTTAAAAATGTTGTCGAAGTCAGGACTGCTGCAAGGATCTATCTAGTAGTACATATTTGCCATATGAAAAAAATACAGACTTTAAATTGAGATCTGTCTATTAAAAATCCCTTGTTTACAAATTGTTCTAGTGGATTCGCAAAGATGTGCTTATATTATATGTAAATTTAATACATTGGATTTAGCCTAACTTGTTTATCTTTTCAAAAACGTTTAGCCGCTTTATCTGGCATCCATCAGTACCTAAGTTTTAAAGCCTTTAGATAGATTAGGTAGATAAATAAAATTTGTAAAATACATTTTAAAGCGAGTAGGTATAGATAGACACCTGCTTTCTAAGTGTAACTTTACATATTTTCTAATGCAATTAAAAGATACCGATCAGCATAATAAATCTTTAGTAGTAGGTAGGTATAAATCTGTCCAGTTGCTACTGAGCCAACTATCCTTCTATGGAAAGAAAAAAAACTGACTTAGAATAATTATTGTAGTAGCAGCGCTCTGCGGTTTCACCCCCGTAACTCCCGATCCCGTGAGAATATCGGGATAAATAGTAGCCTATGTTACTTCCAATGAATCAATGTACCCTCATACTAAGTTTCATCAAAATCGGTCCAGTAGTTTCAGAGCCTATTCGTTACAAACAAATAACAAAAAAATATTTCCTCTTTAAAATAATAGTTATTACTGTGATTAACTGAGATATTACGAAAACAGGGTTACCGTAAACCGCGTCAGTGAGTGAAAACCCTTTAAGTTACATCCACAAATGACACATTATAGCTATGTTCTGGGGTTCACCCAAAATAACCAGGATTACGTTAATTCTATCCAGAAAGCAATCTTGTTTGTACTCTCATTGCGGAAACGTAGGTTTAACAAGACATTGTTGATAATTTTGTCATCCTATTCTACACACGGATTATTTAATTTGTACGCGACAGAGTCAGTTGATTATGTATAACAGACACGACCTAATAGAGTAAATAAGAACTTATACCTTTTCTTATCGTCTTTTGTTTCCGTTTCCATAGTCTTTTGTCTTTTTCTGTTCGATCAGCTAAAGTTCGATGGGAAAAATGAAACATTGTTTAGTTCCATTCGGAGTAGAAGGACAAAATGGAATGTGAAATATTCTTAATTTACGTGATTGAAATATGTTAAAAATTGACTTAATAACCTATAAAGAATCATAAGTACTTATATACTTTGTATTTCAAAACAAGTTAATCAAGTCATGCGTAATACTTAAAAATTATAAAGGAATCAGAGAAGATTTAATCAAAACCAGTAGATAATAACAAAAAATCTATATCTATCAGCAACATATAATAATATGTTACTGGTAAATTAATGTTAGTGAAAGCATTTCACATGTAGAATTTACCAACTACTTAAATAGGCGGTGATGGTTCTCAATTAAGCCGATATCTTTAACCAACCATGTCATGTTCACCAGGGCCTGAATGTAGACAAGCGTACCTTGGCGAGTGCAGAACGAAAACAACGCACATTCACTGACCGGTCGCAGCTGAAGTACGCTAGAAGATTGGTGGTGAAGCTTGGGAGTGCTGTCATTACGAGGGAAGATTGCAATGGACTGGCTTTGGGCAGACTTGCGTCTATTATTGAACAGGTAACCATACAAGTTTATTTTCTAAATAATTACAAAACATTCTGAAGATTCATAAAATACCTATATTAGTACAGTCATCATTACTAGGTACTAAGGTATCCATCAGGTACGTTTTTAACTTTGACTTTTTTCGATAACGGTTCACTCACCTATGATAAATTAATTTAAAAAATATTATTTTTATACAATTATCTCAACTATAGTGTGTATGACTGGGTACAAGCCGCGTTGCTGCATGTTAACTAATGTTGAGGACGAAGCCTCGTATAATTACGATAGAACTTCACTTAAGGTAAGTTCGTTTAATCATTAATTTTACTTAACTTAATGTTAACATATTTTGATTTCTCAGTAAGTGATTTTTGTAAATTTTATGAGAAATAAATAATTTTAAAGCGTAAACCGTTAATGGTTGGTTATTTGCAAAAAATTACCAACATATCGGGAACTTCAGTGATGTTTTGAAAATCGTCAACTATTGTGAAAGCTTCGTCAGAAATAATTAAATTTAAAAAATGCCTGGATATCTGACAAGTAATGTGACTGTACTTATTTTTATTTACCAAAAAAAAAAACAATTAAGTACTTACATAACACACATTTGTTTTTATTTAACAAATAAAATACACATTTTCAAGTAGGTACACATTAGCTTCACTCCCATAAAACCACTGGTTTGTGTGGGAGTTGCACAATCCTCTTACTAACTAAACCTACATTAAGTAAGGTACAACTACATACCTCTTGTGAGTTACAAACAAAACTAACGTGTGGGTATGCAAACAATATTTGTAAGTTCATATTAATTCCATGGACGAACTTATACTATTACTAGCTGTTGCCCGCGACTTCGTACTCGTGGTAGTTTTGTTTTATATACTAAACTTTCCTCTTGAATCATTCTATCTATTAAAAAAATCGCATCAAAATCCGTTGCGTAGTTTTAAAAATCTAAGCATACATAGGGACAGACAGCGGGAAGCGACTTTGTGTAATACTATGTATAATGATGATACCAAGAATCTAAAACAAATAATTATCGAAACATTATAAAAACCTTGTAAATTTAACGCAACTAAGCGTTTTGTGTCATCATTCTTTATTCGTACAGCAAGGAAGTAAAATCAGCTGCCTGCGTGCTCTGTCATTCCCATGTCTTTCCTGACGTATTATATAATTAGGGGATTAAGTCGCTAGTGAATAGATGTAGGTATACTATCTAACATCTAATATCTACATGTATACTATCTAAGACCGCATCATCACCTACCATCAGGCAGGTGTGACAGTGGACAAGGGCTGACAAGTAAAAAAAAATGAAAATTAAGGTCATTTTGTAACGCACCCACTATCATTCCCCCTGAGTTTAAATAGGTACAGTCGGCTGCATAATTGCAGACCCACGGTAGAGCTCCAAAACGGCTGTTATAATAATGTTTTCAACACAAGCAAGATTCTATGCACCTGCTTTAGTTGAAGTTCTTCTAACTCATGAATTTATCAAACAAAAATTTTAGAATTAAAACATGCTAATAATAGTAATTTTTGAACTCTACCGGGGGCTGCAATTATGCAGCCGACTGTACCTTGAATATTTTCAGACCAAATGTACCTACACACCCTACCTTCCAACCGAAGCACTGTTTTCATTGAATATTTTTCCGCAACTGTCCCAGGAAATTGGTTTTACATTCCCTCTGCTCTTTTTATCGCGGGGCGGTTCAATTAAAACAAAGTTCCATTTTCTTTTAAAGATTAAACTTTTACTAAAAGTTTTAGATTTCAAGATTTCAAACGCGCAGGACACGATCAAGCCGAGGGCCAATCTTAAGCAGCAAGCATGAAACGAACTGTTCACGAAAAGCAGCTGATACTTAATTCAACTTTCATTAAGTGACATATTGATAGATATATAAATTACTCGATCGAGTTTTTGTGGCATTGTTTTTAATGTGTTATGTGTTGTTTTTTATTATTTAATAAATAAATAAAAATTAAAAAAAAATATTGCACACAACTTTGCACAAATTACAATGTTTTAAATGAACACAAACTTAAATGTAGGTGGCACAAAAGCACTTATCGCTAAAGACTGATCTCTCAATGCAACTTTTGAAAATAGGGAAAATTGCTGACATCTTAAAGGAAAGAGGAGTTTAACTATATAAAGCAAGTTTGCGAAAGCATTATAAATAGTAGCCAATACTAGTATTTTCTGCAGTATTGCTTGAGACTTGATCGTGGAACAGGAATCATAACTTGCAGTTTGTTTTGCTATGACCATTATCAGAAGTATTTCGAAGTGCACTTAAAGCAAACAACGAAACATTGCAAGCTTTTAATTTTAATGGCTTCACGTTTCCGGGAACAATTAGATTGGATTTGTGTACGGTGTATTGTTTATACAGAGAAATCTAAAGCACTTTCGAAATATTGTTCCTGGCAGAATAGATTAACAATTTACCCAGTTATTTCTCTACTTAATATAAGTAGGATTAGGTGGATAAAAACATGTGAACAAGCTTCCGTTCTAAAAGTTTCCATTCTAAAAATTTGTATATGTAGATTAAGTTTAGACTACCTTCTCAGTTTGCATGCTCGACTTTAGATTATGTGAGTTCGCTTCTCTCTTTTTGAAGTTGGTTTTTAATTTTTGATGTGAAACATCTATAGTCGCACGCAAAACAGATTTCCGGCGTGGCGACGCATGCCGTGGCGACGCGTCGCCACGCTATATGTTACAAAATAATGTCGATGTTTCACATATGCCACGCGTCCCGTGACGGCTCACATTTTTTTAATTATTTCTGTCTTTTGATCAAAATTCTTGATTAATTTGGAATCATATCATTTGCATGAAACTACATTGAAACGTCTTAAAAACTAAGTAAGGTTGCAAAAGTTTAATCATATTCATGAGTACTGTTGTAAGGCTACGGCAAATGTATGCTTTTGCTGATAATTGTTTACTTTTGGTTTTGCCGTAGTCGGGTAAAACGTATAGCGTCACACTACTGGACAATTTTATTTCCCCTGCAATCTTCCACTGTTCCCCAACAATTTCTGTTTAAAACCTAACTCTCTTCTAATTTCAGGTAGCCGAATGCCATCACGAAGGTCGGGAGTGTATCATGGTGACCAGTGGCGCCGTAGCCTTTGGGAGACAGAAGTTGACTCAAGAATTACTAATGTCAATGTCTATGAGAGAGACTTTGTCACCGAGTGATCACACTAGAGAGGTGAGAGGGATTTGTTTGTTTAGGACATAGATTTAAGGCCCTGATTCTATGGAAATTTCAAGGGACGCACAACCTAAAGTATGGATTGGGCACCTTAAGGTGAAAGGGTACCGGCGCTCTCTCCATACAAACGTAGTCGACTGTATCCTCCCTGGATAATGACACTAGCACAAATATTATTGTGCCATAAAACCTATAACTGCCATGACTATGCCCCTATGTTTTGGTTTTTTTCATTTTCTAATTATAATAGAAATTAAGATTTAAAAAACAAAAAAAAACATAGGGGCATGGTCATAGCAGTTATAGATAGATAGATAGATAGATAGATAGATAGATAAATACTTTATTTGCACAACACACAAAACGTTGAAAAAATCAAAGAGTACAAGAAAGCTTATTACATTGTACAAACAGGCGACCTTATCGCTTAAAGAGATTTCTTACAGGCAACCTTACGTATCTTACTGCAGTTATAAGTTTTATGCAACAAAAATATTTGCTCTAGTGTCATTATCCAGGGAGAAAACAGTCGACTACGTTTGTATGGAGAGAGCCCCCGATACCCTTTTCTCTCAATCGTGAGAGTATTTCATCATGCCATACTTTGGAGTTGGAGTCCATGAGTTGTACTTCTAAATAGTACAAACAAACATCAAGAACATGTATTATTTACTTTGTCTACATCCGCTTTGTCATAAAATCGTCTTTGACTACTAACTACGAAGTACCTAAGTATATCCTTGCACTATTGAAGGTTATAATTTCTGTGGTATACCTAAAAATGTATTTTTTTTGCTCGACTGCCATGTATTTATTGGACTGTAATGATTTTTAGGGTTCCGTAGCTCAAAAGGTAAAAAAAGGAACCCTTATAAAATCATTTTCTTGTCTGGATGTCTATTATATTATGTCTGCCACCACCATTTTTTCTCAAGAACGGGTAGACCTAGCAAGTTGGAATTCATACCAGATACTGAGGTCTATAGTCCCTATTAGGTGTATTAAATTCAAAGTTCTGAGTCAACACGATAAAAAGATATGGGAAAATTTTAATTTTTTGCTAAAATTTATAAGTACCAAAATTTATCTTTTTTTCTAACAGGACGCAGGCAGCATTCTAGATCCCAGAGCCGCAGCAGCTGTTGGACAATCTGAACTCATGGCGATGTATGACGCCATGTTCTCGCAGTACAACGTGAAGATAGCTCAGGTAAGACATATCAACTCTTCTTTTTCATCTTCTGCCTACCCTTGTCCCAAATTTTTGGGGTGGCACAGTTCTTCCATTCACCACTAATAGCCATCATATCGAACATAATGTAACCAAATTGTAAAGTGCCCACGGAACGATCAACCGCGATTGTCAATTCTACGTGATTGATACAGATGATTGATCGTCTACCAGTGTGATTGAAGCGATTGTCAATCGGTACTACGTGATTGAAGTCGATTGAAAGAAAATTGATGCGCCGATTGATGCAATCGATCTAGCCGATCCGTGTAGTCCAGTGGCTAAAATAATTGAAGAACTGATTGAAGCTCAAACAATCACACTTCAATCGCGATTGTCAATCACGTAACGCGATTGACAATCGCGATTGATCGTCTCGGGGGCCAGTTACACTACAATCACGGTCGTCATCTGAATGACAGTTACTCTTATCAGTTAACTCCGTTTGATTAATTATTATTACAGTATAGTGTCGATAGATTTTTAGCCAGAAAACAACGACCAACGCCTCGTTGTCATTAGTACCATTAACAGTTCCATGATGGAACTACTGGTGTTTTTTTATGACAAGTTTCATTTTAAAATAAAAAATAAAAATAAATAAATATATTGCAGGACAATCCACGCATCGCCATCTAGCCCCAAGCTAAGTAACTAGACTTGTGTTATGGGTGCTAGACAACGGGTATACAACTTATATACTTTTATTTTGTAAATATATACTTATAATACATAGAAACAACAAGACCACAGACAAATATCTAAGCATAAATACTTGTCTGAGGCGAGAATCGAACCCGCAACCCTGTGATTGGCAGTCCGGCATGGGGAACATTGAGCCAACTGGGTCGTCCAAAACAAACAATATATGAAAAACAAAAAAACAAAACAAACAAAATAATATGAAAATAATGAAACTCATGTTGATTTTTTCTTATCACTAGTTCCATTTTAATATAATCTGGAAATAATGGAACTAATGTTGAAATTTGTTATTTTAGGTACTTACTACTTACCCTATTTTGCAAAAATGTCTCTTTATTTGTATAATGCCGTTATTGTTTGTTAAAATGTATTAGGAATGGCTTTTGAATATTATCTACCTAATTGAAGTCGATAAAACAACAAGCGTCTTAAGTAGTTCTTGCACCTTCAATTGAAAGTTCAAATTGGAAAATCTTCGCGAGGAAACCTCAGCAGGCAATTATGTAACTTCGTTCGTAACAACCAATTATAGAGTTTTTGACAAGCTGTCAGTTAGAGTTGTAGCAGGAGCACAAGTGTTCGCAATTATTATATTAAGTTACTAAAATGGTGGATTGCATGAGATTGTGCTAATAATAACAAAACCTAAATGAATTTAACGGGTAATCTACAGTTAAATTAAATATAAGCAAAATGTTAATTATTATATATGTAATGAGTTTGACACTTTGACAGTGAATTATTAAAGTTTAAGTTCTTAAACGCTTTTAATTACTGTTGTGCAATTCAACCTGAAAGGTTAAGGTAAATTTTGACATACCTATTCCCTATCCATTGACAAGTTCTTTTAAAAACATCTTAAATTGGAATAAGGCAGTAAGGCGTACCTCATCTTATACCTTATGTATTTCTCTTCAACTCCATTCCTTTACATTCTTACTCATCACTCTTCTAGTCACATGCATCACTTCTCTCTTCATCACATCCGCATACTAAATCAAACAGCTCCCTTTTACCTTTTCCGTAACTGCCACTACTTTCTTCTAATATACTCCTTCCTTCTTTTATTCATCCTCCTCTTTCTCCCACCTTATACATTTCAGCATTCTTACCTCCACTGTAGGCAATCTTCTCTCTACCTTCTTCTTCGAGGCCAAGCACGCCAGCATTCCTATCACGTTAATCTGGGTTTATCATATCAACCTAAGCTTTTGTTTCCTAGTACATTGTTGAAATTTTTGAACCAAAATTAATTCCTTCGAGGCCATCCGTAAGCTGCACTCTCTATGGTGACGGTGGAAGCAAAATCCATTATATTGCTCCAGCTGAGAACAATGAGGACAATCTATGAAAATTGGAACATGGCTTTCTCGTTAGTTTTAACTTATTAATTTACTAAGTAGAGCCCGCGGTTTTACCCTCGAAGGTCCTGATCCCGCAAGAATGTCCAGATAAAAATAAGCATAAGTGTTATTAGAAAACTCCATCTATCTATATATGTACCAAGTTTTAATGCAATCGGTAAGGTAGTTTTTGTGTGAAGATATAACAAAAATACGAACTCGCATACAAACTAAGGCTTTCATATTTATAATATTAGTGGGATAAATACTGAAGGAATTTGCTGTTATTTTGCCGCCATAATATGGGTAGAATTTAGAGATATAGGTACTTAGTTACAGTTATTTTTTGGTCAGCAAACATACGCTGATTCTTATTTGTACCTACTTATTAGTGTTCTTGTTCTTACAATTTCGTTCCATTTTCGACCACTCTGGGTCCGATATAATGTATTACTATATAGTTCTTATTGCTGACAAATGTTTAAAGATTGTTTTCCTAAATAAACATGTTTTTTTAAATGTCTCATTTAATTTTGCTGCCAACAATAAAAATAAACGACATTAACTTCGCCTAACGACATTAATATGATAAACATTGCCAACCTCAAAAAGTAGAAATTCAAATCATAATTTATTCAAAACAAAAAAAAAGAATATGTTTAAATTTAACATTTAGTAAAGCGGGGTAAAACCATGAAACACGATGCAGACAAAAACTAAAAAATTTACTGAAATGCAAATAGATTTTCAGTCAGAATTACAATAGAAATCTATATATATAAAAATCAATTGCTGTTCGTTAGTCTGGCTAAAACTCGAGAACGGCTGGACCGATTTGGCCAATTCTTTTTTTGTTGTGTTTGTTGTAGTCCAGGGAAGGTTTAAACGGTGAGAATTTAAAGATCGGACTTACGCGGGTGAAACCGCGGGGTGCAGCTAGTATTTAATATAAAAATAGCCGTAATATTTATAAACTACTAGCGACCCGCCCCGGCTTCGCACGGCTATATTATGCATGTCTTATAGGTACATATAAACCTTACTATTGAATCACTCTATCTATTAATAAAACCGCATCAAAATCCGTTGCGTAGTTTTTAAGATTTAAGCATACTAAGAGATATAGGGACAGAGAAAGCGACATTGTTTTATACTATGTAGTGATGAAACATTCATCGACTTAAATAATGAGTAAGAAATTTGACTCAATTACAATTTACTGCAGTAAGTTGAAATTCGGGCCTCAGATAAACTTAAATCACATTTTAGCTGCAAAATAAATTATAGTATATAGACAAATAGGGAAATAACTTCAACATAATCATTACGATGTTATAACGATAAAAACAGTAGGTACACCAAAGTATCAAAGTTTGCTAGAAATTTACTGAACAGAAGGCCAATTCTCGTAAATAACATTGTTTAAATTACATTTCAATATCATTTCGATTGCATTTCGATCTCAAATAATACCCTCAAAGGGTATCTTTTGGAATCGAAATGCAATCGGAATGATATTGAAATGTAATTTAAACAATGTTATTTACGAGAATTGGCCTTCTGGTACATATTCATTGTTATCATGCCTTGACCTACGGTAATTTATGTCATGCAAGTATGAAATTTATATAAACAAGTAGGTATTCTTCACAAAGGTAAAGGTAACATATCCACCGAAACATAAAGGTATACCTACATACATTCAAGTTAACCACAAAGGAACGAAACATACATAAGTTGATAAACTCATTACCCAACCTTGCGTCGCGTTGGGTAATGAGTTTATCAGCGCGGTTAAAAAATTAACCCTCTCGCAGTAGTCGGCTAGAAAGCCAGGCACGCAGGTGTATTTTCCCCCAGTAACCATAACAAGAGGATGCAAAATAATTTACCTACCATAATTCAGTTAAAATAATTAACAAAAATTACTAGTTTTATAAATAAATTCCGACATTTTCATCTGGTTTACGGCGCACCCTCAAAGTTTTTGCGTAATAAAATATCTTGTAATTAAACTTTGGGAAGCTTTGTTGGATTAGTTCGGCCTCTACACTGTTGTACAGGGTTGGACTGAGGACATCTAAATTAATTTGTTTTGTAGAATTTTCAGATTAGATATATACTGTTAGGTATGCCTTCATAATTTTCCAACATCTCGAAATATAAGATTCAAAGTCCTGATTAACACATAAAATTTAGAAGATGTGTTCTAAGTGCATTGTCGGTATCCATTATGAAACGATTTTTCGCAGAAGCTACGGTCAGAAACAAGTAAATAACACAAACTAAAAAATAATATTTAAAATTCAAAAAGTTTCTCTACTCTAGGTATGGTGCCCAAAAGGCTGCTTTTGGCCAATGTAGCAGCATAATTTTAGACACAATTTTAAAAATTCATAGAGTTTACTGTCAAAAATGTACTTATGAATTAAATCTAGGCTTAGCAAATCGATATTTTTTTTAATTTTGCATGATTAATAAATAAATTGTTAAAAATTCAATAAAAAGATGCGAAAATTTCATAGGTAGGTACACTCAAGATAGGTATTTTAATAGGGTTAGGTATTTTATTTAGGTATTTTAATTAATAACCTCAATCTAATTTTTTGTTTAAAAAAATTCAAATAAAATAGGTTTACTACAAATAGTTGTAAACATTTAGTCCTCAGGGAAAAACCCTAAAACAACCTAACGAGATCAGAACCTCTACCTTATTTCATTTCAAAGTGACTTTATTAAATACCTTATTTTATTAAAAAAATATTTTGATGACAAATAAATTAGAGACATGGTAAATATTTTAAGAGTTGGTTTGATTGAAGTAAATAAAATGGTATTTACTTATAAAATATTATACCTACTTACATTAAAAGGCAAATAAATTAAAAACAAGGTCAATATTTTAAGGGTTATTGGTTTCAAGAACACAGAGAAAAATTAAACACTTTTAATATTTATATACCTTTTTAAATATCAGCGTTTGACAATTATGGATTAGTCTCCGAGGGCCACGATCTCCGAGGGCCACGTCTCCGAGGTACACACTTTGACTGCATTTTGTTTTATTATATTTTCTATTGTTTATCTTACCCGATGGTAAGATGTAGCACGTTTTCCTAGAAGATACCTATACGCTTGTGACTTGAAGACCCTCAATTAAGCTGCAGCCTTTTCTTTTTTTTGCATTTTCCATCATATACCTAACTAGCTGCGCCCCGCGGTTTCTCCCGCGTAAGTCCCGATCCCGTGGGAATATCAAAATAAAAAGTAGCCTAGATAAATGGACTATCCAACACAAAAATATTTTTTCAATTCGAACCAGTAGTTTCTGAGATTAGCGTTCAAACAAAGAAACAAACAACCTCTTCGGCTTCATAATATTAGTACTTATAGGTAATACAAAATGAAAGATTTACCAATATATATTTTTAATTTTCTAGTCGCTATTATTTTATTTTGTAGATATTTACTTAAACTCACCTGAATTCATCCACGGCTTAAACTTAATTTATGTCTTAATTTTTCTGTGTACTTTATTACGTACTTTAGAATAATTAAAAAAAAATTAGGTACGAAAGAAACTAGAAATTGTTTTTTCTTTTAAGGCAAAACTGTTTCTTACTACCTCACGCAAAACAACAGAACCGATTGCGCTTGCTAGAGTTAAAGATTCCTGCATACGTAACGGAATAAAACCTCGGACAGGACGGGGAAGTAACGTGCATCACTTCACTATCATCACTTCATAGATAAAACAAAGTCGCTTTTTCTGTCCCTATGTCCCTATATCCCTTTGTAGGTATGCCTTCATCTTTAAAACTACGCAACGGATTTTGATGCGGTTTTTTTTTAAATAGATAGAGTGATTTAATAGAAAGGTTTATAATATGTATAATACATGCATAATATAGCCGTGCGAAGCCGGGGCGGGTCGCTGGTTTTTCATAAAGTGTTCATGGATTTTAAACAAACGTAACGTGATCTTTCCCGTGCCGGATGGAACGTGACAATATTTATATAAAATAGAAAAGTTTTATAAAAAAATATGACGTTCCGTCCGGCACGAGAAAAATCCCGTCACGTGTACAGCGACCTTAAAACATAGGCTACTTTTTATCCTGATAATTGAAACTTATCCCACGGGGCAGCTCGTAGTGTTTTCAAGATCAGTAGCAAATATCTTACAAAGTAATTTTAAAAGAAATAATAATTGGAAACTTTCCTACAATATTAAGATCAATTTATCATCCCACAGGACGAACTAATAATAAAAGTTAGAAGGTCGGTACTGTGTGTCTACGATCTACGCCATCGCAAGTAGTAGGTACCTAGCCTTGTTGCTAAGTTTACTGACTGTTGTATGATTGATCTGTTTATAAGTTTGACGTGAATAAGTTATATTCATCTCTTGAAAGATACACACTTTGATGTTAGTCTTGGCTGGTATTATACGAATTTGGTACGATTTAGTCCCAATTCGTACCACAAAATTTATTCCACATCAAATGATGAAATTAGAGGGCATTTTTATGTCCATAATTGATACCAAAAACCACACACTAAATTGGGAAAACAATTTTGTGCGGTCACTAGCTGTCAGTCAGACAATATTTTTTTCAAGGTTGTTTGAAATAAATATTACTAATTCGCATCAAAATCCGTTGCGTAGTTTTAAAGATCGCGTACAAAGGGAAATAGGGACGGCGAAAAGTGACTTTATTTTATACTATGTAGTGATGATTCGCTCAATTCTTTCATATCGTTACGTGTTTTCAAGGGTTTTTCTCACCAACACCAACATTATTATTTTTATGACGTCAATAGGGCGATAAATTGCTAACACTATTATTATTATGATGACGTTAAAAGGGCGGCATATTATGACTCGCCGCCCCGGGCGACAGTAAACGCTACGTCACTGATGCTATTCCGACAATAATCGCTTGAATGATGTCTGAAATTGCATCAATACCACAGTTCACGCTCAGCTGGACGTAATCTACGTTACACAAACCTACCTACGCAGTGTGTAGGTAGGTATTCAGCTTTGCTCCAATAAATGATCAACTCACAAAGCACTGATTCTTTTCATAGATAGGTTAGGTACTCAGGCAAAGCCACCCGGCGGGAATCGAACCCGCAACCTTCTGCGTCGCAGTCGGGTGTTCGCCCGACGCGCCACAGAGGTCGTCGATAAAGATAGAAAGCAACCTTTATGAAGGGCATAGGCTACTTTTTATCCGAATTTATGAGTGTGAAACGAGGCGTATTATTATAAATTCATAATAACATATTTTTGATGATAATCTCATTCAAGTTTAGATTATGTTCATTTCAGTTTAGAAAATTACCACATAATATTTCTCGCTTGGAGCTCTCAAACTTTATAAATGCTCCCGTTAAACGTGCTAACAAGCTCATATTGTTGCCAAAACGTCCAAAATTATATAACCGAAACAAGTTTACTTATACAAATTAGAAAACTAAAAGCACCTAATTTGTTAGCAACATTTTTTGAAATATTTTCAACGAAATTGTTAGAAATGAAGACAAATCTAAAACTATTGGACAAACTTTCGCTGAAAAATAAATAATCTTGTTATCCATTTCACACAGCAAAATAATAAAAACATTTATGATATATAAAACATTCTAAAAGAAATGCTTCATACCTCACCCGGTAGGGTTCGAACCCACTATCCCTCTGACCAAATGAGCTACGTGAGCTGTGCACCACTGCACCGGGAGATATTAAAAAAACATTTACCCAAAACAGATTGTGCAGATCTAAAAAAAAAATCTGGCTAGAATAGAACTCGCAACCTTCCGCAACTTTGCCCACTGCGCCATACAGATGTCAAAAAAAAGAAATTGTAGCGGTTCAAAGGTCACATTACCATATTTTTATAGGTTTCTTCGAGAAAAACGAGATGTTTAATTATAAATTCTTAAAGCGCGGTTACCCTCAATTTACATGTCTGTTTTCACTCTGTTGCCCGGTTTCGAACACGATCTACCTACGTTTACGGTTTGGCGAAAATATAAGTTTACACGATATTTGTATTTTATTGAAACTTTGTGGTAACTGTACAGAATATTGCACTATAATTTTATTGGTTATTGAATTAATAAATTTGCAAAAATTGTACCTAGGTATATAAAGTAACTTGATAGGGTATGGAACTCTACTCATTTTCATAAAAAAATGAGTTGCTTGCTTTCTGTGTATCTATGCTCAAATGACTTTTTTGGGTAGTAGAGTGTACCTTAAAGTACCTTTACAGTTTAACGTTTCATATTTTTAACCGACTTCAAAAAAGGAGGAGGTTCTCAATTCGTCTCTATGTTGTTTTTTTTGTGTGTACGTTACGCGATCATTCAAAGACCGCTCAACCGATTGAGATGATTCTTTTTGTGTTCAAAAGGTGATACCTCAGGGGTGGTTCCATAAAAATTTCGTGAGAATCTGATGAGAATCATCGGATAAAAACTAAAAAAACCTGAACACAAAAACTAAAAAAAGTGAAAAATAATCTATTTCGGGTCACTAAGACAGCAGATAACTTAAACATAAGTACTTACTTGGAAGTCGGACTGGGTTAGATTGAATGTTGAGAGGTAAACATAAAACATGGTGTCACCCAGTCCGACTTCCAAGTAAGTACTTATGTTTAAGTTATTTGCTGTCTTAGTGATCCGAAATAGATTATTTTTCACTTTTTTTAGTTTTTGTTTTCAGGTTTTTTTAGTTTTTATTGTTTTCAGGTTTTTAAGAAGTCGGTTTTTAAATTTATTTTTTATTTTTTATTTCGTACCTAACGCGTAACATTTTTTTTGGGCTAGGTCTCCTCGCTAACCTGCGATAAGGAACTTCGTTAAAAACAAAGAGTTAAACAAACTAGGCTTTAGGTATATAATTATCAGTCTCCTTATTTGTATTAATAGGTATTGAAATAATATTGAGTCAGACTAACTAGGACCAGTTACCCTTTGTACCTGCAATATTGCATATTCAACTCGTCAATGGTTGTAAACATGATTACCATACTCGTATTTGCACCTAATTATGCACTGGTAGGGAACTTGTAATGCGGAAAACTATTTATCTAGGTACTCATTACCGCTATTATTATTCTAGATACTTTAAAGCCGCTTTAGATCTAATGCAGGAACAAAGTAAGATAATAAATGGCTGAGATATCTAGAGTTATAGTTTTTGAAAGGAAATGGCATCGTTTATCTGATACTAATTTGTTTTTGAACAGCTTTTAGAAAATCTGTATTTAAATCAGTACATTTGTCTTGAAATAGACAAAGTGCCTAGTTAAACCATGGTCAAATCTGAGCCCTAATACTGTTAGGACATTTGATTAAAATTAATAAAAAAACGTTTGGCACTCGGGGACTGCCGTGGTAAAGCTATTGCATCGTGCGAGCTTCGTACAGTCGTACCATATACATACACGTTAAACGAACGCTCGGCCGAGCTACATGGTAGGCGGAGTGGGGGGTGTTAGGTTTTATTTTCGTTACGGAATTTCTTGATTCGGTCGCCGCGCTCAAAGCCCGCGATAAAAGCTATGCAATAGCTTAAAAATAAATTTCAACTTGCTAGGTTCACTCACTCGTTCCTGAGGAAATCGGTGGTGACACACGGACAGACGGACAAGAGACTGATCTTATAGAGGTTCCTTTTTAACCTTTCGAGGTACGGAACCTTTAATGCTTTATGTATTTACATTTATTTATTTTATGTGGTATCTATTCAAATTTTGCTAGTGCATGAGCACATAATATTATTCTACCCATGTGCGAAAAAGTTTTTTAAAACCTTGATAGATATTAGTGACAACATAACAAGGAAATAAACAAATAAGTGGTTTTATTTAAACATTAAAGCAAATATTTATTTATTATTATGACCTGTTTTAAGTAGTTTTCCCTATATTTCATTTTCATCAAAACTAAAATAGTGGAACTCAAACTCAAAACGCAAACATAAAACAATCGAAATGAGTTGCCTTTAAAGAAATGTTTCCAGTTTCTTAGAATAAAATATTAGGAAAGGGGAAACGTGTTACACTGAAATGTATTTTGTTTTGTTTTGTTGAGTGAATAATACTTTGGGGATTAAGGATTCTTTGCAAGGTTACGGAAAAGCTAAAGTACTGTTTTACGCTTAGATCTTACGAATAAGCGTCTGGATAAAAGTCACCTTTCTCGATTGTTACCTACTTATCCTTGGCAATATTTGTTACCTAACTTTCTAAAAAGGATTTGTTGATTTTGATTTTCTTTGTTGTTATAATAAACGAAGTTATACGCAAGGGTGTAGACAGACTGCTATAAAACCGTTATTAATTTAGGTAGAGGTACCTAGATTTTTGACTTACTAACGATATTTACGTAAATATTTCTACTAATCCGCAAAACATCACAAAATCTCGAGTTGGTGTTTTGCGTATGTTGTGTTATGCATCTAATTATAGGATACGAAAGGCATAGGAATATTTCGAGACCTAACTTTTTAAACACGTAAACAAAATAATTTAAGTAATAATCAACTACAAACAATATAGGTGTGTTCTTTATACACGCACTAAAATCTTAATATATATAAATCTCGTGTCACAATGTTTGTCCTCAATGGACTCCTAAACCACTTAACCGATTATAATAAAATTCGCACACCATGTGCAGTTCGATCCAACTTGAGAGATAGGATAGCTTACATCCCGATATTCCCACGGGATCGGGAGTTACGCGGGTGAAACCGCGGAGGGCAGCTAGTATTTTAATATGGTATTTATTCGTTATACTCCTAGTAATTAGAATAGATACATATTAAGATAACTTACATAATAATTATGAATACTAAGACTTTTGGAAAGTAAGTACGTACAGGTAATAAATAATACAGGTACCTGTATTATTTTAAGAGATGATACAGTCATCTTTTGAATCGAGCATAGTTGCCGTCGAATACTAAGTATTTATATTACACGCAGAGAAATAGGAGTCAACCAGAAGTACAAAACTGTATAGTTAAATTATTTTATGACAATTTTAGTCTGAAATACTGTTTTCTTGTAATCTCTACGATTTTATTTTAAACCTCACTAAATGTTTAATAAGGTACACTAGAAAAATATTTTAAATCAAAGTTACAATAATTTTGTATTTAAAACAATAATTCTTGCTTCATAAACGAAATGATTTGTATTGTTTACTAGAATAAAATGTACAGTTAACGAAGTTAAGTGTTCTGATTAATGATCGTCATGTTGGTAATGCACTACGAAGTTTCCTGTACCCACAACAACATTATTTTAATGACTACAAGAATGTATAATTATCCTTACTATTCTGTTTGTTTCTGAAAATAACTAAAACAAATTGTTATAATAACAAAATAATTAAGTTGTCATAGATGAATATCATGTTAATTTAAAACTGTGTTCTTTTATATAAACAACAAAATTATTGTTAAAACTACAAGACTAAATTTTTGTGAATGCAAGAATATAATTATATTTATGTGTAGCTACTTATTTATTTAGTTTCATGAGTCACAACTAGATGGCACCAGTAGTAATTTTAGATCGCGCTATCGTTGTGTTTTATCAAATTACCTTGGTCGAGACGAAAATTTTGTTTTGTATCGCGGGTGCGTACGGATTACGGACTCCGCACTTTAAGCAATATGTGGCTATACTCCACTATAGCCATAAGTGCTGCATTACTCGTAGAGCGTGCTGACGCGTAGTCTACGAGACAATGTAGTCTAACTTTAATATTCCTTTTTGCTGTCTAGGATTACTATAATTGATTTATACATCAAACGCAATTATCGGAACTAGAATATTTTATACACTACAAAAATATCTAGTTACATTTACAATAACCTAGTAAACGTAACTAGATTGTTTATCCGTGTATACTAGTAGACTAGTAGTGTGTACAATAATTTCTAGTTGGTCCTCAATATAAAATATTTGGTAAAGACAACTAGTGGGTACTGCTGTCACGGATCCAAACAGAAGTTCTGGTTGCACTTGCGAGATTTCTCGTACGTCTAACAACATTTTTCTCTGTGTGTAGTACTAGCTGTCCCGGAAAACGTTGTTTTGCCATATAAAAAAAATGTGATAAATGAAGAACCGCTCGACCGATATTGTGCAAACTTCACATAAACCATCTACTAAATAGTCCGAACAAAGCTTAAGAATTTGGTTTGGATAGGTGAGCCCGTGCTTGTGTTATAAAATTACAACGAAAAGTGGCATTGATTTCTATATAATACAGCAAATAAAAAAAAGGGTCTGTTGGACTTCGAAAAAGTAATAGAACAAAAATATATCTGTCTGTCTGTTTGTTTGTTACATAATCTACAATTAAAAACGCCTAAACCAAGTGAAATCTGAGGAAAGTCGTGGTATACTTTACATCAAAATCCAATTAGTAGGTGCTGAGTAATCAACAAAAAAACTGCAGCCGCTCGAGAAAACCCCCCGGTCGAACGCCTTACAACAAAGACGAACGTCACAGAATACATAATAGTGTATATCCCGATATTCCCACGGGATCGGGACTTATGCGGGTTTGAATATGGAATAATTCGTATATTTAATTCACCCGCGTAAGTCCCGATCTCGAATATAAGATGAGTCAAGCGGCATATCGAAAAAAAAATTCGTTTTTCGTATTTCGTACGTAAATTTAATTTCACCCGCGTAAATACCGAAAAAAAAAAAAAAAAGTTAGTATACTATGTACTTCTCCTGGTTCTAAGCTACCTCTCTATCAATTTTCAGCCAAATCGGTTCAGCCGTTCTCGAGTTATAAATAGTGTAACTAACACGACTTTCTTTTATATATATAAAGATGTAATATGCATGCAGCTACCGTAGAGTGCTTAGAGACGTTTAGGGAGAACATCCGTATAAGAACTATCTAACAATACATAGGTTTACTTAAAACTAAATAGATATATAGGAACAAATTTACAAGACGACCCAGTTGGCACAACAATGGTCACCATGCCGGACGGCCAAACAGAGGGTTGCGGGTTCGATTCCAACCCCAGACAAGTATTTATGCTTAGATATTTGTCTGGGGACTTATTGTTTCTATGTATTATAAGTATATATTTACAAAAGAAAAAGTATATCCGTCGTCTATCACCCATAACACAAGTCTAGTTACCTTAGCTTGGGGCTAGATGGCAATGTGTGGCATGTCATGTAATATTTTATATTAAATTAAATTGCTTTTTTCTCCACAGGTGCTAGTAACGAAACCCGATTTCTACAACGAAGAGACTCGAAAGAACCTCTTCGCTACCCTATCCGAATTGATTTCACTGAATATCGTACCGATTGTTAATACAAACGACGCTGTCAGTCCACCGATGTACATCCACGATGATACTGTGGTACCTGGAACTGGGAAGAAGGTAAGGAATTACAGTACAGATCTGTCCACTCACGAAGGCGCGCCCCTCCAGGGTAAATTTTCTCGGTGTACATTAATATAAGTGTCGAACGTGCTAACAAGATGTCTTAATGTGTGTGTGAAGACTATCAGTAGAGACAGCATACAGCAGAGATAGAATTATATATAGATTATGTTTACAACAACATTCATAAGGTGTGGAAGGGCGCGCCTTCGTGAGTGAACAGATCTGTACTTATCTCTAATGAACTTTTAAAATAGCATAAAGTAGGTCTGAATGTAGAGGGATGGAGAGGAAGAGGACGACCTAAGAAGAGATAGATGGACTGTGTGAGACAATACATTAGGAAATTAATGTGAACGATGAGATGACGACTAATAGGAATGAATGGAAGAAGAAGACATACTGCGCCGACCCCAAATAAATTGGGATAAGGGCAGGAAGATGATGATGATGAGAGTAGGCCTAACTATAGAGAAGGGAGCATAAATGAAACTATAACGTGACGAGCGCTTTATAGCTCATAGCAATCGACCATATCATTTAGCTTTTACTTCTAAGATTGAAACTACATTTCATCATCACTTTATTTGTATGAGCAAAAACAAAAGACATCTTCTATTATATAAAAATAAGTCGGGTTTTCCTTCCTGACGCTATAACTCCAGAACGCACGAACCGATTTAGATGATTTCGGTTTTGAAATGTTTGTCGTAGTCCAGGGAAGGTTTAAACGGTGAGAAAGATCGGACTTACGCGAGTGAAACCGCGGGGCGCAGCTAGTTATATATACAAAGTAAAGTAATAGCTAGAAAGTATAAGAGATATAAAAACAAAAAAGAAGTAGGTAAAAAATAGAAAATAAAAAGAAGAAAGTATAAGAATCATGTGTTGTCAGGACGACATTAGGTCAATTTTTTTTTAAGAAAAAGGGTGAAAACGGGACCCTATTACTGAGACTTAACTGTCTATCCGTCCGGGCGGACGGAAAACTGTCAGATCTGTCTGTCACCATGAACTGTGATAGCTAGACAGTTGAAATTTTCAGAGATTTTTTTTAATATTTTGGATTATCAAGATAAAAAGTATAACTAATGATAATTCAGAGGAATCAATGTATTTTTTTAAACGTATTTACATTAAAATCTATTAATTATTTAAATGATCGGATAAATGATCGAATATTACAATGTAATATCCGATCATTTAAATAGTTAATAGCATTCGCATGTCATGCCAACAAACATCTCTACATACATCCAAACTTTACTTTAGTAAGATATTAGTAGGTATAGATAAAGTTTAGTGTTCTAAATTCTCTACGAGAGTTATTATTATGGGTAATTTGATTCAACTCTGGTATTGACATTATTAATTTTAGTTGTGCCTACCTGTTTAATTAATTATTTGTTATCCGAAGATTCTTTGATCAAAATTAATTTAGTTCGAAATTAGGGAGTCAAGTACCTGTTGTAACAAAGGTTGTCAAAGTAACAACGTTCTTGCAAGTGTGTATTTCAAATTAACGAAGTTGACTGCTACAAATTATTAAAAAAAAACTGGCCTCTGGTTCTCCATTTATTTTCTATTTAAATAAGTACTAGCTGCGCCCCGCGGTTTCACCCGCGTAAGTCCCTATCCCGTGTGAATATCGGGATAAAAAGCAGAATATGCATTAAGCCAGGTCTCCAGCTATCTAGATAACTAGTTTCATCGCAATCGGTCCAGTACTTTTTGCGTAAAGGAGTAACAAATTTACATACACACACACACAAACTTTCACATTTATAATATTAATAGGAAGTAGGATTACCTAGCTGTAACATCTATTCACAACTATAACCATTGAATAAGTCCTAGCTTATAAGAGGCATTACAAGAAGCAGCACACAAAATGTAGATTCAATTCTAATAGTTATTATGTATGGTCGGAGTCAGAATTGCAGGTCCAGCGTATAATTCTAAAATAACTATTATTGAAATGTTTTTATTCTAATAATACATATTTATTTATTTAATAAATTCATGAGTTGAAAGACTTTAAACTTGACCTTAAAACAGAACTTAGAATTTGGCTTGAGTTAAAAACATTCTAATATCAGTTTTGAAGCTTTATTCCGACCGTACAAAGGTTAGGACATATTATGTTACTATAATGACTGTAGAATCTTTGTTAATATATAAAATATCTAAATAGAGCTCCGTGGGTATTGAACTTTTTCAAGTTATACTTCTTGAGGCGCGTTATGAAAATATGTAGAGAGTGAAATTTTAAGATGCGCGCGCATCTGTTACACAAATGTCACATGTTGAAATGTCAAAAATAAAACAGTTTGAAGCTGCGAGAGTGAAATTTTAAGATGCGCGCGCATCTGTTACACAAATGTCACATGTTGAAATGTCAAAAATAAAACAGTTTGAAGCTGCGAGAGTGAAATTTTAAGATGCGCGCGCATTTGTTACACAAATGTCACATGTTGAAATGTCAAAAATAAAACAGTTTGAAGCTGCGAGAGTGAAATTTTAAGATGCGCGCGCATCTGTTAAACAAATGTCACATGTTGAAATGTCAAAAATAAAACAGTTTGAAGCTGCGAGAGTGAAATTTTAAGATGCGCGCGCATCATGTAATACTTAAGTAACTAGGTACTTAAGTAAAAGCTGCCCGCAAAATAAATATCAGATGGACAGACAACTTCTCACGCGCGTACATAAGAACATGCACCCATTTTTTATTATCTTTTAAACTCTCAGGGTATTGGTATAAAAGACAATGACAGTCTCTCGGCGCTGTTAGCTGCTGAGATCCAATCGGATCTTCTGATCATGATGTCAGATGTCGATGGAATATACAACAAACCACCGTGGGAGGATGGAGCACGAATGATGCATACATACACCTCGCAAGATAAGGACCAAGTGGAGTTTGGACAGAAATCTAAGGTAAGATTTTCAAAAAATCAGAGAAAAAAATCAGTTAAAGATTTTAATTAAAAATATTAAATTAATAAAATTAAGAAAAAGATTACATTTGATCGTCTTAAAAACTAAGTTAGGAAGTGTCTATGCAACGTGCCCTGATGAGATGAAGACATGAGAAACGGTCTTATTTTATTTTCTGTGATCACGCTCTCAAGGTCTTCTAAAATAATGCTTCTATGTGTTTGAAAACATTACTTGTACATTACATGTACTTGGTAGTATAAAGGTGGACGCAGATTGATACGCGCCGAACGCGTCGAATTTTTGCCGTCCACGGAAAAAGGTACCTTATAATAATAGAGATAAGGTATCTACATTTATATTTCCGATGACGTCATCAGAGTCGTCCGCATCATCAGAGGCGGCCGACTCTGAAATAAATAAATGAATAAATGTACTTTATCTCTATTACTATAAGGTACCTTTTTCCGTGGATGGCAAAAATTCGCCGCGCTCGGCGCGTATCAATGTGCGGGCACCATAATGAGGTAGAATAAAAAAATCTGTCTATTGTTTCTGTTTTGTTTTTCTGTTTATGTTTTGGCCGTTGGCGTTGTCGAGTTCGTTTTCGAAGTATAATAATTGAGACATAAATCACAAATAAATAAGATATTAAAATTTGGCAAGCTTTCCATTAAATACCTCCACGTTATTTAAATTCTCACGATGCAGATAATCCAATTTATTTCCAGTTGATAGAAATCAGACACAATCTAAAGCGTGACTGAGGAAAAATGATTGGTTCTTAAAGTGATAATTTTATTTGGTGTAAGTCCCAAGACAATAAAAATTTGGTATTCTGTGTGTATAATCTTAATAACTTTGTGACTTAGAATTTTACTCACGAAACCTAAAAAAATATATTGACGTTCTTCTGCTTTAAATCCACGACTGAAAATTTTGTAATGAGAGTCTGTAACGCGTTTGAATCCTGTAGCAGGTTTTAGGAAATCATTTTCGTTCGTTTTCAGGTCGGCACTGGAGGCATGGATTCCAAAGTGAATGCTGCTACTTGGGCCATGGCAAGGGGTGTCAGCGTTGTGATTTGCAACGGGAAGCAAGATAAGGCTATCAAAACCATCATTAGTGGTAGAAAAGTTGGCACGTTCTTCACAGATCATGCAACTGCTGTTTCTTCAGCATCTGTTGATGTTATGGCTGAAAATGGTAATAATAAAAAAACAAGAAGTATATCGGATACTTAGTGTAATAATAATAGCTCACTTGTAATCTGTTTTGCTATTTTCAGCGCGAAGTGGCAGTAGAACTCTACAAAAATTGACGCCTAGTGACCGAGCGTCAGCTATTCATTCTTTAGCTGAACTTTTACTAGACAAACAAGACAAGATTCTTGAGGCTAACGCAAAAGACTTAGAGGAAGCCTCAAAGAGCGGCCTGGCCAAACCTCTACTCAGCAGACTTTCACTAAACCAAAGCAAATTGAAAACACTATCAGTAGGCTTGAAACAAATTGCCGATTCAAGCTACGAAAATGTTGGTCGAATACTAAGGAAAACTAAATTAGCTGAAAATCTTGTTTTACAACAAGTAACTGTACCTATTGGTGTATTGCTAGTTATATTTGAGTCTAGACCAGATTCGTTACCACAGGTCGCGGCTTTGGCCATAGCATCAGGAAATGGTCTTTTGTTAAAAGGTGGCAAAGAGGCAGCTCATTCTAACAAAGCTTTAATGGACCTTGTCAAGGAATCTTTACAAACTGTTGGAGCTGAAGACGCGATAGCATTAGTTTCAACTCGTGAAGAAATCAGTGATCTCCTTTCGATGGAGAAGCACATCGACCTAATCATACCTAGAGGTTCTTCCGAATTAGTAAGAAGCATTCAGAAGCAGTCACAGCACATTCCAGTACTAGGTCACGCTGAAGGTATATGCCATGTATACGTAGATAAAGACGCAGATGCTGCAAAAGCTTTGAAGATTGTGCGTGACGCGAAGTGCGATTATCCAGCCGCTTGCAACGCTATGGAAACTTTACTTGTTCACGAAGACCATGTATCTGGATCCCTGTTTACAGAGATGTGTAATATGTTAAAGAGAGAAGGCGTAACTATACATGCTGGACCTAGATTATCAAGTCAGTTGACGTTCGGACCTCCTCCTGCGAAAACAATGAGACACGAGTATGGGTCTTTAGAATGTTGTGTGGAAATCGTGTCTGGTTTGGAAGAAGCGGTTGATCATATTCATAGATATGGCAGTTCTCATACTGATGTCATCGTTACTGAAAATGGTAAGTCTATTTCAAAATTATTAGTATTAACTTCAGGCTGTCTGCTACTTTGGCCAACGGATCGACATTGATATCCAAAGAGGCAATGCAGCCAGCCTTTTGGGAAACTTATTTCGATTTTTCATATTATTATTTATTCCATTAAATTGGTAAGTTTGAAAATAAAAACTATAATGGATGTAAAGAGTTTGAAAATAATGCGATTCTGTAAGTCTCTGTAAGAATGATGCATTGTAATCGTAGACTTGACATCAAATGAGATTTAAAAATTCTGTTGACTTGACATGAGAATTTGGTTTATTGCTAGCTTATAAACAGCAGTAAAAGCCAGCTTAAAAACAGCGCTTAAATAAAGTTATTAAAATATTGATGAACAGGTTCAGCTTTAAGTTTCAGTTAAAACTAGCGAACTTTTACTAGTGAAATTCAATTTAAGAAAAGTGATGCTTATACTCCAGTGAAATTCCACTTCCGCATAGATTTTTTAGTATTTATCTTTGCACAAGGATGTCATGATATCAAGATAACTTAAGTCGTTTGACAATTCAATGTTATCACTTCACGGATGCGTGAATATTTTACGATTCAATAAACCTGTATCTTATCAGTAGTTCGAGCGTGATATCTTGTTTACAAAATGTTTACAAACGTTAGATTTGAACTTGACCTTGTAATCTTTATTTGTGTTTTGAGGGCAAACACATAATTACTATCCGATTTGATTAGCTGAAATAGTAATATTCGCTAATTTTGAATAGTAGAACTCGATCGAATTAAGTTATAGTCATTTATGGTACAATCTGCAACTTCTTCTTCTTTACGTGTCGACTCCGAGTGTTAATAATTTTTTATTGTTTAAGGATTTTATGTTTTGTATTTCCTTTTTATAAGTACATTTTATAATTTTGTATTTTTTTAATTACTATAATTATTTACATGCCAAATCCAGTCTAATAGGTTGACACAGCTACGGCATCGTCACTTGCTTTGTAGATATTTTGTAAGGTGCAGGAGGCTAAAGTGGAGGACAGCCGTAGAGTTCTAAAATTTGTATGGAATGTTTATAGCTCAAGCCGGACTTATAAGATCAGCTTGAGTTGATGGATTGTAATTTAAAATAGTAGCAGCTTTAAAACTTTAAACCCTTCACTTTTGTGGACTTCTTATCATAATCGAACCTGTGTCAGATTTTAGAGGTAAAGTCTAAGGTCCAAGGCAGCCGGTCTTTAACTAGTTTGCTTATTTTAAACCATTTCCCAACATCGTAATTCGGTGACGGTGAAACAAAACTCCAAACAATATTATTATTTACCTACTTAATTCTAAACCTTGATATTTCCAGGAGATGCAGCGCGTCAGTTCTTGGGCTCAGTCGACAGCGCCTGTGTCTTCCACAACGTTTCCTCGCGGTTTGCTGATGGGTTCCGTTTCGGTCTTGGTGCTGAAGTCGGCATCTCTACCGCTAGGATACATGCTAGAGGTAAAAACCTTCCAGTACTTCTTATGTGAATAATTATTGAAGTAATATAAAAAATAAGATGTTATTAGCCAATACGTTAGGAAGACATTATGACATCTTGCAATAGCTTTTATTGAGAACTTTTGACTTTGCTGATTTGGAACTGGCTAACCTCAGAAAATTTGCAATCGTTAAAGCTCTTGTCTCAATTTTAACTAACGGTCACTTGATTTTACGAAGTAAATAAAATATGTCTATGCTTGAAGCAGACGAAATATTTGAAGAGACTACTGTGACGCAGGTGGGAGAACGAGAATTGATGTCTGCGATTCAAAAGGTTGTGGGTTCGATTCCCGGCGCATTATTTGGATTATGTCTTTTTTAGGGTTCCGTACCTCAAAAGGTAAAAAAAGGAACCCTTATAAGATTACTTTCTTGTCCGTCTGTCTGTCTGTCCGTGTATCACCACCGATTTTCTTGTGAACTGGTGGACCTAACAAGTTGAATCCATACCAGATACTGAAGTATATAATTCCTATTAGGAGTATAAAAATCAAGGTCCTGTCCTGAGTCATCACGATAAAAAGATATGGGTTTTTTTGCGAAAACTTGTTTTCTGGTCAGGTTGCTTCTATCTGTTGTTTTGTTTGTCTCGTTCCTAAAAACTAACCCTCCAAATCTGCAACCTTCAGGTCCAGTAGGAGTTGAAGGCCTACTCACCACAAAATGGATCCTCGAAGGTACCGACCACACTGCTGCTGAATTCAACGAGGGCAAGCGCAACTGGCTTCACGAAAAGATGCCTGTTAATTGACTAGTTGATAAACAAAAGGAAAGTCTATGGCTTAAGGCGAAAAGATTGTTTATAAGGTAATTAGAGGTCCTTTGTTGGACTTCAGATTAGTTATATTTTGACGGGTTATGAATGGGGAAATGTTAAAGGTTTTTGCATATTGTACTTTCCGGACAACAGAGCTAGTAGTCCGTGTGACTATTTGATGATGTTGACCGCGAAATACGTCTTCACAAAATAGAGTTTATTTAAGAAAATATATGAATGGAAACCACACAAAATTGATATATGTATAAAGATACATCAGTAAATCACTAACAGACTATGTTCATCTATAGGTTTTGTAATTTTGTTTTTAATTAAAAAAATATACATGAACATATTTTACCATGTCACACGTAAAATACGTCAGACAGAATTAAGGATATAAAAAAGTATGTAAAAAAAATAAGTATGGAAATAAGTATGTGGCGCGTCGGGCGAACACCCGACTGCGACGCAGAAGGTTGCGGGTTCGATTCCCGCCGGGAACAAGTATTTATGCTGACCATAAATTCTTGTTTTTGGTTCTGGGTGTTTCCTATATGTATAATATGTATATATTTACAAATTAAAAAAAAAGTATTTAAGTAGTTTATCCGTTATCTGGCACCCATAACACAAGCATTAAGTTGCTTAGCTTGGGGCTGGATGGCGATGTGTAATATGTCCTGAAATATTTATTTATGTAAAAAAACCTTGTTTGTATGAAAGTATTAAAGAATAGGTAAATAGGGGGTTCAAAGGGTGTTCACACGATATTTACCTATTCTTAAAAAATAAAAATAATATAGGCTAGTACATAATTAAAAGTAATTACTAGCCTATATTATTTTTATTTTTTAATGTTGTACATCCTTATAGGATAAGTTTTTTGTGAAATCGAATACCATATTATTATTGTTATTGTACCTACCCAGTTTTTCCGAATAAATACTTTTTTTTCTGATTCTATTGAACCATAGAATATTAAACCGATTTGAAATTATCTATAGATTCATTTTGTGTAATTATTTTGTAAATAAGTAAACGGGATATAGGGCATGTTAAAATATGTAAAAGTACTTCTTTAGGTAAAAATATTAGCTCAATTTTAGAATAAATTTATTTTCGATAAAATATCTATTGTTATTTAAATAAGTAAGTATACAAAATATAGATCATATTCTATTTAAATAGTGTATTATTTTATAACAAGAAAATTGCGATTAATTTTTTTTTTTAATGTAAGTACTTTAGTGTTCTTGTAACATTTTATAATGGTTCTCTTAACCTAAGTAACTGTAGTAAACAAACCTGTGTCCGTTGGTATTTTTATCTTTGAAAAAGTTTGCTGTATTTGTTGTATTTTTTTGTGTGTTTCTCTCCTTACTTTTTGTAATACTACGAAGTTTTTAGGAGGGGTAATAGGTGACGAAATCCCTTTTCTAATGAAAAGTTAAGCTACTTCTACCATAATAGATTCCTACAACTATATTTTTTATTTAGTATAAACTATGATATCTTTAGATCTGTGAGTAGTTTTATACTTGGTAAAAACATGATATACTTAGTATACAATATTTTCAACAGATAAATATATCGTAAAAACTATAATGACTGAAACTTTCTTATTGAGATAGTCATTACATTAATCTAGTTTCTGAATGAGTATTTTGTCAGTCATTGAAAACAATCATTAAATTAACGATTTATTTAAAAAAAAAAAAAAAAACAGCGCACTCCGGGAGTGCAGGCAGAAGTGAAAACTGTATATCTGTGTAAAATCTCATATGTCGCGAGAACATACGCAAAGAGTTTTAGATGAAAAAAAAAAAATAGTCGGACGACAAATACTCGTCCGACATTTGTCGTCCAACAAATAGTCGTCCGACATTTGTCGTCCAACAAATTGTCGTCCGACATTTGTCGTCCGACATTTGTCGTCCGACATTTGTCGTCCGTCAATAGTCGTCCGACAAATAGTCGTCCGACATTTGTCGTCCGTCAATAGTCGTCCGACATTTGTCGTCCGTCAATAGTCGTCCGTTAAAAAATACCATATGTACGTCTTAATACACTCACAGCCAAATTAAAAACAGTAGGCCCAGGCATACATTTTCGCCGCGCCGCCGCGCCGTAGAGAGGGGATAGCTGTCTACTCTCCATCCGTCTTACGCTTTTTCGATCAGGTCACGTGTCCTGACGCGAGTTTAAGATTTTATACCCATTACAGAAAAAGTGCTCAACGCCGCTAAAGAAGTTTTCACTTCAAAAAAGGTTAATTATTCTTTTCGTTCTGCGCAGCTCAGCATGTATTTCCAAATTTAAATTTGTGAGATAGGTATCGCTAAATAACTACTAAGCTCGAATATAAAAATCTAAATATTAACAGTGACCCATCAACAATTAACTGAAACTTAGATTCAATAGACAATGAAAATCATCAATACTCAGGAACAATGCAAAATCAGTATTTCTTACTAAATATTTCTTACTAGACCCAGTTATTGGGAACAATAGATCTATCTGAAGCAGGCATCTCGTTCGAAACACTCGACGTTCGCTCGATAAATGGGAAGTGAAACTTTTTCTTTGTTAGTTATGTATTTGTTAGGCGTATGCGATAATGGTCTTTTGTTTCCTTTGCTCAATTGTGCTTTCGACGATTGATAAATGTTTTCAGTTTTTAATTAAGGAATTAACAGTTTTTCTAATGACTTAAGGCCGAAGATCACCCCCATCAATATAAACTTAAATTGTTAATTTTGACCGAAGCGTCACTGTATCAAATCTGACAAAATTTGCTTTTCTCTGTCAGTTTGGTCAGTATGAATGTATATTTGTTTGTACTCATCAAGAAGTTGAAATTTATATCCAATCTGGACGAAACCTGTATAGCACTAATTATTATACAGTGTTTATGACTAACAGAACATTTGTCGTCGGGTATTTTTGATTAGATTTAAAAAGGGGGCTACTGATCATTTATTGCTTGAAAAATTATATTGTAATTATCTGGTTTGTATTATCATTTCCTTTTAGACTAAAATTTGGATAAGCTTCGAAACGACAAGGAATTTTCGTTTGGAAATTACGAGTAGGTATACTTACTAGCTTGTTGAAAAATATTTCACTTAGAACGTCTAGAATTTGGACAAAAACAACAATATTATATTTTTTATGTATAATATTTTTTTTTAAATGTAGACTTAATAACGGTTAAATTGGCCGGTATTGTTAGTATGAAAAAGCTTAACAATTGCTCCACTTGTTTTCTTTTAATACATCAGCCGACTTTTTAGCGTATATTCTGCTTTTGCCCTTACTAAGGACGTTCATTCATAATGCCAGTATGTACCATAATCAAAAAGCCAAGTTCAAATTGTGCCAGGGTGTGATCCCGCGGTTAATTTCCATATTTTTCATTAGCATTACATACAACTTACAACTCTGTGCATACGTAATTTAATTACCAGATACAGACTCAAGGCTTGACTTTGAAATTACGATTATTTTATATTAGCCTAGCTCTATCTTGCGGCGTCGCTTGCATAAGTCCTATTCAAATATCTGGTAAATAAAACCTTCAGCTATCCCGGTATTAAATTTTATCAAAATCGGTATATTAAATTCTGCGTAATTGATATTTCTATGGGATCAAAACTTATTTGGACTGAAACCAAACAGAGCGTAGCTAAGTTATTGGTAGGTAGGTACTCTATCTTCTATACATATAAAATGTTTTGTGCTGAAACTTGGAGGGTGTGTTCTTTGTGTGTCGTAGACATACTTTATGAAAGGATTTTTCTAAATTCTACCCCCTACGGGTGAAAAAAGGGGCGAAGTTTGTATGGAATAACGTGATTCCTTGGTCCAATCTAATTCAAATTTTCGGCTTCTATCGGTTCGTTCGTTCTTTCGGTTGTGGGCAAAAGCTAGTCTTACAAAAAGTAATTGAATATTTTTGAGAATAAGCACATAGAAACCTTATATGTGCATAACTACGCGTTGTTAAAGTCATGTAACATTTACTAGCTATCTAAGAATAGAAGAATCTATGTCCTACTTAAGTTATAAACCACGGAGATACTAACTTGTAAAGCATTGCGATCTTGTGAACTGCCTAACTTCTCTGAAAGAAGGCTTTTGCCTTGTAGTGGGACATATTAATGGGTTAATTTTAACTTGAAATAGAAAGCCACAAACAAGATTAATGCAACAACTTAATAAATTAAGCAAATTATACTAACTAAAAATCTAATACTCGATATAAATATTTTGTTAAGAATCTATTTCATAAAATTATGTTTTATAATCCACAGTGAAAGTTAATGTGTTAATTTGTTACCTCTTCCAGCAAAAACTACTAAACCGTTTGCGATGAAACTTTGTTCTTAGATAGCTAAAGTGCTGTAAAATTAAAGGTTAATTGTTTATTGCAAAATTTAACGACATCAGAGCCCGGAGAGTTTTTTCGAATAGCAAACGTTACTATCACGTTTGCGTAAACGAGATAATTATACGTAAAGTAAAGCATCGCATAACTTCCGCTAGAGGCGCTTTTCAACTTTCCATACAATTTTCTTTTACGCTTACGTAGTAGTAGCGTTTGCTATTCGAAAAAGCTCGTCCTCATGGCTCTGATTCCTTAGAAATATTGGAATAAAAAAAAACCTTATATTTACTTACAAGAATTCAACTATCTACGTACCAAGGTTCCTCACAATCGGTTCAGTAGATTCTGCTTGAAGAAGTAACAAAGTAACACATTAACTTCACTCACACATCAACTAAAATTCGCATTACGGGAAAATTACTGCATCTTTGTCCATTACAGTAAATTTAATTTAAAATTTTAGACCACTATTGTTAGTACTATATCCAACTTGAGAGCGTTAAGTAAACTTCGCATTGTCCTGGTAAAAGCTAGTTTACATTAATCAGTAGTTTGCAGACATGTTTTGTAACTTTAATCTTTCATATTAAAATTTCTACACTCGTAATGGCTGAGTATTGTTACGGCGAGCGAGTCCCGTTTTGTGTTGAATGTTTGAGATTGTTTATTCCGGAATATAATTATATTGTTTGGTGAATGCAGACTATGGGTCAGTGGAAATATATAATAATAATAGCGTTTCGCGGTTTCACCCGCGTAACTCCCGATCCCGTGGGAATATCGGGATAAAAAACGCTTATGTTACTTCCAATTAATTATTGTATCCACATACCAAGTTTCATCTAAAAGGCAGAGTGGTTTCGGAGTAGTTTAAAAAAAATGTTCCTCTTTATAATATTACTAGCGACCCGCCCCGGCTTCGCACGGCTGTATTATGCATGTATTATATCTAAAAACCTTCCTCTTTAATCACTCTATCGATTAAAAAAACCGTATCAAAATCCGTTGCGTAGATTTAAAGATCTAAACAAAGGGACATAGGGACGGCGAAAAGTGACTTTATTTTATACTGTAGCGCTCCGCGGATTCACCCGCGTAATTCCCGATAGCTTTTATAGCCTTCCTCGACAAATGGACTATCCAACACTAAATTTTACACTAAACAAAAATATTTTTTCAATTAGAACCAGTAGTTCCCGAGATTAGCGCGTTCAAACAAACAAACAAACTCTTCAGCTTTATAATATTATAAGTACAGTATAGATTAAGTTTATTATGTATTAACTATAAGCATAGATAACGCCCTAAACTTGCTCCCATCGTGACGTACGAGGTGTTTTTTTAATACTTATTGTTTAGATAAGTACTTACCGATTCCCAATATCTAATATTGCTAACGTGTTGTGTCAGCTGTGCTCTGACGCCTTTACTTGCGTAATTATGATAAAATAATTAGTTTCGTTACGTTAATATGAAGCTATTATTAGCATTACGAAAATATTTTGATTCATATTTTTGTATCGAATGCCTATTTACGTAAGAATGTTTTGCGTAAATATCTCTAACATTTTATTTTATTTATTTACACAGATTAAATAGTCAATCTGATAGCACACATCAATACTTAAAATATTTATATTTTTTATAATAATAGGTGTGACCACTATCTTACACGGTAGTAAGTGATGCAGGCTAAGTTGTAGTACGACTGAAAGCAGCTCACCTCGAAAAATAAAAATAGTCTTCGCACTGGGCCATTTTTATAAAAAAAGACTACGACTCGTAGCACGTGCTACGATTCGTAGCAAACTTTAATATTTTTTTTTTAATATATATATGATAGGTCAGCGTTTCACCACTATCACACCTGCCTGATGGTAGGTGACGATGCGGCCTAAGATGTAACACGCCTTCCTAGAAGATACCTATTCACTCGCGACTTGAAGACCCCCAAATTGTACACGTCAGGAAAGACAGACGCAGGCAACCGATTCCATTCCCTTGCAGTACGAATAAAGAAAGACGAAGCAAAGCGCTTAGTGCGAACGTGTGGTATGTCCACCATGAATCGGTGCCGCACACCAGTCTGCCTGGTTGTATGATATTTCATGAATATTTCATACATACTCTTGCTATACAAGCTAGCTCCAAGAAGCCAGACTCCGATGGTTTAGTTTTAGACCACCAGAAAATATTGGACACAAAATGGTCACATTCAATTTACCAGGTCCACAAATTGAAGCGGAAAGATGTGGTCAAAGAAGACCTAAAAGTCAGATAAAGCGAAGTGGAGAGCGCAGACCCCACCATCAAAAGAAATAACTGCACAAGGGAGAGAGAGACAATTTTTATACAAAATAGGCTTGCATTTGAACAAAGGATTTTTTTCTGGAGGAGGATCTCACCTGATGGGAAGCGAAGATGAGGTCGAAGATGTAGCATGCTTTCCTAGAAGATACTTATTTACTGTAGACCAGGGGTCGGCAACTTTTTTAGCTTTTTGAGGCAAAATTTCAAAGTTTTAAAAGAGCCACATTTTTTTGCCATCAATAAAAATCACTTGCGTAAATAAAGTTTTTTGAAGATAGTCACCACTCCAAATGTCAACTTCTTCACCTGACTGTAGCAATCTATTCACTGTAGGGAAACTATTCCATGCGTTTATTATAAATAAGTGGCTCAACTCGTGGTATTTCTTTAAAATATATAATACTAGCTGCGCTCCGCGGTTTCAACCGCGTAACCCCCGATCCCGTGGGAATATCGGGATAAATTAAGATGTAAGCTGTCCTATCTTTCAAGTTGGATCAAACTGCACACGGTGTGCAAATTTGGTTAAATTTAGTTAAGTAATTTAAGAGTCCATAGCGCACAAACAACGTGACACGTAATTTATATATATTAGAAATCGCATATGGAACTAAAGAGCCACAGTTTCACCTCCAAAGAGCCGCAAGTGGCTCGCGAGCCGCAGGTTGCCGACCCCTGCTCTAGACTCTCAATGCCATTATTATTTGGATCATATATAAGTTAGCTATTCTACAGCATCTTAGTTTCATCTCCAGAACTAAGTTCTAATAGGTAATATGAAATCTGAATTGTGTAGGAACTAATCTTAAACTATAGCGCTATAGTTACCTACGTGACTAAGTTAATAATGCTTTAGTGCTCCGAACAAACAGATTACCTAATGTGAAACTGAGCAACGGCGTATGCAATATTGGTACTTGAAGAACAATTACTACTTCTAGGTACTTGTACTTGTATTGTTTTCCGCAATTAGACCCGTTTTGAATTGGGTCTTTTTTGCCTGAGAATGAAGTAGGCTTGCCCAGCACCTACTGCCCTCTCAGCTTAGTCGACCATATCCTGAGGAGAGAACTTGTCAAGACTTCTGGAGCCAACTAAGCCGCGGATTTCATCACGATGTTTTCCTTCCTTCACCGTAAGAGCAATGTCAATTATTAGTGCACATACATTTTTCCTCAGGAAAATTCATCGGTGCACGGCCGAGATTTGAACCCACGACCATCGGAATGAAAGTCGAGTTATTTACCACTAAGCCAACACCGGTCTCTCAAGAACAATAACTATGTTCAATTTTACTCTACCAATCAAGGGGTGTTTCACAATTGTATTGTTCGCAATTTTGTCTGTATTCTATAATTTCTACTACTATTATCCTACTTCTAGTGTTCTACTACTATTCTACAGCTTGTTCTTTATACTATAGACGTAATCTTAACGAACTGAATTTTTTTATTAGCGCAGTATTGACAAAAGTCAATCATTAATTTGGTTTAGAGTTTAATCCATTTGTGGCTTTTTGTGCGGGTTCGATTCACGCTGTCGAATAAGTTTATGTACAGATATTAGTTAAGGGGATAGGTTTGCCTGAAGTTCTGAAAAATGTAATGGAAAATACCACTTGCGTTTAAAGGATAACGAGTTTTTGGTATTTTACGTATATTGGTCTTTCGCGTTTTTTGGTCACTTATGCGTTGACCGCGGCGGCCACTTGTGCGATATCATTTTCTCGACTTGATGAAAAGAATTCTAATGAATTAAACATAAATAATCCACAAAGAGAACCAATGTTTTTCATTTGTAAAAATACAGTCACATCGGATGATTACTTTATCTCACCTCTTATTAACAATAAATATTTATTGTGGTCAAGATATTAAAGGGGTTTCTGTACCTATGTGTAAACTATAAATATAAATAAGAAAAGAACTCATCACGAAATATCTGAGACTACAATATCTACGATTAGAATCGTAGATATTGTAGTCTCAGATATTTCGTTATTACTCATAAAGGGATAAAATAGATAGATAGATTAGGCAAGATAGATATATAGATAAACACTTTATTGTAGGTACCATAAAAACAAAACAAAAAATTAATTCTAACAAAGTACCTACTTACATGATATTAAAACAAAAAAATTAAGTTAAAAAAAATTTAGAAAATTATAAGAAACTAAAAATGAAAAAATATGGCACAATGCCTTATCGCTAGAAGCGATCTCTTTCAGGCAACCCAAGATGGGATTTTTTAAATGTAAAAATTTGTACGATAGTTTGCTTGAAAATACATACAACGGAATTGAGAACCTCCTTCTTTTTTTGAAGTCGGTTAAAAGAGGTTAATCATGTACCTACATCATTTTTTTGTCGATATAAAAAGAGCTTTGTAACGACAAATAAATCGTTTTTATGTTTTTATTTTAGTAACGAATAGGCTACGAAACTACTGGACCGATTTTGATGAAACTTGGTATGAGGATACATTGAGTAATTGGAAATAAATAGGCTACTTTTTATCCCAATATTCTTACGGGATCGGGAGATACGCGGGTGAAACCACGGAGCTCTGCTAGTATTATAATAATAAGCTAACTCTGGCCTACACAAGTGGGACCAAGTTTGCAGTTGATTGATGGATGAGTTTTATTATTTTGCAAATATGTAGCGTACAATCTGCACTTACTTTGTGAGGATCATAAAATAACACATTCTCTTCAAAATTAACATATTTTTGTACTAAACATGTTTGAGAGTTATTATCGTATAAATTGTGTAATGGAATATCTTTTAGAGTGACCATGAACTCATGGTATATTCAGGGATTATTTTATACTGAAATATGTGCGATTCAACTAGATATCTTACCTGGTTTTATACCCGCCTCAAACAAATATTTATGTACCGATATTTGTTCCAGATTTGGGTGTTTTTGTATGTATATTGAATAATATGTATTTACAAAAGAAAAACATTATAAGTATAATATTATCTGTTGTGTAGCCACTATAACACAAACCTAGTTGCTTAGCTTAGGGCTTGTTGGCACACGATAGTGTATAATGCCCTGAAATATATATTGATTGATTTAACTTTGATGCCCTCTGATACAGACTTCGTCTAGTAGAGGCCCCAGACAATCGTCATATGGTAAGTTAGGTTGTTTGAACAAATAATGTTTTTATTTTATTACTTTATCATTTTCATTCTTAAACGCGAGATGTTTAGTAAATTCGCTTTTGTCGTAAAAACCGTCACCCTTATCACAACAGTGACAAGCAAATCCGGTTTAATTTTGAACATTTATAATAAATATGAACTTTTATGTTTTCCTTCTAATGAAGCAGAACGTGATTTCAAACATGTAAAATAAATAAATAAATAAATGAGGAGATTCATAGACAAATTAAAGTTGCCGATATAGTCCAAAGGATTAGTAAGCTGAAATGGCCATGAGCAAGACATGTGGTGCAACGAAACGAAGGCTCCTAAGCTCCAGATGGAGTCGAAAACTTTCGTTTAGCTTGCTGAAAGGTACTTTGATGGTTTATGTCTCTTATCTCAATTACCTGTTGAGAAACCTAGTGGTTTCATTCCAAAAAACTGGAAACTAAAGACACAAACCTGCAAAGACCAAAAAAATTTAGCTTATTTACCCAAGAAAACTAGTCAGAGATAATATTGGGATGCCTTACTTACTATCTACTTTTTATTTTGTTTCGTTTAGTTTTTTTTGTTAATCGCAAAACAACGTTTGCCGGGACAGCTAGTAAATTATAAAAAAACAAGTACTTAGATCTTTATTTGTTTTAATTTTTCCTAAACCAAAAACAGACAAAGTTCAAGACTACAATTCCATGAGAAAAACTCATTCTCAATCCCATTTCTCAGTTCAGAATTGAGAAATTGAATAGAAACTTTAAATAAGAGATATGAAATACCTAGTCTAAGGAAGTTCCGGGTGTTCGTCGTGTAATTGAATAGTAGCGGCCATTCTTGGGCAGTTAAATCCAGAGATAGCTGTAAACAAGGTTAAACTTTAAGAGGAAAGGGTACCGACACTCTCCCATACAAACGTAGTCGACTGTTTCCTCCCTGGATAATGACACTATCGCAAATATTTTTGTTGCATAAAACTTATAAATGCCATGACCATGCCCCTACATTATAATTAGGTAGGTAACTACTAGATTGGGTTATACATAGGTATACTTAGACTTTTTTTATATTTTGTTATTTTTAGGGTTGGCAGGTATTTTTTTTTCTTGAGAGTATTTTTCCACCCACAAACTTTCTTTAAAGTTTGGTGGATTTTTTTGTAAACTTTGCCTATTTTCTTTTAATTTATTTTTATATTTTTTCTGTTTTTTTTTTTAATTTTTTTTTTAATTCTTAATTTCTATGATAATTGGAGAATGAAAAAAATCAAGACATAAGGGCGTTATAGGTTTTATGCAACAAAAATATTTGCTATAGTGACACTATATCCAGGCAGGAAACAGTCGACTACGTTTGTATGGGGAGAGCGCAGGTACCCTTTCACTTTAAACTCTGTTTGCTGGTTTCACTGTTGTCCGAGTTTGTGAGAATTTAATTAAGGTAAATTCAATTTGTATTCATAAAATAATTTAACACGCAGTAATTATGTATTAAGTGGAAAATCAAATTTACAATATAATGATCAATGCAAAATTGTGGTTGATGGGTGATCCAAAATACACCCGCAAACTCCAGCGTCGGTGAAAATGATGTTTGTAACAACATCGAAATATCGGGCTCCACAAAATAAAACAAAATAAGATCTCGTCGCAAATTAACACATTATAAAATTGTATGAAAAACTATGAATATTGCAGTACCTACTTAAAAAGCCAATTTGTATAAAGCGTTAGGATAGATAGGTACCTCGACTTTCATTCCGGAGGTCGTGGGTTCAAAATCCAGTCGGCGTGCATCAATGGATTTTATTACGATAAATGGTGTATGAATTGAGATGATGTCTCTTTGACCGATTACGGCCACTGTGACCATTTCTGGCTACTTATGTAGTAGAAGATTATGAACTTCGATGTTCAGCAGCTCGTCTGCTCTTACGGTGAAGGAAAATATCGTGATAAAACTGGCAGCTTATAGTTGCCTCCAAGCGTTTTGATAGGTTGCAACCTCTGGACATGGTCGAGTAAGCTGAGAGGGTGGTACGGATGCTGTGTAAGCCTACTCCATCTAATTCATGCTTTAGGCACGCCTTTAACAGCGTCCTGATAAAGGCGAATATTTAATATTGTTTAAAAAAAATGTTTATAAAAGATTACAACATAATGTTGTCCTCTTATCTACACTAATATTATATAGAGGAAAGATTTTTGTTTTTTTTTATTTTTGTAACGAATAGGGTCTGAAACTACAGGACCAATTTTACTGAAACTTAGTATGTGGAGATTCATTGGGAATAACATAGGTACTTACCTATCTTATAGATTTTTTTTTTTCTAAATCGATTCAAATACTAAAATAACTTTATTTTATTACGTACAATATTCTAATTCCTTTCGCCTAAAACCAATATCGCATCTATCGCTCTAACTAACGGTCACAATACTTCTCAAAAAGTCTCCAAAAATGTTTCACCAATTTCACTGCTAATTCCTGTTCGTGGTCAAAATGGCACCCGGAAATTGTACCTGGGAGTACGAAATAGGTACAGTAGAGCTAGCCCGTTGCGGTAAACCATCTGCACCTTAATTGGACCAACTAGAATTTTATTTACCACTCTCTACCTTTTGGGAATTTGAATTTTCCGAATGTGGATCGTAACATCTTCCTATTAAAGGTTTCGTGAACAAGTACACTGGTGAATATTTTGAGGGTATATGTATCTAAATAGGTACAGGGTGAATTTTTTAAATGTACCTTCAGGACCACTTCCTGCCTGAGATGGCGAAAAATTCTAAAGGATTTAACCTAAAACTACATCATTAGATTTAAGTATGAAAATTATAAAAGACTTATAAAATGAGATATTTCCTAATATCAGCACTATCGATTTACGAAGGAATATATCGAAACATGAAAAATTAACTGTTGTGAAATAATATTGTAAAAAGGTAAATTATATAGTAAAACCATGATGAGTTTCTCATATTATCTTCATCTCATTGGTGGGCGTGTTCCAAACACCTATCTTAACCTAGTTTTCAAGACGATTCAATGTGATTTCATACGACTGATACCAACTGTATGGTGAAATTATGACTTTAACTTTGTTAAAGTTCGGATGATTGAGTAATAGTTTGAAATATCCAAAGCTATAGGACCGATTTTGATAGATATTTAAAAGATTGAAAGTCCGCGTACTAAGGTTACTTTTTAGGGTTCCGAAGCTAAATGGCAAAAAACGGAACCCTTAGGGCGTGTTCACACGCGTTAAACACGCGTTGAGCACGCTTTGAAATTGGTTCTATATATAATTTAAGTCTTATGACACATCAATAGATCTCAAATTGCATTTCTGCAAGCGGACGCGGAACGTGCGCGTGGCAAACGCGGGGCGTGCGCGTGGCGGGCGCGTGGCGTGAGCAGGTGGACTTGTATAAATGCAATTTGAGATCTATTGATGTGTCATAAGACTCAAATTATATATAGAACAAATTTCAAAACGTGCTCAAACGTTTTTAACGTGTGTGATGCGCGTGGCGGGTTGAACACGCACTTATAGATTCGTCATGTCTGTCTGTCTGCCTTATGTCATGATATATTCTTTTATCTCAATCCTGTGTCCAGATTTGCATAAGTGAAACCGCAGGGCGTATATAATATTACCTAAACATTAACCTTTTAAATCCGTAATAAAATTAACCAGTTCTTAATTTTACGAGTTTAACTAAGATTCGATGGTAAAAGGATTTCATTTAGTCCAGAATGGATCCCCGAGGATTAATCCAACGCAAGTGAATCCATTCAACTCTTTCATAATTCGTGAACCGTTTTACATCAAGGGGTTTATTTTTAAATTGAAAAGTAAATAGAGCTTAATATTAGCATTTTGTAAATACTTTTTAATTAGAGTCCCGTGCCTTGGGGTTAAAACGGGACCATATTACTAAGACTTCACTGTCTGTCTGTCACCAGGCTATGTAACAGACAGTTGAAATTTTCACAGATGATGTATTATTATTTATTCTTATTTAATATGCATGGTCTGCACTGGGCTATCTGAAAATGATTTTTAAGGATAAATGCGTCTTCAAAAATTGCAACTTTATTGTTGCCGCTAGAACAACAAACACTAAAAACAGAATATAATTGTAGGTACGGAACCCTTCGTGCGCTAGTCCGACTCGCACTTGGCCGGTTTTTGTATTTAGTTAGCATACCTACATGAAGTCCTAATAATTTCATTCAGAATGAAGGCAACTAAAATTTCTAATTATCGTTCACAACACACTCTTCCTAAAAAAACCAAATATGCAGTTTGCTACAATGCTCGTCGATAGTTAGGTATTGGGGGTTCCTCTTGCTCGCATCCGTGAGATTTCCCTAGATATCCACAAACTACCCCTGGATGGTGCTAAAGGAGCAATCTCCTGGTGGGAGGCTTCGACCACGGCTTGTTAAAACCCACCTGCACAAGTCGTATCGTCAAGCGGACTTGTCCGTGTTCCGATACGTAGGTCGAAAAAAATATTGTTTCACTGTCGTCTTCCTACCTTCACTCGCGTCTTTCAAAGCCCCCGTTTATTTGTGAGTCTTTGAGTCAAGAGCGTTTATGTATCTTCTACGAAAGCACGTTACATCTTAGACCGCATCGTCACTTACCATTGTTTTAGATAGTGGTCTAACGCCGTTATTATAAAAAAAAACGTGTGGCACTCGGAGACTGCCGCGGTAAGCTATTGCCACCTATTAAGCGAACGCTCGGCCTAGCTACATGGCTAAGTGGGGGGTGTTAGGTTTTATTTTCGTTACGGAATTTCTTGATTCGGTCGCCGCGCTCAAAGCCCGCGATAAAAGCTATGCAATAGCTTAATACTTCATGGAAATGTGATAAATAAATATGCAGCATTTAGATTACGGAGTTACGAGTATCTAGGCCTCAGTGATTTAGATACAACTAACTGTTTTCACTAAATACTCCTCGCTTCTACAAATAAGTACCGCAGTAAGTTTTTACGACTAAACTTAATATTAAAAAGCTTTTTAAAGCGAACTTGAATAATTTCAAAAACATTTGAGTAGTTAAATCCGACCAAGCGATTTAACGTTTAAAGAAATTAGCATTTTCAAAAACTTATTCATGAGAAAAAGCACTTAAGCCAATTTAAAACTATTCTATATTATTATCTCTTATAATATTGTTTTATCATTTAACTTTGATTAAATTTAAAAAAAGATTTGTATCTAGTTTTTTCTGTTCGGATTAAAGTAATTAATCCACTCGTGAAACTTATTAGCTAAGAGAATATTTTTTGAAAAAAATAAGATATTTCAGTATTAATTTTCAGTTCCATTAAATTCGAATAGATAAAGTGCCGAAGAGGGTGACTGAAAATTATTTGAGCACCAATAGATAGATCACCTTTCTCCTTTGTTCTCAACCTTTAATCTTTTGAAGTCCAATTTTAGATGCCTATAAATCTCAACCAAGCACGTACAAAATATACAATCTAATCGACAATCTACCCGGTTAAAATAGTTTGTAAGTACTAAAGTTTTATAAAACGGGGTATTATGTTTTATTTAGTTACAAGTATCCTTTTGCACGAGACAATCAACGTTTTTTGATCAAATGGCACATAGGTGAAACATCATTTGAATCTATGAACTAAAAGTAAAATAAACCAGTAATAAAATGTCATTAATATAATTTGTCATAATGAAGCTTAGTTCAATTTAGCTTATGGTGAGTCGTCATAGTTAAAATGTAACAAGTAGAAACGTGTTTCGATCTAGCGTAGTGAACCCGACTGCCGGCGGGCGGGTAGATTTTGACCGTATCAGACTGCCGCCCTTCGCGTGAGTTGGAGATACAAAAGTCACTATGTTTGTCTGTCGATAGGTACTTTTTGTCAGTATTTAGTAATTTAATAAATATTCATGAAAATATTTTATCATATCACAAGACACGTCATGTTGGCATACAGAATTATAGCCCTGTTTGTCTAAAATTAACTTTAAAAGTGATTACTTCAGTACAAAAATAAAATACCAAGAAGCTTTTAAAGAGCATTTTCTTTGATTTTCAATTCAAATCATCACTTGACATTTGAACAAAACTTTTTGCATAAATAAGTTTAGAGTCCCCAAATCCCTCGATGGGTGACGTCATAGGGTGGAATAGTACGTCACAATTATAGGTAGAGTTTGTGCTTTAAATTGGTATTTAGCTACCCTTATTTGGTTTACAAGGGTAAGCGGTATTTGGGTTTCAAAACGCATAGAATTAGTTGTCTCGAACTCATGTTAATGTAAAATCATGTAAATTGCCTCTTAATTGTCCAAAAGGTTCTAAATGTAGGTATTCTAGTGTAGGTTATATCTACTTTGTCCTGCAAAGAGTGGACTTCGCCAGCGCATAAATAAAGAGTTTTATGATGAGGACCTAGTAGTTATTAAAGGGCCGATTCAACTGGTAAATATTTAAAAGTGACCAAGTCAAAACGGATGTCTTAGAGCGGATCTCCGCTCTAAGACATCCGTTTTACGTAGCACCCAAAAAGGGGGTCACTATCTAGTGACCCCCTTTTTGGGTGCTACATCTTATCGTCACCTACCGTCAGGCAGATGCTGATGACGTCACCCGCGTCGCACGCACCGCACGCGCACGCTGCGGCCGATGCTAATAGTGGTCAAGCGCTGACAAATCCTACGTAAAAACAAAAAAAACCTTAAATCAAAAATCGTCAACGACAAAAAATCCTTAAATTGTCAAATCTGCCAAGTTTCATCCAGATCGGTTGTAAAAAAAGGCCTGTAGGAGCGTACCAACAAACTTAGGTCCTGAAAAATTAAAGCAAATTTTGCCAGACTTGAAGCAGACACACTTGGTTCGTTTCCCTCGCTCAGTCAATTATTAACATAAATAACTTATTTGTTTTTTGTTTGTTATGAATGTAGTGGTCAGTAGAGGAACAGAGTAGATTCGTTCGATTATTTTTATCTATAGTTGAGGGTAGGTCTTAGAAAGAAAACACAACTTGAGGGTAGATTTCATACATTTATCCCGTTCGAATAACGAACGTACCACGACCACAAGTCTTCGGCTACCTTCGAGCGAGCACATCTATCGAGCTCCGTTGTAGTACCGGTCCGCGCCGCGCATTACTTGTGGATCTTTGTTTCGATTCTTCGTAATATTGGACTGCGTATCAAGTCGAATATATTCCAATACATTTTGTGCGGATTTGAAAGTGGCTAGCCTTCGGTCCCCTTACCTTTGACACATCATCTGAAGGGGGAATTGAATACCAGCTCCCTATGGATTTGATGAACTAGGATCGTTAACACGTCTCCATCGACCAAAACCCTCGGAACACCTTCGAGAACAAAGGTTAGTGGTACAAAACTGTAACTCCCCTACAAATAGGTTCTAAAACTACTTGACCAATTTTAATGAAACTTGGTATGAGAATATACTGAATCCTTAAAACTAACATCGGGGTATTAGCACGGGATCGGGACTTACGTGGGTAAAACCACGGGGCACAGTCTTTCAAAAATTCACATAAATAAATAAATAAATAAATATTGCAGGACATTCCACACATCGCCATTTAGCCCCAAGCTAAGTACTAGACTTGTGTTATGGGTGCTAGACAACGGATATACTACTTATATACTTTTCTTTTGTAAATATATACTTATAATACATAGAAACAACCAGACCACAGACAAATATCTAAGCATAAATACTTGTCTGAGGCGGGAATCGAACCCGCAACCCCGTGTTGGCAGTCCGGCGTGGTGACCATTGTGCCAACTGGGTCGTCATAAGTAAGCTAGGTACCGAGAAAAAATACCGATGAAAAATATGGCGCGAGAATTTTAGCGCAAAGATATTATTTTCATTCAGCGGGACATGTTTTTCAAATGGTACCTACTTATATCGTAATTCTTATTTCCACCAGAGAAATAAGAGAAAATATTCTTTTCAAACGTCAAATATCAACAAATCGTAATCCATTTCTTTTACTTTGATAAAGCGGTAGGTGTTATAAAATATTTTTACGGAATTAATTTGCTTCGTGCGAAAATGGTAGGTAAAAAAATTATTTTCTGTTATTATAATTCTTTAGAAGTCTAGGTAAAACTAATGCTGAAACTTAATCTTGCGTTGTCGTGTTCCAAAACTGAAGTAAAATTATGTTATTGGTCTAACTAAGTACTAAGTAAATTGGAATAAGTAAATTGGTCTATTTAATTATGCTTCGCTTCGCTACTTGCCCTAGCCTTCTAACAAAGACTTTAGATTAGCTTCATTCTCTTTTGTTTTATCCGGTACACAGCTTCCGTTACATCTGGTTTTTGCGAGTGCCCAATGTTTAAGACTTTCCACGTTGAAACATTTATCCTTTCCTACTAATATTATAAATATGAAACTTTGTGTGTAACCTATGTGTTTTGAAGTGTGTGTGTTTGTTACTCCTTCACGCAAAAAGTACTTGACCGATTGAGATGAAACTAGGTATGTAGATAGTTTGAGAACTGGATTAATACATAGGATAATTTTTATCCCGATATTCCCATGACGAGAGACGAGACGCGCGGGCGCAGCTAGCGAACTGGTAAACAGGAGCCATGAATTCAAAACTATTTCTTTTCTGGTGCCGTTTCTGAGATATTAGCGATTTGCGCTATGTTTAGTTACCCCGAATAACTCTACTCACGTAGGTCAGTAAAGGTGGTTCTATTGTACTCGTAACACACGTTTTGTTCGAACTCTCTTCGAAAACCTTCATTTTCAGCTTGAACGAATACGTTCTCAACGTATTAATTAATTCGTATGAAATGATCAAACACGTATGTGATCTAATTTCTCCTTTGTAAAGGAGGCTACCATTCAGAGGCGTTTGTATTCATTGTCAATACGCAACCCATTGTGTTCCACGTTCATGTTACTTTGCAATGATTCAATTCGACGGATGGAGGCTTAAAGTTTCCGAAAATCGATGTGTTTGTGTGTATTTATGTGTAGAATAGCTTATAGTTTGTAGTTCCAAGTCTAAGGTTGTTCGAAACTAATATGTGACAAAATCTATGACAAAATCTGTGATAAAATATAGACAAAATCAAAATATGTGAAAAAAGACTTTGTCCCAGTTGTTCGGTTGGAGGAGAGCACCGAACTGTTGAGACTATTTTTATCCTAGTATAGTACGGGATCCCTTTTAGAACGACCTTCAACTAGCTGATTAATAGATAAATAGTATTTTATATCAAATTAAATAGGTCAAAATAAATAAATGTAGGTCAATAAATCAAATATTATAGGTCAATAAATATATAGCAAATGGGTTGCCTAAAAAAAAATCAGTTCAAAATAATTCATTACTTTTTTTCTTATTCTTTAAGGCTTGTCACTGGTTTGGGTTGGTTTGGTAATGGTTAGACAAATTCCATACCTACCAATGAAATACATAATCTTTATTTTAACCTAACTTTAATTCATTAAGCAGAACAGTGCAAATGATTAGTATTGATATTTACCTGCCTACCCAAGAGTTGTGACGGGAAAAATAGTCAACCTAAAGTTTACACATTCTTTATGCTACATACTTTCGATTGGTTTGAAAGGAGATAATTCATGTTTCTAACAAAAAATGCCCACAAAAAAAATGCCGGCCAGTAATAAAAAATGTTTCTATCTTGTAGAGAATAAACATTTTAAACAATGTTTACTAAAGCAACAAAGTGCTACGATCAACCATCGTTGAGGCATTTTACATTGAAAACCCAAAAAAATGCATTTTATAGATATCTATACCATAATATCCATATATTTTATAGATATCTATACCGTAATATCTTAAAAGTGGTCAAACGGATATCCGTTTGACCACTTTTAAGATATTACTTCAGAAATCAAAAATATAAAAATAAGTAGTAAATGGTTATCCATTTACTACGTTTTTTTTTTACTGGCCGGCACCTTAATTTTTGGGTACGATTTGAATGATGTCCTTTGTCTATTAACCAAACCAGTGAAAAATTTAAAAACAAAAAAAAGTTAATTATTCATATTCTGGACTAAAATTTTTACTTAACCCATTTGCAATATATATATTGACCTATTTGATTCGATATAAATTATTGTGGAGAAAGCAAATAAAAAAAATATATATATTATAAAATTACTTTTATCCATTAATTAGCCCAGTGAAGGTCGTTCTTAGAGGGATCTTAGACTAGTAGTGTGTGTGGCAGTCACCAAACTACTGCAATTTTTCAGAGTTTTATTTTTTGCCACGTAAAACAAATTGCTAATATTTCCCAACTAGCGACCCGCCCCGGCTTCGCACGGCTATATTATGCATGTATTATACATATAATCCTTCCTCTTGAATCACTCTATCTATTAAATAAAACCGCATCAAAATCCGTTGCGTAGTTTTAAAGATTTAAGCATACAAAGGGATATAGGGACAGAGAAAGCGACTTTGTTTTATTCTATGTAGTGATATTGATATCATTTCATCTCAAATCTAAGGTCAAACAACTGACTTGTTATCACCCACTTCTAACGTCGAAAATCGAGGAGAATTTCCAACTAGCACGAAGCTTACCTTAGGTTCGTAACTATCTCGAAATTCTCTAACAAACAGCAGTACCAATGTGATCGGTGATCGTAAATCGTACGAACACTCGACTCCGTGTTCCCTTCTCTGGGGACCATTAGACCAAGTCCTCTCCGATGTACTTCGAAGTTAGATTTTCCCACGTAAGAACTCGGTAATGGTTCTCACTTATAAACTGCAAGGTAACTGCATTAACTTGCCGTTTCGCAACGACTTGGGATTTTCTATTGCGGTGATTCTATTTCTACTGTAGATTTTGCGTGTTATTTGATTTAACTATATTTTGTATCTTGTGTTTATCACAAGACTATGGGAGCGGTGTTGACGTAGTGTCATGTACAGTATGCGTCATAAGTCCACTATCAGTTTGTTACAATAATATTATAAACAAGTATTGGACTTACGACCTTCTTCTATTAGATGTTATTACACAGAAACATAAATACTTGAAGTAAAACTACTCAGCGTGATTATTTTTTTGAACATATTACCTATGTCTTTAGTTGGCGGAGTGGAATAAGCCGCCCGCTACACCAATCGACGTGAGTTCGATCTACAGGTTATATTGTTATAATGTTCAAATAGTGTAAATTTTATTTTAGATATTTTTGGAGAACCTGTGGATTTAGAAAGAGAGGAAAATAATATTCCTTCACTATGAATCCATAAGCATGCATTGGACTTAGAGTTGCCAAAATAAGTTGGAGAGAAGAAAATGGTAAAGGCGTTTAAGGACCTACTAGTATTTGTCATTAGCAATCTAGTGTAAAAAGGTGGCTGTAACATTTCGGCCAATTAAGTTTAAAGTCTAATAGTTTAAAGTCTACTATTTCACACACACAAAAAACAAATATTTTATGCTTTTCTCATAATACCTACCAATAATAGAGAGGTCTATTTCATTACAAACAAAAAGCAAATCTTTTATGTTTTTCTCTTAAAAAAACTTTCTAAAAGGTGACAATACGCTTATTTCTTTGATGTACAGAAGTAGGTAGATTCTTAGCTTTATGAAATACAATAAGTTGTTTACGACGACGGAGAACTGAATTAATTTAACAGTGAAGGAGACATTACTGGCGTCGTTACGACACTGCAGATTTTAAATTTAAACACTCTTGGTTCTAAGGTTTCCTTGAAAATGTTAAATGACGCTCATCTTGGTAACCTAATGGCCTAGCTTGCTTCTAATCGGTTGGTTACATTTTGTTTAGGTATAAAACTGGCATAAAGATGAGCTTTCAAAGCATAAATTAAGGTTTTAGTCGTTAACATGGACGTATTAATCACTACATCACTATCACTTCACTTCACTACATCACTACATAGTATAAATAAACAAAATCGCTTTTTCTGTCCCTATTTCCCTTTGTATGCTTAGATCTTTAAAACTACGAGACGGATTTTGATGCGGTTTTTTTTTAATAGATAGAGTGATTCGAGAGGAAGGTTTATATGTATAATACATGCATAATGCGTGCGAAGGCGGGGCGGGTCGCTAGTACGTATATAATACGTCTATGGTCGTATAAATTTTAGTTTTTTTTTATTTTGACTAAAAAATATCGTTTTATTTAGATTTATATTAGGTTTATTTTTATATTTCACTAGCATTTGGTATTTCAAACTTCAAAAAATCTATTTGTAGATACTACTAGATACCTACTACTGTCTATTCTGTGTCTAAAACATTGAAGGCAGTTGCGGGCTTGGGGGTCATTAAATTTCGATTTCTATCTGGTTTATTTGAACGAAAAACTAAAATAAAGTAAAAAATGCTATAGTTTTGACTACACGGTCATTCTGCAATCAAGACATTTTGTTTACTCAAAATGTACAATCCAGACGTTATGACCCCAACCCAAAAGATGTTTACTTGTAGGTAGAGTTAAATATTACAAAATCTTTCAGTAAGTTTTCGTGAAATATTCCAAATTGTGGTAATCTAAGTAACTTTCAAAAATGATTATTTGGTAGAAATTTTACACAATTCTGACGGATGTAGTTAATCCTATCTCTCTGTTGAAACCTTTTACACAATTCTAAAAGAGAGGTTGGATTAACTAGCAGGATCGAAAAGTTTCGTGGTAATTTTTAACTCTAACAGTTTCAGAGTAAGAGAAAGAAAACAAAATATTTTATTTTTTTAAATTCAAAATTGGAAATAGTCATATTTCAGAATCTTGCCTTCGAAAAGGAAAGTTTCCATGTTATTTTCAACTAGCGACCCGCCCCGGCTTCGCACGGCTATATTATGCATATATAATACATATAAACCTTCCTCTAGAATCACTCTATCTATTTAAAAAAACCGCATCAAAATCCGTTGCGTAGCTTTAAAGATTTAAGCATACAAAGGGATATAGGGACATATGGACAGAGAAAGCGACTTTGTTTTATACTATGTAGTGATTCTACTGTTATCTGTTCTTTTAAGTAAGCTGAGTGCTGGCAGGGAAAGAAAAATCTACACTAAAATGTTTTATTAGAATATTAAACGTTTACCTTGTAGTTGACATTGATCAAGGTATGTAGGTATTCCTTGATCACATTTCGGTAGTCGTGGTGAAGATCCATCAAACACCGGCGTCGCTGTTAGCACCCAATTTACCTTCACGTAGGGCTGCTATTTAGATCTACCTCATCTTATCCCTTACACATTTGCTTAGATAAAAATATTTTACGCTAAGTATGAAAGTAGAAGTTTAACGTTAAGTAAAACACGAAATAAATTATCATTGAGCTCAACTTTACGTTGAGAAAATGTTGTTATGATCAACAGAAAAATTAATGTATACTTTGCGAAATAAAACAGTTGTAACATAACAATGATATTGATTAGTTAGGTATTTTTATTGTTAGCTACTATTTCAAACATATTTTATACTAGCTACGTTTCGCAGTTTCACCCGCGAAAGTGCCAATCCCGTGGGAATATCAAAAAAAAAAATAACCTATAGCCTTCCTCGATAAATGGACTATCAAACACAAAAATATTTTTGACGTGACAACGTCTTATAAATTGGTTTGCCGGGTGACACTTCAAGAAACTGCGTTACGCTCCGCTGACGTTATGCGCTCACAATGAGAGCGAGTGAGAGGCACGCGGGCATGGTTAGCCCGCCTAAGAGCGAGACAGACAGACATAAAAAGTGAAAGGCACGCGTCCCTTCCACTCGAGCACAGTTGTTGTCACGTAAAACTTTCGCCCGTATACCGACTTTACAGGCAACCACTTTTTATCTGCAAAATTTCCCAAAACTGCCATTGTAAACCTCATGCGGATCATATTTCAAGATGTTTTATCTTTATGGTTGCAAGACTAATAAAGAAGAAAAAGCTATTAAATTGTGGTAGCAAATAATTAAAGCACGTCATAAATAATGTTCCATGTAGGGTGGATGCTAATCATAACATGCATGGATCGTGATAGGTACTTGGGTTGAATTTAAAAAACAAACCGTTTCAATTTATATTAATCCGTGATCGGAATGGACAATTTTTAAAAGATTTCATGACAAAAAAACATTTTAATCTCATGCATAAAAAAGTTCACAATCAACAGTCCCCCTAACGATCCCCTTACGGAAAACGGTCCCCCTGTAATACTTTTGAAATTTTTACTAAACTATTTTTAAAATACTTCAAGATAAAGTTTAGGTCTGACGGACCCCCTATATACCCCCCCAGGGGAACCGTAAAGCGCTGAACTGTTTTAGATTTTTTCACGCTCAACCGTCCCCCTAGTCAAAGTAAAAGATTATCGAAAACTACATACTATAAAATTCTTCTTCTTCCTTCCCTTTTCCCACTTCATCCTTCTGGACTCCACTCTATTCCCCGTCAAATTACTTCCCTTTGCTTCAAACCTGAGTCATAATAATACAGGAAAAGTATTTTTGTAGTGCACATTTTTTTTCTGCTGAATATATGTCGGCAGTGGAGTACATTTACGCAAAAAAAATAAATAAAAAAAAAACCAAAACTTAATGTGAAAAACTTCCTGCAATTTCTAAATTATTGGGCATCTCAGTATTGATACACACAGTGACACGTAGGTACCTACCTTCATTTAGAGCGCGCTTAAACTCGCTGGCGCTAGTATTGTGTCCATGGACTTCGTCGTTTTGTTAGTAACACTTAAATGGTTATAGCTCTGAGAGTTTTTGAGTTAGCTCCAAAATAAAAAAAACAGTATTTTTTATTTTAATGTGCTTAAAACATACCGAAATTTGTGCACTACAAAAATACTTTTCCTGTATATTTAGAGAACTGAATACTAAGTATCTATCAAGTCCTGTACTCTTCTGGTGGCATGAATATGGCTTGACCGAACCATGCCAAGAAAAATAATATTATTGTGTATCTAATATCACTACACAGTATAAAATAAAGTCACTTTTCGCCGTCCCTATATCCCTTTGTATGCTTAGATCTTTAAAACTACGCAACGGATTTTGATGCGGTTTTTTTTAATAGATAGAGTGATTAAAGAGGAAGGTTTATATGTATAATACATGCATAATATAGCCGTGCGAAGCCGGAGCGGGTCGCTAGTTAGTATTAAATAACTGTCTCAAAATCCTTTGCGTAGTTTTAAAGATCTAAGCATACAAAGGGAAATAGGGACGGCGAAAAGTGACTTTATTTTATACTATGTAGTGATTATTTAATCTGTGTTAGTACAATATCAAAATAAGTTTTAAAGAAACACTAACGCGAGTAAGACCATGGCAGCTGATATAAGTAATGGCTCAAAAGAGCATGCAAAATAGGGGTAAAAACTAGGTAAAATCTATGCTATAGATATCCTGGCCTTCCCTTTGTTCCAAAGTTATTTTATTTAGATTTTGTGAACCCTATTGTACTTATCTACAGAGTTGTTTAGTATTCATTCTCCGTTCTTACGCGAGGGGGTTTCTTACGTGTAATATCTTTTAAGCTCAGTTTATAACAGCGATGTTTATTGCATGCACTAAGCAGTGAGCACCGAGGAGCAGCCCTCAGATAAGTCTTACCCTATTGTTACTTACTCGAAACTTTTTGAGTGTGGTATTAAATCTTCTTTTACAACATGGAGTTCTTAAACTTTTCTATTGAATAATTTCATCATCTCCCTAACTCGTAAATCCGAATTGTTTGAAACTTGTAAAATAACAAACGTTCATCTTTCCCTTTCACTTCCTACTTTTCCCAACCATAATGTGAGTTTGTGAACAATGTTGCCAACATTAAAAGATTTAGTGAAATAATTAATTTTATGTAGATACGAAGTAATGTTAGGGTAATTAAATGATTTAAATTATACAAATTAATCCATTTGTTTTCGTTAATTAATTTGTTAGAATTCAAACCGCAAAACCAAATTGATGATCAACAAGTGTGTAGAGATTCATGTCATTTTCATCACGAAAATAAGACTTTCTAATTTTTTTTTTATAAAGCGATATGCCATAGATACAATTTCTTAACGTCTAGGTGAAAAAAGTAATTTAGAAATATTTGAAACGTTTATCTTTTTTTTGTCCGAAAATTTTAAGGTAATTTAATTTTTTACACAAAAAACAGCTGATTGATAGAGTTAGAGGCCATTGACCTTTGGATTCTATTTGTTTATTGAGTTTCGACTACTATTTTAAACATTTACTAGCGACCCGCCCCGGCTTCGCACGGCTATATTATGCATGTATTATACATATAAACCTTCCTATTGAATCACTCTATCTATTAAAAAAACCCCATCAAAATCTGTTGCGTAGTTTTAAAGATTTAAGCAGTCAAAGGGAAATAGGGACAGAAAAAGCGACTTTGTTTTATACTATGAAGTGATTCCATAAAGGCCAACTTGAAAACTTGTTGGACTTGTAAATAGAGTTGGATTATTTTAAGTCATACGTTTTAAGTAAAGGTTAAATTATGTTTAATTATTTTAAGTGCATCTTACCTATGTATATCTTAACTAATAGTACGAGCACATTAAAAGTGACAACGAATCTAATTCCAGACGTTTATTTTAAGTGCCCGTTTCTGTAATAAAAACACGGAAATGTACTTTACTGCAAAAGTATAAAGTAAAGCTAAATGAAAGTATGAGCATTAAAACTTTTATTTCGAAACTAGACTTAATTAGATACTTAGAGAGCATTGTCAAACGAAGAAAACTGTATGAATAATGAAACTTAGAAAGATAGATTTAGACTGAATTACTAATGACGTCATAGCACAGTCACGAGGTCTAGAAATATTTATATAATTTGTACACTTCTGTGACTATCAGAATATCCATAAGTATTACAAAATGACGATATCGTTCGTAACCAAGTTTGATTGAAGTAACAAATGCAAAAAAGAGGTTTGATTAGATACATCCTCTTTTCTAAAATGAGTTACACGTTATGACGCAAGTCCTGACTGAGCGGGCAGCCTCGCGACGTTTGCCTCGCGACGTTTGCAGCCTCGGTCGGTAGAGTTTGCTGCGAGCGAGGCATGTTCTATTAGGGCAATACGGCGAGCGCGCGACGTTAAGGTTTGCGTGACGTATGCGTCTTAAGAAATTACGACAATACGCAATCTATAGTTATGACGCAAACGCAGTCACGACACAATGCACTGCACTGCATAAGAATACGGCGATCGGCCTGCTGACTGAGCGGGCAGCCTCGCGACGTGTGCAGCATCGGTCTGTAGAGTTTACCGCCGGCGAGGTAGTCCTGACCGACCAAGGATTTGCCTCGCGCGGCTGCCTCGTGAGGAAGCTCGCTCAGTCAAGACGCGGCTAAGACTTTACACCAGTTATATTCAATTTTCTTACATTTTGACCAATTAAAATGTTAAATAACGAATGCCTAGGTTGAAGTTACTTGACGACCTGTAATTAACATTTGTTTACCATGCCTCAATTAATTCCCGTTTATCTTTAATCTATTTTCAATGTCCTTTCGGTTTTCGGAAGCTGTTTTTCTAATAAATAAATTTCGTTAAACTAGACAGTTTGACCCTTATCAACGTTGAACAAATAAGGTTGAAATTTGCATAAAACGGAAATTAGGTACAAATATTAAGGGCCTCGGTTATGGGCATCTTAGGTAATAAAATTCATTGTTTTATTTGAAAAAAAAAGACTTTCTGGTTAAAAAGACAGGGTTGTTGATAAATATCATAATAAGAAAGCGCTTGAGGGCTACTTCTGTGCACCTTAACTGAACAATTTTTGTTTTGCTATTTTTGGTAATTCTAACATAGGTATTTGAAAAAAACGTTGAAACTTAATGTCAATTCTAAAATCCGCATAATATTATTTCAAAACATAAAAAATATGTATAATTTTAAGGTTTATGACCTCTCCGTAAGTAACAGCTTTTTTAGTAGACATAAGCTAAACATTACGAAAAAATTATAGAAGTTCCAAAAGTCGTAGAAAAAGTTGATTATTAAGGTGAACATAAAGAGCCCTCAAACCCTTTCTAATAATATGATTAATACTTCTATACTAATATTGGAAATATTTAATTGTTTGTTTGTTTCCATTGTATAGTCCCCGAAACTACGAAACCGATTTATATTAAACTTAATATTAAGATACATTGATTAATTGTCAGTAAGATAGGCTACTTTTTATCCAGATATTCTCACGGGATCGGGAGTTGCACGTATCAATAACCCTGTAGACCTATGCTATTCCCATAAGGATAATGTATTATTATTTTGTTATGTTTCTAATACTTCATATTTCACTGCATTTAGGAGATAAAACACAACATTATTTATGTAACCCAGAGTTAAGGAAGTGGTCTCAAAATGATACATTACCCTCTTAAATCATAAAAGATAAAACTGAACGTTTTCCTGTTGTATATTCTCACTGAGTGATCAAAATAATGCACATACAAACTACCTTAATACTACTTTAGTTTTTTAGGGCAGTTTTATACAGTATGACAAATACCCTGTATCCCTCTTAAGGTAGGTAGGTACTGCTAGGATATTGTCTAAATAATAAAATATATATTATTTTGCATGAAACTTTCAGAATTATTTTAAAATAAATTTGACAGAAAATTTACTTTATTTACCTACTTACAATTTTTAAGATAGGTACATCAGTACAGTTTAACATCGTTATTAGCAGCGTTCTTTTTTAGTAATTAACTGTGTTGTCTTTTAAATTTCCCACATTTTTATAAAAAATACTAAGAAAAATAGTAAAAAAAAATACTTACTTCATTTTTAGCCTTTTTTTGGGGTAAAGCTCGGGTGTACCTTGATGTGTATAGGAGGGTTTTCTTTACGCACTTTATTGTTAAACGTTTAAAACTTATTGTTATTGTAAAATAATACGACAGCAGTATGTAAAACAAATCTAGATTTTTTTCACGACGAAGCTGCGAAGATACAGGGTGAGATACGCGATAGTGTCGGTTGTATGCCCCTCCGTAATTATCCCAAAGATGAATCCGTGGGCCCAAAATACTCGAATAAAACATAACATTTTAGGTAAATTTATTCATGTGGAAAAGCCTAGAATGTTATTTAAAATACCCATATTTAGATTATAGGAACTAATCTTACAAAACGTTTCAATTTTCTCTCATTTTCTGAGCTATTAAGTTTTGAGTTTGGGTTAAAGCTCTTAATGGCTATCAAAAATTGACTCCAATTTAATACCGATTTTGTATCAAAAATTGAAGCCAATTTTATACCAAATCGTTGAGAGACCTCTTAAGTGTATTTTTTTACGAGTTTTTGTTTAAATTCAAGGTCCGTGGCAGTCTATTATTTCGTAGGAAAAGGTGTTAGTGTTGCAAGGTTTGGAGCCTAGGGAGCTACAATTTTGAAGTACTACTGTAATTTAGTAAGTTACATACCTACCTAAATTATAAGTAACTAGCGACCCGCCCCGGCTTCGCACGGCTATATTATGCATGTATTATACATTTTATAAACCTTCCTCTTGAATCACTCTATCTATTAAAAAACCGCATCAAAATCCGTTGCGTAGTTTTAAAGATTTAAGCATACATTGGGATAAAGGGACATAGGGACAGAGAAAGCGACTTTGTTTATACTAGGTATGTAGTGATATATTTTAGCACGTTTGTTAAACATTTGCTAGGTAGTGAAACTATCATAATATTTTATCTTTCGAATATTTTGTTGTTTGTCAATAACTCACGTTTCGATAACTTCACAGCTCTGCAGGCAGACTGAAGTGACAAATAGTAAACAAAAAAAATAGTCGGACGACAAATAGTCGTCCGACATTTGTCGTCCAACAAATAGTCGTCCGACATTTGTCGTCCAACAAATTGTCGTCCGACATTTGTCGTCCGACATTTGTCGTCCGTCAATAGTCGTCCGACATTTGTCGTCCGTCAATAGTCGTCCGACATTTGTCGTCCGTCAATAGTCGTCCGACATTTGTCGTCCGTCAATAGTCGTCCAACAAATAGTCGTCCGACATTTGTCGTCCGACATTTGTCGTCGGACGACAAATGTCGTCCGTCAATAGTCGTCCGTTAAAAAATACCATATGTACGTCTTAATACACTCACAGCCAAATTAAAAACAGTAGGCCCAGGCATACATTTTCGCCGCGCCGTAGAGAGGGGATAGCTGTCTACTCTCCATCCGTCTTACGCTTTTTCGATCAGGTCACGTGTCCTGACGCGAGTTTAAGATTTTATACCCATTACAGAAAAAGTGCTCAACGCCGCTAAAGAAGTTTTCACTTCAAAAAAATTGAAAATTGTTAAATTAGCTAAATCTTACCCCTTTATACGCAGAATTAGCTAACGGTGTCCTGGGGCCTTTCAGTTTTTGTCATAGTTTCAGTGGACAAGTCGCGAAACATTAGAAATAAACATTTTCTTAGGTAAAATATTAAAATACTATGAACAGAGCTGTATAAACTTGTACAGTCACATTACCAATTAGTTGAACCCCACATGACCCAGAGCTCACTCGCAAATCTGTAAGGTTGTAAAGTAATGTTAACTGATTCTGTTTTTTTTTATTCAATATACTATACAATACAATAAAAACAATAGGTAAATACTATATTTTTTACAGATATGGGAATGAGCTATGGGTCACATGGGGTTCAGCTTATTGGTAATGTGACTGCACTTAAAGGTGCTGTTTTTAAGGTATAGGGGCTGTTTTCCCGCAACTAGACCTCAAAGTTCCTTTTTAACCCCCGACGCAAAAACGACGGGGTTTTATAAGTTTGACGTGTCTGTGTGTGTGTGTCTGTCTGTGGCATCGTAGCTCCCGAACGGATGAACCGATTTTGATTTAGTTTTATTTTGTTTGAAAGGTGAATTAGTCGCGAGTGTTCTTAGCTATGTTTGATCGAAATCGGTTTAGGCGTCTGAGGGGTCATAAATTCGGGGTTATTTTTTTTCTTTTTGTAGGGTTTCACGTACTTATATATTTTTTGTTTTATTTGTGGCCTTTTTTTCATATTTTTTTTGCTTGTTTTAGGCTTTTTACGTTCATACTACTTTTATTATTTTGTGTCGGGGGTTTTTTAAATTTATATATTTAATTGCGTGAGGTTCTTGCCCAGCACCTCTCAGCTCAGTCGACCGTGTACAGAGAAAATAACTCGTCAAGACGTCTAGAGTCAACTAAGCCGCGGGATTTATCACGATGTTTTCCTTCACCGTAAAAGCGATGTCAATTAGCGCTTATAAAATTCATAAGAAAAATCTGCTGGCCGGGATTCGAACCCACGGCCTTCGAAGTAAAAGTCGAGGAATCGATCACTAGACCAACACCGCTCTCAGAGCTGTATGTCATCATCATCATCTTCCTGCCCTTATCCCAATTTATTTGGGGTCGGCGCAGTATGTCTTTTTCCTCCATTCACTCCTATATATTAGCCGTCATCTCATCGGTCACATTCATCTCTCTCATGTCTTGTCTCACGCAGTCCATCCATCTTTTCTTCGGTCGTCCTCTTCCTCTCCATCCCTCTATATTAATACTCATCACTCTTCTAGTCACATGCGTCTCTTCTCTTCTCATCACATGTCCGTCCATACCAACTTAAACGGTTGCCTTTTACTTTTTCAGTAATCGGTGCTACTTTCAGGCTTCCTCTAATATATTCATTCCTTATTTTATCCATCCTCGTTACTCCACACATCTATCATTTCAGAAATCATATAATATCACCAGCAAAATTAATCCGAACTATCGAACTAAAATCACGGCATCTTTGCGACAATCTATTATTAAAAAGGCGTCCACTGATCTCCGCTGCATGCATTCTCTCATCCTTTTTCTTCACGGCCCAGCATTCCGATCTATACATGACGACAGGTCTATCACGGTTTTATAGATTTTAGCCTTCAGATAAAGGGGCATCTGTATATAGGTATAAAATATAATGTTTATTATCTATACCTATCACAGTAAGTATTTTTTGTAACTAAATTAAAATTTAAGATATTATGTCTCATAGCACTAGACTGTCTTTATTTTTTATTACGTTACAAAGTTACAATAGAAAGATCTTATAAAAAGTAGGCGCTAAAACCATTATGTTTGCGGTGATTCTATTTAAGTGCCATTGTTATAATAACTTTTTATTTTCACTTCAGAAAGCTTATTTGAAATGTCGGAATGTTCAGTAAATCCTTTGAATTACTTTTGTCAAATCGCTTAGAAATATAATTCAAGTTTGAACATTTTAATGGTTTTCTGACAATATTCTTCGGATTTTTGCCGAATTGAATGATCATGCCATATTGGATGGACTTATCCATGATTCATGACTTGGTCTTTAATATCATACACCTGCCATCCTGATTTGAATAATGGACTAATTATTATCAAAGTAGGTATATTTGTAGCTTATATGCTACATTAAATTAAACACAACTGAGCTGTTATGTAATTGATGAGTAGTAAGGTCACTGCATACGTAACGTGATTTTTCTCGTGTCGGATGAAACGTGATATTTTTACATGAAACTAGCGACCTGTTCGGCTATATTATGCATGTATTATACATATATAAGTAATATACCATGTAATAATATACAGTAAATAGATGACACTGTGTCGTTGTCCTGACATATTTATTTTAATTTATATATTACCCCTTTCCTCCTTAAATCCCTATCACGTTATAAACAACCCACCCATCCCCTTCTTCAATTCTTGTCCATCCAAAGGTTGCCTGGAAGAGATCGCTTTAAGCGATAAGGCCGCCCATTGTGCCATATTTTTTCATTTTTAGTTTCTTATAATTTTCAAATTTTTATTTAACTAAATTTTTTATTTTTATTTTAATATCATGTACCTAAGTAACTACTTTGTTAGAATTAATTTTGTGTTTTGTTTTTATAGTACAATAAAGTGTTTATCTATCTATCTATCTATCTATCTGTCTATCTTTTGCAATTTTTACCACTTCACACTGTTTTAAATTCTCTTAACCATCCTATCTAGATAAAGATACGCCTTAAAATAATTGAATGACCCGCCCAAACTGTCGTACTTAATAAAACATTCACTAAAACCTAGACTCAAGGTTCCCTCAGAAAAAATGCAAATAAATTGTAGGTGGTTTACTCCAAGAATAAAATAGAAGAGTATCTTCATCCAATGTGACACAATTCACATGTTATCGTGAGACAAACGACGCAATCTCCGCACCTTGGTACCTACACTCGTCAAGGAAGATAGCTACGGAGTTATAAGTTTGCAAGCAACTTGACGATCCTACTCATGGTCTAACTAAAAATCTACTGATCTTACACTAAGAACAACTATTAAAGGCATTACAAACGTAATTTATATATAATTTTTTGGTGACATGATATTTTTTTGGAACGATAGTTCCTTATCGCGCGTTGCAAAAGGGGGCTAAGCTGAAAAAATTAAGACCAAAAGTTGTAACGCCACTTTTGTAACGACACTACTGACAGCTGTCAAACTTAAAACAGATAAATCTCTGCAGCTATTGGTCCTAGGCTGGCGGTTCTTTAGGGAAAGTGATAGGTCTCATCGAGGACTACATTTCAACTGACAGCTGTCAAACTTAAAACAGTTATATCTCTGCAGCTATTTCGCATTGAACAGTGTTGTGTCGCGACGATTATTTACAAAAAAAAACAAAAAAATATTACAATTCCTTCACTAATTAATCGAAAGGAACTTCGTTCCATCTGGGTGTCCCTTGACACCTCTCAAGTTTTTATTTTTAAATACGATAAAGTGAACAAAACGCAGACTACGTGCGTAAGGGGTCCCTTACGCACGTAGTCTGGGTTTTGTTCACTTTATCAGCCTACAGGATTTGATCGCCCGCCTCTTAAAATGACTCAAACTTAGCTTCATTAAATGCCGAAATTCTTTTTTTTTTGTTTATTACCTAAATAGCGAGCTCAAAAAAAGTTATTGGGAAATTTTCGATCCAAGTCGGCGTAAAAAATATTATTGGAGACAGTATTAAATAGATAAATCTAGTGTGGGGACCACAGGTAAAAAAAAAAATGTTAAATTACTCGTAAGTTTGTTGAAATAAATAAATTATGATTATTAATCTAACAATAATCAAGCACATAACATTGGAGTTTTTAAGCCTAGGGTGAGTAGGTACTTTCAACGCGAGCACGCTACATCCTCGACCTCATCTTGGCTTCCCATCATCAGTGTGCCTAATTCACGATGCACACTTAATTTGTCATCATCACTACATAGTATAAAACAAAGTCGCTTTCTCTGTTCCTGTATCCTTTTGTACGCTTAAATCTTTAAAACTACGCAACGGATTTTGATGAGGTTTTTTTTAATAGATAGAGTGATTCAAGAGAAAGGTTTATATGTACAATACATGCATAATATAGCCGTGCGAAGCCGGGGCGGGTCGCTATTACATAATAAAACAAAGTCACTTTCCGCTGTCTGTCCCTATGTATGCTTAGATCTTTAAAACTACAGAACGGCTTTTGATGCGGTTTTTTTAAATAGATAGAGAGATTCAAGAGGAAGGTTTATATACATATATGTATAATACATGCATAATATAGCCATGCGAAGCCGGGACGAGTCGCTAGTGAGTTTATATTAGTCAAAATTATGTGTGATTATCGTAAGCGCTTTGTTTTTTTACCCACGACGGAACTGAGGGCGGTGTATGCATTCAGGGTGAGAGAGTATTTATGCACTCAAATGTTTCCATTTATCTCCAAAACGGCTGGACCGATTTAGCTATGGTTTCTGTAAAATGTTTGCAATTCATTGACGATGGTTTGTAAATAGTTGTTACAGTGATTACTTTATTCCCTGTAATTGACATTTTATGATTAAACTCATTCTCAACGAATTAAATTGAAAGGTTAAGCATGTACAGTCACATTACCAATTAGCTGAACCCCACGTGACCCAGAGCTCATTCGCGTATCTGTAAAAAATATAGTATTTACCTACCTAAAAAAAAATAAAAAAAAAAACAAAAAAATAGGGGCATGGCCATGGCAGTTATAAGTTTTATGAACCAAAAATATTTGCTCTAGTGTCATTATCCAGGGCGAAAACAGTCGACTACGTTTGTAAAAGTTTGTATGGAGAAAGCTCCCGCTACCCTATTTTTATTTTTATTTATCTAACCTCGACGTTTCAACTATGTTACATCGAAATGTCGAGCTATGAGAAATAAAAATACGCGATTAAAACCCGGGGAAATAATGAATGTTCCAATCTTTTGACTCGTGTGTAATACCAATGTAAAATACTTACCTACGTATCGTACCTTACCTGCGAAATTCGAGCTTATTGTCTCACGCTCGTAGGTAAGGGACGTATTATCTAGGTACAACTATCCCAAACTACAATTTCACTAGCTAACTACTTTAGAAGAGATTTTATGAACGTTCTTATTGTGAAACTTGGACCATTTTCACGTGTTACGACTTGCTTAATTTTATTTGGGAGACACTAAATTAGTACAGATGGCTATGGTTCTTGCTTCTTATCTCTGTTAATATGATTTTATGTACTTAATCGTAAAGTAGAGTTTGCTAGTTTTTTAAGCTATTGCATAGCTTTTATCGCGGGCTTTGAGCGCGGCGACCGAATCAAGAAATTCCGTAACGAAAATAAAACCTAACACACCCCCCCCCACTCCGCCTACCATGTAGCTCGATCGAGCGTTCGCTTAAAGTGTATGTATATGGTACGACTGTATTTTAAATTATATTTTTGGTAGACCTTTGCCCTTTGGGAGACCATTGCCCTGCAGTGGGACAATAAAGGTTAATTATAATAATATGTATTATTATATATTTTAGACCATGATCGCAAGCAGGTAATCAATTACCCATTATACCTACATATAGGTACAGAAAACAAAGGTTTCTTTAAGGGGGGTCCATACGCCAACGACCTTGGTACACAGCCTACTAAATAGTTACTACCGGCACCGGTCGCCTTCGTTGGTGAAAATTGTTGATTGTTACGAATGTGTTTTGTTTTTCTCAAAAGTGCTGAGATGGAATTGTAGGTGAGATTTTTACCGACTTTTTGGTGTGATTTTGAGCCAAACATTTCCTATAGTTTTGAGGCTATCCTAAAATTAAGAATTAAAACTAGTCTAGCGTTGAAATGACAAAGAATTTTCGCCTTGAAATTACCTCAAAATATCATTAAAAAATCCACCCACAATTCCATCTCAGCACTTTTGAGAAAAACAAAACACATTCGTTACAATCAACAATATTAGTTGTAACCGACGGGTATATCTGGCGCGTTGCGTTTGGCAGCATAAGCAGCCTTAAGCAAGAAATAATTTTCTTCCCTTTGATCTAATACCGAAGCCATATATCCGTTAGAATTTTTTTAGGGTTTAGTAAAAAATCTTAAAATGTATTCTTGATTTAAAAGCAATCATACTGCTTGTTATTTTCAAGAACATTTATTAAAAACAAGAAATAATTAAGGATTACTTACTTCAAGCTTCAGAAACCTTTTTATGTGTATATTAAACATGCTACTTCGTTAAATATTATCTTTAAGACTCTATTATCAGATTACAAATATTGGTTAAACATTGATTATTTGGCTAGTTATAAACATACATACTTTGTTTTGTTTTAAATAGGCATTGGGCGATGTTTATTTAGTTTTTAACAAGCTGTGTAGTATCTAACAAGCGACATGTATTTGTATTTTTGAGAATAAATTCTTTAAACCTAGGTTAGGTTATAACCCGCTGTTGTGCCATTGCACAACGTTATACAGGGTTATCGGAAATTATACTAGCAAGCCGTTGAAGGCTACTTTTGTGCACCAAAACAAACAACTTTTGTTCTACAACTTTTGGAAATTCGAAAAAAAAATTGAAAATTTCGAGGTTATGTTAATTCGAAATACAGCTGATTTTTTAAAACAAATGTCATTCAGACTAAGAACAGTAAATGAATCTCAAAAAATAAGTAAAATTTTAAGGTTAATGACCTCTCCGTGTAAGGAAACAGCTGATTTTCAAGTAAACCTAAACCTCAAGATTTTCGAAAAAATGTTCGTATTTCCAAAAGTCGTAGAACAAAAGTTGTTTGTTTAGGTGCACAGAAGTAGCCCTCAGCGGCTTGCTACTATAATTTTTAAAAACCCTGTATACCTTAGAGTTCATGAAATGAAATGAATTTATTGTGTGGTGTGTGTGTGTGAGTTTATTGTTTGTTGTCTGTGGTGTTTTAGGATGTTAAAATGAAAAGAAAATGATGTTTTTAATTATTTTATTTGTTTTTTAATTTAGATTACTTAGGAAAGATATTTTACTAACAACATGAGTTTTTGTCACTTTAATAATCAATATAGAAAATACATTTTACCAATGACTAATTAAAGTGATATGTACTTATATCGTCGCTTAAATTACTTAAATTCTAGGTAACTAAGTACGACGTTTGAAGAATTGAAGAATTGAAATTTACCCCCTCTGTGATAGGTACATTTCGGTTTCAGTTTCGATTATTTTCTAAATATCACTTTGAATCACTGAATCTAATACTAATATTATATAGAAGAAAAAAACTTGAGAGGTGTCGGATGACACCTCTCACCACCTCACCTCTTGAGGACACCCGGATGTCGAACGGAACGAAATTCCTTTCGATTAATTAGTGAAGGAATTGTAATAATTTTTTTTTTGTAAAAAAATCGTCGCCCAACCACTCTGTTCAATGCGAAATAGAAAGACGAAACGAAAATAACTGGCTTGCTTTCTATGCAAAAAGTGTCGTTACAACTTTTGATCTTACTTTTTTCCGTCTAGCCCCCTTTCGCAACGCGCGATAAGGAATTTTCGTTCCAAAAATTGATTGTTTTTTTATTTGTTTGCATTGAATAAGCTCAGAATCTACGTTTGATGAAACTTGGTGTGAGGATACATTGATTAATTAGAAGTCTAATATGCTACTTTATATATATTCCCACGGGATCGGGAGTTACGCGGGTGAAACCACAGAACACTGTTAGTAAAAGAGAAACGGGTCAATTCACACGTACCACAACCACACCACAACGACGCGATGTGGTCGGGCGTATATTTTGTATTGAAAATGAATATTGCAATTCACACGTACCACATTTTGCCGTTGTTATCGACCACCTGTGTAATACGACCACATCGCAACCACATCGCGACGGCAATTATTGCAATATTCATTTTCAATACAAAATATACGCCCGACCACATCGCGTCGTTGTGGTGTGGTTGTGGCTGTGGTGTGGTTGTGGTACGTGTGAATTGACCCTAAGTAGCTACCTACAGCTCGCGTACTCTACCAGACCTTCTATCACTTGATAGTTCGCCGAAGATAGTCATATCGAATCAAATCTGTGTCCGGGCCAAGTATTGCTTAAAGATTTAAGTTTCGAGAAACATAACCATTTAGGTTATAGGTCAATATTTAGAGAATTACGATCGCAATCTTCAACTCTTCAATATTCACTCTTCAACATTATTTCAAAATTGATTTTAAATTGAAGACACACTTGAGCTGAAATATTATGATAGCTAGACAATTAGGTGAATATCTGTTTATATACCATCTTAAGTACTTAACCAATAGAAGATATCATGTTCCTCTCAACTTGAAAAACGTTTTCAGAATTCCTAAGTGGGATGTATCTAATTATGGATGCGTTTTCGCTTCGAGGCGTGCATCGAATATTTAGATTAAGCCTCTGGAGTGACACGTGGATGAATTGTTTTAGATGCGTGACGATACTTCGCCTTGTTGCTAACAGATGGCGCTGAGTCGAATTGTCGGAAGTTTTTCCGGGGATTGGCTCTTACACAAGTTCCGATAGGTCGTCGTAAGGCTACGTCGAATTGGGTATAAGATCTTCCCTTTGGTGCACAATTGCACACCTCGTATACCTCTAAATATACTGATGAAGGCCAATTCTCACACATGAAATTATTCAAATTACATTGCCGAATTATATCCGATTGCAATTTCGATTACAAGAAATCCCCTCAAAGTACTCTCAAAGTCAGTTTTTCGAACAATTTCATTTACAAGAATTGGCCCTCTGGGTGCACACTGCATAGGTAACAATAATATTGACCGTTATATCTATAGCTGTAGCTATATTTTTACAGCACCAGCGATTTTAATCCGTGCTATGTCGTAGTGCCTGGGGCATGTGTTAAATTGAGTAGGCTTGCCTGTACCATGTTCTCAGCTAAGTCGACCATGTTCAGATCAAAGATCTCGTCAATCTTGAGCCAATAAAGCCGCGGGTTTCATCAAGATGTTTTCCTTCACCGTATGAGTAATGTAGCGCACATAAATTCGTAAAAAAAATTCATTGACCGGCATGGATTAAAATCTACGACCATAAATGTCGAGGTACATAATACTGGGCCACCGGTCTCACTGTAGTAATTGGTAATTATTATTAACAACTAAGGCTAATCCTTTGATGGATTCGCATGATTTTACCGACAAAGATTCAATAGGTATTTATCAATAACATAGGGATGTTTTTCGGAATATTTGTGGGAAAATCTGGTAACTCAGTAGTAGTTCGTGGGATTGTCACGAATATGTAAATGAAAGTGTTCAAGTGTGAGATGAGAGGGAGGGATTCAATGTCTTTGAGGAAAGTAGATGAAACAACGATGCTTCTTGGACTCTGTTTCCATTGCACTTTGGCATTATGGAGGCGAAAATAATTGGGATTGAAATAGTATTTTATATCTGAAAAGTCTCAGCAGATTATAATTGTGCAATTTGTACCTACGTTACGTACCTACCATTCAATTAGGCCCTTGACAGTTGAAACTATATGTTTTGGAAATGGATAATAAAACCTAAGCAATATTTAATGTCGCTACAAAAAAAACTGGTTTTAAATACTTAAACTTACCTACCTATTACTGTAAAAACCCAAATACTGTTGTTGAGGATACTTCCCCCACAGGACAGGCTTAGCCTAGTGTGGCGGATTTGTGCGATGTAATAATTATTGTAAGGTTTTTTGGTAAATAAATTTATTATTTATTTATTTTTATTATAAATCAGAACTTTCAGTAGAGTGTTGTTAAGTACCTTCGACAAATCGAACGACTCCCGCGACGCGTGTGGTTAGCATGGGACGAACGCAATTCTCGTCGCGTCACCGAAAAAGGAGATTTTGCCTGTATCTCTTGGACCCGAATCTGTAACACAAAAGTCACATGTTGCAGTTGCGCAACCCAAAAGTAAAACAGGTTAAAGCTGCGGGAGTTAAATTTTAAGATGCGCATCGTTGTAACTTAAAGTAACAGGTTGAAGCTGCCCGCAAAATAAATATCAAACGGACGGACGGACAGACAGACAGACGGACGTAAAACCTCTTACGCGTACCTATACATAAGTACACGAACCCATTTTTTTTAGAATTTCCACGACGTTTATCTTGAAACAATGGACACAAAACTATGGTATTATGCTAAGTTTGTAGTCAGTGAACGCCAAACCGCGCATGTCTGAGTGTCCTTTGGATAATCGGATGAAGGGTGTATCACAGGCTTAGAGTTAAAACACCTACAGGTAACGGCACGTAAGTTTAGCGCTGAGCGAAATGTAGAGGGGATAGCTGCGCATGGGTACAGTCACGAACATTAAGTATAACTTTAATTAGTACCTATAACCAAAAAAAATTACGAACATATTTAAATAAATATAGTAGGTACTTAAGTCTATCACTAACCGAAACGTGGAAGATATATAAGATAAAATGTTTCCTTACATGGGAGCCCTACAAATATTCGATGGTTTTAGCGATAGGTGGATTCAAGTGTTATAGTCTGATATTTTTATAGATGAATATACCTATGTATTATGTCATTTAAGTAAGTATTAGTTTCTACCCTCTATTTTTCTTCTTTTTTTTTGTATTAATAATATTTGTTTTCCCTTTTTTTTTTTTTTTTAGTAAGTAGCTTGCGCCTAGTAGGAAGAGACTAGTCACCCACAACACAGGGTATCCTAGTGTGGGGACTAGAGTATGTAACTAGATATAATATAACCTGTAGTAATATAAGGTGCCTACCTAGACATGTAAGAACTAATTATGTACCTCAACTTTTGATAAATAAATATATTTGTATTTGTATTTGTACTGTCGCGCGCGCAAACATTAATGAATAGTTAATGTTAAAGTTTTGTATAGCTTGTAACAGGTTGTTTTACTATTCAAGATTAACCTCTTTTTTATTTAAATCAGGAAATGAAATAAACGACTTCCATACAAAGTTGATCATGTGACAAAGTGGATAAGTTTATAGGGGGTAGGAAATAATAATACATTCGAAATAATATGTATTGTAATCGAATTTGTCAATTTTTGTTTAATACATGAACGGCAGTAACAATACACTTTAGAACGCGACTGTACAGTCAGAAGTCCGCGGAGCGTCGCACACTGTTGCCGCGGTCGGACAAAAACGGAATTTTAAATCTTGAAGTTACATTAAAAAAAATGGTTTGACAGGCAAATAGGATAAGTATATCACATAATCTAATAAACAAATGAGAAGTTTTCTATATGATAATATAAAATATCATCTGTGATAGTTAGACCATTGAGCATAACGATTACTTGAAGCGAAAACTTAACGTAGTTCATTTATTCACAGTTTATATATTTATTATTATTACTCCAATGTATAACATGGCTTCTGGATTTCAAGGTATTGTCTTTAAGAAATTATATTAGTGTTTTTGAAAAGTACATCTATTTACATAATATAGACAGTTACTATAAACGACCCAAAAATGACTAAAAATAAATCTTTACGAGACTAAAAGTATAAACTTTCCATCGCTTTCCGGATTCTAACTTATGTTAAATAAAACTTTAGACTCTATATTATTATGTTATTAAAATAAATGTTGCTACCGATTGCTACCCACGATGTTATTTTTAATTGTTTTTCGTAGGACGCGTGGTTGAGTTTACTCGTCGCGAACTTGTTGATTTCCTATTTTAAGATCCTGTTATTCAACAAACTGCTAGTCGGTCGAAGGTATCAATCATTTTCGATAAAATTAAAACTAAATATTTTGATACCAGTCGCAGAAAGGATATATTTCTCACAAGATACTCGGCTTGGCTGGATAAAAAGGAGAACGTATTTATTCCATGATGTTCGTCCTGAATGAAGTCATCCAGAACGAACTAATAGTACCTAATATATTTATTTTCTATACTTTTATGATGATATTTAGTGAATTCACATCACAAATAATATTGTCCGAGACTTTCTATGGGAGCGCAATAGTGTGCGTCGTATCGGTGCGGGGGACGGAATACGACAGGCTACCAACCGGCGCAACGCACGCGCACCCTTCGTCCCTCTAGCACCCCTGTGATACCTATTTTTTTACTTCTGCGCAATAACGGTCAGCGCTAAACTTACGTGCCGCTACTTGTATCTATAACCTACCTACGCTATCGGTTTATTCGTTTATTTTAAGGTTCCAAAGGTTAAAAACGGGACCCTAGTTATAGTACAACTCCACTGTCCGTTTAAGGCTGTATCTCATAAACCGTGATAGCTAGACAGTTGAAATTTCCACAGATGATGTATTTCTGTTGCCGTTGTAACAACAAATACTAAAAACAGAGTATAGCGTAGTATAATTATAAATACTAGATAGTAATAATACTAGGAATTTACACCATAATTTTGCTACTGAAAATGTTCCGATGTATTTAGTTGATTGTACTATACGTATTTTCGCTCTATGATCACAGAGTATAAACAGAAGGTTCACTCACCTAACTACATAAGTTATGCAAGGATTCATTCTCTTGTGAATAAATAGGCAACATTTTTGTAAAAAGTTAACCAAAGGTCCGTCCCTATACCTACCCAATCATACTAGGAACCAACGAAAGCTGATCGACACCTTTGCCGTACTTTATTGTTAACTAGCGACCCGCTCCGGCTTCGCACGGCTATATTATGCATGTATTATACATATAAACCTTCCTCTTGAATCACTCTATCTATTAAAAAAACTGCATCAAAATCCCTTGCGTAGTTTAAAGATCTAAGCATACAAAGGGAAATAGGGACATAGGGACATAGAGACGCGACGGCGAAAAGTGACTTTATTTTATACTTACTATGTTATTGTTAATAATTGTTTGTTGATATGATAACGTCTTTTAAGTAGATGAACACCTGCACTCACGAAAAAATGTGACGTCATGTCATGTTACCGTTATTGACAAGGTAACCATAGCAACGTATTAAATTAGGTATACAAAATAGTAATGTCAGCGATACAAAAGAGTTCTTATGACGTTATCACGTAAAATTATAGTCCGTAAACCGACTTTACAGACAACCATTTTTTTTTACAAGTGATAGGTCAACGGACCTAAAAAATCCACGGCGAGGTTTAGTTAAAGAGCTTTGACTTTAGCAAAACAATATTCTAAAGAAAAAATAAATTAAAATCTCATAATTATCGGATTTTCCCTTTTATTTTAGGAATGGCAACATTATTCATTATGTTTCATGTGTATAATCATGAAACATAATGAATAATGTTGCCATGATTATACACTCTTTATTTTAATTATGATTACTACTATTTTAGTTAGATTTTTTATCTGAAAATTATTTTTCTATAAATATAATAATAAATTAAATATTAATACTAACAACTTGTACATTGTGCGCTGACAATATAATATAATATCTTTGCAAGAAGAGAGATAAATACTAAAACTTGTTAAATTTTGTTCACGTTGGTTCACCTTGACTTTGGTGTTTCACAGGTACGAATTTACATAACAATCAAGGTTTTAGCGATGCCAAGCTACTGGCAATTTTCTTTTAATACCGAAGTTAGCGTTTACTATCCCAAAAAATTATCAAATTGGAGGTGAGCTGTATTCAGATAGGTATTCAAAATTCGAACATTTAATTTTAGGTATACCTACCACAGAGTCCTTATTTTCTTTACTTACCTACTAAATTAATAGAGTTAGGTACTCATAAGTATACCTATGAAAGTATACCGATGACCCAAAGACTTTTGAAACTCTTTGAATATAAGTAGGCTTTTATCCGACTTTTTATTCGATTCCGGCCTTAAACAAATATTTGTTTGTGGTCTGTGTGTAACTGTATCAATAAATAAATAATAAATAAATATCACAGGACATTCCACACATCGCCATCTAGCCCCAAGCTAAGTAACTAGACTTGTGTTATGGGTGCTAGACAACGGATTTACTACTTAAATACTTTTTTCTTTTGTAAATATATAATTATAATACCTGAGCCTGGAACATCGTCGCAGGGTGGCGAGCTTGTCGGCCTTTTATCGGATACATTTTGGGGAGTGTGCAACAGAACTCCACGACCTAATTTTGTCATCTCCATTCTTTCGTCATACAACCAGGCAGACTGGTGTGCGGCACCGATTCATGGTGGACATACCACACGTTCGCACTAAGCGCTTTGCCTCGTCATTCCTTATTCGTACTGCAAGGGAATGGAATCGGTTGCCTGCGTCTGTCTTTCCTGACGTGTACAATTTGGGGGTCTTCAAGTCGCGAGTGAATAGGTATCTTCTAGGAAGGCGTGTTACATCTTAGGCCGCATCGTCACTTACCATCAGGCAGGTGTGATAGTGGTCAAACGCTGACCTATCATGAATATAAAAAAAAAAAAAAAAAAAAAAAAATACATAGAAACAACCAGACGACAGACAAATATCTAAGCATTAATTCCTGTCTGAGACGGGAATCGAACACGCAACCCTGTGTTTGGCAGTCCGGCATGGTGACCATTGTGCCACCTGGGTCAATATGTATATTAGGTATATAAGTATACTTTTACAAAATTAAAAATATATAAAGTATTCTATCCGTTATCTGGCACCCATAACACAAGCCTAGTTACTTAGTGAATTGTCGCACAATATTTATTTATTTATTATATCTGGACATAAAGCAAACTTTAATAATAAAGAGTGAACAAATTTTTTTTTTTTACTGACGATATAATATATTAGACAATTACTAAGAAATATATAGTGAAAGTAATTCGTAATTTATCTAACATCGTAAATCGTAAAAATAACCACCCGTTGAGTTAATTATCTTGATCATGAAATAGATAAAACATCACGCAAACAGTTTCTATTCGTGAAACCCACGTGAAACCCATGTGAAACCACTTAACTCTAATCTTAAGACAAATCGACAGAATGACGCCCAATTCTCGTAAATGACTTGTGACATCATTCCGATTGTATTTCAATTGCAAAATAAATATTATGGAAGTTTTTACAACCTGTTAGATCGACACGCCAGATCAAACATGGATAAGATAATTCAACCTTTGTACTTTATACCTTACCGTATTTTAAACAAAGAGATTAGATTAACCACTTGAACTTAGTACCATTTGTGTAAACTTGAAAATCTACAGTTGACATTTTAGAAGAAAGAAAGAAAGAAAGAAAGAAAAGCATTTATTTGGTACAGGCACACGACAACTTCTAAATTTACACACACAAGGAAATAGGTAACATATACAACGAAGAAATAAGGAAAAAAAAGCATACATTTAACTTATGAATATTTAAGAAGCCATGTGCTGCCCAAATGGGTCGACCTCAGCTGTAAGCCACAGACAAGTATAACTTGGCTGCAGCGCTGGTCTTCCGGCCAAACCCGCTGCCGTCGTGCATCGTCTCTAGCTCCCGCATACACACCCAAACAATAAATAAGTAGAATAGCAAAATAATTACATATATAAGGTAATAAAGAAATAAAATAGAATAAGAAAATGATGTTAAATAAATAATTATATTTGTATGATACATATACTGAGTACTAAATAGCTTAAAAAAGAAGAAGGAACTGCCCGAAGTAAGAAAAAAAATAAATAAATAAAAAATACAATAGGGAGACGTCACTGTCAGTTGGATTTGACATTTCAAATTAAAAGGTTATAAAACGTGACGCCACGTAATATGATTGCAATTAGTGACCAAGAAAAAGGAAAAATGACGTGGAAAGATGAAATTTAACTCCTCCTGCGGCCCAGACCGTCCGCTGCCGCCCCGCCAAACGCCGTATCAGTGTGAATAAACCATCGCTGCAAGTCGTGCGCAAACTACCTGTAAGTATTTCGCGCATCGACCTGCTGCTTTTCCAACAGCAATGCCTTATAACGTCGACTAAATTGCGTTATCGTTTTCAGTGCACGCCATGGAGGTGGAATATCATTCCAACACTGGGAGGCAGAAAAGCGGAAGGCGCCGCGGAAGGCCGCAGAGTGATGCCTCGGAACATCCAACACGTGCTTGTTCGGCCGGCTAGGAAAACGCCGTAGATCATCCGCCCATTTTAACTTATTAAATAGATAACCCGGCACATGGAAGTTTACGATCCCGAACAAGAGACAAGCTAGGTGGAGCTTCCGCCTCTCCTCCATTTTGAGAATATTATGCTTGCACAGAAAAGGAGTGACATGCGTTCGAGGCGGAATGGTGAAACAAAATCTAGCACATGCATTTTGCACACGCTGAATCAACTTCCTAGTCCTCCCCAGGATGCAAGGGCCAAACAAAGTGTCACAATAGTTGAGTTTGGAGAGAACTAGGGATTCGCATAACATAATACGTAAGTCTGTACTCAGATATTGTCTTATCTTATAGAGTAACTTGAGTCTATAAAAACAACTACGTGTATATTCTAAAATGTGAGCTTCGAATTTGAGGTTTTCATCCATCACAACGCCAAGATTCCTAGCCTCTGCCACTCTGTCAACACGAACATCACCTAAAAATATGTCAAGAGGTACTTCCGCCATTCTTTGAACTCTAACTTGGGAACCTACTAGCATAAACTTTGTTTTTTTAGGGTTCAGAGCTAAGCCGTTTGCCTCTGACCAATGTGAGATACGTGCAAGATCATAATTTACTTTATGGACCGCAGAAAGATACTCAGACGGATGGAATGGAAGCAAAAGCTGGAGATCATCGGCATACATGTGATACTCACAGTGTTCTATCACCCCTGGGAGATCAGCACAGTAGAGGATGTAAAGCAATGGCCCGACTAAGGAACCCTGGGCCACGCCCCTGCTTACTACCTGCGGGGCTGAGAACACCTTGGAGCCATCAGTTCTGGCAATCTCAACATATTGCTGTCTATTACTAAAATATGAATGAAACCAGTATAAAGTTTTCATGTCCAGACCATAGTAGGCTAACTTAGATAGCAGTAGGGACGTGTTTATACAGTCAAATGCTCGGGAATAGTCGAGTAACACAAGAATACTCACCTTACCTTGATCCTGGGCACTGAGGAGGTTATCAACCACATCCAAAAGTGCAGTAGCTGTACTGTATCCTTTACGGAAACCAGATTGTCGCTTAGGCAAGATTTCATTTTCATCTATGAATTTAGTGAGTTGAAGGGACACAACTTTTTCTAATATCTTAGACAAACATGGGAGCAGGCTGATGGGCCTGAGATCGTTCAAGGTCGATGGTTGTTTGTTCTTAGGGATGGGTTTTATCACTGCTGTCTTCCACTCTGTAGGAAACACGCCACTTGTGATTGATGTGTTGATTATGGCTGTGAGGGCACTAAGGGATTGAGGTAGTGTTAAGAGAACCATTTCCAAGGAGATGCCATCGGCACCCATAGCATTTGATTTTAGACCATTAATTATTTTTAAAACCATGTCCTCACTCACAGTCTCCAAAGAAAAGGCATTTTGGTCACTGTAGCGATGATGCTCAAAGAAGGAAAGTTGAGAGATACTAACTAGTTCTTCTCTCGGGATGTTAAGAAAGTGGGCATTTATGACATCCGCATTATCAAATTGAGGTGGCAAGTCCGTGTTTTCCCTGCAAGGCGATAGAGAATTTTTCAAGTTTTTCCAGAGTGCTTTTGGGTTCCTAATGTTGCAGTCAATGTTCCTACTAAAATAACATTTTTTTTCTGACTCAATTGCTTGAGTAACTAGGCGTTTCATTTCCAAGTAACTACATTTGGACTCAGGGGTCTGTCTTAATTTGAAACTATGATGGAAATCATCCCTTATACGCATCATAGTTTTGATGGTGTCGGTTATCCAGGGGTGGGGTGGATGTTTAAACTGTCGGGTCTTAATAGGGGCGTGTAGATCAAAAAGGGTCAGAATGCAGCCATTAAACCATAAGACCATGTCATTTACATCACTCATATTTACAACAACCTCCCAGTTAACCTTGTCCAAATCCCTGTGCCAAAGTTCCGGCAAAATACTTCTTAAAGGACGATATACAATCCACTTTGGCGTTGGTTTTGGACACTTAAATTTGAAAACCGCAGAAACCATAGCATGGTGGCCCAAGTCCTGCCTATATTTGACATCCACGGCAATAGGGACGCCATCACTACAAATTAGGTCAATCAATGTTTGTGTATGTGTGTAGTGGGTTGGGACAGTAACTGATTGATGGAGCCTCAAAGATTTTAGAAACTGATTTAATTTATTTGTACTTGCGTCATTTTTAAGTAAATTAATATTAAAGTCTCCCATTAAAATTAACCCATCAAACAAAGAGAAGGAAACCACGGACTCAGTAACCGCCTCGAGAAAATCATCAACCCTCTTCCACTGTGGCCTATAAGCTGTCCCTACTACAATTTGTCTATTATTAAGTTTAACACGAAGCCACATCTGTTCTACAGGCTCAGATGCAGGGTAACTGAGTCTGCTGACGTTTACACCCTTCCTAATGTAGAAACCCACACCACCCCCCCATCCCCCCCTGACACTGTCTGGTCGGGGAGTCATCCAGAGCCTATACCCAGGAATGTTCGGAGCCAGGTCCTCCTGTCCCACTCTAAGGTAACACTCATTTATAGCCATAATATCAGGTGATACCTGACCCATGGCCACTATAAATTCCTCGTGTCCTGTATTAAGTGATCCTGCATTGAAAAGTCCAACTTTGAGGTTTTTATGGCCAATCATAGAGTAAAGTTTACAATGCATTCGCTGGACATGAAAACAACTGGGAAATCTAGTTTACACATAAATTTAAATCTAAGGTTGATTGTATATTTTTTATGAGTTAATTGAATTTGATTTGTTGAAAGAATTGCGTATTTATTAAAAATTAAAATAGAAAGGAGATTTGTAAATATTTGTCTAGTAGGTAGGTAGTTAATAGTATTTCCAACTTGTGTATATATTATGTAGTATATAAGTATATTAAGCATATTATTATAGAGTAGAGTATATATTATATTATTATCACAAAAATATCTATAAGAGTTAAAGATATAATATAATATGTAGGCGGACAAAGTATTATAATATAAATCAAAATAAATTATTGTGCAGACAGGAGGTTCTGACTTTAAATTTGGCTTCTCTTCATAGACATCCACATGGCTCCCTAAATAAAAAGAAAAGAAATTAATACAGAAAGAGAACACAGCATAACAACATAGATAGAGAGAAACTAAAAGATAGGCAAAATAACAGGTGAGTTTCACAGCATGGACAATGATAACATTAAAAAAAGAACAGAAACAGACAAAAATAAAATAAAAATTTTAGTTAGTTTTAGTTTTTTTCCATATCAGGGGGCCTACCGCGGTAAGTGCGTCGGCTTCAAACCAACGCGTCGGTTTACGCCGAACCGCGCCCCACACCGTCGGCTTCAAACCAACGCGTCGGTTTACGCCGAACCGCGCCCCACACCGTCGGCTTCAAACCAACGCGTCGGTTTACGCCGAACCGCGCCCCACACCGGGCGAAATTGTGAGCCTGTCTTTCATAGGAGTTTTGAAAAAGTAAGTGGTTTTTGTCATGTGTTTTAAGTACGCAGGATTGTTGAGGACATCAAAACATTCAAAAATAAGTTATTCTGGTTTTGTTATTTCCAAAAAACACTACAAAATATGACTTTTCTTTTTTTTTAATAATAACACCATAATTACTTATTTTTGAATGTTTTGATGTCCCCGACAATCCTGCATACTTAAAACACACGAAAACACTACTTAATTATTCAAAATTTCTAAGAAAAGCAAGCTCAAATTTCTGCCCATTGTGAGACGCGGTTTGGGATATCGACGTCGGCTTGAAGCCGACGCACTTACCGCGGTAGGGCCCCAGGTTTATTTTGACATTGATAATGCCTTTCAATTCGTTGAAGTATAAGCCCTAAAATCGAGAGAGTGTGCGTCATACTTACTTACTCCGCTTGCTCAGCGACCCAAAGTGGATTTTGGCCACCGAAACGAGAGTCTTCCATCGCTTCCTGTTCTGCGCTATTTCTTGCCAATTGTTGCCAATTGTTGTGCGTCATGGGCGTAGCTTTTTCAAATAATGCATCGATTTTGATCAAAGAGATGTCAAAAGACTCAGAAAACCAAAACAAAGTGTCGGAGTTTTCTCCGACTTGGGAGAAGAAATTCGTAAAAAACTTTTGTCGGATCCAAAATCGGAAAAAAGCACCCTAGGTTTTGAACGAGATTAGATTAGAATAACTTCTGTACGTTTTCAAATATTAAAGTCATTAATTACAATAAAATAATAAATAATAAAATTAATAAAAATTAAAATAAAAAATAAATGTCAAAATGTGTAAAAATAAATAAAAAATTGATGTTAAGGAAGTCAAGTTAGTCACAATATGTTTTTGTGATGTGACCCTCTAGGTACTCTTCTGATCGATCTTGACTAGTCATTTACATGTGAAAAAATATATAAATCTTTGAACTAATCTTCACGATTAATCGCGCCTAATCGCTTCACGATTATTTAACTAGGTACCAATTTCAACATTGAATTTATGGTTCTTAGAATCATAATTGAAAACCAACGAAACGACTGCCGGAAGCAATCGACTTGTGATAAAAATACGCGCATGAATGATATTCAAATTGGACGGAATTTAAATAACTCAGACTAAAATATTCATTCTTTTGTTCAAGTAAAAAACAAAAAAGAATCTATATTTTTAGTATATCAAATTAAATCAAGCATCAAAGTTGGTTGGTACTTGAAGTTGCCTTTTGGCATTGATTTGGTTTGAACAATGGTTGATGTCGTTATTCAGAAGGAGCCCAATCTGGAATGTAGTAGACGAATGTCTTTTGAATTTTCGATAGGAAGTGCTGATTTTGATCCCGTGTGATATTATTTGACGTTTGTTAAGGAATATCCTGAAAACGTCTTTGACATATGAAAATTTATTGTTTGGTTTGTATTAAGCTATTCGCGTAAGATTTAGAAATTGACAGGAATGTAGTGTGAAAGAATGGAACCAGTTTTGTATTTACTTACGTGTACAATTTGAGGGATTTTAAGTCACTAGTGAACAGGTATCTTCTGGGTAATTAAAGCGTGCTACATATTAGACCGAATCATCATTTACCATCAGGCAGGTGTGAAAGTGGTCAATATTCTACTAACACTTAGAAAAAAATTCAGCCTTCGTCTTCAGTCGCTTGGGCTGCGTGATTTGTATTGGTTTTCTTAAGATATTTTATTTCGTAATCTCCTTAATGAGATTACTTTATTATTTACTAGCGACCCGCCCCGGTTTCGCACGGCTATATTATGCATGTGTTATACATATAAACTTTCCTCTTGAATTACTCTATCTATTAAAAAAACTGCATCAAAATCCGTTGCGTAGTTTTAAAGATCTAAGCATACAAAGGGATATAGGGAAGGCGAAAAGTGACTTTATTTTATACTATGTAGTGATAGTGACTAGCTGCGCCCGAGTCTATAACCACTTTTATTTACCCATTTAAAGGTCGAATTTCCAAAAAATACTTTCCTAGTGCTGCCATAAACGTCGTAAAAGAAACCTTTATGCGTTTCAGATTCGTATTTCTCGTAGTTTTAGAAAATTGTCTCTTTTTATAGCTACATAGATTCTAGGCATTCCTTGAAAAAAAAAACAATAGATATTTTAAATTTAGTATTTTAAACATAAAGCTGTTATTTATCATCAACAACCAAACCACTATCATTGTCATTAACACAATGAATTCAACTAATGAAAGGTTTCAATATTCAAACTATCAGTGCGAATCCAGATTAGTTCAAAATATCACAATTATTAAAATTAAATCATAAATAGTTTGTAGTTGGTTCATTAGTCAACAGTTGTTTATTGAAACAACAGTTGGAATGAGCCAGTGAGTAAATTAAATAGTTAATATTCTTTGTTGAGTAATAATTTTAATTCAAATAAATATCGTAAGACATTTTACATAGCGCCATCTAGCTCCAAGCTAAGCAACTGAGCTGGTGTTTTGCGTGCCAAACGACAGATAAAATACTTATATAGTTTTCTTTTATAAATATACTATGCTAGAAACAAAACACATCTGTACATTAATATTTGTTGAGGTGCGAATCGATCCCGCAACCTTTAGCATGCGGGTGTTTACCCGATGCGCCACGGAGGTCGTCAAAGTTATATTATATTAAATAAATAAATAAATATTTCAGGACATATTACACATCGCCATCCAGCCCCAAGCTAAGCAACTTAATGCTTGTGTTATGGGTGCCAGATAACGGATAAACTACTTATATTCTTTTTTTTTTTTTGTAAATATATACATATTATACATATAGGAAACACCCAGAACCAGAAACAAGAATTTATGGTCAGCATAAATACTTGTTCCCGGCGGGAATCGAACCCGCAACCTTCTGCGTCGCAGTCGGGTGTTCGCCCGACGCGCCACAGAGGTCGTCAAATTATATTAGGTGGTCATATTAGGTGATAGGTATTTTTTGACGGCCGCCTTAAGATGAATTAGGACCTGAAAACCACTATGACTGCGCGATGACTCTATCCCTTTCCCCCGCGCACCACGAAATAGCCATTTTAACTGTTTTAACTGTATTTAAACAATCTGTACTACCATATGGGATTTGATGTAAAGTTTATGAAAATACAAATTTTGTACATGTTTTTTCTTTACAATCGCCGTAAAATTGTTTTGACGTGACAACGTTTTATAAATTGGTTTGCCGGGTGACACTTCAAGAAACTGCGTTACGCTCCGCTGACGTTATGCGCTCACAATGAGAGCGAGTGAGAGGCACGCGGGCATGGTTAGCCCGCCTAAGAGCGAGAGAGACAGACATAAAAAGTGAAAGGCACGCGTCCCTTCCACTCGAGCACAGTTGTTGTCACGTAAAACTTTCGCCCGTATACCGACTTTACAGGCAACCAGTTTTTTTTTTTTTTTAATATGACGATTTTATACGATTTTCACTATTTTTTTCTATCAAGGCAAATCACTCTAATCGTGTTTCGAAGTGTATGACAATACAAAGCATATCTTCCTTTACGACGACGGTAAGAATTATCATTCTATGGATTTTAGCGGTTGATACTCAAAAACTGTTTTTAAGACACCTCTATCATATAACGTCTATCGCGTTTCTGGTCATACCACTTCGGCTTAATCAGTTAGTTAATCACTCAGTTCCAACTATAAGGGTGATGTGGAAGACGGGAATATGGATGTCTAGTTCTACTGCTAGTGCATAATAAAAGAGATATTCCATTCAGACGTCTCAGTCGGATGTTAAAATGATAACCCGCACCTCGCTACTATCAAAGCATTGTATGTAAGCTATAAGGGTAGTTCGTGCTATCAAATTGAGTAGCCTGAAGTGCCTGAAGCCACTATTTCGGCTAGAACGCGACCATTTATTTTAATGGCAGCTAGTAAAATAAAAATAAACAAGGCTAGGCAACTGAACTGGCCCTTGCGTTGCATAAAAGAGATCGTCAGACTTTATTATTTCCTAACAATAAAGTAAGATAAGTAACTTGCCTATATGTGTATATACAGGGTTATTGGAAATTATACTAGCAAGCCGTTGAGGGCCTACTTCTGTGCACTTAAACAAACAACTTTTGTTCTACGACTTTTGGAAATTAGAACATTTTTTTGAAAATTTTGAGGTTAGGTTTACCTGAAAATCAGCTGTTCCATACACGGAGAGGTCATTAATCTTAAAATTTTACTTATTTTTTTAGTTTTATCTACTGTCTGTCTTTAGTCTGAATGGCCTTTGTTTTAAAAAATCAGCTGTTTTTCGAATTTTCATAACCTCAAAATTTTCATATTTTTTTTTTCGAATTTCCAAAAGTCGTAAAACAAAAGTTGTTTGATAAGGTGCACAGAAGTAGCCCTCAACGGCTTGCTAGTATAATTACCCATAACGCTGTATATAAAAGAGAAAAAGGCTCATCCCGAAATAAATGACACTACACAGAAATGAAGGTTGTTTGACACAAGAAATACTTAATCCTCTTCATAAAGACGCTAAAGAATAATTTCTTGTTTTTAGTAAAAAAATCGTAAAATGATACTACCTATACCTTTTTATTAATTTAAAAGCAATATTCCTAAATTAAGAAAAACTGCTTATTATTTTCAAGAACATTTACTAAAAACAAAAAAGTATTCTCTAGCGTTATAAGGATTACTTCTTGCTTTAAGGCTGCTTATGCTGCAAAACGCAACGCGCCAGAAATACCCGTCAATTACAACTAATATTGTTGATTGTAACGAATGTGTTTTGTTTTTCTCAAAAGTGCTGAGATGGAATTGTAGGTGAAATTTTTACCGATATTTTGGGCTAATTTTAAGGCGAAAATTCTTTGTCATTTCAAAGCTAGACTTGTTTTAATTCTTAATTTTAGGATAGCTTCAAAACTATAAGAAATTTTTTACTCAAAGTCATACCAAAATGTCGGTAAATATCTCACCTACAATTCCATCTCAGCACTTTTGAGAAAAACAAAACACATACGTAACAATCAACAATTTTCACCAACGAAGGCGATCAGTGCCAGTAGTAACTATTTAGTAGGCGTGTACCAAGGTCGTTGGCGTATGGATACCCCTTAAGAAAAACTTTTTTTCTGTGTACAAGAGTTACGAGTTTGAAACTTTGTATGTGGGTTAAGTGCACGCTAAGAAAGGGTTTTTGGAAATTCGACCCCAAAAGCGGTAAAAGGTGCTGATAAACTTTAAGGAAATCTATATCACTTAACATCAATTTATTTGAATTCTAATTTATCGTTTATCGACGAAAAACAAACTATCGCGAGTAAAACCACGAGGCGTTGGTAGTATAATATAACAGCAATTACCTACTTTAATCTCACAGGTGTCGTCATTTTTTTCGTGTTTTCTTTTATGAATATTGCTAAAAACATAACAAATTTAAGACCGTCTCGTCGTCAGCTTTTGTTCTTAAAAATATAATAAACATTTTTTTTTTTTCTTTAACTCACTTCTTATTATTTAATGTAATTTACCTATTTTGAATGACACTCTTACAAAACATAGGTTGGTTCTAAAGTTTATTAGAAAAGTAAATAAGTAGGTATTAGCCGATAGGGATGGAACAAAGCTCTCCATTTTATAAATACACATTTTCAAGTGGGTACTTTTTTGAATACACGCAAAAGACCTTTAATAAAGCAGATAGCTCTTATATGATTACTATGATGTGGGGCTTATTTTTATTGGTGACTTATAACACGTGCACCAATAAAAATAAGCCCCACAATTACTTAAATTCACTCTAATAATAAAAAAGTTTATTGCCATGATCATATACTCAATTTCATTACTGCAATTTTCAAATATAAAAATAAATAAAATAAATATTTCAGGACATATTACACATCGCCATCCAGCCCCAAGCTAAGCAACTTAATGCTTGTGTTATGGGTGCCAGATAACGGATAAACTACTTATATACTTTTTTTTTTTTTTTTGTAAATATATACATATTATACATATAGGAAACACCCAGAACCAGAAACAAGAATTTATGGTCAGCATAAATACTTGTTCCCGGCGGGAATCGAACCCGCAACCTTCTGCGTCGCAGATATAACATGTCTATTATGAAATATATTATGACAAAAGAAGCATGTTCAGTTTCAGCCTTATGCCTGAAGTCTGTGAAGTTTCGGCAAGCTGCAGCAGCTGAAAAAAAGGAACCTTCTTCATAAAAACCAATGTACAAATACCAAAATAAAGTTCCCATAAATAATAAACACATTACCACTCCTTTGAGTCGCGCAGTCGGGTAAAAAGATATGTAACATTTAAGTTATAGCCAAAATTCTTTATTCAATATGAATCATACAATGCATGATATCACTCAGAAGCGTCTTAAAAATAAAGTTAAGATGTGTTCGGAACGCGCTCACCAATGAGAAGTAGGCACAAGAAACTCATGAGGTGTTTTTTTTGTAATCATGCTCATTTAGTAAAGAGTATCTAGCTAGGTGCCTACCTAGTTGTTTAAAGTAGTAACATTTGTAAATTAAACTTTAACAGAAACTTAAAACTTCATACTAAATTCTCATGAACAAAGTGTAAATTAAATTGAAGAATTCAGGTGTGAAGCTTGTAAAATACGTGTGACAACAGCTGGCTCCAATATTTTACGTCAATCGTTAAGTGTAATATTTTAGAGAGTGAAACAAAGTTTGAAGTTAATTTTCGCGACATGTTGAAGCTATATTTTAATTACTTAATTCGATTGTAAAGTAGCTAGGTATTAACGCTTAGTAAAAATGGTAATTTGGTCCCTACAAAGTTTCAAATTGGATTGACAACTTGAATTAATGTTAGAATTAATTACAGAATATACTTAGTTATTATTAAGACTTAATTAAAGTCTGTCCAACAGACCTCAATTAGCGTCTGTCACTTGAACTTAGTTACATTATTATATTTAAAAAGATGGCATAAAATTATCCTGCTCTTAATTATTGTTTTTATTGTAATTTAATCTAAAAGAGGGGAGGGAGGTGAGGGTAACCTTTGCCTTGCAGTGGGACGGAATGGGCTAAAAATAAATAAATAATATTCGAAAATAAAATTAATTATTTATTTATCTTAACATAACCAATAATTACGAATGCGGCGCTTGCGTCTTACAGTAGAAATATTTTTGAAGTGAAAACTTCTTTAGCGGCGTTGAGCACTTTTTCTGTAATGGGTATAAAATCTTAAACTCGCGTCAGGACACGTGACCTAATCGAAAAAGCGTAAGACGGATGGAGAGTAGACAGCTATCCCCTCTCTACGGCGCGGCGAAAATGTATGCCTGGGCCTATTGTTTTTAATTTGGCTGTGAGTGTATTAAGACGTACATATGGTATTTTTTAACGGACGACTATTGACGGACGACAAATGTCGGACGACAATTTGTTGGACGACAAATGTCGGACGACTATTTGTCGTCCGACTATATTTTTTTTTTCATCTAAAACTCTTTTTGCGTATGTTCTCGCGACATATGAGATTTTACACAGATATACAGTTTTCACTTCTGCCTGTTTTTCTAACTTTACGTTTTTAACGTTTCTTGCAAGCAAGAAGTCAGTTACAGATAGCTTTTCTGTCATTTTTACGTTTACTCCACACCCCAAATTGGATAAACAGCGCTTACACTAACGATGAAATCTCCCGGTTCGAAATCTTGAGAATATATTAAAAATTATAACGGCGCATATGCATGCGCAATGCGTACCTATGCATTGCGTTTTAGCTTCAACCCACAATCTAAGTGACAGAATGTTAGCTTTGACCGTTTAAAGCAATTAAAGATACGATATTAATTATGCGCCATAAAAGCATGTCAACCGATTTTAAAAAAGGAGAAGGTTCTCATTAGTTACCAAAAATCCGCCTGGTAAAATAACTTGGTGTGGAAAATCACCCAAAATAATGTTATTCATTACTGTCATGTTCAAGCGAAGAAATTGGATTACCTCGTTCTGTGAAACTGTATCAATCAGTCATCGTTTTCCAAGACATTTCCTTTAACATTTTTGACCTAAACTTATTAAGTAGGTAGGTATCAAAGTTAAACCATTTGTAAAAATTATATTTTTTTGGTTCTTATTAATAAAACAGACAGACACACCTACGGACAAGAAAGTGATGTTATAAGGGTTCCTTTTTAAGACCCTAAAAAAAAGAAATAAAATAATTTTCTGGCACTGTTTTTAGAATAGGAAGTTTTTAAGAAAATTCAACTTTTACGCGGATGAAGTTGTGGGTTAAAAAGCTCGTTATTATTCCATACACTTTTCCACTGCAGGGAAAGTAAGTATCAATGCTATAGTATAGGTATCAAATTTATTACTGAAAAGTTGATTTATTATGTAAATTTAGAAGCTTAGAACGTAGATAATATCGTTTGGTATTAATCATTCAAACACCTGCCAATTCCAAAGGTACTTGTGAGTTTAGAAATGAAAACCCAAAGTAATTTCACTTAATAATTAGGCAATTTCACTTCACCTTCAGGGATAATGAATTAAGGGTTACTTGTTGATGAAGGGAATTGATAGATAGATAACTTTATTTGTACAACACAGTAAGGAACATAAAACATGATAATATACACAAAGCAAAGTAAAGGAATAGCTATAAAGTACAAGTTGCACAAATGGGCCGCGGCCTTATCGCTGAAAGCGATTTCTTCCAGGCAACCTTTGAATGGAAAATAACTTATTTAGCTTTTATGGTGGTATTGAATGGGTAGAATAATAGAAAGGGTTCCTGATATTTAGTATGGGAGCTAAGCATAGGCATTTATTTTACATTGTGACCCATACCTATCGATAGAGGACATTACTGTAAACAAATAATGCCATCACATTAATTTTCCTGATATTTAGTATGGGAGCTAGGCAAAGGCATTTATTTTACATTGAGACCCATATCTATCGATAGAGGACATTACAACAAACAAATAATGCCTTCACACAAAACCTCAAAAGCTTCTCGGAAATGGGATATATTCAATTCATTTATTTCAGACTTTTAAATCCAAAGTATTGTTAGTATGACTGATAAACTAGAAGTTAGTAAAAAACATAGAAATACAAGGTATTTAATTAATGGCCCTGATATTTATGATTAAATAGTACGACTCTAGACCGCTTGTGTACTGCTGATATATGTATTTGATGAAACATTGAACGCATCGCGTTTCTTCAAATATCTCATTTCAGAAATGCCTTAGGTGTGAGTGAAGGTATTATTTGTTCGCCATGATACCCTCTATCGATAGGTAAGGATCTCAAAGTGCATTGCACATTATTGGAAAATTATAGAATATAATGTTTCTGTAAATTCATTAGAGGTTTGGTGTGAAGGCATTAAATGTTCGCCGTAATACACTCTATCGATAAGTCCTTAAGTGCACCTCGGCAAGTAAATATATTCAGTTGTGTCTAAAGGTCTTTATGTTCTTATTTTTTGGACTTACCAATAAGTACTTAAGTCCACAAACAGTAACAATTAACAGTCGTTAATAATCGGCATAATAAGGATTTTCTTATCTCTTGACTATCTTTGAAAATGTAATTAATTTGCTGAAGACTAAAAAAAACGGTCGTGACAGACAGATATAGATGGATAAGAAAGTGATCTTATAAGGATTCCTTTTTACCTTTTAAGGTACGGAACCCTAAAATCTAAAAGATATCCATGATCACTAAAAATCCATTTTTGTATAGTTTATCAAGTTTTAGTTATTTCGTGGTGTCTTTTACTCTTTTTCGTACCGCGAAAGCGGTTTCGGGTTTCGTACCCCAAAAGATAAAGGAACCCTTATAAGATCACTTTCTTGTCTGTCGGTCTGTTCGTGTGTCACCATTGATTTTTTTTAAACATTAATATATTTTATAAATAAAAAATCATTTATTACAGATATCTTATCTTATCTTATTGACCGAACGAGCGAAGCGAGAGAGGTCTAGTGTTGAGAAGGGTCGGTCGCTCGTATGTTTGTATGTTTGTATGTTTGTATGTTTGTATGTTTGTTCGACGATAACTTGAGTACCGTTGCTCTGATCTTCATGATTTTTGGTATACAAGTAGTTGAGGTCGATAGAATTTTTAAGTTCGAACTTGAGCAGGATCGGTCAGGGGGTTACGGAGATAGGGGTCCAAAAGGGGATCTACCTATATGGCACACAAACTATACTGCAATTATACCCGAGTGGGGTATCAAATGAAAGGGCGTAACTTCGGTGACAATAATATGGTACCATGGAACTGATCTGATGATAGAGCTGGAGGGAATCTGCAGGAATTATCTCATTATCCATACATTATAGTTCATTCATTCAAACTACTCGTCAAGAATCGCCTCGACGAGTAGTTTGTCTTTCAATGGTAACCAGGGTCTGATGATGGAACTGGAAGGTGGTCATAGGAACTTCGCAATGAAACGACACAACCCCATCGAGTTTGGGCTCGTTAGAATCGTCTTGACAAGTAGTTTGTCTTTCAATGGTGACCAGGGTCTGATGATGGAACTGGAAGGTTGGCATAACAACTTCGCAATGAAACGACACAACCTCATCGAGTTTGGGCTCGTTAGAATCGTCTTGACGAGTAGTTTATCTTCCAATGGTGACCAGGGTCTGATGATGGAACTGGAAGGTGGTCATAAGAACTTCGCAATGAAACGACACAACCCCATCGAGTTTGGGCTCGTTAGAATCGCCTTGACGGGTAGTTTGTTTTTCAATGGTAACCAGGGTCTGATGATAGAACTGGAAGGTGGTCATAGGAACTTCGCAATGAAACGACACAACCTCATCGAGTTTGGGCTCGTTAGAATCGTCTTGACGAGTAGTTTGTCTTTCAATGGTGACCAGGGTCTGATGATGGAACTGGAAGGTTGTCATAGGAACTTCGCAATGAAACGACACAACCTCATCGAGTTTGGGCTCGTTAGAATAGTCTTTACGAGTAGTTTGTCTTTCAATGGTGACCAGGGTCTAATGATGGAACTGGAAGGTGGTCATAGGAACTCCGCAATGAAACGACACAACCCCATCGAGTTTGGGCTCGTTAGAATCGCCTTGACGGGTAGATTGTCTTTTAATGGTAACCAGGGTCTGATAATGGAACTGGAAGGTGGTCATAGGAAATTCGCAATGAAACGACACAACCTCATCGAGTTTAGGCTCGTTAGAATCGTCTTGACGAGTAGTTTGTCTGTCAATAGTAACCAGGGTCTGATCTAACATATTTCGTTATCAAAGACCAAAAAGTATAAAATAAATTAATACAGTAAAAAACTAAAAAAAACACGCTTTAATAAAAAAAGTCCAACTAAAAAATAGAAAATAAATAAATCTAATAAATTTGGATTAAGAATATTGTACTTAAATAGTAAGCGTGTTACATTGTGATTGCAAAAGAAAAATAACGAAGGTGTAGCATCACAAATTCACAATGTAACACGCTTACTATTTACAATATTCTTAATCCAAATTTATTTAAATTTTATAGAAATTTATTACTTTGCCCCAAATCGTCCGAACTCTTATTGCTTCATTTCCTATAATTATTTATTTCATAATCATGGGCTGTTTTACAATAATAGTGGTGGATAGTATTAAATAGTGGGAATGTTCGGTTCTAGCCGATCTAGAGACTCTGATAATTATTAAATTTGTGACTAATTTTTTTATAATTTTTATTGACTTGTTATATTTTAGTTTAGGGACTTATTACAGGACATATTGGTCTCAAACTTCTCTAATATATTCTCGTTCTCGACCTTGTCTTCTCGTTTCCTCTTACGTAACATTATGATAAGTAGATACATAAGGAAGGAAGGAAGGAAAGGAATTACTATCTTCTGGATATTATGTTGGACACATTAAAAATGTCTTGAGTAAAAATAAAGAGTCAACGGATGTCCAGGGTGTGATGATTGACCTATGCTAATTAGAACCTAACAACAACAAATTAACAACAACAACAAGTTATGCCTATCGTGTTTGGATTCTCTAAATCATCCAATGTCAGATAATAGCGATACTAGGCACCTATCATTCAAATAAGATAGACCTGTCGTATTTGGAGTCTTTCGTCGTTATATTATACATTTTAGTACTTTACGCTGAAATATAATAAACGCTGAAAAAAACTCGTGAGGTCTCAGTTCGGGGCGAACTACTAGTATAATGGGGGCTGACAAAATTGCCAGCAACACTTCGACCCAATGGGATCTTTTGTGCTTACCCCTACCTTGATGTTTCTTACTCTTTGAAGAAGTGGTCGATTAACGCGGTGATCCCACTCAGAGGAAGAAACCTATATTCCTCCGGTTTGGGATACGCATTCCCAAGGAGGCTCATACGCTTCGCTGCTAAGACGTCGCATTCACACAGTACGTGCTCCATAGTTTCCCTGACATCACCGCAGGCTCTGCAGTCATTATTTGAAGTTAACTTCATTTTCAAAAGCATGTCATTGGTTCCGTAATGTCCTGTCAAGGCACCAACCACAGCTCGTGCTTTGCTTCTGCTGTTGTTCAATATAAATTTAGAAGCCCCTCTGGTGCTGCTACCTATGAATTTCCTCGAATGTAGCAACCCTTGACTGATTTCCCACTCTTGCGTGTGTTTCTTATCAGCGTAATCCTTTACGGCCTTAATGATTGTGCATGCTGGTAGGCTTGTGTTATGGTTATTACAGATAACTTGATCTATATAAATTACGAGAAAATAAATACATTATTAAAACCAAAAATAAAAATTAGATGTCAAAGTATAAAGTATTAAATGTCGAAATTATAAAAAAATTATGTCAATCAAAGTCGGTCACATTATCTATTGATTTAGCTCATTACAATAACATTATCATCGTCTTTTAATTAATCAAATAAATCTTGTCAGCATAAGGATTTATCAGTGAGGCGACCAGTGCTGTAACAGCAAATAGATAAGCGAATCTAGTATTCCACATTGTAATAGGTAGCAATATGGTGGCTGGCTATAGCCACATTTTTCCGTGTGTTCCGCAAGGACGGGGTAAATCCGAGTAGCAGAAACCTCCAAAACATAAAATACTTACTTATGGGAATACAATCCGCACAGGATCCCATTTGTACTGAAATACAGTATTTTATATCATAAGGTTTCAACGCCACGCTTGTTAATAATGTGTTTGAATAGGATCGTTACACATTATATTAAATTGAAATATTTACGCGCACTCACGCTCTTTGTTTGATCTAGTAATGGGGACTCTATTACGTTTGATTGTTCCTAGAGTTAATTCTGATAATCTATCTTAATTTGGTGGTAACGAATGCTACTAATGTTATGAACGTGAAAGTTTGTGTTTGTGTGTAAGTATACCTATTGCAAACGCATATTATACTAACATACCCACGTGTGTTTGTATTTTTGTTCCGCCTCCACAGAAAAAACAGTATTTTTTTTAAGCAAGATATTCATTTTCTATTTCCATTTTTTGATTTCCTTTTTTTTAGTTTTAATAAAATATCTTTAAAGTAAAAACATTTTTTTTTTTCTAGTAATAGCAAGAGAATTATTTACAGCTTAAAGAAACCTTTCATTTGCGATAAAACTCGGTGTAGCTATGGACACCTGGATAAACGCCTAAGCATGACCCTAGAGTTCTCAAAACATTTTAATAATAAGTATTTCAGAACTCTACAGTGGGCCTGGACTTTTGTTGCTCGATGGTACCTAAGAACAATAGCAGGGTTTAAACACTGTATGTACAATCCACGGTCAAAAGTCTCTGCCAACCGTATCGTTTACAATCCTGTGCAGCACTATTTGAACATTATAACAACGTAACCTGTGGATCAAACTCACGTCGGTTGGTGTAGCGGTTGGAGGCTTATACCACTCACACAACTAAAGACATAGCTAAATAATAATCGCACTGAGTACTTTTAATTCAAGTATTTAAGTTTGTGTGTAACGTCTATTAGGTCGTAACTCCAATACTTGTTGATAGTATTATTGTAGCAAACTAATCATTTACTTATAATAATAATAAAAATAATAATAAAAATATTTATTTCAATTTCTTAATCTAAATTTACAATTTTATACTTATGAAAGCACTTTTTAAGCACCTAATGGGGGTACTTGTAACAAGTGCTTTCGCCCTTCCATCACTTATATAATATAGTTTAGACTTATTTAAAGTAAGATGTAAGTACTTCAAAGTTATATAATTTCAAATCTAATCAAAATATTAATTTATTTATAATTTCATCAAATACAAATTTTTATATTTATTAGATGACACATGCAGTTCACCAGAACAATACTTTATTACGATACAGTTATGTATCGTAATAAAGTATTGTTCTGTGTATTGTTATGACCCATACTATACCTTTCTAAAAAAGATTGTGCAAGCTCTCTGCTAGCCGTCATTATATTTGGAAAAGTTTCCATGATTAAGATGTCGAAAAGTTTTCCGAGTCAACTGATTTTGTGACGAGATTAATTACTCTTCTGTAAAAGTTACATCGACAAGTTACTTTTTGATGTCGTTTTTGAGAATTAAGCTTCACTTGGAATTTCTTATTTGACTTAAGAAACTAAAATTATGGTAACACTGTACTTACACAGAAAAAGGTTTCTTGAAACAAGAAATATCTAATCCTCTCCATAAGGACACTAGAGAATATATTTCTTGGTTTTAGTAAAAAATCGTAAAATGATTAGCAATATTTCTTAGTTAAGAATACGCCAGAGAAATTTTTTTTCTATTTAGTAAATTTTCTTGTAAATAATAAGCAGTATTAAACATTTATAGGCAATGTTCTTATTAGGAATGCTGCCTATTATTTTTTAAAACATTTACTACAAACAAAAAAATATTCTATTAGTTATTATTTAGACGACCCAGTTGGCACAATGGTCACCATCTGGACTGTCAAATACAAGGTCGATTTATGCTTAGGTTGCTTCTATGTATTATAAGTATAGATTTTTAAAAGAAAAGTATATTAAGTAGGTTTTACTTGTTACTACAGCTTCCCAGTACCATGGATTCCTACGTTTATTAAGCTATCTGTGTGCCATTTTGACGACCCAGTTGGCACAATGTTCACCATGCTGGACTGTCAAACACAGGGTTGCTGGTTCGATTCCCGCCTCAGACAAGTATTTATGCTTAGATATTTGTTTGTGGTCTGGTTGTTTCTATGTATTATAAGTATATATTTACAAAAGAAAAGTATATTAGGTAGTATATCCGTTGTCTAGCACCCATAACACAAGTCTAGTTACTTAGCTTGGGGCTAGAAGGCGATGTGTGGAATGTCCTGCTATGTTTATTTATTTATTCTCTAGCGTCTATAGGGTGAAGATATTGCTTCGTTTTGCAAGACGTAAAATTAGTTCAACCCATGAAGAACGAATAAACATTCTTTTAAGCTATTCTACTACACCTAAAACCGGAAATCCTCCCACAACTTTTCAGATTGGAACTGAAATTCCTGAATTTCCTGTAATTGCAATAACGTTATACTTTATTTTATTATTCTGCAATGCAAATACCCCTAACCACCTTGAACCGCCTGTGGCTTGAAACCAATAAAAATGGGACTTAAGTTGTTCCGGGAAAACCAAGGCTTTCAGAGCTCTCTGTTTTGTGACCCAAGTCATAAACATAAACGAATAAATTATTTTTTAATTTTCAAATAGATACCTTAAAACTTTAAGATCGAAAACACACACAATTCGGTCAGTCGAATGTAAGAAAAGTGAAAAATAGAGTAGAATTACTTACTTGAAAAAACTTGGTCATGGGACACCCGAATTGAACGAAGTTCCTTTCGATTAATTAGTGAAGGCATTGCTTTTTTTTTTGTAAATCGTCGCGACACCACACTGTTCAATGCGAAATAGAAAGACGAAACGAAAATAATTGGCTTGATTTCTATGCATAAAGTGTCGTTACAACTTTTGGTCTTAATTTTTTCCGTCTTTCGCAACGTCCTTTCGCAACGCTCGATAAGGAACTTTCTTTCCAAAACTACTTTTGCGTTACAGAAAAAAACTACTTTTTTATCACAGTTGCTCATAAAGTGGATCTTATTAAACCGCTTTTAGGCTCAGCAACGTAATACACGCGTGCGATAAAAAAAAATCCAACTAGTGTTGGAAAATAATACGTCATCCCGATATGTCAAATACGTATCTTACTGCTAATGACATATAGTAGATGAAACATTCTTAAGGACATCGTTCAAATCGTACCCAAAAATTAACGTGCCGGCAACAAAAAAAAATGTTTCTATCTTGTAGAGAATAACATTTTAAATAATGTTTAATAAGGCAACAAAGAGCTACGATGAACCATCGTTGAGTTATTTTACATTGAAAACCCAAAAAAATGCATTTTGTAGAGATCCGTTTGACCACTTCTAAGATATTACTACAGAAAAAATATAAAAATAAGTAGTAAATGGATAAGTTTTGTCTGTTTTTATTATATTTATATACATAGGTATATCCAATAACCCTTTCAGAAGTTATAGTGGGATCTTAAAAGTGGTCAAACGGATCCCTATAAAATGCATTTTTTGGGTTTTCAATGTAAAATAACTCAACGATTTTTGATCGTAGCTCTTTGTTGCCTTAGTAAACATTGTTTAAAATGTTATTCTCTACAAGATACAAATAATTTTTATTACTGGCCGGCATTTTTTTTTGTGGGTATTTTTTGTTAGAAACATGAATGATCTCCTTTATCTGGGTTATACTGTTTTGATGTATAGAAAAAGGTACCATCCAAAGAGTTTTTAAGCCTTGCTGGCTTAAAACTCTTTGTTGGTACCTTTTTTCTTCTTTTCAAAAGGTTGTCTCTAAAGTCTGCGAACGATAATATTACGTGATGACGTCTTTGAAAATAATTAAAAATTGAGTTTTGTTTTTATTTTGTTTTTTCTTTAGGTACATAAATATATTTTTTTTATATATTCTGTTTTTAATGAAACCCGGAACTAATATATTCTGTTTTTAACCGCCGACGCAAAAACAAATGAAAAAAACCCTAAAAAAATATTGTATGTCAGACGCTGTATAGGTTAAAAGTCTTTTGCCTAGCCTTTCGGGAGTGTAATTAACAAAAAATAGTAAACATAACCTAAAATTCTCAAAAACTTTTTATTATTAAAATTTTAACAAGTCTTTTTTTTATTCGCAACTGTGATAAAAAACGTCGTACGATACACGTGTGAATTGATCATTCCATAGAGGCGGTTTATGACGCGCGAGCGGAACGCGAGCGTGGCAAAAGCCGAGATGGAATGAATGACACACTTGTATCGCAATGTACTATTGCGTTGCTTTCATTTTTAAAGTACTTTTACTTAGTCTGCTAATTTTGACGATTTTGAGATTTAGTCGTCATAAGCTCAGTTATCCATTTCATCTTTTAAAACCGAATCTGTTTCCATATCCAGTATTTTTAACCGAGTTTGTCACTCTATAAAAACAGACTTGAATGACTTACAATTTATACGGGCGGTTTTCTGCAACTAGATATCTTTAGTTGGGTCCTTTTGGAGCAGAAGCGCGGGCGTGGGTTCCCACGCGCGCCGCTCTAGGAGAGGCAGCATGGCTTAAGCTATGCGCGATCATGCGCGAGATCGGGGCCACTTAGAAGAAATGCTCACGCATCCCAGCACCCCGACGATGCGTTGAGATAGAAAACCTGGTGGGGTTGTTAGTGGTAAATTCCACATACTCTGCTGTTCCCCCCGGGACAACGGAGATGCTGCAAAGCATTTTCCCCACCATAAAAAAAAAAGGTTGTACTAAGCTTGCCCAACACTCTCAGCTTATTTAACCGTTTCCAGAGGAAATAATTTGTCAATGCGTCGGGAGCCAACTAATCCGCAGTAATAAGTAAATATTGCAGGACATTTCACACATCGCCATCTAGCCACAAACGAAGTAACTAGACTTGTGTTATAGGTGCTAGACAACGAATATACTACTTATATACTTTTATTTTGTAAATATATACTTATACTAGCTGCGCTCCGCGGTTTCACCCGCGTCTCCCGATCCCGTGGGACTATCGGGATAAATTAAGATGTAAGCTATCCTATCTTTTAAGTTAGTTAGTATAAAATAAAGTCACTTTTCGCCGTCCCTATGTCCCTATTTCCCTTTGTATGCTTAAATCTTTAAAACTACGAAACGGATTTTGATACGGTTTTTTTTAATAGATAGAGTGATTCAAGAGGAAGGTTTATATGTATAATACATGCATAATATTTGATAATATAGCCGTGCGAAGCCGGAGCGGGTTGCTAGTTTATATATATTAGAATATAAGTTTACATAGAAACAACCAGACCATAGTAATTATTTTCCCGGGTCTTAATCGCGTATTTTTTATTTTTATTCCTCTTACCTCGACGTTTCAACTATGTTACAATAGTCATGGTCGCAAGGAGACTGGAGCAGCGGCGAGCGTTGTCCTCTCATGTTGATTACTATGAATACAAATCGTGTGAGTTTTAAAAGTTTAACCAGCCACAGACAAATATTTAAGCATAAATACTTGTCTGAGGCGAGAACCCCCAATACTGTGTTTGGCAGTCCGGCATGGTGACCATTGTGTCAACTGGGTCGTATGTTCCTAAGTTTTCCTAAGATTCGTCACAAAACTCTCCTGACTTAGATCACACGTCACACGTCAACGTAACAATGAAATCCAACAAATGCGCTCCGCTATACCAATTTCCGTTTCTACACAAATGTTTTTGCGACTGGACTCTTTCTTAAACTCTATTTCCTCCATAATCTTGGACCTTTGCTGAAAGCTGTACGTTTGAAGTTATTTCAGTTGGGAAAATGTGTAACTACCTTGTTTAGTATTAAATATTAAAATATACTTCAATAGTAATATTGGACCGTATTTATCTTTTCGCAAAACGGTTCCTTATCGCGGGTTGGCGAGCCGAGAAAAAAAGTAACGCGTTACGAAAACGTGAAACGAAAAACCGTAATAGAAACTAATCTTTCACATATTGTATATCTCCCACAAAATATGAAAGAAAACAAAAAGGTAAAGGGACTTTGTTCCAAACGCGTGTGCCGCGACACTATCCTATTAATGTTATAAATGTGAAAGTTTGTGTGTGTGTGTGTGTGTATGTATGTTTGTTATTCCTTCACGCAAAAATTAGCTTTTATTACGATATCGGTAAAAAAAGAAGCCTCCTTTTATAGGTATCTTCTAGGAAGGCGTGTTACATCTTAAACCGCATCGTCACCTACCATCAGGCAGGTGTGATAGTGGTCAAACGCTGACCTATCATATGAAAAAAAAACAGCGCACTCCGGGAGTGCAGGCAGAAGTGAAAACTGTATATCTGTGTAAAATCTCATATGTCGCGAGAACATACGCAAAAAGAGATTTAGATGAAAAAAAAAAAATTGTCAAATGTCAAAAAACAAATGTCGGACGACTATTTGTCGGACGACTATTGACGGACGACAAATGTCGGACGACAATTTGTTGGACAACAAATAGTCGTCCGACATTTGTCGTCCAACAAATTGTCGTCCGACATTTGTCGTCCAACAAATTGTCGTCCGACATTTGTCGTCCAACAAATTGTCGTCCGACATTTGTCGTCCGTCAATAGTCGTCCGACAAATAGTCGTCCGACATTTGTCGTCCAACAAATTGTCGTCCGACATTTGTCGTCCGTCAATAGTCGTCCGACAAATAGTCGTCCGACATTTGTCGTCCGTCAATAGTCGTCCGTTAAAAAATACCATATGTACGTCTTAATACACTCACAGCCAAATTAAAAACAGTAGGCCCAGGCATACATTTTCGCCGCGCCGTAGAGAGGGGATAGCTGTCTACTCTCCATCCGTCTTACGCTTTTTCGATCAGGTCACGTGTCCTGACGCGAGTTTAAGATTTTATACCCATTACAGAAAAAGTGCTCAACGCCGCTAAAGAAGTTTTCACTTCAAAAACCCACTAGATCAGGACTTACGCGGGTGAAACCGCGGGGCGCAGCTAGTAATTTATATATTTACTTTTGAAACGTAAAATAACATTTAGATGATAAAAACCTTAAATAATAAAATAAACAACTGGACTGATGGCGATGAAACTCGGTATCTAGATAGCTGGAGACCTGGATTAACACATAGGCTACTTTTTATCTCGATATTTCCATGGGATCGGGACTTACGTGGGTGAAACCGCGGGGCGCAGCAGCTAGTACAGAATAAAAGGCCAAACAGGGAAGGGTGCCCAAAAGACTGGCTGCATTACCTTGTTGGATTGATCTGCTGCCCGAAGAGCCAGTCCTTTGGTTAATCGAAGCTAAAACTAATAATTTTGAAACTGCTTTCTAAAATTGTATGATTATCTATTTTATAATTTAGAGGGAGGGATCTTGCCTACTGAAGTTTTCAAGTGATACTTAATTATAATCAGACATGCGTAAAATGCGTATTAATCGATACAACTTAAAATAGTACAAATGCAAAACCATTTTGATACAAGTAATACACAGAAACCTTATCGTAGAAACTAATTACACCTAAAAACCTAAGGGCAATCGCAGACTTCAGACTTTCAAAGAGTTTAGTTTTATTAATATAGACGCAAATACCTATTTATTGGTTTTTAAATAGCGTTTAACCACTATCTCACACGATGGTAAGTGACGACGCGGTCTAAAGTGCAGCACGCTTTCCTTGCATGTTTTCTTGTATTTGGGCTATTAGAACCTTCTTATTTTTTGTAGTTGGTTTTAATGTCACTTAAACGTAGGTACTATTTCTCCAATTCATTTATTTTTCTTAAATTTAAATTTTTATAAAAACAAACTGATTACAAAATATATACATCACTATAAAACTTATAAAATAATTCTATCTAAGCTAACCTAACCTAAATAAAATTTAATTAACAAGTCTTAAAAATAATGTATAAATTTTGCATATAAAACAGTAAATCATTATAAAAACCTAAACCTAGAAGACCGTCGGCAGCGAGGCAGGGCCCAGGCTACCGATGGTTAGAGCCGCAGAGAGAGGAATCTTCTAACAATACGTGCCGTATCCAAGATGACTGCCTTCTGGATCTGACCCTTGACCCAACCATCCAGCGAGAGCCTCTTGAGGTGTTGATCAAGGCTCTTCGCTATTAGTCCATTTGCCGATACAACTATCGGAACAACACTCGTCGAATCAACGTCCCACATGGCGGTAATCTCGTGGGCCAAGTCCAAGTACTTAGTTTCTTTGTAAACGTAGGTACTATTATTATTATGTTCTTTAAATAGTTGAAGCATTTCAGAAAATCGAGAGGTGGCTCTAGAAAATATACCTACCTATTGTCGAATTAAATTGTGTTTTGTGAAAACTATTAAACCCGTCTAAAGTCTTCTTTAGTGTAATTAATTACTGTGCTAAGTACGACCTAGCTTTTGGTATTTTGGTAGACTGGTTAAGTGTGTGTTTGAGGTTTTCTAACTAACGACTTAATTGATTCTGTCTCGGTTTTGTAATTCGTAACATAGAAAATTAGATATAAACTTTTAGAATTATTGTTTTTTGTTTTCGGGATGTTTGCGTCATGCTTTTCACTGACTTTTTGGAATATGTAAGGTTTAAAAAAACCAATATTAAGGTATATATTTTAAAGGCAAAATGTTAATTTTAAACACAGAAAATCACTTCTAAAATTAGTAAAAAGAATATTAAAACGCCATCTGTATGACTCATTTTCAAACTTTTGTAGGTTTCTTATGCTGCTGTAATTCTGTAAGGCAACTGTGTCTCACGTATGACATGGTTTATAACTTTTTATTTTTTGTTCTACGGCTATATAAAAGTTACTAGACAAAAGTTGTAGATAATCATATTAAAATTTGCAACAAAAAATGTTAAGTAATATTTTTTGTGAGACCTTTGTCAGATAAACCATAAAAACCGTTTAAATCCCTTTTTCCAAGATGGCGGCCGTGGGACAAGAGCTACAATCCCTCAAACTTGGATTTAAGCTTAGACTAACCCCCTCTTGATATCTAAAAAATAAAATTGCGTCCTCTGACAAATGCACGCTGAGCCCAAAAAATGTAACAATTCAATGGACTACCCTTTAATATATCTATTTTGTGTGGTTTCTATTCATATTTTCATAAATAAACGCTATTTCTGATACCGCATTTCGCGATCGATATCATCAAAATTGTGTTAAGGAATCAGGGTCAAGATTTGTGTGTATTTTGTTTGATCGGTGTTCGTCTAAATACTGTATATTTTGTATATGGTAAGGGTAAATGTGTTGCTGAAATAATTAAAAATCTTGTTTTTTTTTCTGAGGACAAAACGACATCAACAACTACGAAATAAGGATCTTCATTGCAAAGTCATTGCTAAGTACTTCTTTGTCAGAGGAAAGTTTTCATCACCTAAAGATTTTTATTGACGAGGGAATATACAAAACTATTTGTAGAGTATTTCGTAAATATTTATGCGGTTCCAACAAACGCGAATTTTATGAAATTTTTACATGAAAAATGATGCAAACAGAATATTAATTAGAGGATTTATTAATATTCAGTTTGTAAATTTATTTTGGAACGTCAGCTGTGGTGTTATTTTAAGAAAATTTTAATATTTTTAGAACATCTGTAGGTACCTATCGTAGTATTTAGATAGGTACCTAGGTCCTAGCCTAGCCAACAAATTAATAATAATAAATATTGCAGGACATTCCACACATCGCCATCTAGCCCCAAGCTAAGTAACTAGACTTGTGTTATGGGTCCTAGACAACGGATATACCTACTACTTATATACTATTCTGTTGTAACTATATACTTATAATAAATAGTAACAATAAGACCACAGCCAAATATCTAAGCATAAATACTTGACAGAGGCGAGAATCGAACCCGCAACCCCTGTTTTGGCTGTGCAGTCCGGCAGGGTGACTATTGTGCCAACTGGGTCGTCGTGGAATAAAATATGGAATAAACCTATACATTCATTCCATGAGCACTACATTAAATATCTACTGTAATAAAAACACAATGTCAAGAACATGGTATTAATAGGTCAAGAGTACTTCGGACCGAAACAACGAGGAAACAAAACTATAGGTTGGTGGTATGGTCAGCAGATTATTGAATGAAAGAGTTGAAAAGTGAATAACTGATAGAATTTCAAAACTAGCGACATTGTATAATATTAAGTCTTAGACCCGTATTTTAGGTCGTGACTTAGTCAGTAATGTCTGTGACAGCCGTTCAAACAGTAATTATAAAAATTAATCTATCTATACTAATATCATAAAGCTGAAGAATTTGTTTGTTTGAACGCGCAAATCTCAGGAACTACTGGTTCGAATTAAAAAAATATTTTTGTGTTGTATTTACTATATTTAGTCCATTTATCGAGGAAGGCTATTATAGGCTACATTCCATTTTGATATTCCCACGGGATCTGAACTTACGCGGGTGAAACCGCAGAGCGCAGCTAGTTGAAATTAAAATCCAGAATCGTGTCGAATCAGCCAATGAACTTGGAAGACTCTCTTTCATCACATGTAGTAATCCCTCGGTCCAGAATCCCTTGCGATCACACGCTCCTCCATATCTACAAAGGTCAGTCCACTCTTAAACACACACACACACACACACACATACACGCACACACATACACGCGCGTTATTTACAAATACAGTTATTGTGTTGTAATAAACTATAATAATAATAATATAATAATAATCTTTATTTCGTAAAATATAACGGTACAGTCATGATCAGGTGAAATACAAAAATATGCTCCCTATGTACTAATCCATACAATACACTTAAGGGTTTATGGTATCTAAGTAAATAGATATAATATTTATTTGTACAAAATACATTAGGAAAACATTTAGTAGATTTTTATAAATAACTAGCTGCGCCCCGCGGTTTCACCCGCGTAAGTACTCACCGTTTAAACCTTCCCTGGACTACAACAAACACAACAAAAAAAGAATTGGCCAAATCGGTCCAGCCGTTCTCGAGTTTTAGCGAGACTAACGAACAGCAATTGATTTTTATATTATAGATTGAAAACTGTAGTTTTATACAGATAGAGTCCCTGCCACCCATACTAGGATAACCTGTACTATAGGTGACAGTTGATTCCTCAAACAAGAATTTATTTTAAAATTAAAGATATATTATTTTTTAAAGTGCTAAGCCTGCACTGGGCTATCTGAAAATATTTTTAAGGAAACGGAAGGAATATTTTTTTTAGGTTATATTTTTAACGAAACTTAATTCGAAAAGAGGTTAATGCGATTCTTAAATTCGACTATGACGGTACTTGACTAAGTGGCGGAATTGGTAACGCATTTGAACGGTATTCAAAGGATGCGAGTTCGAGTCTCGTCTTAGTCGCAATTTTTGAAGATGCATTTTTCCTTAAAAATATTTTTTTATTTTAAAATATTTCTAAACTAATGATTCGTACTATGGCTATGAGCAGATCTGACAGTAACAGTTTATATGGATAAATAAATAAATATTATATACTTATTTTAAATATAAATATTCTTATATAATCAAATAAATATATATATGTAATAAATACAATAATTACATATATGGAACAAAAATGGGGAGTTGTGACGAGCTGGGGGGGGGGGGGGAAGGTAGGTGATAAAAGAATTATTGGATTCAAAAGGTTATTTTTAAAAGTTTTTCGGTCTCATCATATGTGAGGGGTTGTAGGAATTTGGAAACCTTATTTTTAACTTCATATTTGGATAGCGGATAGATATTGAGTATTTTGTTTAGATCATTATAAAGTGTACAACTGAGTGATTCAAATTGTGTACGAGCAAAGGCAGTACGACATATCGATTTGTTACACACTGGTATGCCTAGGCGTCTCTGGGATCTTCGGATATCCAATGGTAGGCTGGAATGCTTGCGCAAGATTGTCCTCATTATGTAAAGCTGTCTAACAGTCAACACATCGCAATCTCTGTAGAGGTCAGTTGTAGGATATAGCCTATTTCTACACGTTAATACTTTGAGTACGGCCCTCTGTGATCTCTCAAGGGTCAAGAATGCAGTCTTGTAGGTACCGCCCCATGCGGGGATCGACTGACATAATGCGCTATAAGTACTAAAAAGTATTTCTCGATCAGCAGAGTCTCTCAAAGTTTTAAAGATATATATGAGTCGTCTAACACGAGATGTTAGTTGGTTTAGATGGAAATACCAATCGAGTCTCTCATCAATGTATACGCCTAAGTACCTAACGTGAGATACCAAATCAAGAGCTCTACAATTACAGTTATTGGCAGATATGTTACAGTCACTATTGTGAGCCAGAATTGTAGAACTACTTACCTGGTCTGAACCCAAATTGGTTTTTAGATAGGATATTATTTTTGTTAATGAATTGGATAAGTCTGTTATTTAGCAGTCTTTCTAGTATTTTGGAGATAGATGACAATACAGATATTGGACGATAATTGGAGATGCAAGTTCTGTCACCTGATTTAAAAATCGGGTGGACAACTGCTTTTTTCAAGATGTTAGGAAAGACACCGGATTCTATTGATATATTGCAGATGTGAGTTATGATGGGGACAAGAACATGGCGGGCTGCTTTTAGTATAGAAGACGGAATACCATCCCAACCATTTGCACAGTCGGTTCGCAACTGAAGATAAAATGAGCTTTTTACTTATTATTACTCTACAAGTTAGGGAATCATTTAAATTTAGTTGTCACCTCACAAAATCAGCACCTACTGCTCTCTAATCTAAATTTATTTTGATTTGTCATATTAAGTTTGTTTCAAGGAACACTATCGATTGATGTGATCACTCTTTTTTTCGAAAACGAATAGTACTTGTACTGTACATGTATACGGGCTGTTTTTCCGCAATTAGACTCTTTTTAATGGGGTCCTTTTAACGCGAGGATGGAGAAGGCTTGCCCAGCACCTACTACCCTCTCAGCTTAGTCGACTATGTCCAGAGGAGAGAACTTGTCAAAACGTCTAGAGCCAAATAAGCCGCGGGGTTCATCACAATGTTTTCCTTCACCGTAAGAGCAATGTCAATTAGCGCACATACATTTTTTTAAAGAAAAATCCATTGGTGCACGGCCGGCCGGGATTTGAACCCACGACCTACAGAATGGAAGTCGAGGTATCTACGAAAATGAATAGTTTAGACTTCTTAGCGTCATAGCTTCTCCATCATCACTACATAGTATAAAACAAAGTCGCTTTCTCTGTCCCTATTTCCCTTTGACCGCTTAAAATTTTTAAAACTACGCAACGGATTTTGATGCGGTTTTTTTTAATAGATAGAGTGATTCAAGAGGAAGGTTATATGTATAATACATGCATAATATAGCCGTGCGAAGCCGGGGCGGGTCGCTAGTAACTCATAAATGGTCTGTTAAAAATGACACGTGACTACTTTCTATTGGCTCTGAAGCCTCATATAAAATACCTGTATATTTCTAACCTTTTTTATTCTGTATTTTAGTCAACCGGCAAAGGAAAAGTTGCTTCAAATGTCAGACATTGTAAGACCCACTGCTCTTTCGGCACTGAGATTTGAATTTTTTTTTAAAAAAGAAATATATTTATATTTTTGTTGCTGGCTGTATCCCCTTCAAGGGCTCCCTTTGACCGGTCCAACGCTACAGTGGCATTGTTTATGAATTTCAGGGTATATTTGATAGGTGGACATTGATACCTAATACCTATTGTACTTAGCTCATGTAATGTTTCGGAGATGTTTATATTTGTGACACTCTGACCTTTGTGATAGATAATAATGGATCTTCTAAGAAGATATTGTTACTTATACGAAACTATTAGCAAGAATTTCACGAAATCCTAATATCAAAATAAAGGTTATTTATAACTAGTTCTGCCTCTCGGTTACATCCATGCTAGCCACAGAGGCATTAGCGTAACGCGTGCTCGCGCAAACGTGGTAAGCGCTCATATTCATTGATTGATTTTCTGAGTCTAAGTACTTAATTAGTCATCAGGCATCGAACAGCGTCTATTGAAGGGCTTTCTTCATTCTCCTTCTAGGCGAGCATGCTACATCCTCAATTTTATCGTCGTTTCCCATCAGGGGAGATGAAGTCAGATGCAAGCTTTAGCTTGAAAACAAAGACAGTTGATCAATTGCAATCAGGAGGTTTGAATCCCAGTCCTCAGCAGCGAGGGAACAACGGAGAAGGAGGGACTTGATAAATGTCGGAAAAAGCCCTCGTTTATTTCGGGGTCTTTGAGTCACGAGTATATAGGTATCTTTTAGAAAAGCGTGCTTCATCTTTGACCGCATCGTCACTTACCATCGTGTGAGATAGTGGTAAAACGCTTACATCATTAGGTACTCATCACTATCACTACATAGTATAAAATAAAGTCACTTTTCGCCGTCCCTATGTCCCTATGTATGCTTAGATCTTTAAAACTACACAACGGATTTTGATGCGGTTTTTTTAATATATAGAGTGATTCAAAAGGAAGGTTTTTATTATGTATAACACATGCATAATATAGCCGTGCGAAGCCGGGACGAGTCGCTAGTATTTATTGAAAAAAAAATGTACCTACTTATACCAAGAATTATTCAGAAAATATAGCTATCTAATAGTAGTACTAGTTTATTAGGTTAAGTACTTATTAATAACATAGGTAAGATACTTAGGTACTTACCTCCTAAAGTCCTAACCTACCTTCACACAGAGTCAGGTGAGCTCGTAAACTTTACTCAATAGTACCTTTACACGTTGCATTGGTGCACGTTACGCTACCTAACTAAATACAGTAGTAGAAAATATAGGACCGACCCATATTATTGGGTCGGTCTTATATTTTCTACTATTTGTGATAATTATAGTTGACTGAGCCAAAGCGGCTCTGCTTCAAGTCTGGCAAAATTTGCTTTCCTCTGTTTGTAATGTGTATTGGGCGCTCCCAGTTGTACCCACCTAGCACCGTACACACTAGAAATGAATGGGAAAAAACCCAGTCGTTACCAGTAGGAACACAAATGGCACTCAATTTTTTTAATAGTCGGCTATTCTCAGTCGTTCTTAGCAAAGCTTCAGTCGTTCGTTTGCAACGCTTCTACTTTTAATAAACATATTTTTCTCATAAGAGCGAGCAAATTTTTTTGAATTTAAGTTGGGCTTTTAAACATTTGTGAAAATCTGATAAGGAACTTCGGAGTGATAAGCAAAATAGTTCCTCTTTTAGATTTGTACTAGTTGAATCGGCCCTTTAACAACTAGATAGGGATAGAAGTAGCACTTGTTATTATTTTATACATACCAACCTGTTAGGTAAGTAGTTAGATACGTGTTAAATGTACTCACGTGCGAGCCCTCGTGGTGTGAACTCCACACTCGTAGCTCATAGTATGTATTAGTTAAGCGATGCACGGCGTACTGGCGTGCTAGAGAGATTAGGTTTTCGTATCAGTTTCCTTCATGGAATACTACTGCGGAATCGGTTTTATTTCCATATAGGTTAAGTACTTAATATATCTCGCGAAACAATGGCACAACTTACATTTAGTGAATTTTACAGGAGCAAGGTTTAAAGGTTTAAGGGGTCCTTAAATATAGAAATAGATTTATTTTAAGTTCTATTGCGTTTTCTACCCACAGGATAGGTAGGGGAGAGTCCCCTAGCGCCGAACGGCAGGTAGTACCGAACGAATGCTGTAACTGTAACTAATACACGAACAAGTACGATGCTTTGTCGTGCAACGGAAAGAGAAAAAGGTAGTTAGGCAGCGGGTGGCGCGCGAGCTCGATTTTACACTCGTGGCGTGAGTGAGAACAGTCGCAGTGGATTTTACAAGGGAAATCAGCGTCGCCCACAAACTTGACGTGTCAGTTGTGACTTAAATTTAAGTGTGGGATCATTTTGGTACGAGTTTTGATTGCCATTGGTGAGTAGTTTTTACGTTTTAGTGCCTTAAACATGCATTAAATAGTATTTTATTGGTTTATTCGAATATCAATTCTCTTTAGTGAATCCCTAGTACCGAACAGTTTTTTTCCCCTATGACCGAACATAAATGTTTCGACGATTACGCTGTTATTCTAAGTGTTACAGGTAAAATGTGTATTTAATTATTTTAGGAACAAGTATATCTTACAACATCGAAAAAATCAAGAAGGGTCGTTGAGAATCGTAAAACTTATAGATCGCAAATCAAAAAGTTACCACGATAAAAAATGTATTCAAGAGAAGTATCTTCAAGATATGTGATTGATGAGGAGGACTGGATTCAATGCAATTTATGCAAAGAATGGGCGCACGAGGCATGTGCTGTCTTCTGAATTATATATTTGTGACCGATGTTACCTTTTTTTAGGAGTGTTCGGCCATATGTGCCTTTTAATATACATGTTCGGTACTAGGTGCCACTGTATGGTTATCCAAAAATGTATACCAAAGAGGAACTTGTGTTTTAACATATAATTTTAGTATTTTTGTTTGTTTTGTTCATTTATACGAGTATGTATGACTGTTAGGTACCAAATAATTTTCATTAAATGTTTAATAAAACATTCGTTTTTTTTTAAATGCCACTTATGCTTAAATGTTCGGCACTGTGGGACTCTCCCCTATATATTTTACAATATATTACGATAAATTTGATATGTTTTGTTTTTACGAAATTATCCAAAAACGTGCATATACTAAGAAGAGTCCTATAGTTATATAACTTAAAAATTACTTAAAATAACAGTGTGACAAAAAATCATACGAGAACAACGGCACATTTGACAATTAACGTGTCATTGTTTCCGTTTAATGTTCCCATTTGAACCGTGTTTGTCATTGATTGTATTAATGAAAGTAGGGTCCTTACTCTACTTATTATGGGTCAAATTTAAAATAGTTTTAGACATTAGCCGGGCTCTGTGGTTTCACCCGTGTAACTTCGGATGCCGTGGAAATATGGGGCGGAAATAGCTTAGGTAATTTCCAATAAATCAATGTATCCTCATACGGTTTCATCAAAATCGGTACAGTAGTTTCGGAACCTATTTGTTATAAACTAAAAAAAAAACAGCGCACTCCGGGAGTGCAGGCAGAAGTGAAAACAATAAACTTGTTATTTCTCATAGAATATTTCTTGAAACGATCTGCTACTGCCATCTATTAGCACTCACTTAAACAAATATAGTTTATTTTTTATTCGCTAGATGACAGTAAAAAATTTAAATCAGCGCCATCTACATTCGAATAGCGGTCTTTCTAGAAACTAAGTTTCTCAATTTGTGTAATAGATGGCAGTATAAGTTAAACAAAAAGACTAACACAAATAAAATCTCATCTGTCGCGTCAAAATCTGTCGCGAGAACGGCTGAAAATGCTCACCCACAAAAGTGCCCAACGCGCCATAAGAAGTTTTCACTTCAAAAAAACAAATGGTTGTCTGTAAAGTCGGTTTACGGACGATAATTTTACGTGATAACGTAATAAGAAAAGGATGAAAAATTTAAATTTTTTTATTTTATTCTTCCTACTTATATATTTTTTCTTTTTTTCCTGTATACCTATATTTTTTTCCTCTAAATAAGCCTTCTATTAGTCACTCGTCACCATAACACAAGCCCAGATATTATTATTAAATACTCTGTTTCCTAACAGGAACGGACGCGTCATAATTATGTTACCATGACGCATGACGTCACACAATATTACCGTGACACTTGTTTGTGAATGCAGGTGTTCCATCAATTTATTAGACGTTAAAATCTTTACTCTTTACAATATTGGTGTAGATAGTGAGTGTAGATTATGTCGATAGACTCTATGGTTTAAATTGGAATCTAGGACCATTTTAAACCATTCGATCTATACATAGACGTTAATTAAAGTTTATTGTAGACTATGGTTTAAATCTGAGACTCTGAACCTCGTTTTGGATTACACTCTCTCCCTTATTCCAAAATAGGCGGCCTTACTGTGTTGATATTTTATTTACCACGTTTTTTAATTTTCAATTTCTATTCTATTTTTAAGATAACCTCTCTCGCAAAATAAATTGTTTACTACACACGAGTATCAAGTAGGTGTCAAGATAAATATGGGAAATTCTGTTATATTTACGAATAACAACAAGCTTCCCACTTGTAAATATTTATCATGAGTACTAATATTCCTAATTGATGACGATTTGTCTAGTTGTTTGTTTCATTGTTATTTGTTGGCGCCTACTGTCTAAGGTCTATCTATCTATACCAATAGCAAAAACATAATTATATCCTATCCTACTTCCTACTAATATTATAAACGTGAAAGTTTGTATGTATGGATGTATGGATGTTTGTTATATAGCTCATACATCAGAATAGAACATAGGCTATAATTTATAAAAATATTGTGTGAATTGTCTAAAATATAACGAAAAGTGTCGAAAAATTGACAGATATTAAGGTGACAGATGTCAAAGTGACAGATGTCAAAGTGACAGATGTCAAAGTGACAGATGTCAAAGTGACAGATGTCAAAGTGACAGATGTCAAAGTGACAGATGTCAAAGTGACAGATGTCAAAGTGACAGATGTCAAAGTGACAGATGTCAAAGTGACAGATGTCAAAGTGACAGATGTCAAAGTGACAGATGTCAAAGTGACAGATGTCAAAGTGACAGATGTCAAAGTGACAGATGTCAAAGTGACAGATGTCAAAGTGACAGATGTCAAAGTGACAGATGTCAAAGTGACAGATGTCAAAGTGACAGATGTCAAAGTGACAGATGTCAAAGTGACAGATGTCAAAGTGACAGATGTCAAAGTGACAGATGTCAAAGTGACAGATGTCAAAGTGACATCTGTTAAATGTCACTTTGACGTCTGTCAAGTGTCAATTTGACATCTGTGAAATTGCTCAGCGTTTTTCGACATATATTTTCACTGGATTGGGACTAACGCGGGTGAAACCGTGGGGCGCAGCTAGTTTATTATACTAGCTATTGCCGGCGACTTCGTACTCGTGGTATCTTTGTTTTTCTAAATACCAAAAACTTCCTCTTGAATCACACTATCTATTAAAAAAATCGCATCATAATCGATTGCCTAGTTTTAAAGATCTCAGCATACTTATGGACTGACAGCGGGAAGCGACTTTGTTTTATACTGTGTAATGATGGTATTTATTTTATTTTAACTTACCACTATGGAAACATTATATTATTAAGAGTGACACTAAGTTATACGGATCCGTCCAGTCCCCACACTAGGCTATGCTATTTTGTGGGAGAATTTAGCGTGTTTCTTCCGTGATTATTAACAAATAATTAACATTTTAACCTAGAGATAGAGTTAATTTACTTGATCAAAACATCTAAATTTCAAATTCCTACCTAGAACGACAATTATTGCTAAATTCCATGAAACTCCACCCTATTGACAACTATCGCATTTTGAATGAGTTAATCTACATAAAAATTATGATATTCTTGTAAACAGTATCAAATTAAACTAGGACTATATTATGTGGAGTCAATAGCCTTCCACAAATTTTCATGAAATCAGTAATCTTGTTGCAAAATTTATGGAAGAGCTGGGCTGGTTTTTCCCTCTAATAAAAAATCACGCACAAATGGTCTAATTGCATAAAAAGCCCGTTAGTAGCTCTTACTTTAATACATTTTAATATTCTAGTATAAAATTAAAAAAAAATCAATCTTATGCCGGTTACCTACACGAATCTTTGAGCGTCTACCTGTAACAGTACTAAGTTTAAGACTTGTTCTGCTTAGTGTATTATTAAGTAAGTATATAAATTAAAATCGTAATTCTTAATATATATAAATCTCGTGTCACAATGTTTGTCCTCAATGGACTCCTAAACCACTTAACCGATTATAATAAAATTCGCACACCATGTGCAGTTCGATCCAACTTGAGAGATAGGATAGCTTACATCCCGATATTCCCACGGGATCGGGAGTTACGCGGGTGAAACCGCGGAGGGCAGCTAGTAATTATTAAAATTTCATCACCTATTATTCGTAATAGTCATAATAATATGATTAATTAAATATTAAAGTGCTAATAATTATCTTGAGCAAATAATAATCAAGCGCAGTGAAGTCTAGAAGAACGAATGAGTAATTATAATTCATAGAAGGCCAAGAGACAGATTATCAAATATTTGAACACGATTAATCTCTATTTAGAAACTAAATAACTTTCTGAGGAAACCCTAAGCTTGTATTGTCTGTTTACTTTAATTTATTGTAGTAATAATCTGTCTCGTGTCTGTCTCATAATTTCTTGGTTCAATTAAATTTTATGATAGGTTTATACCAAGTTATTTGTGCTGGTTTTTGTGGCGCTAGCGTCGCGTTGAGCGCTGAGTCCTATATTCACAGCCCAGCAGTCAGCGCTCTGGATTCATGCCTGCTGCTTTAATAATAAGACAATAATATGCTGTTTTATTAACATAATCTGAGATAATTAAGGAATACATTTCTATGAATATTATTTAATAGTATTAACAGTACATAATTAACAGTAATTTTATGAAAAAATATTAGGTACCTACATTAGAATTTACTTGAGTTATACAACTTTAGTTTAATAAGGTCAATCACTTGTTGTTTTAAAAAATCTTTTAAATCATCTTTCAATTTAATACCTTCATTTGAAACTTAACTAGCTTTTCCTATAGTTGAAGAAAATCCGTTTGTGCTCAATAAACATTGTTTTATTTGCTTAGCAAACAAGTACAACAGCTCATCTCTATTGTCTACAATGCAGATATATTTGTGGTATTTACACTGTGAATGCGTGCTTTACAAATAAGGATATTCTTTAAATTTATTATGAAGATTATGATTGAGTTTTGTGTAGGTTATCTTTGGTCTCTTTGTAATAAAACCCGTGGTTCAGTTTGCTCCAGACGATCGACGAGTTCTTCCTCTGGACATGGTCGACGAAGCTGAGAGGTGTATTCATCGTTGTTTTACTGTTTGTTACACTGATTGAGATTTTAGGTTAGGTTCTTAGGTTCTATAGTGCATGGATTAAAGTTGCCAGCGCTGTAATAAAAATCACCTAAATTAGATTAGAAGTAAAGGTAAAATTCTCTTTTACAATAGCTGATTTCATTAAAGAAAAACAGTAAGAATAGATCTACGATTTTTCTTAAAACCAGTGTGAGGCTGTAAATTACCATACAAAAAGCGGTAACGTTTTCCCCCGCATAAATGAAGTCCGATATTGATAATTTTTGAAAACGTTCTAGATCTAATGGAAAACTAGGTTTAACCGTTTTTATTTTAAAGAAATATTGCCTAAGATAAAAGTTATTAGTATCTGAATATCTATATTTTTGACTGAAATACTTCATCGAGCGTTTCAATTGTTTTTTAAAAGACTAAACTGAATTACTAAAAAAGAAAAACGTATAAACCTAGAATAAGATGCAGTGAATAAAATGAGACTAAATTTATTTCATTTTGTGAAGGATATAGGGGGTAAAAACGTTACGGCCCGTAACATTATTTGAAAGCAAAATGTAGGCCATTACGTCCGAACTTAAACTCTCTCTATCGCACGATACGGGTCATTTTTGAAAATACCTACTCGCGCCGCGTATCGAAAACTCATGATTCTCTTAAGTGGTAGTTAAGTTTTTGACCACTTTCTTCCCTGATGGTAAATAAATAAATAAATAAATAAATAAATATTTCAGGACATATTACACATCGCCATCCAGCCCCAAGCTAAGCAACTTAATGCTTGTGTTATGGGTGCCAGATAACGGATAAACTACTTATATACTTTTTTTTTGTAAATATATACATATTATACATATAGGAAATACCCAGAACCAGAAACAAGAATTTATGGTCAGCATAAATACTTGTTCCCGGCGGGAATCGAACCCGCAACTTTCTGCGTCGCAGTCGGGTGTTCGCCCGACGCGCCACAGAGGTCGTCAAATGACAATGTGGTCCCAGGTCCCACGCTTAGAAGGTACCTGTTGACTCTAATCTTGACTTGAAGGCACTGTAACTACGATTATTATCTAGGTAGCATTAGAGCTTAGTCAAACATGTTTTATGTACGCGTGGGCTTAGCTTTGAACGTAATATTTTGTAGTTACCTAACTAAGTAAAATATTGTGTAACTAGTTATTATGCGTAACTAACGTGATTCATTCGCTCGAATTAATTTGAAGTAATATATTGGGAATTTGTTATTCTGATTTATTTTTAGATATTCAAGTACACTTTCAAGTAGATTTTCTATGGGCACTTGGGAAATACCTATTAATTTGAAGCACTGTATTTTCCTGAGCAGGGAAAGTAGATAAAATAATTTATGCACGAGTTTTAAGTGTTCACTTTTCCTTATTCCCTTTTGTTGATAAAATGATGTTAAAAATGACAGTAATTTTGTTGAGGCCCTTAAGGAGCGTTTCGACGAAGTTGTTCTTAGAGCAGATGTAGACTGTGGACTTAAAATCTACCGATAGTTGTCAGTATGACACATCTAAATGATTGTTCAGTTCAAATCGTCAAAAAAGTTCACTTGTTAAAATCAAACGGAAGTATTGTAACGGATGTAACGAAAGAGGATGTAGTTAATCTAACCTGAGCTCCGCTCCTTCGGTTATTGCATTTACCCTCTCTTCTAACATGAGAATAACATTGGAGATACGTGGTGGAGATACCTACGTGATGGTACGACGTTTTGTTGGAACTTGTATATAAATAAATAAACAATAAATATTTGCGCGATCTAGGTCGGGTCTGCCCTATGTTGGTAGTGAGGCAAAGCGTCGTCATAATTTTACGAAATTCACTGGGTTGCGTTCTTGATATACGGGTTAGTCTCCGAGCGAGCAGTCTCCGAGGTTTACACTTTGATTAAATTTTGTTTTCAAGTTCTATTGTTTTCAATTTGTACCGTTAACATCATCATCATAAATCATTTTTTACGGGGTCTTTTACATTGCCTTCAAATATGACAATCGTCTATCGATCAGCAGACAGTTTAGTCTGTATTCTGTGGCCGCCCTTATCCTAAATTTGTTCGACAAATTTTTGGGACTTTGTTAATTAAATCTTTTAAGGCGAGTGTCGTAGTCAATTTTGGTTATTGTTAGTGTTGTAATATTGTGTTTTAGGAGTTGTAAGGTGTTTTTGATTGGGTTTTAAGCTACTTAAAGGTTATTTTTTCACATGAATGTTTGACTTTATCTAACATCGTCACTTCATCTGCCTATACGTATATGTAGGTATATTACTATCTATACTAATATTATAAAGAGAAAAGATTTTTGGAGTTTACTCCTTAAGAATCGATTTTCATATATAAGGCGCCCGGTATGAGAAAAATCCGAGGGGTAAAACCTACTAACAAGTAACGAAATCGTGTCACGTTTTTGGTGCGCACCTTTAGTGCGCAACTTTCTAATTTGGCTGTGATACTTCCGGAGTAAACTCCAGTCGTGCGTCGGAGCTGACACACACACTTTTTTTTTTGTTTGTAACGAATAGTATTTTGATAAAACTTGGTATGAGGATACCTTCATTGGTTCATTGGGAATAACATAGGCTACTTGTTAGCCCGATATTTTATTGAAACCACGGAGCGCTGCTAGTTTTTAAGCTATATATTATTCAAAACCTGTAGTGTCCCACTGCAAAGAGAAAATCTCTCTACCCTTCCATAGTTCGCAATTTTCTGCGACGGATTGAGAATCTGTCTGTATATCTGTTTCTTCTCGCCACCTTCAGACGAGGTCTGCCGCGTAATCTTTTTTCGTTTGTGGGGGTCAAAACTTCTTGAAATTTGAAAACTTAAAAAAACTTCTTGAAAAACTTCTTTAATTGAAAAGTTGTTGTTTATTCACACTTCTTGTCCATCCAAAGGATGCCTGGAAGAGATCGCTTTTAGCGATAAGGTCGCCCATTGGGCCCAATTGTTTGGCTTTATTTTAGCAGGAATTTATTTTAGAATTAACATTATGAAATCAACCGATCTATTTGGAAGTCTTTGAGGGAAACCAATGTGCACCATTGGATGTCATGTAGCTAATAAGATGAAGTAACGTGATATGTAGCCCTCTTAATTGGTCACGTTAACAATACCACATCTCAAAATCTATTAACACATGAGTCTACTCATGTGCTATTAATATTGTCATAAAGCAAATTGTATCACTCAATCAGGTCTATTTGCATGTGTATCTCTAGGCACGTGGCTTATCATGTGTGCTCTGTCAATAAACTAAGGTTATAAAGATGTAAGCTTAGATTATGGGTTCAAATACAAATAGGTTCTATTTGCATGTTACATAACTAGCAATGCCCCGCGGTTTTACAATAGAGCTAAATATCTAATTCTGAACACAACATTTAAATATTTCATATAGGTAAGTTCTTTCAGTAATATTTTAATATTATAATTAGGAAAGATATTTTGATTGTTTGTTTGTTTTATTTTTAACTGCGCCCCGGAGATTCACTCGCGTGATATTTTTCTACGCACCTTTAATATTTTTTATTTCATAAGAACCTTCTCCTGACAATAACAAATACAACAAAAAAGAATTCGCGAAATTGCTTCAGGAAGACAAGGATTCATTTTTATATAAATTGAAAAGACTCCGAAACTACTGGAGCGATTTTGATAAACCTTTTACTAGGCAACTTTTTGTAGCCTATGTTACTAGGATCCGTGGTGAAACCGCGGAGCGTTGCTAGTTTATTATAAATACATAATACAAAAAGGTTTAGTTGCATATTATTGGTTTAAAATGCAGGAAGGTCGATTGCGCTGGTATGGACATGTGATGCGCAGAGATGAACAGCACATGACGAGACTAGTCATGGATATAGACGAGGTCAAGAGAGGCAGAGGTCGCCCACCAACTACCTGGGGCCTAAGTCTGCTAACACAATTGTATTTCAATAGTGTGTCGATATAATCGTAATAGAAATTTAATGTCAAAAATATGACATTACATGTCAAATTCGTATTCTCCTAACGTTGACTATTCTATCGAGACACCACTGACACACCACTGACTCACTTTTGTGTTCTGCTCTACAATCGTGGCTTAATGGAATCTCGATAGTTGTCAAAACGGTATATTGCTTAGCAACATATACCATGTTGCTAGGCAACACCTGCAAGGTAAATATTACCATACCATTGAGACTCCATAGTGATTATATTGCGATGTTATTAAAACTTAAGCAGAATACCAAATAAAGTCACAATCTCGATATAATATCTATAGAGTCTCGATATAATGACAATGGTTGGCCAAATAGCAGAATAAGGCCCCTGGACTAGAACCATCACCAAGGATATGACGATGCTAGGCTTAACGCCAGCAGTGACTGAAGATCGCAATATGTGGCGATCAAGTATCAGGAAGGCCGACCCCAAATAGGGATTGATTGATTGTTTTAGTTGCATATTACTTACAGTGCTCCCCGGTTTAGATCGCGTGGTCCCGATACCTAACAAATATTAAGTACCTACCTACCTACCCATGTGTTAACAGAAAGACAGATAAACACATTATTACATCATAAAATAAAAGTTTTAAGTTTATAATAAACTTTGTTTTTACTTAAGGAGAGGTTAGCTTTTGACCACTATCATACCCGCCTGATAGCAGATGACGATGCGGCCTAAGATGTAGCACGCTTTCCTAGAAGATACCTATTCACTCGCGACTTGAAGACCCCAAATTGTACACGTCAGGAAAGACAGACGGCAACTAATTCCAAATTATTTATTTAAATTCTAATTTGAAACATTCACAGGATTTCTCCGTATTATAAACTAGCTTTGCCTCGCGGTTTCACCCGCATAAGTCTCAATCCAGCCTCGATAAATGGACTATCCTACACAAAAATATTTTTTCAATTTGAAACAGTTGTTCCTGAGATTAGCGCGTTCAAACAACCAAAAAAACTCTTTAGCTTTATAATATTAATATAGGTAAATTAAAGTTTTTTTAAATTTATAATACGGAGAGATCCTAGCGTGGGATAAAAGTGATCGAAAGGACAAGACATATTGCGAAATTTAAAAGGTCAACAACTCAAATAGTCAATATCATTTTCACATGGTTACAAAGTTATATTTGAACCAGAACAAATAAAAATAAACAATCATATAAATTGTCAAACAATTTTTTATCATTAAAAAATAAACAAGAATTGTTTACATATTTTTACAACTATCATGCTGTGTGCTAAACTAATCCGGTTTGAGTATAAACGTTAAGAGGAAAGGGTATCGTACCGGCGCTCTCTTCATACAAACGTAGTCGACTGTTTCCTCCCTGGATAATGACACTAGCACAAATATTTTTGTTGCATATTATAACCTTTATCTGCCATGACTGTGCCCCTATGTCTTGATATTTTTCATTTTCGCATTTTATTATCATAAATAAATAAAATAAATAATTGCAGGACATTCCACACATCGCCATCTAGCCCCAAGCTAAGTAACTATAGACTTGTGTTATGGGTGCTAGACAACGGATATACTACCTATATACATACAGACACCCAGACCACAGACAAATATCTAAGCATAAATAATTGTCTGAGGCGGGAATCGAACCCGCAACCCTGTGTTTGGCAGTCCGGCATGGTAACCATTGGCATGGTATCATAGAAAGCAAGAGTTAAAAAACAAAACATATATAAAAAATAAGTGTGTGTGTCAGCTCCGACGCACGACTGGAGTTTACTCCTTAAGTATCACAGCCAAATTAGAAAGTTGCGCACTAAAGGTGCGCACCAAAAACGTGACACGATTTCGTTACTTGTTGGTAGGTTTTACCCCTCGGATTTTTCTCATACCGGGCGCCTTATATATGAAAATCGATTCTTAAGGAGTAAACTCTAATAAGATTTATGGGCATGGTCATGGCAGTTATTTAGTTTTATGCTGCAAAAATATTTGCTCTAGTGTCACTATCCAGGGAGGAAACAGTCGACTACGTTTGTATGGAGAGAGCACCGGAACCCTTTCCTCTTAAATTATCAGCAGACATTATAATTGTATGGTGTGATTCGTGATAAACAAACAAACTCGTAGTTTAATATTTGCTTAGTTAAGTTTCCTTTTAATTTTTTGCTTTAAGAATTTATAACTCTGTCTTTCGATTCCTTTTCTTTAAAGGCCTAGAGTGAATTATTTGCCAAAGTAATTCATACAAGCCATTAAAAATGTTATAAATATTATATTAATGTTATAATAAGATTTACATTTACTAGAAGATCGAATTAACTAACATTTCTCATTCATTTTCTCTTTTTTTTTTTCTAACATTTTTCATTTTTTTTTTTTTTTCTGTAACTTGTGTGTGCAATAAAGCGTTCTATCTATCTATCTATCTATCTATCATTTAAACAAACTTACTTAGCTTATACACAAAATAAAAAAAAATCAAGATTCTAATAACTTTAATAAATACAAGTAACTAAGTACCTTATTCTCAGTTCTTTGGTAACTTTCAATTTTTTTACCTAGAACTGTAAAACTCTACTCTAATGCCTCACAATTCGTAACCTTCATTGGTTCACTAAGAAAAGGGCTTTGTGTCTTACAGGGTTAAAAATGTATCTACTGCCTGTAGACCTAGAATCATTTTGCCAAAAAATCTCACTGAACAATTTTTAATACCTTTCCCTTCTTCTTCCTGGCCTGATATTTTAATCCAAAAAGGTACTTCCTGACTTAGAATAACTTTCTCAAAAGGTATAAGGTACCGCAGAACAAAGACTTAATAAGTTTTCCTTCTTCTTTTAACCTTTTGAACGTCAGTGACACCTTAAGTGTCATTCAGTCAGCTTGGCTAAAATTCCGTAGACTACTTTTAATGCGTCAAAACATAGGTTTACATAGGTTACACTAGGGTTTTTATATAAAGGAACGGATTTGATAATCTATACTAACCAATACCAACTTTTACTTGGGTTGGCGTCTGTGGTAAATTTCATTAAAAATACTGGCGTTCAAAAGGTATATTAATTGCAAAATGATTAGCCAATATTTAGTAAACACCCGTCAAAGTGATAAATGCGAAAAACAAAAATAATAAAATATGAACATTTGCTAGTGAATTACATCAATTAAACTCTCTGTAGTGTTACTAAAGATACTTACCTACATAATATAAACGCAATGTATGCCAATGGACGGCCTTAACATTGTAACGTTTCTCTATCAGACTCGGTTGAAGGCTGGTGGTTCCCTTTTCTTAATACAATTACTATCTATACTATAATCTATGTTCTATCTATAATCTATACATCTATTTTTTTTACCCGACTGCGCAGCGCAAAAGAGTGGTAATGTGACACAGTCTATGTACCTATGTATGTATGTTGAATCTCGTGGTGCTCTGGAGCCCAAACGCGTGGGCCGATTTTGATGATTCTTACGTTAATCGATTCGTCTCAATATGTTTAACTTTAGAAAGCGTAAAATTATCACGAAGAAAAATGTTTTTTTTTTTGCTTCAATTACAGAAGACTTTTTTGGAAAAACTGATAATTGTAAAGGGTTTCTAATAAACATTTGAGACTTTTGAAATACTTAGTGAAAATCAGTCAAGATACCAAATATACCCGCTAAAAATCCGACAGATTCCAGGGGAGCTGAGCACTGGAGCTATCAACACGTGAACCCCAGCTGTGGGCGGTCCCGATAGCTACCACCTCGGTTTTATATCTACCTACCTTAATACAAACGATAATATTATGGTCAGAGAAAAGATAACCTTTTGTTTATGTAGTTTTAAGTAACAAAAGTTTCCTTTGCTGAGGCATTTGATAACGGAATATTTGTTTTTATATGACACGGTTGAAGAAATTGGTTACATATTCCCCCTTATTCCAAAACGAGGTTTAATAATAGTCAGAGATGTGGATTTAAACCTTAGATTTAGACACAGAATTACTCGTGACATATAGTCTAAATACTATCCCTATTAATTTATAGGGATAGTGTTTAGACTATAGTTCCCGATATACTCTTGAGGGATAGTGTTTAGACTATACTTCACGAGTAAATCTGTGTCTATCTAAGGTTTAAATCCACATGTCGGACTATCCTTAAACCTCGTTTTGGAATAAAGGCAATTAGGTCCACTTTAGAGATTAAACCTAGGCTTACATCAACGTGTAACCGAATAAAATTGGTTCCCTGTCTTTGTGTGGCCCTACCCTAGAGTTAATGCCTACTAAATTTACTTGGCTTTTGTTAGCTTATTATATTGTCCCACTGCTGGACAAAGGCCTCCCTAACATCCAAGTCTTTCCTTGTCTTATAACTTCTTGTTATAATTATTACAGATAATAGTTAGAATAGTTAAAATTTCCACAACATTATTGTAAACAATTACGCACCGATATGTTAATTAATATAATTAATTTAGCACGTAATAAGTACGTATAAACCTATAACCACAGATTAATTAACAGTCACTACAATAACAGCGCTTTGTTACCTAGATGAATGATACAGTAACTTGTTTGTTATTATTGGCACGCGTCGGCGAAGTGCAAAGTTTACTCATAATAAACATCCGACGACAGGGCAAGCCTCGTGAATAGTCCTTTATCATACGCCATTCATATTGCACGTGCGAACTAGTATAAAAGATAGATCGAGTTCGTATTCGAAACATACACAGCCTGACTACCGCAGTGAGCACTTCGAATAACACAGTTATTTTGAACTAATACATGTGCTAATACCACATAATACGTTCTAACTTCTAAATTCGTTTTAAATTCGAACTTCATCGAAATGGACAAGAAGCAGTTGATCGGAAGCGCTACCCGCTACATCGCAGGAAGGAACGCGGTGCAAACAGTTTATTGGCGGAAATCTGCTGAAGGCGGCACGGGATTGGTCAGAACTACAAAGATGACATTCTTCGGGAAGAACGAGGGAGCAAACAAAGTGGATACAGCAGAGATGTTCGCAAGAGTACGGGAAAGATACGCGTAGATATATTTCTACGTCTGTATTCAAATTTTGACTGTGATTTTAGACTAATTTAATTATTATTTTAGCGTTAATTGTGCTGAAAAACTGTGAATGTGTGAATGTGAGTAGATATCACCATAATGAACAAATACATGATGTGATTATTGTTTATTTCATTTTTTTTATTGTAATTGAGTATTTCCTTTACATATACAGCTTAGCTTTTGACTTGGTCGACCATCGCCTTATATTTATCAGAAGGTTGGTTTTGATTACAATTTAAACATAGCTAATAGGTTTAGGCACTTCAAACTATAAAGTAAGCACCTATCTTTACTTTCAATTGAAGACAAACTTGGATAGTTAGATATACAGGGTTATTGTAAATTATACTAGCAAGCCATTGAGGGCTACTTCTGTGCACCTTAACAAACAACTTTTGTTCTACGACTTTTAGAAATTCGAAAAAAAAAAATGAAAATTTTGAGGTTATGTAAATTCTAAAAACAGCTGATTTTTCACAACAAAGGTCATTTACACTAAGAACAGTAGATAAAACTTAAAAATAAGTAAAATTTTAAGGTTAATGACCTCTCCGTGTAAGGAACAGCTGATTTTCAGGTAAACCTAACCTCAAAATTTTCGAAAAAATGTTCGAATTTCCAAAAGTCGTAGAACAAAAGTTGTTTGTTAAGGTGCACAGAAGTAGCCCTTAACAGGCTTGCTAGTATAATTTCCAATAACCCTGTATTATAACTTTGTTTTTCATAAAATTTTATAAAAAAAATTTAGATCAGTTTCTAAAATTGCATCTACTTTTTGTTTGTCTTTAGAAAGGTTTACAAAAATAATGAGGTACCTAATAGTGGGTATAGATTAGAGCATTTAGTAGTAACAGAACATCGAGCATTTTTTAACCTTGCATTTCACTGTATTGCACCATTCGTAATAAATAAAAATAAATAAATATTGCAGGACATTCCACACATCGCCATCTAGCCCCAAGCTAAGTACCTAGACTTGTGTTATGGGTGCTAGACAACGGATATACTACTTAAATACTTTTCTTTTGTAAATATATACTTATAATACATAGAAACAACCAGACCACAGACAAATATCTAAGCACAAATACTTGTCTGAGGCGGGAATCGAACCCGCAACCCTGTGATTGGCAGTCCGGCATGGTGACCATTGTGCCAACTGGGTCGTCACCGTAAGAACGCTACTTAACACTAAAATGCTCGATGCTTTTATCAGTTTTTCCGATTTTTTTTCGTGATAATTTTACGCTTTCTAAAGTTAAAAAAATATAGACAGATTACTTAAATAAATAACAGACTAACAGACAAAATACTGATCTTATAAGGATTCCTTTTGAGGTACGGATACCGAAATATTACGTTTATACAGGGTTATTGGAAATTAATTGACACGGCGTTAAGGGCTTCTTCTGTGCATCTTAACAAACAACTTTTGTTCTACGACTTTTGTCGAAACTTAATACATATCCCAAAAAAAATATTTAAGTGTTTCTCGTACTGTCTGGTAATTTTCTATGTCTATGCGGCAAGTGCGCGCGCGTGATCGGCACGGGGCGCACTGCGTGCGACCCGATCGGGTTGTACCATACCTACTATGATTGATTCTGTGACGTAGACGTAGAGTTGAGTATTATTTGAACTGTTGGATTTATTTTTTTATTTTTGTATGGAATATTTTTATAATGAATTTCCATAAGTCGTAGAACAAAAGTTGATCGTTAAGGTGCACCGAAGAAGCCCTTAACGCAGTGTCAATTAATTTCCAATAACCCTGTATAAATGATTTAAACAAATACTGTACCGTTAGGCATCAATAGGTAATGTAATCTAGATACATTCGAAATGTAACATTTAGAATCTAATTTTAAGACCTTTCGACCCGAGGAAACCTTAGCACCTATGCGGTATACGATAAAATCTCGTTTGTTCAAATTAAAGTAACCCTCAAATATTTAGATGTAAAATGGAACGAAGATAATTGGCCGTAACCCTATAAAAACAGTAAATATCAAATGAACGCCGTAATTAATATTCTACGCTTACTCTTAAATTTTAATATCTTTCTTACTTACCTACTTCTCCTACATGTGTTAAGAATTCAGCAGTGGTACAACCCTTCTCCTAATCAAAAATATTTTTCCATTTGGCACTTTCTCTGGCTTCTCTTCTTTAAGATGTTTCGAGAGACCTTATTCTGTGCTATAACCGTTCTACTCCTTAAAAATATTTTTCCCTTTCGCTCTTTCTCTAATCTTCCTTTTTCAAGACTTTTTTTAAGACGATCTTTATGTAAGTACTAAATTTACTTAACATCCAAATGAAAAAAAGAACAAATTGACTTTGACAAAATGTTTTCTTACCAAGCCTCCTTTTAAATCTTCTTCAACCCAGTCTATTCACTGCTTTCTGGGTCTTTCAGCTGCGAGGTTCAGTTGGAGATGGTTTTCACAGGTCTGGTGTCATGCATGTGCCAATAATAATTGTGATCCAGAAATATATTAATTATTTGTTTATTTTATCATTTATTTCAGGCAACAAAGGCCCATTATAGGTACATATCTTATAGACTTACCTATATACGAAAAACACGAAATACGTCATAGGTGAAATATAAGGATCACAATATTTATGTTACGATCCTTGAATTTCACTTTGTTTAGTTTACAATAACTTTACGAGTAAAATTCCATTAGTTTAATTGCCAAGACTTCACTAACTTTTGGCGTTGACTGTATCTATTAGATCTGATGATAATATTCAATGTTATACAACAAGTCACACGGATTGATAAGCGTCTAAAACGTCAATGACCTGACCTATGCCTTGCACACTTGATCTAGTTACGCGTTACACTAGTTTTAATTAGTTATAGTTAGACAAATAATATAGACTGGTAGATAATGGACAGCGCAATCTCTTGGGAACTATGATATAATCAATGGACAGCACGATCTTTTAGGAGGAATGGGTACTGACGCTCTCTCCATACATACGTAGTCGACTGTTTCCTCCTTGGATCTTTTTTCCTTTCTTTCTTTCATGTTTGGCTTTCTTTATTTTGATGTGAAACATCTATAGCCGCACGTAAAATCAATTTCTGGCGTACCTATATGATGGTATATATATACAGTCTATATGCAATAGTGTGTACGGTGTGGCGACGCGTCGCCATGCGCAATCGACTGTGCGATTCTCTCCCACTCGATCCGGCGTTAAATCTGTTCTTTTCTGCATATTACTTTTACAAAATAATGTCGATGTTTCACATCTGCCAGGCGTCCCGTGACGGCTCACATTTTTTTTTAAATCTTAATTTCTACGATAATAAAATTAGAAAATGAAAGAAATCAAGACTTAGGGGCATAGTCATAGCAGTTATAGGTTTTTTGCAACAAAAATATTTGCTATAGTGTCATTATCCAGGGAGGAAATAGTCGACTACGTTTGTATGGAGAGAGCGACAGTGCCCTTAAGAATTAAATAAAGTGCTGCAAAAAAAAAGTCGGGAAGGGAAAGTTCTTTCTTTCTTCAGTCAAAGAAACTTTCGTGCCCTATATTAGCCCCAGAGGATTAATTTGAAAAATATCTTCATACAATGCTCCCATTTTACGACACATAATCGCACTTGAAACTCGCTACAAACAATCTTAAAGTGCCCTTTCTAATAATATAGAGGATACCTAAGTTCGACGATATCAAGTAGAAATCGTTTTTGAGAATTTCGCTACTAATATCGACTAAACACAGGTTTCGGGACTGTCAAGGGACTATTATTTTTTAGATAAATATATACCTATTTTGTTTGTTACTAGCACCGCTCCGCAGTTTCATCCACGTAACTCCCGATCCCATGGGAATATTGGGTAGAAAGCTAATGTTATTCCCAATGAATAAGTGTATTCTAATATCAAGTTTTATCAAAATCTGTACAGTAGTTTCGGAGCCTATTCGTTACAAACAAACAAATTATGAAAAAAAAAAAATCTTTCCTTTTCGTAATAATAGTGTATAGATTACGTTATACCAGCCTTTCCCAAAGTGGCCGATAACACCCCCTTGTGGGTAGGTACTGCAGGTCTTAAGGGGGGCGGTAACAGACCTAAAAAAAATGGGTGCGTTGTGTAATTAATAACCTACTGAGCTCAGGTTTCAAGTTAACTCTTGCGAGTTATAGGAAAAGTTTCGTTAAGAATTAACTAGCGACTCGCTCCGGCTTCTTCATATCATGCATATATTACACACTAGCTGCGCCCCGCGGTTTCACCCGCGTGACTCCCGATCCCGTGGGAATATCGGGATAAAAAGTAGCCTATAGCCTTCCTCGATAAATGGACAATCCAACACAAAAATAATTTTTCAATTCGAACCAGTAGTTCCTGAGATTAGCGCGTTCAAACAAACAAACAAACTCTTCAGCTTTATAATATTAGTATAGATATAAACCTTCCTTTTGAATCACTCTATCTATTAAAAAAAAAAAACAGCGCACTCCGGGAGTGCAGGCAGAAGTGAAAACTGTATATCTGTGTAAAATCTCATCTGTCGAAATCTCATCTGTCGCGAGAACGGCTGAAAATGCTCACTCGTGTATCAGTGATGGCGCTAGCGTGCGACGCGAACTGCGTACGGCAGCTCGCTGCGAACCTGCACCATCCACCGAGAGATGTCGCTGTTAACACTGTTGTACAGAAGTGAGTATCGTAGTTCGGCCGTTTGCACAGAGATGGCGCTGTTTTCAATATTGCATAGTAGTAGAAGCACAATAACTGTTAAAATCTCATCTGTCAAAATCTCATCTGTCGCGAGAACGGCTGAAAATGCTCACCCACAAAAGTGCCCAACGCGCCATAAGAAGTTTTCACTTCAAAAAACCGCAACAAAAAACGCTTTCAGCGATAAGGCCGCCCATCTGTGCAATTTATACCTTTCTAGCTATTACTTTACTTTGTGCATATCATGTTTTATGTTCCTTCATGTGTTGTACATATAAAATTATCCATTTAAATATATTTTCATTAGAGCAAGAATACCTACATCTTATATCAAAGCATTCACCATGTCAAATCATTTATCGTCTAATATTTGTTTAGATACGTAAATACTTAGATTCGCGACTAATATTTGTTATTTGATAGCAACCTTATCTTTGAAGGAGCAAAACAATAATAAACGAATAAATTCTGCACAATTCGCTTCTAGAATTTTTCCATTCACATTGATCCAATCCTATGCCTATGTAACTATAACTACCTATAAACATACAGTACTTATCACTTGTTTACAAAGATAGGTATGTATAAGTATTTAGCCTATCGTCTAGTTTGAGTATTTCAGTAAATTACGTCGATAAACGATAAGCGCTACTTTAGATCTTATAGGTATAACGCAGAGGTTCTCAAACTTATTTTGTCTACTGCCCACTTTGAGAGTAAATTTAATTTTAAGTAAATTTTTTAGCGCCCCAATGTTTCACCTACCTACTTAAAAACCACAACAACATTAAAATCTATATAAAATAAAATAAATTATGGTGAGCTATATTAACGGAGATTAAACATCATTACATAGTATAAAACAAAGTCACTTTCCGATGTCTGTCCAGTGTCCATATGTATGCTTAGATCTTTAAAACTACGCAACGGATTTTGATGCGGTTTTTTTAAATAGATAGATAGAGTGATTAAAGAGGAAGGTTTATATGTATAAATACATGCATAATATAGCCGTGCGAAGCCGGGGCGGGTCGCTAGTATAATATATAAGAAGATGTCTGTCTATAGTTCCGTTACGGATAAAAAAGAAATGCTTAGAAAGTAATATTTGAATTTTCGTTGTCTATGATAAGTTTTGTCGTCACTATGGTCAGCAATTTTCTACTTATTCTGCTCTATTTTATCGATGGATTTATTTCTACTAGACTGAAACTTTCATGAATAGGCACATCGTAAAAAACCAAAATTAATGAACAATCATCCGAAATATGATAAATATTAGTATTTTTCATCAGCATCTTAATATACAAGCTATACTTGTATTTCGTTAGTTAAATAAAATATCAAATACAGTCGATTGTACCATATACATACATACAAGTTAAGCGAACTCGGCCGAGCTACATGGTAGGCGGAGTGGGGGTGTTAGGTATTATTTTCGTTACGGAATTTCTTGATTCGGTCGCCGTGCTCAAAGCCCGCGATAAAAGCTACGCAATAGCTTAATAAGGATGGTCTACTTTTACAAATATAATTTTGAAGTGAGAACTTCTTTTAGCGCGGTAAGCATATTTTTAGATGAGATAAATAATCTCTGAACTCGCGACACCGTTACGAGACCCAGCTACAGTGTGTGCACATATGCATGTACTTGTACATATATTTAGAATGATTTTTTATTTTTTTAAAGTGCTAAGCCTGCACTGGGCTATCTGAAAATATTTTTAAGAAAAAAAAATGCAATTTTTGAAGATGCATTTTTCCTTAAAAATATATATTTTGTAGTTGATTACTAAATAAGACTAAAATTTTTTTTTTAATTTTTCAGTTTAACTTTTTTTTACCATTATTTTAGATAGATAGATAGATAAACACTTTATTTGTACAACACACAAAACATTAAAAATAACAAATATGACGAGAAAGCTTATTAACTACGAAATTGAACAAACAGGCGACCGTGGAACCGTTTTACTGTGGAATAAATGATTTTTAAAAATACAAAAAAAAAGAAAAAAATAATATTTTTTTTTTAGTAAAATAACAGTATGTTTTTATTATTTAGAACTCACAGCACTGTATCAATTTATGCAATAAAATTATATTTACTTTTTTTTTTTTAATATTTACACTTCTGTCGGTGTCTTCTGTCTTCTGTGTGCAACCGTTTCTTGTTATTATGTAGTACAGAAATACACAGAATTGCGGACCTATCTAAACTTTTGTTGTTGGTACTTACCTACAACACAACCACTTCTTATCAATCGCATTCAGTCCAGACAGAGTGTCTTTGTGCTTTCAAGTAATATTTAGTTCAAGTACCTCGTAATAATAGTTGAATGATGTCATCAGTGTAACATATTATTGAGTTAACAATAATTATTGAGTTTGGTTTTATAATTTATTATCCAGTTACGAAACAAAATGTCATATTTGTTTCTACTAAATGATGTGGAAGAATGAAGCGTGGACCATAAAATAATATAAAGATTCTGTTTTTTTTTACATTACTATGATAGGACAACGTTAGTCATACTTGTCACCATACTTGCTTGATGGTAGGTGACGATGCGTAGTAGCACCAGTAACACGCTTTTCTAGAAAATTCCTGTTCTTCCGCGACTTGAAAATCCCTAAATTTTACACGTCAGGAATGACAGACGCAGGAAACTGATTCCATTCCCTTGGCACTATCAAGGGAATGGAATCAGTTTCCTGCGTACGAATAAGAAATGAAGTAACAAGAAGAAATCGGCGCAGTGGTTTCAGAGCCTATTACAAATGAACTTAATGGGCTGTAATATGCTTTTTAATGAAATTTAAGATTTCGTAGCGGGATGCCTACTATCGCACATAGCCGAGGTTTTTCAGTATCACAAAGCCATTTTTTATATTTCATTTATTAACAAAGACTCTACCTAAAGTCCATTATAGTACTTACATAGAAACTTATGAGGATTTATTGAAATTTGGGATGAAACTCTTTTGATCTCTGTATTCCCACAGAGTCGAGACATACACGGCACACGGTTAAAACTGCGAGACAATACATAAAGTGCATAAACGTTTACATAACACTAACACCTACGAGTATCTTCCACATTCCGTCACAAAAGAAGATAATATTCTGTAGCGTTGTTCCTACCGTGAGCTAATCCATTGTTCATGTAAAAATCAACTATGTTTGAAAAAACTGCAGAATAATTCTTTACCTATTATATTTGTCGCCGTGAAGTGCTTACATCGTAAGAAAATAATAATATGAGATGGGGAATAAAGCCGACAGGACACGAATTGATATTACGAGGAAAAATATTATTAACAAAATCATGTTTCGCGGCACGTTTTCTACATGTCAAATTAAAGTCACTTTAAGGGGGTGAAGGCGAAACATACTACCGACTAAATGGTCTGCCGATATCTAGCCGATTTTTATTATTTTAATTAAATTATCACGCAATGGGTACCGATAGACGGCAAACGTAACCGTGACGGACCCCGTAGAAGATGGCGCGATGATCTGGATGCATTCGATGAAGAGTGGCCCAATATAGCCCAGGACCGACAGGCTTGGAAACAGATGAGAGAGCCCTGCAGTTGGAAATTGTAGGTTAATAAAAAAATAAAAATAAAAAACATTGCAGTAGGTACTTTGTCCTTGCCCCAGGCTAATGCGTTCTGCGGCTATTAGGTACCTATCTATTCCGATTTTCCGTACAGCTAGTGATAACTGAAGTTTTCCTATAGTTGCACTACATTGATGAATGTTCATAGCGTGATACATAGATTCACGTGCGTGACGCCTGACTGACTACCTAAGTACTTACTCGTACCTGACTAATGTTAAGGAAAATATTTTGTTTGACTATGACGTAATTTTTACAACAATTCCTATCATGTTGATTACTTCTGTCTTTGTTGTAAATATTAGAAAACATATTTAAATAATATTTGCTTTGATTTTATAGTTTTTTATTGTTATTTGTTGTAGGCATGATGATAGTTAATTCACATAATAATTACCTAAAGTTTTCTGTTATTTAGGTAAATATGAAATAATAACGAATGTAACATACTCAGTACATGCAAAATAATACTTGGAAAACTTTATTTTGCCTTTAAAACTGTTACAAAAGTGTAGTAACATTTATATGTACTCGTATAATCCATTTATTTCAAAATAAAAGAAAACATACAAAACTCCACACACAAAAATAGAAAAAATAAAATAACAATAATAACAATTACCCAACCCTAATCAAAAAGACCCCTCCCCAACGTTCCCGGTGCAAAGCTGGACAATATGCAGGCAGCGTTACCCCGCTGAACCGCTATCGACAGCCTTTGCACCAGGAACGCCCCGGAACGCGGATCGGACCCCCTGTCTCGGAGGCGACGGCCAATCTCCTTCACAAAAGCCAAACCCTCGGCCCCCCAACTCCCAGACGTTTCGACCGCCAATGGCACAAAAATATAGTTCTGTGCAAGCGGAGCATACTTCGAGTGCTTACTCCCTGCAGCAGTTTCGGCAGCCGCACCGGCCACTCTTGCCGTGAGAGGCAGATGACTCACCGCGAACGTATTGACGCAAGTTGCGTCCCACATGAGACATCTGCCCCTACGCCATGGAACGAGGGTCAACCCATCGGGACGCTTGCCATCCGTGCGACTGAGGCCTGGGGGCTCCAGGACACAAGGAACATTAGCTGACACCAGGGCTCGGCGAATAATGTCGTTCAGAGCGTGGTGCCGCGGAAACCTTCCCAGGCAACGACAACAACTCAACGCATGGTGACCACCGGCCCCCACCATGGAACCGCAAATGCATGTGTGAGGTTCAAATACATTGCAGCCCAGGCGGAGAGCCACAGCCACCCGCAAAGAGTCCCCGTCCAAGAGGGTGCCCAAGTTCGGGGAAGGCAACGCCTGCAACCACGCACCGGACTCTGAACTGGCAACGCTCTTGAGCCTTGCCAAGTCCGCTCCCTGAGCCTGCCCCACAAGCCGCTCCTGCAATGCCTTCACCCCCGCCTCATCCCACATCCTCTGCAGACACGGTGAAGACGGAAGATCTACACCCGGGTTAAGAGCCCGCCAAGCGTCAATAGCGCCCGCAACATAGGGAATGCAAATCCGGCCACCATTCAATGACAAAATGTTAGTAACCAGACCTACAACCCCATGAGCAGACGCCAAAAATGCTGGCAGACCCACGTCCCGGACCCGCCTCACCCCCAAACCCCCCAAACGAATGGGCACGAATGGGAACGACTCGTATAAAGATAAAGAGTCGCCTCAATATTTTGTTTATTTTTAAGCTATTGCATAGCTTTTATCGCGGGCTTTGAGCGCGGCGACCGAATCAAGAAATTCCGTAAAGAAAATAAAACCTAACACCTCCACTCCGCCTATTATTTTTTGTACTTTAAAACTTAGAGCAATGTATAGAGAACATTAAAACAAACAACAAAATCCATGTAAGAAAATCTCGTAAAATGTCAGGATTGCCTATTATTTGATGTTAAAAAATACTGAGATTGTTTTATTATTATTTGTCACATAACAGGAAAACCTGACAAATTAAAACATTATGTTACATGGCACTTATGACATTAATACATTAAACAAATTTTATGTATAATTATTAATGTCATAAAACTAAAAATAAATAAAGAAGCGAACGCTCGGCTACATGGTAGGCGGAGTGGGGGATGTATGGTTTTATTTTCGTTACGGAATTTCTTGATTCGGTCGCCGCGCTCAAAGCCCGCGATAAAAGCTATGCAATAGCTTAAATGGCTAAACGTATACAATGCCAAAATGGTGCAACCCCTTTCTATCTAAAATAACAAGCAAAGCTTTACTGAAATCCTATAATGAAAGCTCCAAATCCCTTAGTTAGGTTGTATTTATTAGGAAATGAATACATTATTGTAATCCCGTGGTGCCCTAGATTTTCACCCCTTGATCCTTATTGTGAGCCTTCAAAGGGGATTTGGTTAATTGATATGTACAATATTGTACAATAATGTAGGTACCTACATGTGTACAAATAAGGGAAAATCTTTTCGCTTGATTTTTCAGGGGGTTTTCACTGAGAAAATTGGGGTAAATTGCGCATTCTCGTAACTCATGTAAAAATGCGGTCGGCAGCAGTTTTTAGAATATCTCAAAAGATAAATAGATAGATAGATAAACACTTTATTTGTACAACACACAAAATGTTAAAAAATCAAAGAGGACAAGAAAACTTATTAAATTGTACAAACAGGCGACCTTATCGCTTAAAGCGATTTCTAAAAAAGGTAAAAAAAGTAATCCTTATAAGATCACTCTCTTGGTTGTCTGTCCATGTGTCACTACCGATTTTTTCAATGAAAATTCAATATCTTTTTGGTGAAATTTTGGCGATTTAAAAATATCCCAGATCTATCTAATGGTGAAAATCAAATTTCGATTGCTTTAGAGAAGCAGACATGAATTTTAAAAACTATTTATTCGTAATCTACTATATGTATTCTAAGACCTTTACGCCGTTTGTCCACCGCCGCCGTCACCGTCACGTCAACGAGAACGAGATGACGGCGCCGAAGTACTGGTAAATAGACTACTATAGCCGCGTGTCCATCGCAAGTCCGTCAACCGAGAACCGTCATCCCGGCCGCCGAGATTCCAGTAGATTGGCGGCGTGATGTGTGCCGGCAATCAGTGTTGCTACTTTAGCCAATTTTCCACATTTACGAAATAGTTTAGTTGCTAAATTTATTAGCTTAAGTTACCATCGTCTCGATCAATTTCAATTTGTGTTATTAAAGGAAGAAGAATACATGATTAGATGCATTCAGAATGCAACTAATGTTCTGGTAAGATTTTGAGTTATGAAGTGGTAAAAATATGTCTATGTGCTAAGGTCACATGAGTCTAAGGTTGCGTTCCAAACCACTCCCGTTAGAGTAATTCTCAATAAACTATCCTGACAACAGGATAGTTTATTAAGAATCTTCAAAGTGTAAAAGAGACAGAGTCTTGTCACTTGAATTTATTATTTGTTTGTGAACGCAGCCTAGTCTATACTGCGTTTACAAACAAATAATAAATTTACAATATAATAAATTCACAAAATTCAAAAGTATCGAACAAGACTACCTACTACCTAGGCTGCCTAGTCTTGTTCGATACTTATGATTTCATTTTCGCCTGGGAATCTAAATGTCTTCAAAATCGACGTTTATTATTTTAATTGTTGTTATATGTTGCCTTTTTATGTTTAGCCACTTTTGGCAACTTTTACCAGAGTATTTATTTTCGGAAGTAGCAACTTTTTACGGTATGTTTAGCAACTTACTCTTTGGGCAAGGTGGCAACACTGCCGACTACCACCCACGACAAAGTTGTATAAAGGACTGAGCCACCGATATATCGGCGCGGTGGACAAACGATCGCCGTCACGTCATCTTAAACTCGGCCCCAAATAATCTCGTTTTCGTTGACGTGACGGTGACGGCGGCGGTGGACAAACGGCGTTAGAGTCTATTTTTTAACGAGACATCTTTAGCATATACGCCCCCTAGTGACAATTTACAACTTTGAAAGAATTTTCATCTATCTATCAATAAATCTTATCTTAGCATACCTACATCTATAATTTTATGTATAATCACTACATATATAAAACAAAGTCGCTTTCTCTGTCCCTATATCCCTATGTATGCTTAAATCTTTAAAACTACACAACGGATTTTGATGCGGTTTTTTTAATAGATAGAGTGATTCAAGATGAAGGTTTATATGTATAATACATGCATAATATAGCCGTGCGAAGCCGGGGCGGGTCGCTAGGTATGTATAATAATTTAAAATGCTTTGTCCTGACTGACTGACGGATACAACGCACAGCCTAAATCGCTGATCGTAGAGATCTGAAACTTGGAGGGTGTGTTCTATGTACGACGCGAACGTAGGCATTCAATATGAAAGGATTTTCCTAAATTCTACCCCTTAGGGGTAAAAGGGGGGCAAAGTTTGTATGGGACCACTCGATTCCTTAGTCCAATCTACTTCAAATTTTGAATAATATTTTTTTAAAAGAATTGATGGGAGACGTGTTTCGTATTTTAATGAAAATCAACACAAAAAATTAACAAAAAACATATTATTCTACGTGGAGGAAGTCGAGAGCAAAAGCTAGTTTAAGTATAAAGCGGCGTCTGACCTTCAGAACTTGCAAAATCTCTTGTCTACTGTTAGTTTAGATAGCGCTTTTATTTGAACTTGACCCTTAGAGTTAAGTGTGCGTAACGCATAGATAGCCATACACACTGTATGTAAAAATACGAAGACATTTACGTTTAATATAGTACTCCTGGGTATCTCAGACTTTTCATTTAAGTAAAACAGAACCCCTACCATGAATTGTTATAGTATTTAAACGTTCGCGTAAACTTTTGAAACTGACTCGATTTATAGTAATTATGTATTCATAGTAATTATTTTCTCAGCATATAATAACGATTGTCGAGCTTTTATTGTTTTTTGCAAAAAAAACTGACTTTAAAGGTTTTTTTTGAAATCGAAATGCAATCGAAATGATATTGAAATGTAATTTCAACAATGATTTTTACGAGAATTGGCCTTCTGGATGTCTTGCATTTACTGTTGCATGCACAGAGTGTGTCTTTTCCACTGAACGATATTACTACTCGAAGATTGTTCGTGAAGCGATTTAAATCAATAAATATGATAATTTCAAGCTTGTATCCACTACAGGGTCTTATCTACGTGGAATCCGGTTATAAAATATATATACGCGATGAATTGAGAACTTTATCTTTTGTTTTGAAGCCGCATAAAATGTGCAAGTGTGACGAGATAATATCGCTGGACATATTTTCGAATACCGTAAGTGTGGTGTGCTAGTGGCTTATATCCATTACCTTATCGATTAAGACCTGGGAAAATAATATGTCTATGTTAACGTTATTTATTCAGTAGTACGACCGGTAATAAAAACTTTCCACCGTAATACCGGATCGTTTGGACCAACACGGGAAGATTTTTTGCCCGTGCCCGGCTGCGTCGCTGTCATCGGTGCGATATCGTCACAGGCCATAATATATTTCACACAACTCATAGTAGGGCTACATCATCACGACGCGCGACGTTACGCTACCTAAAGGAAGTCTATTATTACTTTATAACATAGAAAGGTAACGCAATTTTATACACATATCCCTTTGAAAACTTAGGTACCTACCTACTAGCTTTTTGCCAAAGGAATGAAAGTTTACATTTCAATTTTGTAGTCTCATATAATGGAACTGTAGTACTTTGTGCTAAAAACTTTATGAAATAGCTAGGTAGGTATGCACTATCTGTTTTATTGTGACCATGAAGCTATTTATATGAAAGCTATATATATTAATTCCTTTATGTATATTTTCTAGTGTAAAATTTTAGTAAAATTTATTATTAAGTAAGTACAATCCATAATTTGACATGTTTTCCAGGGTTCCGTACCTCGAAAGGTAAAAAAATTGTAAATTGTATTTTTTTTAATGAATATATCTGGCTTGCTTTCTATAAGAGAGAGAGACAGACAGAGAAACATGCGCACGCCGCACGGCTTACAATAGCTTACTATAGCAAAAAGTGTCGTTACAACTTTTCGTGAGAATTTTTTCCGTCTAGCCCCCTTTTACAACGCTCGATAAGGAGCTATCGTTCCAAAAGGAACCCTTATAGGATCACTTTCTTGTCCGACTGTTTTTCTATCGATTATCATCTTATCTGATGCAGTCTGAGATGTAGCACGCTCACCTAGTAAATACCTTTACATTCGTAATTTGAAGATCCGAATAAGCAGGGACCTTCGAGGAACGCGAGTGAAGGTAAAAAGACGGCAGTGTAACGAGAAATTTTGCGACCCATCCTCTGTTTGTGGCTGCCCGGTGCAGCCACAAACAGAGGATGGGTCGCAAAATTTCTTAAGTAAACAATACACGGGCAACAAGAACTCGACGATTATCGCGCAACTTTTGTGCGGATGTTGCCCGACAATCATCGTATCACCTGCGCATGTCTGCTAACACAATTATGTTTCAATAGAGTGTCGATAGAATCGTATGCTTCTAATGTAACTATTCTATCGAAACACCACTGATGCACTACTGACTTAATTTTGTATATGGCTCAATGAAATTTCGATAGTTGTCAAAACAGTATGATATTCTCATACTCATTTGATCTATCGTATCGCTTAGTAACATGGTAGATTTTGATAAGCACTACCAGTTCAATGAGACTCCAGAGCGATTCGATTGCGATGGTAATTAAACTTTAGCAGAATATCCTTGTCACAATGTTGATATCAATAGAGTCTTGACATAATGACAATGGTAGATCCTTTAATGTTAAATAGCAGACTTGGGCCTCAGGACCTGTACAAGTATCGCTTATATGATATCCTATAATAAATATTATGGAGGTCCGAGGGCAACCCCCTTCTATTAGAAGTTTATTATTATAGCTATTCAATACGTAGGTAGCTACCGAAAATTCTGTTTATGTTTATGTGTAAACCTTGAACAAAATAACACCATTCTCGCCAAAGTTCCGTTCAGTTTGACCCATGTAAATTAATTTAATCGCACACAGTTCTGATAATGAAGGGCCTTATGAAATTTCATGATGAATTACTTTACTTTAGAATTCGATATTAAATTGCTATAGGTAATAAATTAAGTGAGGTTTTGTGGCTATCGCTTGATTAATGTTTATCTACTTCAATCTGGGAGCACTAGCTGTGTTTTATAGATTCGATTCACGTGTTTTGGTAAGAACACGTAAAAAAACTTTTTAGAATTAAAAAAAAAGCCGAGTTTTATCTCCCATAGCTTTTAGACGGCTAAACCGATTTCGATCAAACAATTCTACAAACACTTCAGACTACTTGGATGAAAAATAAAACTTATTTTTTTGGCGCCAAGACAATCTGTCCTGGGTTGTCGGAAAAAAAATTTAGGAAAAAAATTAGGAGAGCCGACCCCACATGAAGTGGGAAAGAGCAAGGAAGAAGAAGAAGAAGAGGATGAAAAATAAAACTTAATTGAGTAAGATTCTATATTAGTATGTAAGATTCTATATTGGTACCGGAATTCAAGTCGGGTAATAAGCAAAAGAATAAAATATTCTTCATAACAATTAAATAATAAAAACTTAAATAAATTTAATAATTTACCATTTAATACAAATTAAGTAGGACTTCCTAGTAAGTGAGCCCAAAAGACTGTCTTAGTAACCTTGTTGAATAGCGGTGCTTATCCGCAGTCCAAAACGGAAGCCAGCCCTTTGGTCGCTCAAAGCTAAACCTAGTAATTTAGAAACATAGAAAATTAAAATTGAGCACTTTTTCATTTTTAAAATCTGTTAAAATTAAAGAAAAAAAATCCAACGATCAAACAAATGACGATCTGAACAAAAACAAAAAGCGATCGAAACGGAAACAAAAGACGATTGAAACAAAAACCAAAACAAAGGCCGAACCAATCAAAAACAAAAGACGATCCAAGTAGAAACAAAAGGTCATCCTTCTTCAGCCTAATAGACATCGTAGAGGCTTTCACCCTGCAATGGGACAACACAGGCTCCTAATAATATTAAATTACAGCAGAATACGGCATCAAAGGGGTCCGGACATTTAGTATGGGAGCTTGGCATAGTGATATTTTTAGCGCGGTGCATTTCGAGATCCATGCCAATCGATAGAGGGCATTACATTGAATAATAATATACAAAGACACGTAATTTGTTCAACAACATGATTAAACAAATGTTTCTGAGACGCTTTAGAGGTTCGATATGAGGGATTATTTGTTCGCCGTGATACCCTCTGTCGATAGATATAAGTCTCAAAATGTACCGCTGATTTTTTGGAAAATCATAAGACAATAACAACATGTTTGGTTAAATATCCCATTTCTGAGATGCTTTAGAGGTTCGGTGTGGAGGCATTATTTGTTCGCCGTAATACCCTCTATCGATTGGCATGGGTCTCGAAATGCATCGCGGCATTTTAAGTTAGGGCGCGTTCAGATGACACGCGTTGACCACGCGTTGACCACGCGTTGAAATTTGTTCTATATGTAATTTGAGTCTTATGACACATCAATAGATCTCAAATTGCATTTATCAAGTCCACCCGAACACGCCACGCGCCCCCCACGCGCCCGCCCCGCGTCTGCTTGCAGAAATGCAATTTGAGATCTATTGATGTGTCATAAGACTCAAATTATGTATAGAACAAATTTTAACGCGTGTTCAACGCGTGTGATGCGCATGGTGGGCGCGTGGTCAACGCGTGTCATCTGAACGCGCCCTTACTATGCCAAAATGTCCAAAGGCTTTTATAATTATTACTTCTAAACCAAACGACGCGACGCCTGTTGCCTCTAATCTTAAGCCTGCCAGTGTTATAAGGATGGTCACAAAACATATCGTCTATTATAATACTGTAGCAATCTGTCGTTAAAAGCCTCCTTATCTCTTAGTTACAGTATTTAGCTTAGCTGTTACTTACTGCGACCGATATAGGGTGATGTTTATTACAGTTTGTGTAATGTTTCGTTACACCACTCCGTGGGAATTAAGGCTTCCATCCCGGGACTCTCGGTCTCGAAAATATCGAGAGTCTCGACGATTTTTTCGTATTTTCGAGACTCGAGACTGCAACTTCCAGTCCCGGGAAAAACGAGACTTTCGAGATTCCAATGAAATAATTATTTTTCACCCTGCTTATGTGGCAAGTGGCAACTGGCATGGCAACTGGCAACACTCTAATATAAAAATTACGTTAGTCTGTGGTAATTGCAAAATACATTACCTCATAACCTAATATTGTCAGATGTTTTGTTACACGGGTCTCGTAAATTTCTAAACTATGTGTTATTGTTGTAACAAAATAAGGTCCTCTCTATCATAACATTGAATGCTCAATCTTGTTTTTTTACGAGTTCACTTCAAAAATGAGAAAATCTGATAATTTTTTTATATTCCTTCCATTTTGTTTATTTTCAGTTCACTGTAACATTTTGAAAAATAAATGACCTTATTGAAATATCTTGTATTCACAAACGAAATATCTGATCCCGACCTAGACTACCTACATAAGGGCACAGAAATCAATTTTTAAAAAGTCTCGAAAGTCTCGTTTTTCCCGGGAATCCCGGGACCAAACCGAGTCTCGATATTTTTGTCCCGGGACTCGAAAATATACCGAGACTGGAAGCCTTAGTGGGAATAGTTTGATTAAGATAACATATGTTTGAGTGTAATTTTGCGGCTTTCGTCGGGGTATTGTGTCTCAGTTACTCGTTGTGTTAGTTTTGGTGGAGATTTATTTGTCGTATTTTGTTCACACTGAGTTTACATACCTAACAATAACCTTTGGTTAATTTTCATAACATTTCACTAATTAACTAGTCAATAAATAGGAAAATTTAATTCATAACTGTTTCACAGTTTTTTTTAAGTAAACAAAAATTATTGTTTTTTTGGGGTTGTCGTCAAAAAGTTAAGTTTACCTATGGATAATTTAAAATTATTGTAGTCGGTAGGTAGGTACTTATTAGCTAGTGAGCTACTTGACTTACTCATTCTCGTAGTAATAAATATTTAAGTACCATTTTCAGTAACAATTATAGTCAGTCATGCTCCAAATCAATTTCCACATAAAAAACAACTCAAGAGTTTTGAAGATATTTCCGATTTTCTTTAATTTAGGCACATGAGTAATGTGATTTAGGTACACGAAATACCTACCGGACGCGCAGTTGTTAAAAAAATACAGAACATTATCGTTCCGAAAAACCGTGAAAATTTTTCCGTTCTTTTATTTATTCTGATGCTTTATAAACTTCAGGTGGGCAACCTCCGCGTCCGGCCTGTGGGCCAACTCCGACCTGTGAAGTTTTTTAAAATAGCGTACGAAAAATGGAATTGGTAGAATTTCGAAAATGTTACATTTCAGTCGCTCGCTATCATCATTTTTCTCCCCCATACCAGCTCTTAAATATCGATGACGAACAGCTGCGAGTTAAAAAAATCCTGTACCCCAATCTACGGCCAATAATTCAGCTGAAGCCGCGCATCCAAAGGTTGCCTGGAAGAAGTCGCTTTTTTTTGGCCGCCCATTTGTGCAACTTATACTTTCTACTTTACTTTGTGTATATCGTGTTCTGTTTCTTCCTGTGTTGTACAAATAAAGTGATCTATCTCTCTATCTTCCTTTAAATATCCTTAAAGGCTGGAATCATTAAAGATTGCACCCTCACACCTCTGCTTTAAACGGTTTAAAATTATGTGTTGAAATGACTTTGAAATGTTGATGGTACTGCCTTTACCTAACTGAATGAATGTTCATGACACGATCAAAGTTCAAGCACAAGCACCATATAAGAGCTATCGACCTTTTTTTCTCGGTCTGGAACCGAATTTTGACCGTGCGTGTTTATCGACCTTCGAAAATTGATTATCTGATATAAAATTATTGCTTGTTAAATTCATTTCAAACACGTAAATCATTAAAGAATTTGAAAACAATAAATATAATAACCAATAACACAAGTCTCGAAAAAGAAAATAAATGATAGTAATTGCTGTCAACCGAATGATATATTTTTTCATTGAAAAATTAAGAGACTACAATTCTACTATTATAAATTTGTGCAGAAATATTGATCGTAGTAACTTCAATAAAAGAAATATTTTTAACGAATATGAAATAATTATTGATGTGTCTGGAGTCTAGAGCATTGAGTAGATAATAGACTAGAGTGAGTGTAACACAGTACGAACAGTTTGCTTTGGATCATAATTTGATATAAATTTTGGCAGACGTGTTGATAGTATCTCCGCAAAATATATTTATTTATTTGCAAAATTGGTGAAAGTGTAGTTTAAACTCTTAAGCCCGATTCTCGGAATTGTAGTTATAACATTTAAGAGGAAAGGGTACCGGGGGCTCTTTCCATACAAACTATTACAAACGTAGTCGACTGTTTTCTAATTTCTGGTGCATAAAACTTATAACTCCCATGACCAATGAACATGTCCCTATTTTTGGTTTTTATTAATTTTTTAATCTTAATTTCTATCATATAGGCATAGTCATGGCAGTTATAGGTTTTATGGCACAAACATATTTGTGCTAGTGTCATTATCCAGCGAGGAAACCACAGGAGGAAACAGTCGACTACGTTTGTATGGAGAGAGCGCAGGTACCTTTTAACCTTAATTTGTTAGTTTTTTGTTGACCTAAAGAAAATACTGACAAATGAAATATAAATAAATATTTGTTGCATAGACGTGGAATCCAAAGTGTTCAGACCATCTCAGCAGGATACCATTCAGATCATATGAGATGGTCTGAACACTTTGGAGAACTACTTGGTGCGGAGAGTGAGCACGTAACACCTGTGAACGAGGAGGCTGATTACTCAGATGACAACAACCCCGTTAACTCTTTAACACCCGAGGAAACCCATATTGCCATCAAGACCTTGAAAAACAATAAAGCACCCGGCTATGATGACATACCGGCGGAGTTAATAAAATACGGTGGTCCAGGTCTAATGTCAGTAGTCCATGGGCTAATGTGCCAAATATGGGAAACGGAAGACATGCCTACCGAATGGGACCTGGGTGTGATATGCCCTTTGCACAAAAAAGGGGACACTCTCGACTGCCAGAACTACAGAGGTATAACATTACTGAATACTACGTATAAAGTGCTGGCGAACATCATATTCCGCAGATTACAGCCATATGTAGAAAGAAGTCTTGGTCAGTATCAAAGCGGATTTCGCCCGGGTAGATCGACAACAGACCAAATTTTCTCGCTGCGACAGGTACTTGAGAAAATGAGCGAGTTAAATATTCCTACATACCATCTCTTTGTAGATTTCAAAGCAGCATATGACAGCGTACTGCGTCCAAAACTATATAGCGCAATGAGTGAGATGGGCATTCCTAGCAAGTTGGTTAGACTGGTAAAAATGACTATGAGACGTACACAAAACTGCGTTAAAGTCCAAAATGAAATGTCACCAATCTTCACAACACTATCTGGCTTAAGACAGGGTGATGCTTTGGCCTGTCTTCTTTTTAACATAGCCCTTGAGAAATGCGTCAGAGACGCAAAACTGGAGACAACAGGCACGATCTTCTACAAGTCTAACCAGCTTCTGGGATATGCTGATGACTTGGACCTGATCTCACGTTCCAAAACCCAATTGAGTAGCTCTTTTCTGGATCTTAAAAACGCGTCTGCCCAAATGGGGCTAGCAGTCAATAACAACAAGACTAAATATCTTTACACACCGAAAAACCTAACTACGGAGCCGTTAGTAATAGAAGAGGCTAGTTTTGAGAAGTGCGAAGAGTTCGTTTATTTGGGATCAATGATCACTAGTGACAACGACGTGACTGTTGAAATCTATAGGCGGATAGTGCTCGCGAACCGATGCTGCTTCGGGCTAACCAAACACCTTAAGTCCCGACTTTTGCGCAAGAGTACAAAGCTGACACTGTACAAAACTCTTATACGACCTGTGCTAACTTACGGTTCTGAGACGTGGGTTCTCAGTAAAAAAGACGAAAATGCTCTGTTGATCTTTGAACGAAAAATACTGAGGAGGATTTTTGGCCCTGTTTGTGAGGATGGCGTATGGCGAATACTGTACAACCATGAAGTCTACGATCTATACAAGGACCCCAACATCATTCAAGTCATAAAAACGAATAGACTGTCTTGGCTTGGCCATGTACACCGAATGGAATCAGACAGGGTACCTAAACGTTTGCTTGAGTCCAACCCAGATGGTAAGCGCAGGATTGGAAGACCTAAGCTTAGATGGTTGGATGGAGCTACCCAAGACCTAAAAACCATCGGCTTAAAAAATTGGAAGAGAGCGGCGTTAGACAGAGAAGGATGGAAGAAGGCGCTGAAGGAGGCTCAGGCCCATAGAGGGCTGTTTAGCCATTGATGATGATGATGATGATAGACGTGGAATCAACAAATGATGTATAACATCTTCTCTTACGATTGGCGATAATCATAGACATAGAGGTACGTATCATAGTAGACAACAGATATGGGCACTCTATAACCACATCTATTACCTACTACCCAACAGATACAACCTCTTTGGTTTGGAGCAAAATACAAACGATATTTTATAAGAAAAGCAAAGAAAAGTTTCTTGAAAATGTGGTGGAATTTTTAATTTCAATGAGAGATAACGATGTTTAGAAATAAGTGCCAAGACTTTTTTAGAATTTTTATTTAAGAAAATGTTATGTAATTTTAAAATACTTTGAATTGAGAATTATTCCGTACAAAAAATCTTTAGTAATATTCTAACTCTAAGAAAAATAATAAATATTTTTATTATAAAAATGATTACAAAAAAGGCGGGCAAAAGCTAGTGCTTATATATATAATTTATGTACCTATTTAGGTAAAAAACTTATAACACAGTCTAAAATATTATGCTCTGTGCATTGACTTCACCTGTCAGAATTATAACAGGAATAACAAAGTTTTCCTCATATAAATTTAAAAGCAAACAGCAACTGACTAATACTAGTTTTTCTCAAAGAAAATTGCTATAACTAGTTTTTCTAAAAGAAAATAATTGTATAAAATTCTGTAGCGTAGCTACGTAACCAAAGACCCTGTAAAAAATAACAAAATAAAATGATGAAGAATCATTCGTTTAGAGAAGTTTTCAACGTTTTTTTCAACTGAATTGGCATTTTTAAACCGTGTTACGATCTGTTATATTTTATGTCCTAATCTAAAGGTAGGTGAGAAAAATTGTTAATTCAAACCGAGCCGTTCGAGTTTTGAAAATTAATTCAATTGTGATATTAATGTAACTTTTTTCGAAGGCAGCTTAGGCCGGCCGGTTGGGGACCTTGGGTCTAAACTCGGTCCCAAACACAGATATAGATATACATAGATAACGCGAGTATCACAATTTGTATGAAAACCAAGCGTGCCGACTTTTTAACACCTACTGTGACGTCACAGCTGAAATTTAGTGATTCGAAATCCAAACCGATTCCAATAAAAATATAAATCGATTAATATGAACGATATCGATATTGTGATATCGATATCGATTTTCTAACAGACGAATGATAAAGACAGACGAATGATATATTTGAATGGGAGAGTTTCGGGGAGTTACCAGTACACATCCTAGATGGCGTTTCATCTCTGAGGTAGCCAACTTGTTTCACAAATTAAGGCAAAGGATCCTATGAATAGGTAAAGTAAATTGGTCAAGTTGGACGTCTGTACTAAAATTGGCTTTTTTATAATACCATTCGTCTGTCCGAAATCGATTAAAATCGATTATTGATATTGTTGTAGAACGAACAACACTAGTCGCTACATTTGACAGACGAATGAGAAATTGCCTGTATCACGAAGTCGAAGTGATGCGCGACAGTATCACTTGTTCCGATATTCATCGTCTCCTAACACACAAAGTCGGATCAAACGTCCAAAGGAAACGCGGCAACGTAATGTGAATATAGTTTACTTAACGTATATTGTATATTGTGGGACTCACACACAGATTGGAATACTTAAAAAAACTGTTTTAATATGAATTTACGCATAATATAATTTAAAAATAACTTACCTGTGATAGGAAATATGTTCCTGCCTTTGGGTGCTCGAAATTTTTGGGCTATTGCAGTTAATTATCACGCAATGAGGCATTTTTTTAGTTTTTGCGGCCGTCCGGCTACAATAACGAACGCGTGAGGACTAAAGTTAGCGGCGACCAACCTTAAAGCTTGTTCGGGGTTTTTTTTTTTAAACAATATAGGCTTGCATTTGACCTCATCTCACCTGATGGGAAGCGAAGATGAGGTCGAAGATGTAGCATGCTCGCCTAGAAGGTACCTATTCACTCTAGACTTGAAGACTCCAAGGTTGTAGTTTTGTGGGAACAGCGACGCGGGTAGAGAGTTGCATTTCTTAGCAGTGCGTACGAGAAAGGTGGATGCATGACAGGGTTCGGACACGCGAAGTACATGCATTTGCGTTATCTATGTTTATCTATATCTGTGGTCCCAAAACTCAGCGGGCTTACCCCTCCTAGCGCCCTCCAATAGCTACGCCACTGATCATGTTCCAGTTTACCCGTGGGAACATGTAAATACGAACCTTTGTTTCTGTAGGTACATGGGAAAAAGTTTGAAAAAGATTGATTAGTTCAGACCGAGAACAAATGTATGCATTAGTGTTGCCGAACTATCGATAGCTTAACTAACGATAGCTTACGTCAAGAATCAGCTACCATATCGATAGCATGGCCCGTAATAATATTATCGATTTAATGCAATACGATACTATTATAAATAAATAAATATTTCAGGACATATTACACATCGCCATCCAGCCCCAAGCTAAGCAATTTAATGCTTGTGTTATGGGTGCCAGATAACGGATAAACTACTTATATACTTTTTTTTTTGTAAATATATACATATTATACTTATAGGAAACACCCAGAACCAGAAACAAGATTTTATGGTCAGCATAAATACTTGTTCCCGGCGGGAATCGAACCCGCAACCTTCTGCGTCGCAGTCGGGTGTTCGCCCGACGCGCCACAGAGGTCATTATAGGCACATTAAAAATAACCAAACTATCGATTTCGGGCTATATCGATATCATCGATAGCATCGCGTAATAATGTTATAGATATCTTTGATAATATTATCTATCAATAATAAAGACCAAAAAGTATAAAATAAATTAATAGTTAAAAAAACTAAAAAAACGCGCTTTAAAAAAAATCCAACTAAAAAAAAATTAAATTAAAAATTTAAAAAACCCCCGACACAAAATAATAAAAATAGTATGAACGTAAAAAGCCTAAAACAAGCAAAAAAATCTATAAAAAGAAAAAGCCACAAAAAGAACAAAAAAGTATAAACGTGAAACCCTACAAAAAGAAAAAAATAACCTCGAAATTATGATTCTACTACGTAAGTACATGTGAATTTTTTTGATTAAATATTGTCGCGTCGGGGGACCGCTCTTTTTCGAGTCAATTTAATATAATGTTAACATTTTTATTTTATCATTTTATCACTAGTAATTCTTAATACTTTAACATTTTCGTTGAAATTTTAATATCATTTTACTTAGGAAGGTGTTTCTATAGGTAAAGAGCGGTCCCCCGACGCGACAATATTTAATCAAAAAAATTCACATGTACTTACGTAGTAGAATCATAATTTCGAGGTTATTTTTTTCTTTTTGTAGGGTTTCACGTTTATACTTTTTTGTTCTTTTTGTGGCTTTTTCTTTTTATAGATTTTTTTGCTTGTTTTAGGCTTTTTACGTTCATACTATTTTTATTATTTTGTGTCGGGGGTTTTTTAAATTTTTTATTTAATTTTTTATTTCATCCTTTTTGTAGGGAGGGACTTTTAAATTTTTTTTATTTATTTCTTTATTTTCTTGCGATTTATGATTCAGATATAATTTGGTGTAAACAATAACTATTATTAATTTATAGTTAACTAGCGACCCGCTCCGGCTTCGCACGGCTATATTATGCATGTATTATACATATAAACCTTCCTCTTGAATCACTCTATCTATTTAAAAAAACCGCATCAAAATCCGTTGCGTAGTTTTAAAGATTAAAGCATACAAATGGATATAGGGACAGAGAAAGCGACTTTGTTTTATACTATGTAGTGAAGATTATTTTTAACCCTAAACTGTTTTTTTTATTAAAGGTATTCTTTTTCAATTTTTTCCTTTAGATATTCAACTTTTACAACTACAAGTAGGTATTTCATAGCTATTAAATATTAGAACTACCTAAGTATACATAGAAGAAGACGTCTAGATCTAGGTTATCTATACATCTTCTCTAATATATATAAAATACGTGTCCCGTTGTTTGTGCGCGATGGACTCCTAAACTAGGTACTTAACCGATTTTAATCAAATTTGCACACCGTGTGCAGTTTGATCTAACTTGAAAGATAGGATAGCTTACATCTTAATTTATTCCGATATTCCAACGGGATCGGGAGTTATGCGGGTGAAACCGCGGAGCACAGCTAGTAATATAATAAAAAAATGGAAAGAAAAGTAAAAAAGATCCAAACGAAGCCAAAAAACTCAAATTAACTTGATACTCGGGCATATCTACTAACATTCGGTTGTTAATCCTGAGTATTATCCCCCATTACTTTTAGACGGCTGGACCGATTTTGATCAAACATAGATATTTGTAATGTACGAGTCATGCCCTTTCATTTGATACCCCACTCGAGTATATCTACTTACATTCGGTTTTTGATCCTGACTTTCATCCCCCATAACTTTAAGACGGCTGAACCGATTTTGATCAAACATAGCTAAGAACACTCCCGACTAACTTATCTTTCAAACAAAAAAAACTAAATCAAAATCGGTTTATCCGTTTGGGAGCTACGATGCCACAGACAGACACACACACACACACACACACACACACATACACACACACACACACACACACACACACAGACACGTCAAACTTATAACACCCCGTCGTTTTTGCGTCGGGGGTTAAAAAAATAGAAAATAATAAAATTTAATAAATTTGGATTAAGAATATTGTAAATTGTAAGCGTGTTACATTGTGATGCTACACCTTCATTATTATTTTTCTTTTGCCATCTTTACCTATAGAAACACCTTCCTAAGTAAAATGATATTAAAATTTCAACGAAAATGTTAAAGTATTAAGAATTACTAGTGATAAAATGCTAAAATAAAAATGTTAACATTAAGTATATTAAATTGACTCGAAAAAGAGCGGTCCCCCGACGCGACAATATTTAATCAAAAAAATTCACATGTACTTACGTAGTAGAATCATAATTTCGAGGTTATTTTTTTCTTTTTGTAGGGTTTCACGTTTATACCTTTTTTGTTCTTTTTGTGGCTTTTTCTTTTTATAGATTTTTTTTTTGCTTGTTTTAGGCTTTTTACGTTCATACAATTTTTATTATTTTGTGTTGGGGGTTTTTTAAATTTTTAATTTAATTTTTTTTTAGTTGGATTTTTTTTAAAGCGTGTTTTTTTAGTTTTTTTAAGCTAAGTTTTAATTTATTTTATACTTTTTGGTCTTTATTACCGAAATATGTTAGATCAGACCCTGGTTACCATTGAAAGACAAACTACTCGTCAAGACGATTCTAACGAGCCCAAACTCGATGGGGTTGTGTCGTTTCATTGCGAAGTTCCTATGACCACCTTCCAGTGTCATCATCAGACCCTGGTTACCATTGAAAGATAAACTACTCGTCAAGACGATTCTAACGAGCCCAAACTCCATAGGGTTGTGTCGTTTCATTGCGAAGTTCCTGTGACCACCTTCCAGTTCCATCATCAGACCCTGGTTACCATTGAAAGACAAACTACTCGTCAAGACGATTCTAACGAGCCCAAACTCGATGAGGTTGTGTCGTTTCATTGCGAAGTTGCTATGACCACCTTCCAGTTCCATCATCAGACCTTGGTTACCATTGAAATCCAAATTACTCGTCAAGACGATTCTAACGAGCCCAAACTCGATAGGGTTTCATCGTTTCATTACAGAGTTCCTATGACCACCTTCCAGCTCCATCATCAGATCAGCACCATGTTATCATAATATTGCATTGTCATCGGTCTTTGACAAGTGTGCAAAGTTTGAATTAAATTTGATCATTCTAAGTAGGGCAAAATCTTGCCCAAAGGAGTCGGTTACCTACATACAAACAAGCAAGCAAACATACACAGATAGAAATTATATCTTTATTTAAAACGTAAATATATCTTGAAGCATATTTTTTAAAGCAATTATTATATATCTTATCCAAAAATACTTTACTTGGTTCAAATTACAAATCCGCATTGTTTAAAAAAATTTAATTTCTTTTTAGGAATTTTAAAAACAATTAGTACAAAAAATACAGTTTTAAACTGAAAATGACTTTCTTTAATCTACTGCCTATAATTCTTAACATTAAAGTGAACATTCTTAACAATACGTATTTTAATCAAATAATTTTAATTTTGAACGAAACATTACCGCATATTTAATTTAATAAATACCTGTCGTCTTTGATAAAGAACGTTGAGTTTCTCTGACCAAAACATTATTTTTAATTTAAAATTCTTGAGTATTCATTCAAATTTTTTGATTCTAGAATCTAAATGCAACCTTGTCTTTTGCGTCAAGAATTGTTCATTCTTGTTCTAAAACTGATTTTGTGTTTATATTTTCAATTAAATATGACCCTGAAATATATTTTGTATCAAGATTCAATGACTCTTGAATAGAAATTTAAGTTTATAAAAATAAATCTTGAAATATTTCAGTGTTACCAGTATAATAGCTCCCCCTGAACATATGGTAAATTTAATAATTGACGACCCAGTTGGCACAATGGTTACGATGCCGGACTGCCAAGCACAGGGTTGCGGGGTTCGATTCCCGCCACAGACAAGTATTTATGCTTAGATATTTGTCTGTGGTCTGGTTGTTTCTATGTATTATAAGTATATATTTACAAAAGAAAAGTATATAAGTAGTATATCCGTTGTCTAGCACCCATAACACAAGTCTAGTTACTTAGCTTGGGGCTAGATGGCGATGTGTGGAATGTCCTGCAATATTTATTTATATTTATTTTTATTTAATTAATATTATTACCGTATTAACAATTTATAACATTTTTTTTCGTAATTATTAATAATTTTGACGCTAGAAACGCCGTCCAGTGTTGCTAAAGCCGCGTGACGCCCAGCCTTAACAAACTTATACGTGACATTTGTAATAAATATGTCGCATAAACAGTTCTAAATATATTTTTGAAAATAAGAAAAGAAAAGGACGGGTATAATCCTTTTAACACCGTTTTAGTTAGACGTATTTACCGAATAAATAAAAAATCATGCGAGGAACGCAGCCAAACGTGCGATCAGTGTACCTATTATGTCTATTCTGCCAGATTCTGCCTTTTTAAGAAGATTAAACGTCATTACCCTACCAAATTAAGAATACACGGGTCGCAGGTTTGGTTGCGTTCCTGGAGTATTTTTTTACAAAGTCGGTTGATATGTCGAACTAAAACGGTACTAAAATGATTGTTCCCGTCCTTTTCTTATTGAAATTGAAAAAAGAGAGGTACCAGACCAAAAAATAGTTAAGTTCATTGCATATAATATATCGAATAAGCACCAATAGTCAACTCACAATAGTTTACGGTCGGTTTTACACTACATCGTGGACAACACTACATCATAATATCTTTGATAATTTCAATTTTTATATAATGTAATATCATTGAATCATATAAATAAACTAGTACGGTGGGTGGTGCTAATTCTTTCTAAGATCTTTTGGTTGAGTGGGATTTTAATATTTTTCTTAGGGAAAAAATTATTCACAAGGCGGCAACACTGATCACCACCGCTTGATTTGTGTAATGTGTCGCACGCGATAAATGGTTTATCTATGCGCACGCGTTTTAAGGTTTTATACAAGTGGTTTTCCTATTTTCTTTAATGTTACAACGTCCTTGATCTAAGGATTATATTATTCTCATTGTTACTTGAGTGGATAAGAACTCCAATCCAATGGACAAGGGGACATTACTCGAGTCTTGGTGTGTTCCCAGAGAAGTTATTGAAAAATTTCGCGGTAAGTCCACTAAACGACATGTATATTTGCTTATTTTATCTAGATATTTGTTAAACCCAGTTAATTTTTTGTATATAAATAAGGTTGGAGAGATCTATCCAAAAAAGGTACGTTGTAGGTAGACAGGTACCTACGTTGCCGGTTGGAGTGCACCCCAACCGCAGCCGTCATAATATGCTTTCCCCAACTTAGATGTGACCTTCTGTAAGTGCTTACTTCTGTATGGATTATGGGATCAAGCCAAGCCGACGCTGTCTTTTGCCATTGTTATAAGGTTCATGCTGATGCGTTAGTTTATTTCGATAAATCTGGTGGCCTACGATGTAAACTAATTTGAATTTTGACAAAAGTATAATATTAACTTTGTTCTTTCAGATTAATTTGGATTTCGAAAAATTATATACACAACAGTCATTAAACTTTTACAAAAATTGGCAACGCTTTTTTGGGAAGCTGTTAAAACCAAAGGAACCCGAAGTGTCAAATGAAAATGGACTACAAATTTTAAATGCTGTCACAGACAATGGTAAGATAATAATATTTAAACAGTGGATGAACACCTGCTGGTATAATTTGACTTTGTTTGTGTTTTAAGACTAGCAGTTATGCTATACTTTTATATTTTTCAGACAAAAAAAATACCAATTCAAATGACCCTGTTCGGATATTTGGCCCCACCCAAAAAAATTACAAGAAAAATAAAATTTTCATCTTCGGAGGCTATTCAAGGATTAATTGTTCAAACACATGTAAGTAATACTTTTGCCAATTTAGTAAACAAAACTACTATTGTATAGATGATAATATATTCTATAAAATAGTATAAAATAGACGATCTATAAAATAGTAGTGTTGTTAGACGACCTCTGTGGCGCGCGTCCGGCGAACACCTGGCTGCGACACAGAAGGTTGCGGGTTCGATTCCCGCCGTCAACAAATGTTTGTGATGGTCTGGGTGGTTTGTCTATGTATAATATTTATTTACAAAAAAAGGTATATAAGTTTACATCCGTTGTCGGGCTACCATAACACAAGCCTAGTAGCTTACCTTGGGGCCAGATGGCGATGTGTAAATTGTCCCGCAATATTTATTTATTTATTGTAGCTCCAAAGGCACTTGTGACACGAGCAACCAAGTTTTCTTAGCTATGTTTTAAAAAAAACAGCCAGCTGTTCTGAAATTAATAGCTTTTTAGTAAAATACCCGTGGAAGGGATTCTGTTTCCATTGCACCTTTCCATATGTTGTTGGTTTGCAGTACATCCTGTAGAATTCGCTGTTTCTTCGAAAGTGGATACAATTATTATATTTAAGTTATTTCTTTAAAAAACAATTTCATATTTTTAGTAAGTTGTATTTTTTTGCAATTAATCATAGATTTTTTTCAGGATGCAGGAGATATTGACAATGTAATCCAGAAACAAAATCAGCTGGATTTTTTAAATAAATGACATTACTACTTGGAAATATCAATAAAAGTAAAAAAATACGTAAAATCATAAGGTTAATGACCTCACCGTGTCAGTAACAGTTGATTTTCGAATAAACATAACCTCAAAATTTTCGATATTTTTTTTCGAATTTCCAAAAGTCGTAGAACAAAAGTTGCTTGTCTCAATGATATGAACCACCCTGCAAGACAGCGTGCGCATTTTTCAAATAACCTTGTATATACCTAATGTTATAGATGACGTAAAGTACGAATTTCAAAGCGCAGCAAAAGCGTTTTTATGGTGTCATTTACTTTGTTAAAAGTTACTGTCAGTAAAAACTGTTTTTTTTTTGTTTTTATAGTGTCGTTTTTCTTTGTATTATTATTTAAGCAACTATCAGTAGTGACTGATAAATTTGTTTTTATGTTGTCATTTTCATTGCTATAGTAGATAAGTAAGTACTTAACTGAAAATGTTTGTTTTCAAAATTTCATTTTCTTTGTAATGTTTATTTTATATCTCTTTGTTATGTAAGTAACTGTCAGTAGTAACTGATAGTATTTATGGTGTAATTTTTTCGTCTTTAGGCTAAGAAGAAAAATGTCAAACATCTAACGTGAGCATATTTAAAATAAAGAACTAATTGAATCTACTTTTTGACTTTTTACTAAGAAATATGAAATTAACCTATAATCATTTGTTACTTGATAAGTGAAAGATTCTGCGTTTGCTTATTTATTCTATGTACTTTTTGTAATATAATATTGTTATAGGTTACTGTACTGTGTGAATCAAATGCTAGTTAAGAAAAGTGTTGCTATTTTCAGATAGACCAATAGTATGTTTGATATCTTTTTATTTATGGTTAAATTTCAGCAGCGTTGGTGTCATTTTCAGAAATAAATTCATGCAAATATAAATCATTTTATGAATATTTCCTAAACCACGGCAATATGAAACAATACATAATAATGATATACCTTGTTGGTACTAAAATAATGGTTTGTTTCATTTTGACGTGGTTACGGAATATTTATGAAAGATTTATGTTTGCTATGAATTTATTTATTTAAGTGGCGCCACTGCTGGTGACGTTTAACCCTAAATTAAAAAAATATTTCAATCAAAGCATTGTAATTTTCAATTGAAATAACAGAATCTTTTATATCAAGTAACTATTACTCTTAATACAAAGAATTTAAAGAGCTTGGCTTAAATAATAAAACATTCCAAAAAAGTAATATCTAAATGTTAGAATGAATTAGCCACATATTTAAGTTAAGAAACGACATTAATGCTGTCAAGTACTGTATATTTGGTCGCAAAATCATCGAGATCTTAGAATAAACACTTAAACATTAAATCAAGAAAGATCATTTCCTAATCAAGAAATAAGAAGTTTTGTTGCAAGAATATGACCTCTCTCTATCTAAAGTTTTTCAAGCTAAGAATGAAAATAAGTAAGATCAAGAGTCAATAAATTTTATCTTGAAAACGGTACAAATTAAATGCAAATAATATTATTTTTAAACCAAAACTGTTGCGCTCTTGGATTCAATAATTATATTTTTAAAAAGAGAGTTAACACGCTTTTGTCTCAAATACTATATTGGTTCATTTAAACAATATACTTTGAAACATTTTATATCTTACTCCGAGTATTTTCTATTTTCCTTATATAGGAAACAGGAAATATCTTGACTGAAGTAAATTTATTTGACTGAAGAACTTTTTTCTTTCTGTGTACATGTTAAACTAATCAAATTCAAAAAATTCAAAATCATTTATTTCAGACAATTATTATTATTATACAGTCCATATGTTGTTAGTACAAAAACTTACGAAATCTATGTTAGTAGGCATTAATATAATAAAATAATTAAAAACTAGAATTTTTTTTTTAATTAAAATTTCACGTACCGTGTAGACAAATTAATCAAGCGACCACCGCCCGAGTGGTTTTCCACGGCGGTCATCGCTCGATCAAAATGCCTAAACACACGTCCGTGCGGATCATCTGCCACCATTTTTAGGATGCTGTTGCTACTCTCCCTTAACCTCCTGACCAATGATGCTACTTTTTTACGAAGGACAGCGTTAAAGCCATCCGTTCGTGTCCGTGCAAACATTTCGGACGCACTACAATATGGGGGGAGTCTCAACAGCATCTTAAAAATGTTATTATATTGAATACGTAGGGTCTCTAGCGATCTCTTGGCACAGCTGAACCACAGACCGCCCGTGTACAGACCCTGGCAATATGCCTTAAAGACTGTTATTTTAACTTCGTCTGTACCACGGGCAAATCTACGAGCCAGCATGTTACCACGAACCGCCAGAGCCCTACGCTACCGCTCTATATCAACATCGTCTCTAAGGTCGTCGGTAACAAAGTGTCCTAGATACTTAAATAAAAGCGTGTTGAAAATAACCAAAACATCGATTGCTAAAATACTATCGATAGTATTGCATGATAACTATATCGATTGCTCTGTGCTATCGATTTCTGCTTATATTACAGAACAATTGATACTATGGATAGTATCAATTGTATCGTGCATACTATTTTATTTTTATTTATTTAATAGGTACACCAACAATAACACACACTTTATATAAGAATAAAGAAAAACATTACTGAAATAATATTCAAGTGTGCTTACCAATACCTAATAGGTATACACAACTTTGCCTTAACAGATTCTAGTTTCTGGATAAAATAACAAATTCTAAAGGCTTAACTAAACTAACTAAATTAAATTAAAGTAAGTTGAAGACTAGGAATCACCAAAGCTTTTCAGTACTTTACTTCTGTAACCAGCCATACTATCTACAGTTTAGTTACCTATAATACTATCGATAGACTCTAGTATTATAAAGCCTAGTCAACTATCGATGGACAACACTAGATGCATCTTGACGTAAATAATGATTGTTAGAAAATAGTTTTCGGCGTACCTATTCGTTTTTGTAGCTGATTGTAAAGCCTAAAGAGTATTTTGGAAATATTAAATTAAAATCGGTGGATAGAGGCGGCTCAGGACCGCTGTTTGTGGCGTCGTTTGGGGGAGGCCTATGTCCAGCAGTGGACGTGTATGGGCTGATATGATTGATGATGAAATTAAAACATATAACAAGAGCCTCTTACAGTATTTTATATCTATGCTGGCAACAGTTTTTAAAAATTAGGTAGGGTTTTTTTTTGTTTTTAACCTGTTGAATGCTAAAGGAATAAAAGTTTAACCACATTATATTTTAGTACATTATGTACATAAATAACAACAAGTAAGTTTTTGTCAACGGCTCAATACGATGTCATGTATAGAGGTTTATTGGTAATTGTAAAAAGAGCGGTTCAGGGCTTTTTATGACAACTCTTGTTATACGACTTTTACGAAAACCGTTTTTTTTTAAATGTTACCAGAAAATAATTTGTAATACCTACACAAATAGGTTACTATACTTATTTTTAAATTTTTATAGACTAAAATTAAGTTAAAGACTAAAAACAGCTAAAGTTCGAATTACAAAAACTAAAAAACAAATATGTTCGAATTTCCAAAAGTCACAAGACGTACAAAAGTCAAAAGTATTTTATTGTTGTTTATTGTACAAAAACACAAGTTGACACAACAAGAAGGTTGTGAATGCCCATAAGCAATGCACATAAGTTGATTATTAAGGTGCACAGAAGTAGCCTAAAACTGCTTTTTTTATATAATTACCAATAGCCCCGTATACCTCTGACGCAAAACCACTGTCGCATTGTATCGTATTATACAACTTCAGCATTATTGGCAAGCTACAGGCAATCCGGAATCGTAATCCCTTTCACGATGAGGGTGCCATATTCTCCGTATTTCGGCGGACTATCTAAAGGAGTTGTTAATTAAAGTAACTTCGAAACCGCGTACGTTCAGCGTTTACAAATTGATTGTTTTCATTGAGGTAAGAATAACGTGACTGTACTTTCCGCTTTGGGCGGGACAGTCCCACTTTCAAATTGTGTTAAAAAAAATGGGCTGTAAAGTCAGTTTACGGACGATAATTTTATGTGATGAAAACGATGAAAAATTTGAGATTTTTTTGTTATTCCATTATATTAAAAAAAAAACTATATATGTCTTCTATTCGCCACTTGTCACCATAACAACAGCCTAGTCACGCACACACGTGCGCCAAGCTTGTAGTAGTGTACTTATTACAGAGCGTTCTATGAAACCTTAAAATCCTGGTCCTTGTATAATAATACGTTGCCATGGTTACCTTGTCAATATTAAAACGCGTTCCCAGAACGGGACGCATAACGCCATCTTTTTTGTGAATGCAGGTTTACATCACCACCAACAGATGGCGCCACTAAGCCGATCGTAGATCCTAGATCGCGCAAGCGAAGTTTTTCTGAAGATAAGCTCTTAGACAAGTTCCAACGAAACATCGTTGGGCCGCGGCCTACCGGGTATAACACCTGCCCGGCGGAAGATCTTTCCTTTGGAGGTACATACCACGATCTACCTCCAAACAGGTGTTCCATCAATTTATTAGATGTTATTACGTCAAAATGACCTGCTTTCATATTCAAGTAAAGTGTCCTTGAAGGTTGTAATAACTTTTGAGGAAGTCGATGTAGAAACGGCGATCTACACCAATTTTAACCGTTGAAAACATGTAAAAATTATATGGCGCTCGCACAGATATAGATATACATCGCTATGCTCACGCGTGTCCACAGTTCTAAGAAAGTAAATTAGGTTAGAACTTCTATCCCACTTTCCTGGGATCACACAGGGTTGCGGGTTCGATTCCCGCCTCAGACAAGTATTTATGCTTAGATATTTGTCTTTGGTCTGGTTGTTTCTATGTATTACAAGTATATATTTACAAAAGAAAAGTATATAATTAGTATATCCGTTATCTAGCACCCATAACACAAGTCTAGTTACTTAGCTTGGGGCTAGATGGCGACGTGTGAAATGTCCTGCAATATTTATTATTATTTATTATTTTATCACAATATTTTTTCGTAGATATTTGTTTCACAATCTCACCCAATATTTTTTTAATAAGATTCTTAATTTGTCCCGATCTGATTACAGAAAATTATGGTCACGATAGGTAAGAACGTTTCAGTCCTATTATTAGACGCAATTAACTCCAACTCTGTTTGTTTACTTTAAAATATTGTAATCTTCATTGATTGAGTTGTTTGTTAAAACAAATGTTGTTGGTATTTTGTTGTTAAATTCGGGTTTTGCTGATTCAAAGGTTTGTATCGCTCGATTAGTATTGATATCGATTACTTCGCGGGAATCACATTTTATGTAATCTAAGTCCTTTGGACACCACAGTTTTAGTAACTTAAAATACCGTGGTTCACTTCGAGACCCATATCATTCGATAGAGGGCATTACAGCGAACATATAATGCCATCACATCAAACCTCTAAAGCGTCTCGGAAAAGTGCACCGTGCACTTAGGGAAATACTCGGTCACAATGCGTTTCTTTGAATATAATTTCCGAGACGTTTTAGAGGTTTGGTGTAAAGGAATTCTTTACTCATCATTATGCTGTCTATCGATAAGTATAGGTCTCAAAATGCACCGTGCAAAAAAAAAACAATATAATGCCAAACTCTAATAGTAAATGTATTTGTAAGCGATCCAAAATATAATTAAGTATAGACTAACAATCTATATCTATGTAATTAAGTAGGTCGATCAAGGACGTAACCGCAGTAGAGACGTGAAAACTTTTTGTTTGAATCAAAGAGTGCTTTAATGTAATAAACTTAATAACCCAACATCCGTTGAAACCTCAGAACAATATTGCTGTAGTTATTGTTCTGAGGTTGAAACTTATGATGACGTTACATTTGTAACTATTGTAACGTATACGTTTGGTTTTTGCATTTGCCCCTGCCGTTCTGGCTGATCCCTCTTTGTCAAAGCTGGTATTCAACTGTTCCGTCTAGGTCCAAGTCACTGAATTCCGATCATTCTCAGAAGATCCATTGGCCAGATCCAGGATGGCTCTAGTAAGATATTTTTATTTGTTTCAAATTATGGTTCTACTGAGATGTTTTCTTTCATTGATTTCTTCCTAAATCCATCACAGATCTAATCAGAATATGTATTTCTCATTGGATCCAGATTTCAATTTATGGATCCACTGAGAACTTTATTAGATTAAATTAAATTCACCTAGAACATAAATATAATTAAATCTTCACTAAATATATACCACTACTAGCAGCGCTCCGCGGTTTCACCCGTGTAACTCCCGATCCCGTAGGAATATCGGGATAAGAAGTAGCCTATAGCCTTCCTCTATAAATGGACTATCCCAACACAAAAATATTTTTTCAATTCAAACCAGTAGTTCCTGAGATTAGCGCGTTCTAACAAACAAACTCGTCGGCTTTGTAATATTAGTATAGATTTGCAAAATCACTTGAAAGTAGGTATAAAGGTAACTTATAAACAGTTTAAAGTGGATACTTCCAACGAGTAAAGATAAAAGCAGCGTACGTTGGTTCGAAGTTCCACACCATTACCTATATTACATCCACAACCGCATCAAGGAATTGGGAATTTATTGCTCTGTATGGTATTGTGTGGTCTTCTGCCAATATCTCAAAACAAGCCGGGTTTACTCGCGTATGTCCTAATATTATGGCGTTTATCACGGGTGTATGAAGTCTCGGACTTTTGGAAGGCGTGCGTGGAGCCGAAGCCAACAAGTGGAGGCCCTTTACAAGTTTAATCTTCTTTTCGTATCGATTCCGTAAAACCAATTTATTTTTATTTATTTAATGTGTTAATCCAGATCTCCAGCTATCTAGATACCGAGTTTCATCGCAATCGGTTCAGTAGTTTTTGCGTGAAGGAGTAACAAACACACATACATACACACACACACACAAACTTTCACATTTATAATATTAGTAGGATTTATTTTTATTAATATTATAAAATGCTATATACATTATCCAGCCCAATAAGTGGTTGCAGCCGCGGCGTCATCAGTCGCCTCATAGAGGTCTTGTGTGGAGCAAGAAAGTTTAATAGCTAAGTAAGATGTGAGCAATATAGGTATCGGCAATTATCTCCGTCTACAATATAATATGCAGCCAAGAACAGCCTCCGCTTTGGATAGAACTATTGATAAACTACTTGAGCGACCGTGATGGGATGGTAGTGGAATGGCCACTGGGAAACTATAGATACTATGTCATCTCCCGTAACAATGTCTAACAAACACGTAAATAGAAGTACTTACAAGGTGAGATTTTTATTTGAAACACGTGCAATTTGCTTCAAACCTTTTCTCCTAGTTTGCAAACAAACACATGCACTCTGCTTCAAACTATATCTTTTAGAAAATGTTCTCCTAGTTTGCTAACAGAAAATCTGTAACTTCCCTACACAGATTTCGTAGAAAAATATATCTACGAATGGCGTCAGAACTGCAATTTATTGCTCTTACCACGCTCCAATGCGTCTTCTTTGGGATACCAACCACTATAAATCTAGACTCTTAAGATTTAGTCCAAGTTTCCACTATCGGATGCATTAGTACAAAGTCTCCAGAAAGCTTTGAAACCCAGTTCCGAAGTAATTTCGAAGAAAAATTTATTAAAAACCAACAGCAACCCGCTAGCGAGGTTTTATTAAGAAACAGGAATAAGAACAGAATGTAAATTGGTTGAGAAGTTTGTAACAAATGATCGCGTAATTGAACTCCTGGTGCGCCGCCAACGTTTCTTTGTAATTAATGCTACCTCTAAAACTGAGATGCGATTTCAAATATGAAACAGAAATAACAAACAAGCGATAGTTTAGTGCTGACTCTACTAGATAGTATATTAATTATTATTGTCAAACAAGAAAATTTAAGGAGAAATTGTAGTAAGTACCATTACACTTGAAGTATTTACGCTGAATTGTGTAAAACCTTGCCCATTTTGACTTATGGAGCACAGACTTGGTCATTGACAGAGAACTAACAGTCCAAACTCGGAGTTTAGTAAAGAGTCATAGAGCTAAGCATACGTCTTGGCATCCAGCGCATTGATGGAGCACACAACACTGCGCTGTGCCCTAAAACAGACATAGTGGATGTTGGTATTAAAACTGCCTATCTCGGTAAGCCGTAAGCATCCAGAGAGGTGAGGATCATCACGCATTGGGTATCAAGAGACGGTAAACGAGGTCGAGGCAGACCCCCAAAATGGGTGACAGGATCTGGCGCAGAATCGAGGGGATTGGAAGAGTGACCTGCAGTGGAACACTATAGATAGATGAAAAAAATGTATAAAATTAGTAAAATATCAGCGACACCACAAATAGGAACAAATTTACAATAAGCAGTTCAACTTATACTGGTTTTAAAGTTAGATTTTCTTGTTAGGTTAGGTAATATTGGCGGGCGACTTGAATAAAATCATATTTAACTCAGAATTTCGTTTGAAAGTACTCTTAGTTTATGCATTAGTAACTGTGGCAAGGGACTTAGGTACTTGGCAGTTAACCAAATAGAAAATTCTCGTAGAAAATGGGAATTTTAAGTTATATGAGTTATAACTCCTGTTTCAATTTTCAACAGACTTTGTTCACTGAAAATGGATTCGTAGTAATTCGTCTCGTTTCATTTTAAAATGGCGAACAAGTTCAAAGTTTGAGTTTCTTGAATTGAAATAGAGAATTAAAGGAAAGTTTATTATTACTTAATACGTAATGAGGAATCTTCATAAAATTTTCTCTTTGCGACGTACTGTTTAAATAGCTGAGTGAGCCTTGGATTACCCAAATACCAAGAAAATTGGGGGATTAAAAAATAATATTTTTTCTATAAATAATTAATTAATTTTAGAGTATGACTTTAAAAATTTCCCGAAAATTCACAACTCCCCAAAATACTGGGGATAAAACCGCTATAGTAACATCGTTGTTTAAAAAAAATCTTTATTTGTCGGAGCATGATGAGAAATTCATAGCCCTCGTTTAATGGTGTCGCGATGTGTGATTTACGATCTAAACCTTATGTTTGATACAGAGAGCAAAGTCATAAACGGAGCTATATTGCCTCGACAAGTCAGAAATAGATTTTGTAGGTTTTGTTGGGGTATAAAAATAATCAATAAGAGTTGTGTAGTGATTCGTAAAAAAATAACCGTTTGAAAAAAGTTGTTTTTAAGTGAGACGTAGAAAATACTTGATATAACTTTTTTCTTTTTAAAAAGAGTTTATTATGCCGAACCAATGTGAAAGAATCATTTGCAAAACTTTCTTTCACACAAGACTGCATTTCAACAAAGTTCTGCGCAAAAACATTTTAATTGAGGACGTCACGTCAAGTGGTTGATATGAAAATATCAAAATATAGAGACCGTGACGTGCCGTGACGATTCATAAAGTTTTGACAATATACGCTGTCGATTTTTATGGATCTGTAGTCAACAGGGAACCCTTATAGCTTCGCCATGTGTTCATACGACTGCAGCTTAGTGCATGCAGAGACTTTATAATATAGGACTAAAAAGCTGTGATTTGGCATTGGTATACATAATAATCACGACGATAAAGTAGTAAAATAAATTAAGAAATAAGCCTTTTCAGTGTTCCGTATCTCAAAAGGTAAAAAATGGAACCCTTACAAGATCACTCTCTTTTCCATCTATCCGTGTGTCACCACCGATTTTATCAGGAACGAGTGAAACTTAGCCACGCAAGTTGTTAAGAATAGCTTTCTTTTAAGATTATTGTTTTATTTCTCATCTATTTTTCAAATCTTTTTTCAACACAATCATTAAAAAGTTCTTATTCTATATTTTATATAGTCTGTCTTCGATAATGAGTTAAAATTATTAGCATTAGTCGGTACATGGTCTAAGTTTAACTTACCTATATTATTTTTCATTTCGCTTAAAATGTGTTCACATTCGTCAAATGCAATCGTCATCGACGATTATTTTTACATTGATGAATGATTGCATTTGATTGTTCACAAAGTGCAGTTTGCTCGATTGATCAATGCGTGCAATGAATTCCTGACGAGCTGTTACTTTTTTTTGAACATACCGTTTGTTTTCAAATAGTTTGCTTTTAAAGTTTGCTTATCATTTGTAAATGTTGAAAAATAAAATTGTAAAAAGTTGGACAAAATTTTCTAAGTTCTAATTCGGTTAAATTTCATCATAAAATATCAACGGTTAAATTTTAACTAAGAATTACCTATCCAACTCGTTTATTTGAAGCAAGAACAAGATCAATTTACTAATTAAAATTTAAGTCCAGGTGGTTTTTTTTTCAACTCAAGAATCAAGAATCAAGAATTTTTATTGTCCAAGTGATGTACATTGAGATCTTAATAATTAAAAATAATAGTTAGGTAACAATAACTTACCCATTACAGGCATACAATATTATAGTTTGAGCATATAGAGCATTTGAACATATAGTATAACTTACTGTTTAGCTAAGTTATTATTGTAACTCAGTAAATAACATTTGTTTTTTCATAAAACTCTTTAAGAGTATAGAAAGTGTTATCTACAAGCCATTTTTTAAGGCGATACTTAAACAAGTTTATATTTTCTAGAATTATATTATCTACAAGCCATTTTTTAAGGCGACACTTAAACAAGTTTATATTTTCTAGAATTTTAAATTCTATCGGTAAGGCATTATACATGTTTATTGCTGTAAAATAGGCACTCTTAAGAAACATTGTGTTATTTACCTGAGGCATACTAATGTTATATTTATATTTGGGTCTAAGACTACGGTTAGGTTTGTTTGTGAAGAAGTAGCTAAGGTTATTTTTGACGAATACACATAGTTCAAGAATATAATTATATACTAGTGACAGTAAGTAAATTATGGTTTTTGAAAATTAAGCGTAAGGATTCAGTTCTTTTGAGATGAAAAATAGAGCGAATACAACGAAATTTTGGTTTTGTACTTAAACAAGCCGTTAAGCCGGTTGCAGATCGAAAACCAAACTAGGTCGAGGCTAAGCTAAGAAAGCTTGGTTGGTTGGTTGGAAAGCTGGTTAGCTAAACCAGCTAAGAAATATTATGTAGCGTGCGCATCAACAACTAAGCTAAAGCTAAGTTAGTAACGTAACTCTCATCAACACAGGCAGAGTGAGAGAAAACGGGTCTCAGGGAAAGCAGGACGGGCTTAGCTGAACATAATACACAGCTAACTTAGTTTGACATATTATTATCTTAGTTAGTCGACACAGCTTTGTTAGTTTGCGGTCCACACACAAGTATGAAAAAATAACTAAGCTAAGTTACTAAGTTAACTTACCAAAACTAAGTTAGCTTAGCTCTCAGTTTGCAACCAGCTTTACCGAGTTCTCACGTTCAATATTATTCAAAGTTGAAATTATGGTGTTAAACCAAGTTGGTAACTGACGACAGCTGCTCTATGATAAGTTGTCAACTATGTAGAGTGGTGCGAAGTGCGTTTTTTGCTACTTTTTGAGTTCAGAATATTATTTTCTGAGTTCATTTATATTATACTAGTCAAAGACAAAGTCAATTTTTTTTATTTCTTTGGATGCTTAATACATTAAAATTTGTATAAAGACCACATAAAATCGTCTTAAAAACTGAGTTAGGATGTGTGCCTTCGGAATGCGCCCACCAATGAGAAGAAGGCACAAGAAACTCATGGGGGTTTTTTTTTTTCATGTGATCACGCTCACAAAGGTTAATATTACAAATATTTGAAAGTATTGTTTGAAATGGAGCAGTGAAAGTTGTTGTGTAGTTGTGGCTTCCTATTAGAGTGGAAAATATTAACTATTATAATTATAAACATACTTTTATATAATAGTATTATATAAAAGTATGTAGGTAATAACTGTAAATTTGTATTTGCATGTCAATACATTTGACTAAAGTTGAGAAACTGTATTATAATATTTTATAAGTTCTTATTAATCTACCAACTTTTACGCAAATAAATGAACTGAACTGAACTGAAAGGAGAAATGGGAGGGGTAAAGGATAGGAGACCTTTGCAGAGGACCGTGACAATTCGCGTAAGGTTGTTTGCTGAGGGTGTCGTTGCTCATGATAACGAACTATATCAGCGTCTATTAATGAAACGCGCCATTAGACATCAGAGAACCCCCTACTTTCTAGTGGTTCGCATATAATTTGTCAATTGTGCGGACGTCGCTGTATCTCTCGTATAGGTCTCTTGATCCATGAGAACATGTCGCCACTCACGACGCAGTTAAAAACGGTACGTTCCTGCTGATCAAACTTTCTGGTCAAAACATCTTTCGAAGAAGATAAAGGCCAATGATTATGATGAGTTGTGGCTTCATTAGAGTACAGATTGCTAAGTACTTGGAAGTCGATGTTAATGGGCTTACCCAGGCCCCTCTCTCCCACTGGGTACACTGGGCCCGGGCCCAGTGCCCCGTGATCGATAGAGGCCCCCTAGTTCCAGCCAGATCACTCTTTTCTCAACAGGAGAAAAAATTACTTAAGGCGTCAACACACGGCCAAAAAATTGGTGGCAATATCGCGCGCTCCCGATATTGCCTTTATTTTATTGCATTTATTTGAAGACAATTATTTAAATGAGTTTAAATTAGTTTCAGTAATTAGTTCCATCCAGTTTAAAATCGGGGGTGACATCGTTTCTCCTGGCACGTCCCTGCCATTTAGTTCGACACTGACCGACCCGTTTTGGTACTTTCAATGATGCGACCAAATCGAAGACGAAAATGGAAGACCTGGGTTGAAGACTGCTGGATAAAATGCCATAAATTGAGAAATACATAAACGACAACTCTTTGAAGAGTTTAATAACTTTTGTCCAGGTCTCTCGCTCTTTCTTCTTTGCCATACGGAATAAAAATACACACAAAAATAGGTACTGTCACCGCACTCGCAGGCACACTGCATTCAAATTGGCTTAATTTCACGCATTGTGTGTAGTGAAATTCCTAGACAATAATCATCTATAAATCGTGGGTTCACCTAAACCCATTGTAAAGTTAGGGGAAATAATTATGATTAAGAATTGCTGACAATAAAGACAAGAGTACTGAGAGCTGATCAAGAAAGCGATCTAGGGCGCTCTCTATCACTGATTGCCACCGATTTTAGAGCCGTGTGTAGACTCCTTTACATCGTCTACCTATATTCTTATATATCAAAGTTTTCATTATTTACTGTTTGTTTATTCTCAAAGGGGTTGCTCATAAAGTAATATTGAATAGAGCTGGAGGCGTTTGGATAAAGTGGCCCCTGTCTAGATAACACTATATTGTGGCAAATTGTTTGCACTGAATTTCAAACTGCAGCGCCCAAGAGCTCGGATCGCTTTGTATGAAGATACTCAACAATAATAATGCTGTCAAATATATTTTGTAATAAATATTGCTTTGACGTAACGCCGTCCGTGCTCCGTTATTAGATAGGGATTTTGGGGAATGTGTCTGTGTTTCGCGATTTCAGCTTTGAAAATAATATGCAATTTATGAGTTTTCGTGACGTGGTTTCGGAATGGAAAAATTCATTTAATTGGATTTGTTATGCAATAGGTGTGAGTGTCATAAATTGACAGTTATTTTCAGTTTTGCATCTAAAATAAATACGGAACAAAAAGCTTTTGTGTATCGATACTAGCAGTGATGTGATTGATGTCATAGCGTATAATAGCTTTTCTATTTTTGAACATCAGTTTGGCTGATTTTCGAATTCACATAACCTCAAAATTAAAAAAAAAATGGTGAGATCAAAAGTCTGTGAACAAAAAAGATGTTTGTTTGTTTGCGCAGAAGTGACCCTCAACCGCCCTTAATATAATTACCAATAACCCTGCATAATTTTCATAGAAACGACGACTATAGGAGAATATTTTCTCCTCAAATTAGTCCTCGTAGGATCGGCACCAAAAAGAAATAAAACAATAATTATCCAAAGACCCAGAAACCCCTCAATAACGGGTTAGTATCAGACGGTTAACGCCGTTGTATTTATCTACAAAATCGACATGCCCCATTATTAAAGGTAATACCTACCTACGTGACAAGTAGGTTCGTTCTATAAAGTTGTTATTGTTATCATTCAAAACTAAAATAACTTAAGTAGTAATTACGTTAGCAGCAGTCGGAGGATCGAAAGGAAACCGAGAAATTATTCACAACTCATTTATTTAGTTAAAACTTAAAATATCTTACATTAATAAAAAATTAACCCAAGGTGAGACCTATCCGGTGGTAGGTACAGGAATGCTGAAAATTCCGGCACGCGGCTACTGCAATCGAAGTCATAGCGATTAAGCACTTTTGGCCGGTCTTCATTGCAACATCCTATGTGCCTACAGCGTCGTGACGTAACATGCTATTGAAATAAATTCCGTTTTAAAAGTCTACGGTAAGCCTGGATATATCTACTTGTTGCTTAATTGTACAAGAGAAAATTTGATGATTTTAATAAACCTGTATCTAGTCCAAAGGTACATATTGAACAGAAAACGAAAGTTGTGACATTCCCTCGGGAACGGGACTTACCCGGGTGAAACCACCGGGTGCAGCTAGTGTCATAATATTTAAGCTAATGTAATGTAACACATTATAAAAGCTTTTAATAAATTAATATTTTTTTTCTAAAAGAGAAATAGTTTCTATATAAAGTGATTAATGTTAATTTTTTGGGTAAAATATAACTGAAATTATATTCCTAAGTGCGGTACATGTTACGTGAAATGGGAACCGCCGCGCCGCTGAAATTCAGACAAATGAGGCTATAATTTTTGTTGAACATCTACAAATGTTATGAATCTCCACCCTAGCGTTTCGGGTTGAAAAAATGCCGGATGTGAACTGATTTTTATAGAGTTTTATTACAGTAAATGGTAGTACTTATTGAGTTGAGACTGTTAAGTATAAATTGGCAGAAATTTAACACTTAGGTACGTGTACCGTCTACACATCCATCTGTTACTGACGTCACCGGAACGGCCTCAACGGAAGACCGGCGCTAGTCGAAAGACTAGCGTTTTGCTGACTCGGGGTCCCTTTTGCAATAATTGTTAGTTATTAAGAAAATCATGAGTTTTCGATACGCGGTGCGAGTAGGTATTTTCAAAAATGACTTGTATCGTGCGATAGAGAGAGTTTAAGTTCGGACGTAATTGCCTTCATTTTGCTTTCAAATAATGTTGCGGACCGTAACGTTTTTACCCCCTTTATCCTTCACAAAATGAAATAAATTTGGTCTCATTTTATTCACTGCATCTATTCTAGGTTTATACGTTTTTCTTTTTTGGTAATTCAGTTTAGTCTATTAAAAAACAATTGAAAAGAAATATATAGAAATATAGATATTCAGATACTAATAACTTTTATCTTAGGCAATATTTTTTTATAATAAAAACGGTTCAACCTAGTTTTCCATTAGATCTAGAACATATTCAAAAATTATCAAAATCGGACTTCGTTTATGAGGGGGAAAACTTTACCGCTTTTTGTATGGAAATTTACAGCCTCACACTGGTCTTAAGCTTTAACGACTTTGTAATATCTGGTTTTTGTTCCAATAAATAATATTCTATTCTATTGTATTCTGCTTATAACTTGTTCAGAGGCAGAGCGTTAGCAGATGACAGTTACTTTCCTTATATGTCCGGGATTTTAGCCCTCTGAATTGGGTCAATAGTCTGATCTGGCACGTACTTTTTATTGCTTTTGGCAACTCCTGAGTGCTGGTCTTTCATAAACAATTTATTGACACATGCAGGTAACCCTTTTACCTTAATGAGTAGTTGTTTTAAAAGCATTTCCTTTTATTGAATTGCAAATGCAAACTCACCCTCCGCGCTGTACAAAATGTCAGAAATTATATATTATTGAAGTATAATAACTACTTAGTTACGAAAAATTAAGACTGACAAAGTACAGTGAAAATAATGTAAATCCATAGGTCCTCAAAATCTAAAGTTTTAAAGCATAAAGAAACATGGATTTCTATTAGGTATACATTACTCTATCGTCATTGCTCAAACCTGGATGATTGGATATAGGATGTTTTGATAGGATATTTCGTGAATAATTAGCCACTCGGTGTCCTCATACATATTCATAGTTTATCAAACAGGATATTTGGTCTACACATCGGTCAATAGATAAATTATCTACCTACAGAAAACAATTTTTAATGGGTATACCTATGTTATTTAGCTATTGCATTACTAAACAGTTAGTTATTAAGGATAAGGATGCTATAGTTACAGTAACACGGTCGCCTAAGCTGAGGGGGGTATAGGTGTTGGGAAAGCTAACTTCATCCGTATCTACTTCAAGAAGAAAAACAGAGCCCTTATAAGTTTACTACATTGTCAGTTTGTTTATCAAGACCCTTTTTCTTAGGAACGGATAGAAATAGCGAATGAATTTTAAGTGTAAAAATAATAAGTTTCTAAGTTAACACGATCGAAAATACATGGTCTTTTCCTCCAACTGCTTGATGGTTATGTTTTTAATAGAAAGTGTGTGCCTTCTTACTTATAGGGTGTTTCCGGTTTACCTGGAATTGTATTGTGGACTAGCAGCGCTCCGCGGTTTCACCCGCGTAACTCCAGATCCTGTGAGAATATCAAAATATAAAATAGCCTTCCTTGACAAATGGACTATCCAACTCAAAAATATTTAAAAAAAAAAAGTAATTTCTAAGTTTAGCGCGTTCAAACAAACAAACTCTTCAGCTTTATAATATTATAATAATAGTATAAATGAAAATAAATGTGAATCCCAAAATTCACTTGAGATTTCAACCTTTGAGATTTTTTTATATTTTCTAGAATTATCCATTTTCTTATGCTATAGGTACTTATTTCATTGCTTATCACCAAATTGCTTTATATTAGGTCAACCGGAAGTATCTTGTAGGTTTTTGACACATAGTCTAAACGGTACTTCCGGTTGACCTAGAATTGTGGATGCCAGGTCAATCGGAAATACAGCATAAGTAAAAGAAATCTGAAATCTTCAATCCTCATTACAAGTGGCAGAAATCTGAAATCTTCGATCCGTATATGATCGTACATCAGAACCCTCGGAGCACCTCGCACTTGACAAGTTCTTTTAAAAAACATTTATACCCACAATTATTTTTATGAGTCGACTTTGATCGACGTTTATAGAAATTGTGGAATATCATTCCGAAGTAATCCGATTGACGATCTCGGCCGAAACGTTTTCTTTAATATTTGATACTGAAATTTATATTTTGTGTTATATTTTTAGAAATACTGTTCTAAAAGGAGTGAAACCGAAGTAGGTCTTCTTGATACGTCTAAATGTCATATGAATGTGAAGAGAATAAAGGTAAGGACAGACTGAGCCCACGTACGCAACGTATACTATGCAATGTGGGAGAGTTGATGTGCACACTTGTCCCGCGTACACAACGTATTTTGACGTCAGACTCATAAGTCATTTCTGCAGGTGCGGTTGTGTACAATGTTTACCGATTCTGAGACTGAATTTGAGGACGATTTTTTTTTTTTATAAATAAATAAATACAGCAGGACATTCCACACATCGCCAACTAGCCCCAAGCTAAGTAACTAGACTTGTGTTATGGGTGCTAGACAACGGATATATACTACTTATATACTTTTCTTTTGTAAATATATTGTACTTATAATACATAGAAACAACCAGACCACAGACAAATATCTATGCATAAATACTTGTCTGAGGCGGGAATCGAACCCGCAACCCTTTGTTTGGCAATCCGGCATGGTGACCACTGTGCCAATAGGGTCGTCACGTTTGTTACTTATAAATGAATATTTGCGCGCCAAAAGAACAAGAAAAAGAATTAACAAGAGAAGATATTGGGTTCATGTGATGTAGTTTTGCTATCTCTTCCCACGCTGCATTGCGTAATGTAGCATCGCGATAAACGATGCATTTAATATTATAAATGACTTCATATCGCCTAACCAAATCAATTAATTATTATTGTTCGTCTCCCATTTTCGAACCAAAGCGTACCAACGTCTAATCGAGACTGACGCGCTGCGAACGTAAGTTCTAGAAACACACTCGTCTTATGCGTGGGATGGCGTATGCGTATCCCCTCCACCATCCCACGCCGATCTGGATTGACAGAACCGACGTTGCGTAGGACGCCTGTGATAGCGTTGCGTAAGATAAGTATGTTTCTAATTCAACGGTTTTCATACAAATTCAAGAGTCTAGATGTCATAATGCGTTGCATACGTTGCGTACGTGGGCTCAGTCTGTCCTTACCTTAATGTTTTTGCGTAGGTTGGTATTGTTTGTTTGATAAGTAGCAACGCCCCGCGTCTTCGTTCGCGTAGGTAAGTAAAGTCGGTTAATTATTCTCAGGCTACGACTATTTGATTACTATGGCTGCGAATAAAGTAGTTAAGGTGAAAGGGTACCTGCGCTCTTTCCATACAAACGTAGTCGACTGTTTCCTCCCTGGATAATAACACTAGCACAAATATTTTTGTGCCATAAAACCAATAACTGCCATGACTTTGCCCCTATGTTTTGGTTTTTTTCATTTTCTAATTATCATAAAAATTAAAATAAAAAATAAATAAAAAAAAACACAAAAAATAGACGCACCAAAAATATTTGCTCTAGTGTCATTATCCAGGGAGAAAACAGTCGACTACGTTTGTAATAGTTAGTATGGAGAAAGCCCCCGTTACCCTTTCCTCTTAAATAATCAATTAATCTATGTTTGATTACCACCACTGCAACTACGGAAAATAAGTCACAACGTCAAAATACGGACAGTAAAAACATGGATCGATCGTTTGTAACGAATAGACTCCGAAACTATTGAACTAATTTAGATGAAACTTGATATAAGGAATACATTGATTCATTGGGAATAACACAGGCTACTTTTATCGTGATATTTCATCGGGATAAATGCGGGTAAAGCAGCGGGGTACTACTATTCTATCTACACTTAATAGTAGGTATAAAGAAGAAATATTTTTTGTCAATGTTTGTAATGAATAGGTTCCGAAACTACTGAACCGATTTTGAAATGAAACTTGGTATGATGATACATAGATTCACTTTGAAATATCATAGGCTACTTTTTATCCCGGAGATGAAGATGTTGCGCTAGATGTGTGGAGTGACGCGAAAGGATCGCGTCAGGAATTCCCGCATCCGGAGCAGCATTCATGTCCGAGACATTGCATATAAATTGCAAGAATGTCGCCTACGCTGGTACGGTCACGTCTTGCGAAAACCGGCTAGTTACGTGGGGAACAAATGTCTTGACACGGCGCCTCCGCCGGGTCGTGGCAGACTGGGTAGACCCAAGAAGTGCTGGCTTGACGTTGTAAAGGGTGATATGCGTGCAAATGGCCTTATTAAACAGGATGCCAAAGATCGTGCGAAGTGGAGGCGTAAAAGTATTAAAGCGGACCCCGGGCTCCCGAGACGGATGCAACCGGGAACATCGCTCGGATGATGATGACTTTTTATCCCGATGTTCCAATAGGATCGGGACTTATGCAAGTAAAACTTCGGGCACTACTAGTTAAAAATAAAGTGCTTTAAAATATAATAATTTCTCGCAACTTCTTACCCTCCAACAGCACTATTAACGCTAAGTCCGTAATAAATTACAATTTTAATAAAGAGATTCTTCGAGAATTTTCACTGTTCACTAAATAACTTTTAAATTCCTATGTGTTGAAATACTGGCCAACTATATCACGTTCGTATTACTTAGATACTGAAATAAGGTAGTACAATCAACGGTCAAAAGTCTATGCCCACCGTAACGTTTACAATCCTGTGTATTTGAACATTATAACAACGTAACATGTGGATCGAACCCACGGCGGTTGGTGTAGCGAGTGGCGGCTTATACCTCTCGGCCAACTAAAGATATAGCTAACTTGTTAAAAATAATAATTGCACTGAGTACTTTTAATTAAAGTATTCATGTTTGTGTGTAACGTCTGTTAGAAGAAGGTCGTAAATCCAATACTTGTTAATAGTATTATTGTAGCAAACTGATCATTTACTAATAACCCATACTGTACAGTCGGGGTCTTGCTCGAGTTTAAGTTAAAAGTCTTTCAGCTCATAAAATTATTAGATACATATTATTAGAATAAAACATTGCAATAATAGAAATTCTAGAAGTTTACGGTGGGTCTACAATTCTGATTCCGACTGTACCTTGAAAAATGACTGCATTTTCTCAGGGGACTATTCTTTATGAATGAAAAGATTAAATTTTAAAATTATTGCAGTGCAAAGTGCAGCTCTTAAGGTGTATATAGGGATCAAATGCAAGATTCCTGTCACTTATGACTAAAATTCTCATTTTTTGCATGGAACATTGTTGACAAGTGTTATTGTGGGTACAATTTGTAGGGAAAATCTTTTCTTAATGTTATTCGTAATTTTAACAACACTATAATAGTACATTGCGATACAAGTGTGGAAAATTGATCTTTGCATAGAGGTGGTTTAACACGCGCGAGCGGTACGCGAGGGCGTTTAAAAAAGCCGAGATACAAAGATCAATCCACACGTATATCGTACAACGTTTTTTTGTCACAGTTGCGAATAAAAAAAAGACTTCGTTTAATAATAAAAAGTTTTTAAGAATTTTAGGTTATGTTTACTATTTTTTGTTAATTTACACTCCCGAAAGGCTAGGCAAATGATTTTTTTTCTATACATCAAAACAATATAACCCAGATAAATTAAGAATGTTTCATCTACCTAACATGTAATTAGCAGTAAGATACGTATTTAACTTATCAGGATAACATATTATTTAAGCACTAGTTGGATATGTTGCATTATAAGCCTAAAAGCGGTTTTAATAAGATCCACTTTATGAGCAACTGTGATAAAAATACGTTTAAAACCTTAAACATCATTAACTAACTGTCAAAATGTCAAACTTAAGTCATAATGTCAACCTTGTGGTTATTAAAAAAATATTTAATCTAGGATTATCTACCTGTTAAATGCATTTAGCTAAATATATAAAAACACGATCTCACACAAGCTGATTTAAGGATAATGTTTTTAAAAACATTTTATAAATGACTGCTACCTAACCTAGTTTTTGTAAGTTTTTATACTAATAACCTATGAACTAGAAAGTATAAATTGCACAAATGTCCGGCCTTATCGCTGAAAGCGATTTCTTCCAGGCAACCTTTGGATGAAAAAGAACTGTTAATTGTCTGAAATAAAGCCTTATTTCTGTCCTCTGGACAGGCAGCCGCCTGTCCAGAGGAGCGGAGCGAGGTAGTGGATTGGGGCGCGGCGTTTCCACATACATTGTGCATCCTAAAACCTTGCGTTGCACAATGTATGCGGAAACCTTGCTCCGCTACCTCACTCCGCTCATGATTAGATTTAATAGGTGACAGACTTTTTGCTTTTGGTCTCTATTTGTACGTTAAGCCAAGCAGGGAACAGTATTGAAGGTGTGTTATATGAATTTATTGCTAGCAGACGTTCCATTCAATGCATTTACTGTTTCAATTCGATATACAGTGAGAAAATAGTTTCTATAGTACGTACCTGCGAGTAATAAAGGACAAATATTTTGTAAAAATAGGGAAACTACTTACTTAAAAACGGGTCATCGCGACACGTAAATTTTTAGGGTTCCGTACCTCGAAAGAAAAAAAAACGGAACCCCGAAACGGATCACTTTGTTGTCCGTCCGTCTGTCTGTCAAGACCTTTTTTATCTGTGTGTGTATTTTATGTGGGAGATTAGTTATCGGACTCCTTCATTCTCTCTTTTTCTTACGGTTTTTCGTTTCATGTTTTCGTAACGCGTAACATTTTTCTCCGCGATAAGAAACTTCGTTTCAAAAGCAATATCAAGTATAAATTTGTCTACTACACGGGTATATTTTGCGGATATAGGATAACATTTAAGAAATAAAACTGTAGTATATAAATATTTTTGATGTAAGTATTCGAAAAATTGTAACTCTCGTAGTTTCGATATTTCAAGCAGAACAAGGTCTGTGCCATGATTTGTTTACAACTTTTGCAATTTTCCAACGTTTTGTCTGTTTACTTTTGTCTTGTACGAGCTAATGCAGACTATTGATTTGAAATTGGCCGATAGATTCTCTAACAACTAAACATTTTTAAGCTATTGCATAGATTTTATCGCGGGCCTTGGGGGGCGAATCAAGAAATTTCGTAACGAAAAAAACCTAACACCCCCGACAAATGACGGACGATTATTAACGGACGACTATTAACGGACGACAAATGTCGGACGCCAATTGTCGGATGACAAAAACGAACGACCATTGACGGACGACTATTGACATGCAATGCACGATCCAATAGCTTTACCGCGGCAGTCCCCGAGTGCCACACGTTTTTTTTTTCTTATATTTGAATACAGAGAAAAAATATACATATTTTTATTTTTGTTGAAGAGGCTTTGAAACTACTGGTCCGATTGAGATAAAACTTGCGTTATATGAATTTATTGAATCCTTGGAATTAACATAGGCTTTATTCCCAAAAAGTTGGGACTCACACAGGTGAAACAGAGGGTAGTAATAATTATAGGACTAGTAATACACCCGCAACTTCGTCCGCATGGAGTTTGAATTTTTCTAAATCTTTCTTAGCGGATGCTTACGTCATAACCCGCACGGTAAGCGGACGGTCGAGAGTTTAAAAATGATAAATTATGTAAATGCATATTTTTTAAATCCATGGTAGTTCAGTAGTCTGCATTCAGCTTTACCCCGACTGATTTATGTATGCCAAAGTAAACGGACGAAATTGCATTTTTAAGCTGTATACTTTGTACGCCCGGTTCGTTTTCGAGCGTGACGAAAACTTTTAGACTTGTTGTTTTTAATTTTAAACGGTCGAGAGCACTTGTTGAACTGGTAGTGTTGTGTTTGTCATTGTTTCTGGAATGGAAACTGACTTTTTTCTTAAGCCATAGAATCACAATTGTATACAGATTATTACTCTACCTGTAAAATCATCGGCGCTACTGTAACTGCTATCGCTATTATGGTGAGGGCACATCTAGCCGCACCGCACGCGCCGCAGTCTCCGTTTGTATGCGTGCAGCGCCGGGTTGGTGACGTCATCAGCATCGGCCTTGGGGATTGCCTTCGCTGTGGCGACTTCGGCGCGTGCGGTGCAGCTATGTGTGCGCTCACCTTTAATCGCGCTATTTTGGCGAGAAAGGTTAGATACGACGTTGCTTTCCTGGACGTTGACTCAACTGCGTATAAATTGAACAAATTAGCTTTTAAATTAATAAATTAATCAAAATTTTCTCTAATTCTTTATTGCAACAACATTTGTGTGACTCATTTTCGAACTTTTTGTAGGTGTTTTAAGGTTTGTAATAGATGGCTTTACTAATACGCTATTTTGTATGGGTGGTGTTTATCTATGTCCCAATGTTAATCTATGGAGAAGCTAAAATAAATAAAAGTTTCTGTATTTTTGTGTCATTCAATCTAGGTCATAGATATCTAATATTTCAGTAGTCTATACGTTTGTACGAATACTGTATTTGTTTCTTTGAAATATTTTCAAAGGTTAAATCTTTTGAGGCTCGTATTCCATGATTGTAAAAGAAAATACTTGTAACAAGTAACAATTGCAAGCCTCCAAAAGCTTTGTAAGTCTAGGGTATTGTGTTAAATAATCAGAATACTTGTACCATAGATGGACCCCTGGTGGTTGATCCCAGCCATACCACTATAATGATGTGAATGCCAGCCAAGCACACACCAATTTTATCAAAATCGGTCAGAATATTTTCGAGTTTTTACAAGATAACGTATTGTAGTAACCAGATGAATTGTAGATGATACAGACAAATTGCGAACCAGACAACCTGTGGAACACCCCAATTGCAGACCGCCAACTGCTGTTAGGTGGTCTGTCCACTGGAGCGGAGCGAGGTAGCGGAGCGGTGAGCGAAGTAAAAATCCACAAATAGAATTTAATATAAAGAAACAGAAAAAAAATATTTTGGTACATTTTTACCTCACTCACCGCTCCGCTCCGCTAAAAATCAACAAATACTAGTAGTTCGCCCCGAACTGAGACCTCACGAGTTTTTTTCAGCGTTTATTATATTTCAGCGTAAAGTACTAAAATGTATAATATAACGACGAAAGACTCCAAATACGACAGGTCTATCTTATTTGAATGATAGGTGCCTAGTATCGCTATTATCTGACATTGGATGATTTAGAGAATCCAAACACGATAGGCATAACTTGTTGTTGTTGTTAACTTGTTGTTGTTAAGTTCTAATTAGCATAGGTCAATCATCACACCCTGGACATCCGTTGACTCTTTATTTTTACTCAAGACATTTTTAATGTGTCCTACATAATATCCAGAAGATAGTAATTCATTTCCTTCCTTCCTTATGTATCTACTTATCATAATGTTACGTAAGAGGAAACGAGAAGACAAGGTCGAGAACAAGAATATATTAGAGAAGTTTGAGACCAATATGTCCTGTAATAAGTCCCTAAACTAAAATATAACAAGTCAATAAAAATTATAAAAAAATTAGTCACAAATTTTATAATTATCAGAGTCTCTAGATCGGCTAGAACCGAACATTCCTACTATTTAATACTATCCATCACTATTATTGTAAAACAGCCCATGATTATGAAATAAATAATTATAGGAAATGAAGCAAAGAGAGTTCGGACGATTTGGGGCAAAGTAATAAATTTATATAAAATTTAAATAAATTTGGATTAAGAATATTGTAAATAGTAAGCGTGTTACATTGTGAATTTGTGATGCTACACCTTCGTTATTTTTCTTTTGCAATCACAATGTAACACGCTTACTATTTAAGTACAATATTCTCCAAATTTATTAGATTTATTTATTTTCTATTTTTTAGTTGGACTTTTTTTATTAAAGCGTGTTTTTTTTTAGTTTTTTACTGTATTAATTTATTTTATACTTTTTGGTCTTTGATAACGAAATATGTTAGATCAGACCCTGGTTACTATTGAAAGACAAACTACTCGTCAAGACGATTCTAACGAGCCTAAACTCGATGAGGTTGTGTCGTTTCATTGCGAATTTCCTATGACCACCTTCCAGTTCCATTATCAGACCCTGGTTACCATTAAAAGACAAACTACCCGTCAAGGTGATTCTAACGAGCCCAAACTCGATGGGGTTGTGTCGTTTCATTGCGGAGTTCCTATGACCACCTTCCAGTTCCATCATTAGACCCTGGTCACCATTGAAAGACAAACTACTCGTCAAGACGATTCTAACGAGCCCAAACTCGATGAGGTTGTGTCGTTTCATTGCGAAGTTCCTATGACAACCTTCCAGTTCCATCATCAGACCCTGGTCACCATTGAAAGATAAACTACTCGTCAAGACGATTCTAACGAGCCCAAACTCGATGAGGTTGTGTCGTTTCATTGCGAAGTTCCTATGACCACCTTCCAGTTCCATCATCAGACCCTGGTTACCATTGAAAGACAAACTACCCGTCAAGGCGATTCTAACGAGCCCAAACTCGATGGGGTTGTGTCGTTTCATTGCGAAGTTCCTATGATCACCTTCCAGTTCCATCATCAGACCCTGGTCACCATTGGAAGACAAACTACTCGTCAAGACGATTCTAACGAGCCCAAACTCGATGAGGTTGTGTCGTTTCATTGCGAAGTTCCTATGCCAACCTTCCAGTTCCATCATCAGACCCTGGTCACCATTGAAAGACAAATTACTTGTCAAGACGATTCTAACGAGCCCAAACTCGATGGGGTTGTGTCGTTTCATTGCGAAGTTCCTATGACCACCTTCCAGTTCCATCATCAGACCCTGGTTACCATTGAAAGACAAACTACTCGTCGAGGCGATTCTTGACGAGTAGTTTGAATGAATGAACTATAAGGTATGGATAATGAGATAATTCCTGCAGATTCCCTCCAGCTCTATCATCAGATCAGTTCCATGGTACCATATTATTGTCACCGAAGTTACGCCCTTTCATTTGATACCCCACTCGGGTATATTTGCAGTATAGTTTGTGTGCCATATAGGTAGATCCCCTTTTGGACCCCTATCTCCGTAACCCCCTGACCGATCCTGCTCATGTTCGAACTTAAAAAATCTATGGACCTCAACTACTTGTATACCAAAAATCATGAAGATCAGAGCAACGGTACTCAAGTTATCGTCGAACAAACATACAAACATACAAACATACGAGCGACCGACCCTTCTCAACACTAGACCTCTCTCGCTTCGCTCGTTCGGTCAAAAATTTAAAATATAGAAATGGAAAAAATACTATTGGTGGATTTTTACCTTGCTCACCGCTCCGCTACCTCGCTCTACTCCAGTGGACAAGCAGCCTTAGTCTAGGTATCGTATCAAGTTATGAGAATACTAGTTATCATTAAGTATGTTTACTAATCCGTCACGCAAGTGTGACGCAAGTAGGTAACGTGACGATATGGTCTAAAATGTAGCAATTATCTAAAAGATACCTGGTAACTCGTGTATAATTAGTACCTCTAATACTTAACCCACTTTACAACATTCTTATCTTTTTTCGCCATCTAGCCCCAAGCTAAGTAACTAGACTTGTGTTATGGGTGCTAGACAACGGATATACTACCTAAATACTTTTCTTTTAGTAAATATATACATACTAGCTGCGCCCCGCGGTATCACCCGCGTAACTCCCGATCCCGTGGGAATATCAGGACAAAAAGTAGCCTATGTGTTAATCCAGGTCTCCAGCTATCTAGATACCGAGTTTCATTGCAATCGGTGAAAGTATATAAGTAGTATAATACTTACATAGAAACAACCAGACGTACATACCACAGACAAATATCTAAGCATAAATACTTGTCTAAGGCGGGAATCGAACCCGCTACCATGTGTTTGGCAGTCCGGCATGGTGACCATTGTGCCAATTTGGTCGTCATTTTATCTATTTTTTTAAATGCGCTAATAAAACCGCGTTGAAGTATAGTAACAATTAGGTTATTAATATTGGGCACAGTTTGATGTAAATATATTCAATAGTCTGGCCATCCAGACGAACACGAAAAGTACCTATAGAATGTTTCAATAAATCAAACTCACAGTTTTTATTATCTAACTTTCTGCCAATCACGTTTGAGCGAGAGTCCCAAACGTTTGCAATATCAAATCCGTACGCAAACATTGCTACCACATGTCGATCACGCGTACCACATACAAATTCGGCAATTGAAATTCAGATTTGTGAGGAACTTAACCTTCCTTTTTTCACTTTCGTAGTTTTCAACCTATTCTTTACCTACTAGTACCAAAGAAAGGTAACAGGGTTTTATGGGTCCCGAACCCAAAGGGTAAAACTGGGCTCTTTTACTAAGACCACATGGACACCACTGTCCTTCTGTCTGTCTGCCAGTTGTACTGAAGTACCTACTTCCCTACATTTGTTTTTCTTAGAAATCGAGTTTTATAAAAACAAACTTAATTCAAAATAAATACTTCACTGTTATAAACTTATAAAAAACTGGTTGCCTGTAAAGTCGGTATACGGGCGAAAGTTTTACGTGACAACAACTGTGCTCGAGTGGAAGGGACGCGTGCCTTTCACTTTTTATGTCTGTCTCTCTCGCTCTTAGGCGGGCTAACCATGCCCGCGTGCCTCTCACTCGCTCTCATTGTGAGCGCATAACGTGAGCGGAGCGTAACGCAGTTTCTTGAAGTGTCACCCGGCAAACCAATTTATAAGACGTTGTCACGTCAAAATCTGTCTAACATAAATTGACTACCTACCTAAATTAGGTAAATTAAATCTACAAGTATTTAAAATAATGTCAGTAACAAAACGAAAACGACTGAAGGAAGTCAACAATACAGTGCTTCATTTGATGGATACGTCAGGGCGCCGCCATCTTGACTACTGTTTTGTGTCTATAAATAGGAATAAAATGACGGAACGTGGTTCAGTCTGTCGGAGTAGCTTCATGATGTCCGAACCTTTTTATGTTCGTACCATTTATTTGAGTTAATTAGTTTAATACCTTTTAGTGAGTGGATTAAGCGTTGTGGTAAAATAATGCCGATGGGTATGTAATTTATATGATTAAAATATGTTCTGACGATAAGTGCCTTTATACTTACGTAACCTACACTCAGATTTGCTTAAAATACCTGGTCCTTTTATATCAGAAGTGCGATGACATAGTGAAAATCGAACTTTCACGTGGCACGTTTTCGGTCTTGCTGACAATAAGTGTTTTATGGTTTTAATCTAAATCTTAAAAAAAAAAAGGAGCGTGTAAAATATTGTGAATTATTGTGATATGAAATATTGTGATTAAATATAAAAACGCAAATCTATTGTTGAAATTTGTGGGTAAGACAATAATTAAAATAACGGTTAAATAACCTAAATATTTTTATTGTGATAAAAATTATACGGTGAAAAACAATAAAACATACAGAGGCTTCATAAATTACTGTGTTGAATTCAAGTAGCGAAGAGGGAGACATATTACTCCTTCTTCATCTGTTTATTTGAAGATGCTTTTAGTAATTTTGCAGATTGAATAGCGAGTGAATGTAGATGACTTGTAGATGGTAACACAGGTGAAAAACCGTGAAAACAGCACGGGGACAACACGTGTTTAGCAGAAAACACATTTCGTAAGCATTTTGTATAAAATGATGAGCTGTAAAGATCGTATAATTAATGTGTTCATTTTGTTATATATAGTGGGACTATGGACAGGCGCAAATAATGGGCGCAAATGCTGGGCTCAAATGCAGCGTGAAAACAGCACGAGGATGTAGTAAAATGACTGTGGTGGAAAATGGTGAGCTGTATCGTTTATAATTTGTATAATGAGCTGAATATTTTCGTGAAAAAGTAGAGCCAGGAGTGGCCGATGCAATCAATAAAGTGCTGAAATATCTTATCAAAATTGTTGATGCAAGTAGATTAAATCCAGATTTATACGTCTGAAATATTGTTTCAGAAAAGTTTTGAATTAGTAATGGTCGCTAGTATGGATATAACAAAGAAATATGCCATATAATTAGCGATGCAAATGGATTAAATTCAGATTTTTTAAAGTTTTATCGTTTATAATTTGTATAATGAGCTGAATACTTTCGTAAAAAAGTATAATTACAAAAATATCGCTAGGTTTGAGAAATTTAGAGCCAGGAGTGGCCGAGGCAGTCAATAAAGTTATGAAATATCTTATCAAAATTGGTGATGCAAGTAGATTAAATCCAGATTTTTACATGGCTGTCGGAAATATTGTTTCTTATGAAAAGTTTTGAATTAGTAATGGTCGCTAGTATGGATATAACAAAGAAATATGCCATATAATTAGCGATGCAAATGGATTAAATTCAGATTTTTTTAAGCTGTATCGTTTATAATTTGTATAATGAGCTGAATATTTCTGTTGTAAAGTATAATTACAATTAAGGCTAGATTTAAAAAGTTTAGAGCCAGGAGAGGCCTATGAAGTCAATTAAGTTCTGAAATATTTTATCAAAATTGGTGATGCAAGTAGATTAAATCTAGACTTTTACATGGTTGTCTGAAATGTTGTTTTTTATGAAAGTTTTGAATTAGTAATGGTCGCTAGTATGGATATACCAAGGAAATATGCCATATTATAATTAGCGATGGAAATGGATTAAATTCAGATATTTTAGATGTTGCATAGAAATATTTTAGTTTTTGAACAGTTTTGGTCAGAGTAGATAATTGCCGCAAAAAGTGGATTCATGGGTAGATTCATATTTTTGACCAATTAGTCGAGAGTGTGAATTTGCAGATGAATTTATTTTAGTAAAGGTGTACATGCTATAATGTTGTGAAATAAACTCGATACGCTGTGAACGCAAGTCATTCTTAAACCGATAATATAAATCATTCAGATATGGGTGTCTCTCTCACAAGTGAAGCAAGTGAGATGTGTAGCAAGAAATCTAGAATGAAGAGATCGGTAAATGTAAAAAAAGAAATAGCGTTGCAATATGGGTTTTAATGGCAGGAAATAGAGTTAATATTACGATATGAGTCTAAGTACAATGGTCTATTGAAATTAGATATTTCCATACAGTTGCACCCACTTCAAACATTTATCCAACAGAAGTAGAGTGACAGAATTGTATATAGTAACGGATATCCATGGTGAACACTGGTACTTTAAATACATGGCGATACACAACTAAGCTGATATTGAACATCACTTGGTTTAAGCCATTTGGTTGAGTTGGTTGGCCGGCGATGGGATAGCTAGCTCTTCCAAGATTCTGTCCCTTTTGCTCTGGTGTGTGGATGTGGAAGTATTGCGAACTGTCGATATCTTTGGTTGAGTTAGTTGGCCGGCGATGGGATAGCTAGCTCTTCCAAGATTCTGTCCCTTTTGCTCTGGTGTGTGGATGTGGAAGTATTGCGAACTGTCGATATCTTTGGTTGAGTTAGTTGGCCGGCGATGGGATAGCTAGCTCTTCCAAGATTCTGTCCTTTTTGCTCTGGTGTATAAATGTAGAAGTATTGCCAATCATTTGATGTCTTTTGGTTGGGTTGGTTGGCCGGCGATGGAATAGCCAACTCCTCCAAAATTCTGTTTGCTCTTCTATATCAAAACGATCAAAAGTTGTAGAATCTGACTTTATTGTGTTGTTCTCAGCTTCCGCATTCGACTACAAGGGTGTTCGAGGGCGAACACGACTGCAGGACGGCCGTGTCAGTAACAAAACGAAAACGACTGAAGGAAGTCAACAATACAGTGCTTCATTTGATGGATACGTCAGGGCGCCGCCATCTTGACTACTGTTTTGTGTCTATAAATAGGAATAAAATGACGGAACGTGGTTCAGTCTGTCGGAGTAGCTTCATGATGTCCGAACCTTTTTATGTTCGTACCATTTATTTGAGTTAATTAGTTTAATACCTTTTAGTGAGTGGATTAAGCGTTGTGGTAAAATAATGCCGATGGGTATGTAATTTATATGATTAAAATATGTTCTGACGATAAGTGCCTTTATACTTACGTAACCTACACTCAGATTTGCTTAAAATACCTGGTCCTTTATAATAATGTGTTTAAAAAACAGTTAATTTCAACAAAAACCTAGACCGTCGCGTGTCGGGAGCAAGGCATGGCCCAGAAGGCCAATTCTCGGTATTAACATTATTTAAATTACATTACAATATCATTCCGATTGCATTTTGATTACAAAAAAAACTCCGGCGATCGGTCCACGACCAATAAACGAAAAAATACCCTCAAAGTAGCTAAAAATACACTTAAAGCTGTTTGAAAAAAATGCTTACTTTGGTATGCGTCTTTTTGTAATCGAAATGCAATTGGATTTATATTGCAATATAATTTGAACAATTTTATTTACGAGAATTGGCCTTCAAGTTACGGATAGGGCCGCAGATGGAGAAATCTTTTAGTATCACTACATAGTATAAAACAAAGTCGCTTTTTCTGTCCCTATTTCCCTTTGACTGCTTAAATCTTTAAAACTACGCAACGGATTTTGATGGGTTTTTTTTTAATATATTAAAAAAAAACCCATCAAAATCCGTTGCGAATAATAGAATACATATAGTATAATCTACTATATGTATTCTAAGACCTTCAGAGTCTATTTTTTAACGAGACATTTTTAGCATATACGCCCCCTAGTGACAATTTACAACTTTGAAAGAATTTTCATCTATCTATCAATAAATCTTATCTTAGCATACCTACATCTATAATTTTATGTATAATCACTACATATATAAAACAAAGTCGCTTTCTCTGTCCCTATATCCCTATGTATGCTTAAATCTTTAAAACTACGCAACGGATTTTGATGCGGTTTTTTTAATAGATAGAGTGATTCAAGAGGAAGGTTTATATGTATAATACATGCATAATATAGCCGTGCGAAGCCGGAGCGGGTCGCTAGTATTTTATAAGGAAGCAGTACATTTTTAATATGTATACGAGCACTTACAAAAAATATGAGATACCTACAACTTCATAGACGTAACGGTTATAAATTCCTTTTTAAGAACCTCGCGAGACATATTACGTGAAGCCATTTCTTCAAGAATCCTCAGTAAATTATTCCTGCGTTCCTTTGTAGTGAACGACATTTCATTTGTTCAGGTGCGCTGAATTGTTTTATTGTCAGCATATACTTAGATACCTATGTTATGAAAAGGTTGATTAGTAATATAATAAGGAAGCAATTTCAACTTTGACTTTTTGATTGTCTTGTGGTTTAGCAAAAATTCTATCTATACTAAAAAAAAAATGCTTTGTCCTGAATGACTGACTGACGGATCAACGCACAGCCTAAACCGCTGATAGTAGAGACCTAAAACGTGGAGGGTGAGTTCTTCGTATGACGTAGGCATACGAAGAACTCACACTTTCTTCCTTCAAGGATGTTCTGAATAACCTTTAGAGGGTGAAAATAACTTAATAAACTATTTATTCATAACTTATTATTTTTAACTTAATTTATGTCGAAAATGTCGATATCGTGTGAGCGAGAGAGAAAAGAGAAAAACATAAATTTTTCAAGACAAAACACATGTTTACAGTTGCGCCTCAATTCAAGCGGAAGATTGATTGTTCTGAACGGAGTTTAAACTTTACTTTATCCCAATATAAATTCACTCGAATACACACTTGGGAATCAACAGTTTAAAACATGGTGAAGTTTAATGGCTGTTTGGTTTTGTCTTGGAAAACGTAGTACCTAGGGATATTTTAATGATATAATAATTACTGCTTTACTTGGATTTATTGTTATAATAGTATAAATGTTATCTTCTTAAGATTAACATTTTAACTACTAAAGTTATAGTTGATTGAATCCGGCGTTACTTTTCGGAACTCCATAAGAGGAAAGGGTACCGGGGGCTTTCTCCATACAAACTATTACAAACGTAGTCGACTGTTTTCTCCCTGGATAATGACACTACAGCAAATATTTTTGGTGCATAAAACGTAGAACTGCCATGACCATGCCCCTATTTTTGTTTTTTTTTTTAATTTTTTAATTTTTTTAATTTTAATTTTTATGATAATTAGAAAATTAAAAAAACCAAAACATAGGGGCATAGTCATGGCAGTTATAGGTTTTATGGCACAAAAATATTTGTGCTAGTGTCATTATCCAGGGAGGAAACAGTCGACTACGTTTGTATGGAGAGCGCACAGGTACCCTTTCACCTTACTGTAATGGAAGTATTAATATTTAGTTTTTAGTTCCGAGCCTAGTGCCAAAACACAAAATGCAATGAGCACCGCCCTCCCGCCCACTTGAAGAGGCATGCAATGAGGACAAGCAAAAGTTAGTATTAGTAATAGTGACACCATTCATAAACCACGACGCGTGTTTACTAAAGTTATATTTTTTTTTGCTTATATTTTTTACATAGGTATAATAAGCTAACTGTTGCCTGCGACTTACTTACTTACTCAATCTATAAAAAAACCGCATCAAAATCCGTTGCACAGTTTTAAAGATTATCACAGGGACAGACAGACAGCGGGAAGCGACTTTGTTTTATACCATGTAGTGATAGCTCAGAATTCAACTACCATTTTACACAATAGTAAGTGATGATGCGGTCTAAGATACGCACGTGACTCAAATACACCCAAATAAATGGGAAAGTAGGAAGACGTCTGTGGAACAAAATAAATAAAAAAATATTGCAGGACATTCCACACATCGCCATCTAGCCCCAAGATAAGTAACTTGACTTGTGTTATGGATGCTAGACAACGAATATACTACTCAAATACTTTTCTTTTGTAAAATACATAGAAACAACCATACCACAGACAAATATCTAAGCATAAATACTTGTCTGGGGCGGAAATCGTACCCGCAACCCTGTATTTGGTAGTCCGGCATGGTGACCATTGTGCCAACTGTGTCGTCAAAGCTCCTCCTTTAGTGGCTGCAGCGGCCTAGCTACGTATCGGAACACGGACAAGTCTACTGGCGATACGGTAACGCCGCGGTGCAGTAAACCTTACCTTATAAAATAATATCTTGCGTTAACTACCGCCAAAAAACAAACGCCCGATCCGCTTTGTACGTGAATTTAACCTATAATTTGATACTACTGTCAGTTACTGAGATAAGTAGCTTTATTCAATAATAGGTGGTAGGTATAACCCACGTAAGTCCAGATCCCGTGGGAGTATCGGGATACAAAGCCTATTTTTTTCCCAATGAATCAAGTATCCTCATACCACGTTTCACCAAAATCGGTCCAGTAGTTTCGGAGCCTATTCGTTACAAAACAAAAACACAAAAAATCGTTCTCTATAAAGGTGAGCGCACACCTAGCCGCACCGCAGTCGCCGCAGCGAAGGAAATCCCCAAGGCCGATGCTGATGACGTCACCAACCCGGCGCGGGCGCGGCGCTGCGCGCATTATAAAGAGAGAGACTATATTAGTGCAGATAAAAACATTAACGTTCCGTGGTCGGGTAATAAGCTTTAAAGAGACGGATATCAGAACATCATGTTAGCCGCCGAAATCCCGGTTTTACATTTCAGGCAAACAGCTAAATAAACATTATTGCCCTAAAAAGGAATACTAAATGGAAGTTTGCCAAAACGTTTTTCCTCTTAGTTTTTCTCCGGATAAAATATTTAGACATGCTTTATTTGTAACTCTGCGGTTAAAATTATTCCTTTTGTTTTCCCTCGTATAATGACGTCGTTTTTGTAAAGAAAATTTGACTGTACCTTATTGTTTCGAGTACTAAATGGGACTGAAACAAGGAGATTCTTATCTTAATTCAAAACGAAGAATTAAATGACCAAATAATCGCTTGTTTAGGTTTTAGCCTAAAGGTTTTTAGCCGGCTAAACGGCCGTATCCCCTCTCTCTTAGACTATAGATATTCGATTGATCTATTCATTTATTTTATTAATAACTAGCAGCGCCCCGTGGTTTTACCCGCGTAACTTCCGAACCCGCTGGAATATCGGGATAAAAAGTAGCCTATGTTACTTCCAATAAATAAATGTATCCTCATGCCAAGTTTCATTAAAATCAGTTTAGTAGTTTCGGAGCCTATTCGTTACAAACAAAAAATCTTTCCATATTTTAAAATTAGTCTTCATTCACAAAGCATATTTAAATTACAATAATAAATTATAGTTTACGATTCAGACTAAAATCCTTTACGTGAATATGAATGTTTAAATTGCTTTCCAGTTAAATAGACATAGAGATATAGGACGAGGTATTATTTAGAATATCAGTAATAAGATTTGTCGCGAATACGAAACTATCGACTGATAAAAAGTATCTAGTCTACGGGAGCTCTTAATTTGACCTTTACATAATGAGATAGTTGAAAATATATTGAAAACTATAAATTTTGCTTCTAAGACTAGATTGAACGATCTATCTCCTTTGGTATTTTTGTTACAAATGGACTTTTACTGCAAAGTATTCCCTTTTCTTGATCCTTTCATACGGATAATAAGCATCACTATTATTGAAATTTTAGTATCGGAAATCCGTTTTGGGATTATACAGGGTGGTTTATTTGATATGGTCAGTAAGGGCCTACCCTTACTGACCATATCAAACCGCTGACCGCTGTATCTACGAAAAAAAATCCTTAGGTGACCTTTTATTATTTTTGAAATAATTAACACCATTTAATTTATTTGTTAGTTTTTTTTGCCATTTTTCCAAATAAAGAAATTAAATCAAGTCAAACTATTGTCCTACAATTTTCCTGTTTACAGTATGAAACAGATTCGGAGTTTACAGCTGTTCGAAATTTGAATTTGGAAGTAGTTGACTAGTCGTTACCGCGTTCGCGTTGGTAAGTACGACCAATGGTTTGATTAAAATTTCATTACAGTACAAAATGCATGGAGATAGTTTTTCTTGATTTCAATTTGTAATGTTTCTGATACTCTAATATTATGTTGGTTTCTAAAAGTGATTTGTTCCTTGTACGAAACCAAAACGATTTTATGAAAAAAATTGATATTGTAAAATGTCACAGATCCCAACCCCACCAAATAAAAAAAGCGCAGACGTTAATATACCAAAAATAAAGGAAAGTCTCTTAAGAACTTTTTCTCGTAGCTACAGCTGTTCTAGAACATACCTTTACTGGCCTACTTAAATTAACCATCCTGTATAAGTTAGTAAGGTAGGTATATAAAAAATATAAAAAGAATCTATTTTATACACAGAATAGGAGCACGAACTGTACTGTACTATTTTATTTTACTCACCATTATTCAATGTAATTTCATTTTATTCTATAACTAGCGACCCGCTCCGGCTTCGCACGGTTATATTATGCGTGTAATATACATATAAACCTTCCTCTTGAATCACTCTATCTATTAAAAAAACCGCATCAAAATCCGTTGCGTATAGTTTTAAAGATCTAAGCATACAAAGGGAAATAGGGACGGCGAAAAGTGACTTTATTTTATACTATGTAGTGATTTTCGTTTAGGTCAAAGAAAACTCTTAATATTTAACGAACAAAACTTTTCTCAAACAAAATGTTTGGCTAAATATTTGATAACAAAGAAATTGTCAAAGTAACCAAAAGTAACAAAAAAATCCAACATTTAGGACATCGTAAACGAGATAAACACACATATTACGAGTTGCTGTGCAACCTTGTTACCGCTTACGAAAGTCATTTTCTTTCATAATGAAGATATTCTGGGGATGTTATTCAAAAAAATGTTGGTAAGTTAGAACGTATAGTGCTCCTTTTATTCTGTATTTTTTTTCATTTTTGTGACTTAATTTTTAATGACGCTGATTTCTTTGCAGTGGCAGCGAATTTACGAAAAGCTCGAATGTTACTGATACGAAAAGAAGAAGAAGCGATATGATATCTTGGTACTAAAATAGCAGTATGAATTTAACTTATAGAAGTTTCGATCTAAAGGGATTTGACCTAGCGTACCCCTTTTTTTAACGATGGTAACATGAATTATTGGTTCGCTCCACCACCCTCAGAGGAAAGGGGTATGGTAGGGCTGCCTCCAGCCTGAGGATGGTAGGCGGTCGGAGGTTTACCCACTAAAAACCCATTGGTGTTCCGCCAACAGTAGTGGTCAGATGAAGTACAGGTATGCTTGCGCAGGATTTCTGTGACTCCATTGGCGTTGGAACCCAACTTCGAGCCAGTCGTAGCATGCTCTTCACTTCAAAAAAAACCTAGCGTACTCCTACATTTTCGAACTACCGAGCTTCTGACAAGAATGCTTCAATTTAAAATTATGAGACGAGTATATAGGAAAGTTTCACGAGAGCCTTAGGCGTACTGCTTAGCAATTCAAATTATAAAGCTTTGAACGGTGGCCGACGACGAATTAAATTTAATGATGAGCCCAATTGTGCCTCGGTGTTGAATGGTTATATAAAGGTTATTTAGATAAACTGCTTGCTCTTGATTTTCAAAGGCGTTCTTTTTATACTTCAGAACTTTCATACAATATTTATATTTTACTAGCGACCCGCCCCGGCTTCGTACGGCTATATTATGCATGTATTATACATATAAACCTTCCTTTTGAATCACTCTATCTATTAAAAAAAACGCATCAAAATCCGTTGCATAGTTTTAAAGATTTAAGCATACAAAGGGATATAGGGACAGAAAAACCGACTTTGTTTTATACTATGTAGTGATGGTGAAGTGATATCAATCAAAAACACAATTTGAATGAGCAAATAATTCACTCGTTTATGCTATGGTTTATGTTTATGTAAAACTGAAATTTTCGCTATCGTTATTCTCACGTATGTGTCAAATACAAATATAAAGCATTAATAATATTAATATGTTGAAATTATTGACTCGTTTATTCGATTCGTTAGTTATTCATGAAAGCTGATTTTCTTTATAAACACCAATTTACGTCGTTCCGGGTTCAATGTTTAACTTGACTTTGAATTTGTAATTTAAAAATAAGTAGGTATTTTTATTGAAATATTAAAACAGTTACCTATTTAATGTCTCGTCCAAGACCCGCGTTGTTACAATTTTGACTGCCCCACCACAGTTGGTTTCCACGAAAGACTTGAAAATCTGGTTGAAAGTGTATCCTTTCTCTGGATACGGTCGACTGAGCTGAGAGGCTGGTATATTCTGACTTGTTATATATTTATAATTCGATTTTATTTAAAACTAGCGACCCGCCCCGGCTTCGCACGGCTATATTATGCATGTATTATACATATAAACCTTACTCTTGAATCACTCTATCTATTAAAAAAAACCGCATCAAAATCCGTAGCGTAGTTTTAAAGATTTAAGCATACAAAGGGATATAGGGACAGAGAAAGCGACTTTGTTTTATACTATGTAGTGATTAATTAAAATCGAACTGGTAATTTATCATCCATACTTCAGAAACAAAAAATAAAAAGTTTTACAATCCGATACCTATCTAATTAAAGCAATCGATAATTACCAAAATAAAAAAATACATACAACCGAATTTAGAACCTCCTCCTTTTTTTGAAGTCGGTTAAAAAGGTACCGCGTAGGTACTCACTTTATTTGCAAAAAGTACAACACATTTTCATACACTTAATTGGGTGTCAGTAGAACAGCTCTTGACTTTTAAAAGTCTTACGAATAACAAGATTTCCTTTAGCGAGTGAGCGCCCTTCAGTGGTCCTCTTGACGCTTCGAGGTTAGTAGATGCTTAGTATCTACCTACGGGTGTAAATGCTTTTTGATACGTGAAACATGCTTGACATCATCAACTATGAGTAAGGCTTGATAGCTTGAAGTAGTTGTTTGCGATAAAATGGTCATATCAGCGGCTAAAATCGAGACTGATGATGGCTTTACGGATATGCCTACAAAATGCTTGTCACTATCAGCGACTATGAGTGAGGCTTAATGGCTTTAAGTAGAAGCTTGTTTATATGTCTTTATTTAATACTTAATGCTCTCCGTATACCTACCTACTACACCGTGTCCGTATACTAGTAGTGCTATAAGGAAAGAAAAACTTTCCGCGAGCACTACTAGAAAGATAAAGAAAGAACTTCCAGCGATACAGCGACCCGTTGAGGGTCCAGCAGTCAGATGCGAGACGAAATGTCACAGTAAGGGTGCTGCAAGAAGACCAGCGCTGTTAATGGTACGGGAAGTAAACGATGTTACATGTTACATACAAGCCGCTTAGTGAGCGTCGGTTAAGAGAAACTTAACCGACGCTCACTAATTCGCAGAATCAAAACATTTTTACCGCTAATGAAGAACGAGTTCCTGTAAAAGGTTTAAGTCCTTTTGTTTATTTATTTAGTAGAGAATGGTAGAGACTACAATAAAGGTTTATAACGGTTTTATTTGCCCATCTGGAGTTCGTTGTTTATTTTCACTTAGGATGCTGATTTAGTTACTTTTATGCTTCTTGTTGCTGGGTAAAGTGTAAGTTGAACCTTTAAAGTAGTTGGAGTTGATGCGGTTTGGAACAGATCAAGCAGCAGAACCTGAAGTAGAAATTACCGTTCTAATTTGTGAAGTTATTTGTACGGACTGTCTTTAAATACAAAAGTCTGATTTAGAAACCTATTCTAGGTAACGCCATGGCCATTTTCCTAAAATAAAACCTGAAGATCCACTTCTTATATTATCTACTCAGGTATGAATAAGCACAATCAAATCTAAAAAGTTGAAAGGGTAAGGACATTTAGTCAACATCAATCGTAAATTCAATTGACCATTTTTACGAGTAAATCTTATTTATTTTTTCATAGCACAAAGGACTTTTGGAAGGACTCCAAAGAGCTTTTGCATAAATGTATAAATATGTTTTTGAAGAACCTTTTTCTGACTAGCTTCACTTTGATATTACGTTTACTTTTATTGTATTTTGTGGACTGAAGTTATTGCTTGTAAAGAGTTACTTCAATGGAATTCAAAGATTAGTTTTGAAAATCTAATATATTTGATTAATTTTATATTATTATATATTTCATAAAATGTAATGAATTTATTAAAGTAATCAAAAACTACGACTGATTTCAGAAATTCAGACACAAGTAATATAAAGACGAGAGTACATAAATGTCTAGAGTACATAATGAAATCTAAGATACTAAGCAATAAAATATACAAGTAAGTAAATATTACAGAACATCGAACACAGCGCCATCTAGCCCCAAGCTAAGAAACAAGGCTTATATTATAGTGACCAGACAACGGATATAATTCCTGAATCCTTTTATTTTTTGTATAATGAGTTGATGAATTGAAAACCTCCTCTTTTTTTGAAGTCGGTTGAAAATAGGTATATGTTTTGTAAATAGTCCATTGCGTATTTTATAAAACTACCTCCGTATGAAGTTGAAAACCTCCACAAAATTATCATAAGTTGTGTAAAGTTTAACATCCCGGAAGTTAGTTTTTCGATCGTAAAGAAATTTCGGTAAACTTAACCACCTGGGGACGGAGAATTCCGTTGCTTGGATAACATAGTAAAAATATAAGCAAATTGAGCCAGTAGGTTGTAAAATTTGAACTTTAGTTCAGTTTAGCTGGTGCCACAATTTCTTAACATTTAGAATTTTTTTATAGTTTATTAGGGTTACACAAATGGTGGAACAAAGGGTCACCATGTCCTTTACTGGCTTGTTTGATGATGCAATTTATTTAGGCAAGCGAGATTTTATACTTGAACGCTTTGTGCCCTCTGTTACAAATGCAAACAACCTTCGTCTTTCTTTTCTTACTCATATTTATTTCATTATCATCAATATATTATCATTATTCTCATTTATTTTAAAATATTAAGTTGACGTGTTTACAAAATAAACTAAATAACTAAATATTTTAGCTTTGTAAATTTATAATAATGTATAATAATTAATCTGTAAATTATATAAAACTGTTTGTATTTACATGTACACAAATTCAACATTACAACAAATTCAGAGATTTTTAAAAACTTATAAGATTTATGAAATTGAACAAGATATAGATAATAAATTATCTCATCCATCTATATACACTAATATAATAATGTGGAAAGATTTTTTATTTGCAACGAATAGGGTCCAATACTATTTAACCGATCTTGATGCAACTTGGTATGAGGATACATTGATTCATTGGGAATAACATAGCCTTCTTTTATCCCGATATCTTGGAATTGGGATTTATACGGATGAAACCGCGGAGCACTGCTAGTCATATAATAAAACTAAGTGGTTTGGAAGGTGTAGTTTAAAAAAATTAGTGAGCTCGAATCGTTTAAGATCGTTTTTGTAGATTAATTTCGTCTTTTAGACGTATCTCTAGAAACTTAAAATCAAGTCACCAAAACATAAATAAAAAAGTTATTCAGTGCAGTCTATAACAACTTCCACTAGTTTCCCAGTGGCTTACTGAATTCAATGTTTGTTCGTTTTGGAGTTCTGTTTGAAATCCGCTTCAGTGTGGTATAAAATACCATTTGAAACTTGGGTAAACCAATATACAGGTGAATTTGAACATCCGAAAACTACATAATGTTTTCAGATGTTCAAAAGTGTTTGAGCTGCTAAGTCAACTGGTAAAGTAAGTTACGAGACTGCATTGGAAACTACCTCTTTTTAAATCCTGTAGACCACATTTTAAAAAGCTCAAAATTTTGCCGCTTTCTTTTATGTACATCTTTGAAGTATGTTTATTTTTAAAATTTAATAAAAGGGCTCTTCAAGCAAATGATTTTTTTACGTAGCTCACGAAAGTGATCGAATTGTTCTTCATTTCATACCAAGAACAGTACTTTACAGAAAGAACTGCTACGCCATGACCAAAAACACCTTTAATATCAACATTTAGACTAAAATTATAAAGATATAGGTTTTTGTTTTTTTTAATTCTTTGTAACGAATAGGTATAGGCTCCAAAACGACTGAACCGATTTAGTATAAATCTTGATATGAGGATACATTGATTCATTGAGAGGAACATACTTTTTATTCCAATATTACCACGGGATCGGGAGTTAGTATTTAATAAAATACCTCATAGTGTAAAAGAACTGGCAATTCAAAATGAATCTTCTTGTGCCTTCTTCTCATTGGTGGGCGCGTTCCGAAGGCACACATCCTAACTTAGTTTTTAAGACGTTTTTATGTGGTCCTGTATACTTTTAAGTATTAAGCATCCAAAGAAATAAAGATTTTTGATTTGATTTGATTTGAAACTGAATGCATGGCGGACATAGTTGTGGTATGGCTATTAGAAAAGATGTTTTAAAAAGTTGCTTAATCTAAGCAATTCCATGAGGCAATCAGAAAAGGTTATGAACATTTTTTACAGCAATAAAATGATATTTACCTACAAACTAAGTTTTACATGTGAACAAAAACACATGTTTTAACTGCAACTGAAACTACGTAAGCATGAAGCAAAAACATTGCAGAGTAGCGTATTCGAAATTTATTGCGTCCAAAATTAAACACCTTAAATTCTGAAACGTTAGTTAGAATATGATTTAGTAGACAAATGGTTTTGAAAAATGGGTTTTGATTTTCATCTTTTACCTAGTTATATTTTTGTGTTTCCAAATTTTTCATTTTGTTTTCTACGTGTTTTCAGTACCTTTAGGTAGTACTTACATGATACAAATCCGCTTAGGCATTTTGCTTTCTAGGAATCTTCGATAGGCATCCACTTTAAGCAAACTGTTTGTTAGTCACTTTCGCATTTCTGGCATTCTGCTTCAATGGCATCTCTCGCTTAGGGTGAAAAGCTTTCTAGGCAAACTTTTTAGGTAACTCGATCATAAATCCCACTTTTTAGGTAACTAGATCATAAAGAACTTAGAGCCACTGGTATTTTAAGTTACTATATCTGTTTTGTCCAAAGCCCTTTGTTAAATCCGTGTCGCTATCCAACACTAGTGGCGAATGGAACTAATTTAGAAAGTTGTGTCGCTGTCCCCCCAGTGGTAGCCAAGTAAGTAGCGGACATCGGGAATAAACCGTAGTTTCTGAAGATACCTAGGCTGTTATTTCCGTAAGGAGTTTCTAATGTCTTTAATTTTGTTCATAGAAGTCATAATACTTTTATTATCTATGATCTTTGAATACGTCTTCTGTAGTCTACGCTCCTTCAATAGGTCAAAAAGTCATAAAGAAAATAAATCAAATTAATTGGACAAACAATGTAAATTTTTCAATGTAAATCCAAAGTAATAAATCAAAATAAAATAAAAAAACGAAATCAAGAAGTCAATTTTTAATTCAAAATGGGTAAACATGAGTCTGACTTGCTACAAAGCTACTATCTATATTCTGCTTTATTAGCGCTGAAACTCCTCGCTCTTGGTCCAATGGCATCACTAGTATGCAATCCAGAGAAAATTCAGAGAGCAAATGTGAGTGATCTGAAGAACCTGACTCCGTTTTGGCTGGTGGCTGCACTTTACATCATGACATCACCGGATGAAAGGGTAGCATTAACGTTACTGCGTGTGTTCGTCGCAGCAAGAATTATATCAGCTTTAGGTTATGTTTACAGGCTACCGAAATGTGCAAAAGAACTGGCATTCTTCTCCTCGTTTACAATAACGGCATATATGAGCACCTGTGTCGTGATTACATACAAGGACGCGTTCTAAGTGTTCAAATAAAACTGAAATGAAGTCCACGAAGTCTGTGCATTTGGTATTTATATGAACTGTAAGATTTAATGAGATAAATTGGGAAAAAAAGTGTTGTGTTTAAACTTTTTACTTTTTTATGTTTACTTTTAAAATAAAGACATTTCACATAGCACACTCTAGTCCCAATCTAAGTAACCAATACCTATTTTTGTTGTGACCAGACAACGGATAGAACACTTAATATATATTTTTTCTTTTTACGAATGTTCTATCATTTAGAAGTCTATATTGTATTTTTAGGTCCATGATTGTATGTTGATATTCAAGTTAATTATATTTATACACTGGACGATGGACGCAGAGAGTATGCGACCGATCACTTTGGAAGTCTTTGGGGGAGGCCTATGTTCAACAGTGGACGTCCTGTAGCTGATAATTATGATGATATTTATTATTTATACATTGAAGATTCAGGTTGGTGAGTCAAATCTGGCTCACAATCGCTCTTATTGGAATGTTATTATAATGCACTTTTCAAAACTGTTTAAATAAGTGCGGGCGCTCTACCGGCAATTAATGCCCACAACTATCATCATGAGAAGACGGCACACGTCCCTCCACCAGCTTTCTCGTGACTACCTCTATTGCAACATAGTCAAAACGTCAAAGTGGAAAAATAATAATACGCGATTTACACACAGGAAAATAATACTATTCGTTTTAACTGACCACTAAGTATGGTTTATTGTTTTTACGTTTTTTTAGACATGAATAAATAATCTTTTGTATTTTTACATTTTACAGGTATCTTTTATTGTTACGGATAGCATTAGCTTTATGGTTTTTACCTTTAAGGGCAGGCTGTATGTGTATAATCCATCATTCCGTAGTCCTTCAAAACACCATAGTCCTCAAAAAACTAACAAAAACTAGAAACAAGAAAAGAATAATTTGTAGGGAGAAGAAAAATACTTGACGCTGGCAAGATGCGCAGCATAGAATATACACAGTTGCATCCGCCATTAGAAGAAAAAAAACACTGACATATCTCGATGACTTTAGAGCGTCCATCAACTAAGTAATTTTTATAAACAGGCTAGAAATCAAATTAGAAGTGTTTTATCCAAATGCCGACTATAGTATTGGAAAACCCCCTCACAGAGACTTACATGGTGCACGCAGCTTTACTAGTTGTTAAACTCCTGATTCTAAGCCCATTAGCAGCAATGACCTGGGTCAGAAAAGGACTTTTCACAAACCCAGACATGGTCCGGCGAGCTTACTTATCAGAGCTGAAGGTCCTCTCACCGTTCTGGATGGTTGGGGCTATGTTCGTGACAACAAACCCTTCTCTGAGTATCGGTGTGACTTTGTTTCGACTGTACACAACATCAAGAATGGTTGTAATGTGTGGTTACGTCTCAAAACCTGCCCCGGCCGTGATAACTGATATGGCTTTAGTTGTTTCGTATTTTATAAATTGGTATATGACAATTTGTGTACTTTTATGTTATAGGCACGCTGTGTGAAAGCATTTGTTGCTATATTTTTTTGTTAGTCTAAATTGTCTTACTGCTGGGCAAAACCATCCTTTTAGGCAGTCCAATTTTATGCCATGCTGAAACGTTTTGGTCCATCGAGATCGTCGCACCAGCGTTTTCGGAACATGCCGTTAAATAAATCATGTAAATATTATCTTATATTTAACATTAAACATTTTAACCGACTTCGAGAAAAGAGGAGGTTCACAATTCGATTTTTTTTTGTTTTTATAATAAACTAGCTGCGCTCCGCGGTTTCACCCGCGTAACTCCCGATCCCGTGGGAATATCGGGATAAAAAGTAGCCTATAACCTTCCTCGATAAATGGACTATCCAACACAAAAATAATTTTTCAATTCGAACCAGCAGTTCCTGAGATTAGCGCGTTCAAACAAACAAACAAACTCTTCAGCTTTATAATATTAGTATAGATAAGGTCAGTGTTTGACTACTAGGTATCTCACACGATGGTAAGTGAAGATGCGGTCTATTGAAATGTAGGACACTTTTCTAGAAGAAACATATACGGTAATACGGTCGTAACTCTATTTGCATATATAGACTTACACTAGGAACCAGTTTTGATGATTCTTTTTTTGTAACTAGTATAATTTATTAGTTTAGTATAATTTCTCCAAGTTTTGCTAAGACTTAACAATTCATTTTAATTCTAATGTAATACAAATGAATATTAAGTTGAATAATAATGCAGCACATAATTTCTCTAATTTTCTCGTGCTAGTCTATGAATGTAATGGAGGACAAAAGCTTACAGCGTAGTTCATTGTTCTGTATGAATAGAGTGTGTGCACGACAAGACAAAGCACGTTGGAATAGTTACAGACTCTATCTCGGTAATAGGTGTGCTTACATCAAAAACCTGCTATTATTATCTAAGTAAATTAAACTAGAGTGGGATAATTATAAATCCCTACTAATAAAAACCTGACTGGAGTTAGGAAAGATTTAAGAAAACAGACAACAAAATGATTAAAAATATTTAAAAATTTATCTTAGCTTAGTTTTCTTTCTGAAGTATTTTATAGAAAAGCTCTGAATAAGGACCTTATTCAGAGCTTTTCTATCAAAATCAAAAAAATATTTATTGAAGAATTGGGTATAATATGGTGTTGGGGTTTTACTTAATACAGTACCAGCAGTTCATCCTGTGAGGAGACTCACAGCTACGCGACGCTCGCTGATCGTTTTACGGTCGTGTGAGTTAAGCGACGACTGGCGCGGTCATTACTTCGATGGGTGGCCAATTAGTAGGGTGGCAAAAATGTGTTTTCGTAAGCCCCTACGTGCTTCGGAAGGCACGTTAAGCCGTTGGTCCCGTTGATCTAAAAAATCTAACAATAGGTGAGCCACACCACTATACGAGAAGAAGAAGAAGTTCATCCTTTCATTATATCAGTCACAGCACGTCGACTGCATGCTGAACATAGACCTCCCCCAAAGACTTCCAGAGCGATCGGTCGCATGCTCTCTGCGTCCCAACGACTTCCCGCGACCTTAATTAAGTTGTCTGTCCAACCAGTAGAAGGCTGTCCTGCGCTGCGCTTTTCGGTACGTGGTCTCCCGCCCATTGCCACTTAAGCTTACTAATTCTTTGACAAAGGCTAATTTGTAAGTTAAATACGTAGGTTTGTTAATTTGAAGTTGAATAAGTAAGTAGTTAATAAGTATTATTTATAAAATAGGTACGTAGATAATATATTGTTTAATAAGCCACCAACTACTCTTCTCTGATGTTTAGTTAAGACTTTAAACAAAGTGTAGAAATGCCAACCTTGGGTATCACCAATTTAGCACAAAACAGCAGTTCTTAATAAATTAGGTAAGTATAATATTGTGCAAATAAAGAACTCTTAAATTCGGATGGTTTCACCAACATGACCCTTTTTAAAGCTTTGATATACCGAAGAGTTTCAAGTGAAATATTGGCTATGCACAAGTAAATTGAAAAACTTCGCGACACATTTGTTTGCGATTGAATTTGTTGTATTAAAAAAGCAATTGCACTTTATAACCCAACTGCGGCAAAGCCAAGAGGTGAGCTTTGTTTCTACATCATACGATTATGTCAATATTTTTTTATAGGTCCGCATAGGAATTGAATATTTTCAAAATCCTTTTTCAGCGAATGCGTGACTACGTCATTATAGTAATATGTATGCCAAATAGCCCCATCTATTAGATATTTCATAGATACTTCATTCATAATCAGTCTTACGTAGTATTTAAATTCTCTTTGTCAGTCAGGACTTTAGTTTTTATATTTAGGAACCTATTCTGGATTTTACTAACGATCTAGGAATTGACTTTTCCAAAATATTTTCACAACGAGTGTAGTTCTTTTTTATATGATAAGTCAGCGTTTGACCACTATCACACCTACTGGTTAGGAGATGACGATGCGGTCTAAGACGTAGCACGCTTTCCTAAAAGAAACCTGTAGTTATATGCCAAATTTCTGATCCGTGCATTGCTTTGTGCCGTGCGTTGATATTTATCATTCAGTCAGTCAGGGCTTTGGACACAATGGCAAACGGTTAATTTAGGAAACGGTAGTAATGGGAGCGGTTGTTTCGGGAATAGGTCTTTTCGGGAAATGGATATCAAACTAGACGTATGTTTTGGAAATAGTACAATGTGGGAAACACATTTATTGGGTAACGGATTATTAATGAAACGGTACAAGTGACGGGAACGGGTGTTTTGGGAAACGGATAGCACGTTCCGAAAGGATCACTTTACAGTATGTGCCCAAGCTAGAAATCAATCGAATGCTATCACAACACAACTCGTAGAAGAGTATTGATTTACATAAATAGGCCAACTGAACAAAGCATAAAAATACAGTAGGTACGCCACGCCATAATACGTATTCTATTTCTGTTTATTTTTAAAACAAGGATCAAACGTTTATTTCGAGCTACACAAATCTCTCTATTGATAAATTTAATTTGTACATACAGAAGGAATAGAATGGGTTTATTTATACTTTGATATTTGAAATAGTTTTTTTACTTTTTTATCTATCTACGTGTTGTGAATAAAACTTTGAAAACTATTGGAAATGCTGTTGTATATATTTTTTTGCTTGTTTTTAGGGTTCGGTACATGAAGGGTAAAAACGGGACACTATTACTAAGACCACATAATCATGTGCTAAGACTAAAATAAAATAATTACACAAAAACAACATTAACAACATAGATAATAGAAACCCTGACCCTCAAACTAAGCAAAACCTGTGACTTGAGGTATCAGTGTCCTACCGCATTTGCTAGGTAAACAATAGTATACGCTTACAAAACTAAACACTATATAAACAGTAGATAGGTACTTATCATTAACCATATTTTAACATAATACCTGTCTGAAAACCCGCAGACTCCCAGCCTCTAAAGAGTTGGGTTGAAGGAAAACAGAAACAGATTTACAGATGAGAAGCAAAAAACAAAAACGGAAATAGAAGGGAACAAAAACACTTATTTCAAAGCTAATAAAAGGTTCTCTGTATCGTCATAGTCAAGATTCTGAAGATAGCCTTTAAGTCTTTCTTTTAGCTCATACCTAGTAAGTGAATAAATATTGAGACATTTGTTAATCTTATGGTAAAGCATTTCACTTGTTGCATTAAATTGGTTATGTGCAAAAACTGTTCTCAGAGGGGCAGATATGGGAAAGATCAAGCGACCAAATCTTCTAGAAGAAAGCGAAGGAGGCCGTAGAGAGTGCTTTCGCAAAAGGGCATGCAGAATGAAAAGCTGCCTGACAGTGAGGACTTTATTTTCCTGATACAAGAGACAAGTGGAGTACCAGCGAGGTCTGAAATTGATAATTGAGACTTCACTGTCCGTCCGTCCGTCAGTCTGTCACTGGGCTGTATCACATGAACCGTGATAGCTAGAGAGTTGAAATTTTCACAGATGATGTATTTCTGTTGCCGCTATAACTAAAACTAATAATGCGAAACCCTTCGTGTGTGCGTCCGACTCGCACTTGGTCAGTTTTGTTTTTTAGTTAAATAATGTGGATACGAAAAGAATATAAGTACTCTGATGATGATGGGTTTCTATCCTTTGGTTTTTATGGAAATTTCCTTTAAGAAAAGAAGGAGATTTTTATATAGTCTATATTATATTCTAATGTCTTTCCGCAATCGCATTCTGCTGTTAGCCGCACGACTGAGCACATCCGGACGAACCGCATAGTGCGTACGTAGCCTTAAATCCTAAGGGACAGTTTCGTGCCTTTATTAGTACGTAGTGTACTTAAGAGGAAAAGGTACCGGCGCTCTCTCCATACAAACGTAGTTGACTGTTTCCTCGCTAACTGCCACGATTATGCCCTATGTCTTATTTCTTAAATATATGTATTTTTTTTAACTGTTATACTTCTATGATGAAAAAAAACAAGATATAGGGGCATAGTCATGGCAGTTAGAGGTTTTATGGCACAAAAATATTTGTGCTAGTGTCGTTAGCCAGGCACGAAACAGTCGACTACGTTTGTATGGAGCGAGAGCCGGGGTACCTTTCCTCTTAACATTATGCTTGTCATGCGCTTGTACCCCAAGGGAACTCGTTTGGCCTGTAAGTGGACACTGAATACGAACATTATGTTATGTAAATAGCTTCTAAAGTATCGTGAAAGTGTCGTTTATCTCATCAAATATGAGTCGGAATAGCATTATAATAGTCTCTACAGATACTTATTAGTTAACTACCAGTTACTTTTGCGTGCTAAGTTCACCATAGATGGTAATAACCGAAAATTTCTTCTTTTATAGTGCTCATTTACGAGATAAGGAGAACAAAGTCGAAAAATTATCAAGTCTTAGCAAAATCGGTCCAGTAGTTTCGAAACCTATACGTTACGAACAGAAAAAGGTGAGCCAGATTTTTGAACGGAATGGGTGAACGCTTAGTGGAGTGGACTATTTGCTGGTTAAAGTATTATCACACTTAGAAATTTCGGTTAGGTTAAGTTAGGTCCATCTTTTTCGAAATGCACTATATTTCTAAACCAAATACTTGTAATATAGTTGGTTGCATACTATCATAATTTCTTAATAGAAATTCCCATTTAAACTTCGCGCCAATCAGGCTTACTCCTTGATAATGTTGGTAGCATTAGTTCAAAAGACTAATCGTTGTCATATATTTTTATTCCTATTTGATTACCTACCCCCAACCTATAATCCTATTTTGTGGCACTTATCGCGAGACACTAGCTGACATCGCACGCCATCTTAGACATCGGCCCTTGAGATAGCAATTCGTGCGTCTCGTGGGAGTCCCCGGCTGGAGTTTCCGTGTATCTCCATCGGTTCCGCGTCTTGGGTATTGCACCCCAGGTGCTCACGAGGGTTCTGTTAGCCCTCGCTGGATTTGGGTCTCAAATAGACTAACTCTGCGTCGCGCCGTTTTCCGGTACACGAAGCAGACACGTGTTGACAGTGTGAATCCTGTTTTGTACTATTTGAGCTCAGAAGAGTAGAGAATAGCAGAAGACAGGTTAGTGCAACATTTCTTTCTCTTAGTCTAAGTCTCATATGCCAACGATTATATATTTTATTAGTTTATTGGTTACTAGCGACGCACGGCTATATTATGCATGTATTATACATATAAACCTTTCTCTTGAATCACTCTATCTATTAAAAACCGCATCAAAATCCGTTGCGTAGTTTTAAAGATATAAGCATACAAAGGGAAATAGGGACAGAGAAAGCGACTTTATTTTATACTATGTAGTGATGATGATAGTGAAGTACCAGCCCTCAATATAGTCCACTTAATATATTATTCTTAGATCTATGGTTTAGTATTGTATTTTATCACTCCGCCAACGGCTAGGCACATTCTTTAACTCCTGGACGTTGCATTAAAGTAACATTTATATGTAATAAATGAAACGTTATGACCTGTGTTTGGTTCAATGTCTGTTTAATGTCTATTTTTCAATAGTTACGATACTGAGGAATGTGTAAGATGATCTAAAATGATAATACACTACAACTAATATACTTATTCAACTTATATATACTTATATATAATATATAATAATATTCTAGCAAAAAAAGTGGTTGTCTGTAAAGTCAGTTTACGGACGATAATTTTACGTGGTAACGTAATAAGAAAAGGATAAAAAATTAAGATAAGATTTGTTTTTTCTTTTGTTTCTTTAATATTTTTTCTTTTTTATAAGTCTTCTATTAGTCTCTCATCACCATAACACAAGCCCAGATTAGCGATATTATTATTATTAATAAGTCTTCTATTCGTCACTCATCACCATAACACAAGCCCATATAGGCGATATTATTATTATTAATAAGTCTTCTATTTGTCACTCATCACCATAACACAAGCCCAGATTAGCGATATTATTATTATTAATAAGTCTTCTATTCGTCACTCATCACCATAACACAAGCCCATATAGGCGATATCTATTTAAATAAAAGAGAAAATCACTGACTCACTCACTCATCACATCTCAGAAACTACAAGTGCTAGAAGTGTCAAATTTTGCTTGGGGGTTCCTTTTCTGACGTAGGTGCTCACTAAGACGCGATTATATTAAATACGGACGATAATTTTACGAACGTGAGTGGAACGCGATGACGTCACACTTTTTTGTAAGTGCTGTCGGAGTTTATCAACTTAATAGACGTTATCACGTCAAAATGTTGGTAACCCTCATGTTAGTCGTATGTGCCAATGGTATACCAAATTGTCTGCCAATGGCTTGTTGCCGTGCGTAGACTCTGCCTCATCTCCCACGTTTGAATGTCCGACCGATACATCACGTTTACGGAAGACGGGTTATTTCGAGGAATAACCAGTTACGACTCACTTTATTGTCGGTACGTGTGCGGATCATATTCAAACGATAGAAATGAGGAGCATCAAAATATATGTGGATCGTAAATCGTATTCTATGTTGTGGGGGATGTAAGGTTTTGCATATAACGGTGGTGATGGGAGAATCAGAGGCGTTAAATTTTTATTAACTGGCCTTAATATCGGTTGATTCTACGATAAATAAGTACATTGCGTTAAGTAATCCTTTAATCAAGTGTTGCCAATCAAAGTCAAAGTACCTAGTAAGTATAATATTATGGACAGTATCGATTTTTTTACGAAATACTTTCGATAGTTTAGTTATTTTTAATGTACGATACTATCGATAGGATATCTGATTTTCGATGTGAACTATCGATAGTGAAACTATCAAAACTATCGATAGTTCAGCAACACTAACGTAATCTATCTAAGGCACATGAGTAGAGATGACCAGAGGCTAAGGTTGTTCGGAGCTGTCAAAATGAATACGTAATTGTGACGTAATCATGTAGGGTTGGCACAGGTGGATTATATTAAATAAAAAAAAACTTGAGAGGTGTCAAGGCACACCCGGATAGAACAAAGTTCCTTTCGATTAATTAGTTAAGGAGTTGTAATAAATTAATGTTTTTCGTTTTTTATATTTTTTATATCTACTTTTTGTTGTAAATAATCGTCGCGACACCACACTGTTCAATGCGAAATAGAAAGACGAAACGAAAATAACTGGCTTTCTTTCTATGCAAAACGTGTCGTTACATCTTTTGGTCTTAACTTTTTCCGTCTCTTTTTTCGCAACGCAAGATAAAGAACTTCGCTCCAAAAAAAAATGTGTAAACTAAGTATCAGTGTCTTTTATTATGGGCGTTTATTTTAACGCGGTAACAATGTAATCTGAATTGATGATTAATCTATACTTACTAATATTATAAAGCTGAAGAGTTTGTTTGTTTGAACTAAGGAACTACTGGTTCGAATTGAAAAAATATTTTTGTGTTGGTCAGTCCATTTTTCTAGAAGGCTACTTTTTATTTTGATATTTCCACGGGATCGAGACTTACGCGAGTAAAACCGCGGGGTGCAGCTAGTAGATAAATAAATGAATGATGATCATAATACCTAAATCAGAAATTTTTATGGCTTACCGGGAAACTTTAATGTCACAGAATTGAACGTTAAATAGATAAACGTTGACATACTAGAATTCACAAGTAGTATGCTATACATACCTACATATAACTATGCTTTCCGTCGTGTCTAGTCACTATAACACAAGCCTAGTTGCTTAGGCTGGAGCGCTCACTCACTAAATCGTTTCCATTCTTCCTCCCTCCCTCTCTATAAAAGAAAATCTTCTATCCGTGGTCTAGTCACGATAGCACAAGCCTAGCTGCTTAGGTTGGGGCACTCACACACTCAATTCCCACTCAGTAAAGGTACATATTTAATATTTATAACTATTATATCTGTCGCGTCTAGTCACTATAACACAAGCCTAGTTGCTTAGACTGGAGCACACGCTCACTCACTCACTCAATCGTTCCCACCCTTCCTTCGAAAGATAGAAAATTATTTAAGTCTTCTATTTCGTCACTCGTCACCATAACACAAGAATGGTCCACACTCACTCCCTCCCTACTTAAGACCAAATTAATAACACTATATTTTATTAAACAATATGAAACAAACATGCGACGCGTGATGTTTACCGCTCACATGCGAGTGTGACAGCCCTGAACTTGGGCACTGGCCGAGCCAGTATAGACCGGTTTCTCTCCGTACATGATGTGCCGCCAGTGCTCACGCACACACGCGCGTCAAGCTTGTAGTAGTGGACTTGTCATAGAGCCTTGTATGACACATTAGTCTCTGGTTGTATTATTTACTCATGTGTCTAAGGTACACGTAGGTCAAGAATATTACTACTAAAAAAATGCATAAAAGTTGAAAAACAATAGTACTTACATTGCAAACAATAGTACACAGTAAGAGGTACAATGATTAATCCACACGTGTATCGTACGACGTTTTTTATCAAAGTTGCGAATGAAAGAAAAGACTTGTTAAAATAATAATAAATAATAAAATAAGTTAGCAAATATTTACTATTTTTTAGGCAATATTTTTTTGTTAATTATACTTCCGAAAGGGCAGGCAAAAGACTTTTAACTTGTACAGTACAGCCTCGTCTGACATACAATATTTTTGAGGATTTTTACACAATTTTGTTTTTGCGTCGGGGGCTAAAAGAAGAATTTTCTTTTTTTTTTTTACAAAAAAATTTAAGTAAGTTTTGTGTTACCTACCTACAATTTACACGGCACATAATAGCCCACCTAAGATTACAAGATTACACAGTTTACGTCTTTGCTCTACACGGTCTACCTCACCTCATCAAACTCCATACCCCAGTTGTAACAACATGTAGATGAATGTAAACAGCGACTCAATTTTCCGATAGATAAAATCTAGATGAATATTTTTGTACTAAAAATTGTTTAGATACGTAAATATGAAGATTTTATGAACGGTGTTTTGTGGAAAAGCTTTATTTACTACCTCGTGTAATAGGATTTTGATACTAGATAGGGCTCTATGATGATTTACAGCGTCTCAGCTGCTTAAATTGATAGGTACTATTTCAGGACGATCAGTAATTTCAAACAGTAAGAGCCCGTGACCGTAAATATATCCAAAATTAGGATATTTTATATAAAAAATAGGCCAAGTATTTAGTTGGCCGAGAGGTATAAGACGATACCAGCTCTCGGCCAACTAAATACATAGCAACCAACTAAATACATAGCTAACATTTTGAAAAAATTAATCACACTGAGTACTTTTAATTCAAGTATTTAAGTTTGTGTGTAACGTCTATTATAAGAAGGTCGTAACTCCAATACTTGTTGATAGTATTATTGTAGCAAACTGATTATTTACTTATGACCCTTACTGTACCTTTATATTATGTTTTTAGGGTTCCGTACCTCATCAGGTAAAAAAAGGAACCCTTATTAGTATTTGTGCTAGCGGCAACAGAAGTACATCATCTGTGAAACAACTTTCTAGCTATCACGGTTCATGATATGCGGTCTGATGACAGACAGACAGTGAAGTCTTAGTAAAAGGGTCCTGGTTTTTACCCTTTGGGTACGGAACCCTAAAATGCCGAGAATTTCTCAGAGCATGCCCCCAACATAGGTAACAACGATGGGTGACTATAAAATTCTGACCATAGTGGCTTAGACAGGTAATAGATAAAAAAGGTTGAAAATACCTACTTAGTTTCGTCAAAGTTTAACCTAAAGCATATTTTTTTCATATTTTCTTTAAAACAATATTATGAGAAATCACGTTATTTATTGGCAGACACTTAGTGCAGTGGCAACCCCTTGCCATACACCCTTAAATCACACTTAAACTTTTCTCAATTGTATGTTACGTCATAATCTAAAAGCTGAATTAATTTTATATTATTTGGGTAGCTATTATTAGAAGCTATTTCCCCAGAAGCCAGACAGTTTCAACAGTTAATAACGTATTTGTAATAGTCAATATTATGATGTATGTATACTTTGACAAATCAGTAGATATTTATGCGTTAACTAACCTAACCTTTAATTGGCTTTCTGCTTTTATGTTTTTAGTTCGAGCTGTTGTGCTGTTGGTTCTCCTAAAATAAATATTTAATTATATTTGAATGGATATATTAGCGTTTTTTATTTTTGTTTTAAACCAGTCTGCCTGTGACCATGGAATCTGCAAAGTTCCCGAAGCGTCAGGTTTAAAACAAAAATAAAAATGCAAATATATTCGTTCAAAGATAATTATAATTATTATTATGAGTTCAAGTCGCGAAAACCTTAGAAATTACTATAAATATTTAAAGTATTATGTTATAATAGTACATTGTTATCCTAGGTGTGAAAGTCACTCATTACAAGTCCCGAGACGGAGTTTGGCGCCCGAGCGTAGCGAGGGCGCTAATAGTTCGAGGGACTTAATGAGTCTTTCACCCGAGGTAAACACTGTGCTTTTCATTACGAATAATACATAAAATTCTTCCTAACAACGAGAGTGAATGAGATACTCCATACTAACTGATCCTCTTACAAGGTTGGGACCAAACAGGTTATATACATGTAGTGTTCTTCTTTGGTGTTACTTAAAGCAAGGAGGTTAGGTTTTTGAAGTTCCTAATGCGTTATGATACTGATACTGGCTACATGCACATTGCACAAGCCGTGCGAAGCCATAATTTGACATGACAGCTGTCAGTGAAAGCGATTTTCCCTAGGGCTGAAAGTTTTATTTTCTACACGCTCTTCAGGCATCTTTAGACCTACTTTCGGAGTATGAGTAATGAAAAAATCTTTACACACTAAATCGAGTCGAAGCAATTCTCCTAAGAATATAAATATAAACCGTTAGATTTGAACCAATCCTATATCCATTCATTGAACTGTGAAAACCAAATCCTTACCCAAACGGGTGTGAAGACGATGAGGTGACTTGGCGAGTGGTTCAGACGATAACATAAGGAAACTTTTTCATCCAAGTTTTCGAGTAATAAAAGGCTATCACGACATCTTAATGGAACCTTTAAGTAAATAGATAAATCTTCGTTTCGTAGAAAAACACTATGACTTACCTAGGTCTATAATAAGAAGGTAATTTATGTGATTATTCCTGTGATTTAATTGTATATACATTACAATACAAGTGTAAATTGATCATTGCATAGAGGCGGTTTATACGAGCGGAACGCGAGCGCGTTTAAAAGCCGAGATGCTTTTATTTTATTTAAAAAACTACTTTATTTTATTTCCTGATCACGATATCCGTGGATACAAACCCAGACTTTAGCACGAGTTGTTAACGCAAGGTTAAATTCAATAATTAAGATCAATATAACAGAATATAAAATAGAAACATAAGTACTAAGGTACTTTTTCCTAGCTGTTACTTACCTGTATCCGTAACAAAGGTTGTTAACGCACATGAATTATAGATCCTGTCCTACATAACTAATGGGAAAGTTTGTATACCTATGGGATGTTTTTTGTTGTTCAATATAGAAAAACAAGACCTAAAAAACTAATTAATATTCCGTTATTGGTTCGTTACTTACATGTATGAAAGTACAAGGCAGATTTTAACATTTTATATAGATTTTATATTATATAAAATATTCGCTATTGAAAATTAAATAAAACTTTATTTGGTTACTGATACTTGCTGAAATTCACGGTATTTGATTTATTGACTTCGGTGAAACTAAATAAATTGATGTTGAGTTTCTCACCAATTTTTATACAGGGTTATTGGAAATTAATTGACACGGCGTTAAGGGCTTCTTCTGTGCACCTTAACGATCAACTTTTGTTCTACGACTTTTGGAAATTCATTATAAAAATATTCCATACAAAAATAAAAAATTAAATCCAACATTTAAAATAAATACTCAACTCTACGTCTACGTCACAGAATCAATCATAGTAGGTATGGTACAACCCGATCGGGTCGCACGCAGTGCGCCCCGTGCCGATCGCGCGCGCGCACTTGCCGCATAGACATAGAAAATTACCAGACAGTACGAGAAACACTTAAATTTTTTTTGGGATATGTATTAAGTTTCGACAAAAGTCGTAGAACAAAAGTTGTTTGTTAAGGTGCACAGAAGAAGTCCTTAACGCCGTGTCAATTAATTTCCAATAACCCTGTATATTTTTATTATCCATAGGTATACATAAATTCAAACTCCTATCTGACTGATATTATATTAACGTACAGCTGCCTTACTTTCGACATACAATCTAAATGTCCAATTCCAACTTCAAAAAAATGTCAAACGGCACTATTGAAAACAAGAGTAGTGCCACTTTGGAATTGAATTGCGTGGAGATTTAGTGGAACTAAATGCCATTGAGATCGGGTTACGGGCTTGAGAAACGGCATACAGATGGCTAAATTCAAACCATACGCGAATGAAGTCGCGGGCAAAAGCTAGTCATTTTATATGCCTGAAAAATATTTGCTGTTAAAAACGAAAACTACCTTTGTTCGGTCAAAAATACTTGCTGAAATTTATCGGTATTTGATTTATTTACTTCGGTTAAACTAACCGAAATTTATGTCGTTTTTCTCTCTGTTTTTAATACAGGTTTAATATCTTTCCAAATAAAGCATGAAAAATTATTTACTTCGTATTAAATATAAATACAATTACAATATAACTTTATTTACAACACTACATCGCTTTGAGCGACAAGGCCGCCCTTTGTAGTACTTAGACTTAAGCTTTGTTTTTATTTAATGTTATTTGAAAATTGTGTTTACAATTTGGAATTTATCTATCTATCTATCAACATTTACAAAATTGCTACAATACCTTTTGCGTTAGTTTTTATCTGTATTGAAAAAGGTAGGTTCTTCATATTTCAGTCACTGCTTTAATCGCTGGTCTCTTGGACCATCGATAATTATTAAAGTTGTGCATTGATATATCAGCCAATCAGTTAGTCAGTCAGGATTTCAAATAAATTTGTAGACAGATTTCAATACATCATTTTATAAGAAATCAGGCAGTTTTAATAATCAAAATTTCAACAGAACTGATCCATCCTAACGAATATTATAAATGTGGAAGTCTTTGTTTATTACCTATTCCTGGAAAAACTACTGAACCATTTCCAATGAAACTTTGTCTGTTAATAGCTGGAGCGTTGGAATAACACATAGGCAACTTTTTATCCACGATATTTCCACGGGATTTGAGGTGAAACCTACGGGGCGCAGTTAGTTCAAAAATAAAGTTTCAACTAGGAGTTCCATTCCGTCTCTCAAACACTAAAAGCACTCCAGTGTCAAACAGAATATTTTCAGTTTTAAACGGTTTTTGGTTCGTCAAAAAACGTTGAGAGATTTTTTTTTATTATAGTTGAAATATTATCTTTAAGTCGTTTTTGCTGTATAACGAGAAATGCAAAAACCTGTCGTTTATAGCATCAACGACCGTTTGATGGCTGACAAATCGATTTACCTATTTGTATAACGGTGGATATCAAAACTTTATAAATAAACTAGCTGCCCGGCAAACGATGTTTACAAAAAAAGGAAAAATAAAAATTATGTCCGATTCTCAGACCTAACGAATATACACAAAAAATTTCATGCAAATCGCTTCAGCCGTTTAAGTGGCCATGGGTAACTAACGACGACACGAGAATTTTATACAAATAGGGATAAATATGGTTAAGGTTAATTTAACTGAAAGAAATTATGCTCTGTGCTGCCTTAAATAAATTCAAAAGCTAATTATTGAGAATAATTTACTTATATTTAAATAATGCGGTTCACAGAAAACATCTACTTACCAAGTTTCAACAGTATAGTTCTTATAGTTTCGGAAAAAAGTGGCTGTGACATACGGCAGACAGACAGACATGACAAATCTATAAGAGCGTTTTCACATTATCCGATCCGATATCGGTGTCGGACGCCGATCCGATATCGGGGTAAGTAAAATGTATGAAATATGTACCTGTCTTTCATATTGTCCGGCCCGATATCGGATATCGGAGCCGACACCGATATGCTAGCGGCACCATCGGACGCCCGTGAGCTGTCGGGCGATAATGTTTGTATGTGTGCTATACGTGTATCTAAAATATTGTCTCTGTGTGCGTAGAGCCATTTGAAAATGTGTGTCTTGTTTCTTGATACTGTTTGTGAGATGAATTAGCAAATAATTGAATGTGGATTCAGTCATACGAAAGTAATTAAAAAACTTTCTAGGTGCGTTTTGTAGCTTGCTAAAAAGAGTATAAAATGCTCCCTCTAAATATCTAGCTTCCACAATGGGAAGTATCTGTGGACAGATCTTTTTTGCGTCTCAAATATAATAGATACAGCAAATAAAGTTTTCTATTATAGTCTGCCATGATAACCTGCCCGCACTAAGCTATCGAGTAAATGGCCGTATCGGAACGATTTTGTCAGAAATATGTGAAAATAGCACATGGTGTCGGCTATCGGATGTCGGCTACAGTCGTCCGACACCGATATCGGATCGGATAATGTGAAAACGCTCTAAGAGTTCCGTTTTTTGCCATTTGCCTACGGAACCCTAAAAACATACCCGTCGCCTTTGGCTTGACCGTAGTCGGTGAAAAAAGACCATTATCCTTACTAATATTATAAATCCGGAAGTTTATTTGTTTGTTTCCTCTTCACGATCAAACGACTGGATCGATTTTTTGTAAAAATTGGCATGGTGGTAGTTTAAGGGATGAAAAAGAATAGAGGATAATTAAATATTTCAGGACATATTACACATCGCCATCCAGCCCCAAGCTAAGCAACTTAATGCTTGTGTTATGGGTGCCAGATAACGGATAAACTACTTATATACTTTTTTTTTTTTGTAAATATATACATATTATACATATAGGAAACACCCAGAACCAGAAACAAGAATTTATGGTCAGCATAAATACTTGTTCCCGGCGGGAATCGAACCCGCAACCTTCTGCGTCGCTGTCGGGTGTTTCCCCGACGCGCCACAGAGGTCGTCAAGGATACTTTTGAACCCGAAATTCCCGCGGGATCGGGACTAACGCGGGTAAAACAACGGGATGCAAGTAGTCACTGCATCACTTCACTATCACTACATATTATAAAACAAAGTCGCTTTCTCTGTCCCTATGTCCCTATATCCCTTTGTATGCTTAAATCTTTAAAACTACGCAACTGATTTTGATGCGGTTTTTTTAATAGATAGAGTGATTCAAGAGGAAGGTTTATATGTATAATACATGCATAATATAGCCGTGCGAAGCTGGGACGGGTCGCTAGTTAAAAATAAAATTTTATTACGATGGTTAAAACAGAGTCTCAACAGAAACAACAAAAGTGCATCGATCAACGTTAATTGTCATAAAATAATAGTGTTTCTTACCATCGTTCATTTGTGCCAGTTGCAGTTAATTTATCTCTGTCAGATAATTTTAAACCGTGGTTTAATATTTCAATACCGTGGAAGTTATGATGAGTTTTCGTGAATATCATTTTGTTGTTAAAGATAAAGATAAAGATAAAGATATTTATTTGCATAAAGTATGGTAAGTACAGATCTTAGGATTAAAAGTTTCACATACTTTTCAAGTTTAAAGTTTCAATATCGGGTTTAATGTTGGAAAATGTTTGTGTTTGAAATACTAAAATGCTATTATGAGTTTAAAAAATATATAGTAGCTGTAAGGTTTATTTAATTTATGCAAATAACCTAAATATTGTTTTGTATTTCGACCCAGTTGGCACAATGGTCACCCTGCCAGACTGCCAAAGACAGGGTGGCGGTAATTTCCGCCTGAGGCAAGTATTTATGGTTAAATATTTGTCTGTGGTCTGGTTGTTTCTATATGTATTATAAGTATTTACAAAAGAAAAGTATATAAGTAGTATTATTATATCAGTTGTCTTGCACCCATAACACAAATCTAGTTACTTAGCTTGGGGCTAGATGGTGAAGGTCCTGCAATATTTATTTATTTATTTTATCCAATAATCCATAACTACAAACTCAAAATAATAGTCTGATAACATGTTCCACTTAAAACTAAGGACGAGAAACACTTGGTGAATAGTGGGATTCGAAGCTACGACGACGCAAGGGAGATAGTTGTGTTCATGATCATAATGTTCTTCTTATTCTTCTTTTCGTATTATATACAGGGTGAATTTTTTATGTGGGTCTTCAGGGCTATAACCTAAACTATGATAGATAGCGAAAAATGCTGAAAGGAGTTGCGTGCCCGATTTGGACAAAAACTAAAACTGCATCATTAGATTTTTGAAAAAGTCATTACCCTAACCGGGAATCGAACCTGTTGATTTTGCAAAAAAATAATTATCCTATATTTTATACCAATCGATAGTGTTGCTGATAGAGATCAATTCCTGGAAACTAACATAGTATGGCAAAACAAAGGAAATGGCTGAATTTTGTAGTTTTCTGTAATTTTCATCTTTCTGTCTCTGGCAAAACAATAGTGTGAGACATAGAGGACAAGTGATATTATTCTAAATATTATAAAATAAGTTTTAAATGAAGATCTTTACATAAAATTTGTAATAACAGTTCATATTATTAGTGCTGCAGTTTGTTACGTCATTGGCCATACCTCCTCACTGCATTTTTTTCAGGGATGGTTGTATGAAAATTACAAAAGATTACTAAAATGAGCTATTTCCTTTAATTTGCCAGAGTATGTTTGTTTCCAGGAATTGATCTCTATCAGCAACACTATCGATTGGTACAAAAATATAGGTGATTATTATTTTGGAAAATCAACAGGTTCGATTCCCGGCTAGGGTAATGACTTTTTCAAAACTCTAATGATGCAGTTTTAGTTTTTGTCCAAATCGGGCACGCAACTCCTTTCAGCATTTTTCGCTATCTATCATAGTTTAGGTTATAGCCCTGAAAGCCCACATAAAAAATTCACCCTGTATAGTGGTGTGGCTCACCTATTGTTAGAGTTTTCAGATCGCCTTAAGGCCTCTAACTTGACCTAACTACTGCTAGGTACTAGAGGTAGCAACCGGGAATCATAATGTCGAAAATTAATAAAATAGTAATTGCTGACATCCGGGTGTTTTTATTGGAGAAGAGCCTTATATAGCTCATCATCATCCGAGCGATGTTCCCGGTTGCATCCCTCTCAGGAGCCCGGGGTCCGCTTTCCTACTTTTACGCCTCCACTTCGCACGATCTTCGGCATCCTGGTTAGTAAGGCCATTTGCACGCATATCACCCTTTACGACGTCAAGCCAGCACTTCTTGGGTCTACCCAGTCTGCCACGGCCCGGCGGAGGCGCCATGGCAAGACATTTGTTCCCCACGTAACTAGCCGGTTTTCGCAAGACGTGACCGTACCAGCGTAGGCGACATTCTTGCAATTTATCTGCAATGTCTCGGACATGAAGGCTGCCCCGGATGCGGGAGTTCCTGAGCCTTATATAGCTAAGTACTATTATTTCAGACATACAATCCATTCAATTTCGATAAAACCTTAATTTTTAACTGATTTTAAAATATTGGAAGAGTTTCTATAAATGTATTAAAACAGTTATAAATATAAATTAAAAATAATAAGCGAGAATACTTGTTTTTGAAACCGTAACCCTTTTTTGAGTCACATAATTGCATTTATAATAAAACTATTTTTTTTCTTTAAAATAGTTTAATTTAGGCACCAGTTGGCGTTCGAAGTTTTAATAAATATTTCTAACCAAATACCAACTTGAGACGATATTGTTTCTTTTATTAAATCTTGCTTCAACTTTGTCGTTCTTTAGTGGTTTGGAGTTCGTTACCCTTCACTTGGGATGTTGTAATAATCCTGAAGACAGTATAACGATTTAAAGTCTAGTAGACTGTGGGGCCCAAGGGCCGGCAGAACACCTACGAACGTAGGTATACCGACCCTAATATTCGGGACTATGAAAGTTTTGAAATCATAGATAGGTATTAATGGTAATTCAAAACTGATGCTAAAAGTATCAGCAGGCTTTGACTGTACCTTTAAAGTAGGTACTTGTAATTTAGGACAAAGCACAACTTCAGTGATATGGGATAACTTTTTTTTTTTGGAACGTGGGGTAGGTATATCTTTAGGACAAACGAGGAATAAATCCTTTATTGAAATAATTTCTGTTATTGTTGAATTATTAGGGTTATAATTTTGAAGAAACGATCTTAACTTAATAATAAAAAAATGGTTGTCTGTAAAGTCTGTTTCCGGACGATAATTTTACGTGATAACGTCATAAGAAAACATTGATGGTAACCATGGCAACGATAAAACGTTGCTATAGTTACCTTGTCAATAACATGAGGCGTTCCAGTAACGACGCGTGACGTCACACTTTTTTGAGATTGCAGGTGTTCACCAATTTATAAAACGTTATCACGTCAATAACTGTTACCTGCTTTGTGAACTATTCACAAATAAAATAAATAACGGATAAAATAAAAGTTTATTACTCAAAATATCGTGCCTACTTTAAAATAATACACAAAGAAACGAAATTGCGAACATAATTAATTTTAAAAGATCAGCGTAACTCTATATAATTGCCATAATCACTAAACAAAACAAGGATTATCTCAGGCAATTTTTATCCACTCGAGCGTACGATGCGATGGTGCCAATTACGGAAAGTTCATTGCTCTGGTTTTTTTTTGAAGGGTTGTTAGTTATACTTGTTGAAGTGAAAACTTCTTATGGCGCGTTGGGCACTTTTGTGGGTGAGCATTTTCAGCCGTTCTCGCGACAGATGAGATTTTAACAGTTATTGTGCTTCTACTATCTATACATATAATAAATCTGTAGACATAAAAAAATCTGTAATTGTAAAATATCCAGAAAAAAAATACACAGGTCGTCTTAGAATCTTTAGCTGAACACGATAGGGTAGTTTTTAGAATTTTTGTTTGTCTGTTTGTCTGTTTGTTTGAACCAGGTAATCTCATAAACTAGAGAACAGATTTCAACGAGGTCCACACCAATATGTTCAGAAAATACCAGATTAACATTTAGGGTATTTTTCAATTTAACTTTAATACAATAATTATGATATTTGATAAAAAAACATTTAACAAATTTGAAATCGAAATATTTTTCCGTGTAAAACGTAATCAAACGTCAAAAAAGAACAGTACGCTTAGCACTACTTTTTTACGTATTCGATCAAACATACTATATTGAGTATTTACTATGAAACTTCCTAAAAATCAACTTACTAGATCCACCCGTCTCTGAGAATATCGGTAGTAACACACCGACAGACAGACGGACAAGAGAGTAACCTTATAAGGGTTCCTTATTTTTGAGTGCTTCAACAAGTCATACTAGGCGTACAGGTACATGCCTCCGCTCAAGATGACAGTTGTCATAAAACCAAATAGTTTGCATATATCTACTACCTACGTGAGACTGAAAATGAGGTTAGTACAAAGAGGTACTACTACATAAAATTACGGATCTGCTTTACCGAAGACCTCCTCGATGTTACACTTATATCGCGCTCAACTAATTTATTTAAATAGTTTGAATTATGAGTTCAAGTCGCGGACACCTTAGAAAATAAAAAACCGGCCAAGTGCGAGTCGTACTCGCGCGCCGAGGGTTCCGTACATTAATTTTTATACACCTAATAGGGTGGTGACACACGGACAGACAGACAGACAGACAAGAAAGTGATATTATAAGGGTTCCTTTGTTACCTTTTGAGGTACGAAACCCTAAAAAGAATTTTCCAAATCGGTTCAAGCATTTTCGAGTAAGTAATCGGCGAAAATACATAAAAAAATATACGCGACGAATTGAGAACCTCCTCCTTTTTTGAAGTTTTTGAAGTGAATAATAGATAAGGTATGTTTGTAAAAATCAATTTTTAGGGTTCCGTAGCCAAATGGCAAAAAACGGAACCCTTATAGATTCGTCATGTCTGTCTGTCTGCCGTATGTCAAAGCTACTTTTTTATTTTGTTTTCCCCAAAATTACGTAGCCCTAGCTACCTAATAAAGAAAATCTGGGCAATTTGGTCTAGAATTCAGAAAATTGCAAAAGGGGTCAGGACATTCAGTATGGGAGCGTGGCAGTGTTATGTTTTTTGCGCTGTGATTTTAGACCCGATAATTAATGCCCTTACGCTTTATAGGTTTTGTATGAGGGCATTTTTTGTTCATTTAGGTGGGTATGGGTCTCAAAGTGAACCGCACACTTTTGAAAAATCATAGGACATCATTTTTCTTTAAATATTCCATTTCCCAGACGCTTTAGTAGTTGGAGGTTGGCTTAGAGGTTTTAGATGGGAACCACACTTTTGGCATAAACAAAATGTCCTTTTGTAGTTTGGCATAAACGTTTTAGCATAATAAAATAACCCTAGGCATACCGTAATTTTACACAATTATTATTGGCATAAAGTCACCGCGCACTTTTGGAAAATCATGGAACATCACGTTTCTTCAAAAACCCTGTATCCAATACGCTTTAGAAGTTTGGTGTGAAGGCATTATTTGTTTTCTTCGATGTCCTCTATCGATAGGTATAGGTATCTAAGGGCATCGTGCACTTTTGTAAAATCATAGGACATCACGTTCCTTCAAATACCCCGTTTCCGAGACGTTTTAGACATGGAGGAAAAAAAAAATTCCCCGCCCAGATGGAGTAATAATCATGCCTATTTTGTATCGAAACCTATGCGGCCGCTCAGAGGGGTGGGAGGGTAGGTGGAAGCGGGAGACAGGGTTTGTCTTTTATCTCTATCACATATTTTCATATACGTTACGTTAGATAAAGATAGAAACATTCATGTTATGACATAACCAATTAAAAACAAAATATCAATAAAGTACGACATTTATTTGTCTTTATTGGCATGTAAAAAACAAGGAACTTCATGGTTGCTGAATTTGAAAATAGTGATGTGATGTGGTATGAAGCGTAACGTATATTTATCGATTATTTACTTATATTTTATTGTTCAGGGGTATTTATTTTAGTTCAAGATCAGACATCCAGGTGGTGAGGATGAAATCTATCACCTATCGGAATTAAATATACTTACCTAAATTGCATGGATCATGTCAAATTTTAAGTGGAGATCATGCCTCAGCAAATGTAGCGTAGAAAGTCCTCCAAATACTTGGAGTGAAGACTTTCGCAAAGTGACTAGTAGCTGTTGGAGGTGCAGAGGGGGGACCAAGTTCAGTGGCGTGCTATTGGAGAAGCCTACTTGTACTTGTATACGGGCTGTTTTCCGCAATCAGACCTTTCTAGTTAGGTCCCTTTTGCGTGAGGTTCCACTTGTCAGGGGGAGAACCAGCCCAGCTCTTCCATAAATTTTGCCACTAGATGTGGCTTCTCAAACATTTTTGGAAGGCTTTTAACGTCACCTATAGTCCTGAGTCTAATATCTGTCAATACCATGCAGTCCAGCAGCACAAGCGCGGTCGTTTCCTCAGCCTCTATGCACGCTCTGCATAGTGGGCTGTCCGTTATATCCAGGTTATGGAAGTGCTTGTTGAAAGCGCCGGGACCGGTCAAGGCGATTGTAACCAAGCGCATTTGAGGGCGGTTTAAGTTTAGAAGGCGTTTCGTGAGTCTGTTGTTTATGTCGGGGAGTGTTAGTTTGGCCTGCCTACAGCTTTCCGTCGTGGTCCAGAGGTCACGGTGTCGCATTTTAGCGTGGTTGCGGATCCAGGCTTTGAGTTGGTTTGAGGGGATTGGGACGGAGGGTTGAGGCCCGTAACTGACCGCTTCCACTCCTCTTTTTGCCAGCTCGTCCGCAGCGTCGTTTCCCCTTGAGCCGCTGTGTCCCTTTACCCATTGTAAGGTCAGACTATTGTGTTCTCCTAGTCTGTTGAGTGTCTCGTAACATTCGTAAATCAGGGCTGAACTTATAGTTTTACTGTTCAGTGCATGTAGCACCGCCACGCTATCGGACAAGACAGGATTCTGATGTCATGGCCCGAGACATCGCGATCCAGCGCAGCCAAGCTTGGAAGATTGAGTTGTGAGGGCCTAGAGTTACGCTTAGATTTATGTTTAGGTCCTCCGAGAAGACCCCGGATCCAGTGGCCAGTTTTTCCGTTTTTGAGCCGTCGGTGTGTATATCCACATTTCACTGGGTTGCGGATAGTCACGTTGTCCTTCAGTCATTTGTATGGTGTAATGTCTTTTGAATTCGTGTCTTTTGGGTATTGGAGAAGCCTATATCCAGCAATGGACGACTAAATGTCGATAGTGTTGATGATGAAATATCCTGCAGTCCACGTGAACGAAGTCGGGGGCACAGCTAGTAGAGAACTAATTATACAAATAAAAATACATCACCAATTTTAAAACAATATTTTTATCACAGTTGCTCATAAAGTGGATCTTATTAAACCGCTTTTAGGCTCATAATGCAACGTAATACACGCGTGCGATAAAAAAAAATCCAACTAGTGTTGGAAAATAATACGTCATCCCGATATGTCAAATACGTATCTTACTGCTAATGACATATAGTAGATGAAACATTCTTAAGGACATCGTTCAAATCGTACCCAAAAATTAACGTGCCGGCCACAAAAAAAAAAATGTTTCTATCTTGTAGAGAATAACATTTTAAATAATGTTTAATAAGGCAACAAAGAGCTACGATGAACCATCGTTGAGTTATTTTACATTAAAAACCCAAAAAAATGCATTTTGTAGAGATCCGTTTGACCACTTCTAAGATATTACTACAGAAAAAATATAAAAATAAGTAGTAAATGGATAAGTTTTGTCTGTTTTTATTATATTTATATACATAGGTATATCCAATAACCCTTTCAGAAGTTATAGTGGGATCTTAAAAGTGGTCAAACGGATCCCTATAAATGCATTTTTTGGGTTTTCAATGTAAAATAACTCAACGATTTTTGATCGTAGCTCTTTGTTGCCTTAGTAAACATTGTTTAAAATGTTATTCTCTACGAGATACAAATAATTTTTATTACTGGCCGGCATTTTTTTTTGTGGGTATTTTTTGTTAGAAACATGAATGATCTCCTTTATCTGGGTTATACTGTTTTGATGTATAGAAAAAGGTACCATCCAAAGAGTTTTTAAGCCTTGCTGGCTTAAAACTCTTTGTTGGTACCTTTTTTCTTCTTTCAAAAGGAAAATAATTAAAAATTGAGTTTTGTTTTTATTTTGTTTTTTCTTTAGGTACATAAATATATTTTTTTTATATATTCTGTTTTTAATGAAACCCGGAACTAATATATTCTGTTTTTAACCGCCCGACGCAAAAACAAATGAAAAAAACCCTAAAAAAATATTGTATGTCAGACGCTGTATAGGTTAAAAGTCTTTTGCCTAGCCTTTCGGGAGTGTAATTAACAAAAAATAGTAAACATAACCTAAAATTCTTAAAAACTTTTTATTATTAAAATTTTAACAAGTCTTTTTTTTTTATTCGCAACTGTGATAAAAAACGTCGTACGATACACGTGTGAATTGATCATTCCATCTCGGCTTTTGCCACGCTCGCGTTCCGCTCGCGCGTCATAAACCGCCTCTATGGAATGATCAACTTTCCACACTTGTATCGCAATGTACTATTTTAATTTATATTTTAACTATTTACATTACGTTTAGAATAGCTTTTGACCAGCCGTTTTTTCTCGTAAATCATCATTAATATTGACATAATATTTAGTTGAGTTCGTAATCTGAGGGAAGCACTTTTTGTTCATGAACCTGTAAGTAGGAAAATATATTATTTAGATATAGAGCTAATGCTGAAATTAATAAAACACCAATACTTCCTTCAGTATGGTCTGTCTGACTCTGAAGCACAAAAATCTTACAGTTCTTAGAATCTTTTAGAAAAGTGCGATAAATAAATGAAATAAAATAATAATAAGCTGACGATTCGATTCTATATTATTTTTTATCGACTACTTCACATCACTAAAAATCAACAACAATATTTTCTACCAAAAATTTGACCACGAAAATTGTAAAAACCAAGCGGTTTATTACTTACCAGAAAAATGTGATACCAGAAAGCTTTGTACTTTTGCTTGCGGCATGGTTTCTGCATAATTTCACTGCCCATTTTGTTAATGTAATATTTTATTTGTAATATTTTATGACAGAGGTGATGTCCATGTCACACGCCATGAACGACTATTTGAAGGAAAAGTGTGAATGTGTGTGTGAGCTACAAAATTGTATATCAGCCGGCACCCATATTATGTTTTGATTACTACTCCATCAGGGCGCGGAAAACTTTTTCTTGCTTCATGGTTTTAGATGTTTGGTGTGAAAGCATTTTTTGTTCAACGTAATGCCCGCTATCAATAGGTAAGGACGTTATTTTATGTATAAGTATCTGTTCTGTCCAATGGCCTTTCATATTTAATCATTAATAATATTTGAAAATAAAAAACAAAATTTTATTAGTAAAAATAGATTATTATTTGCATGATGTTGGTGTTTATAAATACTATAACCTCTTATATTATGAATACAAAAATATGGATAGAGGGACAACGGTAGTAAATAATTCTTTTTTACTTTAATTTACAAAAAACCAAAGATGAGATGATGAGGAAGACAAAGATGTTGAAATATGAATTGGACTTAGTTTTAGCTTATTATATTGTTGTGTATTATGTTATATTTGAGTGAAATAAATAAATATAAATATTACTTACCTACATAAGTGCCTTTGCCAAATCAATAAAAAAATATAGCTAAAAACAATGTATCTATTTTGTTATTATAACTTACACGGAACGTTATATAGTATCTATGCGGGAAAATGATAGGCATTCTATATAAACCAAAACCACATCGCGAACGAAGTCGCGGGCAACAGCTAGTTTATAATATAGGTACAGCCAAATTTTATGTGTGGCAGACCCTTGACGACCCAGATGGCACTATGGTCACCATGCCAATTTCGTATCAGAACTCACACATCTAAATGCATAATCATATTTTGCATACTAAAAAACTATTCGTTTAATTGGTTGTTTTTGTTGCTCAAAATTAACCTAAATCACACAAACCGTATATTTGATTTTATATCTTCATGCATCATAATAAAGTTTATTTTACCATTGACTACAAAGTATTTACGACATTTTGTAATCAACCAACAAACTACATTCAATTGACGAAAAAATTCGGCGAATCTACCACAGATGGCGTTATTCTTGGTAAACACAATTATAACCTTTATTTCATACCATTTTAGGTTGATAATGGCGTCAAATTTCAATATTTCTCCTAGTCGACTAGACCAGGGGTAATAAATTTTAAATTACATAATCGATACTGATCGATATCTTAATCGATAAGTTAATTTGGAAAGAATTTCAAGTCATTTTTATCCGTTTGCGTGACGCAAACGAGTGGTAATGTGTTTATCAGTCTATGTATGTATGTTTGTTTGTTTCTTTGAGACCAAACGTGTGGGCCGATTTTGATAAGTGGCATGTCGTTAGATTCGCCATGCCAGCGCTATACTATATATAGATAGATAGCAATTATTACGTCTTTATACAAAACGGCTAAAACGCCGCGCTTCAAATGTTCAATATATCAGAGGCTCTATTATGGTGACTTTCGACGAGTCGTACCCGAATCGTAATACGAATAGGACTTTACCCATTTTGTGTGTGTTTTTATATGAAAAACGAATCACATCGCGACCATCGCGACTATTTCTATGCTGATTGGCTTGATACAAATCAAGATGATCATGACCGGTCGCCATCTTGAAAAGTTTCAATGGAAATTAAACTATCACGTGAGCAAAAAGCTTTAGGTACTAAGTAGGTAGGTAATATTATTTACGAAGGTGAGTTTATTTAATTAATAGTACATTATGAAATAAGTGTGTTAAATTGATCATTACATAGAGGCGGTTTATGACGGTAAAAGCCGAGATGGAATGATCAATATCCACACGTGTATCGTACGACGTTTTTTTATCACAGTTGCGAATAAAAGAAAAGACTTGAAAAGAAAATAATCAATAACAAAATATTTGTGATAAAGTCTATGTTTACTATTTTTTTTAGGCAATATTTTTTTGTTAATTATACTCCCGAAAGGCTAGGCAAAAGACTTTTAACCTATTCAGCCTCGTCTGACATACAATATTTTTTAGGGTTTTTTCCATTTGTTTTTGCGTTGGGAGTTAAATAGGTACAGAATTTAATGGTACGGAAAAAAATATATTTAAATAAAGAAAAAACAAAACTCAATTTTTAATCGTTTTTAAGACGTTATCACGTAAAATTGTCCTTCGTGAACCGACTTTATAGACAACCATTTTAGCTGGAGTAAAAACCCTTTGTTGGTACCTATTACAGACAACCATTTTTGTGTGCATGAATGTGCACAATTTTCTTTTCATTCGCGAAAAAAAGTTAATAAACGTACCGTTTTATACAAAGCACACACACATTATAAATTGGATACGCTGTAGGTTTAAGGTATCTTAATCCTTTTGCTGATATAAACAAATCGTCGTCTAAAAAATGCTGAGAGCATATGGTGCTTGATTTAGTTGGAAACCAATGTACTCTACCCGTTGCATTTATCCATTTCTCCTTCACAGTAGCGTCTTTGGGAAACCTAAAAAAAACAACGATGGTGGTTGTGCAAACAAGTGTATTTAACTGTTTTGCATTCGGTCTACAAAAAAAACGTCTAAGAATCGTCAATCGTCGTCTAACAACTAACAATTTAAAAAATCTAGAGAAAAGTTGGTCTAATTGTTACAAAATCGAATCGATCTGAAATCTAACTGTAACGTCAAAAAAAATAGCATGATCGCGACGCGATTCTGTTTTCATTTAATATCACAAAAAAAAACACACCAAATAGGTAAAATTCAATTTGTGTTACGGTTCAGGTATGATTTGTCGGAAGTGGCCATATTAGACCCCAAGAATCTACTGGAACAATTTGCAACCTTTGCAATTGTATACGAATTTTGTTACAAAGAATCGATTACAGGATCGAATATGGAAAATCCGATTTTTAATTCAACCCCACACTGCCTACTTCACTAATTGAGAACCGAGATGATATAATCAAACAAAAATAAACTTTATTGTCAATAGATAAGAGTTATTTTACCTTGAATTTTTAGTAAATTACGCTAACCTAAAATAATTTTCTATTTTATTAGAAAAAAATATGAAATAGTACTTACCGATGATACGAAATACCTCCTTTCGAAAGGGATTTTCTTTTGCTATCATTTTTACACTCCAAAATGGAACAGTACGGCATATTTTCGGATTTTCGATAACGGCACAAAACTGCAGACTGAATCGCGACTTAGCTCTAGTGCGCGCAACTGCGCGTAGTTTATAAACGCTTGCCACGCCCACATACCACTTCTACTTATTTATTTGTTCTGTGATGCCAGACTGCCAAACACAGGGTTGCGGGTTAGATTCTTGCCACAAACAAGTATTTATGCTTAGATATTTGTCTGTGGTCTGGTTTTTTTATGTATTATAAGTATACTAGCGACCCGCCCCGGCTTCGCACGGCTATATTGTGCATGTATTTTACATATAAACCTTCCTCTTTAACCACTCTATCTATTAAAAAAAACCGCATCAAAATCCGTTGCGTAGTTTTAAAGATTTAAGCATACATAGGGATATAGGGACAGAGAAAGGGACTTTGTTTTATACTATGTAGTGATAGTGATATTTACAAAAGAAAAGTATATAAGTAGTATATCCGTTGTCCAGCACCCATAACACAAGTCTAGTTACTTAGCTTGGGGCTAGGTGGTGACGTGTGGAATTTATTATTATACCGTGTTTGGGTCAATTTTATATGCGGCCAAAGTATAAGAATAACATTGTATGATTAGTCACACAACTATATCTACTTACATACCCGTATATCAATATTATTTTAACCGACATCACAAAACAGTAGGAGGTTCTCAATTCGATTGCACTTATATTTTAGTGTATCAGTCTAAAAATTAATCGCTTATTTTATTCATCTTTTTTCGTTAATTTGAATTAAAAGTCACGAATCGTTAGGGTAGAAGTTATCTCTGGAAATTGAAATTGAAAACCCCGGATCATGTTGCCTTTCGAATTAATTAATACTTTTATTGATAAAGGTAACGAGTTGTACAATTACTAGGATATTGAATTAATCATCCACAAAAATTAAACGTAAAAAAAAAATACATTGAAAAAATGTCTTCCGAGAATTTAAAAAAGGCTCTCGCAGACTACTGACTCTTTATCACTGTTTTACCACTTATAAATTAGTTATTATGATTAGTAATTATTAACTTTTGAACGCCAGTATTTTAAAACTTATCACAACACCAACCCAAGTACTAACAGTTGCTATTGGTAGTTTCATTAAATTAGTAGTTTAAATACACAAAACATAGTGGAAAGGCAATAAATTTTTAAGCCTTAAGAGTAAACGACGTCTCAGCCAAGCTGACTAATTGATACTTATGTCACTGGCGTTCAAAAGATTAAATTAAATGACAATACATCAAAATTAAATCGCCATTAATCAAATAAACCGCCCCTGATCACTCGGTGCAAAGGAGGATTATCTGGTCTTACTAATTGCATTACCTCTCTGAATGGCGATGGCTAACCTTATAAATTAATTCAATTTTTATAGAGATTTTTAGCGCACGGAAATACGTACTCAGTTCTACGGTATTTATATAAAACTATACAAATTGAATAAATTTGTATCAACATCTAATTTGTATTCAAAATAAATCAACGTTCTAACTGATTTTATATATTAGATCTCGCAATTTTTCACTTTTTTTATCAAATTAAGTAATTCATACACAGGAAAGAATACGTCTGAATATAAAAACACGGGTTTTATCACGATGTTTTCATTTAAAAAACAATTAGTACAAAAATATAGGCGATTTTTTTTGCAATATTAACACGTTCAATTCTTGACTTTGCTACCTGATAACTCTCCAAGCCAAAAGCCATAATTGCACATCGTTCATAACTATGTTAGAGGAACGCGCTGCGTAATTCTCAGCTTTTATAAAATCACGAAGGTCTGCCAGTAGAAGAGATCTTGGTCCATAATGTTCAAGTTAATAAGTCAGTGATCCGAAATCTAAATGAAAATGTCGATTTACATCCTGTGATCGATGATGATGACCAAAGATTTCAAATCTTAAAGGCTCATTTTTTTCTATTTTTCCAATTCCAATTTCATTTCCGTCTACGATTGAATATCTATTTGTTAGCGAAGAATTGAAAAGGTTCCGCTACTAACGAATACCATTTACAACCGAATTACGTTCGTTAGAAATCGGAATCATACCTTGTGTGAAAATGTGACATGGTTTTGGTCTACTGGGTCAATCTAGGTACCTACGTAAAAAGTAATTTATTGATGTCATAGAGTACCTGGAAGTATTTGGGGGAGGCCTATGTTCAGCAGTGGACGTCTTAATGTAATCATGGCTAATCATGATAGACTCTAAAAAACTATTTTACAGATTAGGTACCATCAGCCAGAGCTGCGCGGTCCCACCTTAAGGTTGATTATCCTGTGCAGGGCCCTATTGTTTCTCCAGCTTCTTAATTTTTGTTGACCAATATGGGAAAGGCGCATTGTTTTTTTTCAAACGTCTACATTCCTTAAAGCGTTTTTTGTATGCTTTTTATGCCAAATGTGTTGTTTGAAACAATAGACTTTGACAATAAAAAAGGGTACTGGACCCTAATTGGCAAACAAAAAAAAGGGCGGGATTTCGTAGGTTGCACTACTCCCGAAGGAAAGTGTTCATGGATTGGGACCGCACAGCTCTGGCCGATGTACCTACCTATATTTCGTTTATTATTATTGCCTGTGATCAAAAAAAGATTAAGTAATTAGTAAAAATAACGTGAGATTAGGTCAGTAATGTATATATTTTTTTAGTTAAAATTAGATATACATTGTACATGAAAATCTTTGAGTATTTTTTTTCTGAGAAGCACTATAATATGTTATTGAAGTCTAAAAGGAAAGTCTAATTGCGTTATAATATTTCTAGACAGGTATAAATAATAACACAAAAATATTGATAAAGGTCCATTGAGATAGAAGTTATAATAAAAAGACCCTTTAAAAAATATTTTCTTTGTCTGATCAATTTTCAGGGTAAAGTCTAATCACCTCTGCTCAAATTTCATCTCTAAATAATGTTCACCGTTTGTAAACTTCATTTGTAACTTGATACGGCTGAAAAAAACTTTTATTTATCGACCTTTGTAAGACAGATCGAATTACCTCAATTTTATTGCAAACACTTTGTAGGGTTTCAACAAAATGAAATAGAATTTAAATGAAACGGTTTTGATTTGCGATTTAGAGAGGCGAGACGGTTTGTTTTTGTATCAGACCTCTTTTAAAGAGATTTGTAGACGTATTTATTAACGGCGAAGAGGTTAATAAAAATAAAATCTATATTGTCATTCAAATTGTTTTTTTTAAGTAATAGCACTTAACGTTATCACTACATAGTATAAAACAAAGTCACTTTTTCTGTCCCTATTTCCCTTTGTACGCTTAGATCTTTAAAACTACGCATAATATAATAAACAACAAAAATATTGATGCATGAAGAAAATTCTTATAGAATTTAGAAAGGTGAATTGTGTTATGAATTAGTTAAACCTAGCCAGCAATTTTTTTGTGAAATTTCCATGTCTAGGTTACAGAGCGAGAAAAGTTCTGCCAGCGAAGATATAGGTATGGATAAAACAAAGGCACAGTCAGTAGCAAGTTAAAACATTTGCTTTAAGTTTAGCCGCTGATTCTGTTTCGATACGATCTTAGTATGCTCCCATTAAGTAGTCAAAGCTTTCCTTTCTATTCAAAAAGTTAGGAAAAATATTGAGAGTCTCTACTAAAGTCAAGTTTATATTAATTGTAACACATTTAAAATGAATAAATCAACCATGTCTTTAGAAAAGAACAGAACTCAACTCCATACCAAACAATGCGACAAATTAAAAAATATATAAAACTAGCTTTTGCTCGCGACTTCGTCCGCGTAGAAGTCGAAAATAGACCAAGGAATCGCGTTATCCCATACAGACCCCCCCGGGGTAGAATTTCGGAAAATCCTTTCTTATCAGATGCCTACGTCATACAAAGAACACACCCTCCAAGTTTCAGGTCTCTACGATCAGCGGTTTGTGCGTTACCAACACAAAAATATCATAATAGTTAATGTTGCCAATACTTTCCATATTGACCCGTTGCTATAATATAAAATAACTAGGTAAGTACAGACACATGGTACATGCATTACTTCAGTCGACAGAAGTAGATAAGTAGGTTAAAAGCGACTTAGCGTTTGAACTCGAGCTGAGAAAAGATCCATTATGTGTGAACACTTTATCCATAGTAGAAACATCTTTGTTTTATCCCTTTCATTTGAAACAGAATTCATTCAGACTTGATCCTTTTACTCGGTTGTTATAGAGGATTTGTTTTACTTTTGTGACATAAATATGATCGTTGAATTAATAATAAATATATTATAAAATAAACATTGCAGGACATTTCACAAACAAAGTCGCTTTCTTCGTCCCTATTTCCCTATATCCCTATGTATGCTTATATCTTTAAAACTACGCAACGGATTTTGATGCGGTTTTTTAATAGATAGAGTGATTCAAGAGGAAGGTTTAAATGTATAATACATGTATAATATAGCCGTGCGAAGCGGGGGAGGGTCGCTAGTATTATAATAAATAGAAACAAGCCGACCACAAACAAATATCTACGCATGAGGCAGGAATCGAATCCGCAACCCTGTGTTTGGCAGTCCGGCATGGTGACCATTGTACCAACTAGGTCGTCTTATTAATTTAATAATAAAAAAATAATAATACTCTAAGATTATACATTCAGCAACCTGCTATATTTATACCTTCACTGCCTGGAGCTAACGCCATTGTATCCCTTGTGGTAGGATATGCAAAAGCAAGTTCGATCGTGCGAGCCACATTAGAGCTCATAATAGAAATAAAAATTATAAAATGAATAGAATAGAAAATAAGTTGCCGGCATTGAAATCAGTAAGGAGGATTAATTATAACTAATTAATTATGGTAAAAATTGAAATTATTTTGCAATTTTTACCTTAAAATGCTCCCGTATCTAACTCCTGTTAGATGGCATTATGAGCTTCAGTTGTGAATTAAAAGGAAGATCTCTCTAATTGTACCAGGTGATGTTCAGCTCTCGTATAGCTCAGTTGGTCAGTTTTAAAGAATGTTTTCAACTTCTTGATTTCACTGGTGATGTTTTGAACTCTTTATAAAATAACACCATCTCTTACTTCTAAGGTATGGTTTCATTACGGAGAGATTAGCTAAAATTTGGAAGGTTGACTAGTGCAGTAAGCAGTGAGTACTGTAAATACGAAAGCTTCTTGTAAATATTTGTTCACTGTTCTGTTTACTCCATTGATCGTGTAAATTAAAACGGGTCTTTTAACAGTTCAACTATACAGGCAGCGGTCAGCGTGTTAGAAAGCCATAGCAAATTCGTACAGCAAGAGAATGACACCAGTTGCCTGCGTCCATCTTTTCTGATATTATTTGAGAGTCTTCAAGTCATGAGTGAACATCTTGTAGGAAAGCGTGCTACATTTTAAGACGAATTATGACCAGTATGGTATGACCAGAAGCGCGATAGAGGTGTCTTAGAAACAGTTTTTGTGTATCAACCACTCAAATCCATAGAATGATATTCCTACTGTCGTAAAGGTGAAGAAATGCTTTGTATTGTTATATACTTCGAAACACGATTAAAGTGATTTGCCTCGACAGAAAAAAAATGTGAAATTCCTAAAAAAATCGTCCTTTTTCGAGCTTTTTTAATTTTACAGCGATTGTAAAGTACAAAACAAGTAAGTACAACATTTATATTTTCATAAACTTTACATCAAATCCCATAAGGTAGTACAGATGGGTTTTCACTAAAATAGATGTGAGTCTTTTAATTACATTATACAGTTAAAACGCCCATTTCGCGGCGCGCGGGGGAAACGGGATAGGGGTTTTCAGGTCCTTTTTGACCTTAAACCACATCGCAACCCGCCGCCAGACAGGTGTGATGATGTTCAATGGCTGACCTATAATTTGAAGTAAAACGTAATATTTATTACTAGCGACCCGTCCTGGCTTCGCACGGCTATATTATGCATGTATTATACATATAAACCTTACCCTTAAATCACTCTATCTATTAAAAAAAACCGCATCAAAATCCGTTCCGTAATTTTAAAGATTTAAGCATACAACGGGATATAGGGACTGAGAAAGCGACTTTGTTTTATACTATGTAGTGATAGTGATTCTAATTTTAGAAGTCGTTTCTAATACATTATAAGTATTAGGTAACAGCAAGTAGGTATGTAGGTAATATGTCTATATATTAGTAGGATCAGAATCTAATCTAAATTCAATGCAATAGCAATAAAAAATCCCCGAAATCCATTGAGACACAGCCGGCAGTAAAACTAATACTAAACTGAGTTATACCTAAGCTGGAGCTTTCCTAAGGGATGTTTAAACTAAATGATGACTTTTGGGCATCAAATTGAAAAAGTCTCGTGTTTTTATGGCTTATGTGACACGAAATAGTTGAAATCACTCCGCAACATAAAATACCTATTAGCTTAGACACAAAATAACAGGGGCAAGTCTGCTAACACAATTGTGTTTCAATAGAGTGTCGATAGAATCGTAATAGACATTTAATGTCAAAAATATGACATTACATGTCAAATTGATATTCTTCTAATGTTAACTATTCTATCGGAATATTCTGACACACCACTGACTCACTTTGGTATTCTGCTCTAGAATCTTGGCTCAATGGAATCTCGATAGTTGTCAAAACGGTATATTGCTTAGCAACATATACCATATTGCTAGGCAACACCTGCAACGCATCTATTACCATTCCAGTGAGACTCCATAGTGATTCTATTGCGATGTTATTAAAAATTTAACAGAATACCAAATAAAATCACAATCTCGATATAATATCAATAGAGTCTCGATATAATGACAATGGTAAATCCATTAATGCAAAATAGCAGAATAAGACCCATCCGAGACTAGTGGCATAGAATGGGTCATTGTCACGCGGGGCGGAGTCATAATTTGCCGCCTTTCAGACGTCATAAAAATAATGTTTGTGTTGGTAAGAGAAAAAACGTAACGATATGAAAGATTTGAGCAAACAAAATTAATTTAAAACCATGTACGGTTGCGAGGCAACTTGTGATTTGCAACAACTGTATTGGGCGGAAGGGCAATTTAATATGTGCAAGTGGGTAAGAGCTAACTTCTTGAAAAGTTATTTTCTGACTGACCGCATAAAATAATTTTCCCAATTTTGCCGCCCTCCTAACGCTACTGTCCGAGATCGAGAAATGTCACAATGCCGTGGTTATATCCAAAATCTTATGTTAGTAGTAGCAAACATTCCTTACGTGACATAGATGAATAGTAGGTATCATTGGATTTTGGAAACACTTACCAACGAGACATTCTTCATTATACTTTACTTTATTTAATTTTGAGACTTAAGAACATTATTATAAATACTAGCGACCCGCTCCGGCTTCGCACGGCTATATTATGCATGTATTATACATATAAACCTTCCTCTTGAATCACTCTATCTATTAAAAAAACCGCATTAAAATCCGTTGCGTAGTTTTAAAGATCTAAGCATACAAAGGGAAATAGGGGCATAGGGACGGCGAAAAGTGACTTTATTTTATACTATGTAGTGAAGTGAAGTGATGATAAGTTTTAAATTGTTCCAAAATAAGTTGATAGTGTGATGCATGCATGGGAGAAAAATAAACGAAATATTTTTTTTATTTTTATTATTCTGTACAATAATTGTTGAATAGTATTTTTAATTTCCTCGCGGAGAGCGGAGTCAAAAAAAAATCTAAAGGTAAAAAAGAAAAACACTCATCAGGAGTTTTAGGTCGTAGTCGATACTAAGAAACCAAATCCATATTATAAAGGTAGAAAGGGCTGTTCAAGTTTGTAGTTTATAGTAACTATTATGTATTCTGTGTTTGTAGGAAATGCATACCCCTGTTCTAGAGAGTTTGTGTTATATTTGTGTTTGTGTGTATGATTGTTACTCCTTCATGCAAACACCACTGAACCGATTGCGATGGTCCTCGGTATGTAGATAGCTAGAGACCTGACTTAACACATAGGCTACTTTTTATCTCAATATTCCAACGGGATCGAAAGTTACACGGGTGAAACCGCGGAGCGCTGCTATACTAAAATAAAATCATTAAACTACTTATTCTGTTTCTATACAAATGATTAGGTACAACCATCCGCCGCCATCTCAAGTGCAAATGGGAGTTCTTTCATCGCAATGAAATTAATTATTTAGGAGTTCGATTCCGGAGGAAATTGGCGACGAATGGTCTCGTTTCTCGACACGAATACTTGTTGGAATACCTATTCTATCGAGATAAAGTCATTTTAGAGTCTACGTTCATAGTATCGCTACGTGAAATAAAAGTTTTTAAATCATGGAATCAGATTAAGGTCATGCTATCTATCGCTCTGGAAGTCTTTGGGGGGGTTTATGTTCAGCAGTATTGGCAAACGTATTGTAGGACGACATACGCAAAGCGGTGGGCATTGACTGGATATAGGAGGGCCTAAGATCGGGCTCAGTGGCGCATCTTGAGAGAGGCCTACATCCAGCAGTGGACTGACCCCGGCTGAATATGATGATGATGAATCGAGATTTAATGTTGAACGTATACCATAAGTTTTTTTAACGCAAAAAAGACTACCCACTAATCTCTCAACTTAGTCTAGTGAAAAGAACTTAATACGTCTGCTGAAGCAAACTTCATCGTTTTCATCGCGATGTTTTTCTACACCGTACATTTTTTGTAAGACACAGACGGCCGGTATTCGAACCCACGACCTTCGGAATTAAAGTCGAGGTATCTACCACTAGGCCAACACCGCTCTTAGGTACTAGGTCTATCATAATCACTAGGTACATAGTATAAACAAAGTCGCTTCCCGCTGTCTGTCCATATGTATGCTTAGATTTTTCAAAATACGCAATGGATATTGATGCAGTTTTTTTAAATAAATATAGTGATTCAAGAGAATATTTATATGCATAATATTTGTATATAGTCGCTAGTGTAGTTATAAATAAAAGCGAGATAAACCTAGGTAAATTGCCATAAACATAAAAATGATAGGCATAAAGTTTGTAGATAAACTATAGTATACCTAAGATTCACTAAAAATACCAAACCCTCCTTTCCACATTTCCTTATCATAAATTCGTAAGTATTCAGCCAGCTTATCTGTATCTTTTTGGAAAGTTCAACGTTCAAAAGGAACTCTACTCGCATACCTAATTCTAGAATTCTACGTAGTATTGACGTATTTGTGACATGTAAAGGTTGCTATTTAGGAAACTGTTTAATTTCTTTTTTTTAATCAGTACATTTATTTTAAATAAGTAAAAAATATTCTATCAAAATCATCAAAATTATAAAAAAAAACTAAAATCTAACGTCCCCGAAAGGCTGGCAACACCAACATTTCCTCTCTGTAAGGGACTAGTCTAGTATGAAAAACAATTCTCTTTGCCTTTTATCGATATACAAAAATAAAAAATTGTTGGACCTTTATTTTGTTATCGATTACTTTCAAATCAATTTTTTAGCAACATGTATAGATCTAAAATTCAAAGTCCTGACTGATATTTATATGAACACACAGCTCAAATCAGGATACGGATTGGACTAAAGTATACATTTAATTTCAAGTATTAACCCACATAATTTAGATATTTGATTAAAATTTACTTACTTTTAAAAATTATTCTTCCGGTGAGTTTTCTACGGCTATGGTGACCATGCTCTACCGAATCAAACTTAATGCACTGTATACTTATATCTAAGTACTTCTACCCAGGTCATTATTCTCAAACCCTTCATACTGAATGCCAAAGAAGAGGGATGCCCCTTTTCGTATCCCTTTTACGTAATTTATTTAGTTACTACCCCCATTACGTAGTTCTTAATTGACGATGGTAGAGCTCCCACATCCTTTAACATGAATCGTTAAAGTTTCAACCAAACGTAACATATTGAGTATAATTGCAAAATCTCGATTTTATTGAATATAAATTTGTCCATACATTTTTTACACAATTTAGGACTCGATTTTAGCTTTTTGTAAAACAAGTGTGGAGTAAATCTTGGTTTAGTAAAATTTAGATTTTGTTGCAAATGGTTCTTTGATAAAATACAACTGGACTTGGCATAAACAGCCAATATGCGAACCGAGACAGCTTAAAGCTAAGGATACACGACGACACTTGACACTAGACACTTGATGTCTACATCGAGTGTCTACGTGTGTCCACCGCCGCGACATCAAAAATTGCTACAGTGGTGGAAGCTATCGACACTAGTGTCGACATTTGTATCGAGTGTCAGTGTCGTCATGTATCCTTAGCATAAACCAGTATTTCTGCTGTCTACGTCACGTTGTTTGTTATGCCTTTACCTGCACAACATTTTCATATTTGAACAGAAACAATAATACTATTTTAAAATATCTGTCTCACGTCACGTTTGGGCCGCCCAAAAGATGGCACACGTGAAGGCCTGTTCCTACAACCCTAACAGGGTTGTAGGAACAGGCCTTCAACCCTAACACTGTTCTGCAGACAAGCTCAACAAAAAAAAGATGACGCGGTTACCGTGGCTAAGTTTTGGGAGAGCATTTGATCAAAGTTAACAACTTGTGTTATGGCCCCAGATCAGAATATCGTAAAGTCCTGAACGGAATATTAAACAACTTCAATTGGTCCTAATGATTTGATACAAATACTTTGCGGCTCGCTCGAGGGTAAAAGTAAACTTTGTAACTTACAGTTTGAAGTCTACGTTTTCAAAGTTTGAGAACTTGCTTTAGTTTTGAATTTGAATAGAGCGTCTTAAGTAAGTAAGGTGTTTTTAAGAAACTCTCGTGTCTTGTTACTATGTTTAGATCGTTTTTTGTTTCTGTTTCGAAATTTTTGTTTTATCGTTTGATCGCGAGTCAAATATATGTTTAGGATTCCGTACCCAAAGGGTAAAAACAGGACCTATTACTAAGACTTCACTGTCTATCTGTCAGTCTATCTGCCAACAGGCTTTATCTCATGAACCGTGATATCTAGATAGTTGAATTTTTTACAGATTTCTGTTATATTTATTTCTGTTATAAAGATAGGTAGGTAAGTATTTATATTCAAATAAAATTGTAATTATTTTTCTTGTAACGCTCCGTTTTACGTTCCCAATAGGTCCAGTTGTTTCAGGGCGTAACAAAAATTCAAAAAATAATTAAATACTAAACTAAAAAACCCGAATGTTAAGGAACTTAAAAGTATGAACAAGCTTAGATACTAAACCTTAGAAAGTCTAAATCAGGTAATATTTTCAATAACTAATTTGAATTTAAAAACCCGAGCAAAACCACGGGGCGTAGCTAACAAAGACTTAAGACTAACAAAGTTAATTTATAATTACAAACTTAAAATTAATGGGTAATAAAAGCTTTCAGACTTCAAAATAACATCTTTTAGCTAATAATTATTAGAAATCTTAATATATATAAATCTCGTGTCACAATGTTTGTCCTCAATGGACTCCTAAACCACTTAATCGATTATAATAAAATTCGCACACCATGTGCAGTTCGATCCAACTTGAGAGATAGGATAGCTTACATCTTAATTTATCCCGATATTCCCACGGGATCGGGAGTTACGCGGGTGAAACCGCGGAGCGCAGCTAGTTGTTATATACGTTTATACTAAGTATTTAAGAGCATGGCCGTAATGTCTAAATGGTAACAAGATTTATTAAACAAAGGAGGTTCTAAATTAAACAAAGGAGGTTCTAAATTCGATCCTTGTCTTAAAAAACTGGTTTGTCTAGGTTCAAAATTTTTACTAACCATAAATTGTGCAGTAAGGCGTATGATACTTCGTCTTACCCTAATGACAAGAACCCATGGACGTGACTTTAGACCTTTATGAGTATGATCACTAAAAACCCCCCATGAGTTTCTTGTACCTTCATCTCATTGGTGGGCGCGTTCCGAAGGCACACAGCCTAACTTAGTTTTCCCATACAATGCACTGTAGGAACGGTAGGCTGCATAATTGCAGACCCACCGTAGAGTTCCAAAACGGCTGTTATAAATGTTTTCAACACAAGCAATATTCTAGGCACCTGCTTTAGGTGAAGTTTAAAATCTTCTAACTCATCAATTAACCCAGATACAGCGACAGACCTTTTAAAAGATCCGAAAAATGTAATAAAACTACCCCCATATTTTTTAAATATTGACTTAATTTCTATTATTTTTTTTACGCCATGTTGATTCAGATTATATTGAAGTTTGATTGAGTACACGTATTTTCTGTGTTTTGATCTTACAATATTGTTTTTTTAGTGTTTTAGTGCTTATTGGATTTTTTATTAGACATTAATAGCGAAAGGTAAGCGAATATTATATTATGTGTAAGTTAATTGTAAAATTGTTATCGCAATTTGTATTATTTAATATGTTAGCTTTCAATAAAAGTTAAAATCTTTTTTCGTTATCAAAAAATTAGGTACTTTATTTACGTTTTAAATTGATGACCTTTTAAAAGGTCCGTCGTAAGATGGGAGTTACAAATATTGTCTTTTTCTTTTCTAGATCAAGACTTTCCAAATCTCTTAGAGATCGATTCTCGTTTATTATGACTCACATTCATTGCTGCGATACCATAACCATGTTGTTCCATACCATTATTAGCAAAATTAGGCTATGTTCGATCATTATCAGGGAAAATCATCGCCAATTCCTAATGAGTATACATACTTCGGCGTCGGAGGAAGCTTTGCTGACGTTCTGCAATCTCTACAGCCTGAATTGCCATTTCATTTGTTAATCGACAACTATTTCTCAGCGATACCTTTGTTTCATGAACTTGGTAAAAGGGGCCTGAAAGCGACTGGTACCATTCGCCAGAAAAGGACGTCCAAGTGTCCTCTCAAGAGTAACAAAGACTTCAAGAAAACCTACAGAGGTGCGTTCCAATATCAGTCCAGTTTACCAGAGCACATCTTGGTATGTAAGTGGAACGATAATAGCGTCGTCACGGTAGCTTCGAACGTTGAATCTGTTGAGCCCTTGTTGAAAATAACACGATTTTCTCAACAACAGAAAAAAAATGTTTTTATTGACCAACCTGCTGCTATAAAGCATTACAATAAAAATATGGGGGGAGAAGACAGGTCGGATCAGAATATCGGCCTATATCGTACATCTATTAGGGGCAAGAAATGGTATCTTCCTTTGTTTAGCCACTGCTTAGGTATGGCTGTCCATAATGTGTGGCAGTTATACAAACGAGATGGAGGAGAGCTTGATCACCTAAGTTTCCGAAGATCTTTGGCAAGAGGTTTCCTTGAAACATATAAGGTGGATAAGAGAGGGCCGTGGTGCCTTACGCCGAGTTCCCATTGAGAATCGTCTCGTAATGATGAAGTAGATCACATGGTTGAATATAAAACTCCTCAACTAAGATGCAAACTGTGCAAGAAGAATAGTTCATTTATTTGTAAGAAATGTAAAGTATACTTACACCCAAAGACCTGTTATTTGGCATATCATACTGAAAATTAATATAAATTATTTGTAAACCTAGTCTAAAACGTTAATCTTGATAAATAAAAATCATTTTCTCAAATTCATATTGTTTCCCTTTTATGCAATGTATAGTACCCCAAATTGCGACGGACCTTTTAAAAGGTCACCATTTTCCGGCTTTCCCAGGGAAATAAGATTTTTTTTATGATTTTTCCCAGTTATTATAGGTTAATTGGAGATACATATCTAAAAATCATAATAATCGAATACCAAAAATAGTTTCAGGGTTAACTGGGTTAATCAAACAAAAATTATAAGAATGCAAACATTCCTATAATAGTAATTTTGTGAATCTAAATTAATAAAAAAAATGAATTTTGCTACTAGGGCAAGTAGCACTCATCTGGTCATTATATTATAACCAAGAGTTCCACAACATCCGCGATGATTAGGACGGCCCAATTTCAAGACCTGAAAAAAGTTAGAGAAAAAAACTCTGAAAACTAGCAAGCACTACATGATGATGTTTGCGATGTATTAGGAATAAGTTTAGTTTATTTGTTTATTTTTTGTTTAGCACTATTCTATTGTAATTTCACTTTTCCAGTTTATTAAGCAATGTTGTTAAAGAAGAGCGGGTCTACCTGGCACAGGTATTTTTATACCTAAAAGGTAGTCCCAACCTCAATATCATAAGGACTTTTCGGTAATGAAATAAACTATTTATTATTATTACCGTGACCTATGGTTTCATTACGGTCTTGGGGGTCTTCAAGTCGCGAGTGATTAGGTATCTTCTAGGAAATTGTGCTACATCTTAAGCCGCATCGTCACCTACCATCAGGTATGTGTGATAGTGGTTAAACGCTAACCTATCTATTACTATCTTCTCTATACATATAAAATCCTTTGTCCTGACTGACGGATCAACGCACAGCCTAAACCGCTGATCGTAGAGACCTGAAACTTGGAGGGTGTGTTCTTTGTATGACGTAGGTATCCGATTAGAAAAGATTTTTCGAAATTCTACCCCTAAGGGGGTGAAAAAGGGGGGCAAAGTTTGTATGGGACAAAGTGATTCCTTGGTTCAATATACTTCAAATGTTCGACATCTACGCAGACGATGTCGCGGTTAAAAGCTAGTAATAATCTATAAACTCTATACCAACATTTTAAACCGAAAATATTTATTTGTTTTTTCGGAAACTACTGGACTGATTTTGATAAAACTTTGTATGAGGATACATTGATTTATTGGGAGTAACTTATGCAAATTTTTATTTTTTAGGATTGGTCCTAAAAAATAAAAAGTTGCATAAGTTACTCCTCATACAAAGTTTTATCAAGTTTTAGCAGCTCTTCGCGGTTTCACCCGCGTAACTTCCAAAAGTTACGCTGGTGAAACCGCGAAGAGCTGCTAGTTATTAATAAAAACAGTTTCCTTCACCCCTGGAGCAAAGACCTAGGTCTTTAATTACCTTCACTCATTCCTGCTTATCTTTAAAATTGGAACTTAATTCAGTGAGTTTAAGTAAAGAGACTGCTGTGACGAGGGTCAGATTGGCTCGGCATCGCTCACGTCAACTTGTCACTTGATAATCCGAGAATTGTCTACTCTTGGTCATTCCACTTTCATGCGTCCAACCTTCAACTAAAAAATCACGGAAAAAAGAACCTTAAACTATTGGAGTAAGGTTCCAGAAAGTTTACCCGAGTAATATGAAAACTTGGTGTTTGAAGAGCAACGTCAGTTAATGAATAGTGATGTAATTGAGCGTCGATGGTAATTTATAGCATTATCTATATATAGATTAATCATTTCAAAGATCCGTCAATATTCGATGTGCCAAAATTCTTATTCGTAGAATTTTCTCCTCTCCTCGAAAAAATTAAAAAAAAAACTAAAGCTCTGACTCGCTTTTTCTGAAGATACGTTAATAAGTTTGGAAAAAATACATTTTAATTCGATAATTTGAATTGTCTTTCGGAAACAGATGATGACATCACTATTAGGTACATTGTAATGTGTGGAGCGAAGGTTTTAGTGAAAGACTTGACTTCCAGGTAATAACTGTTTTAATGTGGCATTAATATGCCCTTATATACTACTTAATGCTAGAGGTAATGACGGAGTTTGTACCTTATTGTTTGATGTTTTGTTTACAATTAATAAATGTTACTTATATCGTTGCGGTGCCATGTTTGGTATATCTTATTAACTTACAAAATTGATAAGAATTAACTAATATGGTTATCTAGGAATGGATCATATTACTGAAATACAATATTCATCTGTTTATTTTAAATTATAAGTATTCTATCATCGTGGGTGGTATTGCAGGTACATAGTAACTATTGCTTAAACTATGATGGCGTCGTCATTACACTACACATCTTAGAAAGCTCACTCCATTAAATTTTTGTATTTATCCGGTAAAACATACCGAAGGAAGTACTTACCTATGACATCACAGTTGTGACCGTTGCATTTCGTGTCTTGTAATCAACAGACAAATACCCGAAAACTTATTTTGCAAAAGTAATAAAACATTTGCAAGACATTTTAATGCAAAAAAGTATTATGTATTGTAACCTATTAGCTACAAATTTCTAACATACTTAATTAATATTTAAACATCCAAGTTCTAGTTAGAACCAAACTAAATCCCTCCCTACCCATAGCTTTATATAAACGAATAAAATTTAGTCCTTAAGTTAAATTAGGTCCATACATAGTAAACTTTCTTACTGAGGCCATAAACTTACGAATATTAAAACAGTACTCAAGAGAGACTAGTAAAACATAACAAGGTATCCAGACAGAGTTGGTATAACATAAAATATACCCAATTATTTCAAAACCAAACTAGAAATCGACCACAGCGGATTGCGGTTCTCATCTCCGAGGAGACAATTTAGTTGTAAAATCCAGGTTCTGAAACAGCGACGCGACGTCTAGTTCGCCTAACCTTTCTAACTCTTAATTAACTCGTTTTATGGTTTGATACCTATTTTACCGCAAATTTTCCTAGATAACACGAAATTTGGGTATGTATATTCTCATGAAAGCTATATTTTCTTAGAATCATAAAAGTTAGTAACAATATAATTTAACCTGTTTCTAACCAAATAAAATTAGACGCTTTATTTTCATAATGTTTACACACATTTTTTTTTAAATATTAGAAAGTTTTCTATGGGAAGAGGCTTTTTTTGCGCTGCCATCTTTGCAAGACAAACAAACAAAAACAGTGTGTGTGTCAGCTCCGACGCACGATTGGAGTTTACCTACTTTAGACCGATTGTCTGAACAGACACAATTTAACGGAAGGGAATGCAATTTTTTTTCGAGTTACTGAGGATTTTGACTTAACAAAGTTCGAGTTACCGAGAATCCACTGTATAATATACCTATTTTTATTTTTTGCCAAAAATTTGAAAAAACTAATTGAAGATAAAAAATTTCGAAACTATATACCTACAACTATTTTTTTTTTTTTTTTGCAACAAAAACAAAAATTCAATATGTAACTAATTCGTTTACATACAATAATTAATGATACATGTAAATTGTTTAAAGATGCTAAAAAATAATAACTTTTTGAAATTTTCGATTTGGCGTGGAATACGCCAAATCTAAATAAATATCCATTGTCCATATTAAATTAAATATCTAATTATATGCATAGCTCATTTTATATTTATATAAACTATATTAATAATTATATATCTAATAAATACAAAGCACACATGTTCATATATACAATACATACAATATGTCGGTTAAACACAAGACGTATACAAGCTAGTCACACACACATTGAAAAGTGAAAGGTGCGCAGAATAGGTTGCGCACCAAAAACGTAACGAGGTCATTCATCAGTAGATTTTAGTCCTTACATTTTTCTCATACCGGCGCCTTATATATGAAAATCGATTCTTAAGGAGTAAACTCCAAAAATGTTTAGATAAAATGGGGTGTCAATTCTAATATGACACCACCAAACATATTTTGTTTGTCTTAACCTGTGCAGGATTGGATTTGGATAAAAACACGCGCAAAAAAGAATGCCGATATTTTCTAATTATTTTAATTAAATATGTAGGTACTAATAGGTATTATCGGCAACTGAATACGGCTTTGTCACCCGCATGTTGGAGACGTATAATCTTTTAAGCCGCAATCGTAAACTTATTGTTTGCATGGCAATTTACTTTATTAAGTCTTCAACGCCTCTTCTTTCTCAAACATTTACTTCAATTTATTTTATGGCGTTAATAGCATGCTAGTATTAAAATATTTATTATTAAGCTTCGAACATACAGAAGTGATTAATCGCCAACGAACTTGCGACCATTTGCGCTGGTTTGAACAAAGCCTTAAATATATTTTATTCTGGAATATTACTGTTATAGACAAACAATTACAATAATAAATCGCGAATAATATAAATCTAATAATGCAAAAATATCAAGCCGATACACTAGTCCCTACCCACGTATCCCCCCTGGTGGGTATGAATGGATTTTTTCCACCTATCTCTACTGGGAGAGATACTTGGAAATTGACTTTCGCCTACCAAGTGGTTTGTGTTAACAAATACAATTCAGTTCATAAGTCTTCTTTCGTCAGCTACGATCAATCATCAAGTTGTCATCATATATTTTTTTATCTGACCTTTATTCCACTGCAGGGCAAAGGTCTCTCCCATCTCCATCCATTGGTCGCGGCCGGATCATATCATAAATGTAAACTGATCACAATCTTCTACTAAAGCTCATTTATTAGTAAGTTTCTTAAATAATTGAGATGGGAGATCGGAAACAAGAATAAAAACAACCATCACGGCAAGTAAGTTTTGGTTACGAGGTATCGGAAACGATTCCGGCAACCTCTCTCATATCATTAATCAAATAAATTACACTATTATTTACAAGTAGGTAGGTGTTTGCTTACCTAACTTACGATACCAAACTAAGTATTTATCATTATTACGAATTACGATCTACCTGGTCAGTGGAAAGGTCTATAATAAAGATTGTGATCGTCTTTCCTGCAATTGCGAATCTTGTCAATGGCCTGAATATCTCAAAGTTTACGAAAATGGCGTGAACATAGGCGGATACCCTTCATTGATAGGTATAGGTAACTAGACTAGACACATTTTACTATTCCGCACATTTTTCGTGGTAATTTGATCTGCACAGCGGTGCCTTCTGCATCGCTGCCCTAGGCCTGTCCGGAAGATCAGCGCTGTAGTTTGCTGCAGCATTTCAGCTGAGGTCGGTCCTTTTATGTTAGCACACGGCATCCCGCATTTTTTTCTATTATGTGCCTATTAGTTGGCACAATGGTCACCATGCCGGACTGCCAAACACAGGGTTGCGGGTTCGATTCCCGCCTCAGACAAGTATTTATGCTTAGATATTTGTCTGTGGTCTGGTTGTTTCTATGTATTATAAGTATATATTTACAAAAGAAAAGTATTTATGTAGTATATCCGTTGTCTAGCACCCATAACACAAGTCTAGTTACTTAGCTTGGGGCTAGAGGGCGATGTGTGAAATGTCCTGCAATATTTATTTATTAATTCTTCCTTTTTGTAATTTTATCTGTTTTATTCTCATTCTTTTTTGTTTTGTAATTATGTACCTAATTCATGTTTGTTTAGGTACTCTCTTCTTGTCCGTGTGCTCTTCTAATAAATGTCTATTCTATTCTAATCTAATTTTAGTTTGATTAAGCGATTGTTATTAGCATAGATAATATTATTTACAGCAAACCTAGCTTTTATATATACTTACAAAAAATATTGCTCTTACGGAAATGCCGTCTTACCATCTTCGTTTTATCCGACTGAAAGGAAAGAGTTTTGTTTTTCGCGCCTATATCTTTGTATATTTGTTTGTTTGTAATACCTATTCTTTATTTCCTCATATTTTCCAAACAATTTGATAGATTTCTTTCAAAGGAGACATAGAAAAAATTAATTAAATAGTTTAATTTGGTTAAAATTATTATAAAAGTTATAATCACCCGTGCACCCGTCACACAGCCCGTGCACGTTTATATTACACCGGGTTAAAATTGAGATTTTTTTTGTTATTCCTATAAATATATTATGTACTTAAGTATATTTAGGTACTTACATATTTATATTTTTTCTTCTCTTTTTCCTTTATAAGAGTCGTCACTCGTCACCATAATACAAGCCTAGATGTTATTATTAAATACTCTCATGTTACTATGACGCATGACGTCACACATCGGGAACGGGACGCGTCATGTTACCGGAACATGATATTTTTGTGTGAATGCAGGTGTTCCATTAACTTATTAGACATTATCACGTCAAAAATGTATGTATCGTTTCAAATCCTTGCCCCGTTCCACGTGTTCTAATGAGAATCATCCCTTAAAACTATCGACCTTTCATGTCTAAAGGAGCTTTGATATCTAGGCTTAACGTATCGACATCATTCCATTAAATCTTATCTTAGAGACTTCTCAGAAAAAAATTGTAAGATCTTGTCCTTTTAACAAAAAACATTCTATTTTCTACGTAATTTTCTTCGTATTATTAACATGAAATGTATAAGACCTATATTTAGAACTCGTTTTACATTTTTCATTGTCAATTTGTCTCGTCATAGACATTAACCTTTCCCGTTTGATTTACTCTCGTTTTATTTCCATCTTGTCGAGACGCGACATGATAAAATGTGACATCCCTTTTATGGGAGACTGACAAATAAACAATTTCATGATAATGAAAATGTTATGAATGTTGTCATACTGTTGGTGTGTATCTGACTAATATATTACTAGCTGCGCCCTGCGGTTTACCGGCGTAAGTCCCGATCCCGTGAGAATATCGGGATAAAAGTAGCTTATACTTTAAATTCGATCTAGCAGTACCTGAGATCAGCGCGTTCATACAAAAAACGGAAGCCCTCAAAGATGAATAATTTCCCCCCCTAATTTAATCCCCGTTTTTTTCCACATTTTCCACTGATTCTTCGCTCTTATTGGTTGCAGCGTGATGGTTATAAAGCCTACCTTGATAAATGGACTATCCAACACAAAAAGATTTTTCAATTCGAACCAGTAGTTCCTGAGTTCACCGCGTTCAAACAAAAAACGAAAGCCCTCAAAGATGAATAATTTTCCCCATTTTTAACCGACTTCAAAAAAAGGAGGAGGTTCTCAATTCGGTTGTATGTATGTTTTTTTTTCACATTTCCCACTGAAAATTCGCTCCTATTGGTCGCAGCGTGATGTTATATAGCCTAAAACTTTCCTCGATAAATGGACTACCTAACAAAAAAGATTTTTTAATTCGTACCAGTAGTTTTTGAGATTAACGCGTTCAAACAAACAAACAAACTCTTCAGCTTTATAATATTAGTATAGATTAATTATAAAGCTGAAGCGAGTTTGTTTGTTTGTTTGAACGCGTTAATCTCAAAAACTACTGGTACGAATTAAAAAATCTTTTTTGTTAGGTAGTCCATTTATCGAGGAAAGTTTTAGGCTATATAACATCACGCTGTATTGGATAGTTCATTTGTCGAGGAAGGCTATAGGCTATTTTATATTTCGTTATTCCCACGAGATCGGGAGTTACGCGGGTGAAACCGTGGAGCGCTGCTAGTGTAATTAATCAGGGCTCCAGATATCTACATACGAATGAGATAGATAGATAAATTCTTTATTGCAAACACCATTTTTAAATTACATAAAATATAAAAAACAAAGCTTAAGTCTAAGTGTTACAAAGGGCGGCCTTATCGCTCAAAGCGATCTCTTCCAGGCAACCTATAAGAGTTAAAGAAGTTACTAACACACAAGCTTTCTCTCATGAAATTAGTAAACTGTAAAAGTTTGTAGGTGTGAATGTTTGTTTGTTACCTCTTCATGCAAAACCTACTGAACCGATTGCCATAAAACTTAGTACATAGATAACTAGAACTCCTAGTTTTAGCTTCGGGTGACCAAAGGGTTGGCTCGTACCTCGGACAACGGATAAGCATCGCCATCCAACGTGGTAACGCTGCCAGCCTTTTGAGCACAATGAATAAAAACCCGATCTTTTCACGGAATTGAGATTTTTTTTGTAAATAAGAGATTTTTTTAAATAATCCCCTTTTATCTTTTACCTATCTATACCTACTAACATACAAAGAATTATTATACCCAGAGTTCTATTCATGGACTCGGGTCTACCTATTGCAAAGTAAAACTTTCTGCAAAACTTATCCAACATATCTCTTGATTACTTCTCAGGGAAAGCTTCTAAGCCAAGCCAACCCCATCTTTTCAAGTTTCCTCAACCATATTCATGAATTCCAATACAGTTTACCGCAGCCCGCACTTTAAAACCAAATGAGGTCTCACTAGGATTCTCAATTAATCCACTTTAGCTAATTGATTCTGTTTCGAAAGCCTGAATAGGTGAGTCTTTGTGTTTAAGATATTGAAAAACGAAAAATTTGTTTTAGTCACTACATAGTATATAAAACTAGCGACCCGCCCTGGATTCGCACGGCTAGATTATGCATGTATAAACCTTCCTCTTGAATCACTCTATCTATTAAAAAAAACTCATCAAAATCCGTTGCGTAGTTTTAAAGATTTAAGCATTTTTTTTTAAATATTAATATATAAATAATATTTCATATAATAGATATAGTGATTAAAGAGGAAGGTTTTTAGATATAATACATGCATAATACAGCCGTACGAAGCCGGGGCGGGTCGCTAGTTTTAATATATTATAGATACCTACACTCGGCTTCCAACTACTAAAAGGGTTAAATAAAAAATAAACGGAGAGACAGACAGACAGACAGACAAATGCGCGCTCTTATAAGGGTTCTTTTTAACCTTTTAAGATACGAAACCCTAAAAAATTTACGTGATTGAAACCAAGTCCCATCAAAAAAAAATGTCGGTTAGGCTCCTCACCAACCCGCAATAAGGCACTTCGTTAAAATATATAAGCCAGAATATGTATTAAATTTTTAAACTAATATTTTTAGGTCAGAGATTAACTGCTTATAACACTGCTGTTCCTTATAGTTGGAATGAACATGTGATGAAGAGAAAGGACACGCATGTAACTATAAGAGTATGAACATAGAGGGATGGAAAGTTAGAGGACGACCTAAGAAAAGATGGATGGAATGCGTGAGACAAGACATGAGAGAGATGAATGTGAACGATAAGATAACGATTATTAGAAGTGAATGAATGAAGAAGACATACTGGGCTGACTCCAAATAAATTGAGGCAAAGGCAGGAGAAGAAAATTAACTGTTCATACTTCTAGTTCGATCGCTAAATCAAACAAAGAAAATAACTAAACTAAATGTCACTACTCCTACTACTGTAGGTACTCGCTTTTTGATTAGTGATTAGATTGTAGTAATTATCGAAGATGTAAAAAAAACAAGGGCAATTATCAATAATTATTGGAAAACTAGCTGTCCCGGCAAACGTTGTTTTGCCATATAAAAAAAAACTAAATCAAAATCGGTTCAGCCGTTCGGGAGCTACGATGCCACAGACAGACACACACACACAGACACGTCAAACTTATAACACAACGTCGTTTTTGCGTCGGGGGTTAAAAATCATACAAATCGGTTCAGCCGTTTAGGTGTAGTTTGGCAACTAACACCGCGACACGATTGACATCAATATTTATACGTCACTCAATTGTTTTGCCTTCCCGGAACCTGTCCATTAAAACTTGTACTTTATGTTATGGTATTAAAGTTCTTATTGTCTTGTATTATTACGAATCGTTTGTATGGTATGGAGTATAGAAAAGTGTTGTTTTTAGACATTTACAGGCAATTTTTTAAAATTTTCTCTCCGTAAGAACCATCCTCGTACCATATGGAATATTCTAAAAAAAGAATTGGCCAAATTGGTCCAGGCGTTGTTGAGTTATGCGCTTACCAACACATTTTGCGATTCATTTTTATATTTAAGATATTTACTTATTATTTATCCTATCAAATGCTGTCCAACTATAGTATTTAATTCTTTGAGTGATCTTTGGAAGGAGAAATCAACTGCTTTTCATAAGTTACTATAAAACCTTCACCTTCCTCAACTTCTTGTCCATCCAAAGGTTGCCTGGAAGAGATCGCTTTGAGCGATAAGGCCGCCCTTTGTAACACTTAGACTTAAGGTTTGTTTTTATTTTATTTACTGTAATTTAAAAATGGTGTTTACAATAAAGAATTTGTCTATCTATCTATCTATCTACACTAATATTATAAAGAGGAAAACTTTGTTTGTTTGTTTGTTTGGTTGTAATGAATAGGCTCAAAAACTACTGGACCGATTTTAAAAATTCTTTCACCATTCGAAAGCTACATTATCCACGAGTAACATAGGCTATATTATATCCCAATACTCCCACGGGAACGGGAACTACGCGGGTGAAACCGCGGGGCGCAGCTAGTCTAAAATAAATAAGTATGGTTGGACATTTCACACAGCGTCATCTAGCCCCAAGCTAAGCCACTAGGATTGTGTTATGGTGACCAGCAGACAACGGATGTAATAGGTACACCTTTCCCCTAGGTAATCTTCTTTCTCTACATACCCCTATTTGTTTGAGGCGGAAGTGTAAGCTACTTTTCTCTGATACCCACCTAAATAATTCGTACTCTTTATTGCTTCGCTTATTGTCTTAATTTCAACCTTTTTTTTAGAACGATAGAGATATATCTTAAGGATAATAATAATTGTACGATAAAATTTAGGGCGAAAGCAGACTAGAGGCTAAAATCAGTCGAACGGAACATTGAGACGCTGTCATCGCGAGACCGACCGACGGCGATGCGTCCGACGCGATGCGATGTCTTTATTAGGTCGCATCGCAATTGATGCGCAATTAAGATAGCGCCTGATAGTCTCTGAAATGGCAGTTCCCATGAGCGGTTTTTCGCCAAAACGCTAAACTGGCAGAAACCGCCCCGAGGTTCCGGGCGTTACGTTGAAGTTTACGTGTAATCAGTGAATGGATGTCAATGCCAAGTAATAGCCAACCTATTCTGGGATGTACATGAGTTGCAAATAAAACAATATTAGTTAAAAACGATTGTTCACGTTGTTTTGTTTGGTGTAAATTGTGACAGTTGAAAAGTCGTATAATCTACGATCGCCTGTCTGGTGCTGTTTGGTTGATAGAATTTTTATTACCGCTTTTAAGAGTTCCGTAATAAGATCAAAGTCATTTCAGACTTCATTGTTTATTGTCCAATAAAATTTCTATGGTAAATTAACAATTTAAATTGATTAGCCTAGCGTTTTTTCCAGAGGAATTTAGGAATCAAAATCTTTTTTTCATCCCATAAACTACTTACCACTATGCCGATTTTCATCTAAAAAGGTCTTAATGTTGGACCGTAAAAAGGAAATAACAATAAAACAAACTTTCCAATTTATAATATTTACCAGCTGCGCTCCGCGGTTTCACCCGCGTAACTCCCGATCCCGTGGGAATATCGGGATAAAAAGTAGCCTATAACCTTCCTTGATAAATGGACTATCCAACACAAAAAGAATTTTTCAATTCAAACCAGCAGTTCCTGAGATTAGCGCGTTCAAACAAACAAACAAACTCTTCAGCTTTATAATATAAGTATATATTACAATTAGGATTAGGATATCAACAAATACAATTTTAAAATAAATACATAAAAGAGATGGTTCGTATTTTTGACATTCGGCATAGTCATTATCATACAACCAAAATGAACGTTTCGCGGGACACGCATTTGGAACGAAGTCCCTTTACCTTGTTTTTTTTTAATTTACACACAAACAAATAAAGGTATTTTATTTATTACTAGCGACCAGCCCCGGCTTCGCACGGCTATATTATGTATGTATTATACATATAAACCTTCCTCATGAATCATTCTATCTATTTAAAAAAACCGGATCAAAATCCGTTGCGTAGTTTTAAAGATTTAAACATACAAAGGGATATAGGGACATAGTGATTTACTTTTTGAACTATCAATTACATTTTTCAACATTATGCCCTAGCTCTAGCCGAATGAAACTTTCAGGGTTTATTCATATTTAGGTATAGGTATGGGAGATTAATTATGGGTGTCCTACATTTTATCTTTCTCTTACGGTTTTTTTGTAACGCTTTACGGCCAGTTTGATTTGGTTCGATTAATAGAACTCCGGCGATCGGACCACGACGTATAAACGTACATTTTTTCTCGGCTAGGGCTAGGTAAAAATATATTAATAAATTTATAAACTCAATCAACTGTTTTCAGTTTACAATACATTTTTCCATCACATTGAAAATGTTAAACTTTTAAATAGAAAGTGAAAAGTAGTACATCGTTCAATCACGTCTGTCCAACGTAAATTCCATCGTAAGTTTATATTGAATTGGTCAAGTCTCGACCTTTCACAAAGGATGCAGAATTGTTAAGTGTTAAATCTAAACCATTCTTGCAGGATATTAGGTACAATCTACGGTCAAAAGTCTCTGCCCACCGTAACGTTTACAATCCTGTGAAGCACTATTTGACCACTCAAACAACGTAACCTGTGGATCAATCCCACGTCGGTTGGTGTTGCGGGTGGCGGCTTATACTACTCGGCCAACTAAAGACATAGCTAACATGTTGAAAATAAAAATCACACTGAGTACTTTTAATTCAAGTATTTTTGTAGCGATGCTGTCGCGCGTTCGCATCGATACAGTCGCGATGCGATCGCTAGCTGTGTGCCCTCGCCCACATAACCACGATTCAGTCGCGATGCAAACGCGATACCGTCGCGCTTCTGTCGCGATGCAAACGCGATTCAGTACGGTTTGTATGACTTATTCGACGTTTTGCCGACACGGTCGCGCGTTTGCGTCGATACAGTCGCGATGCTGTAGCGCGTTGGCATTGCATATGTAGCGCGTTGCAAATGCGACTAACGCGCGTTAGTAGTGATGCTGTCGCGCGTTTATGAAACGCGCGTTTGCATCGCTACAAAAAGTCGCCGTGGGCGAGGGCCCTAACGTCCATTAGAAGAAGGTCGTAAGTCCAATACTTGTTGATAGTATTATTGTAGCAAACTGATCATTTACTTATGACCCATACTGTACCTATCTAATATATAGTAACTTAGTCCAAAAGACCATTCAATATTCTTATGAAAATACAGCAAACTACGCTACAATATTAAAGGAAAATTCAAACATATTTCATCGTCATTTACAGATTTCCAATCTAAAATAGAATAGATATCTGAAGAGATTTTCCCACTCGGATATGTTTTCAGGTTTAAGAAGAAAGGGTACCGAGGGCTCTCTCCATACAAACGTAGTAGTCGACTGTTTTCTCCCTGAATAATGACACTAGAGCAAATATTTTTGTTGCATAAAACGTATACTTACCTGCCATGGATGCCCCATATTTTTTTTGTTTTTTAAATCTTAATTTCTATGATAATTAGAAAATGCAAAAAACCTAAACATATGGGGCATAGTCATGACGGTTAGGTATAGCTACAAAAATAGTTGTGCAGTGTCGTTATCCAGAGAGGAAACAGTCGACTACGTTTGTATGGAGAGAGCGCCGGTACCCTTTCACCTTAATTTTCATCATACGTTTCATAAACTTACTTTAGGTTATTTGCTGGCATAGAGATAAACAATAGGTGATTTTGGTTCCCCTGGACCTAATAAGTGTTAAAAACTCAACGTGTCCCCTAGCGTAGCTGTCAGGAGATCCGTTGAATGTTTACCGATTGTTTTTTTGCATTTCATCAGCAAAGAATCCAAAAGTGCATCCCCAAAAAACCTTATTATATGGCCTACTTTAGTTTTCAACAATTCAGTCGTAATTTTCAGACCGTGTGCTCGATAAATGCACTAGAACAGTGTGACTGCGAGCGAGACTGGTTAATGTGGCACTTATTACATAGCCCTGACGTTGCAGTTAATTAATTTTACTTCTAAATTAGGTCTTTGAAGAGTCTGTAGTGGAGCGACGGCGCGCTAAGTGTGATTTATGTTTTAGATTCAAGGCCTTACCACGATACGAGATGTTACAAACGTGGGTACAATTCTCTAAAATAAAAATAGTAATCACTACATAGTATAAAACAAAGTTTCTTTTTCTGTCCCTATGTATGCTTAGATCTTTAAAACTACGCAACGGATTTTGATGCGGTTTTTTTATAGTTTTTTTTTTAATGATGATTTTTTGATGATAAGTTTAGTTTAATTGTAACCAAAATCTTTAAAAAAATTAAAAGCACTCGGACAATATTTCTTAGCTAGGTCATATATGAGCGAGTCGTTCTCGATTTTTATTCCGTTCGAAAATCTGTTCCATAAGTGAATTCCGTACGATGTTTTGTAGTCGCTGATTTTGCCTGGCTTGAAGAAGTTTCCAGACACTTCGGCAGGGTTTTGGTAGAAAATGTTAGGCGCGTATACTTCGAAACCTGAAAATAATAAAGAAAAAAACCGGTCAAATGCGAGTTGCCAAGGGTTCCGTAAATTAGTTTCAACTCTCTTTAACTACCAGTGGTATGGTAGGTACAAATTTACCTTGACCCCTATTACGTTTGGGCGCTCATACAATGTAAGGGTCAAGTTAAACTTGTCCAACTATGTATGTATGGGGACACCCTTTAATTCTCAACGTTGCTTCGTACCAAATTTCAGGATTCTGAGTTCACGGGAAGTACCCTGTAGATTTTGATTCCCTTGCGAGTGTCAGAATGAGGCATAAACGGCTGAATCTTTTGATTGCGTTGGCTTAGAAGTTTGATTTTTTCACACCTCTGAGGGACAGGTAGACCTGAGTCTTTGATATAAAGTCCAGCAAGATACCTCTACGCGTTCCTAAGAAAAAGGGTCTTGACAGGCAGACAGACGGACAGACGGACGGACAAGAAAATGATCCTAAGGGTTCCGTTTTTCACATGTCCAATGTCCATTAACAGGTTAAAAACTTTTAGTAGTAAGGCGTACTATGATACTTCGTCTTACCCTAATGATAAGAACCCATGGACGTGAGTTAAGTTGCTCTATTTCAAATATACTATCTAAAAGTATTTGGTATATTGACCTTTGTGAGCATGATCACAAAAAAAACCCATGAGTTTCTTGTGCCTTCTTCTCATTGGTGGGTGCATTCCGAATGTACTCAGCCTAACTTAGTTATTAAGACTATTTAAAGTGAAGTTGGTTAAAATGTGTTTCGACGAAGGGTTTCTCTACGAAAGAGTTTATTTTAAACCGACTTCAAAAAAGGAGGAGGTTCTCATAGACGTCTAGGTGAACAACTTTTGTTCTACAACTTTTGATAATTAGAGGTTATGTTTACTCAATAACAATCAGGCGCTTTTAGAGTTTTTTTTATAAATGATAGATCAGCGTTTGACCACTATCACACCTGTCTGATTGTAGGTGACGATGCGGCCTAAGATGTAGCACACCTTCCTAGAAGATACCTATTCACTCGCGACTTGAAGACCCCCAAATTGTACACGTCAGGAAAGACAGACGCCGGCAACCGATTCCATTCCCTTGCAGTACGAATAAGGAATGACGAAGCAAAGCGCTTAGTGCGAACGTCTGGTATATCCACCACGAATCGGTGCCGCACAATGCACATCAGTCTGGCTGGTCGTATGAGTTATTTATTTATTAACTTGTTAGAAAAACCAACTGTTCTTAAAAAATAGTAAGTAAGTAGTAGTAATATTTAGTAGTAATAGTCAGTAGAGGAGTAGAGGTCATTGACCTTTGGGTTTTATTAGTTTATTGAGTTTCGACTACTATTTTCAACATTATTAAGCCAACACATTTTATTGCCGTAATTATCTGGTTTTGAAGTACTTATACGAAACTTAAAAAAATTCAAAAAGTTCGAACTTTCAAAAGTCGTAGAAAAAAAATTGTTCGCCTAGACGTTAGAACAACTCCCTTTTGTATTAGAAACCGTTTGTCGGAACATATTGTATACTTACGGCTCACGTTGAGATCAATTTGGGTTTGATGTTTTTTTTCCTTGGACTTTTCCCATTCATTTGTTTGAATACAAATGGAATCCAATTAAAAAATAAAATATTGTCACTCGGAATAATAAGCTTTCTAGTGATAATAAGTTTCATTAAAATTCATCAAATAGTTTTTAAGAAACCCGAGGATACAGGTGGAAAATATATGATAAGACTAGCGACCCGTCCCAGCTTCGCACGGCTATATTTTATGCATGTATTATACTCGTACATATAAACCTTCCTCTTGAATCACTCTATCTATTAAAAAACCGCATCAAAGTCCGTTGCGTAGTTTTAAAGATTTAAACATACATAGGGATATAGGGACAGAGAAAGCGACTTTGTTTTATAGGTACTATGCAGTGATAGTGAAGTTGCAGGTATACCTTTACATTTCTTAGCTGAATAGTGTACAATTCTCGTGTTTTTGTCACAAATGTCGTGAAGGGTTCTGGTAAGCGCCTGGAGTCCGTTGTAAGTCCAACTATCCGCCCTGTAATCTTTTCTAATACTTCTGTAAAAAACAAATATTTAAAGGGAAATAGTCTTTTTAAACCAAGAAATTAAAATTTGGTCGAGGATCGACATCTTACGGCGCCTTACAACATTTTTTTTTTCAAGCTACCCTATCGCTAGAGATATCAAAAGTTGCGTAATTTTACACAGATTACGGGAATGTAAAACAAGAATTGCGTGCTATCTTGAGGGCTCTACCGAACTTTGAATTGTGAGAAATTTCAAATTTTTACAGACTTAAACAGTAGGTATGCCTAAATTTTTACAAAATCTAATTTAAAGGCTATTTAATTATTAAAAGTAATCTAAAACGCATGATAAAACAAAAAAAAAACGCTTGCGCTCCGGGTGTGAATACAGTAATACAGAAGTGTAAATAAAAAAAAAGGTTCCATTTAAAAAAAAAACTTAAAACTTACAAAAATTAAAATAATGAAACGTATTTACTAAACAACTACAAAATATATGTATATGCATAAAATATTATAAGCACACACTGTAGCTGCGTCTCGTAACGGTGTCGCGAGTTCAGATATTTTGGTAACAATCTATGACTTCTGTAAAGAGACCATCAATCTAGGATCAATAGTTTCTGAGATACAGCTGTTCTAAGTTTGACAGCTGTCACCTGTCAATTGGCATCTGTTATTTCTGTTTCCGGTCTTAAAGGTCGTCACAGACGTAGCTATATTTTATATTAATATACTAAAATATATCGACGGTGGAAATTTTAAATGTCGTAAGGGACATTTCGTTAAATTTTTTACTAAATAGAATGATCCTAGAGGAAGGTTTATATGTACAAAACATCCATAATATAGCCGTGCGAAGCCGGGGCGGGTCGCTAGTATCCATAATATTTGAAGAGATATCAAAATTTTAATAACACAGATCGATAGAGCATGAAAAATGCTATACTACGCAATATGAAGTGTACTTCGAGAAAATGTCCCTTACGACATTTTAAAGTTCCACCGTCGATATAAAATATGTCGAGCTATATCGGTCGACATATTTTAGTGACGTCATAATACCTAAACTATATCAAAATATATCTTTTGATACCGTAAAATGGGGTGATTACAGTTAGATAGAACAATGGCTGCCGTGCCGGACTGCCAAACACAGGGTTCGATTCCCGCCTCAGACAAGTATTTATAAATAAATAAATGGATATTGCAGGACATTCCACACATCGCCATCTGGCCCCAAGCTAAGTAACTAGACTTGTGTTATGGGTGCTAGACGACGGATATACTGCTTATATACTTTTCTTTTGTGAATATATACTTAATATGCATACAGACACCCAGACCACAGACAAATATCTAAGCATAAATAATTGTCTGAGGCGGGAATCGAACCCACGACCCTGTGTTTGGCAGTCCGGCATGGTGACCATTGTGCCAACTGGGTCGTCAAATGCTTAGATATTTGTCTATGATCTGGTTGTTTCTATGTATTATACGTATATATTTACAAAAAGAGGAGTATATTAGTAGTATTATCCGTTGTCTAGCACCCATAATACAAGTTGCTTCTTTTGCTGCTTGGCTTGGGGCTGGATGACGATGTGTGGAGTGTTCGCAATATTTATTTATTTATTGGATACAAAACTAAAAATGTTTTTATACAGACCATTTTGAATTTTTAACAGACTTGAAAAAAGGAGGAGGTTCTCAGAACAGAATTACACCTCGAGAGTGCAGGAAATTGTTCAGTTTTTGCTTTCCACCCGTAGAATTGGGCCATAAACTAATAGTTACCGATAAATGGAATATCTGAAACCACCTTCTCATTAGAAAACTCTTCCAGCGGTTACGATTACAGGTTACAATTTAAATAAAATAGTCGCTTTCGTCTCGGCGGACTAGGTTTGAATGAATGTTGATAGGAAACCCTATCCTAAATGAAGATCTGATGAGGATCTTCGGAGTGATGAACAAATCTGTAAAGCGAGATTAAGCAAATTGCTTAGTTTTCCATTTCCACTAGTAGAATTGGCCCATACACTAATAGGTATCGATGAATGAAGCATCTGAAAGCACCTTCTCATCACCTAACTCCTTAATGGGTTACGATTATGTACACGTTGCAATTTGAAGAAATAGTCGCTTTCGCCTCATGGAGTAGAATTTTCAGTCATGGCAGTAAAAATGGTTAAACCTGATCCAAAAACTAAAAAAAACCTGAAAACAAAAACTAAAAAAAAAACCGAAAACAAAAACAAAAAAGTGAAAGTGAAGTTTTCAGGTTTTTTTTTAGTTTTTGGGTTAGGTTTTTTTAATGTATTTAAAATTTACTGTTATCATTGTGAAAGGAAGTGTTTTGTGCCATAACTACTTGTTAAATATTCGTTGGTTCCTTGTGACCCTGATTAATTAATAAAAAATAGTAGTTTTCGTTTTTTTTTACTTTTGGTTTTATTTGTATTTAATTGTGTAATAATGGATCTATGTGTAATCTGAATGTTATAAAAGTAGTAAATTCAGTTAATTTTTTATTTTAATGACAATAACTCCTATCTCTCTCCTCTTATAAAATAATAGTCATAAAACAAGAAAAATTTTTGTTCCGGAAATACCTCGTAACTAATAATAGTCGAAACTTGTAACGAAGATTTTAACACTTACATTTAAATTTAACAACCAATACTAATAATAATAAGAAAATAATGATTAATTTATTCATTTACATTGAACTTAACACATTTAATGCAGAAAACTTACTTTTAGCCAAGACGAACACGTTCTCAGTTCAAACTGCGTCAAAATTTGAGATAGGAGATATTTCTATTAAAATTTTCTAAAAATTTCTATAAGCGTATTTTTAATACTTTTTTAAACTTCAGATAGTTACGAATTTTCGTCACAGAAAAGTTGCTTACATTTTTATAACAGATGGCATTAACATCACCTTTGAGTAAAACTGACAGTTAGGAGTAAAACGGGGTGAATTGTGGTCAATTCACCCCGTTTTACGGTATTTTTTATCTCTATATATAAAAATCAATTGCTGTTCGTTAGTCTCGCTAAAACTCGAGAACGGCTGAACGGATTTATCTTATCTTGGTCTTGAATTATTCGTGGAGGTCTAGGGAAGGTTTAAACGGTGAGAATTTAAAGATCGGACTTACGCGGGTGAAACCGCGGGGCGCAGCTAGTATTAATATAAAATATAGCTACGTCTGTGACGACCTTAACCGTCCTTATCCGAACGGTAGATAGCTTTTAATCTCACACTAAGATCCCACACGACTTGTATTGATACGAGTTGAATGTATTTTTCCGGGTATCAAAAAAGCTGTACACCCCACCGAACACACCGTTCACCGGACTAGACTAGACTAATTAAAATTGAAATTGAAGATGCATATTAGATTTTGTACACAAATCACATAGAAACGTCTTTAAAACTAAGTTAAGATGTGTGCCTTCGGAACGCGCCCACCAATGAGAAGAAGGCACAAGAAACTCATGGGGGTTTTTATTGTCATGTGATCACGCTCACAAAGCTCAATATTATAATACTAGCGACCCGCCCCGGCTTCGCACGGCTATATTATGCATGTATTATACATATAAACCTTCCTCTTGAATCACTCTATCTATTAAAAAAAACCCCATCAAAATCCGTTGCGTAGTTTTAAAGATTTAAGCAGTCAAAGGGAAATAGGGACAGAAAAAGCGACTTTGTTTTATACTATGTAGTGATAGTGAAGTACTTACAAATTTCCATGGCACTATTACATTATTATAAACTATTTCATCTTCCTTTTAAAAACTTCCTTTCGCATAGATACTCGTGAAAGGAGTTTAAGATCGATTGCCTTATTAAGGATTCATAATAGCATCTCGAGGAGACGGGGACAAATTGCCATCGGCACCGTTCGTACCACAACTGTGGCCTATCGATTTCCAGGAGTCTCATTGACACACAAATTGGATCAAAGTACCTACTTAGTTTCAATTAGGTAGGAATATTTTTGGGTAGGTAGAGTAGCTAAAGACCGAGTATCGGAAAAAAAAAATTATTGTCTGTAAAGTCGGTTAACGACGATAATTTTACGTGATAACGTCATAAGAAAACGATAAAAAAATTGATTTATTTTCTTAAGTATTACTTTTTCCCTTATTTTCTTTTTTTTCTCTTATATTTTTTTCCCTTTATACAAGTCTTCTGTTCGTCAGTCATCACCATAACACAAGCCCCGATGAGTAATATTATTATTTAATACTCTGTTTCCTGATGTTACCATGACGCATGACGTCACACATCGGGAACGGGACGCATGACGCCACACAATATTTATTGGACGTTATCGCGCCAAAAAAATTGTTTACTTGCCGTAAAGATTACAAAAAAATATACAACCAGATTTACAAGTATTTATAAATAAATATTGCAGGACACTCCACACATCGCCATGTAGCCCCAAGCTAAGTAACTAGACTTGTGTTATGGGTGCTAGACAACGGATATACTACTTATATACTTTTTCTTTTGTAAATATATACTTATAATACATACAAACAACCAGACCACAGACAAATATCTAAGCATAAATATTTGTCTGAGGCGGGAATCGAACCCGCGACCCTGTGTTTGGCAGTCCGGCATGGTGACCATTGTGCCAACTGGGTCGTCAATGTAATTTTATATGATCTGAAATAAATGAATTATTATTATTTGTCTGTTATACGTCCCGGTGTATCACGGGGCTATGGAGCCCCGGACCTTTGGAAGGCGTGCGTGGAGCCGAAGCCAACACGTAGAGGCCCTTTACAATAACAAGTATAATTGCAAACAATGGGGTGGATTCTAAACCGGCGATTATCCCTGTCTACACTATAAAGTGCAACCAAGGACAACCTCCGGTTTGGATGAAACTATTGATAATCTACAGGACAAACTACTTGAGCTATTGTGATGGGATGGTAGTGGACTAGATACTGGAGAACTATGGATACTATGGCACCTGCCGTAACAATGTCCAATAAACACGTAAAAATGGCAGGCGGAGACTCGCCAACTCTCAGACTGGGCCACCCTAATTAGTCGAGTAAATTACAGCAAGGGGGCAACAGGAACGTGAGTGGCTTGAAGGATGGAGAGGCCTCACTGGATTTTAAGTCATCGCTGGTAGTCCGAGCGAGCGGGCCAACTCATCACTGACGTTCGGCATCCATCCTTCTAGTATTTCTACTCATGCGACTCCACTCTGGACGGCCGGTGAAGGCAAGCCAGAGGCGGGGGACCGCTTCCTCGTCAATATTCACTCCGACCAGCCAACCAAGGCAAGCCGAAGATGAGGAACGGTGACTTCCCCTTGGAGAACTCGGGACCGCGGGGTCGTTACTCCCCTTCACCTCGCCTCAAGGTGCCCTGCGGGCTTATTATTATTGTGTTTCACGACGTTCATTCAACGCGGTCTAACATATTGCATTAGTGTTTGCACTATGCGGCCTTCACAGACTTTTAAAGCTTCGCGGGCTTATTTTTTTTTTTTTTTTTTGTGTGTGGTATCCCTGTACCTACGGTTGGTACGCTTGATACCTTCACTAGCGCCACCTACCGATATCGACGTTATCGGATGGATGCGAGCTTCTTCATTCTGTGTTTGTCTGCCGGTCTTCACACAAGTCACCTCAAGTTTGAAGCAGTACCTATTGGTCTCTGAAGATGGGAGGAATCAAAAGGAAGCAAGAAGAGGAGAAAATAAAGAAAAGGATCGCCGAGTTACAACAAGAATTCAAGACTAATCATCGTCGCATCCGCGTCATCGATTCCTCATTAGAGAGTGAATCCGAATGTAAGTTTCATAAATACCCTCCATTTTATGAATATGTTCTCAGATGCGCATCATGTCTAAGAACTGAAGTCCTTCTACCTGCGGTGTGCCTGCGGTTTTTTGTGTCGAAATATGACGTGTTACTGCCTATACTGGCAAAAAGTACCGTCATTTTGTGTTTTACACGCAATGTCGACAAAACGACACCATCTTGACCAAAATCTGACGAGTTTCTGCCTCTGCGCAGATAGATACCGTCACAATAAAAATTGTGTTCTAACACAATTATTTGGTCCCACAGCACTGGTGGACATGGACAGCGAGGCTTCTGCGTCCCGACCGACGGACCGTCGCGTCGTCGCATCGCGTCACCACACAGCCGACCCACGGCCCACGCCCACGCAATGACCCACGCCTTGGCCCACGGCCCACGGCCACGCTATGGCCCACGCCCACGCAATGTCCTACGGCGTGGCCCACGCCGGTCGTGGTCGTCGAACCACGAGGCCGACGACCGGAAGCTGCCACCGCGACCGCCGCCATTACTTCGATCGACGACGACGCTACCAGCCCAACTGCTGACGTCACAACGACGCCAGGCTATGATCTCGACGTTGAATCCGAGATGGAAGTTGGATGTGAAATCCTCGAGTTACTAGGTGACGTAACGACACCAGAAACTATCTTACGACTGTCTATCCACAAAGATGTTGCCATCTGCTGGCAAAATATTCTTGCCAAGGGCCTCCAAATAGTAGCCAAAGAATAACTACTACGAGGAGTACCTACTTCACACCCACAAATTGTGAGTTTATTCTTGCACCAGAACTCAATCAATTGGAGTAGCCTTGTCAGGCTTAGCAGTGACAATGGACAAGCTGCTACTATTAAGCAGTAAGGAGCAAGAAATTTTGAAGCCGCTTAGCGTCGCCTGCCGAATTTTGTGCGACGCTCACTTCTGTGAGACAAAAACTAGTAGAAAACTAGTTCTTGCAACCGTGAATTCGAATGATAGAGGAAAATTCCTTTTCGGTGACAATATCACTGAAAAATTGAAATCAGCAAAATCGATTCAAAAATCGGGAGAAGATTTTAAAAATTGGTCATTTAATCGAGCTGCGTCGGAAGCCGACATCCAGGGGCAGAGCGCGCGGAGGGACGGCGCCCACGACCAGGAACAGCAGCACGCGCGGGCCGCAGGACCGAGCACGGCCTCCGCGAGCATCACCACCACTTCGGCGCGCTCCCTTACCGCTCACCGGGCAAGCAGCGACGCGGAGATCTATAAGGTACCATACGCTGGTCGACTCAAATATTTTATTTATAAATGGTCTCAAATCACTGATGATTTACTGTACTTCAATGGATAAAGGGTTATAAAATCCCATTTAGTCTAGTACTGACCAGTACCTTATCAAAATTTATTATAGTTGAAGTAAATGTAGAATTTGCAAAAGCTCTAAAAATAAAATAGCGCGATATTTATGCCATATTAACCTTTATATCAATTTTTGTCTGGCATCTTTCTTTTGCCTAAGCCAAATGGCGACAAACGATTTATTTTAATAAGTTTATTGATTTGGCTCATTTTGAAATAGTATTGCATCAAAATTTGTAACTTATTATTATCAATGGCCTCTTTAGATATTAAAGACGCATATTTTTTCATACTTAAACATGAATCAAATAAAAAATACCTACCTCAGATGTAAATATAACAATATTCTGTACGAATTTAATATTTGACTGTTTGGCTTGTGCAGTGTGCACTGCACCCTATGTTTTCACCAAGTTGATGAAACCGGTTATGGAATACCTACGATCAAGTTATTTTATTTCCGTAATATTTTTGGACGATAGTTATTTAGAACCTATTTGCAGTGTCAACGTAACGTAAACAAAACAGTTACTTATGTTAATCGAAAGCCTCGTTTTTAAATTAAACTGCGAAAAATGTGCTTTGGTTCCAGCCACTGTGTGGAAGTTTTATAGAATTTGATTCCAAAAACATGATTTTAACATTCAAAACCAGAATTAAAAAACAAATCTTAAAATCTTTGAACTTATAAATCGTTAATCTTGATTGTATACAAAAGAATTCGAGCACCTTATGTACAAGTGTTTATTAAAAGATCCTAGTTATGAACAAATTATTAAAATACCCATTAGTTTAAAAACTGATATGTGCTGGTGGTTTTCTAATCTAATTTTACAATGAACATACTTTTACTTCTCTAAATTCAAACAATTTTAAATCGTTTTTGTTTCGGATACGTCCCTCAGTAGATAATAAAAATAGTTGTGGCTATTGAAAAGAAAACGTACTTAATTTACACATAAATGAACTGGAACTAAAAGCATATTTTCTAGCGTAAAAATGTTTTGCTTAAAATGAAAATAAATCGGAAATATTGTTGCGTTAAGATAATACTACGGCTATTTCTTGCATATAGGCATTAAATACTACCCATCCTAGCTACATCTTAATAAAATAGCTCAAGATCTGTGGATGTGGCGTGAAAGGCGTAAAATCTGGGTTTTTTGCGTCGCAAATAAAATATATTAAAGACAATCACGAGACTGATTTTTAGCTCGTAATTTTTTTTAATATAACTATTGAGAATTAGCATATTATGCATTTTAATTACATACAGTTTAGCTCAGCCAAATGTCGGTTTGTTCGCTAGCAGATGAAATGCAAAATGCCCTATCTATGTAACGTGGAATAATGATCCCGACTCATGGGAAAATCTATTACTTTAGCCTTTCCGCCTTTCTCACTAAATGTAAAATTATTACATAAAATTATAAATGACTAAGCAGAAGGTATCGTAGTTGTACCATACTGGCCAATCCAGCCTTGGTTCCCCGTTTTTAAGCAATAATTGTTTCAAGTTTGATAATCTACGATCCTGATGTTCACCTAACAGATCGTCACACAAACTGTACTGAACTCTAACGCTAGTTGCCGCGAAATTATCCGGCAGACCTTACTAGTTATAAAGTTATCACCTGCATTTTTAGAAATAATTTTGCATTCGCTATCAGATAAGACCTGTATTCAATACAATAATTGTATAAACAACATGTGACATTTGTGTTACAGATGCGCGCGCATTAAAATTTCACTCATCATTTTTTTATAACGCGCATAAAGAAATATAACTTCAAAAATTTGATTGCATATTGTGTAGAACATCAATATGATTATAATAACGCATCTGTTTCAAATGTTATCGATTTTTTAACTTATATTCAAAAGTGATGTTAGATATGTGTTCTATATTATGTAATGCACCATTAATTCTTATAAATCTGTTTTGTCTCTTATTACACAATATCTGTCAGAACATGATGATATATAACGTTTTATGTGAGGGGTGTTTAGAATAAGACCTCCGGCACCTAGGTATGAAATAATCTGGGATCCCGGTATAGTACTCAATTATTAGGTGCAAAAATGCCCAAATAATAGTCTTAATCTAGAAACCCTTTCGAAGAAGACACGGACTTTATTGGCTCTAGTGACTGCACATAGGGTATAGACCTTTTCATTTATTAGATGAAGTCATATTCAAATTAGTACATAGTTCCCGTGACTGTACATATATTTATTAAAATAATTGTCCACAACCGATATTAAAACTACCGTATTTTGAACAAAGACCTGAAATTTGCCCAGCTAGATGTTTAGAAACATATTTAGTTAAAATTATTCATTACGTTCAAATACAAACGAATTATTGTTTATAAGTTTTAGGCTTCTTTATTCTAAGTTAACATCTCAGAGATTAAAGTCACTGGATTAAAGATATACACTTGAAAACAATGGAATTGATACTAAGGTGTTTGGTGGTCATAGTACTCGACATTGCAGCCAATAGAGCCGGTGTTAACATCGAAATTTTAAGGAAAACCGCTGGTTGGAGTGAAACATCAGTTGTATTTCTAAAATTTTAAAATAGAAATGTTGCTAATAATGGTGTACAATTTGGATAAACGATTTTATCCAGTAATAATTAGGTTCCTATTTATATAATTCATTAAATATATCAGTGATTTAAGTATAGCTTAAGTTGCTTTCAGTAAGTGTAATTCGTTACGAAAAATAAATATGTTTATTTTTGTTACATAATCCTATTTTATTTACTTACCTAGTTCTCTGAACATCATGCAATATGTTAGACCGCGTTGAATGAACGTCGTGAAACACAATTATTGATCAAACGAACTTACCAAGTGAAGTTCGATCACAATTGTGTGAACGACTTCATTCAACGCGGTCTATACTACAAACCCTCCCAAATACCTACTTACTTAGCAGTATATAGGTTCATACAAAAATAACCCTAATCCCTTAAATAAAATGAGGAAATGTAGGTATGTAGTTACATATAGGTAGGTATAGCTCTGAACCAATGAAGAAGCTCGCATCCATCCGATAACGTCGATATCGGTAGGTGGCGCTAGTGAAGGTATCAAGCGTACCAACCGTAGGTACAGGGATACCACACACAAAAAAAAAAAAAAAAAATAAGCCCGCGAAGCTTTAAAAGTCTGTGAAGGCCGCATAGTGCAAACACTAATGCAATATGTTAGACCGCGTTGAATGAAGTCGTTCACACAATTGTGATCGAACTTCACTTGGTAAGTTCGTTTGATCAATAATTATTATGAGGAAAGGGTACCGGGGGCTCTTTTCATACAAACTATTACAAAATTTGATGTAGTCGACAGTTTTCTCCCTAGATAATGACACTAGAGCAAATATTTTTGGTGCATAAAACTTATAACTGCCATGACCATGCCCCTGTCTTTTGTTTTTTCTCATTTTTTTAATCTTAATTTCTATGATAATAAAATAGTAAATGAAAAAAAAAACAAAACATAGAGGCCTAGTTTTAGTCATGGCAGTTATAGGCTTTATGGCACAAAAATATTTGTGCTAGTGTCATTATCCAAGGAGGAAACAGTCGACTACGTTTGTGTGGAGAAAGCGCATGTACACTAGTCGGCTGCATAATTGCAGCCCCCGGTAGAGTTCGAAAATCACTATTATTTGAATGTTTTTATTCTAATAATTTTGTTTGATAAATTGATGAGTTAGAAGACTTTAAACTTCAACTAAAGCAGGTGTCTAGAATCTTGCCGAAGAAACAGCCGTTTTGCAGCTCTACGGTGGGTCTGCAATTATGCAGCCGACCGTACCCTTTCAGTTTAAATCGTTGCGAAATGAAATAGAGAAATTATAGAAACATAGTAAAAGCTGGAAGCAAAGGGCTACAAATTCCTAAACTTGAAATTAAAACTGCTTTGATTAAGTAACTTGGGCTTGCAATCGAGATTTGTATCTCTATGTACTATCAGAATCTCGGGGTTAATAGTTTTTTTTAAGAATTTAGTAATTGGCAGCTCCGCTGACGTTATGCGCTCACAATGAGAGCGAGTGAGAGGCACGCGGGCATGGTTAGCCGAGTGCTTCGTCGGTCCGCCCGCGAGGCGACCGCCCGATCGGGCGGACCGCATACAGTAATAAATCCATGGGGCAGACCGCCCGATTGTAATTTATACCTACTTATTTTAATAACTTACTTAGATTTAGTACAGTTAGCAACAAAATCGGTTTATTACAATTAATAAAAACTACAGACTGGAGTTATGAATTAAAAAACCGCTGGATCTTTGCTCAATTAAAAAGGACATGGTAATCCTTTGTGATAACCCTTTTAAATTTTACGTAAAGCCTTTTTATAAGTTATTTACGCTGCATGTCGATTATGGAGTACAAAAACCCATAATAATGTAGTACCATTAAGCTGTGGAAGATGTATTTCCTACACCAAAAAATAGGGTTGCCTGTTTCACAGTCTAAGATGTTTGTGGAGAAAAAAGTCTAAACTTGTGAAAAAGTACATAAAAAACCAGTCAAGTGCGATTCGTACTCGCTCGCCGAGTTCCATACGTTACTTTCAACTCTCTTTTTCTACCCTTGCAGTGGTATGGTAGTTACCAATTATCTTAACCCATATTTCGTTTGGGCGCCTATACAATGTAAGGTTCAAGTTAAATTGATCCAACTATAAATGTATGGGGACACCCTTTAATTTTCAACTTTTTTTTATTTTTCCTTTATTTGTGCTGTACGAGTTTGCTTTTGCCAAACTTCGTGATCCTAGGTCAACGGGAACTACCATAAAATATAGGTTTGCGACCCAAAACCTTCCGGTTAACCTGGAAATGTCAATTTTGGTTTAAACCAAGGTTTTACAGTACAAGTAAAGGGATAATTCCGAAACATAAAAAAGTTGAAAATTATGGTAGGTAGGTACTTACAAGTTTTTGCGAAAATGTAAATTTGCCCATATCTATTAATCATGTTTACTCAAGACCTCGATTTTTATACACCTAATAGGGACTATATAGACCTCAGTATCAGTATCTGGTATCTTCAACTTGCTAGGTCCACCCATTCCTGAGAAAATCGGTGGTAACACATTCAGACAGACAGACGAGCAAGAAAGTGATCTTTTAAGGGTTCCTTTTTACCTTTTGAGGTACGGAATCCTAAAAATGTGCAGATTTGGCTCATTTGCCACAAACCTCAGTCAGTGATGGGTGGTTGTATAATCATCATCATCATCATCCGAGCAATGTTCCCGGTTGCATCCCTCTCAGGAGCCCGGGGTCCGCTTTCCTACTTTTACGCCTCCACTTCGCACGATCTTCGGCATCCTGGTTAGTAAGGCCATTTACACGCATATCACCCTTTACGACGTCAAGCCAGCACTTCTTGGGTCTACCCAGTCTGCCACGGCCCGGCGGAGGCGCCATGGCAAGACATTTGTTCCCCACGTAACTAGCCGGTTTTCGCAAGACGTGACCGTACCAGCGTAGGCGACATTCTTGCAATTTATCTGCAATGTCTCGGACATGAAGGCTGCCCCGGATGCGGGAGTTCCTGACGCTATCCTTTCGCGTCACTCCACACATCCAGCGCAACATCTTCATCTCCGTGACACGCAGTTCCTGCTTATGTCGCTCAAGTACCGGCCACGCCTCACTACCATACAAAAGGACAGGTCTAATGATGGTTTTATAGACCTGTCCCTTTAGTTTAACCGGCATTTTGGGGTCGCAAATGACACCAGTCACCTCACGCCACTTGGCCCAAGCCGCTGAAATGCGTGACTTGACGTCGCAATCGATGTCGCCGGACGCGTGAAGCACAGATCCCAAGTACTTAAACTGGTCTGTCCGCTCGACCATATGACCGTCTACGCAGACAGGTGTGGGATCTGTGGTATTGCAAGCCAAGTACTCTGTCTTCGCCACATTCAGTTGCAAACCGCCGTTCTCAAGCGACTCCTTCCACGTGTGTCCACGTTGGACCAGCCGCCCCTTATCCGAATCCGCCAGCGCAATATCGTCAGCGTACATGAGCAGCCATGGAGGCTCCTCGTGTGCATCCCTGATGGCAACGGACAGTGCATCCAATATTACGCTGAACAGGAACGGGCTTAGGACGGAACCCTGGTGAACTCCAACGGTAACAGGGAAGGGCTTAGTGTCGCCAACAGCAGTTCGCACCACAGAATCAGAATTTCGGTACATGTCTCTGATGATTTCAACATAAGCTTCCGGAACCCCTTTGGACCGCAGCGCCCACCAGATCATCATGCGAGGAACACAGTCGAAGGCCTTCTGCAAATCTAGGAATAGAAAATGCAGAGGCGTATTCTTCGTCCTGTATTTCTCCATAACGATCCTGAGGGCGAAAACAGGGTCCATGGTGCCATGCCCGGGGCGGAAACCATATTGACACCCAGAGACAGTGCACTCCTGTCGGATCCGAGAGTCCACTATCCGCTCGTAGAGCTTCATGGTGTGGGACATGACCTTTATACCTCGATAACTGCCACACTCCTGCACCGATCCCTTGCCCTTGAAAACTGGGGTAATAACACTCAATCTCCATTGGGCAGGGATCTCGCCGGTCTCGAGTATGCGGTTAAAGAGGTTGGTCAAGATGCCCACACCACGAGGACCCATCGCCTTCCCTCAGTCAGTGATGGGTGGTTGTATAATGTATATTATTATAATGGCTCAAAGTCTAATCAATCTGGAAGTCACTAAATTTAGTGACTATTTTGTAGATTAATTGGTACAGGAAACATCATTTTTAGGGTTCCGTACCTCAAAAGGTAAAAAAGGGAACCCTAATAAGATCACTTTCTTGTCTGTCTGTCTGTCTGTCCGTATGTCATCACCCATTTTCTCAGGAACGAGTGGACCTAGCAAATTGAAATTCATACTAGATACTGGGGTAAATAGTCTCTATTAGGTGTATAAAAATCAAAAGTCCTGAGTCAACATGATAAAAAGATATGGGCAAATAAATTTTCATTTTTGCAAAAACTTGTAAGTACCAAAATTTACCTTAATATTCAACTTGTTTATATTTCGGATTTTTCCCTATACTTGTGCTGTAAGACCTAGCTTTTAACCAAAATTGACAATTTCAGGTCAACTGGAAGTACCCTATTGGAATTTTCCTTTATGTGTGCTGTAACACCTTGCTTTTAGCCAAATTTCGTGATTCTAGGTCAACGAGAACTACCATATAGGTTTTAGACCCAAGACCTATAGCACACATACAGGAAAAATTCCAAAAAATAAAAAAGTTGAAAATTAAAGAGCGTCCCCATACGTTTACATAGCTAAACCAATAAATTGGTAACAACCGTACCACTGCAAGGGTAGAGAAAGAGAGTTAAAACTGAATTACGGAAGCCTCGGCGCGCGAGTAGGACTCGCACTTGACCGGTTTTTTTTATTAGTAATTGGAATTGCTATAACCAGCACACAGAACCACTAATATGGTTGAAATGTAAAATGAAATGTAGAAGGTAATTAATATCTATACGATAAGTCACTTATTTAGTTTATCTATTCATACAGTTGAATAACGTGTGTACTAATGTACTTACTTAGCTTCAGATTATTGTATTAAGTGTACAATTTATAAACCATTTTTTACTTTTATTTCATCAAATTATTTTGTTGCCGACTGTACTTTTATAGAAAAATAGGTATAAAATAAATTCGGGCGGAACGCGGAACGAAAATAATATTTTTTTTGCAATACTGCGGTCCGCCCGATTCGGGCGGTCGCCTCGCGGGCGGACCGACGAAGCACTCGGTTAGCCCGCCTAAGAGCGAGAGAGACAGACATAAAAAGTGAAAGGCACGCGTCCCTTCCACTCGAGCACAGTTGTTGTCACGTAAAACTATCGCCCGTATACCGACTTTACAGGCAACCAGTTTTTTTTAACAATGTTTTGTAAAAATGCCTAAGTTTTTTTTTTAAGTATTTAGTTAAGATGTTTTTTTTTTATTTGTCTAATAAGGTAAGGTAGTATGTATTGTGTATATTATCACGACATAATATAAAACAAAGTAGCTTTTCCTGTCCCTATATCCCTTACTACGCAACGGATTTTGATGCGGTTTTTATTAATAGATAGAGTGATTCAAGAGGAAGGTTTTTATTGTATAATACATGCATAATATAGCCGTGCGAAGCCGGGGCGGGTCGCTAGTAGTATAATAATTCCAAAATAAATATTTTCATATTATATCATATATATAACGGCAAACGTTGTTTTGCCATATACCTACAAAAAAAAAACAGCGCACTCCGGGAGTGCAGGCAGAAGTGAAAACTGTATATCTGTGTAAAATCTCATCTGTCGCGAGAACATACGCAAAAAGAGTTTTAGATGAAAAAAAAAAAAATAGTCGGACGACAAATAGTCGTCCAACAAATAGTCGTCCGACATTTGTCGTCCAACAAATGTCGTCCGTCAATAGTCGTCCGACAAATAGTCGTCCGACATTTGTCGTCCGTCAATAGTCGTCCGACATTTGTCGTCCGTCAATAGTCGTCCGTTAAAAAATACCATATGTACGTCTTAATTGAGTGTATTAAGACGTACATATGGTATTAAAAATAGTAGGGTAGCCAAATTAAAAATAGTAGGCCCAGGCATACATTTTCGCCGCGCCGTAGAGAGGGGATAGCTGTCTACTCTCCATCCGTCTTACGCTTTTTCGATCAGGTCACGTGTCCTGACGCGAGTTTAAGATTTATACCCATTACAGAAAAAGTGCTCAACGCCGCTAAAGAAGTTTTCACTTCAAAAAGATGTTGAATCGATTCTCAGACCTAACGAATATACAAAAAAATCATACAAATCGGTTCAGCCGTTTAGGTGGACATAGGTAACTAACACCGCGACACGATAATTTCATATAATAGGGATATTACAGATTAGGCGATAAAAGGAACAGAACATATACAAGAAGAATTTTAAGCTTTATTTAATTAGATTTTACAAAGTCATATAATAAATTTAAAGAGAATTACCTATGCCTAGTAGAAAATCGAGAACAATACCTAACGAACTTAGTGAACGATCCTAACTTCTTGAAACTTCAAATGCACGGAAGTTCAACTCTGAGTTTCGTTAACTTTGCCAAGAATGAAAATATACGATCCACGAGTATGATCGGCCCGGTAACCGCATAAATTACATTCCTTGATTATAATTTGTTAAATCACAACATAGTATAAAACAAAGTCGCTTTTTCTGTCCCTACTCCCTATGGCCCTATATTTATTTATTTATTTATCCCTATATATGCTTAAATCTTTAAAACTACGCAACGGATTTTGATGCGGTTTTTTAATAGATAGAGTGATTCAAGAGAAAGGTTTATATGTATAATAATACATACATAATATAGCCGTGCGAAGCCGGGGCGGGTCGCTAGTTACTTGATATAATTGAAAGTACCTAACAACATTTGTTTAATGAAATTGATTAAAGAAAAAGTATGCTATATTTATCTCTTCCGCTATTAATATTTCCTTTCCATAGAGGTCTGTCTGCAGAAAACTCTTCTCAGGGTTAGACTTACCTTAGTAATCACTATCACTTCATCACTATCACTACATAGTATAAAACAAAGTCGCTTTCTCTGTCCCTATGTCCCTATATCCATTTGTATGCTTAAATCTTTAAAACTACGCAACGGATTTTGATGCGGTTTTTTTAATAGATATAGTGATTCAAGAGGAAGGTTTATATTATGTATAATACATGCATAATATAGCCGTGCGAAGCCGGAGCGGGTCGCTAGTAACTTTACGTGTATCTTTTTTGACGTGATAACGTCTTATAAATCGATGAACACCTGCATTAACAAAAAAATGTTTCTTATGACGTTATCACGTAAAATTATCGTCCGTAAACCGACTTTACAGACAACCATTTTTGTTTTTTTCATGTCTACTGCATTATTAATATGCGCCGGGATGTGGCAGACTGGGTAGACCCAAGAAGTGCTGGCTTAACGTCGTAAAGGTTGATATGCGTGCAAATGACCTTACAAACCAGGATGCCGAAGATCGTGCGAAGTGGAGGCGTAAAGGGGGTATTACACCACACTGATTCAGGGTCCCTGAATTTAGGGTGGTTAGGGACCTTATTATTTACCTCGATTATTACACTACACTAAAAAGGGACCCTAACTCAGTCGGACAGCGAATTTAGGAGCGGCTTGACACCATGCCACCTAAAGCAAAAAAAACGTTTCGAATGAGCGGCTAAGGGCCCTAAATATTATTACACTGCACGGTAGTAAGCGCGGTTAGGGAGTAAGGCGGACCGGGTCCACTCTGACGCACTAATTAGGGACCCTTACTGCCTAACTCTTATTACACCCCTCTTAACTAGTAGTTCGCCCCGAACTGAGACCTCACGATTTTTTTTTCGATCGCTACTTAAATGATATAACGACGAAAGATTCAAAATACGATAGGTCTATCTAATTTAAATGATAGGTGCCTATCATCTCAATCGTTTTTTTTTTATTTCACGTTTTTAACGGGATAAAACAACTTGAAATACAAATTGTGTGAGTTTAAAAAGCTCCTATGCCTCCTTCTGGCTATATCGCCAGATTATCAGTACCTATATTACCTACTCATCAAGACTATTTTAACAAGTCCATACGCGATAGGCCTATCTTGCTTATAGACTCATCACATCTAGGAACTATCGCATGCCGTTTCGTCAGAATTTATGCTGTCGACACAAATAACTGACGAAACGGAAATCGTGGGTGATCTTGCGTAGAATACGAGTTCCTATAGCTCTATCACCAGAAACCAAATATTCAGCTGATTATTCAGTAGATACCTAGAGTACCTAATCCTCAAGTCTAGGACATAAGTTACTATAGCCTTCTTCCGGCTCTATCACCAGACCAAAGATATTTTTGCTTATTTTTCAGTACTTAGAGTACCTACTCTAGGTACTCCCTCCAGATACGTGTAAGATGCGCCTAGGTACCTACCTAGGCGCATCTTACACGTATACAAGTGTACCCACTTACTCGGATACTCAGCCAGTAAAATGTATATTTTACCGACCTAGGGTTAACAGAAGTAGCCATGAATACGTAGCAAACGAGAGTTTTATCATCAGACTAAACACTAAATTCTTTAATACTTATGTAACTACTCATCGTGATCTTAAAACGAAAAAGAAAAAAAGGAAACACTGGCTTCAATACAAATATATTAAAGAAGTTTGAGACTTATGTCCTGTTATAAGTAAATAAAAATAATAAAAAGACAAGCTTATTATTTAAAGTCTTTGTCGCGCGCCTTCTTCAGCGTAGGGTTAAAAAGTTCTAAATCCGTTAATAAAAAAATAAGAAAATATTTTACAAAGCGCCATCTATAGCCCCAAGCTAAGCAACTAGTATTAAAAATCAATAAGCTTCCACCAAGAAAGGATTTTGAAAAATTTTACCCCAACGCAGAGGAAGTCACGGGTGAAAGCAATGCCCCAGCCTAAAAATACATAGGTACTAATATTTTTCTGTACATTGTTGTTTGAAACAACAAATATTGTGTCGGTCTCGGTTGCCAATGTGGCCGGAGGGTGGTTTTCATTTGACAATATACTGAATGTTAACGTAGACGTACAGCAAAACTATTGTTTACCGTCATTTTACTGTGAATAAAGTCATCCTTGAAACCGAATGAAATAATGAAATAGTGTTCATACGTTCCCATTACAAATTTATCCATCCTGAGTGTATTGTGCAATCTGGAACATATCCAACTATTACAATATAGTTCTAAGGTACCTTTGTGGTACTTCGACTTTTGTACCGACGAAGGTTTAAATCTTCGATTTTTTGACGTGACAACGTTTTATAAATTGGTTTGCCGGGTGACACTTCAAGAAACTGCGTTACGCTCCGCTGACGTTATGCGCTCACAATGAGAGCGAGTGAAAGGCACGCGTCCCTTCCACTCGAGCACGGTTGTTGTCACGTAAAACTTTCGCCCGTATACCGACTTTACAGGCAACCAGTTTTTTACTATTTTTTTTACTAAAATTTTATGCGCGCTTACATTACAATTGAATCAAAAAGACACTCTTACGTCGACGGAAAACATTGTGATGGAACCGGCGCAATTTATAGTTGGTTCCAGACGCGTTCGTTTTCTGGAAATGGTCGACTGAGCTGAGAGGGTATAGATGCTGATCAAGCCTAACCCCTCTGCACGCAAAAAATACCGAACTAAAAATAACAAATTTTATACACCTACTTACTTACCTTGTCGAAAAATCGTCGGAGAAAGAAAAATAATTATTTTTTATCACAGTTGCTCATAAAGTGGATCTTAATAAACCGCTGTTAGGCTCATAATGCAACGTATTATACACGCGTGCGATAAAAAAAATCCAACTAGTGCTAAAATGATACGTTATCCTGATAAGTTAAATACGTATCTTACTGCTAATTACATATTAGGTAGATGAAACATTAATTTATCTGGGTTATACTGTTTTGATGTATAGAAAAAAGGTACCATCGAAGAGTTTTTAAGCCTTGCTGCCTTAAAACTCTTTGTTGGTACCTTTTTTCTTCTTTTCAAAAGGTTGTCTCTAAAGTCTGATAACGAACGATAATTTTACGTGATAACGTCTTTGAAAACAATTAAAAATTGAGTTTTGTTTTTATTTTGTTTTTTCTTTAGGCACCTACATAAATATATTTTTTCCTTACCATTATCACACCATTATATTCTGTTTTTAACCGCCGACGCAAAAACAAATGATCAACTTTCCACACTTGTATCGTAATGTACTATTATTCTCATATATCTTTAATATTCTGAACCAAGGACGGTGTTCCCAAAGATAAAATGTTATTCTTCTACCTACGGTTTATATAATAATGTAGCAAATAAAAATTATTTTGAGAATTTTCTAGCTGCCAAAGAGAGTCATGAATCATTAATGACTATCTACAATATCCAATAATCACCTACTACAGCAAATACGAGTAAATACCTCTAAAACCTCTAACAATACGAAACCAAATGCTTAGATTTACAATTATTTGCCATTAAACTTGTAAAATATCACTTTGTTGATAACGTGTGACTTGGCGTGCAATGGCGTGCATTATTGAAGTGAAATCCAGATTCAGGGTCCGTTCACGCGAGTACGCTATAAATCGTTTCACCAATTGTACCTACGCTGCAATTGCATTTCGAGATTGTTTCTCAATAGGTACTTAAATAGGTACACGTATTTTCATTTTTACCTACCTAAAAAGATATTTGATTCCTGCTTATAACACCTAGTCAAAAATAGATTGACATGAGTCTAAAGTTGCTTGGATCTGGAATGGAACCGCAGAAGAAAAGCGTTTTGTTTAAAACAAACTAATGCAATAAACTTAATAAACTTTTGGAGATCGTTGCACTGCAGGCGCACATTCCGGTCGTACTCTCTGACGACACCGACCTTAGAAGACCCGGCATCATTTATGCAGAATAATCCAACACCGCTGGCATAGGTGGTCACGGAGTAGGTAGGTGTCTCATAATATTAAAACAACTATTGCATTGACGGTGCTCACCCCAAAAAGCGGTGAAAAATATTACAAACAACCATTTTTTCCAAAACTTTTCTGTCTAAGACTCCAGTCAACACTCTATTTAAGGCCATACACAGGTGTAGCGCCACAAACCCAAAAAGAGATTCTTAAATTATTACGTATTTATTCATCGTCATTTGGTTTTTCCGAGTGAGCTCCTACACGTCTGACGATTTTAAAAAACGTGTCAACGTCAAAACCCTTTGTGGAAGCACCTCGAGAACTGAGCCATCACGTCGTCCCTAGATTCTCATCAACTACGTTTTGATTTTTTTTCCGATCGATTTTCATCAAAATCAAAAGGATAGACAAATCTCTTACTATGTATGGGTAGCTACTTATCCTTAGATTCTCATAAACTATCTCATAAACTACATTTTTATATTACAGTTTTTATCCAAATCATAAGGCTCTTAGTATGTATGGGTAGAGTTACATAATACCAAAATTAAAAATAAATCTAAGTAAAAACAAACTCTTCCTTCATCTTTTCCGAAATTCCTCTCCATCTGTCAATATTTCAACGCAGTAAATCTTCAATGTTCGAATTTGTGCTACAAAAGGGGCTTTGTTAAAAGTACAGTTCAACAGTTCAACGGATTTAGTTTCAAAATGAAATACAGTTTCAGAGATTCCGTGTTGCTTTAATATAAACTGATGGGGAGGTATTAACACTAATCCTTCAACAATCTCCTTGGTTAATTCAGTTTTAATTAAGTAGGTAAGTATACAGGATTCCTCTTCTCGTGTTAGGTTTTAATTTTCAGGTTCGAATAGCAACCTTAACCTAAAAACTGCTCTTAGAGATAGCCACCTGGACCAATCGTGTGCGTTTTGAATAATAGTGGCACCGTGAAAATTGACTTACTTTCAGTATTTTAAGGTTATCTAAAATGGGATATTTATTTACCTACCATGTTTAGTTTTCATTTTGTAGAGCTCGATATATGATCTTGTCTTATACATCATTTTCATAATACTTTAATAGTGAAATAACTATGGTAGTTTAAAATATTAGTTGCAGTAGTTCGGTTTGGGGAGAACACCAAACTGTTGAAACTATTTAGTTGCAATTTTTCAAACAAAAAAGACTCGAAAAAAAAGAAACATGCCACAGACATACATACATACATACATACTGACAAATTTATAACACCCCATCATTTTTGCGTCGGTCGTTAAAAAGGACTAGAAATAAATTCTTATTTTACAAACTTAAAAATCGATCTGCAGTGTAGTGACGTTACCCCCGCATAATAATAAACGGTCCTAAGAAACCATCAATTTCATTTTAAAAACCTGAATTCATTTCAAAATCACCTTCATGATGCCATCGTAGCTATCGTTAACCAAAATTCATGTCTGTCAACCCCGAAAACTCGCCGAGACGTCGAACAAATGTGTAGTCATCAATCTGACACAGCGATAAATGTCACCTGTCAACCCTGTCACTGTCAATAGAGGTGTGACAAAATGTTCAGAGCAAATCACATAGCCGACACCAACCAATTTATATTGCTTCTTCAGATCATAAAGGGCAAATGAAAAATTAAATACTGTCCCCGATAATTACACTTTGATTACATTTTCTATTGTTTTCAACTTGTACCGTTTATATACTATTCCAGCTATCTAGATATCGAGTTTCATCGCAATCGGTTCAGTAGTTTTTTCGTGACACACACACACACACACACACACACAAACTTTCACATTTATAATATTAGTAGAATTAATATTATGTATAAAGCTGAAGAGTTTGTTCGTTTGTTTCTTTGTTTGTTTGAACGCGCTAATCTCAGGAACTATTGGTTCGAATTGAAAAAATATATTTGTGTAGGATAGTCCATTTGTCGAGGAATGCTATAGGCTACTTTTTAATTTGATATTCCCACGGGATCGGGACTTACGCGGGTGAAACCACGGACCGCTGCTGCTAGTAATAAATATAACAGTGATGACAATTTAGTTCTTTTCTTGCTAAATGTTACAAGTTAACACGTTCAGTGCTGTATCGGGTTGAAAATGCCTGTTGCATAACTTTTCTATAGTGCGGGCGCAAGAATCTATTGCTATCTCACGGTGCGCGTTAGATAAATATAGGAATTTTAGCAGAGGAAAAGTGACAAATATATTTATTGGTCTTATGTCGTCAAATAGTACCCAAAAAAACAATAAAAATGTATCGGGTTAAGACCACTTAGGGTCGTTAAGACAATTTAGTTCTTTTCGTGCTAAATGTTACAAGTTAAATTGAAATTGAATTGAAATTAATACGTAAATTAATACGAGATTTAATTTACCTACTAACTAGGTAAATTAAATCTCGCTTACACAGTAGAATTTCTTCGGTCGCTCGACCTGTGGCAGCGTCCTTTACCATTGAAAATGTAGATTAAGTGAAAAGGTAGTATTTTATTCAAATGTACCTATTCTCATTCTTTATTCATTCTGTCTTTATACACAAAAGACAGGACAAGGGTTCCGTAGAAGGATAAGTTGTGAAAACAAACTTACTTTTGTCGTCGATACCAGCGTTCTATGTTTGTTTTGTTAAGTTAAATTGAAAGTTTGTAGGTGAGTGGATTTTTAGGTAAGCAAATATAAGATTGTATAAATGACGGAGTATCACTACATAGTATAAAACAAAGTCGTTTTCTCTGTCCCTATGTCCCTATATCCCTTTGGATGTTTAAATCTTTAAAACTACGCAACGGATTTTGATGCGGTTTTTTTAAATAGATAGAGTGATTCAAGAGGAAGGTTTATGTGTTATAATACATGCATAAAATAGCCGTGCGAAGCCGGGGCGGGTCGCTAGTCCATAGATAAACAACTAAATACTACGGCGTACCTACCCGTCATACGTCAGGTTGACTATGGTAATCAGTCAATCTAGCGAAGCGTGTTATGAATGGATCGCGGATTGCCATCTTAGAACGCTTGGCGAACAGGACGGGCGTTCGCGAACCGTGCTCGTTCACGAATCGCTCTGAATTGTACTATCATACTATTTTATGTTTAACTTGAGTTATTGTGATTTAATAACTCAAATTACTCAACTAAACTCAAATGATATCTAAGTGTTTCATTGAAAACAACGTGATATAGTTAGTGTATAAATAATACTGACTGTCATTGGATGACTTGTTCATAACCCTTACTTTTTCCACTTCCTAAATTGGTACAAGATGAATAATGATGAATGCTATCCTGGCTTTTCATATATTTATTTTTTTATTATTTATTTACATTGAAGAATGTTAGCCGTTCGGTCAATGTTTTGCCATCTGGAATGTTTTCAGTACATTTGGTTGTTGGAGTTAAAATATTTGATCGTGGGTGTTGGATACCTATTGGTTTACACTGTGTTACAGCGAGTGTTCGGTGGACGTGAGGAATTTCAAATTTTGTTTGGACGCGTTTTACAAAGAGGAGGGGTTTGTAGATGGAGACTGGAGTAGGTGCCTGGGGTTTTGTATTTCAAGCTTTTGCACAAAGTGAGTTCTACTGTAATAAATTTTGAATTTTTACTTTGGTAACAAAACTTTTATTAAAGTTAAAATTATGATTTTGAAAATTCTTTATCATCATAAAAACATATCTATATGGTTGGTACAATCATGGTGACGAGTATCGTTTTCAATACGTTATCTAAAAGCCCCATACATGGTTATTGGTAATTATACTAGCAAGCCGTTGAAGGCTACTACTGAGCACCTTAAGAGGAAAGGGTACCGGACGCTTTCTCCATACAAACTATTGCAAACGTAGTCGACTGTTTTCTCCCTGGATAATGACACTAGAGCAAATATTTTTGGTGCATAAAACTTATAACTGCCATGACCATGCCCCTATTTTTTGTTTTTTGTAATTTTGTAATTTTTTTAATTTTAATTTCTATGATAATTACAAAATGAAAAAAACCAAAACATAGGGGCATAGTCATGGCAGTTATAGGTTTTATGGCACAAAAAAAATTGTGCTAGTGTCATTATCCAGGGAGGAAACAGTCGACTACGTTTGTATGGAGAGCGCGCAGGTACCCTTTCACCTTAACAAACAACTTTTGTTCTACAACTTTTTTAAATTCGAAAAAAAATGAAACTTTGGAGGTTATGAAAATTCTAAAAACAGCTGATTTTTTAAAACAAAGGTCATTCAGACAGATAATGACCTCTCTGTGTATGGAACAGCTGTTTTTAGGTAAACCTAACCTCAAAATTTTCAAAAAAATGTTCGAATTTCCAAAAGTCGTACAACAAAAGTTGTTTGTTAAGGTGCACAGAAGTAGCCCTTAACGGCTTGCTAGTATAGTTACCAATAACCCTGTATAAAAGCTTACAATGCACAAAGTTAAAAATTTATAATAATGATTACATTTAGATTTTAAGATTGTTAAATAAATAACTGCGAGACATTTTATACAAACTAAGCCTATTTTATAAAAAGAGTGAACATAAATAAATTGTATCAAAACCAAAAGTAAGATTTGTTATTTATTTATCGATACTGTTTTATAGTAAAATTAGTAATAAAAGCAATAAATAAAACATTTATCATTAAGCCAACACTGACATTGGCACAACTGACAGACCTGTTTAACAGTATAATATATTATCTGACTTTTAAAAGTCTGTAGGTCTGTTTGAACCTAATATTACTTAATCCTTTGAGACTAGTGACTTTGCATACTTATTTTCTACCTAAAATTATGATAAATGGGTATACTTAAAGCTATTACGGCTACCTACCCTGTGACCAACTTTAACAAGTAAATAAGTCATTTTACGCTAATTACACTGCTAAAAATTAATGTGAAATTAAAAGGCCATGTTTTACATTTTTAGTAAAAGAACTAAAAGTGAAAATAAAAACAGTAATATTTTTATAGGTAAGTATAGGATTTTAGAATATAAGAGAATATTTTTTTTTTCAACAAACACAGGATACAGTATCTACAGTATGGGTCATAAGTAAATGATCAGTTTGCTACAATAATACTATCAACAAGCATTGGAGTTACGACCTTCTTCTAATAGACGTTACACACAAACTTAAATACTTGAATTAAAATTACTCAGTGGGATTATTATTTTCAACATGTTAGCTATATCTTTAGTTGGCCGAGAGGTATAAGCCGCCACTCACAACACCAACCTACGTGGGTCCGATCTACAGGTTACGTTGTTATAATGTTCAAATAGTGCTGCACAGGATTGTAAACGTTACGGTGGGCAGAGATTTTTGACCGTGGATTGTACAGGAGTACAGGAGTTGAGAACGACATGAAAGCAATCGGTGTGAGAAACTGGAGGGAGAAGACCAAAAATAGACCCGATTGGAGAAGATTACTTGACCAGGCTAAAGCCCACCCGCGGCTGTAACGCCTCAGATGATGATGATGACAGGATACAGTATACACACAAATAAGAAACAATTAGTTGGATGCCGAAGATCGTGCGAAGTGGAGGCGTAAAAGTAAAAAAGCGGACCCCGGGCTTCCGAGAGGGATGCAACCGGGAACATCGCTCGGATGATGATGATGATAACAAAAAGAAAAAAAAATGGTTGTCTGTAAAGTCTGTTTCCGGACGATAAGAAAACTAACGTCATAAGAAAACATTGATGGTAACCATGGCAACGATAAAACGTTGCTATAGTTACCTTGTCAATAACATGAGGCGTTCCAGTAACGACGCGTGTTTTTTGAGATTGCAGGTGTTCACCAATTTATAAAACGTTATCACGTCAAAAATAAAAATAGTTACATAGAAAAATAAAACACATTAGAAACAATAAGAGACTGACATATTATTAAAACGGTATAGATAGTGAATCAAGATCTATCCAAGCAAACTCCAGTCTTGAAAATAAAAATAATGCTCGTAACAGCATCAAAATAACAGCTAGCTATTAGTAGCACAAAATAAAACAATAAACATTTTATTCCGTTTTAAATAACTTCAGTAGCCATATTTTTTTACGTAAAAATTGTAAATTGTAAGCGATTTAAGTATTTCGGATACCCGATGCGGTTCATCGATCCGTATAATTATACTAGCTGCCCTCCGCGGTTTCACCCACGTAACTCCCGATCCCGTGGATCGGGATGTAAGCTATCCTATCTCTCAAGTTGGATCGAACTGCACATGGTGTGCGAATTTTATTATAATCGGTTAAGTGGTTTAGGAGTCCATTGAGGACAAACATTGTGACACGAGATTTATATATATTAAGAAGATAGCTGCCCTCCGCGGTTTCACCCGCGTAACTCCCGATCCCGTGGGAATATCGGGATGTAAGCTATCCTATCTCTCAAGTTGGATGGAACTGCACATGGTGTGCGAATTTTATTATAATCGGTTAAGTGGTTTAGGAGTCCATTGAGGACAAACATTGTGACACGAGATTTATATATATTAAGAAGATATATTAAAAAAAGTTCCGGTACGTTGGTCTTTAGACAGGTACTTAGGTAAAATGCTGAATGTTAAACCCATGAACCCCATACGTTTGACCTTTTTCGGACAGCCGAATGTAGGTACCTATGGTTCTTTTCAGAAATGACTAGCGATCAGACCCGGTTTTGCATGGGTAGCAGAGCATATCCGTACACAAGCCCCGCACTAATTTAATCATCATTTCGTTGTGTTAAAATCTTTGATAGACACCAATCGATCTAGAGATAAATTATTCGCATGATCATGAAAAATTACAAAGACTACTGACCATTGACAGATTGTATATGAAGCCGTTTGTCTACCACCAACTAAACTAAGTTAGTTTAGCTTAACTCGCATGGTTGACCCAATTTTTCATACATGTGCGTCCACCGCAAACACTGCCAGGCATACTACGTAAAACTGCGAACGGTCGGCTTTAATCTTAGATCTAGAGATTATCTTTCGTTGTGAGTTAAGTTATTAAACTAAGAGTAAAAACTTGAAACGAAGATATCTGAACAGAACGTGTTCCACCACGGTAATCTCTGTTAAGTTATTCCCGTGTTAATTGCCGAGCACCCCACCGCAGCAAGCAGGAGCTCACACAACACCCAAAACATTACAAACCTAATCTCTTTACTAAGTAGTTGCATAGTTCTGCTAATGTTTGCTAGTTTTGATTTGAAAACAGGTACGGGCTCAGGCCAACGTGTTTGGGGTGAATAGAGGAACGGGGTTGCCCTAATGGTAGATACCTCCAATCTAATCTTCTATATTTATTAAATAATCGTGTTAGTTACGCCATTTATAACTTAAGAACGGCTGGATCGATTGCGATGGAGCTTAAATATTGTAGATAGGAAACGTCCTAGAATATCGTATAGCATTTATGATATTCCAACGAAATCAAGACTTATATGCGTGAAAACGCGGGACTCATACATTTTAAAGAAATATAGAAATAAGTAGAAAATATACCTATGATTCACGCTTAACGGCTCTCCTAATGGATCCCCTGTCAAGAATTATCTCACGCTATCATCCCCCCTGGACTAGGGGATACGATAAGCTCGAAAACGTTAAGCGAGACGTTAAGGTAGCAGGTACCCTTTTGCAGGTACCCTTTCAGGGTACCTGCTCTCAAAACAAATCAAAACGGAAACAAAAGACTAAAAAAGACAATTCACTAAAACAAAAACAAAAAAGCACACTTTTCTTTGGCTACTATAATTCTGAAATTAAGGTTCATCGACTTGACTTTACATTTACCTAAATGAAAACACTGTAAGAAACCAGACAGAGTCCTAAAATTATTAAGTTTAAACCAGTGACTCCTTAATGCCTAAACTCTCCTTCTCAGACCTCTTGCTCTAAGTACAAATAACAATAAAGTAACACTTCCTTAGTACAACACTGTTCTCTAAAGTGTGCCTACGAAACCACTAATGCCGTTAATGTTTACTGTTGATATTGAGATGAGTTCCTGTTTTGCGATATCTGGGCGTGATGAGAACACTCTCTTAAGTATACCTAAGCACTTATTTTGATTAAAATAGATAGATAAATGGTTGTACCAAAGAGAACTTAAGGTGAAATACCTGCGCTCTCTCCATACAAACGTAGTCGACTGTTTCCTCCATGGATAATGACACTAGCACGAATATTTTTGTGCCATAAAACCTATAACTGCCATGGCTATGCCCCTATGTTTTGGTTTATTTTTATTTTCTAATTGTTATCATAGAAATTAAGACTAAAGAAATAAAACAAAATACAGGGTTATTGGAAATTATAGTAGCAAGCCGTTAAGGGGTACTTCTGTGCATCTAAACTAACAACTTTTGTTCTACGACTTTTGGAAATTCGAAGATTTTTTCGACAATTTTGAGGTTAGGTTTACCTGAAAATCAGCTGTTCCTTACACGGAGAGGTCAGTAACCTTAAAATTTTACTTATTTTTTAAGTTTCATCTACTGTCTTCGGTCTGAATCACTTTTGTTTTAAAATATCAGCTGTTTTTCGAATTTACATAACCTTAAAATTTTCATATTTTTTTTCGAATTTCCAATAGTTGTAGTACAAAAGTTGTTTGTTTAGGTGCCACAGAAGTAGCCCTCAACGGCTTGCTAGTATAATTTCCAATAACCCTGTATAGGGGGGGGGGTCATGGTCATAGCTTGTATCAGTTTTATGCACCAAAAATATTTGGTATTAAGGTAAATGGTAACTTACAAGTTTTCGCGAAAATCTAAATTTGCCGATATCTTAATTTTTATACACCTAATAGAAACTATAGATTTCAGTATCTGGTATAAATTTCAACTTGTTAGGTCCACCCGTTCTTGAGAAAATCGATGGTGACACACGGACAGACAGACAAGAGAGTGCGGAACCCTAAAAAGGATTTTAAACCAATGTGATTTTAACTATTATTGAAAATAACCATAGTTGCAAAATTTTTACCTTGCATGAGATTATGCTTAAGAGGAAAGGGTACCGGAGGCTTTCTCCATACAAACTATTACAAACGTAGTCGACTGTTTTCTCCCTGGATAATGACACTAGAGCAAATATTTTTGGTGCATAAAACTTATAACTGCCATGACCATGCCCCTATTTTTTGATTTTTTTAATTTTTTAATTTTATTAATTTTAATTTCTATGATAATTAGAAAATGAAAAAAACCAAAACATAGGGGCATAGAGATGGCAGTTATAGGTTTTATGGCACAAAATTATTTGCTCTAATGTCTTTATCCAGGGAGGAAACAGTCGACTACGTTTGTATGGAGAGCGCGCAGGTACCCTTTCACCTTAAATCGTTTTAGTTAAATTCTAGCTAAATAAATTTATCTGGTAATCTAAAATTAAATTCTATTTCAATAACCATAAGGATGATAATATTTAAAAAGGTTGACACTTTGACAGTTGGTTAATCATGTTTAAGGTATTAAACGCATTTATTTTTGTTGTAAATTTAACCTAAATCTTATGAAATAATTACAGGATATTTAAACAGGGAATATGGATTCCTAGAGCCTGAAACCCAGTGGTAAAGTAAAGCAAACCCATGAAGAGTATGCCTGGAAGAAATCCCTTTCAGCGACAAGGTCGCCTATTTGGCCAACTTATACTTTCTAGCTATTACTTTACTTTGTGGATATCGTGTTCCATGAGTGTTGTTGTACAAATAAAGTTATCGATATAATAAATATATTATTAGCCCAAGTAGTCGTTTTCTCCTGTAGTGTATCAATAGTTCTATTCAAACCGGGGGTTGTCCTTGACTGCATTTTATAGTGCGGACAGGGACAATCGCCGGTTTTTGATGTCCACACGCTTCGGTTCCACGCATGCCTTCCAAAGGCCCGGAACATAGTCCCGTGATATAAGACATATAACAAACAATAATTAATAATATTACAAACCAAACTTATCACCAAAAAAATTAACAATACTTGGACAATATTTCTTAGCTAGGTCATTTATAAGGGAGTCATTCTTGATTTCTAGTTTGTACGAAAATCTGTTCCACAGGTGAATTCCGTACGATTTGTTGTAATCGCTGATATTGCCCGGCTTGAAGAAGGTTTCAAACTCTGTGTACGGCTTTAGGTAGAAAATGCTTGGCTCGTATACTTCGAAACCTGAAAAAAATTAAGATAAATTTTGGTGCGAGTTTTCGAGAAAAAGTTATATTTTTATCGGGTTAAGGTGACAGGGTACCTGCGCTCTCTCCATACAAACGTAGTCGACTGTTTCCTCCCTGGATAATAACACTAGCACAAATATTTTTGTGCCATAAAACCTATAACTGCCATGACTAATTGACTATGCCACTATTTTTTGTTGTTTTTTTCATTTTCTAATTATCATAGAAATTAAGATTAAAAAAAAAACTGGTTGCCTGTAAAGTCGGTATACGGGCGAAAGTTTTACGTGACAACAACTGTGCTCGAGTAGAAGGGACGCGTGCCTTTCACTTTTTATGTCTGTCTCTCTCGCTCTTAGGCGGGCTAACCATGCCCGCGTGCCTCTCACTCGCTCTCATTGTGAGCGCATAACGTCAGCGGAGCGTAACGCAGTTTCTTGAAGTGTCACCCGGCAAACCAATTTATAAGACGTTGTCACGTCAAAAAAACACAAAAAATAAGGGCATGGTCAATGGTCATGGCAAGTATAAGTTTTATCCACCATAAATATTTGCTCTAGTGTCAATATCCAGGGAGAAAACAGTCGACTACGTTTGTAATAGTTTGTATGGAGAGAGCCCCCGGTACCCTTTCCTCTTTTTGTCAACAACATTAATGGTCATTAGTCATAATTGCAGAAAACAGCTGATTTTCCAGTAGGTATACAAAACCTCATAAAAAACGGTTCGAATTTTCAAAAGTCAAAAGAGCAATCCCTTTTGTACTGGACATTGGCGTGCCATTACTTCGGTCTGCGATCGAAGATAGAAAAGAAAAAATCCCTTTTGTATTAGCAACCCTTAATCGAAACACATTGTATACGGCGCACGTTCAGATCAGTTTAGATATTTTTTCATGGACTTTACCCATTCATTTGTTTAAATAATAGAAGTCAATGATATTGTTACTCGAATACGATTCTAATGGTAATAAGTTTCATTTAAATCCATTAAGTATTTTTAGGAAACCCGAGGATATAGGTACAAAATACAAAGAACTTGCAGGTATACCTTTACATTTCTCAGCTGAAAAGTATTGAACTTTTGTATCATTGTCACAAATGTTCTGAAGAGTTCTGGTAAGCGCCCCGGGTCCGTTGTAAGACCAAATATCCGCCCTGTAATCTTCTCTAATACTTCTAAAAGAAGAGAAGAAAAAAATAGTATTTTAAAACTAAGAAATGTAAATAGGGTCGAGGAACCACATCTTAAAGCACCTTACAACAGTATCTTTGGAAGCAGTCACCCTTGTGCTGCATTTTCGGTTGACTACGATTCTGAACTGCACCCAGTAGAGATCAAATTACAATTCTGGGCTAAAAAAATCCTCCTCCACCTCCATTTTGTGCTGGCGGCGACTTGCCATGACCAATCTGGAAATTTCTAAACCGTTTGCGGTCTCAAATTGGCCGTTGCTGGGATACCATGACTAGGAGGGACTGGATACGTTGAGTGATTGTGATCGAGCTGACCAAACGATGGCGCATCTGACATAATGTTTTCTGTGTATGTTGGCTGGTCTGCAGACGATATCAACAGAGCTACAGATGAAGCGATTACCGTCATTAAGTTTAGGGCAAAAGTACGGTGACAAAACATTATTTTGAGTTCTTACCTAGATACTTACTTTAAAACAGCGTCGATGACTTCATGTCCAATCCCTTTCTTGGCAGCCGCCATCGCTGCATCGCTCATGGATTCTAAAGTTTGTCTTCCAGCCCAATTCTTGCCCAGACTATCCAATTGCTTGATTACTAAAGTATCCGTATCTAAATAGAATCCCCCGTATTTGGATAATGTTATAAGCCTAAGGATATCTGAAGCATGTTCAACTTTCCACCCTGTAGCATCCTGTATACGGTACATCAAGATATCTTCCAATCCAGTTCCTGAAGCGTAATCTGGAAGGTGGACTCGAAAGAATTTTACGTTTAATTTCTGAAGCTCGTTTAAGCAGCTATTTTGCAGCATTTCCTCTGTCACCGATGCACTAAATAGTACGTAGACTGATCTGAAGATGAAGAAAATCATATGTAAAATAAGTGACGTGATGATCCACCTGATGATAAATATGTAGTATTGCATAGAACAATAGCAATATAATTCGGGCAGAGTAACTTCAGTAGGTAATTCTTACTTACCTGTTTGGATGCAATCTTGCAGCAGACTCAATAACACAAGCTTGCCTCGAATTCAGGCCACCTTTGCACGATGTCTCATGGAAGAATATAGAATCGCTTCCAAAATCCATATCCTCTGCTGATTCGAGACTATCATCATCAAATTCGTAATGACAAACAATATTGTCATTTTTATTCCAGCTCATAATAATCCTTGTCTCATTTAAAATTCTAGTTAGAAAATGAATCTGTTTATTTACAAGGGATATCGTTAATACAGCGAATAATAAAAATGTATAAAACACAATACGTTGTGAATTGATAAACATGTTTGAGAGAACTGAAGAATATGAAGGTGAAAGATGAGGAACAATTCATGTGATTCACGATACAAAGTGTTATTCGGATGATTTGCGGTCCTTGTCATAAGCGAATAACGTATTAAATCTAAATAAATAAATATTGTACAACATATCACACAGCGGCATCTAGCCCCAAACTAAGCAACTAGACTTATGTTATGGTGGCTAGACAACGGAAAAATCCCCTAAATTAGTTCGAATTTTCAAAAGTCGTAGAACAAATTTGATAGTTAATGTGCAGAGACGTATCCCTTAACCGCCTTTTGATAGGTACGACTATTAATTACCCCGAATATGCAATACATTGCGTCAGTGTGGAGTGGATTTTGATGTAAAGTATGTTACCTTCTCAGAAAATAGAGCTATCTAGCAGTGAAAACCAGATTTCAAAGGTTCAGTACTTTTTTAATTGCAAAGCTAGTAGGTAAGTCAATATCATATAGGCGGATGCAGTAATCTGGCTGGCGATAATGAAACCTCTATCGCCGCCTTAAGGCCTTCATTTGGTGCCTGGGTATCTTGCCATCGACGGATGAATTGCTGTTACACCAAGACACAAAATCGGGAGGTCACCGAAAAAACTCAGGTGATGACGATCCCAAGCCATCCAGGTTTAGCCCACGTTCCGACGTGGTTGCCAGGGTGTGGCCGCTGCAAAGTGGCTTTTCGGAGCCACTGGAGGGAACTGTAAACTGCCGACGAATTTAACTGCTATCCAAGAACGCACGCAGGCAATCCACTACACCCCAAACTATGAAATCGGGACGTGTGCTTGCTACGCACGAACTTTTGTAAACAAATTAAATTACATAAGTCACCAAAAGGCTAAACATTCGAACCCTTAAGGGTTTATTTTGCAATTATTTGCAAAAAATAACCTTATGGGTTTTTTCTCCGACGTTGCCGAAGTCGAAATCGACTAGGAGGATGATGATAATGAAATAATTATATAAACGTATATTTCAAAAACAGATAATACTAGCTGCGCTCCGCGGTTTCACCCGCGTTACTCCCGATCCCGTGGGAATATCGGGATAAATTAAGATGTAAGCTATCCTATCTCTCAAGTTGGATCGAACTGCACATGGTGTGCGAATTTTATTATAATCGGTTAAGTGGTTTAGGAGTCCATTGAGGACAAACATTGTGACACGAGATTTATATATATTAAGACTAGCTGCCCTACGCGGTTTCAACCGCGTAACTCCCGATCCCGTGGGAATATCGGGATGTAAGCTATCCTATCTCTCAAGTTGGATCGAACTGCACATGGTGTGCGAATTTTATTATAATCGGTTAAGTGGTTTAGGAGTCCATTGAGGACAAACATTGTGACACGAGATTTATATATATTAAGATAAGATTAAGAAGATAAGCAAAAAACTAGTCATTGATTTTTCTAGAATCTGTGGTATTGTGGTTGTGCTAAATTATACCAAATCGGTTAAATCAAATTCATTTAGGGTAGTTTTAAAACATATTGGGAAGGTCACTAACGAAGTAGCAGCCAAACGCAGTTAAAAATGTAAAAGTTAATAACTTGCAACCTTTTGAAATATTTACAGATTGTTTTTCTGTACAAACAAATAAACAAATTTCGGTAATTTAATACATATAGAATATACCTATGCATTATATAATGTTGCTTACTTTAATTCCCTTTAAGTTTGAATAATTTAGAGTAAGGTTTCTGTTTAAAATAAGTCAATTATATTTGAAAAGTTTAGTAGCAAATTTTATACAAGGTAAAACGAATGAGTCCGTACTTACGCTTTGCATTGAATTCTCGAAATTCTTTTGAATGGTTATTTATTATTTATAATAAAATAAACGATTTATTTATATGATTTATTGTTTTATATAATTACTTACCGATTTTATTTTTTTATTTTCAAATCAACACATCCACGAATACCTAGGCCATATTATTAATATGGCCTAGGTATTTAATTTTTATGATATTTAATTTAAATAACCGATTTTTTTACTAACAGATTTGTCCCACTAACCTAAAATCAAATGTTATCAAATCGATCACGTAGGTACGCATATTTCATATAGCATTAATTAAATAATAAATAGAACTTTTATGCAACATTGACTTTGACCCGGATTATTCCGATGACGCGGATACTTGCATGTCGCAGACAATACACCCAATTTGACATATTTTCGTTTATGTAAAGTAGAGATCATTATATTATGCCCTAGATTAATTAATGAAAAGTTTGTTTCTATTTAATATTATTTACAGTTTATAGCATTTAATATTTATACACACTTTTACCTAATGATTGTTTTTAGTTACTATTTTGCAAGTAAATTGTTTTAATTTATTTTATAAGATTATATAAGTCCTTTTTCGCCTGAGATACAGGAATACCTAGTTCAGGCATATGCGTTATTTTTGTTCTCTTTAATATTTAGTGCTTAGTTTATTATGTAAAATGAATTTTAATAAATATATTTGTATTTGTATATTATATTATGCGTACGAGCCCGTTGCCTAGTCGCATTGTAAAAAAATATTTGTAAATTGATCATTGTACCTCGGATTTTTAAAACGCACTCGCGTTCCGCTCGCGCGTCATAAGCCTCCTCTATTTATACAATGATCAATTTACCAAACTTGTATCGCAATGTACTAAGTATTTCGTGTTGCTTGTCCTTAATACAAAAATTATAAACAAATATTAACCGTTCTTTTTGGCTTTGCCGTAGTCGGGTAAAAATAATTTACAATATTTTGTTATTTGTATAATTGTTCTTTCTTTGATGTCAGATGAAATAAAATTGGATTCCATTACAAATAACTGTTAGATTATTTTCCCTTTTAGGTATTTCCAATTTCTTTAACAGAGAAGTGTTCTCGCCTAATCTTTATTGCCCCATTGCCCAATGCTCATTGCTACTTTATATCGTCCCATTCTTTTGATGTCTCTCCTTTTGCAATGGACACCGGTAATATTTTTACGGTCAGTTAAATGTAGGTTTTAGGGTTCCGTAGTATACAAGGAATACTTATATTCTTATTTGCCATGTCCATCCGTTCGTTTGTTTGTTAGCTTAGAGACAGGTCCACAAAAAATCAAAATCTATGAACAAAATTGGTACAATTTTTAAAATTTAATCAGCCTTTAGTTTTTTGTGTTTATAGTTTACTAGCGACCCGCCCTGGCTTCGCACGGCTGTATTATGCATGTATTATATCTAAAAACTTTCCTCGTTAATCACTTTATCTATTAAAAAAAACCGCATCAAATACCGTTGCGTAGTTTTAAAGATCTAAGCATACAAAGGGAAATAGGGACATAGGGATATAGGGACGGCGAAAAGTGACTTTATTTTATACTATGTAGTGACTAGCTGGTGCCCGTGACTTAATATGCGTTGTAGTTTTTTTTAAACTAATACTTTCCTCTTTAATCACTCTTTTATTTAGAAAAACCGCATCAAAATCCGTTGCGTAATTTTAAAGATCTAAGCATACATAGGGACAAACAGACAGCGGGAAGCGACTTTGTTTTATACTATGTAGTGATCTAGTCCATAAGCTCACTGTAACTAACATTCTATTTAAAATTGCGAAAACTCTCGACTTTTTTAAATTTAGACTTGTTTGGCACCATTTGTAAAACCTTTGTAGTTGGTTTAAAAAAATGATCATAAAGTCATCGAAATATGTTAGTTAAATAACGGACTGCTGGTACGTTGCGATTGCGTGGTTCGATCGGATAGTGAACTTTTTTCCCGTTAGTGCAATCAATCGCACCACGTGTACTTTTTTCGCGTGGTTAGATTGATCGAGCCACGCAATCAAAATGAAAGTACCTTCCTACCGACCCAGATTTCTATTGGAAACTATATTGAATCACCATTAACTATTTACTAAATTTTATTGCATTGCCAGTATTTGTCTTCCATTAACGTTCAAGGAAACGCAATCAAAGGTAACATCTATTAATTACTCTATTTGATTTACGACGTAACAAGATTTGCCGTTGCTTCTGTTATATTAACGTTAGATACGTGAAATAACGTAAAACCCAAAAAGAGTATATAAAAAAAATCGCTATAAGTTGAGTTCGAGTACGAAACTGTATGAAAAGTGAGATCAGTGATTTTGTACTCACGCAGCAAACATACGCGAATGACGGTAGGATTTACCCTTAAGCCTGTAATCCTTGACCGTGGGAACTTCTGATAGAACACACACATTGATATTTTCTAGCCACACAGGTGCAACGCAGTATTAAAATTACGCACCCTGGAAACAAATAAATCTACTTTCGATGCATCGTACATTTTGTACAAGTTACATATTCATCAAGCGTTCGTCTTCGTAGGATGTTTATGAATATCATAGAAAACACGCAATGTATGTAGTATTTAACTTGTCACATCGCAAAACTGCAGTCCGGTAGTAAGTAGCTGGCGGGAAAGGGTGGGGTCAGAGTGTACGTTTTTTGGGTATTTTGTTTGATAACGAAATTGTCAATAAGTAAATGTTCTGTACTATAATAATTTTTATATTTATATATTTTTATAATAATAATTATGCGAAATAATTATTACATCCGTCTCTATATATTGAAAATTCACACATAAACGTTCGTATGTACCTATGTGCCCTACTAAGAAACAGGTTAAAACGTGTCGGTATCGGCATCATATATTATTATATAAATATTCAGGCAAAACACCTACCAATCTTTATAATATTCGATATAGTTGGGTAAAAAGATGAGTACATTATAGTTACTGGTTTGTCTTAAATCTTCCTTTATTTTTTTGGGATTTAAAGTAATTTCCTTTTACTTTTCCCATTATTATTAACCTTGAATAAAAATAAGTTACAATATATAGGATTAAAATATAAAAATAAGCTACAATTTTAATACATCCTACCTACCTAAATCATACCTTTTCCATATTTTTATTTAATTTTTGACAGCTCAATAAATTCCTATTTTAATTTCTTTAGAGAAAACAAAAAAAATATATATATGTCCTGCAAAAGGCAGGAACGTCAAATACTAGTTGAGTTTTTCTTTCCCGCAAATTGTTTGTAAAACATATCCAATTAGAGATCGAAATGTAAAGATCTTTGGACACAACCGGCATAGTAATTTAAAATGCCGCTGTGCAGTTTGACACCCATACCTATTGATAAAAGGCATTACAATAAAAAAATAATGTCTTTACACCAAACCTCTAAAACAGCTCAGAAACGGGATATTCAAATAAAAGCATTGTGACCAAGTATTTCTACAAGACGTATCACCGCGTCCTTTTCCGTGACACTTTTGAGGTTTGTTGTGTAGGCATAATTTTTTCGCTGTAATGCCCTCTATCGAAGGGTATGGGTCTCAAAGTGCACCGCGAACTTTTATAAAATCGTAGGATAAACGTTTCTTCAAATATCCCATTTCCGAGACGCTTTAGAGGTTTGGTGTGAAGGCATTATTTGTTTGTTGTAATGCCCTATATCGAAAGGTAAAAAACCACAGTCCATGAAGTATTTAATTTTTTGTCTATGTTTGCCTGTCATAATTATGTCAAAAATTAAAATGAAATATAGAAACAGTTATTTCTTAGGTTAAAATAAATAATCAATATCACATTATAACCCGCGCGCAATGAGAATGGGATGGAACCTTGTCAAAGTAAATCGAAAATGACAGAAAAGTAGCGTTAGAAAAAAAGTTCTGAATAATAATTAGGTATAAATTAGTTATTTGCACGGTCATAGTGTCGCGGATTTGAAACAGACCCATTGATTTAAAGAAAAATTATTATTGTCTGTGGTAGATTGTCTATGGAGCAATGGCGATTTCATTTAAAAAAATGTTTTCTCCAAAATTATAAATAAAACGAGCACATAAGGACTGTGCTTATTAAAGTGATTAAATAAACAAATAATAAATTCCGACCGTGGTTTGTGTTGTTATAAATTGTGGTTTGTTTTATTATAAATGCTAGATTTATGTAATTAATTATTGTGTGATTATTTTAGTGATTTAGTGATAATGAGTGGAAAATGGGGTAAAACTTTGAATAGTCAACCACCTCAAATAGTTCTGGCAGTCGATAGATATTTCGATCAGGAACGAAGTCGGTTTTTCTAACGCATTGAAAATGATGACATAGTTGGCTGTGGATCACGAATCTAGTAATTCGGGAATTACATTGTCAAGAGATCTTTTTGACAAACCTATGGGTTTGTTCAAAAATACAAAAAAAAATAACCGAACGAGCAACAAGCATATCTAAAACACGGTGTCACGCATCCGAGGTGAGGGAACTTTGGCTGCATCAACTTCATTTTTTTCAGAAAGCGATACTTCTGAAGAAAGTCAAAGCTCTGATGATGATTCCCATGAAGCACATATGAGTGGCATTGGGGAATAATAATTGGAATAACTAAAAAATATCCCTAAACATTATTATTGAAAGGATTGCAACCATGAAACATTTTTGTGTATTTTTAACAGACTTCAAAAAAAGGCGGTTCTCAGTTTGACCCGTATATGTGTCAGTATGTATGTTTGTCCGTGAAGTCTTCACATACAGTAGAAATGCCTATACTATATATGTAGCTACACTAAATATGAATAAATAAAAAATAACTAATTACAACAAAACGAATTACCCATTATTCAGAACTTTTATGCTAACGCTACTTGAAGACGACCCAGTTGGCACAATGGTCACCATGCCGGACTGCCACACAGGTACGATTCCCGCCTCAGACAAGTATTTATGCTTAAATATTTGTCTGTGGTCTGGTTATTTCTATGTATTATAAGTATATATTTACAATTTTTTATAAGTAGGTAGGTATTTGCTGATTTTTTAAAACAAAGGTCATTCAGACCAAAAACAGTACATGAAACTTAAAAAATAAGTCAAATTTTAAGGTTACTGACCTCTCCGTGTAAGGAACAGCTGATTTTCAGGTAAACCTAACCTCAAAATTTTCGAAAAAAAGTTCGAATTTCTAAAAGTCGTAGAACAAAAGTTGTTGGTTTGGGTGCACAGAAGTAGCCCTCAACGGCTTGCTAGTATAATTTCCAATAACCCAGTATATGTAGTATATCCGTTGGCTAGCACGCATAACACAAGTCTAGTTACTTAGCTTGGGGCTAGATGGCGATGTGTGGAATGTCCTGCAATATTTATTTATATATGTATTTATAAACTGTCATTTTCGATTTACTTTGACAAGGTTCCATCCTATTCTCATTGTGCGCGGATTATACCTAGTTTCGACTCCTTGCTCGAAGAATAGGTACAATTACAAATTAGTTGTCGTGTGCAACACTCGCACCCCACCCTTATGCCAAGTCAAACAATAAATGTCGGGAAACAAATGGACGTGCTCTCACCTTGAATACTGAGATGACACTGTCAGTTTTGCGCGCCGTGACGTCTAATATAAAGCGAAATGTCGCGAGCTACTGCTTCATACTAAAATGTATGGGCAGCGAGGAATGATTTTAACCAAAAAAAATATCTATGTTTCGGCATTGATTATTATTATTTGGTTTCAATAAGTAAAAAACTGCAATGATGAATGCATTCTCTATACTTTTGTCTCACAATTTAACCAAAAATATTTTCAAATATAACAACGAAGTAGCACAGATACTTAAAATAGAAAAGGTCGATTTCGATGTTTTTCATCAAAGTCAATCATTGTTTTTTCAAAAACTATGGATTATTTTCAAAATATCTGATAGTGAAACTGTAGACTCATCTAATAAGCTATCGAGAATTCTTTTTAGTGTCTTACAATGCAGGGAGTTCTTCAATATTTTTAAAATAGTAAATGACGTTTTTAGGGACTCGCCTCTTAATAACTCCAGACTCGTGAAATGAAACTGTTACAGCATCCAAATATCAAGCTCCACGAAATAAAAAAAAAACAAATGATAAACGTCCCGTTTTAAGTATAACTTTAGTGGAGATAAAATATGGTACGTTCCTGCTGATCAAACTTTCTGGCCAAACTAGTTTGTCCATAAAAACACTCGCGACTAATTCACCTTTCAAACAAAAAAAACTAAATCAAAATCGGTTCATCCGTTCGGGAGCTACACACACACAGACACGTCAAACTTATAACACCCCGTCGTTTTTGCGTCGGGGGTTAAAAAGGAATAAATTTCCTCGTAGTCCAACTACTCAAATAAGTGGTTAACAAAAGGAGATCGAAACGGAAAAAAACAATCCAAATGGAAACAAAAGGCCGAAAAAAAGCAAAATAATTTTGAATTTCGAAAATTGACATTGTTAAATCCTATCTTACTGTAAACGAATAAACTAAGTAATAAAGTAATAAACTAGCTGCGCCCCGCGGTTTCATCCGCGTAATAATTTTCTACGCAATTTTCTTAATATTTTCTTTCATAAGAACCTTCTCCTGACAATAACAAACACAACAAAAAAGAATTGGCCAAATTGGTCCAGGCGTTGTTGAGTTATGCGCTTACCAACACATTTTGCGATTCATTTTTATATTATAGAAGACTAGCTGTCCCGGCAAACGTTGTTTTGCCATATAAAAAAAATGTGATAAATGAAGAACCGCTCGACCGATTTTGTGCAAACTTCACATAAACCATCTACTAAATAGTCCGAACAAAGCTTAAACATTTGGTTTGGATAGGTGAGCCCGTTCTTGAGTTATAAAATTACAACGAAAAGTGGCATTGATTTCTATATAATACAGCAAATAAAAAAAAGGGGTCTGTTGGACTTCGAAAAATTAATAGAACAAAAATATATCTGTCTGTCTGTTTGTTTGTTACATAATCTACAATTAGAAACGCCTAAACCAAGTGAAATCTGAGGAAAGTCGTGGTATACTTTACATCAAAATCCAAATAGTAGGTGCTGAGTAATCAACAAAAAAACTGCAGCCGCTCGAGAAACCCCCCGGTCGAACGCCTTACAACAAAGACGAACGTCACAGAATACATAATAGTGTATATCCCGATATTCCCACGGGATCGGGACTTATGCGGGTTTGAATATGGAATAATTCGTATATTTTATTCCACCCGCGTAAGTCCTGATCTCGTTTGAATATCGAAAAAAAAAAAGTAAGTATCCTATGTCCTTCTCCTGGTTTTAAGCTACCTCTCCATCAATTTTCAGCCAAATCGGTTCAGCCGTTCTCGAGTTATAAATAGTGTAACTAACACGACTTTCTTTTATATATATAGATGTGAAAGTTTGTGTGTGTGTGTGCGTGTTTGTGTATGTCTGTTTGCTACTCCTTCACGCAAAAACTACTAAACCGATTGCGATTAAACTAGGTATCTAGATAGCTAGAGACCTATATTAACACATAGGCTACTTTTTATCCCGATATTCCAACGGGATCGGGAGTTACGCGGGTGAAACCGCGGGGCGCAGCTAGTGTTACTATAAACTTGTAAAGTGAATACCTATAGTTTGCACAAAATTACAATGCGTAACTCCCGATCCCGTTGAAATATCGGGAAAGAATCAACGTATCCTCGTACCAAGTTTCATGAACATCGGTCCACTAGTTTCGAAGCCTATTCGTTACAAACAACAAAACCAAAATTCTCTTTATAATATTTGTACAGATTAAAATATAGGGTATCTATTCAATCAAATTACTTTCAGGGTGTGACAGATGTTTAAGAAAGGAAGTGAATAACTAATAGTACGGAATCCCTTTAGGACCAACCTTCATCGAGCTGTTTATTGTTTATTAGATGAAAAGTATTTTATATGTATTAAAATTACGAAAAACATAAATAAATGTATCAAATTATAAAAAAAAAAAAAAAAATAATAAAAAAAAAAAAAAAAAATAGGTCAATAAATATATTGCAAATGGGTTGCCTTAAAATTTTTAGTCCAGAATGATTTATTTTATTTTATTTTTAGACTTTTCACTGGTTTGGTCAATAGACGATAGACAATAGACGAATCAATATACTAGTCATTTGCACTGGTCTGGTAAACCAGACCAGTACATATGACTAGTATATTGATCGATTTACCTGCCTACCCAAGAGTTGTGACGGGAAAAAATAGTCAACCTAACTTTTGCATATTTTATAGGCTTCATACTTTCGATTGGTATGGAATTTGTCTATTAAACAAACCAGTGAAAAGTTTAAAAACCAAAATCAAAATTGAAATTTCAAATAACCATATTCTGGACTTAATTTTTTTTGGCAACCCATTTGCTATATATTTATTGACCTATTTAATCATCACTATCACTACATAGTATAAAACGAAGTCGCTTTCTCTGTCCCAATATCCCTATGTATGCTTAAATCTTTAAAACTACGCAACGGATTTTGATGAGGTTTTTTTTAATAGATAGAGTGATTCAAGGGAAAGGTTTAGGTATATGTATAATACATGCATAATATAGCCGTGCGAAGCCGAGGCGGGTCGCTAGTTTGATATAAAATACTTTTCATCTATTAAACAGCTGGATGAAGGCCGTTTGTAAAGGGGTCTTCTACTATAAGTTCAGAATATAATATCATGAGAGAGTTTCTTTTTCATCATGATTACACTTGAGACCTTTCATGGGTCATTACTCGATTACTCTCTGCCAGAGTTTGAGTCCCCTAGAGACCCCTAAAGTACCTAGAATTTTTCACTTATGAAATACTTCCAAAAAGCTATACTGAAATTATAATAAAGAGGTAAAGTTTGTTAGGTTGTAGGGGTAATCTCCGTAACCAGTGAACCGATTTAGATGAAAATTTGCAAAGTGATAGTTCGGGGTAGTAAGAGCTATCTATACTAATCACTTCACTATCACTACATAGTATAACAAAGTCGCTTTCTCTGTCCCTATGTCCATAAATCCCTATGTATGCTTAAATCTTTAAAACTACGCAACGGATTTTGATGCGGTTTTTTTTAATAGATATAGTGATTCAAGAGAAATGTTTATATGTATAATACATGCATAATATAGCCGTGCGAAACCGGGGCGGGTCGCTAGTCTATACTATAATATTATAAAGCTGAAGAGTTTGTTTGTTTGTTTGAACGCGCTCATATCAGGAACTACTGGTTCGAATTGAAAAATTATTTTTGTGTTGGATAGTCCATTTATCGAGGAAGGCTATAGGCTACTTTTTATTCCGATATTCCCACGGGATCGGGTGTTACGCGGGTGAAACCGCGGAGCGGTGCTAGTATGATATAAAGCTGAAGGGTTTGTTTGTTTGAACGCGCTAATCTCAGGAGCTATTGGTTCGAATTGAAAAAATCTTATTGTGTTGGATAGTCCATTTGTCGAGGAAGGCTATTGGCTATTTTATATTCCCACGGGATCGGGACTTACTGGGATGAAACTGCGGGGCGCTGGTAGTAATAGCTAAAACTACTATTACTACTAAACAGCTAAAACTACTATTACTACTACTAAACGACCTTAATTGCGTTTTAAAAAAAATCTGTATTTCTAAATTTAGTAAGTGCCAAGATAATGTACTGCGGTATTTACTTATGGAACTTAAAAATATTGAACCAAAGCCAACAGCCATTATGGCTCGCATTAGGATGCAAATATAGTTTGTTAATATCCTAAAAGCATTATTCTGCGCTATAAGAAATGCAACGGTTATTATTTATAGTATTAGGGATACTAACATTAACAGTTCATTCAGTTCAGTATAGGTTTTTGACGTGATAACGTCTAATAAATTGATGGAACACCTGCATTCACAAAATAATGTCACGGTAATATTGTGTGACGTCATGCGTCATGGTAATATGACCAGAAGCGTAGCCAACGAACATACCACGTTGAACACACCGGTTCTCGTCATGGTAACTTAAGAAACAGAGTATTTAATAATATAATATCGCTCATCTGGGCTTGTGTTATGGTGTGACGTGTGACGAATAGAAGACATATATTATGAAAAAAAAAAAACAGCGCACTCCGGGAGTGCAGGCAGAAGTGAAAACAATAAACTTGTTATTTCTCATAGAATATTTCTTGAAACGATCTGCTACTGCCATCTATTAGCACTTACTGAAACAAATATAGTTTATTTTTTATTCGCTAGATGGCAGTAAAAAATTTAAATCAGCGCCATCTACATTCGAATAGCGGTCTTTCTAGAAACTAAGTTTCTCAATTTGTGTAATAGATGGCAGTATAAGTTAAACAAAAAGACTAACACAAATAAAATCTCATCTGTCGCGTCAAATCTCATCTGTCGCGTCAAAATCTGTCGCGTCAAAATCTGTCGCGAGAACGGCAGAAAATGCTCACCCACAAAAGTGCCCAACGCGCCATAAGAAGTTTTCACTTCAAAAAAAAAACATTTTTCATCGGTTTCTTAGGACGTTACCACGTAAAAATCGTCAGTACACCGACTTTACAGACAATCATTTTTTTGTAAGGCAGTTTATAATGTAGTTCATCAGTATTTATTAATTACCGTGGCATTTACTGAGCGTTTATGCTAGTACATTGATGGATTGGATATCAGTATTTACCGTGCATACCTTGCTTGTTTATTCGATCGATGGAATGTAATCCATCAGTATTTATCGAACATCATTTCGATCGTCTATTTTTTTTCGATCGTCTTTTGTTTTTATTTTCCTTGTTTAGGGGATCCGATAAAATTGCTAAAAATTTTTTAATTTAAAGGCCCGACGGGCATTAATTAACCTTGGACCACTTTTGCCTCAAATGTGCCGTAAAAAACCATAAAGGCAACTCTTAAATATTTGAGGCAATTCTTAAAATAATATTTAAGGCAACTCTTAAATATTATATTTGTTTGCACTTCCTTTAATTATTTTTTTCAATTCAGTAGAGCATTTCAACTTCCTTGAAGCATTTATCTCCTTTTGATTAAAAAGATTTCTTTTGATAAAAAAAAGGGTTTGCGCCTTTTTAAATAACACAACCTTTTTGCCAAAAAGGCACGTCAAGGAAAAATAAGTAAATTATTCTTTTGTTTTATAAGTTTTTGTTATGTTAACTGCTGTTCTCACGCGGTTTTTAACCGACTTCAAAAAAGGAGGAAGTTCCATTTCAGAGTTCCAACATAAATGTTAACTGATAGTGATAAGTTATTATTATATCTCTCATAACTTAGGGAATCTGGTTTGGCATTTAATTTACGCAACCACTTCGATGTAATTTAGGATCGTGCGACATTAATATTGAATTAATCCACTTATCTTTTATCTCAATCTAAACAGAGGTTCAGTGGGACCCGGAAATTGGTGTCGAAAACTAGAAGATTTAAGGTAATGATTTATTTAAGGGTACGGCTTTGGACATACGGACATGGTTAGACGCGCAATGTGTGTAATTTTGATTGGATTTTTAGGGTTCCGTACACAAAGGGTAAAAACGGGATCCTTTTACTAAGACTTCACTGTCCGTCTGTCTGTCACCAGGCTGTATGTCATGAACCGTGATAGCTACACAGTTGAAACTTTTACAGGTGATATATTTCGGTTGCATAACAAAAATTAAAAATAGAATATGATGCTACAGAACCCTTCGTACACGAGGCCTACTCGCACTTGGCCGGTTTTTTTTAAACTACTTATGTATCACTCGTTAAATGGCGCATTATCCTACTTGAGTAATTGCTGCAGGCTAACGACCGGCCAGTTTTTGCGGAAAAGAGACAAGAGGCGGCCAGATCACTATGTGATTTTTTGTTTTTATACAAAAATAAAGCGTGATTTTGGTAGTCTAAATTTTCTTTCAAAATACTGGGATTTCCCTTGAAATACAATAACAATTATTTTGGTCATGATTAACTATAATTATGATCATAATATTTCGTTGTTTTTTTTTGTCACTCTTTTAATCAGCACCGTCTGTTCAGGCATATGAAACTATTTTTTTTTAGTCTATTCCGTCCCACTGCAGGGCAAAGGCTTTTCTCCCCTTTCACACTGTCTCTTGTGTTCCAGCTAGGTCCAGTCCCTACGATGCGAGTCCAACTGGTCCCACCATCTCGTTCAGTTTCAGTCGCGGGATGGCCTGCTGTTCGGGACCCAGTCCGGGGTGGTATTTGTCCACATCACATACGGCAGATATGGTAAGCCCAGTTCCATTCAAGTTTGTTAGCAACGCAGTTCCGGGTTTCTGATCCTAACAAAAATACCTACTTAGTTTTTGACGTGATAATGTCTTCTAAATCAATGGAAAACCTGCATTCACACAAAACTGTCATGTTCCGGTACCATGGGAGTATTTAATAATAATATCGCTCATATGGGCTTGTGTTATGGTGACGAGTGACGAATAGAAGAGTTATATAAAGGAAAAAATATATAAAGGAAAAATAGAAGAAGAAAAAAACAAATATGTAGTTATAAAGGAAAAACAAGAAAAATTTAAATTTTTCGTCGTTTTCTTATGACTTTATCACGTAAAATGATCGTCCGTAAACCGACTTTACAGACAACCATTTTTTATTAAGAAAACTTTTACACACCAAAAGGGATCTAACGACCTCGTCTTAAAATCAACAGTACCCTTAGATCGTAAATAAAACAGAGGACAGACGCAGTTTGTAGCAAATTATTTTCAATATCAACACAAGTTTAAACAGAGGACTGTACTTACTGGTAATGATTGTTTTCTTAGAAATTCTCGTTTATTTCATTAATACTGTATTTATAAACAACCAAACGTTAATTTACAAAACATAGTATCAATTTGTCTTAACGAGACAAGATTAATTATTTACATACAATTTACGTTAAAGGAGAATGCTTAAAAGTGGGCCACTTATGGCGCCCGCCGTATTTAAGTTATACTTAGTATTAAATTTGAAAAAAATAAAAATATAATAGTTATTAACTAAACACTAGAAAAAAACAAAAAAAATTAAGTACTTAGTTGATTCTTGATTTGGTGTATCTGTCATGGTGCTGCCATGTGTTATAGTTTTATCTAAATCAGTACTAATATTATAAAGCTGAAGAGTTTGATTATTTGTGTGTTTGAAAAATTATTTTTGTGTTGGATAGCCCATTTGTCGAAGAAGGCTATAGGCTATTTTGTATTTTGATATTCCCACGTGATCGGGAGTTATGCGGGTTCAACCGCGGAGTGCTTCTAGTATGAAATAAATTGGTGGCAACTTGTAGTAATTTTTTTCGATAATTATATTTTACTATTTGTAACAATTACAAAGTATAGAACAAGGTTTGGAAAATATTACCAGATTAAAAAAACATACGTAACTACTAATAAATTTAGTAGCCCAAATCTCCTAAGAAAATGGGCACTCTCCTTCGATTTGTTAATCTGAAATAATTAAGGATATTCGATTAATCACCGACAGGCAACCGGATAGATGGTGCTTGGTCAGGTTAAATTAAATTGTTTGTTTAATTTTAATCGAGAGATTTTCCCTTTTGTCTCTGTTTTGAAGATACCGCTTTGTTGAGAATTTCCCAGATGTTCAGGTAGGTTTAAACAGTACTCAGATTGTTGTGGACGGTTTTTGGAAGTAATAACTTTAACCTTTGTTTGACAAGCCGCAATGAGCCTTGAGCATATCTTGAAAATTTATAAACCCTCGAGTAAACTTAAGGAGCGCAAACATGGTTTAATCTGTAAATTAGTTAGGAACATTCCGTCAAGGAGCAACGTTATTTCCGTTTGAGAATTTATGAAAGCGTTGTAGGTTGGTCGAACTCATTAATCTGTCCTAGAACCTGTGCCTTAATACTCGTCACGCTTCTATCGTGTTATGCGGAAGACAATTACTGTGGTTTCTCCTTATCTTAGTCCCTCTGGATCGCAAGGTACAGTACAACTTAAAAACGTAATACCGAACTTTATTTTTTGTTCATGTCAGACACCATAGTTGTGCATATGTCCTATGTTGTCCATCTTGCCAGCGTCATATATTTTAAAAGCTTTTTTTTATATAACTTGTTTCTTTTCAAGTCCTTTTCTATTTCGTTTTCTTCAAAGAATAATGGCCAAACCTCGAACCTAAATTTTCTGTATAGAAATATAGGGAACCGGCATCACACTAGGCTATGTGCCTTTCTTGTTTAATCGTAAATCTTTTTTCTTCAACCATTTAGACGCAGCTATAGGGGTATAAAATAATAATTTAGTAATAATTAAAGAGAGTGAATATGAGACTCCGTTACTACTTATTCCTATAACAAGGTTATGAGCAAAGAGGTTAGATGTAGTTTTTTTAGGTTTCCGCTATTTGTTTTCTGTACTAAAATACTTTAGTACTTACCAAAAAGGTTTTTTACTATTGAGTTAACGTCATACCTAATAAACACGTGAAATAAGGTGGAAATAACCGACTATTCATTACTAATAACAAAATAAATTATTAATTAAAACGAACATAAAAATAAACAAAATCATTTCCCGCCCGTTTATTTTTTTCTCAAGGAATGACACTGACCGCACGCCGCATAAAGACACGTTCTGTCGCTTTAACCGTTTGCTCTTTTATCAGTAATCGAATTCGAGAAATATTGAGTTCAAACTCAATATTTCTCGAATTCGATTACTGAGAATAAAAACCTACTAAGTACCTACTAAACTCTGGCAGTATGCATGAGCCGTGCGAAGTCTTAATGGCTTCATGGACCTAGAAAAAATGGTTATTCTTTGGTGTTACCTAAAGCAAGGAGGTTGGGTTGTAAAAGTTCCTAATGTGTAATGGCGTCAGATTCTGACGTAGAAAATGAAAAACAGATGACTTTAAATGCTTATATCTTTTTTCCACACCTATTACAGGAAATACTAAACATTTCATTGTAATCTAGAAAAACGGAGAATTTTATCATATTTTTTCTATTTGGGTATATGCTTGATTATTGCCCTGCCATCATTCTTTAGTACATTGTGCATTTTCAGGAGTTTTTTGAGGAATAGCACTTACTTTTTTTGAACGTATGTCGTAGAAGGAGAGGGTTGTAAAAATCAAATGTCCATTACATGTAACTTTAACGGATCTAAGGAAAGCGAATCTAATGTCCTTGTTAGAAGAGAGGCAAGGCAAAGAAGTCGGATTAGCTACATCTATCAGAATTGTGTCGACAGTAAAATAAGACGTTTACTCGGGAACTTTACTGCGGCTACGTCCTTAATTTTATTTAAGCCGAGCTACTGGTCACAATTCGTGTCACATAATCGTATATTTTTTACATACCAGACAAGATCAGTTCCCACGACCTTTTTTCAAAATATACGTTTATTCAGTGCCCGTGACAATACGATATTGAACTCTACCCCACCTTATCATGGAACATTTTCGAACACCCTTCTTTTCATTTGAGTTGTCAATTAAATAGTGCCTCCGTCAAACGTCAGTTCAAATCGATTTGCGCTTTGTGATAAAATGACCCGTATTTCGATAAATATAGAACACATTTTGCTAGTAGAATGTATTTTTTTGGAATCGGAAAGCTTTACTTCCGCTGTCAATCTAGGAAAAACGTACATCAGAAATCAGTCCGGAAGTAGACGGAGCAGTCTTTTATTGAGATAAAATCTGTATGAAATTCATATTTTTTCACTGCAACAATGTCACTGTATTTCACTATATTTGATTTAAAAAAAAACATAAGTACCTACATACATCCGAATTAAGAAACTCCTCCTGTTTTTGAAGTCGGTTAAAAAATAGAGTAGGCTAGTATCAGAGAGGTAACTAATCCACGATTTACAAATCTAACGGATGTAACTAATCCACTCCCTTGCCTTAATCTTTAAAAAAAAGAGGTTATATGAACTTATTACATCCTCTTCCCCCCACCTCATCAAGGAATGTGTAAAAAAATGATAACGCATGCACCGTTACCAAGAAACTTAGACTATGACCGTTACATATGTAACGTCTAATAATTTGATGGAACACCTACATGCACACAAAAGTGTTATGGTAATATTGTGTGACGTCATACGTCCCGTTCCCGATGTGTGACGTCATGCCTCATGTTCCGATAGCATAACGCGTCCGTTCCCGTTAGGAAACAAGAGTATTTAATAATAATATCGCTCATCTGGGCTTGTGTTATGGTGACGAGTGACGAATCGAAGAATTATATAAAGGAAAAAAATATACATAAAGAAAAAAAAAGGAAAAAACATATAAAGGAATACCAAAAAAACTCAATTTTTCATCGTTTTCTTATGACGTTATCACGTAAAATTATCGTCTGTAAACTGACTTTACAGATAAACATTTGTTTTCTTACAGATGATCGTCGTCCAATAAAATATACCTTTCTAACTATGGAACTAGTACTCAAAAAAAGCGAATATCTAGTATTCTCCAATATTATGGAAAATAGTTGGAAAACTATCCCAGTCTATCGATCAATGGAATGTGCAATGAATAAAGTGGGATACACCTTTGACATTTCACTTTACTTTATAAGAAAATCGTTCATATGTGCAACTAGCAATAAAGCGCGGCTTCATTCGAGCGGAAATCACTTTATGAAGTACCTACTAGCTGCGCCCTGCAGTTTCACCCGCGATAGTTTGTTTTTCGTTAGTAATTCAAATTTCTAGTTGATGAAATTTGATGTCAAGCTATCACGACCTTTCTAGAAAATATATGTATAAAAAAGAGATTTTAATAGTTATACGTTCAATCGTTTTTAATGCATAGGTAAAACAGACAAACCAGACATAAAAAGTTAACAAAAACATAACCCTAATTTTGTCGTAGTCGGGTAAATGTGGGGACGCTTCACATCGCCACCAACAGATAGCGCCACTAAGCCGATCGGAGATCCTAGATCGCGCAAGCGAAGTTTTTCTGAAGATAAGCTCATACACAAGTTCCAACGAAACATCGTTGGGCCGCGGCCTACCGGGTATAACACCTGCCCGGTGATCTTCCCTTTGGAGGTACTATACCACCTCGTACCTCCAAACACACACACACACACATTTACACTACATTTTCTTTATAGTACAGACTTTTGTCGTTTCTTCGTGTATAATAAGTATAGATTATGTAGGTATTTACGAACGGTTTTAGAATATACCTACATCCGGTTCACTGACTAAAGTTATTAACATTTTAATATTTTTTCTATAGAAATCTGTCAGTTGGAAGAGGTAAAATCAGGAACACTCTCCTGTGACATTTACGTTCACTGGGGCTTGAATATAGACATTTTTAAGGATTCAAGTGTGTGGACATGAATGAGTACCTAGCTCAATGAAGAAAAAAACATAAACGGAGTGCCCCATTCTCATATTTGTGACAAAATATGTTACGATCAATTCGCCATTTAAATAACCTTTAAATTTTATTATTTTTTTAGGCATTAGGCATTTTTTTAGGCAGTTAATCACTCCAAAAAATCACTCCTCGTCAGATCTTTACCAAATTTTTAGAGGACCACCCTAACCTTGAGGACCACCCTACCCTTTCCAACAGAAAAAGATACATCAAAATCTGTTGATAAACAAAGAAGATATGCGCGAACATCCATAAAAAAAAAATACATACAACCGAATTGAGAACCTCCTCCTTTTTCGAAAATGGCCCAGTAAATGGCCAGTTTTCAATTACTTTTGACTTATTTAAAAAAACGTTTTGTGTCAAAAAAAAACTAAACTTGTCGAACCAGTTTGTTAAATGTTATAGATACAGTTGGCAACATAATTGCAGACCCACCGTAGAGTTCTAAAATGGCTATTAATAGAATATTTTCAACTCAAGCAAGGCTTTAAATTCTTGCATAAGTTGAATAAATAAATAAATAAATAAATAATAAATAAATATTGCAGGACATTCGACACATCGCCATCTAGCCCCAAGCTAAGTAACTAGACTTGTGTTATAGGTGCTAGACAACGGATATACTACTTATATTCTTTACTTTTGTAAATATATGCTTATAATACATAGAAACAACCAGACCACAGACAAATATCTAAGCATAAATACTTGTCTGTGGCGGGAATCGAACCCGCAACCCTGTGTTTAGCAGCCCGGCATGGTAACCATTGTGCCAACTGGGTCGTCAAATGAACGAATGAAATTAATGAATGAGTTTGAACTTAAACTAAATCATGACCCTAAAGTCCTACTTGAGTTAAAACATTCTAATAATAACAATTTTAGAAATTTACATTGGGTCTGCACTTTTGTTGCCTAATTGTACTTGGTCCTAAAATCCAATAAACGTAAGTTCTCAACCTTAATCTGTTTTAATAAAATTGCGATAGTTTGCTAACAAGTTTAATTCCAATTTTGAATCATTTAAAGTTGAAAGATCAAATATTAATTTAAAGCTTGAAACGCGATCTTATCAACATTATTTTAATCAAATTATGAAGTTTCTAACAATAATAATTAGACCATTCATTTGGGTAACGAACAGTTTACAAAATCAATTAACAGCCAATTTTTATGTTTAACTGTGTTTTGTATGACTTGGTTTTTAATAGATCTATATGTTGCAAAATGATAAATGCCCTGCCTGCCTAGCATGAACACCAAAACACGATACGATAAAGCGATATAACTACATCAACTCTCAAAATATGATAGATAAAGCCGCCATGTTGAATTTTTATCATAATTTTTATCGCAATTTACAATAAAAATTCAACATGGCGGCTTTATCTATCATATTTTGAGAGTTGATGTAGTTATATCGCTTTATCGTATCGTGTTTTGGTCTTCATGCTAGGCAGGCTGGGTTCACTACGGCACATCGAAACACGTTTCCACTTGTTACATTTTGACTATGACCACTTACCATAAGCAAAACCTAGTCATATGTTGATCTATTTTTCACATTTAATATTTAATATAAGAATATATAGGTATAACAGAACTCTGAGAATCAGAGAATCACTGACTCACTAACTGAAACTTAGGTCCGTATTAATAAACCGAACTCAATATCGATTTTAATCTTGAGTTTGCTCTTGAGTTGTTGCGCTGATTAATAAACTTATCTTAAGACGCGATTAAAGAGCGACGTATCACTTGAGTCATACCGTATTAATAAATCAAACTCAGCTCTCAAGATATGTCTCAAGATGTAGTTTCGTGAACTCAAGTCTGATTGCGGGTCATACAAATGTTACATTTTTTAAATATTTTCACATTTTAAACAAGTTGACAGCAAAATATGACGACACTACCTACCATAGGGTAAAAACATATCATTCAAGGTAAGAACAAAGCGTTACTGTCATTTAAGATTAGTCTCAAATCTCAAGAGCGATATCAGCCTGGTTAAAACTTGAGTTTAATCTATTAATTAACGCCTAACTTAAGATAGTGACCACATCTCAAGACTCGCTCGATTGATACGCACTCAAGATCGATATTGAGAGCGATTTATTAATACGGACCTTAAAAGTGCTAGGAGTCTCAAAACGCGCTTACTGGGACGGAAAAGTGAACCTATAAGGAACAGAGTGAGATTTTTCAAAAGTATATACGAGGAACAATTCCAATTTTTTAGGTATATTATAGATGTTGTTTCAGTAATAAATGCATTTGCGGTTCCCCGGTGCGTGAAGTCTGTGCGCCATATCAAACGAGACACAATTTCTTTAGCCTGTCTGTCTAGTCTGTGTTGAATGCATCTGAGATCGTCACGCTATCGTTTCCGACGTCTGCTTCGATTCCGACGACGAGGTCCGTCGGCACCTACCTACCTACCTTTACTCGCGTCTCTCGAAGGCCACCGTTTATTTCGGAGTATTTGAGTCACGAGCGTATTTTCTATTAAAGCGTGCAACATCTTAGACCGCATCGTCTAAGGCCCGTATTAATAAATCGCTCTCAATATCGATCTTGAGTGCGTATCAATCGAGTGAGTCTTGAGATGTGGTCACTATCTTAAGTTAGGCGTTAATTAATAGATAAAACTCAAGTTTTAACCAGGATCAGACTTGAGTGCTGAGTTTGATTTATTAATACGGTATGACTCAAGTGATACGTCGCTCTTTAATCGCGTCTTAAGATAGGTTTATTAATCAGCGCAACAACTCAAGAGCAAACTCAAGATTGAAATCGATATTGAGTTCGGTTTATTAATACGGACCTAAGATGTAGCACGCAAGAAAATTATAAAGCAACGTAAAAAAGAAAGATTCCTTCATCTCTATTTTTCTTTACTGCTGCAACTTGAACTAACCGATTAAACAAATAGATTAAGCTTGAACGAATAAAATAATTGTACCAGCATTTATCCAAATAAAATCGTTAACAAGCTATTTGAAGCTAGCTTTGCTGGTTTAATTCTGAAAACAGACCAGTAAATGTTCTGGCACAATGCCGTTTCGTTAGAACCAGATTTTTTTACTTATTTTCATTCCATTTGCAAATGAAAATGTGGAATTTAATTAAAACTATACAATGCGTTTTGATGAGACTATTTTAAGCGAAAAGGAGGTTGTTCTAGACATATAGGTAAACTAGTTTTGTCCTACGACATTAAATTCGAACTTTTTTTGTCTTCGAAAACTTTGAGGGTGTGTTTATTCGAAAATTAGCTGTTAAATTAGTTGAAATTAGAGGTCACTGACCATAGGGGTTTATTTGTTTATTGAGTTTAAACTGCTAATTTAATCATTAAAATGGTCATTATTTCCAAAAACAGTTAATTTTCCTGTATAAAAATCCTCAAAAAAAAATAGGAACTTTTGAGTTTTCAAAAGTCGTAGAGCAAAAGTTGTTCGTCTAGAACGTCTAGAAAAACCAACCCCCTTTCGGTTAAATACTATCTTCGAAACACATTGTATAAACTTTAACGTATAATATCGTGTATGGTAAAAACTTGGATTCTCTAAATTTTAATTAGTAATTTTGTGCAAAATTATAATCTATTTTAGAATTATTGTGGCTTTCTGTTTTATATGCAAAACTAATTGGTAAGTACAAACTTTTGTCCTTTATTTTATCCTCTTTAGTGAATAATTTTCGGTTAGTAGCAGATGGTCGAAAATGCAAGTTGTCTTATGGGATAAAACGGGTTGATCCCATGCCTCCTAAAATTAAAAGCTTTTGGTCTCATGTCTCCAAAGAAAAATAATATTATTTATGGAATATTTAATTTTTATTTTGACTGTACTATTTTTCTGTCCAACTCTTAATATAATCTACAATCTGGGTTATTCTATAAATTGAAAATCCCCATTTAAGGTGTAATGGGGAAATCTAGTCAAATAAGAGTGCTGCACTCAACATTACTGCCTCGAGATTTTGGAAATCTTAACCTACTCAGAAACCGAACAAAAAAAGACCCTTCTTCAGATTTTAACTTAAAATCTTAATTGATTTTCTTTGTTTCTAACACAAACTGTAAACTTGTAAACAATCCGTAAACTTGTCTGAAAATCATGTGGTATAATTTACAACTACCCCCACATCCTAATAGTTCTCATATTTGCCAACTTTGCTTCGTCATTCCGTATTCGTACTGCAAGGGAATGAAATCGGTTGCCTGCTTCTGTCTTTCCTGACGTGTACAATTTGGGGGTCTTCAAGTCGCGAGTGAATAGGTATCTTCTAGGAAGGCGTGTTACATCTTAGGCCGCATCGTCACCTACAATCAGGCAGGTGTGATAGTGGTCAAACGCTGACCTATCATATGTAAAAAAAAAAGTCGCTGTCTCTCTCGTATAGGCTTCTTGGGCTATGAAAACAAATGCCACCACTCACGACGCTGCTCTTATAAAGCTCTTTCGAAAATAATAAAGATCAATGATGATTTATTTGCAACTTATCTTTTATAAAATGTTAACTATTTTGTTTTGTCAGCTGCTCTGTTATTAATTCATCATTAAATAGAAACCTTTTTAGTGCTTATTAAAGAGTTTGGAATATTAAAAATGGAGGGGCAACATTTTAGTTATTTAAATCTTGCTATTACTAAGACTGTGCGTAATAAATACCGGGAATTTTCTTCAGGTATAAGATCAAAGACATTTAATTACTTATCACCTTAACTATTTTGTACACATTTATCTTTGATTATTAAATCCTGCAGTAAATCCTTTTTCCAGACTATTTAAAGACTCGGGAATGGGGCCCTTCGCTTGCGTCTCTTGTCCTGTTAATTTGGGGTCTTTGAGTCACGAGAGCTTAGAGATAGGTATCTATACTATCTATACTTAATATTATAAAGCTGAAGAGTTTGTTTGTTTGTTTGAACGCGCTAATCTCAGGAACTGCTGGTTCGAATTGAATAATTCTTTTTGTGTTGGATAGTCCATTTATCGAGGAAGGTTATAGGCTACTTTTTATCCCGATATTCCCACGGGATCGGGAGTTACGCGGGTGAAACCGCGGAGCGCAGCTAGTCTTCTAATAAAGCTGCTACATCTTAGTCCGCATCGTCACCTATCATCGATAAGATAGTGGTCAAACGCTATTTATTGCGAAAAAAAGATGAGGATAATAAAAAACCTCTTTTCTGAAAAATATGATGAATACGAGGACCTTATCATTTATAACTGTTAGACCACGGAAACAGTAACTATTTTAATTATTTTCAATGTTGTGCTCTTACGACTTTGATTCCTTATTAACTGCTACCAAGAAACTTACAAAAGTTAGGTACTAACGTCAAATTCTATGACTGCTACAATGTAATTATTGATATCGGAAACGGAAATGGCTTTTTTATGGATATTACAATTACTTATTAATATTGATATAAAAAAATACTAAATTTAATTAGTGATGAACCATAGCAGTAACTTATGGAATACTTAGGTACCTTTTACTATGTGTACTAAATTGGTAAAGTCAGCAATCCACAGTCCACATCGTCAGGCATATCCCATGGGAAATCTACGCTGTCTCCAAACCTAAGCCCAATTGTGTGAAGATAATTAGGTGACCATTACCTTTCTAACGAGATAGCATTCTTGTTTTACACAAAGAAAATAATATTTAAATTTTAACATTATTATGGTTGAATACTTTTTACTCTTCTGAGTATTTGTTATGGCTTATTTCAGGTAGATAGAGTAATAATAATAGAATTCACCCCATTGTTTGCTATTATAATTGTTATTGTAAACAATACGTACTCTACGTGTTGGTTTCGGCTCCACGCACGCCTTCCAAAGGTCCGGGGCTCAATAGCCCCGTGATACAGGACGTATAACAGACAAATAATAATAACTTTATTCACAAAAATAGATGCTACAATAATAATTGTCATAACAAAAATTATTTCCCTGGATTTTATCTTATACAAAAATATCTTATATAAAAATAATTAGGGAAATCGTTCACATGTAAACAATGTAGATTTTAAATAAAACGTGGAGTCCCTGTCTCCTAAACTAGGATCACCTGTAATATAGGAGACAGTTGATTCCTCACTAAAAGATTTTTTAAATTTTGTATCCTAAATACTGCTAGGACTGAAAGCGTTTTATAAGCGTTATAAATGATTTATTTGAGTACAAAATTACAAAACATTTAGATAACAAATACAAGTTTTATAAGTACATATATAGTTAATATAGTTTATTTATTCTGGGCACCAGTGATTGACAAACCTTGAGTATTTATAAATATTAAATTAAATTTTAAATTACAATTTAAGTAGCCTTTCTGTCTCCTCGTATGTGAGAGTTTGTAGATATCGAGATACTTTGTTGCGAACTTCAAGTTTCGATAGGAGTAAATTTTAAGTTTAATATTAATGTTATCATAAAGTCGAGAAGTGATTCGTACTGGGCAGATGCAAATGCGGTACGGCGACGAATGTAGTCACATACTAGGGATCCTTTACGCCTCTGGGATTTTCGTGGTACAAAGACTAGGCTGGCGTGCTTACGAAGAATAGTTCGTCATAAGTAGGTACAATATCAGTTTGCTACAATAATATTATAAACAAGTATTGGACTGACGACCTTCTTCTAATAGACGTTAGACACAAACATAAATAATTGAATTACAAGCTTGTGAGGTACGAACTCAAATTCTATGATTATAAGTAAGTACTCAGGGTGATTATTGTTTTCAACATGTTAGCTATGTGTTTAGTTGCGTGAGAGGTATAAGCCGCCACCCGCTACACCAACCGACGCGACGTGGGTTCGATCCACGTTACGTTGTTATAAAATTCAAATAGTGCTGCACAGGATAGTAAATGCTACGGTGGCGGTGGACTTTTGAGCGTCGATTGTACATGCAAAATAATAACTTAATAATAACATTCTCTCCGTAAAATAAAACACATTAATATGTTGATTAATAAAGTATTCACACCGCTCGACGCTCTAAGAATATTTTGTAAAGTAGGTTTAAACTGCAAAAAATATGCAAAATTTTAATATTATATCATAGACAGACTTATATCTGAAGGTTGTTAGTTCGAATCAAACCGTACACCGATGGGTTTTTCTTGCGGAAAATTTATGTACATGCCTCTTACGGTGAAGGAAAACATTGTAATGAAACCCGCGGCTTAGTTGGCTTCAAGCGTATTGACGAGTTATTTCCTCTGAATACGGTCGACTAAACTGAGAGGGTAGTATTAGGTGCTGGGCAAGCCTACTACATCCTCGCGCAAAAAGGACCCAACCAAAGATATCTACAAATACTATAAGTATACAAGATATGTTTTTTTTTTCTTTTTTCTTTTTTTTTTTCTTATTTCTTTTTTTTAAGTGCTTGGCCTGCACTGGGCTATCTGAAAATATTGTTTAATTAATGTTAAAGCGATTCTTAAATTCGACAATTTTTGAAGACATACCTACTTTACAAGTTTGAATAGTTAATGAATGAGAAGATACCTACTACATACTCGTAGTAAACCGGTTTAGGGAAATAACCTGCTAACTGTTTTTTGTGATCCATTGTTCTAAACTCAATTTAAGAATCTTCGTACACATTGTGTTACAGGAAGACTTAAAGGAAAATTTAAGTCTTCCTAGAGTAAACGATTTTAATTTATAGCTTGGTTAAATTACCATAATTTAATAAAAAATTTAAGGAAATTTGAAGATCTGACGACAATTTATTTGGCAGCGAGCTCTTGGTAAATTAGGATAATTAAGGTAAAATTAAAATAAATCCTAATTGAGTGGGACTACCAGGTAAATATCTCAAAACCGCGTTTTGACCGTGATCCTCTGTACTTGGTAAAAGGACAGGGTGAATGGGTCAATGAAATTCACAGTTACAAAGGGCGGCTTTATAGCCCAAAAAAGGCAAAAAAGGTTTATTAAGGTTAATTACCTAGACTTTTGGAAATTTACACATATTTGGCAGCGAGCTCTTAGGTTAAGAGTTTTTTTCCAATCTGGATATATTAAGATAATTATGCTAAAATTAAAATAAATCCTAATTGAGTGGGAGTACCAGGTACATATCTCAAAACCGCCTTTTGACCGTGATCCTCGAATCTGTACTTGGTAAAAGGACAGGGTGAATGGGTCAATGAAATTCTAACTTTTAATGTCGGGTCTACACTTTTTACAAGAAGTGTTGAATTCTCGACATCAAGTTTGACAGCATTTGTTTAAATAGGCGGATCTTGATTTCAAACCAATGACTCAAACACATAAATCACCAGTTTTTAACTTTCCGCATATAAGCGCTTTACCAAAAACAAGTTCTTCACACGTAATCGAATCGTTCACGAGACAAAATGTATAGAAACAAAACAGTAACAGTAGTTATTTTGATAATATCTCTTACATTAATTAAGTTAATAGAGATGAGAAAACTTTATTACCCTGATACTATAAATCCTGGAGCAATAGTCTTCGACGGACCAACAAATGCTGAAGAAAGGCGAGAAAAATTAAAGAAATTAGAGAATATGAAAAATAATAAAGAAGATTACTATATTAGAAATAATGATTACGATGATTTTGATTTTGATGATTTGATTAATCAAAGGTTTGGTGATGGATGTCCGCCTGGACAAGTCGCTACGGATTATGGAAATTGTGTGGAACAACCATATGGGATATAGATGGAAGAAAGGACGATGAAATGCTCGAAGAAAAAAAGAGAAATAAGGAAGAAATTCAAAGAGAAAAGACGAACAATCTTAGAGAGCAAGAGAGAAATTTGAGGAGAAAGTAGATAGACATCGGAGAAAGGAGGAATAATTTCAAAAAGTTATTTTGTGGTTTAAATACTGTGGAATATGTGCGATTCGGGACTCAAATTACAAAGAAGTTACGAGCGTTTTGAAACCTTTGTGCCACAGTGTTTAAAGATACTCATAAAATATTCATATTCTAGTTTTACCTGTATTTTTGGTTTAACCTTCACTGAGATATTTACGTGTTTTTCATTTTGTGCAAAAAAATTGGATTTGCTACCTGCTTTCGGATTTGTGAACGTTTTTTGAATGCAAAACTATAAAAACACCAGTGTCTGCTGTGATAATAGTGTAAAATAGTCTGATTTAGTTTTACTTAAGTAAATAAATACAATGTGTAAAGAAAACTCTACAATCCTTATTAGGTACTACCGGACCTTACTCGAATAAATTAAATTAAAAATAAGGAATATAATTTTGTTAGGTTAACAAAAGATAGATAGATAGATAAATTCTTTATTGTAAACACCAATTTCAAATAACATAAGTAATAAAATAAAAAACAAAGCTTAAGTCTAAGTGTTACAAAGGGCGGCCTTATTGCCAAAAAAGGTTTATAAAGGTTCATTACCTAGAGTTTTGGGAATTTACAAAATGTACCAATACTATTATTTATATAAATACCCGCTCGCAATAATGGTGCTGCCATATTGATAATTTTATTAATTTTTCAATAAATTAAATTAGGTAATTTTAAATTAAAATATTTGTTTCATTTTCTTGCAAATATATTTAAAAATAGTAATCTACTGGGGACACCTACAAGAATTTAGTCTCTGTATACCTAAAACACATGGTACCTAAATCGCATTTTGTGTAGACCAAATGAGAGGTAGGCGTATTGAGAATCAGGTTTCTTGAGTTTGAGGGTCAAAAGCGAGATACCTAAGAAAGATTAGAGGGTTTTCAATACACGCTGTATAGTTTCATTTTATCAGAAGCCATAAATGGCTTTGTTTAAGTTGTATTTATACAGGTACCAAAATAGAAATTATCGAACTAATGAGATCATTTCTGTTTTTACTCAGCTATTTTAGGTAAAAAAACCATTACCAATAAATACAATTAGACAATAAAAAAACTGTGTTTACTTTAGAAGTCAATGATAAAGCAAAACATGTTTTTACATTAAATAAGTACAACTATGGTATAATAACGTTTGACCTTGTAGCTAACAAACATTACTTTGAGATATAGTGTGTAACAAAACCTCTATGTAATTTCTCTTTGGAACACGTAGGTTTACCCGGACCTTACCCAAATAAATGGGAAATAGGTAAGGATGTTTTTTCTTGGATTTAAAAAATTATAATAAAAATCGGACTTCATTCTTGTAGTATGGCGGAACCTCCTCGTTTTTTGCAGTCGGTTAATAATTTGGAAAAAATTACCTGAATTTATTCCAAATTAAGGTTAGAAAATTTTCGCGATGTGACTATATCATTATTTACCTAAGGGCCCACTGCCAAAAATGGCGGAAGAAATTCCTTAAATTTTTAGTTTTTAATTTTCCTAATATTTATTTTGTTTATTTATCAATATATTTTTATATATTTTTTTTGCAATACCCTGGGTACTTAAGGCTTAGGTACAGGGTTTTTTGTTACACACTGTATAAATAACCATAAAAAAACGAAATACAATGCGTTTCGACGTGTGGATTGTTGAATTGTTGAAGACGTCGCGTAACTTTTGACTTTTGCTCTACGACTTTTGATTATGGATATTTTAAGGTTAAATATTTGCTCGAAAATCAACTGTTTCTTGGAGTTAGAGGTTATCAAAGTTAATTGATGTGTTATTAGTTTAACGAGTTAGGACTAGGTAATTACTATTTTTAACATTAAGTAATGGTCTTTATTAATATTTGTTTATTTTATTTATTTATTTTATTTTTAGGCCATTCCGTCCGAGCCCGAAGGCAAAAGTCTTCCCTATTTCCACTGTTAGCAAAATAGGAGTTTTTATAAATGTTCTTTTAAAAGTTCCTATTAGCAAATTAGTAGAACTGATATTTTTCTACTAGACGTCTAAATCAATCGCCTTTCGTCTACATAACAATCCTAACGTATATCTAAGTATTTAGTAACAAGTATTAGTATTTACTAACATGTCATAGGTGTTTTATCAAATGGCAACGTACCATGAAATTAAAACAAATTCCAATTTCCATTACCTACAACCAATAAACTCGTATTTTATATTTACAAACGACAAACAATGAAAATTACAGCGGTTTCGAAAGATATTCAGACTCGTTAACAATAGGGACCATCCCGAATTTCTATTTTCCTTAAAAGTTCCTTAACTTTGTGTGTAAATACGGGGGTTTTAGGTATTAAACAAAGCCTTATAAGGAACTAGCTCAGACCCTCGGTTTCACCCGAATAACTCCCAGTCTAGGATAAAAAATAGCCAATTATCTCTATGCAAAATTTTGTTCAAATCAGGCCACTGGTTTCAGAGATTATCCGCTACAACCTCAGAAACTCAGAAACTTTACCTCTTTATAATATTAGTAACTAGCGACCCGCTCCGGCTTCGCACGGCTATATTATGCATGTATTATACATATAAACCTTCCTCTTGAATCACTCTATCCATTAAAAAAAAACAGCGCACTCCGGGAGTGCAGGCAGAAGTGAAAACAATAAACTTGTTATTTCTCATAGAATATTTCTTGAAACGATCTGCTACTGCCATCTATTAGCACTCACTTAAACAAATATAGTTTATTTTTTATTCGCTAGATGGCAGTAAAAAAATTAAATCAGCGCCATCTACATTCGAATAGCGGTCTTTCTAGAAACTAAGTTTCTCAATTTGTGTAATAGATGGCTCTATAAGTTAAACAAAAAGACTAACACAAATAAAATCTCATCTGTCGCGTCAAAATCTGTCGCGAGAACGGCGGAAAATGCTCACCCACAAAAGTGCCCAACGCGCCATAAGAAGTTTTCACTTCAAAAAACCGCATCAAAATCCGTTGCGTAGTTTGAAAGATCTAAGCATACAAAGGGAAATAGGGACATAGGGACAGCAAAAAGTGACTTTATTTTATACTATGCAGCAAGTGGAGCCTTGCGATTTCACCCGCGTAATTTCCGATCCCGCTGGAATTTCAAGATAAAATCCTTCTCCATCTCCTAAACTAACCACTAAGCTGATTTTCATCTAAATCGATCCAGTCGTTTGACCGTTAAGAGATTACAAACAAACAAATAAATCATTTTACATGTATAAAACAAAGTCACTTTTCGCGTCTGTCCCTATGTATGCTTTTTTATTTTATTTTATTTTTAGCCTATTCCGTCCCACTGCAAGGCGAAGGCCTCCGTCCCCTCCTTCCATTGTTCCCTGTCTAGTGCCAGCTGGGTCCAGTCCCTACGATGCGACTCCAACTCGTCCCGCCACCTCCTTCTGGGGCCAGAAGGCGTGGTGGTTTTTGCCCACATGTGATCGGGCATGCGGCAGATATGACCAGCAAAGTTCCACTTTCCACTTTAGTTCGGCAGCAGTGTGGCCAACGTCTTTAATTTTGGTTTGGGAGCGCAGTTCCGCGTATGCTGCTATTTATGCTTAGATCTTTAAGACTACGCAATGGATATTGATACGGTTTTTTTTAATAGATGTAGTGATTCAAGTGGAAGGTTTATATGTATAATACAGCCGTGCGAAGCCGGAGCGGGTCGTCAGTTAAGAATAATTTAAAATAATGATTAGAAAGCTAGGACTAGCTGAGCCTTGCAACTTTAACCGCGTAAGTCCGGGCTCGGGTAAGGGTATTGCCTTTTCTATACGAATTTATTTATACCCTTAATTCCTCCCTGAATAATACATTTTTTTTAGCGAACTTACCTTTTTATCCGATTACGGCGAAACCAAAAGGAAGGGTTACATTTTTGACCCGTATGTATGTTCATCTGTTCCCACCTAACTTCAAAATGTAATTTAACAATTGAGGTATCGTTAAAGGCGTCTCAATGGTCTGTTGGTTATAGGCTATGCGACATACAATAAATTATTTCTAACAACTAATTACTAAACAACCTTAATTTTTGTGTTTTAGAGTGACCCTCTAAAACACAAAAAGTAAATCACAGCGGTATTTTTTTTTATTATAAACATAAATAAACTAAAAAAATATAAGGCATGCCGAAAAAAATATTTTACTGCCGTGCTGATATGGGTAATTAGGAAGTTTAGTTGACTGCATCCTTAAATCACTATTACTACATAGTATAAAACAAAGTCGCTTTCTCTGTCCCTATTTCCCTTTGTACGCTTAAATCTTTAAATCTACGCAACGGATTTTGATGCGGTTTTTTTTCATTGATAGAGTGATTCAAGAGAAAGGTTTATATGTATAATACATGCATAATACAGCCGTGCGAAGCCGGGGCGGGTCGCTAGTACCATATATAATATAGCCGTCCGAAGCCGAAGCGGGTCGCTAGTAAAGAATAATTCGAATTTATAATGATTAGGAAGCTAGGACTTGCAGAGCCTTGCAACTTTACCCGCGTAAGTCCGGGATTGGGTAAAGGTTTCGTATTGCCTTTCCCATACGAATTTATACCCTTAATTCCTCCCTGAATAATACATTTTTTTTAGCGAACTTACCTTTTTATCCGATTACGGCGAAACCAAAAGGAAGGGTTACATTTTTGACCCGTATGATGTTCATCTGTTCCCTTTAACAATTGAGGTATCGTTAGAAGCGTCTCAATGGTCTGTTGGTTAAAGGGTATGTGACGTTACAATAAATTATTTCTAACAACAAATTACTAAACGACCTTAATTTTTGTGTTTTAGAGTAACCCTCTAAAACAAAAAAGTAAATCACAGCGGTTTTTTTTTATTATAAACATAAATAAACTAAAAAAACATAAGGCATGCCGAAAATCACAGTTATTTGACTGGCGTGCTGATATGGGTAATTAGGAAGTTTAGTTGACTGCATCCTTAAATCACTATCACTACATAGTATAAAACAAAGTCGCTTTCGCTGTCCCTATTTCCCTTTGTACGCTTAAATCTTTAAATCTACGCAACGGATTTTGATGCGGTTTTTTTCATTGATAGAGTGATTCAAGAGAAAGGTTTATATGTATAATACATGCATAATATAGCCGTGCGAAGCCGGAGTGGGTCGCTAGTAAAAAATAAAATTAAAAAATTTAAGTAGATACCTAGTAGGTAACAACAATATTATGCTATACAATACAGTAAAAACTCTTCATTTGCTTCAAGTAAGTAGGTACTTAAAGTTATGTAAGTAGATTTGTAACTACGTACATACTAACAAACTTTCGCATTCCTTATCAATATGAAGGCTATTCGAAATGTTAATGAGATCCCGCTTCAGAAGACTCGCAAAGATCCTCAATCATTTCAGATGTTTGTTTGATAATATTTGTTTTTAATTTAAATAATAATAGACTTTAATGAATCGCTTCAGAAGGAACAAGTTGCGTTTATTCCGAAGCCCTGTCAATGCTATAGTGAAGTGAAATTAACACATACCTTATTGAGTTACAATTAAGAGTCTTACGAGGAACGTACCCGGCTCTTCACTATCACCATCATCACTACATAGTATAAAACAAAGTCGCTTTCTCTGTCCCTATATCCCTTTGTACGCTTAAATCTTTAAAACTACGAAACGGATATTGATGAGGTTTTTTTAATAGATAGAGTGATTCAAAAGGAAGGTTTATATGTATAATACATGCATAATATAGCTGTGCGAAGCCGGGGCGGGTCGCTAGTTCTCCATACTCCGAAGCCCCGACACCATGGCGAGAGAGGAACCGGTGGAGTATTAGTGGGTAAACCTCTGGCCGACCTTCGCCTTAAGGCTAGTAGTACCCTCGCTCCCTCCTGGGGAGTGGCAAGATGACGGATAAGGCCCATATCTACAACTTAAAAAAAAAGATATAACTTATACCCACCGTCAACAGGTTCCGTTCACAGTAGAAGCAAAGCACGAGCTGTGGTTGGTGCCTTGACAGGGCATTACGGAACCAATGACATGATTTTAAAAATGAACTATAACTTCAAATAATGACAGTTGATTGAATCCGGCGTTACTTTTTGGAACTCCATAATATCTGTAATGGAAGTATTAATATTTAGTATTATTTTTATTTAGGCTCGGAACTAAAAATTAAATATTAATACTTCCATTACAGATCAAATAATTACTGCAGAGCCTGCGGTGATGTCAGAGAAACTATGGAGCACATACTGTGTGAATGCGACGTCTTAGCAGCGAAGCGTATGAGCCTCCTTGGGAATGCGTATCCCAAACCGGAGGAATATAGGTTTCTTCCTCTCAGTGGGATCACCGCGTTAATCGACCACTTCTTCAAAGAGTAAGAGACATTAAGGTAGGGTTAAACACAAAAGATCCCAGTTGGGTCGAAGTGTTGCTGGCTATTTGTCAGCCCCCAATAGCTATGATAAGATAAGATACCCACCGTCCATTTTTCCATACAAACGTAGTCGACTGTTTCCTTCCTGCATAATGACACTATATCAAATATTTTTGTTGCATTAAACTTATAACTGCCATGACTTTGATATGCCCCTATGTTCTTTTTTTGTGTTTTAAATCTTAAGATCTGTGATAATAATTAGAAAATGAAAAAAAACAATAAATAGGGGCATAGTCATGGCAGTTATAGGTTATATACAACAAAAATATTTGTGCTAGTGCTATTTGTAATATTTGTGATAGACACTATAAGAGCAATAAAAAGGATATTATTAATGTTTTTTAATCTCAATAAATAATTGTAGGTAGGTAGAGGTACCTACTATTCTACAATATTTTTATCATATTACGACATGAGCACTTGACGACATCAATAAGGAAAAAAATATTTTCGTCAATCATTAAAGATCAATCCAATTATTTTTTTATCTACTCAATAAATCAATATAACAGGAAATTGTGCACACCACTATCTGGCCTAAAACGAAGCAATTAGGCTTGTGTTGATGAGATACAGCCTCGTGACAGACAGACAAACAGACGGACAGTGCAGTCTTAATAAAAGGGTCTCGTTTTTATCCTTTGGGTACGGAACCCTAAAAAATAGATAGATAGATAGATATTCATTTATTGCACCACAAGAAGCATACAACATATTTTATATAACAAAAAAAACAGATATCAATTGCGAGATGTGTTGTGTGAAATAAGTATTTTAAATATCTGTAAGTACTTACCTACTTGTTTTAAACAAACTCAATAAACTTTTTATTGAGTTTATTGCATTAAAATGGGAACTCCTAAGTATATAAATATTGATGCTGTAATAAAACTTACCTTTGAAAACTTTTTAAAAGTTCTTTCAGGCAGCGAAATTATTATTTTTACCGACACGATGCGATGCTGTTTAACAAATAAACTAAGAAACTTCGACAGTCATGATTTGTTCCTCAACTTTGTATTTAAACTTTGCTATTGTACATAAATATTCATAAAAATAACTTCCACCTGTAGGTACGGTCGGCTGCATAATTGGAGACCCACCATAGAGCTCCAAAACGGCTGTTATAAGAATGTTTTTAACACAATCAACATTCTAGGCACCTGCTTTAGTTGAAGTTTTAAGTCTTTTAACTCATGGATGTATCTAACAAAAATATTAGAATGAAAACATGCCAATAATAGTAATTTTTTAACTTTACCGGGGGCTACAATTATGCAGCCGACTGTACCTACTTAAGGTAGTGCTGCAGATCGATAGTCGACTATCGCTGAATAATCGATAGTCTATCGATAGTTCATTAAAAACCGATAGTAGAAAGAAGAACAAAAGAAAAAAAAAAACACAGAAAGAAAAAAGTTCTCCAGTCAAATAAATTTACTTGAGTCAAGATATTTCCTGTTTCCTATATAAGGAAAATAGAAAATACTCGGAGTAAGATATAAAATGTTTCAAAGTATATTGTTTAAATGAACCAATATAGTATTTGAGACAAAAGCGTGTTAACTCTCTTTTTAAAAAAATAATTATTGAATCCAAGAGCGCAACCGTTTTGGTTTAAAAATAATAATATTTGCATTTAATTTCAAGATAAAATTTATTGACTCTTGATCTTACTTATTTTCATTCTTAGCTTGAAAACCTTTAGATAGAGAGAGGTCACATTCTTGCAACAAAACTTCTTATTTCTTGATTAGGAAATGATCTTTCTTGATTTAATGTTTAAGTGTTTATTCTAAGATCTCGATGATTTTGCGACCAAATATACAGTACTTGACAGCATTAATGTCATTTCTTGACTTAAAATATGTGGCTAATTCATTCTAACATTTGGATATTACTTTTTTGGAATTTTTTATTATTTAAGCCAAGCTCTTTAAATTCTTTGTATTAAGAGTAATAGTTACTTGATATAAAAGAGTCTGTTATTTCAATTGAAAATTACAATGCTTTGATTGAAATATTTTTTTAATTTAGGGTTAAACGTCACCAGCAGTGGCGCCACTTAAATAAATTCATAGCAAACATAAATTCTTTCATAAATATTCCGTAACCACGTCAAAATGAAACAAACCATTATTTTAGTACCAACAAGGTATATCATTATTTTGTATTGTTTCATATTGCCGTGGTTTAGGAAATATTCATAAAATGATTTATATTTGCATGAATTTATTTCTGAAAATGACACCAACGCTGCTGAAATTTAACCATAAATAAAAAGATATCAAACATACTATTGGTCTATCTGAAAATAGCAACACTTTTCTTAACTATAGCATTTGATTCACACAGTACAGTAACCTATAACAATATTATATTACAAAAAGTACATAGAATAAATAAGCAAACGCAGAATCTTTCACTTATCAAGTAACAAATGATTAAAGGTTAATTTCATATTTCTTAGTAAAAAGTCAAAAAGTAGATTCAATTAGTTCTTTATTTTAAATATGCTCACGTTAGATGTTTGACACCATTTTTCTTAGCCTAAAGACGAAAACATTACACCATAAATACTATCAGTTACTACTGACTTACTTAGTTACTTACTTAACAAAGAGACATAAAAATAAACATTATACAAAGAAAATGAAATTTTGAAAACAAACATTTTCAGTTAAGTACTTACTTATCTACTATAGCAATGAAAATGACAACATAAAAACAAATTTATCAGTCACTACTGACAGTTGCTTAAATAATAATACAAAGAAAACGACACTATAAAAACAAAAAAAAACAGTTTTTACTGACAGTAACTTTTAACAAAGTAAATGACACCATAAAAACGCTTTTGCTGCGCTTTGAAATTCGTACTTTACGTCATCTATAACATTATATACAAGGTTATTTGAAAAAATGCGCACGCTGTCTTGCAGGGTGGTTCATATCATTGAGACCAGCTACTTTTGTTCTACGACTTTTGGAAATTCGAAAAAAAAAATCGAAAATTTTGAGGTTATGTTGATTCGAAAATCAGCTGTTACTGACACGGTGAGGTCATTAACCTTATGATTTTACGTATTTTTTAACTTTTATTGATATTTCCAAGTAGTAATGTCATTTATTTAAAAAAAACAGCTGATTTTGTTTCTGGATTACATTGTCAACATCTCCTGCATCCTGAAAAAAAAAAATCTATGAATAATTGCAAAAAAATACAACTTACTAAAAATATGAAATTGTTTTTTAAAGAAATATAACTTAAATTAATAATTGTATCAACTTTCGAAAAAACAGATAATTCTACAGGATGTACTGCAAACCAACAACATATGGAAAGGTGCAATGGAAGCAGAATCCTTTCCACTATTTTACTAGAAAGCTATTAATTTCAGAACAGCTGGCTGTTTTTTTTTAAAACATAGCTAAGAAAACTTGGTTGCTCGTGTCACAAGTGCTTTTGGAGCTACAATAAATAAATAAATATTGCGGGACAATTTACACATCGCCATCTGGCCCCAAGGTAAGCTACTAGGCTTGTGTTATGGTAGCTCGACAACGGATGTAATACTTATATACCTTTTTTTTTGTAAATAAATATTATACATAGACAAACCACCCAGACCATTACAAACATTTGTTGACGGCGGGAATCGAACCCGCAACCTTCTGTGTCGCCAGGTGTTCGCCGGACGCGCGCCACAGAGGTCGTCTAACAACACTACTATTGTATAGATCGTCTATTTTATACTATTTTATAGAATATATTATCATCTATACAATAGTAGTTTTGTTTACTAAATTGGCAAAAGTATTACTTACATGTGTTTGAACAATTAATCCTTGAATAGCCTCCGAAGATGAAAATTTTATTTTTCTTGATAATCTTTTTTTGGGTGGGGCCAAATATCCGAACAGGGTCACTTGAAGTGGTATTTTTTTTGTCTGAAAAATATAAAAGTATAGCATAACTGCTAGTCTTAAAACACAAACAAAGTCAAATTATACCAGCAGGTGTTCATCCACTGTTTAAATATTATTATCTTACCATTGTCTATGACAGCATTTAATATTTGTAGTGCATTTTCATTTGATATTTCGGGTTCCTTTAGCTTTAACAGCTTCCCAAAAAAGCGTTGCCAATTTTTGTAAAAGTTTAATAACTGTTGTGTATATAATTTTTCGAAATCCAAATTAATCTGAAAGAACAAAGATAATATTATACTTTTGTCAAAATTCAAATTAGTTTACATCGTAGGCCACAGATTTATCGAAATAAACTAACGCATCAGCATGAACCTTATAACAATGGCAAAAGACAGCGTCGGCTTGGCTTGATCTATGGGATCCATACAGAATTAAGCACTTACAGAAGGTCACATCTAAGTTGGGGAATGCATATTATGACGGCTGCGGTTGGGGTGCACTCCAACCGGCAACGTAGGTACCTATCTACCTACAACGTACTTTTTTTGGATAGATCTCTCCAACCTTATTTATATACAAAAAATTAACTGGGTTTAACAAATATCTAGATAAAATAAGCAAATATACATGTCGTTTAGTGGACTTACCGCGAAATTTTTAAATAACTTCTCTGGGAACACACCAAGACTCGAGTAATGTCCACTTGTCCATTGGATTGGAGTTCTTATCCACTCAAGTAACAATGAGAATAATATAATCCTTAGATCAAGGACGTTGTAACATTAAAGAAAATAGGAAAACCACTTGTATAAAACCTTAAAACGCGTGCGCATAGATAAACCATTTATCGCGTGCGACACATTACACAAATCAAGCGGTGGTGATCAGTGTTGCCGCCTTGTGAATAATTTTTTCCCTAAGAAAAATATTAAAATCCCACTCAACCAAAAGATCTTAGAAAGAATTTTACGCAAAGTTTGGCGGTCAGCTTCAGCAGCGAGCGCACCACCCACCGTACTAGTTTATTTATATGATTCAATGATATTACATTATATAAAAATTGAAATGATCAAAGATATGATGTAGTGCTGTCCACGATGTAGTGTAAAACCGACTTTAAACTATTGTGAATTGACTATTGGTGCTTATTCGATATATTATATGCAATGAACTTAACTATTTTTTGGTCTAGTACCTCTCTTTTTTCAATTTCAATAAGAAAAGGACGGGAACAATCATTTTAGTACCGTTTTAGTTTGACATATCAACCGACTTTGTAAAAAAATACTCCAGGAACGCAACTAAACCTGCGACCCGTGTATTCTTAATTTGGTAGGGTAATGTCGTTTAATCTTCTTAAAAAGGCAGAATCTGGCAGAATAGACATAATAGGTACACTGATCGCACGTTTGGCTGCGTTCCTCGCATGATTTTTTTATTTATTCGGTAAATACGTCTAACTAAAACGGTGTTAAAAGAATTATACCCGTCCTTTTCTTTTCTTTTCTTATTTTCAAAAATATATTAAGAACTGTTTATGCGACATATTTATTACAAATGTCACTTATAAGTTTGTTAAGGCTGGGCGTCACGCGGCTTTAGCAACACTGGACGGCGTTTCTATAGCGTCAAAATTGTTAATAATTACGAAAAAAAAATTTTTTTTATAAATTGTTAATACGGTAATATTATTAATTATTAAATTTACCATAAGTTCAGGGGGAGCTATTATACTGGTAACACTGAAATATTTCAAGATTTATTTTATAAACTTAAATTTCTATTCAAGAGTCATTGAATCTTGATACAAAATATATTTCAGGGTCATATTTAATTGAAAATATAATCACAAAATCAGTTTTAGAACAAGAATGAACAATTCTTGACGCAAAAGACAAGGTTGCATTTAGATTCTAGAATCAAAAAATTTGAATGAAGACTCAAGAATTTTAAATTAAAAATAATATTTTGGTCAGAGAAACTCAACGTTCTTTATCAAAGACGACAGGTATTTATTAAATTAAATATGCGGTAATGTGTCGTTCAAAATTAAAATTATTTGATTGAAATACGTATTGTTAAGAATGTTAACTTTAATGTTAAGAATTATAGGCAGTAGATTAAAGAAAGTCATTTTCAGTTTAAAACTGTATTTTTTGTACTAATTGTTTTTGAAATTCCTAAAAAGAAATTAAATTTTTTTAAACAATGCGGATTTGTAATTTGAACCAAGTAAAGTATTTTTGGATAAGATATATAATAATTGCTTTAAAAAATACGCTTCAAGATATATTTACGTTTTAAATAAAGATATAATTTCTATCTGTGTATCAATAGCCTATCGATAGTATCTACGTACGTACGATAGATAGCTCTACGTTCACGAAAATACTGATATTTTTCGCAAAAATAGCGATATTCATAATTTGAGTGCTTCCCGTTTGCCCCACCAAGCTGCCCCACGGTGGGGCAAAGTGGAATCGTTAAAATTTTGTAGTCTCGTTTGCCCCACTAAAATGATTCTGCCCATCAAGGTTGGCACCTTGTTTAGAGTTTGAGAATTTTCGTGTCATCTCCAAAGTTATGAACCATCACGGTATACAAATACACAATTCAAATTTCAGTTGTGATAAATGTAACTGGGTTGGTAACCTATGTTGTGTGTTTAAATAAAAGTACAAAATGATTATTTGAAACGTTTACTTCTTAAGGAATCTGGTTATAAATCACAAAATAAATTACACGACTCATTACAAATAAAATCTTTGCCAAACTCAACACACAATAATTAGTCACTTTTACTACTAACTATGAAAAATAAAATATCAGATTAATTGACATTTGACTACGCTAACTGTATTTAGCGTAGTCAAATGTTTTTACTGCTACCGGAATGGGAACCACGTATTTTTCAGTCATATTTGAATCATATTTCAATTATGTATATGAGCTCATAGCAGCATATTTGGAGATTGATTAACATTTGACTCAGCTAACTACATTTTTACTGCTACCAAAGCTTACATCGCTCTTTTCTCTGTAGTAAAATGACAGATTCCGGAATGGGAACCACGTATTTTAAACTTTTATTTATTTAACTTGTTTCAATAATATTTGAAGACAGCGAGCTATGAAAGCTTTGGTTGACATTTAACTTATAATAGCGTACACTAATATTTGTTGTTTCTTGAAAGCTACCTAAATTACCATGTTATGTAGACACTTGCAAAAACGGATGTGGGCAACTTTAAAAACGTACCGTCACATAACAACAAAACCGGCGAGACCGTTACCTACGAATATGCTTACCAAATAAAACTGGTTTGGTCTTTCTAAAAAATTTCATATTTTGCGTGACTGTTTGTATGTTCTGCATGATGTTTTTTTATTATTTAATCAGTAAAACTGTATTTAACTTAGTCAAGTGTTAATCAATCTGAGATTTTTTTTTTTACAGTTAGTAGTGACTAATTATTGTGTGTTGAGATTGGCAAAGATTTTATTTGTAACGAGTCCTGTAATTTATTTTGTGATTTATAACCAGATTCTTTCAGAAGTTAACGTTTCAAATAATCATTTTCTTTATTTATTTTCTTTCTTTCATTTTGTACTTTTATTTAAACACACTCCATAGGTTACCAACCCAGTTACATTTATCACAACTGACATTTGAAATGGAGATCTTGTCAATATTATTTAATGTCTCGTATTATACATAGCTCGTATTTCGAGATTATGGCACCACAAGTAACTTAAGTCTGCATGTTTTAGGTCCGTATTAATAAACCGAACTCAATATCGATTTCAATCTTGAGTTTGCTCTTGAGTTGTTGCGCTGATTAATAAACCTATCTTAAGACGCGATTAAAGAGCGACGTATCACTTGAGTAATACCGTATTAATAAATCAAACTCAGCTCTCAAGATATGTCTCAAGATGTAGTTTCGTGAACTCAAGTCTGATTGCGGGTCATACATGACATAAGTTAGCTGTTTCGTTAGTTTTGTAGTTCAGGAACATGGAGCTAGAACAAATTTTGTCAGAAATCAATTATTATGATGATATTTTATGTTAATGACTTTTTGAACAAATCATTCGCATTTAAATAATTATTTAGTAGTAAAATCTTACATTTTGTAAAAAAATTCACATTAAAAACAAGTTGACAGCAAAATATGACGACACTACCTACCATAGGGTAAAAACATACCATTCAAGGTAAGAACAAAGCGTTACTGTCATTCAATGTCGCTCTCAAGATCAGTTTCAAATCTCAAGAGCGATATCAGCCTGGTTAAAACTTGAGTTTTATCTATTAATTAACGCCTAACTTAAGATAGTGACCGCATCTCAAGACTCACTCGATTGATACGCACTCAAGATCGATATTGAGAGCGATTTATTAATACGGGCCCTAGTGTAATTTGTAACATACCGTGATGGTTCATAACTTTAGAGATGACACGAAAATTCTCAAACTCTCAACAAGGTGCCAACCCTGATGGGCAGAATCATAATAGTGGGGCAAACGAGACTACAAAATTTTAACGATTCCACTTTGCCCCATTGTGGGGCAGCTTGGTGGGGCAAACAGGAAGCACTCCATAATTTCAACTTAAGAAATAGGGATGAGCTGACCGTGCCCGGTAGTAGGCTCCGGAAAATAAGCAGGTCGTTTTATAGAACATGTGTGCTCTTATGTATATTCTTATATACAGTGTGTAACAAATTAACCCTGTAATCCCTCTTAGGTACTTGTAGGTACACAATTATAAACCTTGTTTTGGTTGACGCTCAACGTCTCCCGTAACGTATCCCCTACCCCCGTGTCGAGAGCTCTTTCACTTTCATTGTTCCCCCTGGACTTGGGGGGGACGATAAGAGCTAATTTATAATTACATAAGTTTGTATCGACATGGCCAGATAAAGAATATAATTGGGCAAAAATAAATGGGATACACCGTGTATCCTATTTTTTATCTGGCCATTTCGGTACAAACGGTATCTGATACACCTAAGTTTAACCACCAGCTGTACCTAGTTCTACTCAGATAAAACTAGATTTAACCGCACCTAACTAATATGCACTTGTAATCAGTCAGATTTCATAATTTTAACATTTTAGTAAACTTTACATGCCTTGTTATTTTATATAGCAAATTTTCTGGCTATATTTCGCTATCTTATAACAGATTTTCTATGTATTTATGCGATACCGAAGAACGAAAAACAATACTTGAGCATATAGATCACAATTAAATTAATAGTATTTTGTGAATTAGATGTGGAAAAAAGATATACTTAAGCATTTAAAGTGACGTGTTTTTAATTTTCTTTTATCAGCATCTGTGACGGTGACGATAAGCTTGCCAACAAAAGGCTTCAGAGCCTGGAACATCGTCGCAAGGTGGCGAGCTTGTCGGCCTTTTATCGGATACATTTCGGGGAGTGTGCAACAGAACTCCACGACCAAATCTTGTCATCTCCATTCTTTCGTCATACAACCAGGCAGACTGGTGTGCGGCACCGATTCATGGTGGACATACCAGACGTTCGCACTAAGCGCTTTGCTTCGTCATTCCTTATTCGTACTGCAAGGGAATGGAATCGGTTGCCTTCGTCTGTCTTTCCTGACGTGTACGATTTGGGGGTCTTCAAGTCGCGAGTGAATAGGTATCTTCTAGGAAGGCGTGTTACATCTTAGGCCGCATCGTCACCTACCATCAGGCAGGTGTGATAGTGGTCAAACGCTGACCTATCATTATATAAAAAAACTGACGCCATTTTTACACATTTATAAATTCAATAACCTAACCTCCTTGCAAAGAAGTGATTTTCGTTCGTTTGCCATTATTCTTTTTGCGACAGAAAGCATGCAGTATGCAAAGCCTTTTAGGCAATACTTATAAAAATGTTGGTGAATCCAGCTTTTCGACCTGATGTCCTCACAAGTTAATCGCCCGTAACACCATTTCCCACCGTTCAAGCTCCAGATATTTTATAGTTTACTCTTAACATAAAAATAAGAGAGGAAAAGAGAATATCAATAAAAATGCATGCAAATAAAAATATTGTGCCAGGTTAAACATTTTTAAATTTTATGAAGTTTAAAAAGCTATATTGGCTCGTTTAAAAGATGGCTTATGCACAAGTGAGAAAGACTAGGCGATGAACGCTATAAAAACTTTTAGTAAAACGTAGATCGTTAACACAGTTAGGTAAAACAAAGTTAATTAATTAAAAAAAAACTAAATACTTAAAGAAAATTTATAGATACTTAGCTGAATATTAATTAAAGAAAGCAATAAAACAGCGTTGAACTTATGAACTTTACATTTGCTGATTTCAACGAAATTATGAAATTACTATTTGCGCCCTGCTGTTTCGCCTACGTAAGGGATAAGTAGCCTGTTCTTTTTCAAGGTCCCGCATATTTCTCTATATACCAAAATTTTAATTATATTTTCTTGCTGTCTGTACTTTTAAAAATATTTTGGATACGAATTTATTAGTTGACGCCATCTAGCCTCAAGCTTAGCAACTAAGCTTGTGTCATAATGGCCAGATAATGGATATAATAATATTAATTTATATATCATAAAAAGTAATGGATACATATTATGTATCCATTACTCAATCAAGTACCTACTTATACTATACCCAAGAATATAATTACCGTGTTTTTCCGTCAATTATTTTACAGACAAAAATCCGAATCCGAGACATGGCGAATCTGATTTTCTGCTCATCGTGCCCTACCTGCAAGAGATAATCTGATGAAAGCCACAAACACTGCTTTAAGTAGTGTGGCTTGAGCCTGGTGTGGAAAAAGATTTCCTGACGGTCCAGAGTATAAGAGCTAATGGTAAAGTTGAATCGGAGGGGCACGCGGATCCCTTGAATTTCCCACTGGACAGTCGCCTTAGCTGTTTTAAGATTTGTTCAAAAAACGGCCATTGATACAATAAGTAGAAAAAGTCATATTTTTGGATGTAGGTAAGTGAAATAAGCCTTACAGACAAACAGACAAGGTAGATAGATAAACAATTTATTGTACCATAATACTAAAACTTATTTATTTTTATTTTATTTAACTATTGATTCATTTATTATATTAACAATCACAAAATAGGTAAGTTAGTACATAAAATAATAACAAAATAATAAAAATAAAAAATCTAAATTAATTGTAATATAGATCAAAGAAAACTTAATAAAAAGTAAGCAATATGGTACAATGGGTGGCCTTAGTATATAAGCAATGTCTAGTACCCATACACAAGTTTAATTACCTAACTTGGGGCTAGATGGCGATGTGTGAAATGTCCTGATATATTTATCGCTTAAATTTCAAATCTTTTCCAAGTAACCTTTACAAACAGACGGGACAGAGTTTAATTCTTCATTATTTTAGTAGATATTCCTAAAATGACCGTTCAGAATATTAATCTGAGCTCGATTCCAGGAATACAAATGACATTGTTAATTTTGCTAATTAACTAAATTATAATTGTAACAATAGGTATGTAAATCACGTAGTTAGTACAAATTGAGTGTAAATAAGAATTAGTACCTATAATATTGGCTTTTAACATAAAATAAATAAATATTGCAGGACATTCCACACATCGCCATATAGCCCCAATCTAAGTAACTACACTTGTGTTATGGGTGCTGGACAACGGATATAATACTTATATACTTTTCTTTTTTAAATATATACTTATAATATATAGACACAACCAGACCACAGACAAATATATGTCTGCGTAAATACATGTCTGAGGCGGGAATCGAATCCGCAACCCTGTGTTTGGCAGTTCGGCATGGTGACCATTGTGCCAACTGGGACATCTAATCTAGATGAATATACAACGCCAACAACCTTAATCTAAGCCAGCTTTTCCCAAAGTGGGTGATAACGCCCCCTTGTGGACTCTGGAGGCGTAAAGGGACCCAAAAAAATGGCTGCGTTGTGTACTACTTAACTTTTGCGGGTTACAGTAAAAGTCTTGTTTAGAATTAATGTTTAATCTCCGCTAATATAGCGCATAATCATAGGGTTCTTCTGTATTCTATAGGAAAGGTAACAACGTTCACTCAATAATAAAAGGTGAAATGTGGTTCAGTTCACCATCCATGTCAGTGGTTTATGTTGGAACCGTTTCATATTGTCAACCCTTCATTTCTAACTACCTATTACTTTCATACTTAACTAGGTACCTAGACATTTAGTAGGTGTTGTTTCTATTCCTAAAAAGGCCTAAAAACTCCTTATTTACACTATCAAGTTTGGGAACCCCTGGTCTAAGATATCCAGGACGCTCTTATGTCTGGAACAAAAAGAATTTAAATTATTTAGATTAATTTTATTTGGGCCACCCTACCTTACTTACTCCTCTGGCTCAGCGACCCAAAGTGGATCTTGGCCTCTGAAACAAGTCTTCCATCGCTAGGCCAAGATCCACTTTGGGTCGCTGAGCTAGATTTAAACCTTAGATTTAGACACATATTTACTCGTGAACTATAGTCTTAAAACTATCCCTATAGATTATACAGGGATAGTGTTTAGACTATAGTTCACGAGTAAATCTGTGTATAAATCTAAGGTTTAAATCCACATCTCGGACTATCCTTAAACCTCGTTTTGGAATAAGGGGGATTGAGTCCACAAAATAATCTTCTCAAATGTCTTAAATTTTAATATTCAATCCTACAAACCGAAATAGGATTTAGAGCTCATACATATAAGAGGATAACATAAATCTAGTTATAATATTTCAAAAGTCAATTCGACTTCAAACAAGATAGGTATAAAATCTGATTCGATAAATATTCGAAACGCTGAAACGTGTCCGTCGATCTCTATTCGGAATGGAAAGCTAAGTATTTTAAATTCAATATTCGATGGCATAGAATATATCATTTCGATTCAACACCTGCGGTAGACGTAGCCCACGTAGATAACAAACTTTTGCTGGAAGATAAATTTACGATGATATAATTAAATAAATATGCAAAATTAAAAGACTTTTTTTTACTTTGAGACTTTTGGATGATTTAATGCTCATTTTGCGAAGTGCTCATTATGCGAAGTTCATCTTTTGTGACCAGTTGGCGGACTATTTTGCGTTTTTACTCGAGTCGATAGAATTCAGCCTGAGAGAGTTATTTGAAGTTACTTAAGTACTTGTTGACGAATTGTTTGAGTTTTCTTATGTATTAATTTTTTGACGTGATAACGTTTTATAAATTGGTGAACACCTGCAACCTCAAAAAAGTGTGACGTCACGCGTCGTTACTGGAACGCCTCATGTTATTGACAAGGTAACTATAGCAACGTTTTATCGTTGCCATGGTTACCATCAATGTTTTCTTATGACGTTATCACGTAAAATTATCGTCCGTAAACCGACTTTACAGACAACCATTTTTTCTTTTATATTTTACCTTAAAAGATTTGTATTCGAAACATGAGTATGAAAAACAAGTAGGTAATTTACGACTTTGTTTTTTCCCAATTTTATTTTAATACTTTTTTGAATATCTACTTATATGTTGCTTGTAATTCTCAGTTTAATTATTACATTACTAGGTTACCGTCAAGTTAAAATCCAAAAAAAAATATTTAATTCAAAACCATTCAGATTCAGAAAGCTGAATTTGCTAAAAATTTAGAACTCTTAAAATGTTAAATTCCAAAATATTTAATTCATCAAAAAACAGAGTCTGTATAAAAACAAGAAAAGAAAAATAAAGAATAAGAAGTAGAAAAAACTTTAAATGAACTTTCCCTGTTTATTAACTCACTGGTTTAAAACTTAATTCCCCAACGAAAAAGCCACAAATTTTATTATAAGACTTAGACAACATTTTTATTAAGTGTTTGTATATCACGGAGTTTCTTGGGGTCCGGAAATGAAGATAAAGTTTTATTTAAGATAGGAGGGTAACCTAGCGCAGCGCTTCTTTTCCATACTTAAAATATACAAACATAAATAAATAAATAAATATTTCAGGACATATTACACATCGCCATCCAGCCCCAAGCTAAGCAACTTAATGCTTGTGTTATGGGTGCCAGATAATGGATAAACTACTTATATACTTTTTTTTTGTAAATATATACATATTATACATATAGGAAACACCCAGAACCAGAAACAAGAATTTATGGTCAGCATAAATACTTGTTCCCGGCGGGAATCGAACCCGCAACCTTCTGCGTCGCAGTCGGGTGTTCGCCCGACGCGCCACAGAGGTCGTCAAATACTAGCGTCCCGCCCCGGCTTCGCACGGCTATATTATACATGTATTATACATATAAACCTTCCTCTTGAATCACTCTATCTATTAAAAAAACCGCATCAAAATCTAAGCATCTAAGCAAACAAAGGTACAAATAGGGACATATAGGGACGGCGAAAAGTGACTTTATTATAAACTATGTAGTGATTTATTTTAAGTATGGAAAAGAAGCGGTATGGAAAATGTTTGTTTGAACGCGCTAATCTCAGAAACTAGGTACTGGTTCGAATTTAAAAATTATTTTTGTGTTGGATAGTCCTTTTATCGAGGAAGGCTATAGACTACTTTTCATTTTGATATTTCCACGGGATCGGGCCTTATGCGGGTGAAACCGCTGAGCGCTGCTAGTAATATCATAAAGCTGAAGAGTCGTTTGTTTTTTTGAACGCGTTAATCTCAGGAACTACTGGTTCGAATTGGAAAATACTTTATGTGTTAGATAGTTCATTTATCGTGGAAGGTTATAGGCTACTTTTTCATTTTGATATTCCTACGGTAGGTATCGAGACTAGGTAGGTAGGTATGGACCCTGTAGTTCTGGGTGAAATAGAATAAGACTACGGTAGCCCCTGCCCGTCGTAAAAGGCGACCAAAAGGGGATCTGGTCCGTTGAGCGATCAGAGCGGGGGCTCTGATTGTTTTCGAAGAAGCGGACCTGGGACTGGCTGCGGTGTGGCCCCGTGCCACCCTATTGAAAACGGGGGGAATATTTTTTCCCGGGATGAACGCGGTGCATGGAGGTTCCGGAGAGTTCAAATGAGACCCCGGGCCTCCAAGCTGCACCGAGGAGGGTCACCGAAGAGTTTTTAGTCGGTTTGACTCCGACATAACCCGTCGTCACCCCCGGGATGGCGGGTATCCACGAGGATTTTCTCTCCGAATAAAAAAAAAAAAAAAAAAAAAAAAAAAAAAGGTGTCGAGACTAGTTTATTTATATGGCCTATATATATAAATACCATGTTTCCAACTATTTACACACCGAGTTTTATCGCCATCAGTTCAGTAGGTTTTGCGTGTAAGAGGAACAAACAAACGCATCCACAATCACATATAATAACACATACTAACACACAAATTTGGACACTTAGGTCCGTATTAATGAACCGAACTCAATATCGATTTCAATCTTGAGTTTGCTCTTGAGTTGTTGCGCTGATTAATAAACCTATCTTAAGACGCGATTAAAGAGCGACGTATCACTTGAGTAATACCGTATTAATAAATCAAACTCAGTTCTCAAGATATGTCTCAAGATGTAGTTTCGTGAACTTAAGTCTGATTGCGGGTCATATAACTAAAGTTAGAGGGCATTACAGTGAACAAATAAAGTCATCACACCAAACCTTTAAAACGTCTCGGAATAATTATCTTACATTTTGTAAAATATTTTCACATTCAAAACAAGTAGACAGTAAAATATGACGAAACTACCTACCATAGGGTAAAAACAGACCATTTAAGGTAAGAACATAGCGCTACTGTCATTCAAGGTCGCTCTCAAGATCAGTCTCAAATATCAGGAGCTTGGTTAAAACTTGAGTTTTATCTATTAATTAACGCCTAACTTAAGATAGTGACCACATCTCAAGACGCACTCGATCGATACGCACTCAAGATCGATATTGAGAGCGATTTATTAATACGGGCCTTAGACTAATATTAAGGGTTACTGGTATACAAGCAAGTCGTTAAATGCTACTTCAATGCACCTTAATGATCAACTTTTATTCTTCGACTTTTAGAAATTCGAAAAAAAAAAAGATAATTTTGAGGTTATATAAATTCGAAAAAAACCGCTGATTTTTTTAAATGAAAGACATTCAGACTAATTAAAGTAGATAAAACTTAAAAAAATAAGTAAAATTTTAAGGTTAATGACCTTTCCGTGTAAGAACAAGCTGATTTTCAGGAAAACCTAAACTCAAAAATTTCTAAAACAAAATCCAAAAGTCGTAGAACAAATGTTGTTTGTTTAGGTGCACGGTGCACAGAAGTAGCCCTCAACGGCTTGCTAATGTGATTACCAATAACCCTGTATAAAGTGGACTGAAACTACTGGACCGATTTGAATAAAACTTAGTATGAGGATATACATTGATTCATTGGGAGTAACATGGGCTTGTGGCGGCTCGCCACTACGTCAACCTTCGTGCAGACACGCCAGTACAACCTTGCGCGTGTTGTCTACGGCTGCCTTCGAACTTCGAACCAGCTACCAGCCGTCAGCGTGCGGCGTTTGTCTTGGCTGGAGGAAGAGTCACTCTCGCCACGACTCTCGCTACAACCGTCTTCCGTGCGCGTCTCTCTCGCTACTTATTGTTCGGCCCTCTACAACCAGTTCTTTGTACATAGTTCTACGTTTTTATATAGTATATTGTTTATTCCTACATTTGCTACGAGTTTCATTTATTACGCTAGGCCAACATTCCCACAGGCTTTTTATCCGATATTCCCACGGGATCGGGAGTTACGCGGGTGTAACCGCGGAGCACAGCTAGTATTAATTTAATATTAGTTGGGATAGAACTTCGGCCGACGATTTTGGGTTCACCATTGTGCTTTCTTATTTAGCCTTGAACCAAAAGGATGTTATTAATTGCGCTCCTTTTTATACAAATATGCCAATAATAGTAAGGCTAAATCGATTTCGTTTACGTAAATTGCATTTTTTGTTCCGTTTACTCGTAGTCGTTAACTTTATTACTAATTTTAGCGCTCCGTGGTTTCAACCGCGTAATTCCTGATCCCGTGGAAATATCTGGATAAAAAGATATGTTATTCCCAACGAATCAATGTATCCTCATACCAAGTTGTATTAAAATCGGTCGAGTAGTTTCGGTGGCTATTCGTTACAAATACAATACAAAAAAAAATCCTCTTTTGAATATAAGTATAGAATAGAATAGAATAGACATTTATAAGAAAAGCACACGGACAAGAAAACAAATATGGAAAAAAAGGTAAGTACCTAGACATAATTACAAAGCAAAAAAAAGAAAAAATTAATAAAAATGAGAATGGAACAGGCAGAATTAGAAAACACTCTATTGAATATTAATAGGCACATAATAGGGAAAACGGGATGCCGTGTGCTATCCCAAAAGGACCGACCTCAGCTAAAATGCTGCAGCAAGCATTACGCTACACTACAGCGCTGGTCTTCCGGCCAGGCCCCGGGCAAGTATATATATAATAGTATAGTATATATGTATATGTAATAGTGTATAGTATAATAGACTAACAACGCCCCGTGGTTTCACCTACCTCTGTCCCGATACCGGAAAAGTACCGGGATGAAAAGCAATAATATACTATACTTCCCAGATTTCAAAAATTAAATATCCTTATACCTACTGACTCTCATCAAAATCGACACAGTAGTTTTAGAGTCAAACAAAAATCCGATAATCGAAGAAAAGCCCTTCTCGTTTTTTAATTATTAGATAAGTATAGGAAAATCACTATTTACCGTAACGTATGTTTATTGTTTTTATTGTATTGGAATTTTCTTTTATTTTTATTTATTTTTAATTTTAACCTATAGATTTTGTTTTGTGTAATACTAATAAATAATTTTCCACTGTAACTATGTTTTCGTGAGTCAAAATTATCTCTGGTAAAAGAGGTTTTATGGTCTCTATATCTTTGGTTCAAAAAGAAAGAAAAAAAGGTCTTTGGTTCATATAGCTAGCAGATCAACATTGACGCATGATATTTGACTATGACTTACATTAGAACGCCATCTGTCGGAACTAGTTTTTAAGAAAAAAATAGAGCTGAAAATCCTTCGTGATAAGACTCAAGATTCAAGAACTCCGCATGCCAAGACACGTCTTACGAATAAAGTCAAATGCTTTTAATTTCAACGTAACAATTAAAACTTGTATGAAAATGCAGTAACGAGATAAAATCAGATGGAAATTAAGGCGCACGCAGACTAAAGACTTGAAGTCTGATATTGGTTGGGAGTTGAGAGGAGTTGAGTGAGTAGTTATAGCCCATTCACCATGTCATCGCCTATTTGGCGCATCGTAAGCAGTCGGTAGAGAAGTCGACCTATTCTTCTTCGACAAGATCTGTTATGTTCGATTCACCATTTTATTGGAACAATTTTTGTACTATGGCTATAAAAACGTTAAAACTTGGCAAGTGCGAAACGGACTCGCGCACAAAGGGTTCCGTAATTCCGTACGCGGCGCGCACTGAAAAAGGATTTTTGGGAATTCGACTCCTACAGGGTTAAAAAGTGCTAATACTAAGTGCAGCTAGTAGCACACTAGTAGTACTAGTAGTCCGCCCCGAACTGAGACCTCACGAGTTTTTTTTACCGATTTTTACTTTTCAGCGTAAAGTATTATATAACGGCTAAATACTTCAAATACTTCGGTCTATCTTGTTTAAATGATAGGTGCCTAGTATCACTATTATCAGACCCGGGACTGGAAATCGCTGACTCTATTATACTTTTAACGAATCCAAACGCGTTAGGCATAGGCATCTTGTCTAGAAAATGAGTTCCATAGCCTAATTTTATTGGTCTCAATCACGTATTTATTTATTTCGCGTTTTATTGATACTCGAGAGAATAAGTACCTACAATGAAAGTAAATCGTGTGTGATTAAAAACTCCTATAGCCTTCTTCCTTCTATATCACCATATCGTCAGTACCTAGAGTACCTACTGATCAAGTGAACACGATAGACCTAACTTATCTAGAGCTGAGTTCATATAGCTTTCTTCCGGCTATATTACCAAACCCCAGATATCAGTTGCTTGTTTAACACCTAGAGTACACTCATGTGCCTAGAGTACCTACTTATCAAGACAACTTTAACGAACATTAACGGTAGACTTATCTTGTCTAGAAGATGAGTTCATATTTCTTTGAAGTTGAATGCCTTCTTCCACCTCTATCATCAGATCCCAGATGTCAGCTGATTCTTTAGAAGCTATAGAATACCTACTTATCAAGATGCTTTGAACGAGTACAAACATGGATATGACTATCTTAGACTTCTCAAGATCGTTAACTTCTTGTCACCTTTCTTATCGGGTCTTTATCATCAGACTTAACACTCAAATTTTTAGTACCTATATAGTATGTACTCATCATAATCTAACGAAAGAGGTAAAGAGAAGAGAGGCTCCTCCCTCGATACAAATATATTAGAGAAGTTGGGACCTATATTATTGGTGGACCTATATGTCCTATAATGAGTCCCTAACGTATTATTAAATAAAAATAATAAAAAGATTAGTCACCAGTTTTTTAATTAGAATCTCTAGCTCAGCTAGCAATACTATTTAATATATATATATATATTATTGTACATCCGTAAAGGATAAACTGCTAGGCACTGTATTATACAAAAACCATAACACCATATTCTTCTTACCCAGTTCTTCAATAAATATTTTCTGATTCTGATTCTGATATATTATCCACCACAATTATTAACCAAACCTACCCTTGATTATGAAATAAATGAATAATTATGAATATGAAGCAAAGAGAGGTCTGACGATTTATGGGAAAGTAGATTAAGTAGACGCTTTTAATCTACAGTCTTCACCCAAGGTAGGTAAGTAGGTACATCCTGAGTGGCCCAGACGACGTCAACCATAGAAGGATTGTCCAATTTTCGCTTCGGCTTCCGTTTAGCTGATCAATAGCTGGTTCAAACAGCTCCTTCGAAGACCATCGGGAACGAACACAAGAGTGCATGACTTTGCACTCTAAACTTTTACGAATTATTTGAATTTTATTTAGGATGACCGTATTATTATATAGATAGGTACCTTTTTTATCAATTTTAATCATAGTAGGTATCAAAGCTAAGTTAAAACATGTAGGTAATGGTTTTGAAATTATCTGGAAATCATATTTTTTACGACAATGACAGAAAGAAAACATGTCATTTTGATTCTTGACATTGTCATTTTTTAATCATGAAGGTCTAAGCGTTTTTTCCTTTTTGATACAAATGAGTTTGATATAAAAATGACCGTTGAGACGATAAATTCCTGTGGATTCCTTCCAGCTCCATCATAAGATCATTTCCATGGTACCATATTATTGTCACCGAAGTTACGCCCTTTCATTTGATACCCCATTCGGGTATATTTGCCCTATAGTTCGTCTGTCATATAGGTAGATCCTCTATTGCACCCCCTATCATCGAAGCCCCCTAACCGATCCCTCTCATGTTCGAACTTAAAAATTCTATGGACATCAACTACCTGTATACCAAAAGTCATTCAGATCAGAGCAACGGTACTCAAGTTATCGTCGAACAAACATACATAGATATATAGATACATAGATACATAGGTACAACCGACCGACCGTCTCGCCACTAGACCTCTCTCGCTTCGCTCGTTCGGTCAATTATGAACGCGAAGCAGTGTGGGTGTTTGCATTTTTCACTTGTTTTTTTTGTTTGCCGTATTGCCTAAAAGTGACGATCGATCGGCCGACCATTAAAAATGTAATCTGTATACACCCTACTCTTACTTAACTACTTAAACTTAACAAAAGCATTACTTGCACGAGTGATTAAAGCTCTAGAAGTCATTTACTTGAACTTTGTTTAAAAGATAAGTCTGGTTTTAAATTTGTATTTCTTGTAGTTGTTTCTTGAGTTTGTATTAACTGAATTGTTGAATTTAAGTTGTTTATGTAAATTTTCTATTCTATTTGTATTTGTTTGTCTTTAATCACTCTATCTATTAAAAAACCGCATCAAAATCCATTGCGTAGTTTTAAAGATCTAAGCATACATTGAGACATAGGGACGGCGAAAAGTGACTTTATTTTATACTATGTAATGATTTATAATTATTATATGAAGCTTTTGAGAAGCACTTCTTTGATCGAACATTTTGACGTAATAACGTGTAATAAATTGGTGGAACACCTGCATTCACAAAAAAGAGTCACGATAATATTCTGTGCGTCATGCGTCATGGTAATATGACCAGACGCGTCATGGTAACTTAGGAAACAGAGTATATAATAATAATATTGCTCATCTGGGCTTGTGCTATGGTGACAAGTGAAGACTTATTTAAATGAAATAAATATAAGAAAAAAATCATATAAAGGAATAACATAAAAATCTTAATTTTTCAAAGTTTTCTTATGACGTTATCAAGTAAAATTACCGTCCGTAAACCGACTTTACAGACAACCATTTGTTTTTTTTTTAAATGTTGAGGATATTATGTTTACTCGAAAAGAAAAAGCTGCTTTTCGAATTTACAAAACCTCAAAATATCCAAAAACAACTGTTCGAATATCCAAAAGTCGCAAAACAAAAGTTGTTGGTTAAGTTGCACAAAAATGGCTCTCGACCGCTTGTTAAAACGATTATCAATGACCCCGTATACAATCAAGCAACAAAAGTAATAAATTATTACTAAAATAATATTATTTAAACTAAAATCAAAGGACGAAATGCTTCCACTCGAGCAGGTCTAACTATGAAAAGTGATTTAGAGAAATCCTGCCTAACAAAACGAGCTTATTTTAATAACTTGTTACTTTTTCATTTGAAACGACTGAACCGATTGCTATTAAATGCAATAGACTTGATAACGCAAAAATCCTAGACAGATTCGTCCTAGGTTGCTCTCCATTGCCTGGTTAAGTTGGGGACATATTATCGTACGCGGCTTACAGACGCGTCCGACAGCCGCGACTGATAAGTGTGCACGGTCGTTAGGCATCCAGCGGCCCAGATCGCTCTAGGACGTCCGAACGCTCAACCACGGCCCAATGCTACGTCCGCGACTAACGTCCGATAGTGTGCACAGTTACATACATTTACATTACACAAATGCCTATAAGTCGCGGTTGTCGGACGCGTCCAAACAATGTGTCCCCGGCTTTACTATAACACAAGCCTAGTTACTTAGCTTGGAGCTAGATGGCTCTTTTATTTATGTTTACTTATTTTAGGAAGTCGACTTCCTAAAATATAAATAAACAGATTCCCTCTAGACTTCCAGAAATAATAATTCTAGTTAATAAAAAAGCTATAAATCACCGTCTGTAATACAAAGAAGATGGATAATGGATAAATGTACGGTCAAGGTGAACCTAGGAGAAAAGGGCTTTGAGCTAAGAGAATGTACAATGTCTAGAGAGCTCGTATTGGAGTGTAAGCGTTTGCACGTGTCTAAATTTTGTTACGTTTCGTACGCTTCGCTCCTAGCAAATTGTCAGATGTGTTGGAATTATTTCTATCACTACATAGTATAAAACAAAGTCGTAATAAATATGTAATAAGTACATACAAAAAATGTTTTCTTGAAGCAAAAAATTCTAATATTTCAACTATAGACGATAGAGAATTAATTTGTTGGTTTTATTAAAAAATCTTAAAATATTAAATAATATTCTTAAATTCTTCTAAATTAATCTTTTATCTATCTTCGTAGCGGAAATGGTGAAATGTGCAGTTCCAAAGCATAATAAAAATAATCATACTACATTTTATTGGTAAATGTTATTAAAATAAATGTTTTTTGACAACTACAACTCGGATTAATGGACGACGAGTGACTTTAACTCTCTATCTTGCCTAGTAGGAATTTTTACTCTAAGACTTATAATGAATACTAGGTACCTAAAGACTAAATCTAAGGTACAGACGATCATCCTTTACTTGACAGACATTCGTTTAATTGTTTCTTATCGTCTGATTTAAGGTATTTTGTAAGCCCTTATATTGATATAAGCTCTAAGCCAGGTCTCTAGCTATCTACGTAGTTCTGTGGAATCGGTTCGAACGGCTTAACAGTTAACATTTCACTCTTTAAATTGTCAATATTTTCTTCGTATTCTATGTTTTTTTTTTATTATGACGGGCTCTATGCTGTGGTCGAGCACCTGCCGGTGACACAGAAAGTTGCAGGTTCGGTTCCTACCACGCAACAAATATTTAATACTTTGGGGGGTATTGCAACTTTTAATTCCCTTTATCTCACAAATTGGTTAGATTATCAATTTGGGGGATAATGCAACGCCAAATTACCATTACCCCCCATTTGTGGGATAGCATTTGGGAGATACGCGTATTAGCTACGGATCCAGGATTTTTGTAGGCAAATATAGGTAGGTAGAATAAATATTTATTTATTCATAAAATAAACAAGTATTTTATTGTCATCTGGTACCCATATTACAAGCCTTATTGCTTAGTTTGAGGCTAGATGGCGCTGTTTACTGAGTCGAAAAATATTTATTGCCGTACATATTTTTTTGTATGCTAGACACGTGCGATCCTAAAGTATTATTATGTAGCCTTATAAATCTGTACTGAACAGAAATAATAAGGCCTGTTTTCTCTACCACCTCAATATTTCACAAACGGGTGTGATATAAACGATTTTATTTCATAAGGCGAACCAAGTATGAGGGTCAACAAATCAACTTACATTGAGAAATGTGAATAAGAAATAAGTCATAGTGAGCTTTCATAGAATCCTTTGACAACAGTTCGTTTCAGTTCAATAAGTGAAAATTCAAAACTTAACGTACTTAATACGCCTCTGGTGGTTTTTTTTATGATTTATGGCTTCGTATAGCTTGAACATATAGCCAGTATCAAAATAAATTTTGTATGAAATTATGACCAAATTTTTAGGAATCCGGCTTAAAGTGCTAAAAATAGGTCCGGGGTCCTTTTATCTCCACTTGGGTTCGTAATAATTTGATATATGTATTGTACAGTTCATGACACAGTGTACCTGTCACTACATAGTATAAAATAAAGTCACTTTTCGCCGTCCCTATGTCCCTTTGTATGCTTAGATCTTTAATACTACTCAACGGATTTTGATGCGGTTTTTTTTAAATAGAGTGATTCAAGAGGAAGGTTTATATGTATAATACATGCATAATATAGCCGTGCAAAGCCGGGACGGGTCGCTAGTATTAGATAAAGTAGTCTCTTTGTAATAAATATTGCAGGACATTCCACACATCGCCATCTAGCTCCAAGCTAAGTAACTAGACTTGTGTTATGGGTGATAGACAACGGATATTTTCTTTTGTAAATATATACTTCTAATACATAGAAACAACCAGACCACAGAAAAATATCTAAGCAAAAATACTTGTCTGAGGCGAGAATCGAACCCGCAACCCTGTGTTTGGCAGTCCGGCATGGTGACCATTATCCAACTGGGTCATCAATAAAGTGTTTATTTATCTATCTCATACTTACTTTTCATTTCGAAGTAGAATTCGCACTGCTAGTTCACTTTCTACTCTTCTTACAAATAGCACGCAATATAATTTGTCCTAAACTGTCATATATAGAGGTACGCTCCCTCGAGATTCCGGTAGGTTTTCCTTATTCATCAATTACAATATGGAATATTTTCATTTTTATTCAAGTAGCTGCTGCTGGGCCCCATGTTTCCACGTAAGCCCAGATTCTGTGGGATAGCTATATTAATAGCTGTACAGTTTCACCCGCGTTAGTCCCGATGCCGTGGAAATTTTAGGATAAAAAGTACCCAATGTGTTAATCCAGGTTCCCAGCTATCTGCATACCAAATTTCATCGCAGTCAGTCTAGTAGTTTTTGCGTGAAGGAGCAACAAACATACGAACACACAAAAAGTTTCACATAATAATATTAGTAGGATAGCATAGCTGCGTCCCGGGGTTTCACCTGCGTAAGTCCCGATCCCGTGGGAATTTTGGGATCTGAAGTATCTTTATTCATCCCCTAAACTACCACTATACTGATTTAATAAATAAACTTTCGGATTTATAATATTAAACAATGTGTTTTAGGAATGGGGTTCTAAAACGAAAGGCAGTTGTTCTAGACGTCTAGGCGAACAACTTTTGTTCTACGACTTTTGGAAATTCAAACATTTCGTTCGAAGTTTTTGTATGAAACAGTTGATTTTTAAGTAATAATCCCTTCAGAATTTTTCAAAAAAATTATCGAATTTCTAAAAGTCGTAGAACAAAAGTTTTTCGCCTAGACGTCTAGAACAACCCCCTTTCGTATTAAAACCCTTTCGCTAAAACACATTGTATAAGATAATATTAGGATGACTTTTTAAGGGCAGTTTTTGGGGCACAGTGGACATTTCCTCCAATGTCCACTGTGCCCCAAAAACTGCCCTCTGAGGATCTAGTTGATTTCTCAATATTATTAGACAATCACAGCGCTCCTCTGAAGTGAACTCCACCAGCTCATATTTTGTTTACAGCCCTAACCATTACTTGTCTGTAGACTAAAGTAGGCATAGTGCGATCTAAAGCACGCGATTTTAGTAATGTAGTCTTTGTTCTACAGATTCTATAAAAGTTAAAAAATTCACCTAAGTCCGCTACGAAATCGGCCTACTTAGGTCCAGAGTCAGTTGAGTGACTTCCACGTCTAGGCGACTGCAGATCGTGACCTTGGCGGAGTTCCTCGTTATGGGGCACGAAATTGTGTGAAGCAGAGCACACAATTCCATGATTAAGAACAAACATTTACACATACACTGAATAAGGAATGACGAGGCAAAACGCTACGCTAATGAAACGTGTTTAAACTAACAAACTCTTCAGCTTTATTTTATTAGTATAAAAGTATAGTTAGATGTAATAAGATATAATACTAAGGTTATGTTACTGACTTCTCTTGCTTCGCTGCAGGGACTCTGGTTACGTTTTAATGGAGATGTGACTGTCAGGATTACCCCTTGGGGTTCTTTTTAATGTGTGTTAGTACTGATATTGCTTTAGTAAGGGCTCATATTATTTTTTATGATGATCATTATTATATTCCTTTCTTTTCGGCAATCTTTTACAGCAGCTGTTGGGTATTAAACTTATGTAAGAGCGGATAATAAACTAAGCTTCTGCCCGCGGCTTTGACCACTATTTCACTCTAATAGAAGTGGAAGTTCTCTTTTTTTACCTTATAACTTACAAAGAATACACAAGTAAGTATTTGTAAAAAAATTTGCTTAGGTATTTGTCTTTGGAGTGGGTGTTTCTATGTATATTATAAGTATTTTATTTACAAAAAAAGTGTTTTTAAGTAGTATATCCGTTGTCTAGCACCCATTATACAAGTCTAGTTACTTAGCTTGGGGCTAGATGGCGATGTGTGGAATGTCCTGCAATATTTATTTATTGAAGCTGTCAGCACTTTGAGTTTTTTATTTATAGATTCGGTACCAACATTGTTTATTTCTCTTTTGATATTCAATTTAAAGAATACCTATCTTTACTTATTTGAGGCAGTTCAGAGAAAACACAATTCTAGAGTGATTTATATTTTCTCTGAACGACTAAATCTATCAAAACATTTGTACCTCGATTTTTTCGTTTTCTAAATATACCCCGTCTCGAGTCTGCCCACGCTCACCAAATTCCCAGTGACATCCCATAGTGACATTGAATACGACTCTTTCTAGACAAGTTATTTATAAGTTACTAAGTACTACGCCCTGTGATTTCACTCGCAGAAATATCGGGATAAAATTACTATACAGGGTTATTGGAAATTATACTAGCAAGCCGTTGAGGGCTACTTCTGTGCACCTTAACAAACAACTTTTGTTCTAGGACTTTTGAAAATTCGAACATTTTTTTCTGAAATTTTGAGGATAGGTTTACCTGAAAATCAGCTGTTCCTTACACGGAGAGGTCAGTAACCTTAAAATTTTACTTATTTTTTAAGTTTTATTTACTGTTCTTGGTCTGAAAAACCTTTGTTTTAAAAAATCTGCGGTTTTTCGAATTTACTTAACCTCAAATTTTTTATTTTTATTTTCGAATTTCCAAAAGTCGTAGAACAAAAGTTGTTTGTTTAGGTGCACAGAAGTAGCCCTCAACGGCTTGTTAGTATAATTTCCAATAACCCTGTATAATTCCGAGAGTCCAGCTATTTTGATATTTTATTTTATATTAAGTATTTACGCGGTAACTCCTAATGAATCAATAGGTTTATCAAAATCGGTCCAGTAGTTTGGAGTCTATTGAATTCAATCAAACAAACAATCAATATTTTCATCTTTATAATATTAGTATACATGGGTTTTGTTACTGGAATTAAAAAAAAATCCATACATACAATCATATAAACTTTCGCATTTTATAATATTAGTAGTATCTTACTTAATTAAACTCCTGAAACATCCGGCTGTAAATCAGAGTAAAACCCTAAGTTTCAAACTAAAAATAAACTACAAACAGGAAGTTTGTATCTTCGAAGTTATAAACTAAGCTTAACCTAATAGAAGGTGGAAAGATAGAGTTACAATATTTTTTAAGTACTTCACTACTGATAAATTGATTAATTTATAGTCATTGACACAAACATCTTTTATTTATACGAATTATACCTACGCATATATTAAGTAAACCTTTACCTAAAGTTGAATTATAAATTGTAGCCCAAAATTATAACATTACTAGTTGCACCCCGCGGTTTCACCCGCGTAAGTCCCGATCCCGTGGGAATATCGGGGTTAAAAAGTAGCCTATATGTTAATCCAGGTCTCCAGCTATCTAGGTACCGAGTTTCATCGCAATCGGTCCAGTAGTTTTTTGCGTGAAGGAGTAACAAACATACATACACACACACATACACACACACACACACACAAACTTTCACATTTATAATATTAGTAGGATAGGATAGGATTTTGACGTGATAACGTTTTATAAATTGGTGAACACCTGAAATCTCAAAAAAGTGTGACGTCACGCGTCGTTACTGGAACGCCTCATGTTATTGACAAGGTAACTATAGCAACGTTTTATCGTTGCCATGGTTACCATCAATGTTTTCTTATGACGTTATCACGTAAAATTATCGTCCGGAAACAGACTTTACAGACAACCATTTTTTTTTTAGTTGAAATCTTACCGACATTTTGGTATAATTTAAAGAAACGAATTTCTTGACCTTGTCTGACCTTGTTTTACAATAATGAATCCATCGGGAAACACCCTACCTACAAGGTTTTTAATCGGGTAAGCCTTTTTACTCTACAAAGTGGTTCTTTTCATTTAACTTTCAGACCCTGAGTAATATTTTTAGTGTTTGAGGCTCAATGGAGTTAGGTAATGGAGTCACAATTAATCATTTGTAATAAATAAGCTAATACAAATACAATCTGTATTTAATTATATTTATAGACTAGCGACCCGCCCCGGCTTCGCACGGCTATATTATGCATGTATTATACATATAAACCTTCCTCTTGAATCACTCTATCTATTAAAAAAACCGCATCAAAATCCGTTGCGTAGTTTAAAAGATTTAAGGTTCCGCTGGTCGATCGTGTTTCCATACAAATGAATTTAGAGTGTTATCCATTTATTCTTTATGGAATTTGAAAAAACAAAAGTTAAATCTACATAACAAGTCTATATCTAGCCCATGTAGGCGACGAAATAGACAAATTATATTTAATTTAATATAAATTAATATAAATTTAATATAATTTAATATAAATAAATTTAATATTATTTAATATAAATAAATTTAATATAATTTAATATAAATAAATTTAATATAATTTAATATAAATAAATTTAATATAATTTAATATAAATAAATATTATTTGTCTATTCGCCTACATGGGCTAGATATAGACTTGTTATGTAGATTTAACTTTTGTTTTTTCAAATTCCATAAAGAATAATAAATGGATTACACTCTAAATTAATTTCTATGGAAAAACGATCGACCAGCGGAACCTTAAGCATACATAGGGATATAGGGACATAGGGACAGAGAAAGCGACTTTGATTTATACATGTAGTGATAGTGATGACCTATTGTATTTATATGGGAAATAAACTATTTGTATTCGTAATCTAAATTCCAATTCTCTTCAATAAAATTGTTCAAATAACATTGCAGTAATATCATTTCGATTGCATTTCGATTACAAACAAACACATAACCCTCCCTTTTGTACGGTAAAAAATACCCTCAAAGTCAGCTTTTGGTATTTTCGAGAATACCAAAAGTATATTTTTTGTATGAAATGCAACAATGTTAATTACGAGATTTGGCCTTCAGGTCGGCAAAGGCGACTTCAGGTTAGTTATTATTTAAGTATTCTTTTGTCAGGATAGGCGACAACCATAATCTTGTAATTAACATGAAACTCTCAGTGCTCTACTTGAACTCCAGTTCACTATTTTTTCTCTGGAAAATTCTCAAAGTTAGCACGGAACAAGTACTCCATTCGAATTAGTTTATTAATGAAGATCATTAGTGCTCCAAGTGCTTCTTGTTTTACTTTTACTATTGTACAAAGGAGGAAATAAGAATGAGTCCGTTTCGCCCTTTCATCGTAATTAAAAAATAAAAATATTTTTGTTTCTACTCTTCCTTCCTACGAACTCTACAATAATATGATTGTTATGAAAAATGTCCCAAATGATAATAAGTATTATTTATTAAGAACCTACACTTTCCTACTGCAGGGCAAATTCCTCTTTACCTTTCTTCCATTGGTCGCGATCTCTATAGCACACCAATATTTCTATAGGAGTCAAAATCATCTCGCATACACCGTTTTTATGTTGGCTTATCCTTCATTCGACATGCGGCAAACATGTCCCGATGAATGGTAGTGATTTAAAGAACACAAATGATTGTTATCTTATTAAACAAACGGAAAACGTGACTGACTGACTAATCTATCAACGCACAGCTCAAATGAATGGACTTACAGATAGCTATTTGACGAGGCATAGCTATATAGCATAGGTATCGGCTAAGATAAGATTTTAGAAAATTAAACCCAAATAACCCAGTATTAAGTAGATGATGATAAACCGCAGATGAAGTCTAATAGGTATCTATGCCTATTTACCTGTACCTACCAAAGAGATAATTTTGACAGTTTTCTTACTATTTGGTCCTATGTCTTGCACAAGAATTGAATTCAAAACTTGAACCACAAGTTCTACATTTTTGAGACAAAAGTTTGTTACTGTTATCAGATCTACTTTTAATTATATACCTAGAAGTCTTTGATACTTACACTTACCAGCCAAACCAGCACCACTTCGGAAGAATAACTTAACCGAGCTTTTCTAAAATGTCTAACTAAACAGTAAGGTAGCAGGATGCGTTTCTTCATCGTGGCACCATTAGACAGTAAGTACCATCGGTGGTACAGATTTTGTTCAGATATGTTTTTATTGGTAAGTAAATTTTAATTGCCGTGGTACCATTGATGGTACTTACTGTGGTATTTTTTATTTACAGTTGTACCATCACCACAAAAACGATACTCTCACTCCAAAATGAGAGTGACATTAATATACAGGCGTCAACGTTTTATATTATAAAAATTCAGTATTTTAGAAATTTCACTTACTGAAACTAATTAAATAAAAATTCAGTCATAGGTTATCCAATTTTATTACAATCCAGAAGATTGGAAAATTTAAGTTTAATATCCCTTTTAAATAAGGGCTCATATTATTTCAAAGGGATATAATATAAAACAATTTTTCAAACTACATTGTGTCTAATATCACTATAACATCTTATTTTTATAAATATATTGTGCTAATAGAACTTCTACTTTATTCATATTAGTTTTTTATATTACCACAGTAGGGATATAATATTATATTGTTATTTACATACAATGGATCAAGATATGTACATTTTAGTTACTAAATATTAAGTTTCGTTGGTATGATCTTTAACATTAATAAGTAGAACGCTTTATCTAACTATTAATATTTATTTACAGCTTTAGTTAATTTTAAGATTGGTACCTAAATGGAGTGCTATGCACAGATGAATCTTAGGATTATTTACAATATTTTTAAATTTTATATGACTATAATAATTATTAATATTGCAAAATACTTCGTTACACATTAATTGGTATCTATTTAGGTTGTTCTTATTTACACAAAGTTACCTATTAAATATTTGAGATATAAATAACATAATGAGATTTCAAATAATTACAAATTACTTAATTACAATATTACTTAACGCATTAAGATGAGATTCAAAATTAATTTGAGCAAATTAACGGCTTTCACAACTTTTGCTTTAGACTACATTAAAAAATTATAACAAAGCCTTTGGCACATTCTACTTTATACAGAGTAACTTCTTGAACGCTCTTCTAAAATCCATATTAAATATCGTATAAATTAAGGGATTGAGAGCTGAATTAACGTATCCGAGCCATGTTATGAAGTTTATAAACTTGTTAGACAAACAACAACTCGCACAGAATGGGATCACGACGTATATCACGAAGAATGGAAGCCAACATACGACGAACACTCCCATTATGATGCCTAGAGTTCGCGCCGCGCGTCTTTCTCGTGTCAAAGATATACGTTGTTTCTCTTCGATAAACTGGTATACAGTATTTTGCTGAGTAAGCTTTGGACGTTTTTGAGGTTTCACAACGATAGTCTCATTAACTTCTACTATCAAATCGTCCTCATGCGTTTCTTTAGAATTACTTTCCGAAGATGTGTTTCTATTCTCCAAATTATCACCCGTATCAGTCACGGAATTCTCATTTGAAAGGATCGGTATAATGAGTTTATTTTGTGACTTATCGTCTTTGCTCCAGTAACGTTTCTTTGGTTTTTTCTTTGGCGTTAGTTTTCTGACCCTCTTTTTCTTCTCCTCAGTGACGAGACGAGCAGAACCCTGGTGTTCGTTGTGGTTTGCTTCAGAACTAACCGAGTCCTGATCGTGTTCCCGATCACTTTCCTTAGGCGCAAACTTATTCTGGCCACTTGAAATTGTGCTGATTTTAGTTGCCTTAGCGCGATCCCTTAGCCTCTTTTTAGTGGCCAAATATATTTCGAAATAGACTACGGTCATTATGACTAAAGGAATATAGAATGATCCCGAAGAGGAGAATATGACGAAGCCAGGTTGCGAGGTAAGACGGCAAGGGGTGTCCGGTTCGAACACATCGGGCCAGTCATTCCATCCCAAAAGAGGCGGGGAACTTATTACTAAAGATAGTATCCATACGATCCCAATCATCCCCATCACTCGTTCTAAAGTTCGTTTCTGAGCATAGTTTATTGGATCAGTTATGGCCCAGTATCTATCTAATGCGATCGCGCATAAATTCAGAATGGATGACGTACAACACATAATGTCGCAGGTGAGCCACATTTTGCACAAGTAAATTCCGAACACCCATTGTCCAAGAATAGAGTATGCGACGTTGAGCGGTAAAACTAATATTGCTACAGTCAAGTCGGCTACAGCTAGAGACACTATGAAGAAGTTTTGGACTATTCTAAGCGGTTTGTAAGTAAATACGCTGAGTATGACTAGAATGTTCCCGACTATCGTCGAGATTATAATGAGTGTGAGCACGATGGCGGTGCAAATTGCTTCCCATTCCGGAACAGCTAAAGTTATTCCAAAACTACTCTGATACTTGGGGTCGTCAGCGACGGCACATTCGTCTTTAATGTCATAAATATCCGAGTAATTTACGGATGTATAGTTAACATCGACTCGTGTCGAAGCTTGACCCATATTCAATGTTTTTATTACGTCCTCTTCATTTTAAGTTTCACAAATTGAAGTTATTTCAGCGATGAAAGGGAAAAGGCGACAATATTTTTTCAGGGCGACGAAAGAGTTTTTATCGCCTTTCATTGTGCCGTAAGCTATTTTTCTGAAACAAAAAACATTATATAAGTAATTGAAGTAGGTAATGAAAAGATACATATATTTAAATAAATTTACCTTTTACTGGAAATGTTCTCTAAGAATTCCCATCTATGTAATTTGATCATTTTTCCATGCGTAAATGGATCTGTAACAAAAGAGAACAGAGTTGAGAGTAAGTCAGGTATAAGAACGATAATGTTATAGCGCCTCTAGAATTAGACGGTAAAATGATATCACGTCTTTACCGGTAAAAGAAACAAGATACGCATAACAAACGTTTTTGGCAAAAGGTACTTCGTTAGCTAAACGGAATGAAAACACGAGATAAGATGTAAGGGGTTACATTTTTTCTTCAAACAAAAAGGGTAACGATAACTTAATACAAGAAGAATACTTTGTAAACAATAGTTTTTAAAACGTTGATAATTGTAATAAACCAGTGTTTTTACGACCTTCCTAGAAAATAGAGCTATAAAATGGTGAAACCATGATCATGATCTTTAAAAACTTTAATTTCTTTATAATCGTACAGCTTTTCCAACTTTTTGACCTTTCCTCCTTTAAAAGTATTGATAGGAAATATTATGAAAAAAAATTTAGTTTTCAAGGTATCTTCGTAAAATAAAACACAAATCCTCGGTTTGTTTAACATAAGGATGAAGACAACAAGACGTGATGTAGGTACATGATTTTGGGGACCTTTTGGATTATTTCACCTTTTTTAGGGTCTCCACAAAACCTATTTTAGTTTATTTGGGACGTAGAAAAATCAACAGACTCGATAAGGAAAGAGAGTTGTTTACAATAGGTCAGCGTTTGACCTCTATCACACCTGATGGTAAGTGTCGATGCGGTCTAAGATGTAGCACGTGCGTCTAGAACATACGTGTTCAATCAAATCCTAAATTGTACGTGTACGTCAAGAAACACAGACGCCGGTAATTCCAATTCCTTGTTGAAGCAAATCGCTCACGAAACAATGTGCTTGCTTTCTTGTGGGATTTCGACCAGAAATCGTTTTCTGGATAATTTAAAACTTAGGGTCAATATCCACTGTATAGTTAGTACCAATAGCATCTTGCAATTTCAACCATGAATGTATCGATACTACATTATATGTTCGATGCCGTGGGAATGTGGAGATAAAAGAGCTGGAATATCTCAAGGATTCATTGTACGTACCGGAACACGGACAAGTCCGCTTGGCAATACGATTTTATAGGCCGTCGGGCGGTAACAAGCCACGGCCGAAGTAACCTAACAGTAAGACGTACAATGGCCCAAATAATGAGGCTAAGTGCGGAAACAGCCCTGTAAAACTAAACTAAACTAAACCTAACAGTAAACGCACACACTTAAAAGCAATGAACGGACTATTTTGCATACAGATATGAAAAAAATATGAAAAATATTTATTAACCTAAACCTAATGTTAACATGATATATTGACTGTGGCCCCTAAACTAAACAATGTTTGTATCGTGGGGTTCCAGAAAAAACTATTATTTGTGGGTTTGGAATTAAATAAACTAGTAGTTCGCCCCGAACTGAGACCTCACGAGTTTTTTTCAGCGTTTATTATATTTCAGCGTAAAGTACTAAAATGTATAATATAACGACGAAAGACTCCAAATACGACAGGTCTATCTTATTTGAATGATAGGTGCCTAGTATCGCTATTATCTGACATTGGATGATTTAGAGAATCCAAACACGATAGGCATAACTTGTTGTTGTTGTTAAGTTCCAAAAGCATAGGCCAGCTCAATCATCACACCCTGGACATCCGTTGACTCTTTATTTTTACTCAAGACATTTTGAATGTGTTCAACATAATATCCAGAAGATAGTAATTCCTTTCCTTCCTTCCTTATGTATCTACTTATCATAATGTTACGTAAGAGGAAACGAGAAGACAAGCTCGAGAACGAGAATATATTAGAGAAGTTTGAGGCCAATATGTCCTGTAATAAGTCCCTAAACTAAAATATAACAAGTCAATAAAAATTATAAAATTAAAAAGATTCTAACGAGCCCAAACTCAACTGGAAGGTTGTCATAGGAACTTCGCAATGAAACGTCTTGAGTCTATGAGTTTGTCTTTCAATGGTGACTAGGGTCTGATGACCCTAGTCACCATTGAAAGACAAACTACTCGTCAAGACGATTCTAACGAGCCCAAACTCGATGAGGTTGTGTCGTTTCATTGCGAAGTTCCTATGACCACCTTCCAGTTCCATCATCAGACCCTGGTTACCATTGAAAGACAAACTACCCGTCAAGGCGATTCTAACGAGCCCAAACTCGATGGGGTTCTGTTGTTTTATTGCGAAGTTCCTATGACCACCTTCCAGTTCCATCATCAGACCCTGGTCACCATTGAAAGACAAACTACTCGTCAAGACGATTCTAACGAGCCCAAACTCGATGGGGTTCTGTCGTTTCATTGCGAAGTTCCTATGACCACCTTCCAGTTCCATCATCAGACCCTGGTCACCATTGAAAGACAAACTACTCGTCAAGACGATTCTAACGAGCCCAAACTCGATGAGGTTGTGTCGTTTCATTGCGAAGTTCCTATGACAACCTTCCAGTTCCATCATCAGACCCTGGTCACCATTGAAAGACAAACTTCTTGTCAAGACGATTCTAACGAGCCCAAACTCGATGGGGTTGTGTCGTTTCATTGCAAAGTTCCTATGACCACCTTCCAGTTCCATCATCAGACCCTGGTTACCATTGAAAGACAAACTACTCGTCAAGGCGATTCTTGACGAGTAGTTTGAATGAATGAACTATGAAGTATGGATAATGAGATAATTCCTGCAGATTCCCTCCAGCTCTATCATCAGATCAGTTCCATGGTACCATATTATTGTCACCGAAGTTACGCCCTTTCATTTGATACCCCACTCGGGTATATTTGCAGTATAGTTTGTGTGACATATAGGTAGATCCCCTTTTGGACCCCTATCTCCGTAACCCCCTGACCGATCCTGCTCATGTTCGAACTTAAAAATTCTATGGACCTCAACTACTTTTATACCAAAAATCATGAAGATCAGAGCAACGGTACTCAAGTTATCGTCGAACAAACATACAAACATACAAACATACAAACATACAAACATACGAGCGACCGACCCTTCTCAACACTAGACCTCTCTCGCTTCGCTCGTTCGGTCAATAAATAATCGTTTATTGCCATAAAATTACAATTTTTATACATTAAATAAACTAATAATAAGTGTGGCAAAAGGAGCAGGCTCAGCATATGCTGTGAGACGGAGCTGTACAGCGCTGGTTTTCAGCCTGACCCTTTCTCTCTGTTTCTAATATTATTACTTCAGGGTAGTCATGCACAAAAATCACTACATAGTATAAAACGAAGTCGATTTTTCTGTCCCTATTTCCCTTTGACTGCTTAAATCTTTAAAACTACGCAACGGATTTTGATGCGGTTTTTTTTAATAGATAGAGTGATTCAAGAGAAAGGTTTATATGTATAATACATGCATAATATAGCCGTGCGAAGCCGGGGCGAGTCGCTAGTAAAATATAAAACAAATTAGGCATTCGGTTAACCAAACATACAAAAACTACTCAATATATAAATGCTTATTTATTTAATATCTGTTATAACTTAAGCATGCGCTAATAAGAAAAGGGTTTTGCAAAATTAAAACCCTACGCAGACGAAGTCATGAGTAAAATCTATATTAAATGAGTTATTAAGATGATTGGCATTGTTATCTTGCTTCAAATCATACAAACTAGTTCTATGTATAATTAATATGCTTTTGCGTTGTATTTTAATGAACTTACAATTTATTAATTATAATGTTTAATGAATAGTTACAAATATAACCATAATTTTAATATAATTATATTCAATGTGATCTCATGCGAATGATTCCAACTGAATAAAGAAATGTTGGCTGATGTGAAATAATGGCGTATAATTGATGAGACCAGGTACTGGAAAGCACAACCTCCGACTAGATGAACGGACGACTTAATTAAGGTCGCGGGATGACGTTGGTCACAGAAAACATGCGACTGATCGCTCTGGAAGTTTTTGGGGGAGGCCCATGTTCAGCAGTAGACGCCTTATGGCTTACCAGCCATAAGACGTCTACTGCTGAACATCATCATACCTGATGATGATGATGATAATGATGATAATAATGATGATGATAATGATGAGAAAGAAAAAAATAACTTTGAATATGTTATATAATTTTCCTTCACCGTAAGAGAAATGTCAATTAGCGCACATAATTTTTTTTTAAGATGAATGTTATTTATTGATATAAAGAATAATTTAATTTAATAATTTTATAATTTAATAATTTTCGCTGCCCTGTGAATATTAAAATTATATTGTAAGTACCTTCTAAACATTTTTCTATCAAAAGGTTTTTCCGAAAAAGCAATGTTTTTAAAGCCACGTCGAAAAACTTCGTAATTTATTGTCAAAAGCGACCCTATTTGTCCGAAGTTTGATTTCGTTTTTATTAATTTTCGGTGACAAAACAAAATTAATTTATGGAAAAGTAAATTTGCGAGATTAAGTTGAATTGAAAGTAGGTAACAAAAATATTAAAAAAATATGTTTTAAATGTTTAGAAATGAAATAGGTTTCTTTATTTCGTAAATTCTATGAGTACCTATAATCTATACTATCTATACTAATAATATAAAGCTGAAGAGTTTGTTATTTTAATCGCGCTAATCTCAGGAACTACTGGTTCGAATTGAAAAATTATTTTTGTGTTGGTTAGTCCATTTATCAAGGAAGGCTATAGGCTACTTTTCATTTTGATATTCCCATGGGATCGGGACTCATGCAGGTGAAACCGCGGAACGCAGATAGTTAGGTATAAACATAAACAGTTGGTTGATGCCTAACTGAACTTGAACTTCATTTTAATAATTTCTGGATATTAGGGTCAATTCACACGTACCACAACCACACCACAGCCACAACCACACCACAACGACGCGATGTGGTCGGGCGTATATTTTGTATTGAAAATGAATATTGCAATTCACACGTACCACATTTTGCCGTTGTTATCGACCACCTGTGTAATACGACCACATCGCGACCACATCGCAACCACATCGCGACGGCAACGCCAACACCACCGGCGGTGGCACCGCGGCCACATCGACATTTTGCCGATGTGGTTGCCACAACGCAACTGCAAAAAGCCGCCGCGACACTATTCACACGTAACCACAGCTCGACCACATTTTGTCGCTGCGACGTGGTGTGGTTGTGGTACGTGTGAATTGCAGTTAAGCGGTTTTACTCGCGTTATTGCCTCTTTAGAGTGATATTGATTTTCCTAAAAACAGAATACATAAAAGTTACTATAAATTACAAACTTTATCATCCCTTTTTACTCCTGTGGTCGAATTTCCAAAAATCCTTCTTAGTACGTTCTAAAGGGAATCACCATGTAAAGTTTCAGAATCGTCGCTCTTCTGGTTTCAGAGATGTCTTGATGAGTATTTTTCTCTTTTATAGGCGGCATACGATAATTACTTTTTATCTAGCATTTCCCTTTTTCCCATATGCTTTAAAATCTGATTTAGTACTCGCATCGAATAGTACATTGTTATCCTAGGTGTGAAAGTCACTCATTACAAGTCCCGAGACGGAGTTTGGCGCCCGAGCGTAGCGAGGGCGCTAATAGTTCGAGGGACTTAATGAGTCTTTCACCCGAGGTAAACACTGTGCTTTTCATTACGAATAATACATAAAATTCTTCCTAACAACGAGAGTGAATGAGAGACTCCATACTACCTGATCCTCTTACAAGGTTGGGACCAAAGAGGTTATATACATGTAGTGTTATTCTTTGGTGTTACTTAAAGCAAGGAGGTTAGGTTTTTAAAGTTCCTTATGCGTAATGTTACTGATACTGGCTACATGCACATTGCACAAGTCGTGCGAAGCCATAATTTGACATGACAGCTGTCAGTGAAAGAGAAAAGCCCTAGGGCTGGAAATTTTATTTTCTACACGCTCTTCATGCATCTTTAGACCTACTTTCGGAGTATGAGTAATGAAATAGTACATTGTTATCCTAGGTGTGAAAGTCACTCATTACAAGTCCCGAGACGGAGTTTGGCGCCCGAGCGTAGCGAGGGCGCTAATAGTTCGAGGGACTTAATGAGTCTTTCACCCGAGGTAAACACTGTGCTTTTCATTACGAATAATACATAAAATTCTTCATAACAACGAGAGTGAATGAGACTCCATACCACATGAGTAGGTACTCATGTGTCCATACTACCTGATCCTCTTATAAGGTTGGGACCAAAGAGGTTATACATTATGTAGTGTTTTTTTTAGGTTTCTGCTATTTGTATTCAATACTTAAATACGGCGGTACTTACCGAAGAAGTTTTTATTAATGAGTTAATCCAACATTGGGAAATGACGCGAAGTTCGTAAACTTACAGTTTTTGCAACACGGTTTGTCTAGAAAATGTTTTTTACACAAAATACACAATCATAAATGAAAAACCAGATTAAACTTAACACAAAAACATAATAAAATAACAAAAAATAGTACTAATTAAATCGTTTAAAATAATTTGGAAATGTTTTCCCACCAGTTTTATTTTTTACTCAACGTACGACATCAGCAACATCGACAGGGCACGGGCGGGCGGCGCGGCATGGTCATAGGTCGCTTTGATCATTTTCGTCTTTACATTTATTTTATTAAATAAGATATCTTGAACTAAATATAGGTATATACCTACTTGAATTTGATTAATAAGAAAAAAGTTAATTAGTACTAAACTCTGGCAGTATGCATGATCCGTGCCAAGCCATAATTATTATTCTGTGTAAAAAAAAAAGCAAGGAGGTTAGGTTTTTGAAGTTCCTAATGCTGATACTGGCTACATGCAGATTGCACAAGTCGTGCGAAGCCATAATTTGACATGACAGCTGTCAGTGAAAGTGAAAAGCCCTAGGGCTGGAAATTTTATTTTCTACACGCTCTTCAGGCATATTTAGACCGACTTTCGGAGTATGAGTAATGAAAAAGAGTTTTTAAATGTAGAACTTACTTTACTTTCTTGGAAACATAACAATCCACTTTCTAACTTCCAGCCTCAATGTTCTACATTGAGGCTGGAAGTTAGAAAGTGGATTGCGAAGGTATATTTTTCCAGAACCTAATTAAAGTCAGGAAATAAGTTCTGCCTGTGAACTATAAATCCGGCTTTTCACTGTAAAATAGTGGTGGCGTAATTTTCTGTTACACCGGTGAAACTTGTCAGAGCAGATTTATAAAACAATATATTAAGTTGCAAGCTTTAGTGTTTATATTTTAGACCACGTTATTTCTACTGCTTGCCGTCAAACGATTCTTTAACCTTTGGTCTGTGTAAACACAGCTAAAATTACCCACCCCCGTCTGTGTCGTTTTTGAGAAGTTCCGCCATTTTCCGTCATTTTTACGTCGCAACTTTTCATGTCGATTTATGTGTGAAAATTTTGGTTTAGGACGATGTTGATAAGTTATTTATTTAGGAAATATATTTAGTTTTTTATTTTGATATAAAAAAGCTTTCATCTAAGTAACTAAACTTATTTTTTTATTGATAAACATGAAAACACTGCTATATTCAAGCTTTGTTTCAAATCAATGTCATGCAATCTACCATAAACTATTTTCGAATGATAGAACATGACCATAAACTACAAAAGCTTCTAATTTTCTAACATTATATGGAAAAAAATATTCTTAACGGTCAGGAGCCGAACATGTATTAAAACAGCAATAATTTGTCACGCCTAAAAGAAGTTTCAACTTATCACGTCTTAACACAGTTGCAACTCATAACATGTAACTATATTTCTAATTCGTCATCTGTTAATTTATTTTTATATAAAAGTTTATCAGAAAAATCTTGATTAATTCGAGAATTGGTCTATTTAAGAATAAAGCTGGGGACATATTGTTCGGACGCATCCGCGGACGCACGGTCGTTAGACATCCAGCGGCCCAGATCGCTCTAGGACGTCCGCAGACGTCCGAACGCTCAAAGGCGGCCCAAGGTCACGTCCGCGACTTACGTCCGATAGTGTGGACAGTTACATACATTTACATTACACAGCATGCCAATAAGCCGCGGCTGTCGGACGCGTCCGAGCAATGTGTCCCCTTAACTTAAGTCTTTCCGCGAATGAGTCCAAAATAGAATAGGTTATTTCATAAAAAGGGCAATTTCACAATGAGGCATATCGCGAATTCTACTAATATTCTAAGTGTGAAAGTTTGTGTGTGTGTATGTTTGTTACTCAGTCACACAAATACCACTGGACCTATATTAAGTAAATAAACGACTACATATCATTGCGCGAATAAGTCCAATATCTACTAAACCAATGTAACTGAAACACAGCAGTTATTTTGTCTGGACCCGGCTCAAAGAGCGTGACTGACAAACATTAACTCGGACACACTTTGTTCTGAATATGAAAGACTGCCACGAGTATATCTACTAGGTCACACAGACTTTTGTACACCTAAAAACACCACATAGAACTTCGAAAAACATTTTATAAATCTAAGCAACTTTCAACTTTATTTATACTGGAATAGCTAGATAAAATTGGAGCTGACGAAGTAGTAGTACAAAATAGAACGAATTCTACAAAGTGCTGAAAAGAAAAATTCAATTTTTGTCTGCTTTCAAACTGGTACCTACCCAAAATAGTACATTGCGATACAAGTGTGGAAAGTTGATCATTCCATAGAGGCGGTTTATGACGCGCGAGCGGAACGCGAGCGTGGCAAAAGCCGAGATGGAATGATCAATTCACACGTGTATCGTACGACGTTTTTTATCACAGTTGCGAATAAAAAAAAAGACTTGTTAAAATTTTAATAATAAAAAGTTTTAAAGAATTTTAGGTTATGTTTACTATTTTTTGTTAATTACACTCCCGAAAGGATAGGCAAAAGACTTTTAACCTATACAGCGTCTGACATACAATATTTTTTTAGGGTTTTTTTCATTTGTTTTTGCGTCGGCGGTTAAAAACAGAATATATTAGTTCCGGGTTTCATTAAAAACAGAATATATAAAAAAAATATATTTATGTACCTAAAGAAAAAACAAAATAAAAACAAAACTCAATTTTTAATTATTTTCAAAGACGTCATTACGTAATATTATCGTTCGCAGACTTTAGAGACAACCTTTTGAAAAGAAGAAAAAAGGTACCAACAAAGAGTTTTAAGCCAGCAAGGCTTAAAAACTCTTTGGGTGGTACCTTTTTCTATACATCAAAACAGTATAACCCAGATAAAGGAGATCATTCATGTTTCTAACAAAAAATACCCACAAAAAAAAATGCCGGCCAGTAATAAAAATTATTTGTATCTTGTAGAGAATAACATTTTAAACAATGTTTACTAAGGCAACAAAGAGCTACGATCAAAAATCGTTGAGTTATTTTACATTGAAAACCCAAAAAATGCATTTTATAGGGATCCGTTTGACCACTTTTAAGATCCCACTATAACTTCTGAAAGGGTTATTGGATATACCTATGTATATAAATATAATAAAAACAGACAAAACTTATCCATTTACTACTTATTTTTATATTTTTTCTGTAGTAATATCTTAGGTCCGTATTAATAAACCGAACTCAATATCAATTTCAATCTTGAGTTTGCTCTTGAGTTGTTGCGCTGATTAATAAACCTATCTTAAGACGCGATTAAAGAGCGACGTATCACTTGAGTCATATCATATTAATAAATCAAACTCAGCTCTCAAGATATGTCTCAAGATGTAGTTTCGTGAACTCAAGTCTGATTGCGGGTCATACAAATCTTACATTTTTTTAAATGTTTTCACATTAAAAACAAGTTGACAGCAAAATATGACGACACTACCTACCATAGGGTAAGAACATATCATTCAAGGCAAGAACAAAGCGTTACTGTCATTTAAGATCAGTCTCAAATCTCAAGAGCGATATCAGCCTGGTTAAAACTTGAGTTTTATCTATTAATTAACGCCTAACTTAAGATAGTGACCCCATCTCAAGACTCACTCGATTGATACGCACTCAAGATCGATATTGAGAGCGATTTATTAATACGGGCCTTAGAAGTGGTCAAACGGATCTCTACAAAATGCATTTTTTTGGGTTTTCAATGTAAAATAACTCAACGATGGTTCATCGTAGCTCTTTGTTGCCTTATTAAACATTATTTAAAATGTTATTCTCTACAAGATAGAAACATTTTTTTTTGTGGCCGGCACGTTAATTTTTGGGTACGATTTGAACGATGTCCTTAAGAATGTTTCATCTACTATATGTCATTAGCAGTAAGATACGTATTTGACATATCGGGATGACGTATTATTTTCCAACACTAGTTGGATTTTTTTTTATCGCACGCGTGTATTACGTTGCATTATGAGCCTAAAAGCGGTTTAATAAGATCCACTTTATGAGCAACTGTGATAAAAAGAATGTATCGAATCCAAATTCGAGTTTAAAAGTTTTGAATTGAATTTATGCAGGTATTATGGATAGAAGTTTTTCAATTGCTACAAATGCTACAGACTATGCGCTTCTTTCTTTGAAGCACGGAAGGAATCTTTTATTAAGTAAAATAATAAAAAAAAAATATTGCAATTCATCGCCTAGCCCTAATCTAAGTAACTAGACTTGTGTTATGGGTGCTAGACAACGGTTATACTACTTATTTACTTTTCTTTTGTAAATATATACTTATAATACATAGAAACAACCAGACCACAGACAAATATCTAAGCATAAATACTTGTCTGAGGCGGGTATCAAACCCACAACCCGTGTGCCGTGTATCCTCCGGAAATTTGATTTAATTAAAGAAAAACAAATAAACGTACACTGGAAATTCAAAAAAGATAAGCAATATTATCGTTTGACTTAAGGTTTAACGTAAGATCGTTTTACTATAGGTAAAAGCTCAGATAGATAAAAGGAAGAAAAAAAAACGTGTGGCACTCGGGGACTGCCGCGGTAAAGCTATTGCATCGTGCGAGCTTCGCACAGTCGTAACATATACATACACGTTAAGCGAACACTCGGCCGAGCTACATAGAAGGCGGAGTGGGGGGTGTTAGGTTTTATTTTCGTTACGGAATTTCTTGATTCGGTCGCCGCGCTCAAAGCCCGCGATAAAAGCTATACAATAGCTTGAAAATAGGTGCATGCATAGCTTTTGTCGCAGCGTACCATGAAGCTCGGCTGAGCGTTTTTTTTTCGTTTTCTTATGACTTTAAAGACAACAATTTCTTATTTTTTTCCAAATCTAGTCACGGGCAACAGCTAGTAACAAATAATCACCTTGATACTGAACCATCCATGCGAACCTCATACTTGGCCGGTTTCTTAATAAAAGTACACAGATAGAAATTATATCTTTATTTAAAACGTAAATATATCTTGAAGCGTATTTTTTAAAGCAATTATTATATATCTTATCCAAAAATACTTTACTTGGTTCAAATTACAAATCCGCATTGTTTAAAAAAATTTAATTTCTTTTTAGGAATTTCAAAAACAATTAGTACAAAAAATACAGTTTTAAACTGAAAATGACTTTCTTTAATCTACTGCCTATAATTCTTAACATTAAAGTGAACATTCTTAACAATACGTATTTCAATCAAATAATTTTAATTTTGAACGACACATTACCGCATATTTAATTTAATAAATACCTGTCGTCTTTGATAAAGAACGTTGAGTTTCTCTGACCAAAACATTATTTTTAATTTAAAATTCTTGAGTCTTCATTCAAATTTTTTGATTCTAGAATCTAAATGCAACCTTGTCTTTTGCGTCAAGAATTGTTCATTCTTGTTCTAAAACTGATTTTGTGATTATATTTTCAATTAAATATGACCCTGAAATATATTTTGTATCAAGATTCAATGACTCTTGAATAGAAATTTAAGTTTATAAAATAAATCTTGAAATATTTCAGTGTTACCAGTATAATAGCTCCCCCTGAACTTATGGTAAATTTAATAATTAATAATATTACCGTATTAACAATTTATAAAAATTTTTTTTTCGTAATTATTAACAATTTTGACGCTAGAAACGCCGTCCAGTGTTGCTAAAGCCGCGTGACGCCCAGCCTTAACAAACTTATAAGTGACATTTGTAATAAATATGTCGCATAAACAGTTCTAAATATATTTTTGAAAATAAGAAAAGAAAAGAAAAGGACGGGTATAATCCTTTTAACACCGTTGTAGTTAGACGTATTTACCGAATAAATAAAAAATCATGCGAGGAACGCAGCCAAACGTGCGATCAGTGTACCTATTATGTCTTTTCTGCCAGATTCTGCCTTTTTAAGAAGATTAAACGACATTACCCTACCAAATTAAGAATACACGGGTCGCAGGTTTAGTTGCGTTCCTGGAGTATTTTTTTACAAAGTCGGTTGATATGTCAAACTAAAACGGTACTAAAATGATTGTTCCCGTCCTTTTCTTATTGAAATTGAAAAAAGAGAGGTACTAGACCAAAAAATAGTTAAGTTCATTGCATATAATATATCGAATAAGCACCAATAGTCAACTCACAATAGTTTAAAGTCGGTTTTACACTACATCGTGGACAGCACTACATCATATCTTTGATCATTTCAATTTTTATATAATGTAATATCATTGAATCATATAAATAAACTAGTACGGTGGGTGGTGCGCTCGCTGCTGAAGCTGACCGCCAAACTTTGCGTAAAATTATTTCTAAGATCTTTTGGTTGAGTGAGATTTTAATATTTTTCTTAGGGAAAAAATTATTCACAAGGCGGCAACACTGATCACCACCGCTTGATTTGTGTAATGTGTCGCACGCGATAAATGGTTTATCTATGCGCACGCGTTTTAAGGTTTTATACAAGTGGTTTTCCTATTTTCTTTAATGTTACAACGTCCTTGATTAAGGACTAAGGATTATATTATTCTCATTGTTACTTGAGTGGATAAGAACTCCAATCCAATGGACAAGTGGACATTACTCGAGTCTTGGTGTGTTCCCAGAGAAGTTATTTAAAAATTTCGCGGTAAGTCCACTAAACGACATGTATATTTGCTTATTTTATCTAGATATTTGTTAAACCCAGTTAATTTTTTGTATATAAATAAGGTTGGAGAGATCTATCCAAAAAAGGTACGTTGTAGGTAGATAGGTACCTACGTTGCCGGTTGGAGTGCACCCCAACCGCAGCCGTCATAATATGCATTCCCCAACTTAGATGTGACCTTCTGTAAGTGCTTACTTCTGTATGGATCCCATAGATCAAGCCAAGCCGACGCTGTCTTTTGCCATTGTTATAAGGTTCATGCTGATGCGTTAGTTTATTTCGATAAATCTGTGGCCTACGATGTAAACTAATTTGAATTTTGACAAAAGTATAATATTAACTTTGTTCTTTCAGATTAATTTGGATTTCGAAAAATTATAAACACAACAGTCAGTAAACTTTTACAAAAATTGGCAACGCTTTTTTGGGAAGCTGTTAAAACTAAAGGAACCCGAAAATCAAATGAAAATGCACTACAAATATTAAATGCTGTCACAGACAATGGTAAGATAATAATATTTAAACAGTGGATGAACACCTGCTGGTATAATTTGACTTTGTTTGTGTTTTAAGACTAGCAGTTATGCTATACTTTTATATTTTTCAGACAAAAAAAATACCACCTGAAGTGACCCTGTTCGGATATTTGGCCCCACCCAAAAAAAGATTATCAAGAAAAATAAAATTTTCATCTTCGGAGGCTATTCAAGGATTAATTGTTCAAACACATGTAAGTAATACTTTTGCCAAATTAGTAAACAAAACTACTATTGTATAGATGATAATATATTCTATAAAATAGTATAAAATAGACGATCTATACAATAGTAGTGTTGTTAGACGACCTCTGTGGCGCGCGTCCGGCGAGCACCTGGCGACACAGAAGGTTGCGGGTTCGATTCCCGCCGTCAACAAATGTTTGTGATGGTCTGGGTGGTTTGTCTATGTATAATATTTATTTACAAAAAAAAAGGTATATAAGTATTACATCCGTTGTCGGGCTACCATAACACAAGCCTAGTAACTTACCTTGGGGCCAGATGGCGATGTGTAAATTGTCCCGCAATATTTATTTATTTATTGTAGCTCCAAAAGCACTTGTGACACGAGCAACCAAGTTTTCTTAGCTATGTTTTAAAAAAAAACAGCCAGCTGTTCTGAAATTAATAGCTTTCTAGTAAAATAGTGGAAAGGATACTGCTTCCATTGCACCTTTCCATATGTTGTTGGTTTGCAGTACATCCTGTAGAATTATCTGTTTTTTCGAAAGTGGATACAATTATTAATTTAAGTTATATTTCTATTTCATATTTTTAGTAAGTTGTATTTTTTTGCAATTATTCATAGATTTTTTTTTTTTCAGGATGCAGGAGATGTTGACAATGTAATCCAGAAACAAAATCAGCTGTTTTTTTTAAATAAATGACATTACTACTTGGAAATATCAATAAAAGTAAAAAAATACGTAAAATCATAAGGTTAATGACCTCACCGTGTCAGTAACAGCTGATTTTCGAATCAACATAACCTCAAAATTTTCGATTTTTTTTATTCGAATTTCCAAAAGTCGTAGAACAAAAGTAGCTGGTCTCAATTATATGAACCACCCTGCAAGACAGCGTGCGCATTTTTCAAATAACCTTGTATATAATGTTATAGATGACGTAAAGTACGAATTTCAAAGCGCAGCAAAAGCGTTTTTATGGTGTCATTTACTTTGTTAAAAGTTACTGTCAGTAAAAACTGTTTTTTTTTTTGTTTTTATAGTGTCGTTTTCTTTGTATTATTATTTAAGCAACTGTCAGTAGTGACTGATAAATTTGTTTTTATGTTGTCATTTTCATTGCTATAGTAGATAAGTACTTAACTGAAAATGTTTGTTTTCAAAATTTCATTTTCTTTGTAATGTTTATTTTTATGTCTCTTTGTTAAGTAAGTAACTAAGTAAGTCAGTAGTAACTGATAGTATTTATGGTGTAATGTTTTCGTCTTTAGGCTAAGAAAAAAATGGTGTCAAACATCTAACGTGAGCATATTTAAAATAAAGAACTAATTGAATCTACTTTTTGACTTTTTACTAAGAAATATGAAATTAAGGTTTAATCATTTGTTACTTGATAAGTGAAAGATTCTGCGTTTGCTTATTTATTCTATGTAAGTACTTTTTGTAATATAATATTGTTATAGGTTACTGTACTGTGTGAATCAAATGCTAGTTAAGAAAAGTGTTGCTATTTCAGATAGACCAATAGTATGTTTGATATCTTTTTATTTATGGTTAAATTTCAGCAGCGTTGGTGTCATTTTCAGAAATAAATTCATGCTAATATAAATCATTTTATGAATATTTCCTAAACCACGGCAATATGAAACAATACAAAATAATGATATACCTTGTTGGTACTAAAATAATGGTTTGTTTCATTTTGACGTGGTTACGGAATATTTATGAAAGAATTTATGTTTGCTATGAATTTATTTAAGTGGCGCCACTGCTGGTGACGTTTAACCCTAAATTAAAAAAATATTTCAATCGAAGCATTGTAATTTTCAATTGAAATAACAGAATCTTTTATATCAAGTAACTATTACTCTTAATACAAAGAATTTAAAGAGCTTGGCTTAAATAATAAAAAATTCCAAAAAAGTAATATCCAAATGTTAGAATGAATTAGCCACATATTTAAGTCAAGAAATGACATTAATGCTGTCAAGTACTGTATATTTGGTCGCAAAATCATCGAGATCTTAGAATAAACACTTAAACATTAAATCAAGAAAGATCATTTCCTAATCAAGAAATAAGAAGTTTTGTTGCAAGAATGTGACCTCTCTCTATCTAAAGTTTTTCAAGCTAAGAATGAAAATAAGTAAGATCAAGAGTCAATAAATTTTATCTTGAAAACGGTACAAATTAAATGCAAATATTATTATTTTTAAACCAAAACGGTTGCGCTCTTGGTATCAATAATTATTTTTTTAAAAAGAGAGTTAACACGCTTTTGTCTCAAATACTATATTGGTTCATTTAAACAATATACTTTGAAACATTTTATATCTTACTCCGAGTATTTTCTATTTTCCTTATATAGGAAACAGGAAATATCTTGACTCAAGTAAATTTATTTGACTGGAGAACTTTTTTCTTTCTGTGTAATTATGTTTGTTGCAAAAGGTCTTGAAATATTGCAGTGTAAACACCCTGGAGTACAGCTAGTTTAAGTTAAAAAGTTTGTGGTAGCAAGACGGTCATTAGTACTCGGCGACGACGCGCGTCGCATCCACTGCTCGTCTCAAGAGCTAAGCCCCTCTCAGAACACGTACGCTGTCAGTATTGTTTGCAAGTTTTTAATCTTGGAACGGAACGTAATTTACTCCGTAAAGGCAAGCAGGTTTAGAAGCACTAAGCTGGTTTAAGGTGAAGCCCTGCCACGCTAGAGCGACGAGCCAGTGTGACTGAGCTGAGCAGCAAAGCAGCAGAGAAATGTACGATATTGTCCGTCTAAATTCCGACCACGTACTAAGGTATATTCGACCTCAATGGTCTATCCTGTCTGTGACTGGCCTTTCAGATCTAATAGACAGTGATCTAATGAAACTGGGTTGAATAAACCGCTCAGATTTAGAAAAACTAATACATACACGGACTAAGAACCGTATTAGTATTTCTAAATCTATACTTATATTTAATATACTAGCTGTGCTCCGCGGTTTCACCGGACCGGGAAGTGGGTCTAATTTAATTTGCAAATTTTGACGGACAACTTACTTACTTACCTACGAACAGTGCAAGTAAACTTTTAATTTAAATCCAATTTATTCATTAATTCACACTAAAAAAATCACAATTAAATACAAATAAAATCAAAAGCAAATAAAATTAAAAGAAAATCACAATCATTAAAAACAATAAACAAATACTTAAATCAATACAAAAATAAATAAATAAATCAAAAAATCCTAAAATCACAAAAACTACAAATAAATAATCAAATAACTTACTTACTAACTTATATCTAATCAAATAACCCGCCCCGCGACACTCCCGGCACAAAAGATGCGAGAATGCAAGCTGCATTCCCCCGCTGGGTGGCAATACCTAATCTTTGAGCCAGGAATGCCCCGGAGTGCAAGTTAAATAAAAGCTTCTAAAAAGTATTATAGGCTACTACTTACCTAAAATTAGTTTCAGGTTCGAATTGAAAAAATATTTTTCATTACTCATACTCCGAAAGTAGGTCTAAAGATGCCTAAAGAGCGTGTAGAAAATAAAACTTTCAGCCCTAGGGAAAATTTCTTTCACTGACAGCTGTCATGTCAAATTATGGCTTCGCACGGCTTGTGCAATGTGCATGTAGCCAGTATCCGTATCATTACGCATTAATTAGGAACTTCAAAATCCTAACCTCCTTGATTTAAGTAACACCAAAGAAGAACACTACATGTATACAACCTCTTTGGTCCCAACCTTGTAAGAGGATCAGGTAGTATGGAGTATCTCATTCACCCTCGTTGTTAGGAAGAATTTTAAGTATTATTCGTAATGAAAAGCACAGTGTTTACCTCGGGTGAAAGACTCATTAAGTCCCTTGAACTATTAGCGCCCTCGCTACCCTCGGGCGCCAAACTCCGTCTCGGGACTTTAATAAGTGACTTTCACACCTAGGATAACAATGTACTATTAGTGTTGGATATTCCATTTTTTGAGTAAGGCTAAAAAGCTACTTTTCTATTTTGCCCCGTATTTTCTTTGTCGATTGCCTCTGTCATCAAGTTTGTATTAACATACGATCAATGTTTTTTGTACGTGCATGGCAGGTAATGTATGTAGCTAAGACTGCAAGATAGCGGTCACGTATGTTTTTGACGTAGCAAATAATACGGTTACACCCAATAAAGTTTTTGTGGTTTTTCTAGGTATGTGTTTGTTCCGGCGATGTCATGTCATGTGTCATGTAGTCGAGAAATAACAGTGCAAAGTTTATTCACCTTCCCTTTTGAACTGAGCTGAGGTTATTAAAATAAAAATCCTTATCTAATCGTCCCTTGTTAGGTGTCAAAAAATAATTTAAAAACAAAACGTGACTGAGGTTTTTGACTGTGTACTGGGTTTTTGGAAATTATTTAAGAAAGCAGTTGAGTGCATTATAATGAATAACTTTTGTTCTACGACTTTTGGATATTCGAACATTTTTTTAAAGAAGATTTTTGACCAAAAATCAAATCTTTACGCCAAAAGTTATTTAACATTTAGTTATTTTTTCAAGTTTTATGTACTGTTCTAAGTCTGAATGACATTTAATTAAAAAACGCTGATTTTCGAGTTAGCATAACCTCAAAAATTACCATTAAAATTTCGACGTTCCAAATATCGTAGAGCAAAAGTTATTTGTTTAGATGCAGTTCGTCATTAATGTTATGATGATATCGTCATTTTGCAATTAGGATATATTCTGATAGTCACCCAACTTTAAACAACTAGCAGCGCTCCGTGGTTTCACTCGCGTGACTCCCGATCCAGTGGAAATATCGGAATAAAAAGTAGCCTAGACTATTCCCAATGAATTAATGTATACTCACACCAAGTTTAACCAAAAGTGGTCCAGTAGTTTCGGAGCCTATTCATTACAAACAAAAAAAATCTTTTCTCTTCATTATATATATGTAGATAAAACTTACACAATCGAAAGATTTGGACATTCAGTCATTTGAACAATCTTGTCCTGAAAGGCACAGAATTAACTCTAAATAGCTTTCTTAGCTAAATATCAATAATTCTCTATGGACTTAAAGCCAAAAAACTCGACTCATGTTTTGTTTATGTAATTTAACTGATAAAATAATACCGGATTTTTTCTGAATCTCGTCTTTGTTCGGTAAGCCCATAACAAATGTTTACAAAATTCAATAAAGGCATCTCATCTTAATGCAATATTATATTTTTTTTACATTGTTCGTTCACGTAAGGAAATATTAAGAAGATTCTATACCATAACAGCGTTCCGATATCAAAACGCATCTGTCAATTTGAAAAGATGTTTTATTCTGTTGAAGAGTTGCTAAATGAAAAATAACATTTGTTTGCCTATATAAATTACTACCTGCGCCCCGCTGTTTCACCCGCGTAAGTCCCGATCCTGTCGATAATGATCCCTTCCTCGATAAATGGACTATCCAACAGAATTTTTCAATTCGAAATAGTAGTTCCTGAGATTAGCGCGTTCAAACAGACAGACAAATAAAACAATCCAACAAACAAACTTTTCAGCTTTATAATATACTATGTGGTGAAGTATAGATGTGTATTAAAATAAACTTTAACTATACCTATGTTATTTGTACCTACTTATACTAGCCAAAATTTGCATGACAATGAGTATTGGCTGAAATTGAGAACTGTACCTACATATTTATTTAAGATCCTATGTAACCAACCGTAAAAGCAAATAAATGGATTGAATTGAATTTGTATGAAAACATTAAAAACGTAAAAAAAAATTTAGGTTGAATCAGTCCAAAATTGGCCATAATTCTGTCAACTAGCTCTATTGTCAATTCATCTCAGTCCGTACGCAGACGGACTGCGATTGTGGGTCGAAAGTTGATCGACCGACAAAAAGTATCCAGTCTGCGAGGGTTCTAATATTTACCTTTGATTGTAATGAAAAAGCTTCAGTAAGGTAAGTAACTTAATAATCTGGAAAAGGAAAAGAAAATTTAGAAATGAAATGCTTTGAAGTTAATATTTGAAGAGCTTTAATAAAAGTTGTGCTTATCTCTTATTTTGTTTGTTTTAATCAAAAATCAAAAACGTTTTTTTAATTAATAAATGATCACTTGAAATCGTCTTAAAGAACTAAGTTAGGATGTGTGCCTTCGGAACGCGCCCACCAATGAGAAGAAGGCACAAGAAACTCATGGGGTTTTTTTTTATGTGATCACGCTCACAAAGGTCAATATTACAAATATTTGAAGGTATTATTTGAAATGGAGCAATTAAAGTCACATCCATGGATTCTTATCATTAAGGTACGAAGAGGTATCATAGTATGCCTTACCGCACAATTTATGCTTTATAAAAGTTTATGCTTTATAAAAGTTTACAATTTATGCTTTATAAAAATAACAATCTCAGTTTGTAATTCATGTTGTGGCTATGCAACAATAAATTACTCTAAACCTAAGTGAACTGAGTAAACAATCAAAACCATGAGTTTCAAAACTCATTGGCTCGCTTTTTCCTCGAATCTAAAACGCTACCAAGTACCAACCATTTACTGAGCTATCAGAACGTTTCCGCATTTCCTTCTAATGGAGGAATAAACTTAAAGGGCATACCAAAACATCGGCAAGTAGATGAAACAGACGGCACGTAGATAATTAATTAACAATCCACCAAACAATTGAGTTATACAACCCGAATAAATGACAAAGCAATAAGTACAGTATGCGTCATAAGTACACTATCAGTTTGCTACAATAATACTATAAAAAAGTATTGTACTTACGACCTTCTTCTGAAGGAAGTTACAAACAAACATAAATACTTGAACTAAAAGTACTCAGTGTGATTATTATTTTCAACATGTTAGCTAAGTGTTTAGTTGTGTGAGTGGTATAAGCCGTCACCCGCTACACCAACCGACGCGACGTGGGTTCTATCCACAGGTAACGTTGTTATAATGTTCAAATAGTGCTGCATAGGATCAAACGTTACGGTGGCTGAGACTTTTGACCGTTGATTGTACCTACAATTTTATATTTAACAAGCGGTACCCTATGGTTTCACCCACGTAAGTTTCGATTCCGCAAGAATATCGGAATAAAAAATAGCTGTGTTACTCCTAATGAATCAATGTTTCCTTATACTAAGTTTCATCAAAATCGGTCCAGTAGTTTCGGAGCCTAACCGTTACAAACAAACGAACAAAAAATCTTTCCTCTTTACAATATTAGTTTAGATAACTAGCTTTGTCCTGCGACTTCGTTCGCGTAGGCATTACATTTTTCAAAATCCTTTCTTAGAAATATTATGCATTTTAGCATCTTCTCTGTGTCAAATTTTATTCCAATCCGTTCACTGGCGTTGATATTTTATCTGTCATTCAGTCAAAACCTTCCAAAATCCTTGGATGCCTTAGTCATAATAGCTTTTTGTGAGCCAAATTTTAGTTTGATCCGTCCATTGGCTTGAGCTTTGCGATAGTAAATCAGTCAGTCAGTCAGTCAAAACCTTCCAAAATCCTTGGGTGCCTTAGTCATAATAGTTTTTTGTGAGCCATATTTTAGTTTTAATCCGTCCATTGGCTTGAGCTTTGCGATAGTAAATCAGTCAGTCAGTCAGTCAAAACCTTCCAAAATCCTTGGATGCATAAGTCATGATAGCTTTTTGTGTGCCAATTTTAGTTTGATACGGATCGAACTAAAATTGGACAATGGACGGCCATTGGTTTGAGCTTTTCGATAGTAAATCAGTCAGTCAAAACCTTCCAAAATCCTTGGATGCCTTAGTCATAATAGCTTTTTGTGAGCCAAATTTTAGTTTGATCCGTCCATTGGCTTGAGCTTTGCGATAATAAAGCAGTCAGTCAGTGAGAACCTTCCAAAATCTTTGGATTCCTCTGTCATAATACTTTTTAGCCAGATTTGTTCAGTCGCTTGAGCTATGCGATAGTTCAGTCAGTCAGTCCTTTAAATTTTATATTATATAGATTTAAACACAATATCTTAATGGAAATAATGCAATTCGAAGTATTCTAAAGTGCGGAACGGAGTACTTATTTCATTCCATTAACCTATATTGCGGAGCTCGATGGCCGAGCAGCGTTCAGTTATGGTCATAAAGGAACTTTGATTGGTAACCGATTCAATAATAAGTTTTCGAGGTGCTTTGGAAGTCACGTTAGCTGTTTGGCCCCGGCTGTGTTCTTTGGTAGCAGTTGTTACTCAGGTCTTAGGGTGAAACAATCTCTAACAACAGGTACGCCAACAAGATTGCTGTTGTCTTTATACTCCTATTACGTTATGTACAGTCGGAATACCAATTAGCTGAACCCCACGTGACCCAGAGCTCACTCGCACATCTGTAAAAAGTTAGTATTTACCATCGATTTATAATACTACGTGCTTGCTTGCCACCGTCTATCAATTATCTAAGGCAAATTCAGTAATATAAAAAAAACAGGTGGATTTTCCCCGCTTCATTCTCGCCGGTCGGCAGAGGAAAACGTGACCAGTGAGGATCGTCGCGCGACCGCCGGTTAGTGTGAGCTCCTATAAATAAATAAATAAATATTGCAGAACATTCCACACATCGCCATCTATCCCCTAGACTTGTGTTACGGGTGCTAGACAACGATACTACTTATATACTTTTGTTTTGTAAATATATACACCTATAATACAAGTTTAGGGGCTAGTTGCCGATGTGTGGAATGTTCTGCAATATTTATTTTAATATCTAAGAATAAATACAAGTCTGAGGCGGGAATTGAACCCGCAACCCTGAGGAGGCTCACAGCTAAGCGACGCTCGCTGATCATTCACGGTCGTGCGGGTTAAGCGATGCCTGACGCAGTCATTACTTCGATGGGTGGCCAATTAGTAGTGTGGCAAAAATGTGTTATCGTGAGCCCCACCGTGCTTCGGAAGGCGCTAAGCCGTTGGTCCCGGTTGCTACCTCTAGTGGCAGTCGTTAGGTCAAGTTAGGGCCTTAAGGCGATCTGAAAACTCTAACAATAGGTGAGCCACACCACTATACGAGAAGAAGAAGAAGGACCCTGTGTTTGGCAGTCCGGTATGGTGACCATTGTGCCAAAGGTCGTCGCAAAAATATAGGTACAACTCCTTCCTTTGAAACATTGCTTTGAAGACCAATTATCGTAAACAATTATGTTATTTTCCCATTAAATATTTATCAAACAAACAACTAGTCTGAACGTTACAGATTTCGACAAAACAAACCAGAAACCTGTATCCATTTTACCTATTTCCATTTACTCCACTGTAATATTTCAAGCTTACTTTGGTCCCAATATTATTTGTATACTATGTATATTTGTAAGTATTCTTAATATATATAAATCTCGTGTCACAATGTTTGTCCTCAATGGACTCCTAAACCACTTAACCGATTATAATAAAATTCGCACACCATGTGCAGTTCGATCCAACTTCAGAGATAGGATAGCTTACATCCCGATATTCCCACGGGATCGGGAGTTACGCGGGTGAAACCGCGTAGGGCAGCTAGTGTATTTATATATTTTGATAAAACCTTTGAACTTTGGTTTGGGTTCCTTTGGTAACGATATCCATAAATGACGTAATAACAATCCATCAGCAGGTCTAATATGGCTACTTTCAACGAATCGTAATACGAATTGAATTTTACATATTTTGTGTGTCATTTTATAATTATGTAAACCGAATCGTGTCACGACGACCGTGATTCGCTCCGACTATCGCGATTTGTATGGTAATTCAAATCGAGATGGTTGCGATGTGTCGCTGTCTTAAAAAGATTCTAGGAAAAAAAATGTCAAAAGGCTGAATTGAATGAAGTTAATCCAAAGTAGCGTCATTCAATACCTTTTGACCATTTGACCCCATATTTCATAGACACGAATCCAAATCGCGTCGTAACCATCGCATTTGTATAACTATTTTTTTCTATAATAAAACAAAATCGAGCCCAAAAGAGTCGGTTAAATTAATACAAGCAAACATATAGGTGAAACTAATAAAAGCGTGTTAAAAATGAATCGCTGAATGTGTTGCTAAGCACAAATCTCGAGAACAGCTGAACCAATTTCTATCATTCTTTTTTTGTTATGTTTGTTATTGTCAGGAGAAGGTACTTATGAAAGAAAAACTAAGAAAAGTGCGAAGAAAATTATTACGCGGGTGAAACCGCGGGGCGCAGTTAGTAATAAATAAATAAAAAAAAACAGCGCACTCCGGGAGTGCAGGCAGAAGTGAAAACTGTATATCTGTGTAAAATCTCATATGTCGCGAGAACATACGCAAAAAGAGTTTTAGATGAAAAAAAAAAAATAGTCGGACGACAAATAGTCGTCCGACATTTGTCGTCCGTCAATAGTCGTCCGACATTTGTCGTCCAACAAATTGTCGTCTGACATTTGTCGTCCGTCAATAGTCGTCCGACAAATAGTCGTCCGACATTTGTCGTCCGTCAATAGTCGTCCGACATTTGTCGTCCGTCAATAGTCGTCCGTTAAAAAATACCATATGTACGTCTTAATACACTCACAGCCAAATTAAAAACAGTAGGCCCAGGCATACATTTTCGCCGCGCCGTAGAGAGGGGATAGCTGTCTACTCTCCATCCGTCTTACGCTTTTTCGATCAGGTCACGTGTCCTGACGTGAGTTTAAGATTTTATACCCATTACAGAAAAAGTGCTCAACGCCGCTAAAGAAGTTTTCACTTCAAAAAATTATAAAAATTAAATGACAAAATATTGACCTACGCTACCTACGCAACGAATTAAGAACCTCCTTTTTGGTTTTTTGTTAATTACATAATAAAAAACCGATTTTAGATACGATTCGTCTTTGAAACCATTTTAGACCTGCAAGTAAAACTCTGAAATAGTACTTACAGCCAAATTATATGTAGTACTGTACTTCAAACATTAAAAAACCCCCGACACAAAATAATAAAAATAGTATGAACGTAAAAAGCCTAAAACAAGCAAAAAAATCTATAAAAGGAAAAAGCCACAAAAAGAACAAAAAAGTATAAACGTGAAACCCTACAAAAAGAAAAAAATAACCTCGAAATTATGATTCTACTACGTAAGTACATGTGAATTTTTTTGATTAAATATTGTCGCGTCGGGGGACCGCTCTTTTTCGAGTCAATTTAATATAATGTTAACATTTTTATTTTAGCATTTTATCACTAGTAATTCTTAATACTTTAACATTTCCGTTGAAATTTTAATATCATTTTACTTAGGAAGGTGTTTCTATAGGTAAAGAGCGGTCCCCCTAAGCGACAATATTTAATCAAAAAAATTCACATGTACTTACGTAGTAGAATCATAATTTCGAGGTTATTTTTGTCTTTTTGTAGGGTTTCACATTTATACTTTTTTGTTCTTTTTGTGGCTTTTTCCTTTTATAGATTTTTTTGCTTGTTTTAGGCTTTTTACGTTCATACTATTTTTATTATTTTGTGTCGGGGGTTTTTTAAATTTTTAATTTAATTTTTTATTTCATCCTTTTTGTAGGGAGGGACTTTTTAATTTTTTTATTTTATTTCTTTATTTTCTTGCGATTTATGATTTAGATAATTTGGTGTAAACAATAACTATTATTAATTTATAGTTAACTAGCGACCCGCTCCGGCTTCGCACGGCTATATTATGCATGTATTATACATATAAACCTTCCTCTTGAATCACTCTATCTATTTAAAAAAACCGCATCAAAATCCGTTGCGTAGTTTTAAAGATTAAAGCATACAAATGGATATAGGGACAGAGAAAGCGACTTTGTTTTATACTATGTAGTGAAGATTATTTTTAACCCTAAGCTGTTTTTTTTATTAAAGGTATTCTTTTTCAATTTTTTCCTTTAGATATTCAACTTTTACAACTACAAGTAGGTATTTCATAGCTATTAAATATTAGAACTACCTAAGTATACATAGAAGAAGACGTCTAGATCTAGGTTATCTATACATCTTCTCTAATATATATAAAATACGTGTCCCGTTGTTTGTGCGCGATGGACTCCTAAACTAGGTACTTAACCGATTTTAATCAAATTTGCACACCGTGTGCAGTTTGATCTAACTTGAAAGATAGGATAGCTTACATCTTAATTTATTCCGATATTCCAACGGGATCGGGAGTTATGCGGGTGAAACCGCGGAGCACAGCTAGTAATATAATAAAAAAATGGAAAGAAAAGTAAAAAAGATCCAAACGAATCCAAAAAACTCAAATTAACTTGATACTCGGGCATATCTACTAACATTCGGTTGTTAATCCTGAATATTATCCCCCATAACTTTTAGACGGCTGGACCGATTTTGATCAAACATAGATATTTGTAATGTACGAGTCATGCCCTTTCATTTGATACCCCACTCGAGTATATCTACTTACATTCGGTTTTTGATCCTGACTTTCATCCCCCATAACTTTAAGACGGCTGAACCGATTTTGATCAAACATAGCTAAGAACACTCCCGACTAACTTATCTTTCAAACAAAAAAAACTAAATCAAAATCGGTTCATCCGTTTGGGAGCTACGATGCCACAGACAGACACACACACATAACTTTTAGACGGCTGGACCGATTTTGATCAAACATAGATATTTGTAATGTACGAGTCATGCCCTTTCATTTGATACCCCACTCGAGTATATCTACTTACATTCGGTTTTTGATCCTGACTTTCATCCCCCATAACTAAATCAAAATCGGTTCATCCGTTTGGGAGCTACGATGCCACAGACAGACACACACACACACACAGACACGTCAAACTTATAACACCCCGTCGTTTTTGCGTCGGGGGTTAAAAATAAAGACTGTTTAAATGCTAGAATTCTGAAAATAGATTTTTTTGTTTAATGGGTTACGCAATTGCCGTTTAGGTACGCGCATAGTATAAAGTATTAAATTATACTTTGAACAAAAAGGACTGTTTCAGTGTTTATGCTACAATTCTGAAAATAGATTTTTCTTTTGTGTGTTACTGTTACGTAATAGTAGGTACACGCCCCGTACTCGCTAAAATGTTTATGTAAATATTATATGGACAGTAACAGTGGTATATTTAACTGATTTTATTCGCTATTTTATTATTGCCTTTTAAAATTATTACCTACGCAAACTTAAGGCTTGGTTTATTCACATTTTTTGGTTATCACAACACGAAACCATTTACTATGTAATTTAACAAGGTAAATCAAATCATGTTTGACAAAACATGACGACCTCTGTGGCGCGTCGGGCGAACACCCGACTGCGACGCAGAAGGTTGCGGGTTCGATTCCCGCCGGGAACAAGTATTTATGCTGACCATAAATTCTTGTTTCTGGTTCTGGGTGTTTCCTATATGTATAATATGTATATATTTACAAAAAAAAAAAGTATATAAGTAGTTTATCCGTTATCTGGCACCCATAACACAAGCATTAAGTTGCTTAGCTTGGGGCTGGATGGCGATGTGTAATATGTCCTGAAATATTTATTTATTATTACTTATTTATGTTTGGGACTAATCTATACTATATCTAGGGGAACCTGCTGTACCATGGTGGGTGTTGTACCTAGGCCTGTTTGAAAAATTTCAAACTTCCCGCGTGTTTTTCAATTATTGGGCTATAGTAGTTTGTAGCTTATACAAAAGATGGCAGTTTAAACAAGAATCACTCAGTCTAACGAAACACACATGGAAGCAGGAGGTCTTGAAAAAAATTATCTGCAAAAAGTAAGTTTTTAGTGAATTACTATTTGTTTCATAATTCTGTTCTAGTTTTACAATATATTAATACATAATGTGTTTTGGATAAAGGAATATTTTGATTTTACACCGTGATATTGATCGTTTCAAAAATAATTACCTAAAAACCACGAGGCGACATATTATCATCGAGAGTATGGTGTTGTACCTTGGCCCTAAAATAGTCGATGTACCTCGGACTAAGGTCCATGGTACATCAAGATTAATTATGTTTTTTCTGTAATGTTTTAATAAACGTTTACGGTTATTACTCATAATTATTATAACAACTTCATTTCAATTTTAAGTCACATAAACTCGTAATTGATAATTTAATTTATTCTAACGTATTGGCAGCTAGAAAGCTACCGTGATCACAAATAACAATGGTATTTTTATAATGGTAATTTTTTTTAGGTAAAAATATGCCGCGGAGTAAATCTAGTGTCACCAGAAATAATATCGATTATAAAGAAAGAGCCAAAGCCGTGACTCAGATAATAGAAGGCAAAATAAGTATATTTACAAAGCTGCTAGAATTTATAAAATTCCAGAAACTAGTTTGAAGCGCTATGTAAAAAAATAAAAACTAAATCCAACGTTTCTACGTCAGACTCTGATCCACCAACTGCTCCTGCTAAGGGATATATGGAGACTGATTATAATTAATGACAAACTTAATAGAAAGGAACGAAAGATTAAAAGAAAGATGATGAAGAAGAAGAAAAAGATTGGAAGATTTAAAAGTGTTACTTTTTCAAAGATATAAGAAAATATTGATCTCAACTTAAGAATTTAACTTACCTAATCATATTTTAGAAATACTTGTTATTTTTTTGATGCTAAAAGCATTTTATAATTTGTAATTTTATGATTAAAAACTTGAAACAATTAAAATTATTTTATTTCATGGACAATGTGTACTTAACAGGTAGGGTTTAACATTGAGTCCAAGGTACAACATGGTTAAGGCCAAGGTACAGCGGGTAGTTGTACCATGGACCGAATTTCCATTTTCTCTTTGAATTTATTTTATCGCTGAACTAGGCGTTATAGAACCTTGAACCACATGATATCTTAAATAAGGATAAATAAAGATTATTTAAGTGTCATTTCTGCATGAGATCGTCCATTGGTTTTCGAGAAAATCAACTCTCAATAAAAATATAGCCATGGTACAGCAGGTTCCCCTATACTAATATTATAAAGCTGAAGAGTTTGTTTGTTTGTTTGTTTGAACGCGCTAATCTCAGGAACTGCTGGTTCGAATTGAAATTTTTTTTTTGTGTTGGATAGTCCATTTATCGAGGAAGGTTATAGGCTACTTTTTATCCCGATATTCCCACGGGATCGGGAGTTACGCGGGTGAAACCGCGGAGCGCAGCTAGTAACTAATAATAACCATCTAATAACTTTATTATAGGGAACGCAGATCACAGATACACCGTCGTTGATCGACAGTTAATTTGTCAGTAACCAAAAAATATACCTAATTTAACATCCGACTTCCAGAAAAAGACAAAATTAACCTGAGTTATTTGCAGTAATTTTTTTATTTATTTTTATCATAATAAAAATCAGAACTGACATTTTTGTTTGCATTATTGAGCTGAAATTCTGTATAACACTCCATAATCCTCGTCATTTGATTATTTAAATTGAGAACTTACTCCTTTCATAATAAAAATAATATAAAGTCAGATAATGTACAATCCACGGTCAAAAGTCTCTGCCCACCGTAACGTTTACAATCCTGTGCAGCACTATTTGAACATTATAACAACGTAACCTGATGATCGAACCCACGTCGGTTGGTGTAGCGGGTGGCGTCTTATACCTCTCAGCCAATTAAAGACATAGCTAACATGTTGAAAATAATAATCACACTGAGTACTTTTAATTCAAGTATTTATGTTTGTGTGTAACGTCTATTAGAAGAAGGTCGTAACTTCAATACTTGTTGATAGTATTATTGTAGCAAACTGATCTTTTACTTATGACCCTTACTGTACAAGAAAATAATTGGATCCTTTTAGACATGCACAATGTAAATCTGAAAAGTACCAATAGTTAAGTCTCATTTCTTCAGACATCTGACATCGCCAATGCAATTATAATAGGGAGGGATTACCTTTTCATTTTTCTTTTTTTTAAACTTACAGTTTGAATAATGTTCACTAAAACGTAAACGTTTAATTGTCACTTTAACAAAATGAGGAAACAGCAGCACAATCAAATTGTATTTCTTTGTAGCACAAAGGTTATAAAAGATGGCGGATTATAAGTAGGTCTCTCCCTCCCTACACAATTTTACGTTTATTTTAATTAAGAAAAAAAGTAGATTTTCCTTTTTTAAATGAGAATTTGTAACTATCACCGTTCCTCTGTTTCAGGGAGTCCCTACTCCGTGGGAATATCCGAATTCCGTTGGAATACGTTTTATACATTACAAAAATGCAAAAAATACTTTTCATCTACACTAATCACTCTCACTTCACTACATAGTATATAACTTTCAGACGGCTGGACCGATTTTGATCAAACATAGATATTTGTAATGTACGAGTCATGCCCTTTCATTTGATACCCCACTCGAGTATATCTACTTACATTCGGTTTTTGATCCTGACTTTCATCCCCCATAACTTTAAGACGGCTGAACCGATTTTGATCAAACATAGCTAAGAACACTCCCGACTAACTTATCTTTCAAACAAAAAAAACTAAATCAAAATCGGTTCATCCGGTTGGGAGCTACGATGCCACAGACAGACACACACACACACACACAGACACGTCAAACTTATAACACCCCGTCGTTTTTGCGTCGGGGGTTAAAAACAAAGTCGCTGTCTCTGTCCCTATATCCTTATGTATGCTTAAATCTTTAAAACTACGCAACCGATTTTGATGCGGTTTTTTTTAATAGATAGAGTGATTCAAGAGGTATAATACATGCATAATATAGCCGTGCGAAGCCGGGACGGGTCGCTAGTAATTATTATAATAAAAAGGAAAGATTTGATATTTTGTTTGCATTGAATAGGTTCCGAAACTACTGTAGCGATTTTGATGTAACTAGGTATGAGGATATATTGGTTCATTCGGAGTAACATAGGTTTCATCCCGATATTTTCACGGGATCGGGACTTACGCAGGTGTTATATAAAAAATAAATAAAATAAAAATAGCCTTTATTCACTGACCTAGTTTGTAAATACAATTTTTACCTTAGAATTATGGTGTTAGTAATTTTTAAATCTAATATTAGTAGGTTTCTTCAGCAACCAGTTTTTTTGGTCAGGTTGTCCTTGGACATAGGCCTCCCCCAGTATTTAGCACGCAGGTGCTAAACACTGGGTAGCTATAGCTAGCTAACACCTGCGTAATACTTATGTTAGCTAGCTAGTTAATACTTTATTTAGGTCTCTGACTCCATAGAAACATTCCATAATTGATCATTAGTTAATTGCTATGTTGCGAATAATATATCTACGCTAAGTGAAATACAATTTTGCAATTTAAATAAATAAATAAATAATAAATATTTCAGTACATATTACACATCGCCATCCAGCCCCAAGCTAAGCAACTTAATGCTTGTGTTATGGGTGCCAGATAACGGATAAACTACTTATATTCTTTCTTTTTTTTTGTAAATATATACATATTATACATATAGGAAACACCCAGAACCAGAAACAAGAATTTATGGTCAGCATAAATACTTGTTCCCGGCGGGAATCGAACCCGCAACCTTCTGCGTCGCAGTCGGGTGTTCGCCCGACGCGCCACAGAGGCCGTCTTATTTACAACAAATTATATAAAAAAAGCTTAAATATTAATATAATTATTTAACATAATATCATAATCAAAATTTTAATAGTAACGTCATTAAGAATATCTTTAATAATTGACACATTTCATATAATATAATGTGAATATTATACCCTAGTAAATACCAAAAAGCTGATTAAATATAACTAATTAGCTTTGAGATGCATAATTTATCTTTAAAATTTTAATACCTACGTTGTTGAAAATTATGGCATTCATTATTTCATTAACGCATGTAATTATTTCATTTTCATATTTTACTATAATTAGTGACTAAAAACTAATTAACAAACAAGAAGGTAATGTATAAATATTATAATGTAAACATTGGAAATATGAACCCGATTTTAAACTTTTAGAATTTTATTTACAACTAGCGACCCGCCCCGGCTTCGCACGGCTGTATTATGCATGTATTATATCTAAAAACCTTCCTCGTTAATCACTCTATCTATTAAAAAAAACCACATCAAAATCCGTTGCGTAGTTTTAAAGATCTAAGCATACAAAGGGAAATAGGGACGGCGAAAAGTGACTTTATTTTATACTATGTAGTGATACACTATTTTTTGTTGTAGTAAAACATACCTATTAGTTTTGATTTTACAGGCATTTAAACTTACGATAAAATATCGAGTCATCGTGACGTCAATTTACAACGCGTCGCACGTTTATTTCTTTACTCTTGAATCACTCTATCTATTAAAAAACCGCATCAAAATCCGTTGCGTAGTTTTAAAGATTTAAGCATACAAAGGGAAATAGGGACAGAGAAAGCTACTTTATTTTATACTATTATTCTTGCCGGAAAAATTAAATTTAAACTGGGCGTTACTTTAAAATCTCCATAATTTGTATTATACGTAAACAAATATAGGTTTCACTTGTACTCATGACATGAAATCACATTGAAAATCTTAAAAACTATGGGTGCCTTCCTCTCAAGGCACAAGAAACTCATGGGGTTTTTTTTGGATACAATTACAAATATTTTTGAATGTATATATTTTAAATGGAGCAATTAACGTCATGTCCTCTGCTTCTTATCATTAAGGTACGACGAAGTAAATTAGACGCCTTATGGTACAATTTATGCTTTAGGTACAAAAATGTTTAACCTGATATGACATGTCATATTTATGTAACTTATTATAATAGAGCACACATGTCGTGCTATTAACGGCAATAGACAACTAATAGTACATTGTTATCCTAGGTGTGAAAGTCACTCATTACAAGTCCCGAGACGGAGTTTGGCGCCCGAGCGTAGCGAGGGCGCTAATAGTTCGAGGGACTTAATGAGTCTTTCACCCGAGGTAAACACTGTGCTTTTCATTACGAATAATACATAAAATTCTTCCTAACAACGAGAGTGAATGAGAGACTCCATACTACCTGATCCTCTTACAAGGTTGGGACCAAAGAGGTTATATACATGTAGTGTTATTCTTTGGTGTTACTTAAAGCAAGGAGGTTAGGTTTTTAAAGTTCCTTATGCGTAATGTTACTGATACTGGCTACATGCACATTGCACAAGTCGTGCGAAGCCATAATTTGACATGACAGCTGTCAGTGAAAGAGAAAAGCCCTAGGGCTGGAAATTTTATTTTCTACACGCTCTTCATGCATCTTTAGACCTACTTTCGGAGTATGAGTAATGAAATAGTACATTGTTATCCTAGGTGTGAAAGTCACTCATTACAAGTCCCGAGACGGAGTTTGGCGCCCGAGCGTAGCGAGGGCGCTAATAGTTCGAGGGACTTAATGAGTCTTTCACCCGAGTTAAACACTGTGCTTTTCATTACGAATAATACATAAAATTCATCCTAACAACGAGAGTGAATGAGAGACTTCTACTACCTGATCCTCTTACAAGGTTGGGACCAAAGAGGTTGTATACATGTAGTGTTATTCTTTGGTGTTACTTAAAGCAAGGAGGTTAGATTATGAAGTTCCTAATGTATAATGATACTGATACTGGCTATATGCACATTGCACGAATCGTGCGAAGCCATAATTTGACATGACAGCTGTCAGTGAAAGTGAAAAGCCCTAGGGCTGGAAATTTTGTTTTCTACACGCTCTTCCAGCATCTTTAGACTTACTTTCGGAGTATGAGTAATGAAAAATAATTTATTTAACTAGGTACCGTTACTGTTAAATATTATGTCATTTAAGTAATTATGCAAATAGCTAAACACGTCCTTAAGTACCCATCAGGGACCGATGTTACCTAATTAACTTTAAATATTAATTAGTTTTACAATTTTTTTCTTTCAAGTCACGTTAGAGTCAATTTGGGGGCGATAAATTTAATAATTGACGTCGACGTTAATTTTTATTAGCTGAAATTATTCATTTTCGTTTGCTAAAATACGTAAATAAAATAATAAGTGAATACTAATCGTGGTTAATAAATCTGTTATGTTAAGATTAAGGCTCACTTTATTTATTAACATTTAATCTAAATATCTATCACTTTTTATAAAATTAATTGCTCTTCGATTGTCTAGTTGTTTTGAAATTATTGTTGGGGTGCAGGGAAAGTTTAAATGGTGAGAAAATAAACTTTCCTTGGTTACATTTTTATAACCATTTTAAATCTTTATTATAAACATTATTATATTATTAAAAACATTATTATAAACATTTTAAAACCAAAATAAACAAAAATCGGTCCATTTGTGTCGATCGGGACTTAAGCGGGTGAAACCACGGGGCAAAGCTGGATATAGGGATTTAAATAAATAAATAAATATTTCAGGACATATTACACATCGCCATCCAGCCCAAGCTAAGCAACTTAATGCTTGTGTTATGGGTGCCAGATAACGGATAAACTACTTATATACTTCTTTTTTTTTTTTTGTAAATATATACATATTATACATATTATACATATAGGAAACACCCAGAACCAGAAACAAGAATTTATGGTCAGCATAAATACTTGTTCCCGGCGGGAATCGAACCCGCAACCTTCTGCGTCGCAGTCGGGTGTTCGCCCGACGCGCCACAGAGGTCGATTTAATTTCGTATAGATTACTTTTATCAACTCTATAAACTTATTATGCTAAAGTGGTCATTCCTTATTATGTAGGCTACTAAATAAAGCGCTCTCTTTTTACTTTGCTTTATACTTTGACTAGCGACCCGCCCCGGCTTCGCACGGCTATATTGTGCATGTACTATACATAATAAACCTTCCTCTTGAATCACTCTATCTATTAAAAAAACCGCATCTAAATCCGTTGCGTAGTTTTAAAGATTTAAGCATACAAAGGGATATAAGGACATAGGGACAGAGAAAACGACTTTGTTTTATACTATGTAGTGATAGTGATAGTGAAGAAGCAAATCAGCGAATCTCAACGTCTCGCTGCAGAAAATTAAATTTCCCTTTTTATTTTTTCCATCGTGTTTTTTTCTAACGTGTCCTACTTTCGGAGTCTAATGTTTAACTTCACCGGACCACGCCTTCCTTTTAAAACAGGGACCCAAACTTACTTCCTTTTCCGATGTTAAGTTTTGTAACAATTGTTTTCGGGACTTATACACGGATCGAAAGGAGGACAACATTAAAAAAGTTTAACCTTTAAGTTGGTAGGTAAGTCTCGAATCTGTAGAACTTTTATATTATTTTGGCGATATTAGGGTCCACGCACAATTTATTCCATTGACAAAAGAGGGGTATCATAATAGTAATATTAGCAAGAAAGAAAAAAAAAGGTTGTCTGTAAAGTAGGTTTACGGACAATGATTTTACGTGTTAGGAAAACGACGAAAAGTAAAAAAAAATGTTATTCCTTTATGTTATATATATATCCTATATCCTATATGTTTCCTATATATTTTTTTCTATTTTTTTGTCTTTTCTTTTTAAATTGTTTTCCTCTAAATAAGTCTTTTTTTTGTCACTCGTCACCATAACACAAGCACAAATGAGCGATATTTATTATAAAATACTCTGTTTCCTAACGAGAACGGACGCGTCATGGTCATGTTATCGTGACGCATGACGTCACACAATAATATGTCAGACACTTTTTTGTTAATGCAGGTGTTCCATCAATTTACTAGACGTTATCACAGCAAATAATCAGGCGTACAAGTTTACGTTTATTGTGTGGCATTACAATTACTTGATGACAGGCCGAGGCTCTTCTTGATATAGGTTGTAACTCGCAAATTTATTCCCAGTTCCCTTATTTCCCTTCAATTAGGTTTTCTGTCCTATGATATTTCGTGAAATTTCCCAAAACTCATTTGAGCTTATGCCAAATCTATTGAGCGAAATAAACTCACGGATATTATAAAGAGACGTTAAAAATAATGACAATTCTGTTCGCTTCCTTCGTTTCTATTGTCAAAGAATTTCCTTTATAAATTGTTTATGGTACGCAGCTTACAAGGAAGTATAACAATTGTTCGAATGAATTCATGTTTTCTTTTGTCTATTGCTTACAGAATATTTCTACCTTATCACAATATTTTATCTCTATACAGAGCTGTGGTGACCTAGTGTATTAGACGAAGTAGGTTGGCTTAGAACCTATGCCACCCTCTCAGCTTTTTCAGCCGTATCTTGAGGAAAGATTTTGTCAATATAATACCTCAACTTTCATTCCGAAAGTCGTGGATTTGAATCCCAGCCGACCGGATGTTTGTTACAAAAATTTATATACGCTTAAGGTGAAGTATTCAAAACTCTATTCAAAATTGCCGTTTTAACTGTTTAATGTAATTAAAAGACTCACATCTATTTTAGTGATAAACCATCTGTACTATTTTATGAGATTTGATGTAAAGTTTATGAAAATATAAATTTTGTACTTGTTTTTTTCTTTACAATCGCCGTAAATATGAAAAAGCTCAGAAAAATAACGATTTTTTAGGATTTTTACGATTTTTTTCTATCGAGGCAAATCACTCAATCCTGTTTCGAAGTATATGACAATACAAAGCATTTCTTCACCTTTACGACAGTAGGATATCATTCTATGGATTTTAGTGGTTGATACCCAAAAACCCACGGCATATCATGAATAAAACCCACGGCTTAGTTGGCTACAGACACATTGACAAGTTCTTTCCTCTGGATACGGCTGACTAAACTGAGGGGGTAGTCTTGGTCAGAACCAAGAGGCATGTAGTGTAAGAATACAGGCAAGTGAAACCAGTGGTAAAAGTTATGGACAAAACTATAATGTAAACATAGTAATTTGATATTGCATCGCAGCTGCACTGATATGAAGATGTGCCAAGGGCAAGGTTACACAGGAATTGATACTGTATTAGAAGGTCATATGACGTAGTATGTACCTAGTTTAATTAGTATAAAAACCCCCGTATTTACTTAATAAATATTCAATAAACGGCGTACTTTCAGTGTGTTAATAGTCCCTCCTAGTCCCAAACTGAGAGGGTGGTATTAATTCTGGGCAAACCTACTCCATGCATATCCCAGGCATTACAGAACGCCGTAAATAGCATGGAAAGATGCTGGCGCTGTTTTATCATCTAGATTACATGTAAAAGGCCAATGTTTTTATCTCAATACGTATACAAAATCTGATTGCTACCCCATTCACATACAGCTATATCCTATTTTTTATGGTTTATAGCGACTCACTTCCGTCATACATTTTATCTGAACGAAATCTTATGCCAAACTCCGTCGTCGCTCTTACATTTCACTGACGATAAAGATAATCGTAAACTAGAAGTAACATACTGTTCTTATATTATTTCTTTGAATATGAAGTACCTAGAGAGAAATTTTCTTATGATTTTTCTGTCTTTTGTTAGAGAAACCAGTCATACTTACATCTTGGAAGCTGAATTATGTCCATTAGCATTTGGCAAGCACGATGCATGACAAGCTTGTGTCATTCCATCGTTATATTTACAGCCGTAAAGTGGTCTTGAATGTCTTATCTGGATGTAGTTAATCCAAATCTTGGAAGGCAAAGTTTAACCAAAATAAAGAGGTCTCATAATGAGGTTAAATTTGATAAATTCTCTTTCATTAATGTGTATGGTCGGAGTTAATGTGTCTTAATATGGTTTTAATGTGTTAGGAAATTAAGTACAGAGGGGAATTATGACACATTTATCACGTTGCATCCGTCATATTATTTAATACAAGTGACCTCCTTTCATCTTCTGATAGAATTTAAACACGTTTCAAAATATCTTATAAAACAGAAACCATGTCTGTAACGTAATATAAATCTCTGGTCAAACATGGCACAATGCCATTTTATTCCTTTATAACGAAAATACCATCGTAAGCGATGACAGCCAACTGACAGGACCACTAACAAAGAACCATAATGCCATATGCTTGCTGTTTACTGGGCGGGTTCACTATGCCATACTAAAACACGTATCGTCTTTTGTTTCTATTTTGAATTTTTACTTGGACTAGGGGGACGGATGAGATTGAAAAAAAATGAATGTGCTTAACGGTTCCCTTCGGGGAGCATAGTAGGTTAGCGAAACCTTCCAAACTTATTTTAAACTAGCTGCGCCCCGCTGTTTAACCCGCGTAATAATTTTTCTTTTATATGAACCTTCTCCTGACAAATAACAAAGTAAAAATTTAAATAAAAATAAAATAAATAAAAACAACAAAAAATTTTTTTTGCGAAATCGTTCCAGCCGTTCACGCGTGATACCTTGAAATACCTTCCTATGACCAAGGAAAATAGGGATTCATTTTTATACATAAGACTAACGTTGTTTTGCCATTTACAAAAAAGGAAAAAAAAAGATGTTCTTCGATTCTCAGATCTAAAGAATTACACACATAAAATTTCATACAAATCGGTTCAAATTTTATATCTATAGGGATAAGGGCTTATCTGCTCCCCCAGTCTTGCACTTGTTACATTTTAGCTATGACGACTATTCAATAAACTTAACAATTCATATTTGATATGCTTATGTTTATTTACGCAGTGCTATATTTCACCTAAACACTACTAGGGCTTCCTTTTGACGTAATTATTTCATTACTTGTTCGGTATCATTCATTGCTCTACGTTAATAGGATTAAAACCCATGCAATAAAGGAACTATCAGCGGTATTGCTGTTCAATTAAGGCTACTTATGCTGCCAAACGTAACGCGCCAGAAATACCCGTCGCTTACAACTAACATTGCTGATTGTGATGAATGTGTTTAGTTTTTCTTGAAAGTGCTGAGATGGATTGTAGTTGAGATCTTTACCGATATTTTGGGTTAATTTGAGACGAAATTTCTGTGAAATTTCAAAGTTATACTAGTTTTAATTCTTAATTTTAAGATAGCTGCAAAACTATAGGGAATTTTTGGCTTAAAGTCACACTTAAATGTGGGTAAAAATCTCATCTACAATTCTATTTCAGTACATATTCGTAACAATCAACAATTTACACCAACGAAGGCGACCTGTGCCGGTAGAAAGTATTTAGTAGGATGTGTAGTGTGGCAAGGTCGTTGGTGTATGGACCCCCCTTAAATGACTCGATCAATATTGTACAAATAAATAATTACTAGTGGTACTAATCGATAGTTTCAATTGGAACGGAACCAAGTCACGTAGCGTTAAAGAATGCATTTTTAATGCAGGCGGGAACGGGCAATGCACCAATCAATAAATTAAATTCTCAAGACACCGCAACTGGCACCGCCAATAGCTAGTTTTGCAAGAGAAAATCCTAATACCTTCTATCTAAAAGTCTGAACGCGATAAACTCAAAAAGTTACTGAATGGATTTTTATACGGGTTTTTACGGAGGATTGATTCATAAGAAAGGGTAAGGTGTATAATTTATTAAAGTTTTGTGTTGATTCGCTGAAATATGCCAAAAAAATATGTATTAGGTCGCTAGTTATTATTCCATTTGATAGTTTGTTTGTTGCCTTGTTGCTCACGGTTAAACGGCTTAACCGATATCGGTGATATAATTTGAAGAACTGAGGCATAGTCCAAGACTATTATACATATCGTCTTTTGCTTTTGTTTCGATTTTCGAAGATTTTTTCAATCTTGGCTAATATTGAAAAAAGATCCCCTAGAGAAGCCCCTAGAGAAGCCGTCCGACAGTAATCGGAAATTATTTTTACTACACGATTGTACAATAATTAATGGGACCAACAAGAAAAAACCTCACACATCCTACCAATTTCAATTTCAATCGGAAAATAGGAAATATTCTGAATTAAGCTGAATGAAGCAACTAGTACTTTTAAACAGTAAAATACTTGTAAAATTTCAATGCGTTTTATCGTCCATAAGGTTCCCACAAGAAATTACCAAATAGTTTGAGTGTCATGGTTATCCAGAGGATTAAGTCTTATAAAGGTACATAAAAAGCTATTATAGAGCAAAAAGGTCAACAGTCGGAAGCGAGTCGGTCATATAATCCTTATCATAAAACTGAGGATGAGGACCTCTGGGACTGATATCCAAGAGAAAGTTGTAGTAACAATTACTATTCTAGCCATTTAGTTTTATAAGCGTCTTTTAGTGGTTAATAAGATGTTAACCAGTACATTTTCAGGGAGGTTATTCTCACAAAAGTAATGTAAAACTTTACCGAGGTACTTAGGATTATACAACTGTACCTGGGATAACAAAGTATTCGTTGTAAAAAGTTACATATACTTCACTCTTGCTTTATAGTAAACACACAAAGTAATCAAATACCGCATAAAATTTCCCATGAACGGGTGGACCTAGCATGTTGAAATTTATACCATCTATAATATATTAGGTGTCTAAAAATCAAGGTCCTGGGTCAACACGATAAGAGATATGGGCAATTTTTTTTTCGAATTCTTCTTTGTCCTTTTCCAATTATTTTATGGTCGGACTTCTCTATCCTCTTTTTTTTATTTTGCACGGTTTTATTAATTGCTAAGTCGGCACTTATATCAAATATTTAAAGACTTTCTGAACCATCGTCAACTATGGTTTAGAAAGACATAATAGACATATAATAGGACAAGACAAGTCCTGCCTTTTCCTAATGTCAAATACTTTCTATGACTCTATGATTGAAAATGATTTGTTAATAGTTTTTGGTTTCAATAAGAAGAAACATGATGTGATCTTATAAAATCAAGAATTCGGCTATACATATTTTATATCAATCCTGTATAAATTGCATTTTGGTAGAAGTTTATTCATGTCAGTGAAGGTTCACGAATGTTAGTACCTACATTCGAAGATTTAGTGTTTTTTGTTGCCCAAAACTTATCGAATTAGTTCTAATTAGTTATTCCACATTACCTAAACTCTGAACCGGACTGATATTGGACAGACCTACTTGACACATTTTCAGCTCATTTGGGCTAACTTGATAGAAAAACTTAGTTAGGTACGGTCGGCTGCATAATTGCATACCCACCGTAGAGCTCCAAAACGGCTGTTACAAGAATGTTTTCAACACAAGCAAGATACTAGACACCTGCTTTAGTTGAAGTTTAAAGTCTTCTAACTCATCAATTTATCAAACAAAAATTATTAGAATAAAAACATTTAGAACTCTACCGGGGGCTGCAATTATGCAGCCGACTGTACAATCATCGTTTAAAAGTCCACCGCCATTGTAACGTTTACAATCCTGTTCAGCACTATTTGAACATTATAACAACGTAACCTGTGGATCGAACCCACGTCGGTTGGTGTAGCAGGTGGCGGCTTATAACACTAGGCCAACTAAGGACAAAGCTTAGCTGCTGAAACTAAGCTGAAAATAATAATCACACTGAGTACTTTTAATTCCAGTATTTATTTTGTGTGTAACGTCTTTTAGAAGAAGATCATAAGTCCAATACTTGTTTATAATATTACTAGCTATCCCGGCAAACGTTGTTTTGCTTAAGGAAACAAAATAAAAAATCTAAGATAGTAGTCGATTCTCAGACCTACCTACTGAATATGCATATAAAATTTCATAAAAATCGCTCAAGCCGTTTCGGAGGAGTATGGTAACTAATACTGTGACATTTTATATATTAGATGACTTTATTTTATACTATGTAGTGATTGTTATGTATAAACTGATAGTGGACTTATGACTCAAACCGCCTACTCGAGAAGATCGATTACCTACTTACCACGGGGCGACGTGAAATATTATGCTGAGTATGACAATATCACCTCTGAAATCGACGTTTGACATTGATATCAGCAAAACCTCCACACGTAACCCTCTTAACGAGTTTTAAGTTGACTTTTGACTTGACATATTTTATTTAAGTTAACCTGGGAAAAAAACCAAATACAAAAACTTTAAAAAAATTACACTAGTTTAACGGAATCTTTAACAGAATTAGTAATGCAGTCTTGTATTATGAGCAGTTTCCGTTCACTGATTATGAGCCTGCAGTGTCCCACTGCAGAGCAAAGGCCTCTCTACTCCCCTTCCACTGATCGCGATCTTGTGCGACGGATTGCTAATCTACGTATGTTACGTGTGTTGTATGTATGGACGTATGTTAGAAATAATAATTTCATTTACTTAGTAATAATTTTTCATAACACATTACACTGTGATGGTATACCATCAATCTTCTTCTTAGTAATAATGTCAAAATTCGCGATCGAGCTACTTTTAGATAAATCGCGATCTCATTGTTCTTTATTTGACTATAAAAGAAAAAACCCTTTTTGCAAGACATTTTACTTCGGCTTTCAGGAAAAATCTCTTTTTCTAAGTTCCTAAAAGTTGTACCTACTTATTAAAAAGGGGCGACGTACTTTCGAAAGATTCGAGAGACCTAGAATAAATTAGGTACCGTCTAGGATTGAGATTTAGGAGTTGGCAGAAAAACGATAGACACTTGACTAACTAAATTTTCATCAACTTCATACTAAACTTTTGAACAAAAACGTAACAAAATCAATATCACCGTATAATTAGTACCAACACTGTGGTAGTTCCATTCACATCTTTCCTCACAAACACTTCTGTTTCCGTTTCATTCAGTAACATACAACTAGGTACATAATCGATCCCAGCCTTTTCATTCATCGTCAGTCATTCAATCGGTCATCTCAAAAACCTCAGCTTCCTTTCACTCCTGAAATTTATTTGGTCTGAAAGAATCAACATTATGCCTTTCACAAGCCTGCGGTAATCAAGCAGGTACCCACTTACGTATTTTTAGATGCATATGTTTTAATGGCTAGTAGCTAAGCAAGCTTTTCAAACAACTTTTAGGTAAGTCCGTACTTTATATATTTTTTTAATTTAACTAAAAATCACAGACAATATTTGAATAATTCGGTTTATACCATATTATTATCAAATTGATAAGTTTTATTTTTTTTCTAGCTAGCCTATTTTTTTTTTACTAAATTCGTTCAAAATTTGTTGCTCATTAGAGCTCCTTCTTTATTACTACTTTTCAAGAAATATACCTTCGAACACTTACGCCACAAAACATTCAGCTTTCAGATAAAAATGTGTTCTTATTTGGGGTTAAAGAAGGTCTTCCTAGAAATCCTGAGATCCAGCGGAATCAAGACGTGTCACCCTTGTAACATAATATGCTAATAAATGAGACCTTTTATTTTTTTGCGAATTTCACCCAACTTTTTGAGCGATGTCATGTTTTCCTGCGGACAGGAAGTTATAATTTATACGTCAACATAGACCCCTCGGGTTTTGCAGGATGAATATTTTGTTTCTTTTCAACTTTGACTGCGAACAAATTGATTCGTAATAAGAATAATAACAAAGATAAGGAAAGGGAAAGTCCCATTTATTTTGGCAACAATGATTCTGGATTACGTTCGGGATTAATTTTAATCTTTCATCGGAAATGATTTGTTGAAACAATATGGATGACAAGCAGGATAAATAGATGAATATTGTTGTGGAGGGAATTGGGAGGTAATTGTTTGAAGTTTAATTAAACATAGGAAACAAAACCGGTCCACCTATTTGTCTCTAGAGCGCGCCACAAAGGAACAAACATATACATACTTACTAACTTAAATAAGCTGATAAATACATTACCCTCCCTTGCTTTGCACAGTCGGGTAAAAGACAATAGTTATTAGAAATTAAACCAAACATTTACCGAGTACCTACTACCTCTTTTTATTAGAATTTGGAAAGAAAGAAAGAAAAGATTATTATTTAGCAACTTTAACGCTAATAGGGACTCTGAATCCTGCATATTATTACCTAAGTGCTTAACGCACTTTTTTATGTCTTTGTAATGTTTTATGTTTAGTTTTACTTAAGGTTTAAAAAGGTTTTAGTTTATTTTGTAATATTTTGTACCTCAGAACAATAACCAAATCAAATTTTGTACATACCTACTTGCTATATTTTCTAATTTGCACAATTAAGACTTTGTGCTAAAGAATATAAAATAGAATGAAGTATGATTTAGTTGTTCGCGCTCAGGATTAAAAGGTTCAGTGACCTGGAAAGAGCACTTCAGTCATGTAGTACTCCAAGTCCACTTTACTCCTGCAGTGAAGGCACTCGTTCACTCTGTCCATGACTCATTTATAATATGAAAAAGGTAGGTGTATCGGTATATTATACTAAAGTAATCATATGCAGTTGTTTAATGTAATATATTCGTGCAACTTATGCATTTAACAAGTGGTATTTGCGTAGTACCTAGAAACCAAAGTAGGGCCGAAATTGTTTCAAGTTTGTTTATAAAGATCAAATTTTTTTATTTATTTGAAATCATTCGTATGAAATCACATTAAAACGTTTTAAAAACTAAGTTAGGTTGTGTGCCTTCGGAACGCGATCACCGAACATGAAACGCATAGGCTTTTTGTAATGACGATCACAAAGCTCAGTTTTATTATTGAGTGGAGATACTCAGATATTTTTCATATTTTAAACTAATATTTACTGCTTAACTACTAAACTTTTGCACCGCGAACCTCGAACTGAGGCGTGAAATGAGATGAAAATGCATTTGGTTAAAATAACAATTTCTAAAATTATAGGATTTCTAACAAATTTTCACTACAATTACAAACCCTATGCTTACGAAACTTTCGTGAACATAGCGCGGAAATATCCGAGCCTTATAAAATTAAAATAAAACATTGTAAAAAATTTATTTATTAAACGTCTTTAAGGTTATACGTTTTCCCTACTAAATGTTTTAGAGATTCCTACGTTTTATACTGAGATATTTAACTTATTATGACTTAAAGTAGGCCTAATTTAAGCTATTGTAGGGGCAGACCAAAAATATCACTGTTTAACATCCAGGAAGTACTCTGTTTCAGCGTGAAAAAAGAGACCAATTTTACGTATGTAGTGGTGCACGGTTATATTGACGTATGGTCATAGTGTAAGTGACGCATAGATGTGTGGAAACACGCGACGTTGTCGCGTTGTGTGTGGAAGCAGGAACACGCAATTACGCTAGAGCAGAGCCGCAATACAGTTTGCTGGATAAGGGCGACGTTGCCTCTCCGTCTAATCTGTCTAATAAAAATCAAAATATTTTCAATTGCATGATATTCAACTCAGTGCTGCCAGACCTACACCTGCAAGATTTTATGTAACTTTTGGCACTGTCGCGTCACTTTTGATACTTGAATTATACGTTATTTTGATAGACTTATCAAATGATCACTTTACGTATATAATAAATAAATAAACATTTATACTTGTTTGCATTTAATTAATAGTATAAAAATATAATAAAATATAAATGAAGTATAGTAATTCGCGAGAAAAAAAACCAAGCAGTCTTGTTGTTTTTTTGGTACTGTTTGTTGTACACACTGGCAACATACACCCAGTCGATACTTTGCCTCGCACTAGATGCGCGCTTGTTACCTAGGTAACGGAGAGTCAACAGAGATGTCAAGTAGTCAAGTCAATAAATAGAAAAACCAAAAATAAAATATTATAATCATTTATTATATTCCTACTATTGTGTTTAAAGTGTCATCCATCTGAGCACCTACTGAAAATAAACCTTGAGGAAATTTTAGTGTCTTGTAAGTGATTGAATTATTAAACACAAGTTGGGCCGTAGGAACAAACTACGACTACTCTGGGTCCCAGGCCATGAAGGAATAGCAGGAAATGAAAAGGCTGATGAGCTGCAAGAACAGGATCGGCAAGTGCTATGCTTGGACCAGAACCATGTACGGGCCTGCCAGCATGCACAATCACAAAGGCCGTAAAGGATTACGTTGATAAGAAACACACGCAAGAGTGGGAAATCAGTGAAGGGCTACTACATTCGAGGAACATAGGATTTTTCCTCTTAGTGGGATCGCTGCGTTAATCGATCCCAAGGGGTCGAAGTGTTGCTGGCTATGTCAGCCCGCGATATAAGATAAGATAGAACTAATTTTAAATAAATAAATCTTTTTGTACATTACTTTGTCTTTATTTTTCTCTTTTCATTCAGACCTAGTACAATTTGCATAGTTCAGAATTCGTCCTAGTTTAAAAAAAAATGATTACTAACAGTACCTACCATAAAATTGATCCTGTTTTTGAAAATTTATTCAAAAATATATTTTCATAAAAAAAATATATTTGTATCGAGATTTGAACCGGGGCTCTTCAGAACACTACCCCGCCGCTCTAAATGACTACACCAATCGGTATCTGTAGGACTACGTCAAATATAGTCTATAGTTGCTACAGTTTATTGTTTTGTATGTGTGCGTGTCATTTATATAGTGACAAGAGTTAAAAATTGTACTTTGGAAATACATTAAAATGTGACTTCCAAAAAATTAAATTATGTTTGAAATATGTTCAGAGCAAACTAGAAAGCAGGCAACATATATACAAATACTTTAATTCCACGTCAATTATAGCAAAATAAAATAAAAATATACTTTCGGGGAAAACAAGCGCCATCTAGCGGAATACTTTGCTTAGCGATACGAAACATTCAACCTTAAGTACCTACATTAATTAAAAAGAAAGAAATAAAAAAATAAAAAAAAAGTCAAAAGGCTCGCAGCATTACCTCTTTGGATGGTAATGCCGATCCGTTGGCCAAAGTAGCAGCCACCCCTTTGGTCACCTGAAGCTAATACTAATAATTTTGAAATATTTTTGTAAAAATCTAAGGCTTCTGGTCCCCACGGGCCCAGGGTCTCCGTGGCACAAGGCAGAAACATAAGTAAAACATAACATAAATAGTAAAAATTAAATTTATTAAAATTATTAATGTTATTTAACAGCAGGAATTAAAGTTAGAGAAAGGCTTAAGGTCATTTATCAGAATTTAATATATGGGTATAATGTTTTTTATTTTAACTCTTAATTAAGTTTCGTCCAAACGGCCGGAGGGCAGTAAATTGTTATTGGAAAAGGTCTAGACTTAGTTAAAAGGATTCAAATAGAAAGTTTATACAATTTGCTGTTAGAGAAAACTAATTAGGTTTTCTACGAAGTGTTAAACTTCTAATATCGAAAATACGTGAAATGATGAAAGTTTAATATCTATATATAAATTAGGTACGTGTCACGTTGTTTGTGCGCGATGGACTCCTTAACTACTTAACCGATTTTAATAAAATGTGCACACCGTGTGCAGTTTGATCCAACTTGAAAGATAGGTTGCCTACATATTAATTTATCCCGATATTCGCACGGGATCGGGAGTTACGCGGGTGAAACCGCGGAGCGCAGCTAGTAAATTATATATGTAAGATATATGTAAGAGTGGTACCTATTGGCCTAGTGGTAGATACTTCGACTTTCATTCCGAAGATCGTAGCTTCGAATCCCGGCCGACCGTACACCAATTGATTTTTCTTATACCTATATGAACAAAAAATGAAATTTTCCAATTCATTCAGGCGTTTTCGAGTAATCGGCGAACATACATTAAAAAAAATACGCGACGAATTGAGAACCTCCTCCTTTTTGAAGTCGGTTAAAAATACGAAAAATGTTGTGCGCTAATTGACATTATTGTTACGGTAAAGAAAAACATCATAGTTAAATCCGCGGTTTAGTAGCTCTTGAAGTATTTGCAAGTTATTTCCTCTGGACATGGTCGAATAAGCTTAAAGGAATGTACTATAAGCAAAAAGGAAGAAGAACTACAGAGGTCTAATTGCAGAAAAGAGCCCGTATACAAATACAATAGTAACAATACACGATAGTACATGTAAAAATAAACTCTATTATCGGCAAATGAACGGCAATTATGCCACAAACTTAAAGGCAAAAAAAAATCTATAAAGCATCTAAGTGTAGGTACTATATCGATTAACTCTAACTCCAAATTCTGGTACCAAGGGTTCTATTAGGGTTAGGTATCTAGGGCTAAATTTAAATCTATAAAAGTGTCACTGATATTATTATTCTACAAGACCTTTAAAAACAAAAGGTTTCAAAAGACTTATTATTTTCAAACATTTACATAATTTCAGAATCCTTTGATTTCAGAGGCTTGAAATTCTTGTAATCAGTGTGTCAAATCAAAAGACAAAAGAAAATAAAATTTATAATCTTGAATTATCTTTCAAAAGATGAAAGAAAATTATATACAAGCAAAACGTTTCTCCAAATATTTAAAATTAGCTTTCAAATTTTGTTGTGGGTGTTCCTGGTTTAAGTAAATATATAAATAATTTTAATATATTATGTTTAGTCCAGAGACGAAGTTACTTAACAAATTACAAAATAACACAAATTAGCAAACTTAACAAATTATCTTGAAGCCTAACAATTCGATTAATACAAAGTAGGTATAGCAAATACTACCTGATAAAGCTCAATGTCTGTTGAGAAAGTAAATAAACGAAAATATATAGCTATTAATGTTTATTTTATGTATTTTTTTACTAACTAGGTAGGTATATCAACTTCCACTTAGCTATATGAAAATCATATATTTGGGTACCTACCGGGGCTCTCTCCATACAAACTATTACAAACGTAGGCGACTGTTTTCTCCCTGGATAATGACACTAGAGCAAATATTTTTGGTGCATAAAACTTATAACTGCCATGACCATGCCCCTATTTTTTTTATAAATCTAAGTTTCTATTATAATTAGAAAATGAAAAACAAAAAAAATAGGGCACATTCATGGCAGTTATAGGTTTTATGGCAGAAAAAAAATTGTGCTAGTGTTATTATCCAGGGATCAAACAGTCGACTACGTTTGTATGGAGAGAGCGCAGGTACCTTTTCACCTTAATTCTGTCCTGGAAATGGCAACCCAGCAAAATAATTTCCAAAAAGAGAAAGATTTCCCTTTATATTTATAAAGCTTTTATCACTTAAAGCCACCATCGCAATTACAAATGGTAGCAGCCAAGCCATTAGGCACAAAATACTTATATGTGCCAAAAGGCGTAGACGTAGAGTGTGTAATAAATTAATATATGGTGCGACTACGATGAAAACATCGGAAACGAATTCTACGAGTAGATTATTATTATATAAAACTCCAGCCTCTTCTCGTATGATAATTATGTTGGAAATCGTAGATAATAGTTAACAATTATTTTTTTTGCATTGAAATACTTAAATATTTTAGTTTTAAAAGATTTAGCGATTATTTGTCTGCTGATTTACAAGTCATGACTGTGACGTCACAGCCTAAATTTGCTGCAGTAAGTTTTACCGGCAATAAAAATGAAAACCTTCATACTTTCAAAGCTCTGGAAATAATTCAAATGAATGAACGAAATATATTAGCTGTTTTTAATTTGATCAAAGCTTTTAAAAAAAAAGATAATTGTAAAAGTCATATTATTAGATTAAACATTTTCAACTTTTAAAATACGTATTCTTAATTTTTACCCATCACATTTGTTACTAATTTTAATGCACCGACATATTATAAAACGGTAAATTGAATCCTCGACCCCTTCTAAGTTAAATTGTCAATCGCTCGTCCCCCTGTCTCCAAACCTCTCGCCACTTCCTACCTATCCTAAACCATTACACAATATCAGCTTCCATCCATTTCGCCAGCCATCAACTGCCGGCCGGCATATTATTATCCTCTTAACAGTATTGTGTTACACAATTTATAATACTCACCCTGAATAAAATTGCCATTCTAAATAACCTCTGAATAACAATAAAGGTATTAACTGTGAACCCACCGCTTTGCCCCACTGATGGATCCCAGTTAATTTTATTTGCACCGTAGACTCACTCCAGGTGATATTTATGACCTTATAACCGTAGTCCCACCGTTGTCATGTTTATAAACAGAAACAAAGGAGGTCGTAAAAAACAAAAAACAAAAAACGATTGAATTAGAGACAAAAGATGATCAAACAGAAACAAAAGACGATTGAATTAGAGACAAAAGATGATCAAACAGAAACAAAAGACGATTGAATTAGAAACAAAAGGTGATCAAACAGAAACAAAAGACGAATGAATTAGAAACAAAAGGTGATCAAACAGAAACAAAAGACGATTGAATTAGAAACAAAAGGTGATCAAAAAGTAACAAAAGACGATTGAATTAGAAACAAAAGGTGATCAAAGAGAAACAAAAGTGGATAGTAAAACGATCTATAAAACGGTCTTAGTACTTAATTAAGCCGATCCAATAAAAGGGGATAAGCCCAAATGTTTCATAATAAATGTATTATAAATTCTCTCACGTAATCGTAAATGTGATAAAATTCCAAGTCACTCAAGATTAATTATTATTTAGTATCGGAACCCTCAGAGAATAGTGGGGTAGGTAACTATTCAAAATGGGACTTCTATATCATTTAGTTAAATTATATCAATTTAAGCTCATACAGATTAGGGTGAACTTTTGACTTGTGTTAGCAAAGTCGTTAGAGTTTGTTTACATTTAATTTAAGTACATACTTACAAAAGAGGCTATAACAGATGTTAAGATATAGTATAGTTAATCTATACATAATATTATAAAGCTGAAGAGTTTGTATGTTTGTTTCAACGCGCTTATCTCAGGAACTACTGATTCGAATGAAAAAACTGTTTTTGTGTTGGATAGTTCATTTATCGAGGAAGGCTATTATTTTGATATTCCCACGGAATCGGAACTTATGCGGGTGAAACCGCGGGGCACGGGTAGTATACATATAATAAGCTACTTGTAGCTCGCGATTTCGTACGCGTGGTAGTTTTGTGTTATATACCAACCCCTTCCACGACCACTCAATCCATTGGTGAAAACAGCATGAAAATCAGTGCATCTGAGTTTATAGAAAACAGACAGACAGGCGCGGCGGAGGACTTCGTTTTGTAATATGTAGCGATGATAGTGGTATACAATATTAGCATGTAGTATGTCTTAAGGTTCGCGCAGGTAGCGCTTAGTAAACGATTCGAAATAAATAGCGCATGGCAGTAGGGAGCGATTGAAGACTCTCGTTTCTGAGGCCAACATCACCGACTGAAATCAGTAGCGGTAAGATGATTACACAACTCACAGCATATTACTGAGTCTCTACCCTTCTTGCACGCACACGATCTACTATAAGTTGCTGAGCCAACTGAATAAGTATGTGATAGATAGATAGATATATCTTGTATATATCTATTGGATAGATACGGATAGATAGATCTATCTATCACATACTTACTTACTTATTCCGCTGGCACTTATCTCGTGCGTGCATGGAGGGCAGAGACTCAGTAATATGACATGAAGTTGTGTAACTATCTTACCGCTACTAATTTCAGTTTATGCCGTAAGTGTAAACTTTATTTACCATCATATCAGAGATTCAACAACGAAACTATTCCAAGAATCAAACACCGCGATTCAAATAACATCATAATTTATGATTAGTCTAGTTTACCTTTTCTAATTAAAATAACTGTCATGTTGATGTGAATAAATGTTCGCTCAAAATAATACTTAAAATTGAACAGGTACCCAAATGTAAGCGAAGCCTGCGGTCCTGCGAGAGTCGGAAAAACCTTGTAACTTTGCATATAAATCACCCACAACAAACATGTGAAATTACTAAGCCGTATCACTCACTATTATGACACTTTCCTTTACTCGTAGATATAAAATTACTAAACTGAGTAGCTTCGTCTGTCTTAAGATGATTTAGTCCTAATTTATCCTACAGAATTTCTTCCCTCATTTTTTTATAATAAAAACGTACGCGTTTGACCACACACTATGGTAAATAACTATGAAGTCTAAGATGTAGCACGCTTTCCAAGACTAAACATAATATGAGCAGCGGCCTTTGACGGAAATGACTCATGACATGAGGTATGAAGATGGCTGTGGAACGAGAACTTTTCCCACCATCCTCCTGTTATGGCTGCACTGGCGCTATGCATGGGAACACGGACAAGTCGATGACGTCACATGCCATATTTGAAGGCTCACTCCATGGAGGGTCCCAGGAGATTGCTTCTTTAGCACCACCCAAGTGTTACGTATGGGACATCTAAGACTTAATCCCATAGTAAGCCACAAAAACCGTCCCTCTTCAAAATAATTCAAGTCCTCAGAAATGTACCAAATTCAGCCCAAATTTATAAGATATCACTACATAGTATAAAACAAAGTCGCTTTTTCTGTCCCTATTTCCCTTTGACGGATTTTGATGCGGTTTTTTTTAATAGATAGAGTGATTCAAGAGGAAGGTTTATATGTATAATACATGCATAATATAGCCATGCGAAGCCGGAGCGGGTCGCTAGTATCTCAATAAAGTTAATGCTAATTCAGCGTGATGTCAGCTAACACGAGTATCCCGCATCATTTCCTCCATTACCCAAAGTAGCTAGTCAGCTTTTACCTAAATGATAAATAGCTTGACTTTACTATGCTCATTAAATTTTAATAAACGTCACTTCCAACGTTACATAATTGATGATTTTAAACATACTTAAATACGTGGATCGTCTTATGAAATCAAGCAATTTATCAAAACATCGATTTCTCTAATAGATCCCATCAGGGCAGGGATTTTAATCTGATATTTAATTTCCTGTCAAATCCCGCCCGCTTCTAAAGGAAAGATGGTCTCCATTTTACATCTAAGACATTTCATTATATGAAATCTGTAGACGAGAAAAGATTACGAATTAAAATGGCTGTTTGTTTTTGTAATTACGCCTTTGATGAAGTAGGTAAATTAATTAAGAGTATTATTTAATTAGTTTAAGCTTTGTACAAATTGGCAAGAGTATTAACGCTACATTTACAATAAATATTATTACGACCCAGTTGGCACAATGGTCACCATGCCGGACTGCTAAACACAGGGTCGCGGGTTCGATTCCCGCCTCAGACAAGTATTTATGCTTAGATATTTTTCTGTGGTCTGGTTGTTTCTATGTATTATAAGTATATATTTACAAAGAAAAGTATATAAGTAGTATATCCGTTGTCTAGCACCCATAACACAAGTGTAGTTACCCACTTAGCTTGGGGCTAGATGGCGACGTGTGGAATGTCCTGCAATATTTATTTATTTATTAATACCTAATATTATCGCCAACAACTTTTAAATCCAAGCTGGGGCACTGAAGTCCCTGGGATATGTATTGATATATACTAATATATTTATCAAATGCAAAGGCCTTATCACAAGTTTTTAACACACTAAATAAACGTACCGTTTTGAATACTTCCCATTTAAAACTGGAAGCGGCCAACACGCAAGCCGAGATACTTAGGTAGTTTCATCTCTGATTGAATATTACTTTTGTGTAGATAATTGAAATAAACAGCGCGATAGAGACGTGTTTGTTTCAAGCTATACTTGCGGCTCGTGTATTGCCCGATTGTAGCCGTAAAGTTTTATTGTAAATACTAACTAGCTAAGTTCGATCGAGTTCATAAATAACTTGTGGTCGTGGTACAGCGCAGTTCCTTAACTGTTTTGCATCGCAAGATACAGTGGCTAAGTTGACCACCGCTAGTCGGAGAAGTGCCATTAAGAAGAATGCATTAATTAAACTTTGTTTTGTCAGTTAATTACACCTTGCTATGTTAGGAAAATAAACTGATTTATTTGAAAGTGTTTTTAATGAAGAAGTATTTGCACATTCTATGTTAAAACAAGAAGCTGAGTTCAACTTCGTAAAAACAGGTGCGGATTCCGAAGACGCTCCAACTACATCCATTCTCGAACTTTAATGATGTTGACTTAGAAGTTTTACACACGGAAGATCTTTCCTTACTTTAAGTGAAGCTGATTTTCCGGGTATAAACTACTAACTCACACGAGTATAAAACCGGATAACTTAATAAAAAGACTTGTTCCATATGCTTCGAGTTCGAGACACAGTACTGCTCAAACGGTGATAAAAAATACTGAAAAAATTACACTTTTCAAAGAAACCATAGAGTTTTTTTCGTTCGTCTTTTATTTATCTATGTTTCGATCGTCTTTTGTTTATATATATATCGTCTTTTGTTTTTGTTGGGACGACCTATTAGGTGTCACTGGAAGAATACAGTGGAAGCTGGCTTGCGAGAACTTCAAGGCATACTACATGCTAATATTGTATACCACTGTCATCGCTACATATTACAAAACGAAGTTTTCCGCCGCGTCTTTCTGTCTGTTTGCTAGCACTCAAAAACGACTGCATCGTTTTCATTAGATCGAATCCATAGAAGTTCGTTTCTTGATCGAATCACGAACAGTCGGAAACTCAAACATATCTCCATAATCTTTATATTAAGACTAACAAAGCCTAACACAAACAACATTTTTAGTTTTGTAATGATGTAAATAAAAAAGCATCTTATCATAGGTACCTATATTATTTGTTTAAACCCATATTTAAATATTCTAAAACATCATGTGTGCTAAATAAAGATATAAACATTAGGTAATAAACCCTATCCATCATGCGCGAAGATGCTATTGCCATTATCGTAATTGCTTCCCTCGGTTACCGAGCCCGGCTCAATATCGATAGGACCTGGATCTAAAAATAACATTAATACATACCTCTATACATATAGACTTTTACTTATTCTTTGAATATTAAGTACTTATGACGACCCAGTTGGCACATTGGTCACCATGCCGGACTGCCAAACACAGGGTTGCGGGTTCGATTCCCGCCTCAGGCAAGTATTTATGCTTAGATATTTGTCTTTGGTCTGGTTGTTTATATGTATTATAAGTATATATTTACAAAAGAAAAGTATATAAGTAGTATATCCGTTGTCTAGCACCCATAACACAAGTCTAGTTACTTAGCTTGGGGCTAGATGGCGATGTGTGGAATGTCCTGCAATATTTATTATTTATTTATTACTTATAATACATGTACAATCCACGGTCAATAGTCTGTGCCCACCGTAACGTTTACAATCCTGCGTGCAGCACTATTTGAACATTATAACAACGTAACCTGTGGATCGACCCCACGTCGGTTGGTGTAGCGGGTGGCGGCTTATACCACTCACACAAATAGATACATAGCTAACATGTTAAAATAATAATCACACTGTAAGTACTTTTTCATTACTCATACTCCGAAAGTAGGTCTAAAGATGCGTGAAGAGCGTGTAGAAAATAAAATTTCCAGCCCTAGGGAAAATCGCTTTCACTGACAGCTGTCATGTCAAATTATGGCTTCGCACGACTCGTGCAATGTGCATATAGCCAGTATCAGTATCATTATACATTAGGAACTTCTTAGCCTAACCTCCTTGCTTTATGTAACACCAAAGAACACTACATGTATACAACCTCTTTGATCCCAACCTTGTAAGAGGATCAGGTAGTATGAAGTCTCTCATTCACTCTCGTTGTTAGGAAGAATTTTATGTATTATTCGTAATGAAAAGCACAGTGTTTACCTCGGGTGAAAGACTCATTAAGTCCCTCGAACTATTAGCGCCCTCGCTACGCTCGGGCGCCAAACTCCGTCTCGGGACTTGTAATGAGTGACTTTCACACCTAGGATAACAATGTACTATTAATTCAAGTAATTAAGTTTGTGTGCAACGTCTATTAGAAGAAGGTCGTAACTCCAATACTTGTTGATAGTATTATTGTAGCAAACTGATCATTTACTTTTGACCCATACTGTACCATACTTATCTATCTATTACTACTATAAAAATATTGAAAAAACCTAAATTTTTCAAGGATCTCTTTTTGAGTAAAGACTATCTATCATGTGCTTCATTGAACCAATATTTTCCTGCTTTTTCTTCTAATTAATCTTCCCATCTCCCTGCCAGTCAAGTCATAGTCAATAATATACATCTGGGGGCACGGCAGTGCCCCCGCCAAGTCGAGCAAAAAAGCGACACGGCCGTACCATCCTTTTCTCGAAACACTTCAGGCCATTTTCGACTCCGTATAACTTCGTTGTGGATAAAACTAAAAGCCTGAATTTTCAGATACCAAGCAAGCATTGTATAGATATTATTGGTATTGCTTAACCTTGCAAAATGATTGACAACAAAATACATATTCTGTCAATCCTTTGACAAGGCTAAGCAGGAACACTTTGCGTTCAATAAAATATATACGTACTTATATGTACCCAATCATGAAGACACCTTACCACTTTTTGTCATGTTTGAACACGTCTCAACTGTTGACATTGCATTTTAGACGATAACAGGGGCTTCGGAAATCATGGAAAAATATAATGGTGAGAAATATTGTAATAAAGAACGCAGAGCACAGACTTTTCGATCGCCTCTTCGACCGTTCAAGATAATTAAAGAAGGTAATCAATCACTTGTTTTATTGAGCTAATTTATTCCCCAAAATAGGGTATCGACAAAAGACAAACAACGTGAACTGGTCATGAATACAGTAGTACATCTTCTATACATATAAAATGCTTTGTCCTGAATGAATGACTGACGGATCAACGCACAGCCTAAACCGCTGATCGTAGAGACCTGAAACTTGGAGGGTGTGCTCTTTGTATGACGTAGGCATCGGATAAGAAAGGATTTTCCGAAATTCTAGCCCTTAGGGGGTGAAAAAGGGGGCAAAGTTTGTATAGGACACCGTGATTCCTTAGTCCATTTTCGACATCTACCTACGCAGACGAAGTCGCGGGCAAAGGCTAGTAGTATATATATACTATATGTCAGTGCGCCCGCCGGTTGTGGTTGTGGCTCTTGTGTTGTACTGTAATATTTTATGTCTATTCACAATATAATTTGATGGAACGTGGATTCTTCCATCGCAGTGGCTTTGTGATACTAGCACCATTTCGTTGACTCCCAATTTATTTGTATCTACTACTATTTTAAGAATATAAGGTAAATATTACGTATAGTGCACGAAAAATATCCTGATAGGATTGTAATTGCTATTATTTTGAGATTTGCTAATAACAAGTGCCCTTGTACTGATAACCTTTTAGCTAGATCATTTTTAGTTAGAATTAAAGTAGAATACAAGTAGTTAACGTTGACACTTATAAATCTTATAATAGAACTAGCGACCCGCCCCGGCTTAGCACGGCTGTAATATGCATGTTTTATATCTAAAAACCTTCCTCTTTAATCACTCTATCTATATAAAAAAAACCGCATCAAAATCCGTTGCGTAGTGTTAAAGACCTAAGCATACAAAGGGAAATAGGGACATAGGGACGGCGAAAAGCATGCGAAAAGTGACTTTATTTTATACTCAATACTCATTTATTGGTAAATAATCATTACATGTCAAGGATAATATATTAATTAAATAAAAAGTAAACTCAATTACTTAGAGCAATAAATAACTTAAATAAAATAACTGAAACACAATGTCAAACAATATTCAAATCTACGCTTTGTACTTTAAAAATTCATCAAAGTCATAAAACGACCGTTCGACCAACCAACGTCTTAATTTAATTTTAAATTTATGTAGTGACTATGTAGTGAAGTGATAGTGATGAAGTGTCAAATGTTTGTCACTTTTGATTAAACCCAGCTTATTGTCAAAGAGTTCATTCCACCATCGGCCAACTGCATGGTCGGTCATGGATATTGTTATCGGCCGTCTACTTAATATGTAGTCTGCCTCCAGTGTAAAGGCACGTAGCCGGTAATTGCGAACCTCTCTTGGGAAACAAACAATCGAGGAAGAATAGCTCCTATCGAACGTTGCTTGATATGAACGAAGATCCTCCTCAGATTGAATCGAGCTGCGTCGGGCGCACTCTGTTTACTCTTGGGAAATTGCTGGTTAGCACTTTTTAGCTTCTTATTATGAACAGGTTTAAAATATTTAAATGGAGCATAGCGTTCATTGAGTTTATCTACACTTTATATAATTTTAATAAAGGAAGACAGGACAAACTTACTTATTGTACCTACTAAGAATCCACTTTAAAAAATCAAAGTCGCGGGTTTTAAAAACAGTAGAGCAAGATATTATGGGTTTAATTAAAAATTGTTTTTCATTATTCAATAGCTCTATTTTCCTGGGAAGTCGTTTTATAATGCAATTAAAAACCACAGTTAAAATCTGGTTATTGTATGTCTGTCTTTCCCTTCATTAAAACAATAAAAAACTACTGATCATAATGAAATCTAGTTGTCAACAAGAGCAAGAGATAGCTCATTTTTTGGGAGGTTGCGGTATACTTTACATCGGAAACCACTCAGTAGAGGCTTAATTATCGACTAACAACGGTAAAACCAGTAAGCGCAGAAATCTATGTAGTACCTACCTATTGAGAATTTACCTACTGAAGATTAATGGCTATATATCAAGTAATACTGGAGTCTTATCATTTATTTGTATTTCAGTGATTCGATAAATTATGGATATGGAACCAATATGGAACGAATATTTCAATTTATTACGCGTCCCAAATAACAAATTTGATTACTGAAGCGAGCAACACGATGACGATTTGAATCGGATAGCTTTATTAACGTATAAAAATACACATGTCGGCGAATAGTCAGACATCAGAAGTAAAAGCCGAGTTTGATCAAATATTATTAATAAGACAATTTTAGAATCAGAAGCCAAACCTACTAAATGAAGGAAGCGGGTAACGGGTAACAAATAACGGGTAGCCAGATAAAACGGTTCCCACATGAACCACAGACGTGGACGGTGAAGCGAACCACATTTCACCTTTTATTATTAACAAATAAATAATTTAGAAATCAATTAATAATTAATCAGAATAACACTTGAATAAAGGAAGTGACGAGAGCAGCGACAGTCAGTCACAACAGGCAACGATCCGTAAAGGTCCGTTCGCCAGGACGCAATCATGAGAAATGCGTGCCGGTCCAACGTTGCAGCTCGTTTTATAGCAATTCCGAAGTGGGGAGACTCGCCACGCCCTTGCCCCTCCTTTAGGCGTTAACGCTTGAAAAACGTACTAGTAACGCCATCTGTTGGTTGCCTGTCGTAACTGTCTACCGCAAACTCATATTGGTGCTGCCGCCGTCACACATACTTCGCTAGATAATTGTATTTATTTCAGTACCATATTGTATGGTGCTGAACCCCACTTCATTTTATTTTTCGGTTTTTTAGTATTGTTATAGTGGCAATAGAAATACATAATCTGTGAAAATTTTAACTCTCTAGTTATTACGGCTCATGATATACACCCTGGTGATAGACGGACGGACGAACAGTAAAGTCTTAGTCCCGTTTTTACCCTTTGGGTACGGAACCCTAAAAACTAAGCAAACAAACTACCCCTAATCGCTTCCAGTTAAAAGGAACCAAAATTGCAGCATTCGTCTCTTTGTATGCCAATTTTTAAGGACTATTGCTTATTCTTAAACAACAAATCTTTCATTTATAAACGTTGTAACTGACGATTTTTATCGATGCCTGAGAACCGCTTAAAAAGAGGGTTATGTTTTGGTCCCTATGTAATAGTATGTAGTAAAGTATCCGAATCTTATTAACAAAGAATGAGTATAAAATGTAGCGGTTAAGATAGTAGACAGTAGCGTTAGGTGTATTTTTAGGAACTAAGCAAGCATAGACAATAAAAAAGATGGCGAAAGAAGTGCTAGTGAACGGTGGTAAAATGATGAATATTTTTCAAGTTTTGAATGGGTCTGGTATTAGTTAAGAATGTATGTATGTCCATCTGTTCTCGCAAAACTTTTAAACCACTTTATTTGTTAACTACCTTATTGAATTTGTAATTAATTGTCTTCGAAATAAAGACAAGAAACTAGTACCTAACAAAGTACCTATTGTTACCTGGTACCTAATGGCTTTTGAATTCACCAGTACCATTGAAAATCTTGGCTCTATCCAATTGCTTTGACCCAATCAATTTCATGGCATGAAATTGACTTCATCAAAGCAATTGGTAAGTAGAATCGTAGGTAGTTCAACAATAGTGAAATAAACCTTTTTATTGGCAAAGACAGGAAAAGGTAAAGTTCTACTATCCAGTCTAGTTCTGCGGCCAATTGAATGACAATAATGTCAAAAGTCAGTTTAAAATAGTATAAATTGATAAAAAACCGCACATAGTCAATGCAAATGGGTCTGAAATAGATAACCGACGTTTTGTAATAAAAACATTTAAAAATACGATAATTTTTCCCCAGGGGAATGTTACCTTATCGATCGAAAACATCAATTTTTTATTGTAAAATTAACCAAATTAGGATACGAAGTTAAGATCCAGACAAATCTTAGTATTTTTTGGTGTTTCTAATGTTTTTTTTAGGTTTGAATAAATAATATAAAATAGTGTGTTATAAAGGTACATTTCCAACTAATATTAAATCATAACAACTAAGGGCGGCTTGTATTAATTTAGCTGAATTCTAGCTAATACATAATATAACGGGTAATATAAAATTAAGTAATATTTCAATAACCATAAGTTTAGCAAGTGAAGTGAACCATAAGGCTGATATTATTTAAACAGTGTGACACTTTGACAGTTGGTTAATCGTATAATTTTTTGTTGTGATAAAAAATAAATTTAAAAATTTAAAAACCGACTTCAAAAATGAAGTTAAACAATCATCAAAAATAAATTACAAAGAAAAAAACTAAAAAGTTTAAAAATATATAAGTACAAAATTAAAATTAAAAGTTAAAAATAAATTAGGTCCATAAAAAAAAAAAGGTAAACTAAAAAGTTATAAATAAAAAACTTAAAAACTATGAATTATCAAAAAACACTTCAAAGTCAAAAATAAATAGTTTAAATAGTAAAAAAAATTCTACATGGCACAGCTCCACAGCCAGGAGTCGGATTTCAACTAAACAAAGATCAGCAGGTAGGAGGACGACGCTTCTGTCACAAACGTCAAATCGGCCAAGCATCTATCAAAATCCCTGCATACGCGGCGTACTTGAAGAACACAACTTTTTTCAACATTTTGAACCATTATATCTCAGGAACGGTTACTCTGAGGAGGAAAAGTGTAGACAAATTTTATAGATATTTACATGATATACAATCGTGTCTAACATATTTTTATGATAAAACTTACCGTTTGGCTGAAACAGGCAAAAAAACCCATATTTTTGACCTTTGACCTCGTATAACTTTTTTAACCGATGTCGGATCGATGGGAACTTTTGACAGTTCATTTATAATGGTGTTACGAACATTCGTACAAATTTTCAGCGACCTGCGAATTATAGTAAGCTTAAAAGTTATTTTGACTGGGGTACTATAGTAATCGAAAACTGAACAATCTACCGTATTATGATTATGTGGAACGATCTCTTCATGTTTTTGAAGATCCTCATCATGTTTTAGCCTTTTAGTGCATATTTTTTTGGAACGCATCTAAAAGATGTTTCGACAGATACAAATTGAAACGCTTTTGAGGTGCAATTCTGTTAATCACTCCAAAGATCTTAGTCAGATCTTCACCAAATTTTTATGGGACTACCCTTGAGGTAGACACTTTCCAACAAAAAAAGATTCATCAAAATCGGTTGATAAACAAAGAAGATATGCGGGAACATCCATAAAATAAAAAATAAAAAAATACATACAACCGAATTGAGAACCTCCTCCTTTTTTTGAAGTCGGTTAAAAATGAACCTCAATATCTTAAAAAATATTATATAAGTACCTATTATTAAATACCTATTACTTAGTAGTGACTAAAACTCTAACAATAGGTGAGCCACACCACTATACGAGAAGAAGTAGTAGTAGAAGTAGTGACTAGCAACCGATCCAGTAGTGACAGGAGATTTATTGTAAATGGCCCAATAGGATAGAATTTCAATGGAGGATACAAAAAACTATAAAATAACGTTTTTCGATTTCTAAATGGGCAACTTGTACGAGAAGCTTTTTTTGTTTTATTTAACGGGCATCCTATGTGAGTTGTAAAATAGATGTGCAATTTTCCAAAAACCATTTCATACATTAATCGATTGTTAATGTTTTATCAGAGAAGTACATATGCGTGCCGGCCATTGTTTGCCTTTGATATTATTGAAGTGAGTGGGAAACATTATTTATTAACATCACACTGTGAACATGCGAGCTTAACTGCTCGTACTGTGTTCACACGTCGTTCATGATTGGTTACGTTAATAGCGGGTTTATTGTAAGTTGTTTCATTTTTATGGAGCGGTATCGGACTTATGGAAGATGCAACTTTTATTCAGAACTAGCGACCTGCTCCGGCTTCGCACGGGTATATTATGCATGTATTATACATATAAACCTTCCTCTTGAATCACTCTATCTAGTAAAAAAACCGCATCAAAATCTGTTGCGTAGTTTTAAAGATCTAAGCATACAAAGGGACATAGGGACATAGGGACATAGGGACGGCGAAAAGTGATTTTATTTTATACTATGTAGTGATAGTGATATCGTAGGTTCGGATCCTCGCCGTGCAACAATAGATTTGTTTTACGAAAAATGTATGTGCGCATATTAACATTGCTGTTATGGTAAGGAAAATATCGTGATGAAACCCGAGGTAGTAGGCGCTTAGTTGGATTTAGACGCATTAACGAGTTCTTTTCCTCTAGACGGTTGACTAAACTGAAGGGCAAAAAATGCCCTAAACTCAAACTCACCACAGTTTGAGTTTAGGGCATTTTTTGACAAAAAATGGGCTGGCGGCTTCTTCACTTAAAGGGTGAGCCTGGCTATCCAGAGAGGGAATGCCGCCAGTCTCTTGAGGACGATGCCGCGTGGAGACGCTCTGGACGGTATTTTTTATTTGTGATGTGTATGTATGTTTTTATTTTATTTATTTTATTTTAATTGTGTAGTTAAAATATGTTTTTATCGTAAATAAAGTAGATGAGTTCGAGGATGTAGCATGCTCGCCTAGAAGGTACTGATAAAATCACTAACCCGGATAATTTCTAACAAGTCATCGCGTTTTGTGTTGCAATAAAACTGTGGGTCACTGCAATCGAAGCAGTAAGTAATTTTCATAATTTATTTCTCGATACTTTCTAGCAGATCGATCTAGACATTCATTGTGGGCACTTAGCTAACCTTTGTAATTTAATATTTTCAAATTCCATAAGTACAATTTATAATTTTTAAAACCTAATTCGACATTTTTTTTTTTCAATATTATAACTCATCCTTCAAATCATCGAATTAGTTTAAGAACCACAAACAAGCTCCATAACAGTGGTGTCAGAAGTGGGATTCGCTATTCGCTCTAAACTTGAATACTCTAAGGTCCAACAAACTAGCCAGGGAAACTTTAAACTCAAGCCTCTAGCATAAAATGGCAAAGGTGTGAATGCTATTCTGTTGTTGACGACGCATTACACAACCAATATCGCCGACGCGACAGCTTAGTTGAATGCGGCTTAGTCTGATTGAAATGTCAACAGCTCAGCACACATTTTGATGCTTGGAATTAATCTTGACTTTCTGTTTGATCGTGTCTTATCTGTGTAAACTGGAGAAGTAAAAACCACGCAAAAGAACATACACAAAAATGCACATAAAACTAGAAGAGGTTTGTTTTGGGTGTGTGCATTCTTTATTATTGCAGGGTTGGTACGTAGAGTTTGACCGCACAAAAAAAGGGTTTCTTGAAGTGAGAAATAATCCTCTCCCTTTTGACTCAAATATTAATTTCTTGGTTTTAGTAAATGTTCATGAAAATAATTTAGAATATAACTTAAGTGTATATTTAAAAAATAAATAAATGTATTAGGTAGCATAAAATTAAAATTTATCCTATTTAAGATTATTTCTAAAACCAAGAAATAATTCTCTTACGTCTATATGGAAAGACTTATTTCTTGCTTTAAAGAAACCTTTTCTTCTATGCAATAATCAAAAAGTTTAGGTGTCAAGATAAACTATCGATATTCCCAAACGAATACCTACTACGTCACCCCCACAACGTCAAGCTCGTATCAGTCCAATCATTTTCAATCTCGGTCATGCCTTTGTCTTCACGCGTAAGAATTTTATATAGCCACATAAAAATGTAATAAATATAACTTCGCGCTACAGTATGTCAGTGAGTTGGCAGCAGTTAGCCAGTATTTTACGACACTGTTACGTACTAGTTCAATAAATCTCGGCAGTCTTCATTGATATATCATTTTATAGATATCATATAAGCAGACGCGTTATTTAAATGTACGTTCATAGACTTTTATGTGTGGGATAACTCAAACAAGTGTTAAATAAATAAATATTAAATAGAAAGGAATAGAATAGACAATTATTGCTGGAAAAGTCCTGCAAAGGCACACTACGTTGCAAGTGGGTGTTCGCCCATTGCGCCACAAACATCTTCAAAGCCTTGGTGTTTTTAAGCTGTGGTTTCTATACAGAAATTTCAATTTATATTGGCGCGGTTTTCTGTGTGCACCTCTATTGCAAGCGTCAAATACCAAATCAGGCCCAGCTGCAAAATGTCCCTTTCGCAAAATGTATAAAGGTAGCAAACTGCTCCAATGTCAGAACATTCCTTTCGCAGAATGTCCCTATTGAGCTTCATGCTTACGGACTTACGCGCACACAGATCAGCGATCTAAAATGAAATATCGGTACATACATAGATAGACAACTTTATTTGTACAACACAAGAAGAAACAAAACACGATAAACACAAAGTAAAGTAATAGCTAGAAAGTATAAGTTGCACAAATGGGCGGCCTTATCGCTGAAAGCAATTTCTTCCAGGCAACCAATGGATGGAATAGAACTGACCTACCTAATACCTAGCCCGTAACACAGGCCTATATTTTTTTTTCTACTATAACAAAATGAATCCTACCTTGCTATTTAACAGTTGGTAACCATCGGTATTAATAAATTCCTTATAATGAACCTTCAGCATAAAAATTAATACTGAATATGTACATTTTAATGAAGCAATTAAAATAAATTTTCAAATAATGAAGGGTTAATTGGTATGAAATATTATTATAATAATATTTTATTCATGAAAATTAAAAGATACGTACGTACTTAAATTTTATATAGGTATACTTAGAACCTAATTGGTACAAAATCTAAACAAACACCCTTGAGAATATATTAATTACTTTGCAAAAAAAAAACTTATAAACTGCTATGGTAACGACATCATCCCCATTTAGTATGCAGAGAGCAAGCAACGGCCAAAGAGGGCTTCTGAAATATTTTTTTCCATCGCAGTATACTTAGTATAACCTAATAAGGAAAAAAAATAGTTGAAATTCTGTTCGTAAAAAAGTTAGAGGAGTCAGAAAAACATTTACCCCCTTATTCCAAAACGAGCTTTAGGAATAGTCCGAGATGTGATGTTTGATGACCTTAGATTTAGACACAGATTTACTTCTGAACACTATCGCTATAGATTATAGAGGGAACTATAGCCTTAACACTATCCCTCTAGATTATATAGGGAACTATAGTCTAAACACAATACCTATTAGATTATATAGGGATACTGTTTAGATTATAGTTCATAAGTAAATCGGTGTCTAAATCTAAGGTTTAAATCCACATCTCGGACTATTCTTAAACCTCGTTTTGAAATAAGGGTGTTAAAGTCGGTTAAAAAAGGTTTTAACCGCAGGAGTAGATTCACAGGCTTACTTGAAATAGGCCGATAGCCAATACGTCATTTTAGAGTTCCGTACACAAAGGGTAAAATCGGGACCTTATTACTAACACTTCACTGTCCAATCTGTCTACCCGTCCGTCTGTCTGTCACCAGGCTGTATCTCATGAACCGTGATAGATAGACAGTTGAAATTTTCACAGATTATGTTCTGTTGCTGTTAGAACAACAAATACTAAAAACAGAAAAATAGTGAGTTAATAGTCATACAACCTGGTACGGAACCCTTCCGATTCCGACTCGTACTTGGCCGGTTTTAACGTGTAAATACCAAAATTTTGTAATTCTGAGTTTTGTGAACATGATGACAGGAAAAATTCATTACCATGAATTTCATGAAGAACGCATACTTACCTAACTTAGTTTTTAAGGTGCCAGCTACAACTCTTCCAACCCGTCCTCTTACCACTGCCTTTATACTCCCTTTACTCGCGTCTTTTGAAGATCTCCGATTAATTGGGGGTCTTCAAGTCACGAGTGTATACGTATTTTCTAAGTGAGCATGGTGACGACCTCTGTGGCGCGTCGGGCGAACACCCGACTGCGACGCAGAAGGTTGCGGGTTCGATTCCCGCCGGGAACAAGTATTTATGCTGACCATAAATTCTTGTTTCTGGTTCTGGGTGTTTCCTATATGTATAATATGTATATATTTACAAAAAAAAAGTATATAAGTAGTTTATCCGTTATCTGGCACCCATATAACAAGCATTAAGTTGCTTAGCTTGGGGCTGGATGGCGATGTGTAATATGTCCTGAAATATTTATTTATTTATTTATTTATTTATGGTTGTTCTTAGAGCGCATCGTCTCTTGTGGTGAGACAAAGATCAAAAGCTGACCTATATCGTCCCTCGCATGACTAACTATCCTATCTCATTTTTTTGGTGATTTGAGTTAGGACTACCAATATCTTCCAGCATTCGTTACCTACAATTTTCTCTAACTCACGTACCCGTATGAACATTAGTTCTCGACTTAGAGACACTTGTGCATCTAACGTATCTAAACAATAACTTGAAAAAAATGTGACTAAATGTCGTAACTCATATTTTAGGATTTTTGAAGTGAAAACTTCTTTAGCGGCGTTGAGCACTTTTTCTGTAATGGGTATAAAATCTTAAACTCGCGTCAGGACACGTGACCTGATCGAAAAAGCGTAAGACGGATGGAGAGTAGACAGCTATCCCCTCTCTACGGCGCGGCGAAAATGTATGCCTGGGCCTACTGTTTTTAATTTGGCTGTGAGTGTATTAAGACGTACATATGGTATTTTTTAACGGACCACTATTGACGGACGACAAATGTCGGACGACAAATGTCGGACGACTATTTGTCGGACGACTATTGACGGACGACAAATGTCGGACGACTATTGACGGACGACAAATGTCGGACGACTATTTGTCGGACGACAATTTGTTGGACGACAAATGTCGGACGACTATTTGTTGGACGACAAATGTCGGACGACTATTTGTCGTCCGACTATATTTTTTTTTTCATCTAAAACTCTTTTTGCGTATGTTCTCGCGACAGATGAGATTTTACACAGATATACAGTTTTCACTTCTGCCTGCACTCCCGGAGTGCGCTGTTTTATTTTAGTCAAAACCAATTATGTGACTTTGATAAAATATTTGAGATACGATTACAAACACTCCTATAAATGACACTTTTGGGCTATGAGGGTAGTACTGAAGCAGATTACATTGCAGTATATGAACTTATAGGATGTAAATGGTCAGGTTAATATTCGTTATATTATTGATATTAAGTAACTTAAGGTGGGCAACCGATAATTAAAGAAACAAGTGATGATCAAAGAGTAGGTACATAGATAGACTTACCTACACCTTACCGCAATTTTACGTGATAACGTCATAAGAAAACGATGAAAAAATTAAGATTTTATTAATATTTATTATTTATATTTTTTTCATTTTTGTTTTGCTTTATTTATGTCTTCTATTCACTAGTCACACCATAACACAAACCCAGATGAGCGATACTATTATTAAATACTCTGTTTCCTAAGTTACCATGACGCGTCTAGTCATGTCACATGAGTACCTACTCATGTGGTCATAATATTACCATGACGCATGACGTCACACATTATTACCGTGACACTTTTTTGTGAATGTTTCATCAATTTCTTAGACGTTATCACGTCAAAAAGTATTAATTATAATGTCTATCAAAACTATAATACTGCACTATTAATCCAGTCGGAATATAATAAATGAAAATTTCATCCCGTTAGTGCCTACAGCTTCAGCAACAGCACTACCACAATATAAATATATTCCTACAGTTAACGTTGATTACATTTGGTACAAATGGAACTATATCTGATTTTCGTTCAATTTTAACCGGCCACAACTTTAATGTGACGAAATTGGCGGTCGAGGTCGTTAATCTACGAAGCAGTTGGCACATTACCGCTCATCCAATTTATGGTGAAACTTTATTGTGCTGCCACTTTTCACTACAATATCACTGTTCGAACCTTATACACTTTTTTTACTTGAGGGTAGAAATATTACGCTTGGTCAATTGCATAGAATTGGTCGAGCACTCGCTTCATCGACGTCAGATGAGACATACGCTTACGTGTCTTGTCGCCGGGAGTCTCACCGGATATTTGTGAATATTATCGCGATATACGTCGTAGAATCCGTGTCATCTCAAGGAGTGTTGATTGTTTACTTCGGAGGGCAGCGCATCGTATGTGCTGTGTTTCCACCGGACTACTTACCCGGAAGCGTGTGACGCATTAGGACTTATAGTGTGCATACAGCTAGTGACAATTCATATCACCGTTCATCTTAAATAATACGTGCAGAGGATCCTGAAACTACCATCCACAGGAAAGGCGGTGCCGACTGAACTAGGTAAGTGGCCATCGTTTTGTTTCTTCCTCATAAAGTGTGTAAAGGTTCCTTCAGTGCGTACTTCAGTTACTCAAAATCTTATTCTGGCAGAAGCCAGTGGTCCTTCTTAATATCTTAAAAATTCCAACGACCTATCGATCTACAAAAAACCCCACATTGTTTTTTGATCCTTCGGAGCCGGATCACCTTACGATCCCTCAAAATCTTACTAAAATCTTAATATTTTATTACAAGCCGTGCTTGTAAACCCCTTATCTTATTAAAATACGTAATAGAAAGTTAATTTTATACATATATAATTTCATATTGCGTAGTTACTTTGTCCACGTCTACAAAATGGCGACTGACAAAGTACTATCTAAAAAAGATATAGATGCCATTCGAACAGTTAACAAATGTATAGCTCAAAAACAAATTGTTTTCAGTAAAATGCAGGAGGTATATAATTTGTCTAAAAAACTAGATTCTCAGCCAGATCTTGTGGATATGTTTATGATGCGTGCCTCAGAGATTACGTCGTTACGTGCAAAGTTCGAAAGTCTTTGTTCAGAAACTTATGCGGCTCAACTAGTTATGGAGCCCGAGTTACAGTATTCTATAAGTGAAATAAAAAGTTTTGAAGATTTATTTTTTCACGTTCAACTTATAGCGTCGAAATATCCGTCATCTACCGTCAATCTAAGTTCAGTTAAAAATTCTGACTCGACCGCCGCACGCGCTACGAGTGCGAGCGAGACAAACAATCGACCACATCTTAGGCCGATTGAATTGTTTACATTTGACGGAAACATCGAGAATTTCAATACTTTTTATGAGACATTTTGCTCTTTGGTACACGACCAATCTAGTATACCTAAAATAGACAAATTTCATTACTTATTATCTTGTACTAAAGGTTCCGCGCTAAATATTGTAAAAAGTGTGCCAATTACGGCAAGTAATTATGACGTAGTATGGCAAGCATTATTAGAAAAATATCATGACAACAGAACGCTTGTAGGCAACTACTTAGATAAAATGCTTGATTTTCCCGCTTTGAAATCCGAGTCGCCTACTAACTTAAATATGTTTATCGAAACATTTAATCATTCTTATAAGGCAATTTCAATGTTAAAACTTGAAAACTTATCGAGTTTTGTCTTTTGTCACATTGCATTACGGGCCCTCGATCCTAACACTCGAAAATCGTTTGAACAAAGCATTAATCAGAATAACATACCTACTTATGAAGAATTAATTACGCACATTCAAAATCAGATAAAAATATTAAATCATTCGCAGTCTTACACTAATAAACATTCGATTACATCTAATATACAAAATAAAACTAATTCTAACAATAATAAAAAATCGAATGAAACCTACCCACGTAAATCTTACTATTCCCATACATCTCAAACAAAACAAGATTCTTTTAAAGTTAAATGTGTGCATTGTGGCCGAGATCATTTGATATATCGTTGTAATCAATTCCGTGAATTGAGCCAAAAGCAGCGAGTCAGCCGTGCTGACCAATTGAAATTGTGTCATAATTGCCTCAAAGCTAATCACTCGACAGCTGACTGTAAAAGTGATTTTAAATGTTTTGTTTGTGACGAGCGACACCATGCCTTATTGCATGTCACCTCCAATGACATACCGAGCTCACCCACACCGATTGCTCGATCTGCTCGCCAAGACACTCATAATAACTCGTCTCATACAAATGATGTAGGTGATAAAGCGCAGGTAGTTTTATTAAGTACTGCAATTGTAAACATTACGGATTCGTTCGGAAATCAACAACAGTGCCGCGTATTGATAGATAGCGGGGCACAGTCGAACTTTATCACGTCAGCATGTTTACAACGGCTAGGGTTGTCACGAAGAAAATGTTCTTTTGAGATTTTTGGTTTGTCAGGAAATAATGTTAAAACATTAGGGATGACGTCATGCACTGTCAAACCGAGACATTGTGATAATCCTACCTTCGAAATTGATGCGATTGTTCTTTCCAAAATAACTTCTGATTTACCTACAACGGAAATACCTGAAAGCGTTTCTAAAAAATATAAAAACTTAGTACTAGCGGATCCTTACTTTTACAAAAAATCTCCTGTAGATATTATCTTAGCTGGGGATGTTTTCCCTCACGTTTTCGATGGCGATAAACTTAATTTTGGTCCCACATGGCCCACTGCACTCAATAGTGTCTTTGGGTACATTTTATGTGGTAAAATTGAAGTACCGTGTACTTCCATAAATCATTCTAATAATAATATTGCATCGTGTTGCAACCTGGTGTCGTACACCATTGATAATGATCCCCTCAGCACTCAACTTAGATCCTTTTGGGAAATAGAGGAGACACCGTGTGCCAACCCTATTAGCCCAAAGGACAAACTTGCTGAGGAGATATTTTCTAAACGTCACTATCGCACTTCTAGCGGTAGGTATGTTTCGCCTATCTTATTAGACCCGAACGGTGCAGCCCTGGGTGAATCTTATAATACAGCATTGCGTAGGTACTTATACTTAGAGCGACGCTTATCGCAATCACCTGATTTAAAAACTGCATACCATAATTTTATGCTTGAATACGAACAGTTAGGTCACATGCGTCCTTATACTGGTTCAGAACAAAGTAGGTATATAATACCACATCAAATTGTAGTACGTAATTCTTCAACTACCCCAGTACGTGTTGTTTTTGACGGGAGTTGTGCTACATCTAATGGTAAATCATTAAATGACATTCTTCTAACGGGACAAAAATTACATCCTGACATTTTAAAAATACTTTTAAATTTCAGACTTTATGATGTTTGTTTTACTGCCGACATTGCCAAAATGTATCGTCAGACGGTCATTGACCCTTCCGAATGTTGTTATCAACATATCTTATGGAGAAAGTCTGAAAATGAGCCCATTAAAGTTTATGAATTACTTACAAATACCTACGGTTTACGTAGCGCACCATTTATTGCTGTTCGTACCTTACATCAACTCGCGATGGACGAACGCGAGAAATACCCGCGCGCTGCACATGTTTTACTTAACGGATTCTGGGTCGATGACCTGTTATGGTCAATTCCAGACATAACAGAAGCCTGCACGTTGCAGGAGGAGCTCGTAGCTCTGCTAAAACTAGGTGGTTTCGACCTACGAAAGTGGGCAAGCAACTCACCCGAGTTGCTTCGTAATGTCGAACCCGGTCAAGCTATTGACATTGATTTTAATAATAATGATGAATCTTCATCCTCACTAAAGGTCTTAGGTTTACATTTTTTACCTACTAACGACTATTTTTATTTTAAATACAGTTTTAAAGATGACACACTCACAAAGCGATCTGTTTTAAAATTATTAGCTAGTATTTACGATCCGATTGGCTTTTTATCTCCCTGTACATTCCTAGCTAAATGTATTATGCAAGACTTATGGAAACTAAACCTAGGCTGGGATGAACAACTTCCTAGCGAGTTGCGTGATAGGTGGGTATCTTTTATTTCTTCCTTGTCTTGTTTGTCTTCACTTCATATAGATAGACATATACTTATTTCGCATTTTCGTGACGTTCACGTAATTGCATTTTGTGACGCGTCAACCCGTGGTTACGCATCGAGTGTCTACTTGCGTAGTGTGAGTTCGGACGGGCAGGTGAAGACGAGACTGCTCGCTAGTAAGACTAAAGTCGCGCCAATTAAACCATTATCTATTCCTAGGCTGGAACTTATGGCTGCTGTGTTGTTATCTAAGATTATTATTTTCATAAAACAAAACTTAGAAAATATAAATTTCAAATTAATTGCTTTAACTGATTCGAGTGTCGTACTCGCATGGTTACAAACATCACCTTATAAACTTAAAACGTACGTGTCGAGTCGCGTTGCACAAATAGTCGAGATAGTCCCACCAAACTGTTGGTATCACGTGAGGAGCGAAGATAACGCCGCCGACATCTGCTCGCGCGGCGTGATGCCCACTCAGCTTTTAGCTGAATCAGAACGCTGGTTCTGTGGCCCCGATTGGCTAAATGATGACGTTCATCAATGGCCAATTAGTACCTTTTATGTCAAAAATGACAAAGAAATCTTAGAATTAAAATCTAATATAGATACTTATGCTTATCATACTCAAAGTGTTGAGTTAAATGATTTTGAAATTATACTTTCGCAATTTTCATCATTTCGTAAATTGCAGCGAACTATCGCTTGGTGTTTACGTTTCATAATTAACTGTAAACAACCTAAAAACACTCGTTTAGTCGGCTCACTTACGACTAACGAGCTTAAAAAGTCGCATGACGTGATAATTAAATATTACCAACAAAAATACTTCATAAATGAAATAAATCTTATAAAAAATAATAAATTAGTTTTGTCACTTCGTAAATTAACACCCTTTGTGGATTCACAAGGATTCCTCAGGGTGGGGGGTAGACTTACACAGACAAATCTACCCTACGATACAAAACATCCGTTGTTATTACCTAAAAAATGTCATGTGACAAATATACTTATAGAATATTATCATAAATTATACCTACATGTAGGACCGCGTACCTTACAAGGAATTTTATGTAAAACTTATTGGATAGTTAATGCCCGTGGCATCATTAGATCCGTCTTATCTAAATGCGTTACATGTTTCAAATGCAACCCTGTTACGTCACAGCCTATTATGGGTACGTTACCTGCACCGCGATTATTACCTAACAAGGTGTTCGATCACGTCGGCTGTGATTTGGGCGGACCGTTTTACATAAAAGACAGTTTGTTGAGAAATGCAAAAATTAAGAAATGTTATATGTGCCTATTCATATGTTTTTCAACTAAAGCGGTTCACATAGAAATTCTTAGTAGTTTATCTTCGGATTGTTTTTTAGCTACCTTAGACAGGTTCGTAGCTCGACGCGGCTTATGTTCTGTTTTATATTCTGATTGCGGAACTAATTTTATTGCTGCTGCAAAACACTTAAAGGAAGTTTGTAAGTTTTTTAATGATAACAATACATCTATTGCTGACGGTTGTGCTAATAGAAACATTAATTGGCGATTTAACGCAGCTAGTGCAGCGAATATGGGCGGCCTATGGGAAGCGGGAATAAAGCAATCTAAGCGACTTTTGCTTCGAGCTGTAGGTGAAAAGGCGCTAACTTTTGAAGAACTTGCGACTGTGTTTTGTAAAATAGAGGCTATTCTTAATTCGCGTCCGCTATGTCCTCTTTCGAACAATCCGAATGATAATGAAGTCTTAACGGCAGGACATTTTTTAATTGGTCGAAGTCTGCTAGCTGTTCCTGAGTATGACCTCGGTGATGTGCCTGTAGGTAGGTTGTCACGTTGGCAATTCTTGCAAAAGGTTTCTCAGACGTTCTGGAAACTTTGGTCACAAGACTACCTGCACACCTTGCAGCAGAGAGCAAAATGGTTTACTTCTTCGTCCTCTAACTTGAAAGAAGGCGATCTAGTCATGATTAAAACTGAACTTAGTCGACCACTTCAATGGCCTTTGGCTCGAGTAGAGCGTCTCTACCCGGGTCCAGATAATGTTGTGCGTGTCGTATCTCTGAGGACGCGGAATGGCATACTTAAAAGACCTTTCAATAAAATCTGCCCTTTACCTTACTCTAATTAGACTAATCTTATATATCTACCTACATTATACTTAAGTAATCCTTAATTAGTTAACTATATCTTATAATATCTTATATTCCATTTTAGTTAGCTTAAAATTTATTAATTCTTATAAAACTCTACCTTCTCTTGTAAGACTCTACCCTTTCTAAAAGACTCTATGAGACTCTACCGTCTCTACCTTATGTAGAGCATCCTTAAATTTTACTGGAAATCATCATAATTGATTTCGGTGGGGGGTATGTTCGAACCTTATACACTTTTTTTACTTGAGGGTAGAAATATTACGCTTGGTCAATTGCATAGAATTGGTCGAGCACTCGCTTCATCGACGTCAGATGAGACATACGCTTACGTGTCTTGTCGCCGGGAGTCTCACCGGATATTTGTGAATATTATCGCGATATACGTCGTAGAATCCGTGTCATCTCAAGGAGTGTTGATTGTTTACTTCGGAGGGCAGCGCATCGTATGTGCTGTGTTTCCACCGGACTACTTACCCGGAAGCGTGTGACGCATTAGGACTTATAGTGTGCATACAGCTAGTGACAATTCATATCACCGTTCATCTTAAATAATACGTGCAGAGGATCCTGAAACTACCATCCACAGGAAAGGCGGTGCCGACTGAACTAGGTAAGTGGCCATCGTTTTGTTTCTTCCTCATAAAGTGTGTAAAGGTTCCTTCAGTGCGTACTTCAGTTACTCAAAATCTTATTCTGGCAGAAGCCAGTGGTCCTTCTTAATATCTTAAAAATTCCAACGACCTATCGATCTACAAAAAACCCCACAATCACTTAACACACAACAGGTTAAAAAAACACAGATCGTCCTCGTGTGAATAACCTCTTCACTATCACTATCACTACATAGTATAAAACAAAGTCGCTTTCTCTGTCCCTATGTCCCTATATCCCTATGTATGCTTAAATCTTTAAAACTACGCAACGGATTTTGATGCGGGTTTTTATAATAGATAGAGTGATTCAAGAGGAAGGTTTATGTGTATAATACATGCATAATATAGCCGTGCGTTGCTAGTACTAAATAAAACAAAGTTCGCCAGCAATGTGAACTAAATATTTTTACATTTATTAACATTAACCAACCGTTGGTTGATGTTAATTGTTTTTATTTAGTTTAAGGTTACGATTAGCTCCTAGTTCACTTCTAGTTTATAATTTTTTGGCTTCGCTTTGAACATTATATTATTTTGCATCAGGTTTTAGGTTTCTTCAATATTTCTTCCATCTTCTTCTTATTTACATAAAATGTCACTGAAATTATACAATTCAAAAAAGAAAACACAAGAAACTACACCTTTTTCCGATTGGCGCCAAAAAAACCGAAGTTTATCAATATTAATACTCCTGAATGACACTGACACTGTCACACTGTAAGCAATTATTGCGAAGTCAACATGACAATGCGCATATGACAAAAGCATTTATCACTTGCTGTAGGAAGTGTCAAACGTTGTTTTTGGGTGCAAAGGGTTATTCATCAACATCACAGTATAGATAAAAGTTAACTGACTTCATACTCGGGCTTAAGGTTTCTAACATTTTTGCACCTAAGCATTTTTCTATAATACATAAAGATATAAGATATTAATATATCTCTCTCTCTCTAAGTGTCTAAGTGTCTCTATAAGTGAGACAGTGGTCAGCATTTGACCACTGTCTCACACAATGGTAAGTGACGATGCGGTCCAAGATGTAGCACTCTTTCCTATAGAATAATCCTACACGCTAGTGAATCAAAGACCCCAAAATAAACAAGGGCCATTGAGGGACACGAGTGAAGGTATGGAACTTCGGAAGACAGAACGTAAGAAGTTACTTAACAAAAATAATGTATCTATGTAATACTAGCTGCGCTCCGCGGTTTCACCCGCGTAACTCCCGATCCCGTGGGAATATCGGGATAAAAAGTAGCCTATAACCTTCCTCGATAAATGGACTATCCAACACAAAAAAAAATTCAATTCGAACCAGCAGTTCCTGAGATTAGCGCGTTCAAACAAACAAACAAACTATTCAGCTTTATAATATTAAGTATAGATTAATGAATAAATTAATTGAATTGAAGCTGTAGTTGAATGTTTAAAAGAATATTATAAATGCAACTTTCTATAGGTATATAATAAAACAATAAACTTAAAGTAGGCTAAAAACTTATGAAAGCTTCTTAATGGAAACTGATGGATTGGAAAAAAAGATGAAAACATTTCCGACTTAGGAAATTGTAGACCGAACTCTATTTCCTGCTTTTAAATAAAAGCTTATCAACAAAATAAAGCTGAAAATATACAAGTCCATTTGTATTTATCCTTCACTAATAACATTTCCGCAAAATCCAATGGTTATTTTGTTTCATCGAAGCGGTAAAAGCGGTAATACACGGTCGTTGATCGTCGCAAATCGCTGCAATCATTGTGACCTAATAAAGACCCGTTCACATCGTTGTGAACGAATCTTAAGATCGAACGACATCATTGTCGTTCACTAAGATTTTTTATCGAAGTCATTATCCCAACCGACTCTAATCTTCGAGCCTTGATTGAAAATTCGGATTTTCTGAACCTTTCAAATATTTAAATCGATTTCGTGTGCTACGCCAGTTATAAACTCGCCTTGATCTAACAACTGCCACCTCTGGATTGAAAGTTTGTTTTGTTTTAAAAAAAAAACTAAATCAAAATCGGTTCATCCGTTTGGGAGCTACGATGCCACAGACAGACACACACACACACATACACACACACACACACACACAGACACGTCAAACTTATAACACCCCGTCGTTTTTGCGTCGGGGGTTAATAAAATAGGCTTGCATTTGACTTCATCTCACCTGATGGGAAGCGAAGATGATGTCGAAGATGTAGCATGCTCTCCTAGAAGGTACCTATTCACTCTAGACTTGAAGACTCCAAGGTTCTAGTTCTGGGGGAACAGCGACGCGGGTAGAGAGTTCCACTTCTTAGCAGTGCGTACGAGAAACGTGGATGCGAGACGCTTTGTGCGCGAAATTGGAACTTTCACCATGTGTGGATGGCGATCTCAAAAATCGCGGTGATATACAAATTGAAATGTTTGTCAAAAATAAGGCTTCTAATTCAAACGTACCCAACAACCTATTTTAATTACATTAATTTATTGGACGGTCTAATGAATAAAACGTTGAAATACGACTTCTGCAAATATTTCATTTCTAATCTTTGTAATTGCGAATAAATGACAGGCAATTAAGAACGCTTTCATAGTAAATATGTAAAAAGCAATTTAAAAAATGTTCTCGTATACTTTTTAATATTTCTATTTATTTTTTGCCACGAGTACAAGAAATAACGGGCGACTAAGAGATTTGTAGACATTAAACTGATTATCGCAGCTTGGGCTTGTAAACCATTAGCAACAACAGCTTTCCCAGGTACGACGTCTTATATTTAGGCACTGTATTCCATAGTGGCATCCTATCAATTGGGATAAGTAGAGAAGAAGATTTATCTACATAACCCCTTAAAGTAGTATTATGCAACTAATGGAATCAGATCTTCTAGTACTTAAGTGATTACTTACTCGTACCAACATTGGTACAACGTGTAAAGAATTTAAGTAAGGGATCGGAAATGTTAGCACTTTACCCATCTTTGCTTAGGTCTAAAAGGTCACGTATATAAAAATACGATTTCGTTGACTAGTCACGCACAGTGCGGTAAAAATGTGTCAATTAGACGACCGTGTGAACCCTCCTTTGGGGTGAAAGTAGACTTACGACACTCTTTATCGGTCGACATGAAAATTACCTTACTTCTCAACATAGTATAAAACAAAGTCGCTTTCCGCTGTCTATCCCTATGTATGCTTAGATCTTTAAAACTACGCAAAGGATTTTATGTGGTTTTTTTTTATATATAGAATGATTCAAGTTTTAGAATATTAAACAAAACTACCACGCGTACGAAGTCGCGGGCAACACGTAGTATAGTATAATTACAAGTTTTAGGTAAGGTAGGAAGGGCAAGATCTACAAAACAAATATAAATCGAATTGCTGGTCCTGAAAAGAAGATTGTATGCAGCGGAGATAATAATGCCGAAATTGATGTGTGAAGTAACGAAGATAGATAAAATAAGAAACAAATATATAAGAGCAAGCCTAAGGGTAGCGCTGGCGCTAGTTACTTTAGCGGATTCCATTTGAGTTGATATGGACATGTGATGCGGAGAGAGGAGACGCAAGTGACTAGAAGAGAGAGGATGAGAACGCCCTAAGAAATGATGAAAAGACTGTGTGAGACAGAGTATGATAAAAATGGAAAACGATATAAGGTTAGAAGCGAATAGAAGAAGAAGACGCCGATCGTAAATAAATCGCGTATGTAGATGAAGTTCACTTTTATGTAGCCGAGCTACCAACCGTTCGAAACGATTGTAGTCTGCGTTCGCTATTAGCATCCAATTTGAATTACGTGCCTTTGGTGATGAAACCGTTTCGGGGAACGGTTATAATGAGCATGTTACCCATACCTACCTACCACTATGTATGTATATTTATTATTTTACAGAAGCAACATTTGTAGTACTATACAGAGATAGAACTCAGATAAAACAGACAGAGTTTAGTGTCTAGATATAATCTCTATTGTTCTGAACAATAAATTGTTTTATTTTCGTAATCAAAAGTGAAATTTTATAGAAACGGGTCTCATAGTAGAGTCGCTATAGGAATTTCGCTGAAGCTCAATTAAGAAACAAATTATTTCACACAACATTAACAGACAAGAACCAACCATTAGAACGACAATTGGGACATCAATTTTTAAGTGAATTATTTAGAGAGATTGACACGTACATTACGCTGTGAAACTGGTATGTGTTGACTATGTCATTACATTTTATGTGGCAATCCTTTACTTTAAGGTGTACGCAAGTTATTTGCTGAAAACATTATAAAACTCGTCTCTTTTGCGTTAGTAGTAGAGTAATATCCCGCCTACCGCGAGACCTTCGTGATTTTATAAAAGCTGAAAATTACAATTATAAAAGCAGTTATGAACGATGTGCAATTATGAAGTTCAGACTATAGTGGCTTGGTGAGTTATCAGGCAACAAAACCAAGAATCGAACCTGTTCATTTTGCAAAAAAATATCGCCCACTTTTTTATACCCATTGATAATGTTGCTGATAGCGATTAATTCCTGGATACAAACATAGTATGGCAAATAAAATTAAATAGCTAATTTTTTAAATTCTACCTACACTTTCGTTGAAGATTGGAACTATTGAAAGCTATTTATTTTTTGCAAAATCAACAGGTTCAATTCTTGGCTTTGCTACCAAATAACTCTCCGAGCCACTATAGTATATGGTCTTAATAATTGCTTATCTTTCATAACTTGGTTGGAGGCATGCGCTGAGTAATTCTCAGCTTTTATAAAATCACGAAGGTCTGCCAGTAGGAAGGAGGGATCTTGGTCTATAGAGCTTAGTTTTCACGTTCGTAAGCTCTATATTGTCATGCAGGATCTCAATAACAATATCATAAAGAGATTGTGGAGGAAATAATGTGCTTATCATCTTAAAAGCATTTATTGAATGTCAATATCATAGCTCTCGGATGGTGATCGTGCCTTATCTTTATCATCTAAGGGTGAAACTGGACTAGATACTTTCAATCGGCCGACCTTTTACTTTGAATGTGATTGTGAAAAGTCATTTATCGCTCGACCGTTGCATGTAACTATTAACTTAAGCCTGCCAAATTTTTTAAACATTATGTGATGATAAATCTTCAGATCGTCTTTTAGAAAGATAAATAGATCGGTTTATTGTCCAGGCAAACAAATATAGGTATATTTGTTTGCCTTGACAATAACTGTAAACTCGCCTATTGTGTCATGTTAGATTTCAGATTAATTTTTTAATGTATACATTAGGCGACTTTACAGTTAAAAACATTTATAAGTTACTTTTAGGCAATTTTTTGTTTCTGTTTCGATCGTCTTTTATTTATGTTTCAATTGCCTTTTGTTTCTGTTTAGATCGCGTTTTGTTTTTGTTTCAATCTTCTTTTGTTTTTATTTCTATCGTATTTTGTTTGATCCCTTGTCTTTCTTTTTAAAGAAAATTGGGCCTCAGTCCTCGAACTAGGGATCTTGGTACAACTTTTGTTGGTGTTGGACCACCACCCCGTACTCAAATTATCTACACATGTTTGAAACTAAAGGCAGAAAGTTAGTGGTCTAATTAATTCACTAATAACTCCAATCTATAACACAAATATTTGTATTCGCCGCCAATTTCCTTTCTATAACAGATTGATTTTATTGTTCACGGCATAATATTTACTTATACGCTCCGGAAACGAAGATATTGTTTCATTTCATTTTATCATTTATGGAATTGTGAATTCCACATCGCGATAATAGCTGTTCGAAGATACTTCTTCATTCAAGTAAATTTTCACAGACAATCGCAAGATATTATCAGTTCTTAAACAATCACATAGGTACAAAGACTTTAAATTTATTGAAGAAGATTCTTGGGCATACCTGCTTCGAAATTATATTCGAACTTTATTTACTCTGCTTTGTTATTATCGTTTCTCCGTTATCGTTATTTTAATAATTCATATCTCATACATTTCTTAAAAGCTGTTACATTGTCCCCGCGAATTGTCTTTGAGACAATTCACTCAAAATGTATTCAAGATTCAGAACCTATATAACTTTGTGAACTCTATATATTGACAGGAGGAAAATTACACAAGAGCAATGAAGCACAAAATTACCTTAATTTTAACCTTAGGAGAGGCCATGAAGAAGAAATTGATTGAAGCCTGTGCGCAATAATCCACATTTGCATTTTAGGCGGCTAATTTATCACTCAAGGGAAACCGCCCTTTAACGTATTAAGGAGATTCTTGGTTCACCATCTGTTGCTACATGCTTACGAAAAAGATTGAACAAACAGACGTTAGGCGTTTCTTGAGAAAGGGTTAATATTATTTTAACAAAGCATAATGTGCTCGTAAATAATGGATATAAACTGTATCCGTAGCTTGTTTATCCTGGGTAAATAGTCACTTAGCTGTGCTATTATGGCCAAGTTTTTTCATCACGTTCCAAAATTCGAGCTTTTAGCGGGAAAATCGGTACGGAGAGAAGGTAAGTGTAGATAAGTACGTGGAAATTGTTTGCCGAGATTCCTGAATAAATATGTGATCCAATAGAACCTTTGATAGTCGAATTACTTTTCGATTGAGGCTCCGACAATGGTCGATAAATTTATGTGAGTAAGATAACAGGTTTCTTTATGTGAAAAAAGTCACCTTTTCACCTGCGGTTAATGATTATTTCGTGTCATCTGCTCATGAAAATAACGTTATAGTTGAAGAACATTCTAAGACTCGATAGACTATCAAGGCACAGTTCAGCCATCCTTCTTCAAAGTAGAAAACAATATAGACAAGTGCTGTTTAGAGACAGAAAGAATAAGGGGCTATCCTGTCCTGCAACAACTACGATAAGATCGCCTAAAACCTCATAATATCACTCAATAATGAACTAACCATGCGATTAAATAGTCATTAGCTTATCTTCTTTTGTCTTACAAAATTACAGGTTAAAACAAATAATGTTGTCATTATGAAATATGACTAGCGATTGCGTGATGTTATCAGAGTTTTGGGTCTTTCAGTTTACATAGAAATAAACGAGGTACCTATTTGATTGCATAAAAATAGGATACCTAAATTCCGAATGATACACGCAATATGTCAATAAACATAACGTAGTTAGTTACTAATACGAATTTATTCTGGGCCTAGGACACAGCCTTCAATTTGGATCATTATTTATATGTTGTATAGTACATAGACGTTAAGTTTGAATACATTTTTGGATAGATATTTGAAAGACATAATCTTCGGAATTATCTAACCGATCTGATACGTAAAAGGTTACATCACCGAGATACGAGATATACTACTTGTATTCCAAAGATCAGGACCTACGCGAGTGAAACAATTTTTATTTTATTAACTTACTAGCGACCCGCCCCGGCTTCGCACGGCTATATTATGCATGCATTAAACATATAAAACTTCCTCTTGAATCACTCTATCTATTAAAAAAAACCGCATCAAAATCCGTTGCGTAGTTTTAAAGATTTAAGCGGTCAAAGGGAAATAGGGACAGAGAAAGCGACTTTGTTTTATACTATGTAGTGATGTTGAACATTACTTACGGATAAATTTTCTGAACTGAAAGCCCCCAAAATCCAATGCATAGTTGTCATGTTAGCGTCTACGTTGTCGCTTCCTCCAGTGACTCGCGCAGCGTCCTCAGTATCATTGTGTGGCTGTCCCCGCGGTTGTCAAGGGCTAATTTCCTCTGCAAACCCACGCGGACAGAAGATCGATGGACACATTTAACCGGCTCTATTTGGTACATGTCTAGTAAAGTATGTTCAGGCAATAATCGCCTTTAGGGCGAACGCAGTAATGAAAATGTGCTGGGAAATGCTAATTGGATTAACTGACACAGTTTTTAACTGAATCTGGGAGGATTGCAGGAAGAAAAGTTTTGTAGTAAAGTCTCTTTGATCAAATGTCGCACAGTAGTAGGTATGTTGCATACATTAGCTACGCAAGTTTCATCGATTTATATAAATAAAATCTAATAAAACAGAGTAAATTTTCTTTATAAAATATATTTTATTGATCATCGGGTAAAGCAAATTGATACTACTTTTAAACGACCCTTTACACAAAGTCGATTCGATTGATCAACGAGAACCATTTGTTGTTGTTAACTGGTCCAATTAATTTTAATCGTCATACACAAAGGCAAATTGTTTGAGCGATCATTTGTCGTAGACATTTATACAATGAAAGAAACTAAATGAGGAATTCAATAAACCATAAACATTGACTCGGTGCTAGGGCAATTTTAAGGGAGCTGTCAGCACCTTGTCGAGGTCACCGGTAATTTCAAAGCTGAAGGGTTTGTGTCCCAGCGAGTAAGCTTTATTATTCAAAGAGGGAATAATACCAGCAGTTTGGGGACAATGCATTGGAAGGCGTCAACGATGACCTCCTTATGTTTTAGATAAAAAAAATTACCTACTTATTCAGGTAAGTGGGTTTTAGCTTTTTTTCTATTTTATATTTGTAATTAATGATTTTAAGTTTCAACTCTCTTTCTCTACCCTTGCAGTAGTATGGTAGTTACCAATTTAACTGGATCCCAATTTTATTTGGGCACTCATACAATGTTAGGGTTAAGTTGAATGGGTCCTACTAATGTATGTATAGATACCTACTCCCCTTAATTTTCAACCATTTTTTTGGAATATTTCCTGTTTGTGCTGTAACCTTGCTTTTTGCCATTGTTTATTTTTTAATTCACATGAGGATAAATATTGGACCTACTGTGGCTTTACCACTACGTATGGGTAGATTATTCTGATAAATTATTCACGTTACCCATCTTATATAAGGAAGCCAGATTTCAGTCAAACTAACGTTAAGGGTACTAAACTAATTTCCAAAACAACAAGAGTCTTATATCTAAGCCATGTTATTTAACTCCTCTTGCTGAATTAAACTTGCTTACTAACTTAGTTGGGATATCTTATTTGAAGAGTGTGTCTACTATACTATTTACACTTATGTATAAATTATAGTTCCAGCTCATAATATTTAAAATATTTTATTTTTGACCCCCGACGCAAAAAGGTGTTATAAGTTTAACGTGTCTGTGTGTGTGTCTGCTGTGGCATCGTAACTCCCGAATAGATGACCCGATTTTGATTTTGTTTCTTAAAATAATACGAAAATAAATTTCAAACTTCTGTCGTGTCAAAGATAAATGCCGACGCGACAGAAAAAGCAAGGGTAACCTTATCCGAGGTCCTATTTTCCTTTTCTGAACACTGCCGCGGATCCAGCCCTCAAAAAAGGTTGTTGTCACAGCCACAAGTGTATAGTTTCACTTGGGCAAATCTTTGTAGCAAATACTAGTAAATTAATAAACCTGTAAAATATTCGTTTTTTCGCTCACGTTTACAGTAAATGAGTGATCCTTGAATATTTTCCTTTATACCTACGCCCAAATAGGACAACAATATGATATCAATCAGCCTATCGACCTCAATAAACCGTGAAAGTGTGACGTCACAAATCTACTAACGTTGGATCCGCGCTTTTTCACAGGTATTGGAACACATCATAGTGTACCCCACATTGTTTGCTCAGTCTTTCCACAAATACACAAATTTAAAACTACTAAGTCAAAATTGAATATTCAAAAACATATTACACACAAAATAGATTATACATACCTAACTATATTTCATTAGGTAATTCCATTTTGTAACTACTCTACATACATATCTCCGTGTGGTTTCGGCTATATTAATTAAAGATCAAGCGCCCAATCATCGATTCGGGAGCGGTTTGTGGTATTGGCATTACCGTTGATGTATTTGTCAGTTAATCGAACATCTTTTATATTCGCTAATAGATTGCTCAAAGCTTGTACGTACCTGTCAATTTCACATGTAAAATCAGGTGATTTTGAACTCTGGTAGACTAGTATTTTTGCGGCCGACCCATTAGCTGACAGTTCACATTATAAATGTGCTATAGATGACGAGTTTTGATGAGCAAGTATTACATTAACCATAATCAAAGGAACGATTTATTGAACAGCTAGGTGCTTACTTTTTTTTTTTTTTTTTTTTTATTTATTACTTAAATATTAACAAAAACATATTATAGCTAAAAAAGTACTATTAAACCAAACAATGAGGTTTGTGTTAGTACTTGACACTCTTAAGTACACACCGATCGCAACGCTTCATACGCCTTTGTGTGCGTGAGCGCGCATCTTGCCATACCGGTTTGAATGCAACTGAGCGAAGACAGCACAACTCACATACAGGGTGATTCAAAGAACGTATAATACCTTATTTTTACTTTTAAATGAATAGGGTTTTTTAATTATTTTATTTTTATTATTTTATGATTATAAATTAATTGTTTAAAAGAAGGTTTAAGAAATAGGTTTTAAGTTTACTTTTATAGTTTTTTAAGTTTAAATCATGTTTTATAGTTTTAGGTATTTCATTAATTAATTTAGGAACTAAGAAACTAAAAGTACGCCTACCGTAGTAATTGTTTTTTCTTGGAACATTTAATTGTTCTTCAATTATTTTTCGCGTTGTAATTTTGTGTGTTATTGGTTTTTTTATTTGTGTGTTATAATATTGTTCCATGAGTAATAACATTTTTATTTTATCTTGAATGGGCAATATTTTTGTAAATTTGAATAATATATCTACATTTTGTTCAGCTTTTTTTTTAATTTTTGTAGGAACTATCGATTTTAGTAATCGAATTTGTAGAGAATAGATTTTATCAATATATGTTTTGAAAGTTCGTCCGTAGCTTGTTAAGCCGTAAGATATCAAAGAATCCGCCAACGCAAAATAAAGGATCAGCAGCATTTTATATGGTACTTTATACTTTATGATTTTAAATTTAGATAATATTGCTCTTAGTTGGTTGCTAAAATGATATATCCTTTAATTTATAGCTTGTTTGTTTGTGTCTATTTTTTACATTTTTATTTATACTCAAGTTTAGGTAGGTACTTAAGGTATTAAAAATAAATATTGTAGGACACATTACACAGCGCTATCTAGCCTCAAGCCAAGCCACTGGGCTTGTGTTAAGGTGGCAACGGATAGAATTCTTCTAAACTTTTATTTTGTAAATATATACTTAATATAAAGTACGTAAACGTACGGAAATACCCAGAACATGAAGTAATATCTGTACTTACCAACCTAAATATTTGTTTGAGTTGAGAATCGAACCCACAACCTTCTGCGAGGCAGGGGTTTCGCCCGCTGCACCATCAAGTACTACCATTTTTCTTACTTAAGAAGAGTTCTTTCTTGTTGCCACATTTAATAGGACACGAAAACGTGTAGAAAATTATATTAAAGTTTCTGATACCTACTCAAAACTTGGCGTGGCATTTATTTGATTTTACCTCCAAACCGGCAAAATACCTATTTCTAACACGCCTTGCGAATAACCCCAGTAATGTAATATCAAACAATTTTCCATTTCTGACAACAATCTTCCTATACTATAAAAGGTCCGTCCTTTTTATAAATACCTAACGTAAAATCGGGATACTATAATGGTAAATATAACCCTTGGGTCAGTTTATCGGTGTCATTAATACTTATGTTATTTGAAATAGCTTGTTTATATATGTTTTTTTAAATTAAAATATACCTATTACAGGCACCTTCAAACATTAAGGCAAACAAATTCCCCCTTATTCCAAAACGAAGTTTAAGGATAGTTCGAGATGTAGATTTTGACACTGATTTACTCGTGAACTATAGTCTAAACACTATCCCTATACCTAGATTATATAGGGAACTATAGTCTAAACACTATCCCTATAGATTATATAGGGAACTATAGTCTAAACACTATCCCTATAGATTATATAGGGAACTATAGTCTAAACACTATCCCTATAGATTATATAGGGAACTATAGTCTAAACACTATTCCTATAGATTATATAGGGAACTATAGTCTAAACACTATCCCTATCAATTATATAGGGATAGTGTTTAGACTATAGTTCACGAGTAAATCAGTGCCGAAATCTAAGGTTAAATCCACATCTCGGACTATCCTTAAACCTCGTTTTGGAATAAGGGGGATTGGGTTTGAGATGAAGTAGGACCTGAAAATCCCTATCCCTTTCCCACGCGCGCGCCGCGCGATGATCCTATCTCTTTCCCCCCGCGAAATGGCCGTTTTAATGATTTCATGTAATTAAAAGACTCACATCTATTTTAGTGAAAAACCACCTGTACTACCTTATGGGATTTGATGTAAAGTTTATGAAAATATAAATTTCGGACTTGTTTTTTCTTTACAATCGCCGTAAAATTTTAAAAGCTCAAAAATATGACGATTTTTTTAGGATTTTCACGTTTTTATTCTATCGAGGCAAATCACTCTAATCGTATTTCGAAGTGTATGACAATACAAAGCATTTCTTGACCTTGAGGAATATCATTCTATGGTTTTTAGTGGTTGTTACCCAAAAATACCGCTTCGGCTTAATGACTTTTGAGAATTCTTACTTGTATTCTTATTCATTTTAATTAATATTTTATCAATTTTAATTTAAATAACATCAACAATAATAAAATTATATTATTTTTCGTTTGGGCTAACACGCAATGTCAATTTAATTAATTGTGCATTCTGTCATACTTATTTCGACATGACAGTTACGTGGGTGCGTAATTTATTTTTGATTCCAATTAACATATTCATCTTAGCGCAAACAACACTAATTCCAAATGTTACGAGAGATGGCGCTATTTAAATGTGGAATTATATCTGACCAAGCGCTGGTCAGTGTTTCTTACAGAAAAGAGTTGCCAATTAGCCAAAGAAACAGTCTACGTCAAAGTCTCAAAAAATCACTTTATCTCGTTATTTTTGTATTTTGCATTTGGTAGTCTGAAATCAAATTCGAGTTTCTACTAGATATTTTTTTAATTCAGAGATTTCCCCTAAAAATTGTTAAAAATAATCTTTCTGTTTTTGTCACTCTTTGAGCAATACCAACTATCGATGAATATGGAAATTGTATTTTGGCAAATCCCTTTTGAAAATAGGCATTTAAGTACCATATAAGCGAGCATGTTACATCTTCGACCTCATCGTCGCCTCTCATCAACTGAGATGAGGTCAAATACCTACGAGCTTATTCAGCGTAAAATTTTTTTTTGGTACTATCAACTTTTCGCGAAAATCTTTTATCGTGTTGACTTAGGACCTTGATTTTTATTTTTATACATAAAGGGACTATTAGACATCAGCGCGCAGATAACCCCCCGCTTTCTAGTGGTTCACATATTTGCCACTGTCTCTCTCGTATAGGCTTCTTGAGCTATGAAAACAAATGCCGCCACTCACGACGCAGTTAAAACATCTTTCGAAGATGATGAAGGCCAATGATGAATAGGAACTATAGACCTCAGATAACCTGTCGGTTTTGACAGACGGACAGACAAACGAACAAGAGAGTGATCTTATATGGGTTCTTTTTTTACCTTTCGAGGTACGGAACTCTGAAAACTATCGACAGATGATTTAGACTTGAAGTCTGTTGTCTGTGGTCCTCCTAACTGAATAATTAAAACACCATATTATTAGTAAAAATCATTCCATTTATAATTGTGCGAATGCATTGAATACTAACATACCTATTAACGCATTTGAACAATTTATTAATCAAAATAAATAATATATCCAATTGTTGAATTATGTAGACAGGTTTGTGCAAATTGACTTTTAATTTTTCGTTGCTAATACTTATAAAATACTAGCTACGCCCCGCAGTTTCACCCGTGTAAGTCCCGAACCCATGGGAATATCGGGATAAAAGTAGCCCAGTAATCCAGGGGCCTTATTCTGCTATTTTGCATTAATGAATTTACCATTGTCATTATATTGAGACTCTATTGATATAATATCGAGTTTGTGACTTTATTTGGTATTCTGCGAAGTTTTAACAACATCGCAATAGAATCGCTATGGAGTCTCAATGGAATGGTAATAGATACGTCGCTAGTATTGCCTAGCAATATGGTATATGTTGCTAAGCGATATACCGTTTTGACAACTATCGAGGTTCCATTGAGCCACGATTCTAGAGCAGAATACCAAAGTGAGTCAGTGGTGCGTCAGTGGTGTTTCGAAAGAATAGTTAACGTTAGGAGAATACCAATTTGACATGTAATGTCATATTTTTGACATTAAATTTCGATTACGATTCTATCGACACTCTATTAAAACACAATTGTGTTAACAAACTAGGCCCCCAGGTGTCTAGCCACCTACATATATCGAGTTTTACTGCAATCGGTTCAGCAGTTTTTGCGTGAAGGATTACCAAACATACACACAAAATAACACAAAAACTTTCACATTTATAACACATTCACATTCACACACATTCACACACACATTTCACACATTTACACACACACACATACATTACACACATTTTCACATTTATTTTTTTATTTTTATTTTTTCATGTTCTTCTCGGCTGATTTCTGGCCCGCAGGCATTGTATACCGACGCTATAGGGAGGCGAGAACGAAGATTGAAAACCCTAAAACTAATTTATTATAATATTATCTGTATGTATGTTAGTCTGTAAGGTATATATTTTATATGGGTCTGTACTTATTTATAAGGCTGTTACCTGAAATAAATGATTTATTGAAGTGAAAACTTCTTTAGCGGCGTTGAGCACTTTTTCTGTAATGGGTATAAAATCTTAAACTCGCGTCAGGACACGTGACCTGATCGAAAAAGCGTAAGACGGATGGAGAGTAGACAGCTATCCCCTCTCTACGGCGCGGCGAAAATGTATGCCGGGGCCTACTGTTTTTAATTTGGCTGTGAGTGTATTAAGACGTACATATGGTATTTTTTAACGGACGACTATTGACGGACGACAAATGTCGGACGACAATTTGTTGGACGACAAATGTCGGACGACTATTTGTTGGACGACAAATGTCGGACGACTATTTGTCGTCCGACTATTTTTTTTTTTCATCTAAAACTCTTTTTGCGTATGTTCTCGCGACATATGAGATTTTACACAGATATACAGTTTTCACTTCTGCCTGCACTCCCGGAGTGCGCTGTTTTTTTTTATTTATAATAGTAGTAGGGATAGTAGGTAATTAAAGTAGTTGTTGCTGGGGTTGAATTTTCCAAATTGCTTTCTGTGAGTTGACATAACAGTCTGACAGGACTTGGTATTTTTATATCTATACTTATATACTTATTTTAAAGCTGAAGAGTTTGTTTGTTTGTTTGAACGCTTTAATCTCAGGAACTACTGGTTCGAATTGAAATTTTTTTTATGTGTTGGGGAGTTCATTTATCGAGGAAGGCTACTATTCATTTTAATATTCCCACGAGATCGGGACTTATGCGGGTGAAACCACAAGACGCAGCTAGTCTAGACTAATATTATAAATCTGAAGAGTTTGTTTGTTTGAACGCGCTTATCTCAGGAACTACTGGCTCGAATTGAAAAAATATTTTTGTGATGGATAGTCCATTTATCGAGGAAGGCTATAAGGCGACTTTTTATTTTGATTTGCCCACGGGATCGGGGCTTATGCGGGTGAAACCGCGGGGTGCAGCTTGTTTACAGATAAAAATACACTGTATTCCAAAACAATAGATAATTCGAAAAACTATGGTACACCGAAATAAAACGATAAGTATCGTTCTCCTTACATAATAATATCACTTACTCGTCGTTTAACACAGTTTTATCGAATAGTATCGGCAGTTTACAGATAGGAAGTTTTATTTTTACTACGAAAAGATTCGATAATTTACGATAAGAAGGCGATACTGAAATGTATCGAAAATTGTATTTTCGGTGTAGCACAAAAAATCAAAATCTTTCTGGTTTAAGAGGAAAGGGTACCGGGCGCTCTCTCCATACAAACGTAGTCGACTGTTTCCTCCCTGGATTAACAATAGAGCAAATATTTTTTTTGGATAAAATTTAAAACTGCCATGACCATGCCCCTATGTTTAGTTTTTTTGTTTTATTAATCTTAATAAAACAAAAAAAAACAGCGCACTCCGGGAGTGCAGGCAGAAGTGAAAACAATAAACTTGTTATTTCTCATAGAATATTTCTTGAAACGATCTGCTACTGCCATCTATTAGCACTCACTTAAACAAATATAGTTTATTTTTTATTCGCTAGATGGCAGTAAAAAATTTAAATCAGCGCCATCTACATTCGAATAGCGGTCTTTCTAGAAACTAAGTTTCTCAATTTGTGTAATAGATGGCAGTACAAGTTAAACAAAAAGACTAACACAAATAAAATCTCATCTGTCGCGTCAAAATCTGTCGCGTCAAAATCTGTCGCGAGAACGGCTGAAAATGCTCACCCATAAAAGTGCCCAACGCGCCATAAGAAGTTTTCACTTCAAAAACTAAACTTGGCAGTTAAGTATAGGTTTTATGCAACAAAAATATTTGCATTAGTGTCATTAACCAGGGAGGAAACAGTCGACTACGTTTGTATGGAGAGAGCGCCCGGTACCCTTTCACCTTAACAACATGCTATCAAAAACTCATCCAGATAAAAAACGAAAACAAATATATGTGACGTCATCCCCTTTTATTAGACTAGATATTACGTAGAACCAACATGTAGATATTAATATCTATCTACCGAAGGGTTTCAATGGAATTAAAGTTTCGATCAAACTATATTACCAAATTGAATTCGAGAAGGGCAGATAATTCGGAAGGTGGCCGTCGCTGTGTGTTAGAATATCATCAGAATGGAAAAGAGATTTAACATTAAAGTGGAAAAGAGGAAACATCTAAATCATATAACACTTGCAAAATTTGCATATTGTTCTTTAAATGATGGTAATAGTTCTTGATTCACATTTGAAAAACTTCAATTGGCGACGACAAAATGTATATTTTGTCATCGCAAATTAAAGGTTTTCAAGCGCAAATGCCGCTACCAAGTTGTAGCCCAAGTTTTGTCGCTACCAAGTTGTAGCCCAAATTTTGTCGCTACCAAGTTGTAACCCAATTTTTTTTTTTTTTTTTTTCACACATCGCCATCTAGCCCCAAGCTAAGTAGCTAGACTTGTGTTATGTGAGCTGGGTAGTGGGTAGCCCAAATTTTGGCATAAATATTTAAAACAATTTTGATTCTATTTGAGATGAGATTAAATGTAAATATTTTTACTTGACACTAGCCTAATGTAAAAATTGTGCATAGAAATTAATTAAAAAAACTTGCTTTACCTACTAGAATGTACAGAAAATTGTTCTCAGTCATTTGTAACCTTGAGTTTTGTAAGCATAATCACTAAAATTAATAAGAAGCCTATCAGTTTCTTTTGTGTCTTCTCATTAGTGGACGTGTTTCGAAGACCACATTCTAACTTAGTTCTTAAGATGATGTGTTTTAATGCAAATAATTCAGACTGAAAAATAATTTTTACTTTGACTTTGACATACTTAACTTTACCATGAATTTCAGATGTTTTTGCTTACCCACTGCTATTTATTTATCTTTGCAGAAGGGTGTCCGTACACTTAGCTCGCTTCGCTTCGGGTTCAGTGACGACCAATTTAAACTTATATACGTACCACTAATAGAATACTTGATTTAGTTTGCATACGCTTATGATGGACCTAACGAACTAACACACTTAGGACTGAATTGTGTTTCTAGCAGTTTATATGGAAATTTATTTTGTTGGGGTCACTGAAGACTAAGTATATCTATCAAGCTAGACTCTTAACTTTCTCGTCTACTCTAGGTAGAAGAGAATTAAACAGATAAGAGCTATCTATAAATAAAAAAAAGAGTTACCTCTTATCTATTTTTAGGGTTCTGTATCTCAAAAGTTTAATTAATAATAATTTAATTCTTTATTCAGGTAACCATGGACCCACAAACAGAAAATTAAGTAGTAATAAAAATAAAAGAATTAAAAAGTCAATCAATGTTATTAATAAAATTATGTAAATATTTAAATAGAAAAATTAATGTCAATAAAATCAAGCTACATTAAACAAATAAAATAAACAAATTCAAATCAAGTCCGCAAAATAAAACAATGTCAGTAACAAATAAAAATAATAATAAACAAAATTGTCAATATTTTCTCCCCGGCATTGGAACCACGGCATGTCTACCACAGCAATGTCTTATGTACATACAAAGTAAAAAGGGAACCCTTATAAGATCACACTCTTGTCCGTCTGTCCATGTGTCACAATCGATTTTTTTCTTACCTATACAGGGTGATTGGTAATCATGTTATAAGAAGGCAGTTGAGGGCTACTTCTGACCTTAATATTTTACTTTTATTAGATTTTTTGGAAATCCTAATTTTTTTTTATATTTCTTGGCTGATTTTCAGGTAAACATAACCTGAAAATCAGCTATTACTTGCACGGAGAAGTCATTAACCTTAATGTTATCAATGTCAAGTTTAGTGCCAAGTAAGAATATTTGCATTTTTTAAGTTTTATCAATTGCTCTAAATTTGACTGACATTCACTTTAAAATAATCTGCTGATTTTCAAAATAACACAACCTCAAACAATTCCAAAATATGTTCGTTTTTCCAAAAGTCGTAAAACAAAAATTTATTGTTAAGGTGCACATAAGTAATCCTCAACCATTTTCTAATATAACCCAATAACCCTGTAGATAGATAAATTATTTATTGCTTACACCATTAATTATTACAAAGTCTAGAAAATTGAAAATCTACTGCAAATTCTTAGACTTACTAAGAATTTTCTTAACTCTTATCTGTTTTTTCTCTTGTCTATCTGAGCTTTAATCCGGATAGTCTTTTTGTTATTTTTTTTTAAGTTATTTTCTTTTACTCTTTTAGCGTACTTTAATAAAAGGAGTACTCAATTCAATGGCATATAATATTTATTTTTTATTTTCTTATTTACTTTTCTTTTTGAGTCTCCTCGCGACCATGACTATTGTAACATAGTCGAAACGTCGAGGTAAGAGAAATAAAAAACAAAAAATACGCGATTAAGACCCGGGAAAATAATTACTATGAATACAAATCGTGTGAGTTTAAAAAGTTTAATATTTACTAGATTATTTTAGAGGAGGCCATTGTCGAAAGACAAGCTGTTGACCAACCGAATGCCGATATTATCTTAATATATATAAATCTCGTGTCACAATGTTTGTCCTCAATGGACTCCTAAACCACTTAACCGATTATAATAAAATTCGCACACCATGTGCAGTTCGATCCAACTTGAGAGATAGGATAGCTTACATCCCGATATTCCCACGGGATCGAGAGTTACGCGGGTGAAACCGCGGAGCGCAGCTAGTTATAATATAAAATTAAGCAATAGATTAATATACAAATAAGACATTTATCTACATAGGGTTAGGTATAACAAAATTATTAAGTGAAATTGTTACTGTAACAGCAATAAAAGCTTATTTTATTTATTTTTTAGATAGTTTTAGCTATAAAATTGATTTTATTACTAGAATAAGAAAATCGATTAAAAAATAATAACATTAGATTTATTAAACATCAAACTGGAGATAGTTAAATTAAATTAAATTACTTAAAAGCAGGTAATTAGAAAAATATTTGCTTTATTGTCAATCTGAAAAACGATTTATTTGTTTCTCTTCTTGTTATTTTGTCATTATTATTATTAAGGTTCTATAAAACTTTTTGTAGCCTTTATTGCCTGAAGGTAATATCAATATTAAAAATATGGCTTATTTAAATATACTAGATTTAAATAATTAGCATTAATCCGTTTCACTCTTTAAAATTATTAAAAACTAGACTTAAATGTACCCATATTTTTTGTATAATTGAAAAAAATAATATGAGATAACCTAATGTGACACAAAGGGCGACCATATCGTCTTAAAGCGATCTTTTCCAGGCAATCATAACTAAAACCTGCCCCTAATACCGTTCAACCAATAATAATATTATAGATTTTATTAACACTGTGGAAGAGGTTATTCCAAAAACATCTTTGAAAATAATTCCTAGTGTTCATTTTCCTAATTTTCTTTTTATAAGTAAGAAAAAACTTTTAAATACCTACGTTTGTTTCGTCTTTCAATAATAATTATGTCACTTTAACTTATGTTAAAGTCACCTGATCAACTCACCTGATTTTTATTTTGATGCCATTGTCACAACATACATCGTAAACTCGTACCTTAGTTGAAATTGCTAAAGTTTAAATTTCGAACGTCACATTTAATTAATATTAAACATTAAAGTCCACATTAAAGTTACATTAAAACTTGAACGTAATTACACTGAAAAGCGCACAGTTTGAAGTAATGTAAGCGCACTAAAGTTAGCAGTTTGAATGTGAATTGAATTCGTAGCGGTTCGTAGCTCTCGTAGCTGTTGTCGTAGCGAGCGTGCTCCGTAGCGCGCGATATACAACTGGCGGCTACGAGCGTCGTAGAGTACCTATGATGGAAGGATTTGTGATACGTAACTTTGTGTAGAAACCCTTTTTTTGATTAAATATCAACGTTGATGGCTATATTTAAATATCGATTGTATTGTTTGAATTTAAATTAAGAACGGACAGTATTTACCAGTTTTCGTGTTTTGTTTTTATTTAGCAATTTAAATTGGATGGATAAGTGACATGTTTTATTTCATAATATGTAGGGTTGGAGTCAGAATTGCAGACCCACCGTAGAGTTCTAAAATTACTTTAGTTGGAAAGTTTTTATTCTAATAATATTTATTTAATAAATTGATGAGTTTAAAAACTTTAAACTTGAACTCGAGCAAGATCTTAGACTCTTGCTTGAGTATAAAACGTTCTAATTATAGCAGTTTTGGAGCTCTACGGTGGTTCAGCAATTATGACTCCAACCGTACCTTCTTATTACAAGCGAAGTGAACCGCAACTCAAGTAATCTCAATAATAACTAAAATGATAAAATCTCGTTCTAAATCTAAATCTAAATCTTAATTTATCTAACGTGTTTCTAGAGCCTACTAGAACCACTGACACTACTGCGACATGTATTGATAATATTTATGTTACTGATAATATAACCACGATTAGCAAATCTATTATTGAGAAATTGGAATCGGACCATAGTGGTCAGTTTGTCAAATTTGCAATTGTTATAAAACCAATATCAAAAAGGAAAATTACGTATGTACCAGTGACTGCTGCTCGTCTGGAGGGACTTAAATTGGGTTTGGCCAACGTTTTACCATTTTTGCCTTGTGATACAAATCCAAATGTATTGTACAATAACTTCTTTTCGATTCTTAATGCCCAATTTCAGTCTATCTTTACGCCCAGAACCATAGTGGTCTCCGACAAACGCGAATTTAGTGACTGGGCAACGGTTGGTATTCATCGAAGCAGACAAAGACTGTATGAGTTATACGCGGAAAGACAGATTAATACATCAGAGGAGTTTGGAGCTTTCGTTAAAAACTATTCAAAGATATTTAAAAAGGTATGTATATTGGCTAAATCTCTCTCCATTAAATCTGTGATAAACACTAGTGTTGATAAAATTAAAGCTACGTGGAAAGTAATTAATGCTGAAACAGGGAGAGTCGCAGCCAAAGACACCGAGTTTAAATTAAGTATTAATGGAACTATAACTAATAATAATCAAGACATCGCAAATGAGTTTGAAAACTTTTTCAGTAATGTGGCTATTACTTTGACGAAGGCTTTAAAATCTTCTACCCCCCTTGCGGAAAGTTTAATAAAAACCAATGTACCAAATTGTAATAAAATATTTCAATTCCAATATGTTACAAATCATGACATTATTGTAGTGCTTAAGCAAATAAATCTTAAGAAAACTAAAGATCTATGGGGGATCTCCGTTCCGATTGTTAAATCAATTATTGAACTCATTATACCGGAACTTGTCATTGTATTTAATAGATGTATAGATTGTGGTGTGTTTCCTGATTTAATGAAATTGAGTAAAGTAGTTCCACTGTTTAAATCTGGTAGTACCTCAGACCCCTCCAATTTTAGACCAATATCAGTGCTACCCACGTTAAGTAAAATTTTTGAAAAACTTATTTTAAATCAACTACTTAAACATTTTCATGATAATAATATTTTACATAGTAAACAGTTCGGTTTTAGTAAGGGGCGCTCGACCACTGATGCGGGGATAGCGTTAATTAAAAATATATTTGATGCTTGGGAGGAGTCGCATGATGCGTATGGCATATTCTGTGACTTATCCAAGGCATTTGATTGCGTTCAACATAAAACATTGATCATGAAACTACGCCACTACGGTATTAGGAACGGCGCCCTGGATCTTATCTCTTCTTATCTGAGTGGTAGGGTCCAGTGTGTCGATGTTAACGGAAAACGATCTCCCGGATCTGCGATAGTAATGGGGGTTCCTCAAGGATCCATATTAGGACCTTTCTTGTTCTTAGTTTATATAAATGACTTACCTTACCTTGTAAGGGACAACCATGGGATAGTGTTGTTTGCAGATGACACCTCCTTGGTGTTCAAGGTTAAAAGGCGTCAGTCCAACGTTGACGATGTGAACAATGCTCTCTCTAGAATAGTTGATTGGTTCAACTCCAATAATTTATTACTGAATGGATCCAAAACTAAATTAATTCGATTCACACTTCCAAATGTAAAACAAGTAAAAACTGTTGTAAAGATTAATGATGAGGAAGTTGAATTAGTCAGTAAGGCTGTCTTTCTAGGTATAACTTTAGATGCTAAGCTTCAGTGGGGCCCGCATGTGGAAGCATTGTCCAATAGACTTAGTTCTGCCGCTTACGCCGTTAAGAAAATTCGCGAATACACGGACATTGAGACTGCTCGTCTAGTCTATTTCAGCTACTTCCACAGTGTCATGTCGTATGGCATCCTGCTGTGGGGGTGTGCTGCAGATATTGATGCTATTTTTATATTACAAAAAAGAGCTGTCCGAGCTATCTATAAGATGGGCCCCAGGGAATCACTTAGAGAAAAATTTAAAGAGATCAAAATATTAACGCTCTATTCACAATATATTTACGAAAACTTGCTCTACGTTCACAAAAATCCTGATATTTTTCGCAAAAATAGCGATATTCATAATTTCAACTTAAGAAACAGGGATGAGCTGACCTTGCCCGGTAGTAGGCTCCGGAAAATAAGCAGGTCGTTTAATAGTACATGTGTGCTCTATTACAATAAATTACCTAAAGATGTATATGACATGTCCATTAACAAATTCAAAACTTTTATAAAGCATAAATTGTGCGGTAAGGCATACTATGATACCTCTTCGTACCTTAATGATAAGAATCCATGGATGTGACTTTAATTGCTCCATTTCAAATAATACCTTCAAATATTTGTAATATTGACCTTTGTGAGCGTGATCACATAAAAAAAAAAAACCCCATGAGTTTCTTGTGTCTTCTTCTCATTGGTGGGCGCGTTCCGAAGGCACACATCCTAACTTAGTTTTTAAGACTATTTCAAGTGATCATGTGTATGTAAATACATAAGCATTGAAAGAAATAAAGAAATTTGAAATTTGAAATTTGAAATTCGTTGAGATTTTGTTAAAGATTTCCACTTGCTTTACCGAAGCAAGAAAATGAATAAACTAAAAAAGAAAAATTAAAATTTTGACACTGACTGTATGGACAAATCCTCCGAAGCTAATACTTGAAAAAAGGGCTCGCCGTAATTTGTCGATCTATGTTGACTTTAGTTGACAATTCTGTAGCATTTTAAAAACTATGTCACCTCATGCTGCACATGAATCTCGAGTTCACAAATCAAACTGGGCATGTGCAATTAATTACTATAACGTAACTTTCGGCTTAAACTCTTATTTAGACAACCCAAATTAATAACACTAATCTAAAAACAAGAGCTAAAGGATTTCTTTTAGAATTTATATTTAGTAATTATTTTTACTTAACTGGCTTTCATGATAGATGAAAAAAGAGAATTTATAATCCAAAAAACCAGAATAAATTTAAAATGCCCTGTCCCTTCGTCGCAGTGGATTAAAAAATTAAGCTTTTTGATTAAAGATGGAGGCAGACAGAGAGCAAAGCGAAAGTTTGTGAGCTAAAAACTGATATAAATATTGCAATAAAACTCGAAATTTTGATAGATGGAACCCTGGAAGAAGTCATATTTACAAAGATTATAAATAAATATAAAATAGTGTTTTCTTTGAAATAGTGTTCAGTGATTAAAGAAATCATTAAATATTTACTTTTAAATAATTCTGTAAGCATGATTTGTCAAATAATAGTAATTTTTGTTACTTTTTTGGCTTTTAGTTTATAAATGCTGTATTTAAAAGGAAAGGGTACCGGGGGCTCTCTCCATACAAACTATTAAATAAATAAATAAATAAATAAATAAATAAATAAATAAATAAATAAATAAATAAATAAATAAATAAATAAATAAATAAATAAATAAATAAATAAATAAATAAATAAATAAATAAATAAATAAATAAATATTTCAGGACATATTACACATCGCCATCCAGCCCCAAGCTAAGCAACTTAATGCTTGTGTTATGGGTGCCAGATAACGGATAAACTACTTATATTTTTTTTTTTTTTGTAAATATATACATATTATACATATAGGAAACACCCAGAACCAGAAACAAGAATTTATGGTCAGCATAAATACTAGTTCCCGGCGGGAATCGAACCCGCAACCTTCTGCGTCGCAGTCGGGTGTTCGCCCGACGCGCCACAGAGGTCGTCAAAACAAACGTTAGTCGACTGTAATGACACTAGAGCAAATATTTTCGGTGCATAAAACTTATAACTGCCATGACCATGCCCCTATTTTTTTTAATCTTAATTTGTATGATAATTTAAAAAAAAGGGGCATAGTCATGGCAGTCATAGGTTTAATGGCACAAAAATATTTGTGCTAGTGTCATTATCCAGGGACGAAACAGTCGACTACGTTTGTATGGAGAGAGCGCTGGTACCCTTTCACCTTAACATACAATAAAGACGATGTTATCCAAGTGATAGGTCGGCCGTACGCTAATGGTTTTTTCTTAGGGAAAATTTATGTGTGCTATTATCATTGCTCTTACAAGAAAAACATCGTGATGGAACTCGCGGCTTAGTTGGCTCTAGGCGTAATGACGACTTCTTTCCTCTGGACACGGTCGAGGACGTTGAGAGGGTGGTATCAGCCATAGGACGTCCACTGCTGAACATAGGCCTCCCCCAAAGACTTCCAGAGTGATCGGTGAACTTAATTTAGTCTTCTGGCCATCTAGTCTGATGCTGTCCCGTGCTGCGTGTTCCGGTACGTAGTCAGTTCTCAATAAAATAGCCTTATTCAATGACCTTATGTGGTGGTGTGCTGTGGTGTAGTAGTTTTTACGTAACTAAATTTTTTTTGAGCAATTATTTAATGTTTTGAAGCTTATTTTAAGTTATGTTTTTGACTACATACCGATTTAATTTTTAGTGGTTATTTTTTAGTTTATGTGTAATTTGTTACCTCGTGTATGTTATATTTATGACTTTATTATATACAATTTTAACTTAAGGATTATGGTGTTAGTACTTATTTAAATCTTATATATTAGGAGGGATCATAAACAATCAATTTGTTAGTCAGGTTGTCCTTGGACATAAGCCTCCCCAGTCTCTTCCACTTCTCCCTGTCTCGAGCTAATCTTGTCATCATTTTGGTAAGTCATACTCCCATGTTTTGATTTGACGTTCTTTTTGTCTTTTCTCGCTTCTAGGATGCCATTATGTATTTTGTTCATTATTCTCTATTTGTTCTCATGGTGTGACCAATCCAGTTCCATTTAAGTTTGAAAGAAAAAAAGAAAGCATTTATTGAGTACAAACACACGACAAACACAGGAATGAAGAAATGAACATGACAATGAATATTAATTACAAAACAAAAAAGTGGTAACGTAAAAACAATTATTATTCTACTCTATCTAAAACATCCCAGGCACTACCAGCGTACTGTATAGCATGGGTTAATAACTGAAGCATCTAAATTAGATGTAAAACGCGTATTTATTATTTATTTATAAACTCGTTTTTATTTGTACATTTTTTCTTCATAAAACATATAAATCTTCATTCGAATCAAATCAAGTTTATATCGTCCTTGACTTTGGGCGAAATTAGGTAGCGTGCACGCGAATTTACCTCGTATTTACCCTGTACTGGTGCTGGGATATATTTAGTTTATATTTTATTTTGTGTGTAGTCTAAGAACCCTTTAAGAATGACCTTCATCAAGCTGTTTAATGGATGAATAGTATTTATATCAAATTAAATAGGTCAATAAAAATATTGCAAATGGGTTGACTAAAATCTCAGTCCAGAATGATTAATTATTCATTTTTAATTTTTTTTTAGACATAAGAATGAAAGAGATGGTCTTCGTGCAAATGCACGATGATATTATAAGAATAATCTACTTATCTCAATTTGCTGCTAGATGGCGCTGTGTGAGATGCCCTTCAATTTTTTTTGCATTTTACTTAGTTACTGATATTTACCATATTTTTGTGCACTGTTGCAAGCACCATGTTAACGAAACTGGAGTTTTTTAGGGTAGGTATATCTTCATAGTTAATGGCCACCTAAACCTATTTTATTTCTTTATTAACTTTATAGTTCGATATTTAAGAATCCCCTGTTCGACGGGTTCAACTCATGGACGCACGTGGCTAAAATTATAGCTATTTCACCTTACACTGTTTAGGAAAAGGAAAGGCTCAGTAAAGAGCAGTATAAAGATATTACGCATACAACAATTTCAGCGTCAGAACACTACCACACACTACATTACATAAACACGTTCGGGCTCGCTTCGGTCGTTACCGCCGCGCGACTCGGCGCGACACATCACACACACAGTGACAACACGCTTACGGAACTGCGCGAGTGTAAACACCGCGTGCTCGGCTTGCGATCGGTGCGGTCGCGGTGGTGAGCGCCGCCGTGCGAATGTGTACAATCAACGGTCAAAAGTCCACCGCCATCGTAACGTTTACAATCCTGTGCAGCACTATTTGAACATTATGTAACCTGTGGATCGAACCCACATCGGTTGGTGTAGCGGGTGTCGGTTTATACCACTCGGCCAACTAAAAACAGCTAACATGTTGAAAATAAAAAACTTGACAGGTGTCAAAGGACACCCGGATGGAACGAAGTTCCTTTCGATGAATTAGTGAATAAATTGTATTTTTTTTTAATAATCGTCGCGACACCACACTGTTCAATGCGAAATAGAAAGACGAAACGAAAATAACTGGCTTGCTTTCTATGCAAAAAGTGTCGTTACAACTTTTAGTCTTATTTTTTCCGTATAGCCTCCTTTCGCGACGCGCGCGCGTGTCACACTGAGTACCTTTAATTATTAGACAGATAAAAACGAGACAAAACCGTCTCCATGGTCTTATCAATTTTTGAAGTGAAAACTTCTTTAGGCACATTGAGCACTTTTTTACCAGAGAAGAAAAATCATGAAAGTCGCGCCATCGTTCATTTCATCAAAATCGGTGTAGCAGTGTTTAGGTGTTGCGAATAAATCAAACAAACATAGCCTGGTTGCTAACATCCCCGCCCCGTCGCGCGTTCCTCTATTTTCAAATTCTATGACTCAAACCTACCAGTACGTACGTTTTACCTGTTTTGTAAGTTCGAAATGTGAAAAAAAAACCAAAATAGAGGAAACATCACAGAGCTCAGTAAAAATTCTCGATGTTCTGTCTATTCTACAGGCATTAATTATTCTCTATGTCAAAAGTTGGATAGGCATTCTAATTTTAAATTGGTGATGAATGATATTTTGATTTCCTATATACACAGAATACATAATAGTTACTATGTACTATGTACTAATAGTTACTAATCGGCCCTTTATAATATGTAATAAATATAATAAAAAAATAACATACAGAGGAATTGAGAACCTCCTCCTTTTTTGAAGTCGGTTAAAACTTATTACACAAAACGGACTTATTTTTATGCTAATTCAAAAGTCCGAAACCATACAAAATAAATCCATATTGATCCATAAATTATAATTATTAGTGTAGACGTGCGAAGTGAACCAGTAAATTGCTGTTTTATTCATTTGAATCGGACATTTTGTTTTGAAGTTATCACGAGTTTACGACCGGGCGCGTTCTATCCGCGTCTCGCCTACTGGAACGGGAGTTACGCGGGTGAAACCGCGGAGCGCTGCTAGTTAGGTATGAAGACAATCTGCGACCCGTTCGCGCCACGCGACACGCCGACCGCCAGGCGCGAGCGCCTACCCTCCCAAAATCAGGAACAATTTTTATCAAACAAAAACTGATTTTTAGAAAGTTAGGGTACACAACTAGTGTACCACTTTGTGTCAAAAATAATTAGTGAAGGAATTGTATTTTTTGACGTGACAACGTCTTATAAATTGGTTTGCCGGGTGACACTTCAAGAAACTGCGTTACGCTCCGCTGACGTTATGCGCTCACAATGAGAGCGAGTGAGAGGCACGCGGGCATGGTTAGCCCGCCTAAGAGCAAGAGAGACAGACATAAAAAGTGAAAGGCACGCTTTCCACTCGAGCACAGTTGTTGTCACGTAAAACTTTCGCCCGTATACCGACTTTACAGGCAACCAGTTTTTTTTTTATATTTTTAAGCTATTGCATAGATTTTATCGCGCGTAACGAAAATAAAACCTAACTCCCCCGACAAATGACGGACGATTATTTACGGACGACTATTGACGGACGATTATTAACGGACGACTATGGACGGACGAATATTGACGGACGACTATTGACGGACGACAAATGTCGGACGACAAATGTCGGACGACAAATGTCAGACGACAAATGTCGGACGACAAATGTCGGACGACAAATGACGGACGACAAATGACGGACGACAAATGACGGACGACAAATTTCGGACGACAAAAAACGGACGATAAATACCGGACGACTATTGACGGACGAAAAATAACGGACGACTATTGACGGACGAAAAATGACGGACGACAAATGTTGGACGACAAAAAACGGACGACAAAAACGGACGATAAATAACGGACGACTATTGACATGCAATGCACGATGCAATAGCTTTACCGCGGCAGTCCCCGAGTGCCACACGTTTTTTTTTATTTATATTATTTTTTTGCAAATAATCGTCGCAACACCACACTGTTCAATGCGAAATAGAAAGACGAAACGAAAATAACTGGCTTGCTTTCTATGCAAAAAGTGTCGTTACAGCTTTTGGTTTTTAAGACGTTTCAAAATGATCTATGTATATATACATAAGCATTGAAATAGTTGCATCTAGTCACCATAACACAAGCCTAGTTGCGCCTAGTCACCATAAAACAAGCCTAGTTGCGTCTAGTCACCATAACACAGCCTAGTATCGTCTAGTCACCATAACACAAGCCTAGTTGCATCTAGTCACCATAACACAAGCCTAGTTGTGTCTAGTCACCATAACACAAGCCTAGTTGCGTCTAGTCACCATAACACAAGCCTAGTTTGGTCTAGTCACCATAACACAAGCCTAGTTACATCTAGTCACCATAACACAAGCCTAGTTGCGTCTAGTCACCACAACACAAGCCTAGTTGCGTCTAGTCACCATAACACAAGCCTAGTTGGGTCTACTCACCATAACACAAGCCTAGTTGGGTCTAGTCACCATAACACAAGCCTAGTTTGGTCTAGTCACCATAACACAAGCCTAGTTACATCTAGTCACCATAACACAGCCTAGTATCGTCTAGTCACCACAACACAAGCCTAGTTGCGTCTAGTCACCATAACACAAGCCTAGTTGGGTCTACTCACCATAACACAAGCCTAGTTGGGTCTAGTCACCATAACACAAGCCTAATTGCGTCTAGTCACCATAACACAAGCCTATTTGAATTAAAAAATGCGAAATAGAAATGAAAATATCTGGCTTGCTTTCTATAAGAGAGAGAGAGAGACAGACAGAGAAACATGCGCACGCCGCACGGCTTACAATTACTTACTATAGCAAAAAGTGTCGTTGCAAATTTTCGTAAGATTTTTTTCCGTCTAGCCCCCTTTCACAACGCGCGATATGGAACTATCGTTCCAAAAAATGTTTAGGTACGTTGACGTTTTTTGTATTTATGTATATTTTGATCTTAGTTATTATACCTATAGCAAATATAAATTACACAACTAAAAAAAATAGACAACAGGTTACATAGTAGGTACATACTCGACACTCGTACTTACATATTTTTTAAGGTTTATTTGAAACTTTAATTGTTGACGGGTAATTAAATAACTGTAATATTTTAATAGGTAATTAATTCACTGGTAAGTAATTAAATATTCAGATTAATTATATTAAATACTAGCGACCCGCTCCGGCTTCGCACGGCTATATTATGCATGTATTATACATATAAACCTTCCTCTTGAATCACTCTATCTATTAAAAAAAACCGCATCAAAATCCGTTGCGTAGTTTTAAAGATCTAAGCATACAAAGGGACATAGGGACGGCGAAAAGTGACTTTATTTTATACTATGTAGTGATAGTGAAAAAGAGAACCCTCAAACGGTACAAGAGTTACGCAACTTGTACGTAAATATTGCGGTAGGTAATTAGCGCTGTGCAATTTGAATTTGGCGCGAACGATATGACCTTCACGGTATGACACGAGCCGAAATTACATGTGAAATTCACCAGCTAGGTAGGTAGGTACTCGTTCGTCGGTTCGTCGTATAAACTGTTTTTATTGGATGCGAGATTCAGATAATAGTTCACTATTGGTTGGCAAAATCACTGTCACTTGTCTTCATTGGTCCCCGTGCGACTTTGGCATTACGACTATTCGTCGATAGCATCACACACACACATTGAATGCTAAATCGTTACGTATACATTGCTGGTAAAGCCAGTTATACAAAAGTATTCGTGAAGCTATAGCGCGCATTGGATTACATCTCCCCCCGCTACCCGCGTGACGGGGTGTTACTCTAGAGGTGAAAGGTAACGATGTTTTGAACAAAATACGGGCTGGGAAATTTTGTAAACAGACCTTTCGAATTTAGAAAAATACGAAAAATCTGCAATATGAATCCTTTGAAAGTTAAGTTATTTCAACTAATTGATAAATTTACTACTTGATGTAGGTTTCTTATTTGATATTATATTTCTCCCGGCGTAGCTATTTTACCCGTGAAATACGCATTATTTTTACTAAAAATACTGAAGTTTTGATGGCTATAATTTCCAAATTAAATATAATTTGTGTATTTCGTCGCCTACATGGGCTAGATATAGACTTGTTATGTAGATTTAACTTTTGTTTTTTCAAATGCCATAATGAATAAATGGATAACACTCTAAATTCATTTGTATGGAAACACGATCGACCAGCAGCACCTAAAGAAAATGTAAGTTACTTAAATAATCTATTTACAGTAATTGCGTTGTCATGTTATCGAATAACTTATTTATTCGAGATCTAAAGACGTGATTCTGATCAACTCGAATCTATTTAACTGTTTCGCTGAATCGGCTAAAGGTTAGCGCAGGCAAAACACTTTTTTATCGACCGACTAAGTTTGCTTTCAACGCTTTCTACCAAACAAAAATAAGAATTCGTAAGACAATCAGACGGACAAGAGTGGTACCTTTTGTGGTACGGAACTCTAAAAATTTACGGTTTTCAAATAGGTATCAATATATTAAGTTCTAGGGATAAAAATTCCACGAACAGTTTTTTGGCAATTTTTTGGAGCCTAGTGTATTTAAAAATACTGTTTGATAGTGTAAAGAACGTGTTCTAGCATCTAACTAATGTTTTTAATATAGTTACTACACAAGAAATGGAAAACTCAATTGCATATTACCCAGTTATTCTACTAAATAGAACACCTAGTCCAGAAACAGATGGTTAACGATTAACCGTCTCCCAAACGATCCCCCTACATAAAACGGTCCCCTGTCAAGAAATTTTTCACGATTAACGGTCCCTCTGAACTGAGGGGACCGATAAGCGTTATATAAAAATAAATTTTGAAGGTCTCACGGACCCCCTATGTACCCCCAGGGGAACCGTAAAGCACTGAACTGTTTTAGATCATTTATCTATAGATCATTTAAATATTTGTTTCCTAATAAACCTGCTCTACAAAGGTCAAAGTTTATAGTCTATATTCACCCTAATACAACGATGTAGTCATAGACAAGTACCTCGTAAGTAATTCTGATGATAGGCATTAAACCGCTAACCTCGATCAAAAAGGAGATTGCATGAGCGAGCTTAGAGGTGAATTTTATATAGGGGTGTCGGCATTTGGTGCCCAAAGAGAATGAAAATCAGACTTTATGATGGTGTAAATATTATTATTTATCAGAATTAGAATCGTTTATCTATACTTATATTTTGAAGCAGAAAAAAGACTAAGGAAATTGAGCTTTACACCTGTTTTTTAGCGCCGGTCACTTCGGAATATTAGGGTTAAACTTACTTAGATATGTTACTTCAAAGAATTGAATGTACCAATTCATAGCGAGTCTCATCAAAATCAGTCCAGTAGTTTTACTAAGCATTGATTACAATAAAAGTACAAGAAAACATCGTCCCGCGATTTCACCAGCGCAAGCCCTGATCATGTATGAATATCGAGATAAAAAACCAAGTCTCGGTAATGTAGCTTTCTATTAGTAGAAAAATTATTAAAATCCGTATATTAGGTCCAAATATTCGGACATTCTAACTTTACCTTAAAGATATATTTGTGCCATATTTGAGTTTGTCATTTCGCCATTGAATAAAGCTATGAATTTCGGGTGTGTGTCATGAACTTGATTGTGACTGAGCAAACAATTGAAGCACTAACTCTTTCTAAGGTTTACATCAAAATGCAAATGCGAAAGTAGATTTTATTTATTCTGAATAAATAAATTTTATTTATTCAGAATAAATAAATTTAAGAATAAATTTTATTTATTCGAATAAAGCTTTTGCGTTAATCCAGGTCTGAGGACTCCAGCTATCTACAAATAGAGGGGAGCCCTATAGCTCGCATAATCTAGTTTAGCATTATGCCATTTGGCATAACAGTTTTAGCCTAAAGTTTTTTCGCATAAATATAATTCTGATAAACGCATAATGGTTTCTTTGGCATAATTATAACTTAATATAATTTTCTTTATCATAATTTTAATCAGCATAAATGTGAAAACATAACGCTGAGCAATTTCACAGATGTCAAAAAATCAGTGCCATTTAACAGATGTCAAAATGACATATGCCAAAGTGACATTTAACAGATGTCAAAATGACAGATGTCAAAATGACAGATGTCAAAATGACAGATGTCAAAATGACAGATGTCAAAATGACAGATGTCAAAATGACAGATGTCAAAATGACAGATGTCAAAATGACAGATGTCAAAATGACAGATGTCAAAATGACAGATGTCAAAATGACAGATGTCAAAGTGACATTTAACAGATGTCAAAATTACATGTCAAAGTGACATTTAACAGATGTCAAAATTACATGTCAAAGTGACATTTAACAGATGTCAAAATTACATGTCAAAGTGACATTTAGCAGATATCCATCCATACATAAAAACTTTCATGTTTATAATATTAGTAGGACTAGCTGCGCTCCGCGGTTACACCCGCGTAACTCCCAATCCCGTCAGAATATCGGGATTAATTAAGATGTAAGCTATCCTATCTTTCAAGTTGTATCAAACTGCACACGGTGTGCAAATTAGATTAAAATCGGTTAAGTAGTTTAGGAGTCCATCGCGGAGAAACAACGTGACACGTAATTTATATATAATAGATTTTATTAATAAACTCATTATGAGAACTAAAGTCCGATTTTAGTAATCAAAATCACGTATTACATATTTGCAACCATCATTTAGCTATAACAGTAAACTGCTAACAGTAGGTAACTTCACAAACTATTTCAATTAATATAACTAAATTGCATAGTAGAGTTGTTATGTAAATTGTTGCAATACAATATTGTTACATCGAATTGGTTCTGTTAAACAGCAATTGTAGAGTTAGATTGCTTTGGTCAGTTCTACTGAAAAAAAAGTTTTTAAACGACAAACAGTGTAAAATACTCATTAGGAAATCAATGTGTTTTACATTCTGCAACAATAAATAATCTTTAAAGAAGATAGGCTGTATCTAACTTATGTTATAATAATGACGTTTTATCGTACGTTGGGTCGTAGCAAACATATCAACTCGGAAACGGATCGTCACCGTATCGCCTCACCGTCACCGTATGGCCTCACCGTCAACCTAACGTAAGCGCGCTGCCAAGCGATCAGCAGCTCCGAATCAACTCGTATACGCCGCTCGGTTAGTCAGTATACAAACGTGAAGTGTACATGAAGAAACGGAAACTAGGGTACGGAGAGTCTTAAGATAGCTTACGGTAAGACGTAAGCGCGGGAACGGCAAGTCGACCACGCACCATACCGCGGTTCGTGAGCTTGTCCCGAGGCGAGGCGATTACGTTACGATTCCGATTAGTGTGCGTTGCAGTAGGGAGTTTCATACAAATAATATTTAACTGCTCGAGTTGATACGTTTACGAGTTGATATGTGTGCTAAGACCCTTGGTGTTTTTAAGTGACTCTTTACTCTGACCGATCCGATAAAAAATTCCACTTAACCACCTCATGTAGGTAGGTACCTATCCATATGTAATCTACCTATAGAATTATATCTAACAAAAAATGTTTTTGGAAGTAACAATTCAAGTCATTCATGCATTAAAATGTGTTTTGACGGTATTTATTATTCCACACCTCGCGCGTTAAAAGCATTCTGAATGTTTAATAAATATCTTCTTTCTTTTTAACTCTACTTCGTATGAAAGCCATTACCCAGACACACATTATTGACGGTTTGCCGGAATTTTATGTTCTAATGGTTGAGTTTTGTTAACTGCCGCCCGTCGAGATAAACGAATACTCTTTTATACTTATAAAATACTGTGTCCATGTTTTGTTATTATTTTATTTATTTAACATAAAAAAATCAAGATAATATTATAGTATGTTTCAAAACATTTGTTTTAGAAGTTTTTAAGTGTCAAACCTAACTGTCAAATGTCCAAGACCGAATTATAACCGTTTTTTCGCCTTGGGATAAACCAGTGATATATCAACCAGATAAACTATTACCCCCTTATGCCAAAACGTTGGATTTAATGTGGATTTTAACGTTTCAATCCACATCACGGACTATCTCGTTTTGGAATAAGAGGTTATAGTTTATTACGTCATCTGCACTCGAGATTTGGATTCTCACAGAGTCACTTACAAAAAAAAATACTATAAGTAAGTATTCATATTGCTGTATCGGCACCAAATCACGAAGAGAAATCTAACAGCTTCCAATCTAATAAGAAAAATAACAAAGCGGCTCACATTAAATCAACGCCTCTACAGAACAGAAATAATTGTTTATCTGCCATCAAATTATTTACTCGCGACAGTACAAACAAGCACACCAAATTGTCCTCGAGGCATTCGCTCTGGGGGAACTAGACGACCTGGAAAAAAATACGGCTGCCTACGTCACAAGTGGGTCGGTGTTTTGTTTGCGAACGGACAATATACCTTTAAAAGTCCACTACCAGCGTATAACGCAGCACTATTTTAAACACACAGAGACGCACTCCACACAGTGTAACTACAAAATACCATAACGTGAGTCATTGCTTACTACTCAAGTAATTTACGACCCAAATCTACCAATTCAGATGAATCAAGTAACAAGTAATTTACAACTTCATGCTCACATGTTGAAAATAATAATCACACTGAGTACTAATAATTCAAGTATTTATGTGTTAGTGTGTAAAGTTTATTAGAAAAACGTCGTAAGTCCAATACTGGTTTATAGTATCACTAGCAGCGCTCCGTGGTTTCACCCGCGTAACGGACCCCTTAGGAATATCAAAATATAAAATAGCCTATAGCCTTTCTCGTCAAATGGCTATCCAACACAACAATAATTTTTCAATTCGAACCAGTAGTTCCTGAGATTAGCGCGTTTAAACAAACAAACAAATTCTTCAGCTTTATAATATTATATAGTATAAATTGTAGTGTACTGCTAGTGAACTTATGACGCATACTGTACATATAGGTAGAACACGTTATTTATAATGCGGAACAAAACGCTAGGGATAGTGAAGTTGGAATTAAATGGTCTGAACGAAACGGAAGCATCGAGATATTGAGACCTTTTCGTACCGGAAACAGCTGATACCTATCTACAGCTCTCTGTTGTGGCAATGGGCCTGAATATTTTTTCAAAGGTGTTATAATCTCGATTCCGTTTCGAGAAAAACATTTAAATAAGTACCTACTTTTTTTTTTTTTCAAATCAAATCAAATCATTTATTGTTTATAAGTCTAGGATAATTTAATAACATAGTTCTTATAGTTGTTGGAGCGCTAGACCTCGCCTTAATAAGCACACAAACATTTCCATATAATATAGTGTAAATTACGAATAGTCAAAAAAAAAAAAAACTTAAGGTACATTAAAAAAAAAAAAAAAAAATCTTTGTCTGTAGATGTCAACTTGATTATAAAGTAAATAAGTAACAGTAATAAGTCAAATCAAATAATAAACATTTTAACAATAATAATGTGTCAATAATCAATACCACAGAATACATATTTCTTTTGATATATAAAATTTAAGTTAAGCTATAAATTTTTATCATTTAAAAATTCATCAATGCTATAATAAGTCTTTTTACTTATCTTTTTTAAATTGTAAAACCTGAAATAACCTTCAAAACCAGAAACTCTAACTACATTTTTGGTTGTAATTATTACGTTATAAAACTGAAGTAGGTATAAAGCTAGTATATAAATATAAAAAAGAAATAGAAAAGTTACCATTTCGTCTTCAAAACCAGAAACTCTAACTACATTTTTACGTCAATAACCTTCAAAACCAGAAACTCTAACTACATTTTTGGTTGTAATTATTACGTTATAAAACTGAAGTAGGTATAAAGCTAGTATATAAATATAAAAAAGAAATAGAAAAGTTACCATTTCGTCTGTTTAACGATATCATCCCAGAGCGACGTATGATATGCCGTACGATTTCGGCATTCGAAAAAGTCCTTTTATTGTCACCAGCCAATCTCCTTCGATGACTTCTCTATTTTCGTGGACATTGGTGAAATTGCAACGCAATATGGGCAGATTCGGCAATAATTAACAATTGAATCATTTTTGTCAAAGTTCATATTTGAATTTTGAAATTAATTTTATTGCCTAAACATTGAGGAAAATCTAATATTATAAAATTCTCGTGTCACAATGTTAGTTACCATACTCCTCCGAAACGGCTTGACCGATTTTTATGAAATTTTGTAATCATATTCAGTACGTCTGAGAATCGGCTACTATATATTTTTTATTTTGTTTCCTTTAGTTTTTTTTGCTAATGGCAAGTCAACGTTTGCCGGGACAGCTAGTATACTAGATAAATTATAAGCTTCCAAATTCGACTTAAGAATTTAATTAAATTTTCAGCTGCAAAAAAATGTAAACAATCTATTCTTGACCTTCGTTTATAACTTTACTCTGCGAAACTTATAAATAACTTAACGTAGTGTTAGACCCATGTCATAAAGTCGTGTCCATACCAAACCGAGCCTTAACTATCTACGGAACTCGAACCCGCATTCTTAGCTTTATATGATCCCAGTGTCCGTTGTCGAATATTGGTCAAAGAGCGAAAGCAAACTATATACTTTCTGGTCGGCCGATCGCTGCCGACTATTAAATTTCGAGGGAAACAAGTCAATTGAACGGTCGGTTCATATAATTTATTTTTTACCACCAAGTAAAAAGAGTGTCTTCTTTCACATTGTATGTAAATTGATTCGATCTTCTTGATCTTCTTCTGGCCTTGCTCTCATTTTTATTTCGGTCGGCTCTTCTAATCGTATTTCTCCAGTGTCCAATCGTATTGGATTCGATAAAGGCATAATAAAGGATACAAGTCAATTGAACGCAAAACTCAAGAGATAAATGACATTTCATTATTGCACAAAAAAATTTAAAATGCATATATTATTACTTGACACAAATATGTTCGGGCTGCGAGCTTATGGCCATGCGAGAAATCTCTTGTTTGCGCTCTCCCGTAACGGTGTCAAGTGCTAGTATGTTAGGCACAAATTCAAAGGATCTGCATCGAACGTCGTGTCGTCAATCGGAATAACATGTAGAGAGATAGAGTACAAGTCTCAACGGCTTTGTTCATGTGTTAGATAAAATTCAGAACATCTACACAACAACCTACAAGACAGTGTTACATCTTCTATATACATAAAACTAGCTGCGCCCGCGGTTTCACCCGCGTAAGTCCCGATCCCGTGGAAATATTGAAATAAAAAGTATACTATGAGTTAATCCAGGTCTCCAGCTATCTAGACACCAAGTTTCATCGCAATCGGTCCAGTAATTTTTGCGTGAAGGAGTAACAAACATACCTAACTGACTGACTGACGGATCAAGAAAGCGTATCGTATCGTAGAGACCTGGAACTTGGAGGGTGTGTTCTTTGTATGACGTAAGCATCCGATAAGTAAGGATTTAAAAAAATTAAAACACTACGTGTACAAGGTCGCAGGCGAAAGCAAGTCTCTGAATAAAATAGGCGACTTTGACGACATCCACAGCAAGAATCTAGTGATTTGCCATAAAAGAGTTTCCTTCGTGCTTTAGTTATTGGAAAATCATATTTTTTGGTCTTAAGTTTACAACTTTAAATTCAAATCAAAATATCCTGAAAATGCACAACAATGCAGATAATCTGAAAAAAAAACTAAGTGAAAAAAACAGGACTTAAGAAGATTTAAAAATACACAACGCTGGTAAACAGCAGAAATGCACAATTGCAGCCGCTTTGAATAGGAGAAAAAACCATTTACTTTTACTTACTAAGAAAATATTTTATTTACAAGTGCACTTAAAATGTAAAACACATTAGAACAAAAACCTTTAGAACATTTTTGTACTTCAAGAACAAATAGTGGATTGAAACTAAAATAATTTCCCGAGGGATCTGACTGCAACTCGACTGCAAGTTGTGTTTCACAGACTGACTTCTAATTACATAAGTAAAATGTATTGTAATGTTGACTTAAAACATTTCATTGCATCAGGTTTAACCTGCAGTATTATAAATGCCTAAGTCAAAATAAAAATAAAAAAATATTTCAGTATGTTTCACACAACGAAAGCTAATTTATAAAAATTTCTATGTACGGTTGGAATCAGAATTACAGACCTACCGTAGAGCTCCAAAACTACTATTATTATAGCAAAATTTTAAGGTTTTGCTCGAGTTGAAGTTCAGAGTGAATAATTTTAGAACTCTAGGGTGGGACTGCAAATCTGACTTCGACCGTACAATATTATAATTCAAGGGTAATTCTGTTAACAGTGGCAAGCCTTCTATAATCGGTTAGACCTGTTGCATTTAGTGACAATTTCAAAGAAACTTTAAAACAAAGTTAGTATTCCGAACCACCTCGATTCCCATAACCCTTATTTATTTATTTGGGACAACAGCTCAAAAACATAATTATCCTTAATTACTTAACATAAATATAAGCCAATTAAGGCGGCCCACATATTGACAAAAACTAAATCTATCAAAGCCTTTCTATACGCTTATATGGAGCCACGGAGGACTTCAATATCATCAGCAAATAGGTACTTATATTTATTATCCTTTATGTTTCACATCTGAGCTTGATTGATGAGTGAGTAGGTATATCAACTTGATTAACCTTTCACATTTTCCGTATCGATTAGACTGAGTTTCATGTAAGTTACGTAACCCACCTTCAATAAAGTGCAAAAATTTACTGAATACCAAAGCATTAGGATCTATTGTTGCTCGACAATAAATCAAAAATTGAAGGGACGCGGGATTCTGAGCAGCGAAGTGCCCTGAAGATTGTAGCTCCGGCCATTGTGAGGTTCCGACGTAAATCCCGATGTATTGAAGTTAAATTGAACGCTGACGGAAATTTCCTTTATTTCACACTCGAGAATTCTTATAGATTGTACTTATTTTTCAGGTGACTGTGATTTATTGCTTGTGAATCTACATGTTGGGGTTAAAGTCTTCAAAGGCATGGAAGACTCCATGGAAAATGGCGCCGTTATGCTCATCCCTCTAATCCCGAGAGCAGCGAGGTATGTGGGACTACCTCTTAAATACGACGACCCAGTTGGCACAATGGTCACCATGCTGGACTGCCAAACACAGGGTTGCGGGTTCGATTCCCGCCGCAGATCTTATGCTTAGATATTTGTCTGTAGTTTAGTTGTGTCTATTTATTATATTTCCAAAATAAAAGTACAAAAGTAGTATATCCGTTGTCTAGCACATATAACACAAGTCTAGTTACTTAGCTTGGGGCTAGGTGGCGATATGTGGAATATTCTGCAATATTTATTATTTATTTATTTACCTCTGGTCTAACGGTGTAAGATGACCAGAGGTTTACTCTCTAATAACTTCACCGGTTCTTTACTTACTTTGGTCTTGGAGACGTATAGCGAATCATCCACAAGTCCAACCTGCACGTAGCACTTGAAAATTAAACGCAACATAGTTTGTGTCAAAACATCACAGACATAAAATATAAAAGTCGATAAAAATGCGGCATTAAATGCCGGGCCAGATATAACCACCCCTAATGGCACTTTAGGGGGCGTAAATTTGAATAACTAGATAGATATTTATTAGAATGTCCGTCTATAATCGTCAGCATAAAATTTAATTCCCAATTGAATGATCGATTGTCGTAAATTCAAAGTTATATTTATTATTACGGGTTTTTATATTAATATAAATGATACACTCATTATATTAAACCATTTTACTTGAATAATCGCATTTAAAACTGTCGTAAATCGTGGATTTATTTCGCACTTGCGTGTAAGTTAATTACTGTTTTTTGTTAAATCGTGTGGATAATGTACCTACATTGTACCTTCGCTCGTATTTTGTCTGCGAACTTTTTTTTATTGTTACCTAAAAATGCCTAAACTCATTTTTCATAATTATAATATACTGGTAATGGAACGCTATAGTAATTCAAACCACTGAAAAATAACAAAAATAATAAAGGATTACGATTGAAATATAGCTTTTGGTCTCGCTCGACAGATGAAAAATAATACCTAACTTTGTTTCTTGTTAAAATCGAAAAGATATCAATGTCAATACTGAAAGAACTCTACATTAAAATAATTTTTACGATATGCCGTCGTATCCTCAGCTATTTTCCCCCATTAACAAACGCCCGGCGCCCGGATGAAATTTTGGAGAAACGGATCTTCTTTGCAAACGTAGAGGGCTAGAGGTCACGTGGTATGGGATGGTCAGAAGATCAGCTGAAACAGAACAGCTTGTCCGGGTTTGAGTACCATGTGTAAAAAATTGAGTAGGTAACTTAACAAACTGCTACTCAGACGAACTGTGGTTGCGCGATCTTCAGGCATGAATGATTGACTTGAGAGAAAGAGATCAATATCAGAGTCACAAAACAATTTACTACTTTTAGATGTTCGGAAAGAAAGTGAGTCCGGGATAGTGGTTTAACCAGTTGGACCACGGTACTTCGAAAGTCCCGTGGTCCAACTAGGTATTTAAAAGTTGAACCACAACCCCAAGTTGGAGGCCCGATTGCAGTCCAACTATTTTCAAAACAGAAACAAAAGACGATCTTGAGGTTGTGGTGTGCTCGTTGATTAAGGGAGTCTGAAAGCTGAATGGATTAGATTACCTTTACATTTTCTTTGATAATTTAGGGCTTTTCCTTGAAATTGCAAAGTTAAAGTTATTCTGGTCATGATCCTTCAGGTTGCGGTCGCTTAGATCTCACAACTCCGGTCAAGGTTTGTCGAGATCCTTTTAATAATAAAATCACTTTATATTTTGTTTAATATTGTAACAAACACTGAAAGATATTTATTCGTTATTGTTTACAACTGTAACACAACTAAACCTTGGAAATCTAGAGCCGTAACTCAATCAATTAGTCCCAAAGTATCCAAATTATTTATGTTATCCGTTATCTTTTGAAATATTTCATTCAATTGAGAAATTCGTTATTTTCTGAGCCTCTTCATAACTCATCTGTTGTTAGAAATTTATGATAAAAATATCACTTCATGTAAATGAACATTATTTATTAGAGAAGCTCTCATTTTCTGTAAGGTAAGACCTTAGTAACTTATACATGAAACACTCCAAATAAGGATTATAGTTAAATATCTTTAAAAGTCAAAGGTAAGTTTAAAAGGTAAGTAAGGTCTCAGGATCTTTGATTAAAACAAAATAAAATATCTTATTTATTAAATTTTGTATTTACATTTTGATCTTCATGTACGTAGTAAAGTAAAGTAGTATAGGAATGACATTTACCTATTGAAATATTGCTCTGTTGGCAGAATGTATTCTTTTGAATATTAAGAAAGCTAGTCGGATAAGTGCTACCATTATGTAATGACTACCTATTAATTTAGTAGATTGTATTTTTAGAGGATATAGGTACTCTAGTCTAGAGCGGTGTTAGCTTAGTGGTAGATACCTCGACTTTTATTCCAAAGGTCGTAGGCCGTGCAACAATGGATTTTTCTTACGATTTATGTTCGCTAATTGACATAGCTCTTAGGGCGTGTTCAGATGACACGCGTCGACCTCGCGCCCGCTACGCGCATCACACGCGTAAAAACACGCGTTGAACACGCTTTTAAAATTGTTTATAAATAATTTGAGTCTTATGACACATCAATAGATCTCAAATTGCACTTCTGCAAGCGAACTTTCAACGCGTGTTCAACGCGTGTGATGTGCGTGGCGGGCGCGTGGTCGACGCGTGTCATCCGAACACACACATTACTTACAATAAAGGAAAACATCGTGATGAAACCCGCGGCTTAGTTGGTTCTAGACGTATTGACAAGTTCTTTACTCAGAAGACCAATTCTCGTGAATAATATTGTTCAAATTACATTTCAATATCATCCCGATTGCATTTCGATTGCATATTCATAATTTGAACAATGTCATTTACGAGAATTGGCGTTCTGGACACGGTCGACTAACATCGATATTAGGGACAAAATAGCAAGAAAATAAACAAATGAATTGTTTTTCAGATTGTAAATAAAGCAAATATTTATCTATTTAATTGATCAGTTTTCAAGTAGTTTTCCGTATAATACGAAATATTTAATTAAGGTGGCCCTTATTACCTGCAGTTAGGTAAATCCTACTAATATTATAAACGTGAAAGTTTGTATGTATGGATGTCTGGATGTATGGATGTATGGATGTATCATGGATGTATCATGGATGTATCATGGATGTATCATGGATGTATGGATGTTTGTTACTCTTTAACGCAAAAACTACTCAATGGATTTTAAGAAACCTTACAATAATATAGCTTATACATAGAATAGGCTATAATTTATAAAGATATTGTGTGAATTGTCTAAAATATAACGAAAAGTGTCGAAAAATTGACAGATGTCAAGGTGACAGATGTCAAAGTGACAGATGTCAAAGTGACAGATGTCAAAGTGACAGATGTCAAAGTGACAGATGTTAAAGTGACAGATGTCAAAGTGACAGATGTCAAAGTGACAGATGGCAAAGTGACAGATGTCAACAATTTGACATCTGTGAAATTGCTCAGCGTTTTTCGTCATATATTTTCACTGGATCGGGACTAACGCGGGTGAAACCGTGGGGCGCAGCTAGTAAATAAATATAAATAAATAATGATGATGATGACTTATAATACATAGAAACAAAAAGACCACAGACAAAAATAACTAAGCTTAAATACTTGTCCTAGGCGGAAATCGAACCCGCAACCCTGTGTTTGGCAGTCCGGAATAGTGACCATTGTGCCAACTGGGTCGTCAGGTACCTTAGTTATAATGCCATCGCGAACTGTTTTTGTAGAATGAGCATTATTTATTTTGTTTTCTATATGTACCTATATCACATCACTGACGAATAGACGATGAGTTGCTAATCATCGGTCCTGAGTTTCAAACGGACTGCGTTCCCATTTATTATCCGACCCTTATAATTGGGGATCGTATAAATGTTTTCCTTTTAGAACAAATCAGCTTAATTTAAATGTAAGCGTCCGTTTCTAAGTACAAATTATTCGATAGGTACTTAGGTAAATAATTCAATTTAATTAATTATTAACATAATACTAATTTTGCCGAGTCTTAATCGTGTATTTTTATTTCTCTTTTTATTTTTCTAGACGTTTCGACTATGTTACAGTAACCATGGTAGCGAGGAGACGTTGTTATCTCATGGTATCGATGTAAGAGAAATAAAAAATAAAATAAAAATAGGGAAAACTCTTAAAACTGTTCATATAAATAAACATCACTACTCAGTATAAAACAAAATCGCTTTCTCTGTCCCTATGTCCCTATGTATGCTTAAATCTTTAAAACTACGCAACGGATTTTGATGTGGTTTTTGTTATTAGATAGAGTGATTCAAGAGGAAGGTTTATATGTATAATACATGCATAATATAGCCGTGCGAAGCCGGGGCGGGTCGCTAGTTTGCCCTATAGTAAATCTGAAAAACAATTGATTTGTTTATTTTCTTGTCATTTTGACACTGTCAAAATACCTTTCAGTTTCACTCTTATTACCCATAGATAAATAACTTATTGGTTTACAGAAATAAGTATTGTTCGACGGCGGGAATATAACCTGCAACCTTTTGCATCTCAAACATGAATTAACTTCCCGCGCCACAGATATTTCAATTCAACTAATTTATATGTTTTATTTTATACCAGCGACCCGCCAAGCCTGCCTAGCATGAAGACCAAAACACGATATGATAAAGCGATATAACTACATCAACTCTCAAAATATGATAGATAAAGCCGCCATTTTGAATTTTTATTATAAATGGCGATAAAAATTATGATAAAAATTCGACATGGCGGCTTTATCTATCATATTTTGAGAGTTGATGTAGTTATATCGCTTTATCGTATCATGTTTTGATCTTCATGCTAGGCAGGCTGGCTTCGCACGGCTGTATTATGCGTGTATTATATCTAAAAACCTTCCTCGTTAATCACTCTACCTATTAAAAAAACCGCATCAAAATCCGTTGGGTAGTTTTAAAGATCTAAGCATACAAAGGCAAATAGTGTCAGTAACAAAACGAAAACGACTGAAGGAAGTCAACAACACAGTGCTTCATTTGATGGATACGTCAGGGCGCCGCCATCTTGACTACTGTTTTGTGTCTATAAATAGGAATAAAATGACGGAACGTGGTTCATTCTGTCGGAGTAGCTTCATGATGTCCGAACCTTTTTATGTTCGTACCATTTATTTGAGTTAATTAGTTTAATACCTTTTAGTGAGTGGATTAAGCGTTGTGGTAAAATAATGCCGATGGGTATGTAATTTATATGATTAAAATATGTTTTGACGATAAGTGCCTTTATATTTACGTAACGTTACGCTCAGATTTGGTTAAAATACCTGGTCCTTTATATCAGAAGTGCGATGACATAGTGAAAATCGAACTTTCACGTGGCACGTTTTCGGTCTTGCTGACAATAAGTGTTTTATGGTTTTAATCTAAATCTTTTAAAAAAAAAGGAGCGTGTAAAATATTGTGAATTATTGTGATATGAAATATTGTGATTAAATATAAAAACGTAAATCTATTGTTGAAATTTGTGGGTAAGACAATAATTAAAATAACGGTTAAATAACCTAAATATTTTTATTGTGATAAAAATTATACGGTGAAAAACAATAAAACATACAGAGGCTTCATAAATTACTGTGTTGAATTCAAGTAGCGAAGAGGGAGACATATTACTCCTTCTTCATCTGTTTATTTGAAGATGCTTTTAGTAATTTTGCAGATTGAATAGCGAGTGAATGTAGATGACTTGTAGATGGTGACACAGGTGAAAAACCGTGAAAACAGCACGGGGACAACACGTGTTTAGCAGAAAACACATTTCGTAAGCATTTTGTATAAAATGATGAGCTGTAAAGATTGTATAATTAATGTGTTAATTTTTGTTATAATACAGTTGAACTATGGACAGGCGCAAATGATGGGCGCAAATGCTGGGCTCAAAATGAAGCGTGAAAACAGCCCGAGGATGTAGTAAAATGACTATGGTGGAAAATGGTGAGCTGTATCGTTTATAATTTGTATAATGAGCTGAATACTTTCGTAAAAAAGTATAATTACAAAAATATCGCTAGGTTTGAAAAATTTAGAGCCAGGAGTGGCCGATGCAATCAATAAAGTGCTAAAATATCTTATCAAAATTGGTGATGCAAGTAGATTAAATCCAGATTTTTACATGGCTGTCTGAAATATTGTTTCTTATGAAAAGTTTTGAATTAGTAATGGTCGCTAGTATGGTATAACAAAGAAATATGCCATATAATTAGCGATGCAAATGGATTAAATTCAGATAGTTAAAGAGCCAGGAGAGGCCTATGAAGTCAATTAAGTTCTGAAATAGTTTATCAAAATTGGTGATGCAAGTAGATTAAATCTAGACTTTTACATGGTTGTCTGAAATATTGTTTCTGAAAAGTTTTGAATTAGTAATGGTCGCTAGTATGGATATAACAAAGAAATATGCCATATAATTATTATTAGCGATGCAAATGGATTAAATTCAGATTTTTTAAAGCTGTATCGTTTATAATTTGTATAATGAGCTAAATATTTCTGTTGTAAAGTATAATTACAATTAAGGCTAGATTAAAAAAAGTTAAGAGCCAGGAGAGGCCTATGAAGTCAATTAAGTTCTGAAATATTTTATCAAAATTGGTGATGCAAGTATAGATTAAATCTAGACTTTTACATGGTTGTCTGAAATGTTGTTTTTATGAAAGTTTTGAATTAGTAATGGTCGCTAGTATGGATATACCAAGGAAATAATATGCCATATTATAATTAGCGATGGAAATGGATTAAATTCAGATATTTTAGATGTTGCATAGAAATATTTTAGTTTTTGAACAGTTTTGGTCAGAGTAGATAATTGCCGCAAAAAGTGGATTCATGGGTAGATTCATATTTTTGACCAATTAGTCGAGAGTGTGAATTTGCAGATGAATTTAATTTAGTAAAGGTGTACATGCTATAAGATGTAATGAAATAAACTCGATACGCTGTGAACGCAAGTCATTCTTAAACCGATAATATAAATCATTCAGATATGGGTGTCTCTCTCTCACAAGTGAAGAGAAATGTTCTTTGTGAGATGTGTAGCGAGAAATCTAGAATGAAGAGATCTGTAAATGTAAAAAAGAAATGGCGTTGCAATATGGGTTCTAATGGCAGGAAAAAGGAATAAAACTCAAATTAGAGATTCCCATGCAGTTGCAGTCACTTCAAACATTTTTCCAACAGAAGTAGAGTGACAGAATTGTGTATAGTAACAGATATCCATGGTGAACACTGGTACTTTAAATACATGGCGATACACAACTAAGCTGATATTGAACATCACTTGGTTTAAGCCATTTGGTTGAGTTGGTTGGCCGGCGATGGGATAGCTAGCTCTTCCAAGATTCTGTCCCTTTTGCTCTGGTGTGTGGATGTGGAAGTATTGCGAACTGTAGATGTCTTTTGGTCGAGTTAGTTGGCCGGCGATGGGATAGCTAGCTCTTCCAAGATTCTGTTCTTTTTGCTCTGGTGTATGAATGTAGAAGTATTGCAATCATTTGATGTCTTTTGGTTGGGTTGGTTGGCCGGCGATGGAATAGCCAACTCCTCCAAGACTCTGTTTGCTCTTCTATATCAAAATGATCAAACGTTGCAGAATATGACCTTTTTTGTGTTGTTCTCAGCTTCCAAATTCGACTACAAGGGTGTTCGAGGGCGAACACAACCGCAGGACGGCCGTGTCAGTAACAAAACGAAAACGACTGAAGGAAGTCAACAACACAGTGCTTCATTTGATGGATACGTCAGGGCGCCGCCATCTTGACTACTGTTTTGTGTCTATAAATAGGAATAAAATGACGGAACGTGGTTCATTCTGTCGGAGTAGCTTCATGATGTCCGAACCTTTTTATGTTCGTACCATTTATTTGAGTTAATTAGTTTAATACCTTTTAGTGAGTGGATTAAGCGTTGTGGTAAAATAATGCCGATGGGTATGTAATTTATATGATTAAAATATGTTTTGACGATAAGTGCCTTTATATTTACGTAACGTTACGCTCAGATTTGGTTAAAATACCTGGTCCTTTATAATAGGGACATAGGGACGGCGAAAAGTGACTTTATTTTATACTATATAGTGATGTTTATTTAACTAGATTTTTTTTAACTCCATTTCGATTTCACGTCAAAGTGAAACATCAGAAGTAAACTTAGTTAAAACACAAACATAGCTATATGCAGTTCCAGTTACAGTCAGTTAGAACAGAGTTATTGCAAACCGCAATACGTGAGACGAGACGATAGTTTCCCCAATTTAGTGTTCCAACTGGATGGGCGTGACTCTAGTTTATGTGACGTATATTGAAATTTCGATACACTATTGAAAGGTATTCGGTTTTAGATCCAAAGGACAAATGAGACATCTTTATCTATCTTTCGTTTGTTTAAGTATATATTTTCCTCTAAGGAGATTGGGTCAGTATATTCAGGAAAATAAATAGATACTACCACAGTCTAAAGTCCAATCCCCAGTAAATTGCTATGGTTTGGCCACGTCCAACGGAGAGAGAACGACCGTCGCGTCTTAAAAACTGCCCTAGACCTCCCCGAACGACCAAGAGAGAGAGGTCGTCCAAAGGCTACGTGGCAGTCCAATGTCATAAAGGATCTGAGAACCCTAAATTTAGAAGTAGAGACAACCCAGGTTAGAGCGACCTGGCGCGAAGTAATAAGGAGACCCGACCCCAAGTAAAGGGAAAAGGGAAGGAAGAAGAAGGAAGAGAGGTACTACTACAGTCGTCGTTGCTAGGACACTATAGAAACATGCCTTGTAAAATAAAAAAAACTATACCTATAGCAGTGATTTCATCCGCATAACTTCCGATTCCGTGAGAATATCGGGATAAGAAGTAACCTATATTACTCCTAATTAACCAATATATATTATCATACCAAGTTTCAGCAAGATCGGTCAAATAGTTTCAAAGCCTATTTCAAACAAACAATCGATTTACCTTAATATTACTGTCACGAATATTTATCAAAGTTTTTATAAACCATTTAGTCGCCATTATTTCGGCTACATTATGCGGTTTGTTCTAACTTTAAATCTATACAAATATTATAAAGAGGAAAGATTTTTTTTGTTATTTTGTTTGTTTGTAACGAAAAGGCTCCGAAAGTACTGGACCGATTTTGATGAAACTTGGTATGAGGATACATTGATTCATTGGAAGTAACATACTTTTTAACCCGATATTCCCACGGGATCGGGAGATACGTGGGTGAAACTACGGAGCGCTGCTAGTCACTATCACTACATAGTATAAAATCAAGTCACTTTTCGCCGTCCCTATGTCCCTCATCCCTATGTATGCTTAAATCTTTAAAACTACGCAACGGATTTTGATGCGGTTTTTTTGATAGATAGAGTGATTCAAGAGAAAGGTTTTTAGATATAATACATGCATAATATAGCCGGGGCGGGTCGCTACTTTATAATAATTGTAAGGAGATAGCGCCAGCGCTATTTCTCCTATATCTTAGCACATAAATGCGAAAGTAAGGATCGGTTGAAACACTTCCTGGGAATAAATACATTTGTCAAAGTACTTCTTACATAATTTAAGTAAGTCAAGATTCCACAAAATCAGCAATTCGGAGTAACCAACAATTTTAATAAAAGGAGAATTCTCTGTAAATTCCACTTTCCTTACACTTGGAGAATGAAGTGAATACATTCAACAAGTTCGCTCCACCGTTAACCTACTGAGCTCAGAATTCTCGTATTTAAACAGATTTGTCTTAGAAACATAACGAATCGAAAACATCATTTAAATTTACTTAATTTATTCCGTCTAAAAGTGGTTTGTAGCGTAAATTTAATAGAATTAATCAGGTTTACTGCGTTTCAAGGGTGAAACAAATTGAAAGGTTTGAATATATTCTTAATTATTACCGTCAGGCCACTGTAATGGGGTTCTAATCCAAATTTTAGGTAAGTAAATTTTATGAAAACGAAATACTTACAACTAAAGAAATAGGGATGAGCTGACCTTGCCCGGTAGTAGGTTCCGGAAAATAAGCAGGTCGTTTAATAGTACATGTGTGCTCTATTATAATAAATTACCTAAAGATGTATATGACATGTCCATTAACAAATTCAAAACTTTTATAAAGCATAAATTGTGCGGTAAGGCATACTATGATACCTCTTCGTACCTTAATGATAAGAATCCATGGATGTGACTTTAATTGCTTCATTTCAAATAATACCTTCAAATATTTGTAAAATTGACCTTTGTGAGCGTGATCACATAAAAAAAAACCCCCATGAGTTTCTTGTGCCTTCTTCTCATTGGTGGGCGCGTTCCGAAGGCACACATCCTAACTTAGTTTTTAAGACGATTTCAAGTGATCATTGTAATTTTAAACATAAGTATCGAAAGAAATAAAGAAATTTGACTTTGACTTATATAAGTTTTGAACTCGAGCAAGATTCTAAGGTCTTGCTCGAGTTCAAGTTAAAAATCTTTCAACTCAATAATTATTTATTAGGTAAATATTATTAGAATAAAAACATTTGACGACCCAGTTGGCACAATGGTCACCATGCCGGACTGCCAAACACAGGGTTGCGGGTTCGATACACGCCTCAGACAAGTATTTATGCTTAGATATTTGTCTGTGGTCTGGTTGTTTCTATGTATTTTAAGTATATATTTATAAAAAAAAAGTATATATGTAGTATATCCGTTTTCTAGCACCCATAACACAAGTCTAGTTACTTAGCTTGGGGCTAGATGGCGATGTGTAGCAATGTCCTGCAATATTTATTTATTTCAATAATAGTAATTCTAGAACTTTATTTTGGGTCTGCATTTTTTACTCCGAACGTACAGTAGGTAATAAACATTTAATATTATTGTTATAAAAATACCTATACTGAGAAAAAAACGGAAGTTTTGATTATCCTCCAGATGACTGTACTTTAGAAAACAAACGACTACCTAAGTCGTTACCACAATGTCGTTACGCTATCTAGTCTAATGGCGAACTAGTCCAAAAGCAATGGTAACTTTTTCGCGATGTAGTCGCTTTTCGCTATCTAAATAGGTACCTATTAAAGAAATCAGTCAACTAAGCTGAGAGTGTGGTATAAGTTCTGGGCAAGCCCACTCCATGTAATAATAATAAATAATAAAAAAATATTGCAGGACATTCCACCATCTAGCCCCAAGCTGAGTAACTAGACTTGTGTTATGGGTGCTAGACAACGGATATACTAATATACTACTTGTATACTTTTCTTTTGTAAATATATACCTACTTATAATACATAGAAATAACCAGACCACAGACAAATATCTAAGCATAAATACTTGTCTGAGGCGGGAATCGAACCCGTAACCCTGTGTTTGGCAGTCCGGCATGGTGACCATTGTGTCAACTGGGTCGTCCGTAATAGGTATGGTCGGAGTCAGTTGTAGACCCAGACCCACGTAGAGTTCTAAAATTATTGTTAGTGAAATGATAATTATTCTTATAATATTTATTTAATAAATTCATGAGTTGACCTAAACTTGAACTCGAGCAAGACCTTGGAATCTTGCTTGAGTTGAAAACATTCTTATCATAGCAGTTTTGAAGCTCTACGGTAGGTCTGCAATTCTCATTCCGACCCTCAGGCACTACAGCGAGCGCCCTGAATAGTATAAATTAAAGTTGGCGATGTATTAACAAACATCTTTTTTATCTTTTCGACACAGCAAATTCATAAAAATATATTTAAGTACAAAATTAAAATTAAAAGTTAAAAATAAATTACATAAAAAAAGAAAAAGGTAAACTAAAAAGTTATAAATAAAAAACTTAAAAACTACGAATTATCAAAAAAATACTTCAAAGTCAAAAATTAATAGTTTAATTAATGAAAAGATCGTCGTTATTACGATATTTTCATTAATTAAACTATTTCTATATTCTATATTCATCAAAATCGGTTGATAAACAAAGATATGCGGAAACATCCATTAAAAAAAACATACAACCGAATTGAGAACCTCCTCCTTTTTTTGAAGTCGGTTAAAAATAAACATTAATACCATTCCGGATTCTATCAAACATTATCAGCAACTATGAAACGTTTGCTGTGACCATTTGCATACCTTAGCTTAGTTTGTCTTGTTTGAGAATTCGTATCTCGAGATGTAAAATTAACAAATTGAATTCCGTACAACAATACAGTTGCAACTTGGCTGTCTCAAACTTGAGATCTCACTTGCATCTTGAATCTTGGTATTTAGTTGCATTGCAGTTAGAAGTTGTCTAGTTTATGTAAAAGGTGATGTTTGGGTATCACTTCACTATCACTATCACTGAATAGTATAAAACACTCTCTATTCTCTGTCCCTATATCCCTTTGTATGCTTAAATCTTTTAAACTGCGCAACGCATTTTCATGCGGTTTTTTTTTAATAGATAGAGTGATTCAAGAGAAAGGTTTATATGTATAATACATGCATAATATACCCGTGCGAAGCCAGGGCGGGTCGCTAGTTTGTGTATAGGTAATTATTATTTTAACGGTTTCGTACCCAAAGGGTAAAAAACGGGACACTATTACTTAGACTGTACTGTCTGTCTGTCTGTCTCAGACAATACAGTCTAAGTAATAGTATCTAATGAACCGTGAAAGCTAGAGAGTAGAAATTTTGACAGATAATGTATTACTGTTGCCGCTATAACAGCAAATACTAAAAACAGAAAAAAAATACTGGGGATTTCATAAAATAGTATGGTACGGAACCCTCGTGCGCGAGTACGACTCGCACTTAGCCGGTTTTTTCAGTACTAGACTTATTAGCATATTTAGATACCTACCAAAGGCTTTTATTAGGTAGAATACAACTATTGAAACTCGAATTATTATTTTTTGAGAATTTTAAACACAACACATTTTATTCTCTTAAAAAAATATGTAGGTACTTACTGTGTATTCGGGTTCTGTGGCCACTTTAAAATTAGTCTGTTAAAAGTTTTCATTTAGTTTAAAGCGTTTCTAATAAAATTCTAGAGGTCGATAACATCAATTATTAAATTTTCGTGGGTTAAAACATTACTGCTTAACATAACTCAATTAATATTTGTTGGAATTTAATGCAGACAGAAGGCCAATTCTCGTAAAATAGCATTGTTTAAATTACATTTCAATATCATTCCGATTGCATTTCGATTGCAAAAGATACCCTTAAAGTCATTTTTTTTAATACAAAGCTAACTTTGAGGGTATTTTGAGCTACTTTTAATGTATTATTTGTGATCGAAATGCAATCGAAATGATATTGAAATGTAATTTGAACAATGTTATTTACGAGAATAGGCCTTCTGATATGCCTCAGAACCAAAATTACCTACCTCATAAAATTTCATCGTTTTGATTGCGGTCATTAATTTTCCGCATTCCAGTACAATTAATTAGTTAACACAATCTGTCAGTAAGTTATACATCATGCACCTAATTCGCTATTAACGCCATCAATCTACCGCGAAGTGTGAACTATCGTGGAATTATATGCCGACGATTAATGTGCCTAATTGAGAGAAGATCGTTTGGCTTCAATTGGGGTTGCTAGCTATTGCAATTTAGATCATTTGCAATTGCAGTATAATTGCATTTATATTAAGCTATTGCATAGCTTATATCGCGGGTTTTGAGCGCGGCGACCGAATCAAGAAATTCCGTAACGAAAATAAAACCTAATTTTTTTGACGTGTTATATCAGTCTATTCAATTTCTTCTTTGTATTCTGCTGGCACGATATGCACTTTCGGCCAATATCACTTGGAAATGTAAAGTGAGAGCACATGTAAGAAGGCTTGCAAAAACCGAATGCCAAATGGCCGTCATATAAATTCCGTCCATAGAATTTGACGTTCGTACTTCGTTATATATTATTACGTCCATGGACAGAATCGACCTCTCTGCGTTGTTATAAAGTCTATTGCATTAAAATACCTAAAACTATTTGGTTTAACCACCGGGTTTAACAAGACGTATTGAAATCTCTACTGCATACTGTGTTCCTGAAATAACCCTCTAAACAACCCAGAGATAGTATTATGCGTTGTGAGGCACTTGTGATTTCTATGAAACAACGTAACCGATTTTTGAATATCATCTATAGATTATGGTAGATTATTTTACTATGATTTTACCCGACTGGGTAGTCAAAAATGGAAGTGAATAACTGATAAGATGAGAATTAATGACATTTTCGTTGTTGCCCCGAAACTTCTCGGCTTTGTTCAGGGCAGTAATTTCACTCAGTAACGGACGGTCAATGACCAATTTCACTTAATTTTAGCCCTAAGCTGGATGCAAATATTCAAATATTATTACTTGACATTGGCTATAAGCTATAATGCATATTGCGGTGCTATTAAGTAAAGAAAAATAACACATTCATAGCAATAAGATTTTGCAAGGACGGAATTTGAAGGCCATTTATTCCTTTATCTATGGATTTTAATAAGGTCTTTGATTGAAAGCGACTGATAGCCAATCTTGCTGATAACAAACCACTCAAACTAAACCCGGAAAACTTATCTCAGCCATTTCTCCATTCATACAAAACTGTACGTATCTTCTTTTTACATGAAATCCCAGGACTATTTTCTTCAATATATTACACGCTGTCTTGTTCCATCCTCTATGTTGGGTAATATTATAATTTAGGTGAAAGGAGACGCGTCTTAAGTAAGATACTGTCTACCTGTTATGTTTACATCTGAGACCGGTTGATATTGTAGTCGGTGTAGATTGTAGGCAAATTGAGTTTACGTTAGAACATGAGATGTGGATAATTATATTCTACGGAACCAGTATTATTTTATAGAAGAAACACTAATAATATTATAAAGAGAAAATATTTCGTTTTTTGAATTTAACGAATAAACTCCAAAACTACTGGACCGATTTTGATAAATCTTGATATGAGTTTACATTGATTAATTGGCAGTAACATACTTAATAGATAAACTACTTTTGTCATTCCAATTATAGGACGGATTGCTACTAGGTCATTTAGATCTTGTGTCGTTTTGTTAAGTAGGTCATTTTGCTTATATAGGTCGTTCCTATATGTACCTATATGTGTGTGTGTGCATAGAGATCGCACCGAAAAAAATAGCTTGTTGTGTGTAGCTGAACTTTTGTTTATGTGTAACATAAAAAAAGTGACTACAAAACTATGGCAATACGTAACAAAAAGTAGTTCAGTTAATTTTATAACCGAAAATGTTTTGTAATAATCTTAAAACTATTTAGTCTAAGTTTGACAAACGTGTTTGGTTGTAGCCGAGCTTATTTTTGTTACTTCTTTCTCAACTTTTAGTTATTACAAATTTCTTACTATGTTGCTAATAAGCTAACTTTTTGTTAACTCTAATTTAATTTAGTCAATCTGTTTTGTTAACATTGATCAATTAACTTGGTATTGAATAACTAGATTCTTATTTTCCTTACAACCCTATACTTTTGTAATATTAACAAAACTTATTGCTTATTTAAGATGCACTTGTTTGATTAAATAGTGCCATTAGTTTTGTTGTGTGTAGCTAATCTGTTATGTTGTGTGCATCACATTTTTAGTTACTAGTAGCTATAAAAACGGTAGAAAATAAAATTCACTTATACACAAAAATATATTTAATTCAAATTAAAAAATCCCATCATAAACTAAATTACTTACTACCACAACAATAAAGGATTGAAGAGTCATATCCAGTTCTTCCAGCTTTGCTTTGCGTCTTTGTATAGTTTCTTCTATATCTGTTGCACTGTTCAAGTGACAGAAAGCTCTGTAGAACTTCATATTTAGATGGACTCCATTTTATATTTGTTTTTAAATTTTTGATAATAGAAGTTGTCATCAAAAATGGCAAGGTCATAAAACCACATTAAGAATTTCCTCGCGATCTGTAAAAAACATAAAACACAACTAAAAGAAAAAAAAATAACCTACAAAGCTTACAAAATAATTAGTTAGAGTAAGCTTACCGTTTTCTATGTTGCTTAAAATTTCTTTTAGAGCCATTGTTTAGAGCCGAGTTTTTCCCAACGCATTGGAAGCTTCTTTAAAGCTTGTTCTGAAAAAATACATCATAGTTAGGTACAATAAAGGTTTTGATTTTATACCTACCTAGTACTATAAATTAAAGAAATGTTTAAGGTTAAAACTCATCATAAAATTAACTCTTGATTCAGTAGGTATATTTGTTTTCCTGTTAAAAAATAAATAAAAACGAATTAGGCACTTACCTTTGAATCTACCAGAGGATCTGGAGCGGTAGCGGGCTATGTACCCATTCCCATTGCCCTGGAGTCTTTTAATAGTTTCACAAACACTATGTAAAGGAGTCATTCTCGTTTTATCTTCAAAGCGCGTAAGCATCCGTCAAGCTAGCAAGTAAGAAAGTGGACAGGAATCTAGGCGACGACGAACGTGTGCCAGCCAAAACACGAGGCATAATGTGAAAAAATAAACGAAATATGACTGCCTTAAGAGAACGTTTGGTTAGTGCTCAAAGGTTAGCTTTGTTGGCAATAACATAATTCCTGTTTGTCGTAAGTAGCTAAAAAATTGGCTAATTTGTTAGAATAATTCTTTTAAAATAGTCAAACTTTATTAGGTATAATTAGCAAAACTTTTGTTAACACAAAACTTTAACTCAACAAAAATGATTGTCTACTAGCAAAGCAACGTTTTAGTAACATATAGTCACTCAAATAGTATACATTGAATTAACCGATTTTGTTACATATTACCACTTCGGTTTGTTTAAATAATTGTGGTTAATAATTACTCAAAGTTTGGCTTTAAATAAGCAAACTGAAAATAACCAAACCGGTTTTGTGTTTAGTAAATACTCCTCTTTTATTATTTCAATCAAACTTTGATGACTAATAACCAATTTATGGTTAAAAGTGAATTAACTGAAGTAGTTTTGTTATTTATTTTTTTCAGTGCGTTTGGGGATAGCTGAGTGCCATAGGCTATTTGAATCCCGGTATTCCCACGGGATAAGCCTGTAAAACCGCGGAGCGGAGCTATAGTCTATACACAAATTTTTATTTATGTTTTTTATTAGTTTATTATATCAATAAATAGTGTTGCTAATAGAAATCAATTCCTGAAATGAAACTTAGTATGACAAATCAAAATGAAATAGCTCATTTACGTAGTCCTCTGTAATAATTCCTTTATAACTATTCTTCATCAAAGGGAACTGCACATATTCGCTGTTTGAAATTCGCACCTCCAACCAAACTTTACTAGATTTGAAAGTTACGACCAAGAGTATTGTATAATACACGTTGTGTTGCCTTCGGAGTTCCTTTGACATAAACAGTACGATGTATCTTTTGTAGAGACGCTCGTCGTGTGCTGAAGCCAGCTGAAACTGTGTTTGTCTTTTGCATCGGATGAGTGATGAAGTCATAACTTGCCGGAATTTCTGAAGAAACAACGGATTTGTTCAGAGTTCTTGTCTTACTGACGACCCAAAGGCGAAAATTTCATATAGTTTTGAAGCTATTCTAAAATTAAGAATTAAAACTAGTATAACTTTGAAATGACAAGGAATTTTCGTCTCAAATTACCCCAAAACATCAGTAAAGATCTCAACTACAATTTCATTTCAGCGCTTTTGAGAAAAACAAAACACATTCGTTACAATCAACAATGTTAGTTGTATTGTAAGCGACGGGTATTTCTGGCGAGTTACGTTTGGCAGCAAAACAGTTTTAAGTTTCAAGAAACAAAAAAAGGCTATTTAATTTAGCCTTAAACAAATATTGGTTGTTGATCTCGGTGTTTCTGTGTGTATGTACAAAAAAAGACCTGTATATAGGTATGTCTGTTGTTGCTTAGCTGGCTAGATATCGCTGTCTGAAATATCCAACAATATTAATTATTTATTTGGCTTTATACATACATGCATAGGTACTAACCTAATTTCCTTCATTGTATTTGTTTAGCTTGGAATCTATTTACTTATCCTGAAGTAGCTTTTTTTTAGGAATTGAATTCCAAAATTCTTTTAAATATGAGCTGTGCTTAAATCAGTCAAAAAATCAGACAGGATTTTGATTTTTTTATTTATAGACTAGCGGCGCCCCGCGGTTTCACCCGCGTAAGTCCGATCTTTAAATTCTCACCTTTTAAACCTTCCCTAGACCTCCACGAATAATTCAAGACCAAGATAAGATAAATCGGTTCAGCCGTTCTCGAGTTTTAGCGAGACTAACGAACAGCAATTGATTTTTATTTATATAGATGAACAAAGAGGAATGTTAATATTTGACTCTGTTAACACTCTGTCACTATGTCTTTCATTAAAGCTCTTTTAATTTGAATCAAACTTTATTTCAAACTGAATATTTTCCTAGGGTTCTTCTTTACCTATGTTTCATAAAATCGGTTAAGCCGTTTATAGGTTACTAGTAGCACCCCCGTAAGCTCCAAAGATTTTAAGTATCTTCGTACCAAGCAAATTTCATCAAATCGGTCTTGTAGTTTCGTTACATTTGTTACTTATTTGTTGTTATTTTAACTTTGTATTTACCTATAAATTAATAAATACATAGGATTTCAGTATTTGTTACAAACTAATTTAAAAATTTCCTCTTAATAATATTTGTAAGAGAGCATTTTGCATTTTGATTCGGGGTTTTGTTTGGTTCAACAAAAACCTTGTTAGATATCTTTAATTTGGATTCGTTCTAGATGAATGAATTTCCTACAATACTCGGCAATAACTAATAAGAGATATTTCCGCGCGAACAAACACATTGAAGTTCGCTGACCTAGAATTCCAGAACAATGAAAAACTTGATAAGATCTTTTCGGTTAAAATTAGTGTGAGTTAGCTTCTTTCAAAAAAAATATAGAAGCTGCGCTCCACGATTTTACCCGCGTCAGTGTATTTTTAAAAGTGACAATATTTTTTTTTACACTTAAAAGTTTTTAGGTAAGGTTTAACTCAAACTTCATGATTTTTTAACCTTTCCCGGTATAAAAAAAATGTATGGTCACCCTTATGCTAAATTTAAAAAAGAGTTGCCTATTTCATTGAAATTCTGAAAAGGTATAATATGTTGTTTGCCAGCATTTAATACCAAATTAATTTCGATTATAATGAGCCAGAGCATGCTTTTTGTGAAGTAAAAGTAGTACCAAAACTTTATTATACTTAAAATAATTTAAGAAACTTTAGTTCTGAAATTCCCCGAATTCACTATGGAAGAAAAAAGACAGCTCTGGCTCACTTTAATAGGAATTAATTTTGTATTAATTTCTGGCAATACAACGTATTATACCATTTCAGAATCTCAATGAAACATAAATTTTTACACCGGGAAAGGAGTGAAGTTCAGGTGGCAAAATTTAAGTCATGAAGTTTGAGATCTTAGTTTAAAAAAACTTTTTATGGGACATAAAAATAATTGATTGCATTCGATAGCACATTTATTCTGGAATACTAGCCAAAAAACAGATTGGTATAATTCCTTCATTTGCAGTTCTGGCATTAAAATACATAGAGAAAGGAGTGTTTTTTTTATATGGCGTATATCTCGAAAACCGCGTAATAGAACATAACTTTCATTCTTCTGAACCGGCACAGTGTCCTCTATCCGTAGGTGCCCGCTTATCCAGTCATTACCGGACTCGCTTTTTAAAGTTGGAGGACTTTTCACACAGCGCTATCTAGCCCCAGAGCAAGCCATTAGGCTTGTGTTATGGTGGCGAGACAACGGATTTAAAACTTATACTTATAACTTTCTTTGTAAAAATATTCTTTAAATATAAAGATACAGACTCCTAGACTAGAGATATTTGTACATAAATACTTATTTAAGTAGTGTCACAGTAGTCGTCAATTTATAATCTTCCCTTTTTTTGTAGTCGGCTAATATAAAAATACTTTACAACTTAATTACAGTGTCAGAAATTACACGTATAATTTGAACGCCTACTACTTCTACGAAGTCTTCATATCAGTTCCCTAGAGAGGAAACTTATTTATCCTTTCGCGTAACGAATCGCCCCAATGAGCCCGGCCAAAGACAAAAGTTTAATTTGCAGCTGAAATTACTTTATCACGAAGTAAAATATAGCGTTTTGGTCGTCATAGAGCTCCCAAAAGGGATTGGTTAAAACTTTATTATATAAATCAGACTATGTTATATTTTCAAAGCTGATTAGTTTTTTAATATTCAAACGGTATGCATACTTTTTAACATTGAAAGTTAGGGAAATAAAGAAAGGTGGCAAAGGCACAAGGACACAATAACCAACACACACAAAAAAATGCAATCGTATAAAAAACGAATTCTTCTGCTTGCGTTGGTATACCTACTACAAAAGAAGAAGAAGTTGAAGGAGAAGAATGATAAATTGATTGAATCAAACTTTATTTGTAATAGAAGTATTAATATTGTCTGCGCTCGGCTGAGACATAGGTGATTTATTTCTAGATAAATAAACCCAATTTGTGATAAAGAAGTATTTTAATTAGCTTTTACAAAATAGATACGTCTGCTACGCAGAAGATGACAATTGTACCCAACAAGAGGGTAGGGTTTTGCAGGTACTTATAAAAATATATTTGACGCCTAATAAAATGTATAAATGAAGCAGCAGTGGCGTTCACGAAGATTCTTGGATTGCAGCGAGCTTTGCGTTAGGCTGCGACAAATATTTAGTTTTTAGTTCCGAGTCTAGTGCCAAAACACAAAATGCAATGTTCACCGCGCCCTCCAGTCCACTAAAACCTAAATATTAATACTTCCATTCAAGAAAAATGATTGTTTACAACTGGAACCCTCCAACATAATTAATTATTTTCGTTACGAAATTTCTTGATTCGGTCGCCGCGCTCAATGCCCAAAGGATAAAAGCTATGCAATAGCTTAATAATTTGTTTACATAAGTTATTTTAAATTCATATTATTATGTAGGTGTTTATTCCCGAAGTCCACAACTCATCGTCGTTTTAAAAATCCGTGTCGCTGTCCACCAGTTTTGGCGAATGGAACTAATTTAGAAAGTTGTGTCGCTGTCCCCCATGTGGTAGCCAAGTAAGGGGTGGACATCGGGAATAAACCGTGTTATAGTTACCTACCTATTACTGATACCTACCTACCAGCGTCCGACATCGGAACGATCGTTAAAGGTCCATTAGAAAGACATGCTTGGTACCTCCTCTTGCAATAATAAAGTATAATGCGCCCACGAGGACCATTAAGGAAGGCTGGCATAGCGATGCAAATATGTCTGATGCGGTGTGACAGGGCACAATTTTATTAAAGAAATTCAATTAGGAAGAAACCAAGAATAGTCTGACCGACGACCGCTGTGTTGTGGTGGACGAACAGTCGAACACCTGCCTGCGACGCAGAAACCAAAAGTATTGTATCCGTTGTCTGGTAACCATAATATAAGCCTAGTTGCTTAGCTTGGGGCTAGATGGCGCTGTATATAATATCATGTAATATATTCTTGTTTATTTTATATTTATTAATTTTGAAGAAAAGTGCTTTTGCACAACTGATTTTATGAAATAGCTCAACCAAACCTATTTGTTTGTAATGAATAGGTAAACCTCTAAAACTACTGGACCGACTTTGATGAAACTTGGTATGAATCAGGATGATGAATCTTTAGTACTTATTTACATGTTTTTAAACGATCGTCTGTGTATTTATTTGTAATGAAAATGCTCGTCCGACGTCCTTTGATTTTAAATCTTTAGTATCTCTAGATTCCCGGATTATTACCAACCTCAATTGCCTGTTGATATTTTCCGATCGTACCTATTTTGTTTTTTATCGTCTTTTGTTTCCACTTAAATTAGAGTTGAGATCATAATTTTGGGTCAGGTTGGAAAGAGCGTTACTTAAACCTTTACCGGATTACGTTTTCAGGTTAGGTTACAAATAATCCATATTTTAAAGCAACATTAGATAATTTCCAACAGTTAACTTTTGTAAATTCTAACCGCATCCTAAACTGAATATAAAGTGGAAGTAGAAATCCAAAACTGTTTATAACACATGTAATACGAACCAGCTGTCACATGGAAGGCAAACTCAGATTACAAATATTTTGATCGGCAGATAGGTTAACCCTTACAATTTAAAAGTAAAGAAAAATAATCAAGTGAACGCCTTTAAATTGATCCGTCGATGATCGAAATTAGCTTTAGCCATTTTTTTAACCTGAGGGTATGAATTAAGAGGACAAGTATTTAGACAAAATATCTAAGCATAAATACTTATCTAAGGCGGGAATCGTAACCGCAACCCTGTGTTTGGCAGTCCGGCTTAGTGACCATTGTGCCAACTGCTATATATTGCTAAAGGTTTGAAAGGCAGCCGCGTAAAACAAAAGATTGAGGCGACTGCTATGCCAGTCTCCACACTTGTACGGTCGGCTGCATAATTGCAGACCCACCGTAGAGCTCCAAAACGGCTGTTATAAAAATGTTTTCAACACAAGCAACATTCTAGACACCTGCTTTAGTTGAAGTTTAAAGTCTTCTACTCATTAATTTTTCAAACAAAAATTATTAGAATGAAAACATTCCAATAATAGTAATTTTAGAACTCTACCGGCGGCTGCAATTATGCAGGCGACTGTACCTTTGTTACCACCCCTATGTAGTCAGTGTTCAGTCCAACCCTCATAACGTTGGGATGATATCCTCACAAATATTATAAGGAATGCCGTACCTTTTCCCTTGAAGTTGCGATGGAATTCCTATAAGCGGTACTCGGTAGCCACGTTCCAATGCAAAAATTGACGTTCCACACAAACTCGGTAATATTATTAGTACTGTCGTATACACGTGGAAGTTTTGTTTTATATACTAAAACCTTCCTCTTCAATCTATAAAAAAACCGCATTAAAATCCATTGTGTAGTTTTAAAGATACAAACATAGGGACAGACAGCGGGAAGGGACTTTGTTATAATATACTACTAGCGACCCGCCCCGGCTTCGCACGGCTATATTATGAATGTATTATACATATAAACCTTCCTCTTGAATCACTCTATCAATTTTAAAAAACCGCATCAAAATCCGTTGCGTAGTTTTAAAGATTTAAGCATACATGGGGATATAGGGACAGAGAAAGCGACTTTGTTTTATACTATTGTAGTAATGATGTAGTGATAGTGAAATTATGTTGGATCTTTGAATAAATTAATTAATTTCCTATAGCCTATGACTAGCTTCTCAAGCTGAAAGCAATAAATAATACAACTGAGATAACAAACTGGAATATGCAAGGATAGTAGGTACTTATTTATGACTGACTTGAAAGGCTCAGACGGACAAGTTTAAGATTTATGGTGGGTACCTACCGTTTTCGGGGTCATAATATATTAGGTACTAGCGACCCGCCCCGGCTTCGCACGGCTATATTATGCATGTATTATACATATAAACCTTCCTCTTGAATCACTCTATCTATTAAAAAAACCCCATCAAAATCCGTTGCGTAGTTTTAAACATTTAAACAGTCAAAGGGAAATAGGGACAGAAAAAGCGACTTTGTTTTATACTATGTAGTGATTAAGTTAATATACAAAGTTAAAATGACTATATTAGTATCTCGTTATAACTAGCAAGAATGCTTTATTTATTAAAAACTAGCTGCGCTCCGCGGTTTCACCCGCGTAGGTAAGTCCCGATGCCGTGGGAATATCAAAATTAAAATCATATAAAAGATACAAGGACTACTTGTACTTGTACTTGTATACAGGCTGTTTTTCCGCGATTAGACCCTTTTTAATTGGGTCCTTTTTGCGTGAAGATGGAGTAGGCTTGCCCAGCACCTACTACCCTCTCAGCTTAGTCGACCATGTCCATAGGAGAGAACTTGTCAATACTTCTGGAGCCAACTAAGCCGTGGGTTTCATCACGATGTTTTCCTTCACCGTAAGAGCAATGTCAATTAGTGCACATAAATTTTTCTTAAGAAAAATACATCGGTGCACGGCCGGCCTGGATTCGAACCCACGACCTTCAGAATGAAAGTCGAGGTATCTACCACTAAGCCAACACCGTTCTATATATATATACATACATACAAGGACTATCCAACACAAAAATAATTTATTATATCATGTCAGCCCATACACGTCCACTGCTGGACATAGGCCTCCCCCATACGACGCCACAAACAGCGGTCCTGAGCCGCCTCCATCCACCGACCACCCGCGACCGCCACAATGTCGTCGGTCCACCGGGCAGCTGGTCTCCCAACACTCCGTTTCGCGTTGCATCGTGGCCGCCACTCGAGAACCTTTACTCCCCAGCGGTTGTCAGTTCTGCGAGCTATATGACCTGCCCATTGCCACTTCAGCTTACCAATCCTGAGAGCTATGTCGGTGACTTTGGTTCTTCTACGGATTTCCGTATTTCGGATTCTATCACGTAGAGAAACTCCGAGCATAGCTCTCTCCATAGCCCGCTGAGCGACTCTGAGCTTATGAACGAGGCCTATAGTCAGCGACCACGTCTCGGATCCGTATGTCATCACTGGTAACACACATTGGTTGAAAACTTTCGTCTTGAGGCTCTGTGGTATTTGTGACGAGAAGATATTGCGAAGCTTCCCGAACGCTGCCCAACCGAGTTGGATTCGTCGGCTGACCTCTTTATCGAAGTTGGATTTACCTAGTTGGACCATTTGGCCTAGGTAGACATAGTGATCAACAACTTCGATAACATCGTCTCCAATGTGAACAGGTATGGGTACGACGTGGGCGTTCGACATGATCTTTGTCTTACCCATGTTCATTTTAAGACCCACCTGTCCGGAGACGGTGTTGAGGTCTCTCAGCATCCTGCTGAGGTCCTCCAGCGATTCTGCCATGATGACTATATCGTCGGCAAACCGAAGATGAGTGATGTAATCGCCATTGATATTGATGCCATATCCGTCCCAGTCCAAGAGCTTAAATATATCCTCCAATGCAGAGGTGAACAGTTTCGGAGAGATAACATCTCCCTGTCTCACCCCTTTTTGCAATGGGATCGGATTTGTGCTCTGGTTCTGAAGCCGGATAGACATAGTGGCGTTGCTATACAAACACTTCAGCACTTGGATATACCGATAGTCAATTTGGCACCGCTGGAGGGACTGCAGCACTGCCCAGGTTTCGACTGAATTAAAGGCTTTCTCGTAGTCCACAAACGCAAGACATAACGGCCGATTATACTCCTCTGTCTTCTGTATAATCTGCCGGAGCGTATGAATGTGGTCTACGGTACTAAAGCCTTTTCGGAACCCGGCTTGTTCGGGAGGCTGGAAGTCGTCAAACCTTCGAGAAAGACGGTTGGTGATAACTCTCGAAAACAGCTTATAGACGTGGCTCAACAGTGAGATGGGCCTATAGTTCTTTAGAAGGGCTTTGTCACCCTTCTTATGGAACAGCACCACCACGCTCCTGTTCCACGCCTCTGGCGTTTGTCCCTCGAGGATGACGGAGTTGAACAGCCTCTGAAGGACTTTAAGTACCGGTGATCCACCTGCCTTCAGAAGTTCCGTCGTTATTCCGTCATCACCCGGTGCCTTATTGTTTCTGAGCTGTTTGAGAGCCGACCTTATCTCGTACAGGCTGACGTCCGGGATATCTAATTTATTATATAAGTATATATAAATAATAAATATAGTAATAAATAATTTACAATATTATGTGTAATCAGGATTTCGGAAACGGCTTTAACGATTTTCATGAAATTTAGTATGCGAGAGATTTGGGGGGCGAGGTAAAAAAAACGTAAAATAACATTGCGAAGCTGGATCACCCAGGTACTGTACTATAATGACTGTAGAATCTTAATAATATCTAGGTATTTAACAAAATTATCAGTACACTATCTACCAATAACACCCTGTATTTTTTTAAAGTTTGTAACTCTATCAAACAAAAAGTTTTTTTTTCCAAAAGCACACGAAAACCTCATTTTGATTGAAAAGGTTTGTTGCTGTATTTACTTTAAAATGCTTTGGACTCCGAAAAAGTAATTTCATTTAAAGTCCCTTTAAAAATAAGTATAGGTAGGTAAAAGCATCTCGCCCTTTATTAGAATGGCTTTCAAAGTACCTACCTTTACGGAAAAGGTCAAAGGTTTTTTTCCTCAAAATAGGAAGTGTAAACAACCTTCTTTAAAAATTTTAATGCAAACATAATTATAAGTATATTTAAATTTAAAATTAAGTAAATTGGTTTGTTATAATTTATTGATATTTATACTTATCATTACATAGTATATAAAACAAAGTCGCTTGTCTGTCCCTATGTTTAGTTTAGTTTTACGGGACTGTTTCCGCCCTTATAGCCTCATTATTTGGGCCATTGTCCCTATGTATTCTTAAATCTTTAAAACTACGCAACGTATTTTGATGCGGTTCTTTTAATAGATATAGTGATTCAAGAGAAAGGTTTTAGTATACAAAACAAAACTACCACGCGTACGAAGTCGTGGGCAACAGCTAGTAATAGATAAAGGAAGAGGAGATAGTCTTTGCTTAGAAGTAAATTAAGAAAAAATAAGTCTAGGAGACCAAGAAAAAGTAGCATAGATAAATTTTAAAGTCCTAACTGACAGACTTATATTTCAACGAACAGCACAAATTAACTGACGGAACCTAATAGCTATAAATCATAGGTTATACGTGGCCGAAGTCGCGTCCAAAAGCTAGTTAAATACTAAATTATATAAATAGAACGGTAAGGATTAGTGATATTATTATTATCTTTTCAATTATGAGATACGAAGTAAATATTATATACCTGCTTTGAAGTATATCACTACATAGTAGCAGTGAACGGAAATTTTCCGTTCACTGCATAGTAGGTATAAAACAAAGTCGCTTTCTCTGTCCCTATATCCTTTTGTACGCTTAGATCTTTAAAACTACGCAACGGATTTTGATGCGGTTTTTTAAATAGATAGAGTGATTCAAGAGGAAGGTTTATATGTATAATACATGCATAATATAGCCGTGCGAAGCCGGAGCGGGTCGCTAGTATATGTATAATTAAGTATAAATTTTAAAGTCCTTACTGACCGACTGATATTTCAACGTACAGCTTAAATTAATTGACGGAACTTAATAGCTATCTATAAGTTCGAAAACTCTACCAACGTGGCCGAAGTCGCGTCCAAAAGCTAGTTAAATACTAAATTATATAAATAGAACGGTAAGGATTAGTGATATTATCTTTTCAATTATGAGATACGAAGTAAATATTAATACCTGCTTTGAAGTATATCACTACATAGTATAAAACAAAGTCGCTTTCTCTGTCCCTATATCCCTTTGTACGCTTAGATCTTTAAAACTACGCAACGGTTTTTTTTAATAGATAGAGTGATTCAAGAGGAAGGTTTATATTATGTATAATACATGCATACTATAGCCGTGCGAAGCCGGGACGGGTCGCTAGTATTTACTAAAAACAAGAAATTATTCTCTGGCGTCTATTAAGAGACGATTACATTTCCCTCCAATAAACTTTTTATTTCTTTTAAATTGTGTTTTTTTTCGTCATTGACTTTCACCCTAAGATATGCTGACATTCTTAAGTTATCGTTGCCTAAAACTTTGTTCATCTCCTTTAAATTTTTCCCCGTTCAATTGAGTTCTTTTTAGGGTTCCGTACCCAAAGGGTAAAAAAACACGACAATTTTACTAAGACTCCACTCTCCGTCCGTCTATCTGCTGTCACCAGGCTGTATCTCATGAACCGTGATAGCTAGACAGTTGGAATTTTCACAGATAATGTATTTCTGTTGCCGCTTTAACTACTAAAAGCCGATAATAATGGTACGGAACCTTTCGTGCGCGAGTCGACTCGCACTTGGCCGGTTTTCTTCTTTATTTGAGTTTACATTCGATCTTGATTCTTATGCATTGCAAATGGACGAATTATATCTTGGTTCGAAATGGGGAAACCGTGTACCTTTTGGTACTCACATGTGGAATAGGAAATTATGGGAAAGTTGCCTAATGGAGTCACCATTTCTTTTCAATCAAGCAGAAAGGATTGTAACATACTTACCAACCCTACCATATGAATCAACTTATACATATAAACCTACCATGGTAACTTGACAGCAGAATGCAATAGACCATTGAGACGCTTCTAACGATATCCTCATTTGTTATTATATTTAGTACGTAGTTTTGAAGTTACGTGGGAATAGATGAACATACATACCTACATACGGGTTAAAAACATAACCCTCCCTTTTGGCTTCGCCGTAGTCGGGTAAAAACAGCAGACGACCTCTGCGAACACCCACCTGCAACGCAGAAGATTACGGAATACGGGTTCGACTCCCGCCTCAAACATTAACAAGTATTTAGAAACAGATATTTGTTTCTGTCCCTGGATATCTGTATGAATTATTAAGTTTATAATTTACATAAAAAAAATTATATAAATATTCTGTACGTTGTCTGGTCACCATAAGGCAAGCCTAGTTGTTTAGCTACTAAGGGCTGCCTTAGTAGCTAAGCAACTAAATATTTAAAATAAATTTTAAGGTGCAAATGGAGGTTCCTAGTTCCTACCCTTTATTTTTAAACGACTTCAAAAAAAGGAGGAGGTTCTCAATTCGGTTGTATGTATGTTTTTATTTAAAAGTTTTTTACGTAGATTAAAAATTTAAAAATAACATGCTTGGAAAACTGGATAAAAGGTAAACTCAACCTGTTTATTATTTTCTTCCTTTATTTTCTCGAAATAATATTACATTACCAACGTAAATTATTAAAAATATAATTTAACCCGCATCTCCTTTGATTTATTATGTAGGCAGTTCTGACCCATGAAAATGTAAATTACTCACCTCCTCGGAGCCTCCGTGTCCGAAACCCTGACATAATGCCACTACCATACGAAATTTTGCAAAAAGAAAAGTGACAATCGTCGTTAAAAATGTATGTTTATGTTGTAAAATTGACCCAGCAAGCGAAGCGTCTCTGCTTCAAGTCTGGCAAGCTTTCATCTGTCAATATATTATTATGTATGATTATTCTGTTAGTCTATGTATGTATGATAGCGACTATTGATTTTTATATTATTTTGTTAATAGAAAAACGCTATTTCAAGTTGCTAGATTGACTATGGCAGCAAATTGTTTACCAAATCATTTTACGTTTTAATATTTTAAATGTTTAAAAATTCATAAGTTCCTATCAAAATGATTGAAACAATTTACTACTAATTTTAAAGATTACTATTGAGCCCTTAATAACTTATTTAGATTTTAAAGATAGAAAAGTGACGTCACGTCTGTCAAACTTGTTGTGGACATTGCCAAACTCCACCACCGCCTATAAAAGCACGCGCTGAGGCGATCATGGGATCTTTTGCTGCTCAGTCTTCGGTCGGTAAGGTGGTTGGGTTCGACGATGCATAAAGTAAGACCATTCCATATTTTTGATACAGTGTATTATTGTCTAGTTTGTTGAAGTTAACAGTTGTTGCTAATATTCAAAATAGTTGTTGATTTAGTAATAAAAGGTGAAGTGTGGTTTGCTTGGCCGTCCACGACAGTGGTTTATGTTGGAACCGTTTTATCATGTTATTTACCCGTTGTTTGTGTTGTGTACCTACCTATTACCATTAAACTAAACTACCAAAAGATCTAGCTTCTATTGTCAGAAGCACCTTTTCTCCAAAATGTATGTATAGATATGTGTTGGTACTCCTCTACAGATATTTTACAATTAAACTGGAATAGAAAATGTCATAAAATATGCGATTTCGATGACTCTTTTTGTCATATACATTTGGCGAAGATCTAATAAGGAACTTTGGTGTGATGAGTAAAAGAGCTCCTCAAAATGCAGCACCTTCTCACACAAAACTCTTTAAAGTCTGCGCTCGAGAGGTCTATATATGAAAAGGTTCAAAGTTAGTGTCTTATACATTTGGCGAAGATCTAATAAGGATCTTTGGTGTGATGAGCAAAAGAGCTCCTTAAAATGCAGCACTTTCTCACACAAAACTCCTCAAAGTCTTCACTCGAGAGGTCTATATACGAACGCAGTTCTCAGAACCTCTAGTTTTATAATGCCTTATTTTTAGTTTCATACAAGCCTTTCCATCTTGTCCATCCATTATAACTTTATGTGCTTAGTTTTTTAAACGATCACCACGGGAGTTGACCTACCTTAGAGCCTACATTACATTTGGTGTAATAAAACAGTGGTAATGGTAACAAAACTTTGATGAAAAAAGGCACCTACGACCTACGTAGGTACTCGTATATGTGTACTTAGCCTTACATTATACAAAGACCTTCAAAAGCTCAGAGACAAAATTATAACTACGATTGATTTACTAAGAACATGTCAGGAATCAAAAGAATAAGTTGATTTTTCAGAATTATTTGGAGCTTTAGAAGTTCTCGTTTGATTTTAAATATTTTGTTATGTAAGCCTAGAATAATAATACAAATGCTCCACTAAAGAGCATTTGTATTATTATTTATTAAAGTGTTTGTATAAAAAAACACTACATTTTTTACAGTACCTACATGGAGAATATTTCGTTATTAGGACGTTTTGCTACTAGGTCGTTTTAATCTTGTGTCGTTTTGATATATAGGACATTTTGCTGATATGTAAGGATACTTACGTAGTTACATAACTATCTCGTGCGACAGTCTGGCTGCATACCGGACTGACACTGGGCTGAGTTTGGACACCTTCCCAAGATGTACAACAGATTTTCCTAAAGCTTTTAAGTACAAATACAAACACATTAAAAACGTTAAGCGTTAAGCATTACGTAATACAACATAAAATTCTATTTAAATACGACAATAAATTAATCTAAGTCTATTTCATATTCGTATTAAAGAAGAAAACATCTCAGCAACATTCTTACCCAATGCGGATCTTTATAAATACCTACCAACTTAGCTACGTATCTACATACTTACCTGCCGCACTTCCTACTTAACCATATCCCTTTGTGGGCTACAATGACAGGCACATGTCACTAGAATGTAGAAGTATATATGCTCTAACTAAGGTATCACTATTCTCTCTAAGTTATGTTGCCTCTAGCTATTCAATTCACAGCGCCTAGATTTCCTAACGTTTACCTCTACTAAGGCACACTTTGTCTGAGAATAGTTATTGTGGCATGATTGTGGCTTAGATTGATATGGGGTAGAAACTCAGCACGTAGTTAATGAAGATTTCTAAAGGACTGTAGTTAAATTATGCCTCGATGGTATTGCACAGGTACGAAAAGAAAATATAAGTACTTAAGTACTTACTTACTGAAAAATGTCAATTATGGCTTTAGTATCATTAAGTTTGGAGACCCTTCATCTTCCTTTCCATCCAATGGTTGCCTATAAGAGATCCCTTGAGCGATAAGAGCGTCTTTTGTAACACTTAGACATACGCTTTGTTTTTTATATTTAACTAGCGTCCCGCCCTGGCTTCGCACGGCTATATTATGAGTGTATTATACATATAAACATTCCTCTTGAATCACTCTATCTTTAAAAAAAACCGCATCAAAATCCGTTGCGTAGTTTTAAAGATTTAAGCATACAAAGGGATATAGGGACAGAGAAAGCGACTTTGTTTTATACTATGTAGTGATAGTGATACTAGTTGTCCAGGCAAACGTTGTTTTGCCATATACAAAATAAAAACTAAAGGAAACAAAAAAAAATAGACAGTAGCCGATTTTCAGACCTACTGAATATACATATATTTCATAAAAATCGGTCAAGCCGTTTCGGAGGAGTATGGTAACTAACATTGCGACACGAGAATTTTATATACATACTAGCTGCCCTACGCGGTTTCACCCGCGTAACTCCCGATCCCGTGGGAATATCGGGATGTAAGCTATCCTATCTCTCAAGTTGGATCGAACTGCACATGGTGTGCGAATTTTATTATAATCGGTTAAGTGGTTTAGGAGTCCATTGAGGACAAACATTGTGACACGAGATTTATATATATTAAGATATGTAGATTTTATATTTATTTATATATATGTTAAAAATTAATTTTATATACTTACCTACTTCCTGTATCACGGGGCTATGGAGCCCCGGACCTTTGGAGGCGTGCGTGGAGCCGAAGCCAACACGTAGAGGCTCTTTACAATAACAAGTATAATAGCAAAAATGGGGTGGATTCTAAGCCGGCGATTATCCCTGTCTACACTATAAAGTGCAACCAAGGACAACCTCCGGTTTGGATAAAACTATTGATAATCTATAGGACAAAACTACTTGAGCTATTGTGATGGGATGGTAGTGGACTAGATACTGGGGATAAGTACCTACTTATTATTATGTTAAAAAATAATGTGTAAAATAAAGAAGTTATTATCTATCTAGAAATACTAATTTCTGATTTCAGATAGATATAGCTAGGTACTAGCTAAGCTATCAATCGATCGATATTATGGCGCTATCTTTCTCCACAAAATGTATTCCTTCTCTCTACAGCAATTACATTGGTTTATAAGACTAGGTTTGCTGTAGGTACACATGCGCTTCTTTTTTTCTAACAACTTACTTCTAAAAGAAATACTTACCTACCTATTATATACCATATTAAAAGGAATACAGGACATGTTTACAAAACTAGGTTTTTATAATAGAAAAATATTGCTTAAGAGTAGTTTAGAGGCATCATTAAGGAAGGAAATAAGGGAATATATTTGTATGGAGAGATCAATGCCCGCGTTGGTACTATAGGCATGGAAATGAATGCTATTTTTAAATCATTGATAGTGTGACAAATGATTTTATTTTTCACAGTGTGAATGCTACTGCTACTTTTCACATCTGAGTGAAAAATAGCTTTCACACGGGTGACAATTATTTGTCACATCTGAGTGAAAAATAGCTTTCACACGGGTGACAATTATTTTTCACATCTGAGTGAAAAATACATTAACAGTACTCGAGCCACATGCTCGAGCTACCCAAGATGGTGATTGCGAAAAAAGTAGCATTAGTAGCAGTCAGAGTGATTTTTTGTAGCATCTGCTACTTGCGATTTTTTTTCACAGTGTGAAATATCGAGTGACATGCTATTTTTGCCATGACTAGTGGTACCCTCATAATGCCGGTGCTCTGTCACACTTCACACCACTAAACCATAAATCAAACGTGCGTAAGTCCAGCAGTTGATGTCACGATCGGATAGCTGTTCCCGTATAATTTATGGCATCAATAACTTGATGAGCTTAGCTTCCCGATTTGAATTGATCGAATAGATCAATTCAAATCATCGGGTAAAAAGATCATCCGTTCGTGATTTCATCCAAAAATTAAGTAAGGACTATTGAAGTATTCAAAAGTTATGTACGTACGCGAATGCAAAATATTAATATATAGAGATTCTCATTCTAAATCCCGCCAAAACTGTGTTTTCACTTTCCCGCCGGAACTGTGTTTTCACTTTCCCGCCGGAACTGTAATATTTTGACAGTCAAGTGACATTCAATTGTTCAACGTGAATGGCTTCGCACGACTCCGCGATTGTTCCGCTCGATTGTTCCGTGAACATTAAATAGCCAGTGTCATTTATGACACCAGGGGATACCCCATTTTTGAATGGGTATACACAATTAAAAAAGGGGTATCCCCTGGTTTTCTGTGAACTGCAAGCTTAACGACTCGAAAGAGAGACTCTACTCGCAGTGCTGCCAACTCGAATTTTGAAAAATACGTAGACCCCATTATAAAAGTTTGTACAATACATCTACGTACTTTTTTCTGAAGAGGAATAAAATGAGTGTTTTAACCCGCTCGTAGAGGACGTAGCATCGACCAAAATCGCCCTACAATTCCTACAAATATTTCTGCCACCTAATTGCGGGGGGGGGCGAGGTAAACACGTATAGCACACTACGTAAATTCGACTGTTCCTTACAGACAATAATTTATATTCATACAAACTCACACTGTGAAAAATTAGCCACACAATAAAAAAACACTCACACAATATTTGACGACCTCTGTGGCGCGTCGGGCGAACACCCGACTGCGACGCAGAAGGTTGCGGGTTCGATTCCCGCCGGGAACAAGTATTTATGTTGACCATAAATTCTTGTTTCTGGTTCTGGGTGTTTCCTATATGTATAATATGTATATATTTACAAAAAAAAAGTATATAAGTAGTTTATCCGTTATCTGGCACCCATAACACAAGCATTAAGTTGCTTAGCTTGGGGCTGGATGGCGATGTGTAATATGTCCTGAAATATTTATTTATTATTATTTATATAAAAAATACGTGTTATTAAGGCTTTTACACACGTCCCAATTTGGTCGGGTCCGACATACAATTTGGTCGGGTGTACAACCAAATTGGGACGTGTGTATCGTGGTCGGGCAGACTTAATTATTATTAATTGATCAAATTGGATACGCCCACCCAATTTGGTTGTATCCGACCAAATCGGGACGTGTGTACGCATCGGACCCAACTTTGTGTTCGAAACAAACAAGTGTGAGTCGGACTCCCGCACGAAGGGTTCCGTATCATGTTGTATTTGAGCTCCACTTCATTTTTTTCTTTTTTTAGTTGTTGTTGGTAAAGCGACACTAATGAAATACATAATCTGTGAAAATTTTAACTCTCTATCCATCACGATTCATGAGATACAACCGGATGACAGACGGACAGAAAGGCAGACAGACAGACGGACGGACGGATTTACGGACGGATGGAACTGATAGACGGACGGACTGATGAACTGACAGTGAAGTCTTAGTAATAGGGTCCCGTTTTTCCCCCTGATGAATGGAACCCCAGAAACTACTTAATGACCACGATGTGTATCAATGTACTCTCTGAATAGTATCCGACCAAATCGTAACGTGTGTATCGATACCCAATTTGGTTGTGTCAATTTGGTCGGCACGACCAAATCGTAACGTGTGTAAAAGCCTTACGCAGATGTCTATAGCTTTTACACACGTCCCGATTTGGTCGGGTCCAACATCAGTGTTGCCACAATTCAATTCGACAAATCTGTATCGATAAGTGAAAAAATCTGTGTAAAATCTGTATGAGAATAGCTATAATTGTATGAAATCTGGACTATTCATTTTTAATATTAGGTATTATGGAGTGTAAACAGAGAACAACTATTTATTCTCTGTCTACGATTATGAATAGTCCAGATTTTATACAATTATAGCTATTCTCATACAGATTTTACACAGATTTTTTCACTTAACCATACAGATTTGTCGAATTGAAATGTGGCAACACTGATGTCGGACCCGACCAAATTGGGACGTGTGTAAAAGCCTTTAACGACAAACAAACATTTTGGTGGGGATCGTAGTGATGGGACACCACCAAGATTCATGAATGAATGAGTGGTACGATTCATTTTTAAATCAACAAATAGACATAAGCGATCAACAATACCCGTTGTTTATTCAGTGGTACAAAATCATGATCAATCAAATCTTTATTTTACTTGGCAATATCGACTGAGACTCCCTAAGTCATTATTCACACTATTACTACTTAGTTCAGTAATTATTTGTCAATGTCAGATAAGTTTCATTCACTCCAATATGAGTTATCTGTGGAATACTATGGATTTCAAAAAAATGTCTCCATACTGTGGTATTTTGCTATCGCTAGGATGTAAAAAAGTAAAGTTTGTTTCAAGATTTTACCTAAATAAAAACGTGCCGGTGCATAAATTTTACTTAGTGTTAAGTTTTTATATAGTGTGTGTTAAGGTGAAAGGGTACCTGCGCTCTCTCCATACAAACGTAGTCGACTGTTTCCTCCCTGGATAATGACACTAGCACAAATATTTTTGTGCCATAAAACCTATAACTGCCATGACTATGCCCCTGTTTTGTTTTTTTTTTATTTTCTAATTATCATAGAAATTAAAATTAAAAAAATTAAAATAGTAAAAAAATCAAAAAATAGGGGCATGGTCATGGCAGTTATAAGTTTTATGCACCAAAAATATTTGCTCTAGTGTCATTATCCAGGGAGAAAACAGTCGACTACGTTTGTAATAGTTTGTATGGAAAAAGCCCCCGGTACCCTTTCCTCTTAAGAAACACCGTGAATTTTCATATTTGACGTTTCTGATCGCCTTTTGAACGAATTGACTGCGCAGTTCACCATTTTGGAGGAGCTCGTAACTGCGACACAATCACCAACAATATCGTTAGATATCGCTTGAACTAGTTTTATTTAACGTAGATGACCAGTTGCCAATGTACTTAGCCTGAGGGGGAAGACCCTGCTTGTTTTCTCCATTTGTTTCTACCTCCATGAGCTGGTAACACTATGTTCTCGTTCACTTCGCTGGTTCATTCCCTGTTCATTCATTTCATACTAAAATTAATACTCTATGGTTCATTCAATCATTCACTCACTGAGATTTCGTGTTTTGAGGGCTTCTTTGCGACGCGTAATTTTTTCATTGAAAAAAGATAGTTTCATTTCCAGTCCACGTATTTTAAGAAGAAAACGTTGTAAACATGAAGACCATCGTATTTGTGTGCATATTATCGCTTTCGATGTGCTTCGGTGCTCTACCAACATCCGGTAAGTAAAATAATCTGGCGTCCTAGATGTTTCGATAGAATTTTCTCACGGCTGGAATAAAAATGCGTAATAGTTCTAACTCCATCAAGTGTAAAGAAATACTTATGTGGAAACGTTTGGTAATTTTCTAATCTTCCATTTCATGGTAAATGAGACCTAGAAAAATAGGTACATATGTAGGTATATAGTCGAAAATCATTTTCGTCAATAAATACCTACTGTTTTCTGGTCGACCATGGAATTTTCTTGTTTGTATTTTACATAAATTAATTAGGTGTATGCGACTATTTTAACCAGAACCAGTAATAACCAACATCAGATAACCTCTTGTTAAAAAAAACTAGATAAGCATGGTACCTAGACCTACTTCTGCCTAATTTTTTTTTAACAGGTTTACCTAGGTACCTACGTCACTAGTTTGATTATCTTTGAAACTGCTTAATATGATAAACTAATAGAGCAGTAAGACTGTTGTCTAAAAATAGCCACATTTATTGTGCAATACTTAGTTCTGTCGAGTTAATTCAATCATCTAGGTATGTTAAATACTTCATAGATTGTGAGGTCAGATAATTGAAGCATGGTAAAACCCGTTGAACAAATGCAATGTATTTTAGGTGTCAACTTCACAATGAGAGATAAATTTAACGACCCAGTTGACACAATGGTTACCATGCCGGACTGCCAAACACCGGGTTGCGGGTTCGATTCCCGCCTCAGACAAGTATTTATTCTTAGATATTTGCCTGAGGTCTGGTTGTTTCTATGTATTATATGAAGATAAGAAAAAGTATATAAGTAGTACCTATAATCTGTTGTCTAGCACCCATAACACAAGTCTAGTTACTTAGCTTGGGGATAGATGGGAAGTTGTGGAATGTCCTGTAATATTTATTTATTTAAATCTACTAGATTGGCATTTTTCTCTCTGGTAGTTCCAATTAGCTCAATACATGCTGGCTTTGTATCGAGCATGAGCCTCCTTGGGACTGCGTATCCCAAACCGGAGTAATATATTAGGTTTCTTCCTCTTAGTGGGATCACCACGTTAATCGTACACTTCTTCAAAGAGTAAGAAACAATAGGGTAGGGGTAAACACAAAAGATCCCACTTGATCGAAGTCTTGCTGCCTCTGTCAGCGCCTGTATAAAATTGTAGCCACCGCAGTTTCTGGTCAAGAGAATGATTTAATTTTTAAGGGAAAGCAAAGACTGCTGTATACGCCCATACAGCTTTACAAACTTCGTAGACACTTTTAGGTGTTTTTACCTTCCTTGATGTAAAGAATGCTGCCATCTATAAGGCATATATCTGGAAAATGTCTTGTTTATTTAGTAAGCCTAATTGCCTCAAAAGTAAAAATAATAGTATCGGATCAATGAATGCTCTGTAAACCAGCAACAAAATAAGCTCTGCCCTGAGGTTTACCCGTATAAATCCAGCACACAAGTACCTTTTTTTATTCTCCAATGCCTACCATCCTATCGCTAGAACAAAAATCATAAAAATTGATTCATTGGTTAATGTTTTCCTCCATAACTATGTACATTTATAGGAATTAGTAAAATAACCATTTATTTCTATCTGCGATCGGTTTGAGACTATAAGCTGATGTTGTGAGAGTCATTAGGATTGTATGTTGTTCCATTTTACATTTATCGCAATATTGCAGTATTGGAAATGTTGGAGTCTCAGGCTGACACCGAAAGCCCCATTGCTATAATATATCCGAAAAATGTTCACCATCAAGTTGCTTAGAAGAAGGGTGCCTTGAAATCTTATGAATAAGTTTGATGCCAAGAATCTTTTTTTTAACCTGTTTTGTCCCGATGCAGCATCAAGGGCAACCTTTGCTCATCTTCATCTCCATTGATCAGTCTTCATCGAATGCCTATATCCCATTGCATTGTATTTGTTGGGCTAGTTTCCGCAACTCGACGTCTGAGTGGTGGGACATTTTGCTACTTACTAGAGCCATTCTAACTCCCCGAAGAGAGCTAAATGATCTTCCATACTTTTTTTTACCTAGGTAAGAGACCTGGGTGATTCGTATTGGGCCATGCTGCTGCAATTGACGATTACACGCATGGCTGTCGCAAGTCGCCGCCGGCAAAAGCTAGTCTCAGATATTTTATACATGTTCCGTCATTTCTTATTGAGAAATTCTTAGCGTAGGTACCTACAGTGACTCCATTGTCTGTCAAGTTAAATATATCTTTTATGAAATCTGCATTTTTAGCCATTCTAGTAGGTAAATACCTACTTTTTGACGTCAATGACTGTAAAAATATACAACGAGAAAATTGCTTATGTAAATGGTTTATTTTGCTCTGCAAAGTTATCAATAAATTAATTTTAGAACTGAACATTTGTTTATCTCGAATTTCTGTATTATAAAATTGATTGTTTATCGTGGTATTTCCAGTTTCCCTATATTGGGTGATCAAATCATTATTATTGTTCAAACATGTTCAAGTAATTTAAATGTAGTTCATAATTAGGTATTTTATAATAAGCAGGTACCTGTTAATTAATTATACGTAGCGCAGCGAATGGTGACCTCTGATGGAAAGTAGAAGGGGTATGCGCAGAACTCAGTTTTCATATAAATATCGAGTTCTGCGCATACCCCTTCCACTTACCGCAGAGGTCACCATTCGCTGCGCGAGGTTATACCTTATATTTGACGACCTTTCTGACCCACATTCCCAAATTTAGCAATAATATTTTTTTTCGCTTGTTAGCGACTACGGCGAAGCAAAAGGGAGGGTTATGTGTTTGACCTGTATGTATGTATGTTCATCTGTTCCCACCTAACTTCAAAACTACTTACTATAATTTCCTCTCTTTTTTTGGGTAATGGTAATGAAATAAAATAAAATGTAATGATTTATGGTAAAATAGCGACCCGCTCCGGCTTCGCACGGCTATATTATGCATACCTATCTAAATACTTACTTAGTTATTGTGTAAGTGACATTACCTAAATGTTTTGTAAATGCATTTTTAAAAGAGATTAGATATGTAGTTAAATATCAATTTCCAATCAATGGCACGCAACAGTGATAACTTTCTAACAATTGTGTCACAGTCAGTTGTATATTTTAAAGTTTATTTTACCTGACCGTTTGCGGATGAAAACCGATTTGAATAAACCTTTATTTCACTAAAAAAATGGATATTCTAATAGTGTTCCTAGCTACCTATACTATATATCGTAAAAAAAAAAAGAATTTTCCAAATCGGTCCAGGCGTTTTCGAGTAATCGGTGAACATATATAAATAAATATAATATGTATATATGCGACGAATTGAGAACCTCCTCCTTTTTTGAAGTCTGTTAAAGAATCTGTTGAGCAGTTTGTAAATTACTAGTAGCAATCCGCGGTTTCACTCGCGTAAGTCCCGTTCCCGCAGGAATATCGGGATAAAAATGTAGCCTATATCATTCCTAATGAATCAATGTATCCTCATGCCAAGTTTCATCAAAATCGGCCCAGTTCTTTCGGGAGTATATTCGTTACAAACAAAAAAATCTTTCCTCTTTATAATAGCAGTGCAGATGCTTTACTTTAGTGCCACGAAAAGGTAATAAAACGTAGTAACAAGAGGTAATTTTGAGTGCTCTTTTGCACTTATTGTCGCAAAGATTTCTACGACTACTTTTTATCCCAATATTCCAACGGGATCGGGATTTAAATTGTTAAAAAAACAGTTTTAAATTGTTAAAATTAATTTTCCTTAAAGTTACGATGTATCTAGCTTGTTGGTAAATTCCCAAGTTTCAACAGTAAAAAATGATTCATACTATAGTTATTTGTTTTTATCTTAATCATTTACTTTCTTTACTCAATTCAAAGAAACCTTAAAAGAACCAGTTTCTTAATCACTTAGCAGTGTCCAATTTTAATGCGATAGACATAATACTTTCTTTTCTAAAGCCGTCCTTCTATTTTGATATCAATCGTTAAGTCATTGCTTCTGCATCAGTGTATTGACGATGATTTTACTAGAAATGCTCTACTTATCTAAATACATATTCCTATTTCATCCGCGTAACTCCCGATCCCGAGGGAATATCGGGATAAATTAATATGTAAGCTATCCTATCTTTCAAGTTTGATCAAACTGCACACGGTGTGCAAATTTGATTAAAATTGGTTAAGTAGTTTAGGAGTCCATCGCGCACAAACAAGGTGACACGTAATTTATATATTATTCTTATTTATTACGCAGAAGCATTATCAAAAAGCCCTATAGAGACACTGCATTGTCCTAAACAGAGTTTGTATGCCTTTGTGACATTTTCTATATAAAATTCACATTTAAAGACGAGAATTATTACTTGAATTAGCTGTGCCCCGCGGTTTTAACTGCGTTAGTCAAGTGATAGGCATTTCCTACAACACAGAATATAGAATAAATAATAGTTACTATAAGCTACAAACTTAATCAGACCTTTTTACCCTAAAAATAGAGGTCGAATTTCCTCTAAAATTAGTACTTCCCTACGTCTTAAAAGGAACCCCCATGCAAAGTTTGAAACTTGTAGCTATTTTAGTTTTTAGAGCTTTCTTGATAAGTCTTCACTACATAGTATAAAATAAAGTTACTTTTCGCCGTCCCTATGTCCCTTTGTATGCTTAGATCTTTAAAACTACGCAACGGATTTTGATGCGGTTTTTTTTAATGGATAGAGTGATTAACGAGGAAGGTTTTTAGATATAATACATGCATAATACAGCCTTGCGAAGCCGGGGCGGGTCGCTAGTTTCTGTTATATGTCCCACTAGCTGTTGCCCGCGACTTCTTACGCGTGGTATTTTTGTTTTATGTACCAAAACCTTCCTCTTGAATCACTCTTAAAAAACCGCATCAAAATCCGTTGCGTAGTTTTAAAGATCTAAGCATACATAGGGACAGACAGCGGGAAGCGACTTTGTTTTATACTATGTAATGATTCTTTATAAGTCTTTTCTGTTATATGTCCCATGGGGTATGAATCCCTGGAACTTTGTAAGGCGTGCATGGAATCGTAGTCAACACCTTTACAATAGCAAATTTTAAAAACATAATATTTTAAACCAACCCGCGAATAGCATATCTGCACTAAAAAATGTTTTATCCTGTTATTATTACGCACCATAATATCCTTATATTAATTAGGTTTTTTATCCTAAATTTCCAGAAACTATATAGAATACGGTTTACATTCCATGGTCACAGAGAGACTGAGGTAACATAAGTGTATGTTACAAATTATTTGAAAATTGTACCCTGTGTGTGTGTGTGTAGCCCAGAAGTAAAACACCAAAAATAATATTTATTCTCACAATATTTCTAACTAACGATTTCACTCGCGAAAATATAAAAAAGTGTAGAAAGTCCTGCGCTCTCTCCGTACAAACGTAGTCGACTGTTTCCTCCCTGGATAATGACACTAGAACAAATATTTTTGTGCCATAAAACCTATAACTGCCATGACTATGCCCCCATGTTTTTTTTTCATTTTATAATTATCATAGAAATTAAAATTTAAAAAATAAAAACAAAAAATAGGGACATGCATGGTCATGGCAGTTTAAGTTTTATGCACCAAAAATATTTGCTCCAGTGTCATTATTCAGAAAGAAAACAGTCGACTACGATTGTAATAGTTTGTATTAAAGAGCCCTCGGTACCCTTTCCTCTTAAGTCTTCTTCGATTAATGGACTATCCTACACCAAAAGAATTGTAGTTCCTGAGATTAGCGCGTTTAACGAAACAAACTCTTTAGCTTTATTAAGTACGCGCTAAGTATTGACAAGTTCTCTCCTCTGGACACAGTCGACTAAGCTGAGAGGGTAGTAGGTGCCGGGCAAGCCTACTCCATCCGCACGCAAAAACGACCCAATTAAAAAGGGTCTAATTGCTGAAAACAGCCCGTACAAGTACAAGATAGGCACGCGCTTTTCTCACATCGACAAGATTCTTCGGCCACTCGCTCTCTTCCCTCGATAAGTATAAATTGTCTGAGTCTCTCTCTCTCTGGTGGATCCTTTATGACTGAAGATCGCGACCACCAATCTTCTATCCACCTGTCTAAGTCTATGGTACATCACTATCACTACATAGTATAAAACAAAGTCGCTTTTTCTGTCCCTATATCCCTTTGTATGCTTAAATCTTTAAAACTACGCAACGGATTTTGATGCGGTTTTTTTAATAGATAGAGTGATTCAAGAGGAAGGTTTATATGTGTAATACATGCATAATATAGCCGTGCGAAGCCGGGGCGGGTCGCTAGTAAAATGATAAATGTGGGCTAACAGCTCGACCATAAAGTCTGTTGGCTGGGCTTCTTGACTTGATTCCTACTACCTACAGAGTTCGAAATTCGTTTAAAAACCGTGGCCGTGGCCCGGCGGCTTCTAACACCAACCTCTGGACAATATCATGATGCCAAGTGACTCATCGCGTTCCATCATGTTGCCCAGGCATGCCGTTCTCTTTCTAGGCAAGCATGCTACATCCTCAACCACATCTTCGCTTCTCATCATGTGGATTAAGGTCAAATGCAAGCCTTTGTGTAAAACAAGTTGATGTGTGAATAGACGTCACCATTGTACTGTAATAACTAGTAATACCAAGTCAATGGACGTCTCACAAATAATTCGCTTTGCTAGGCGTTCAGTTCAAGGACGGATTACTTGCCTTGTGTATGAGTCACACCATCGATACTTAATACTTATCGATTCTGACCTCAATGTTCTAATGAAAGGATATTATTATAATACTGAATATTCATTGTAGATAGGAGTATGTCTTCCTCTTTCGGCTTTGAAGCCATTTTTAGGGTTAGGTACCTCAAAAGGTAATACGGAACCCTAACTCATATAAGATCACTGTCTTGTCCGTGTGTCACTACCGTTTTTTTCAGAAACGGAGAGTTGACGATCCTGGATTAAAGTAGACTAGCTTTTGCCCGCGACTTCGTCCGCGTAAAAGTCGAAAATGATTCTTATCGGCTTGGACCAAGGAATCGCTTTGTCCCATACAAACTTTGCCCCCCCTTTTTCACTCCTTTAGGGGTAGAATTTCGGAAAATCCTTATCGGATGCCTACATCATACAAAGAAAACACCCTCCAAGTTTTAGGTCTCTACGACCAGCGGTTTAGACGATGAACCGATTTTGATTTAGTTTTTTCTTTTGTTAAAAGGTTTTAATTTAGTCTCGAGTGTTAGTGCCATGTTTGATCAAAATCTGTTCCACCCTTAAAAAGTTATACTTTTGAAATTTTCCCTATCAGTCTGAAGTTTTTTAATTTGTCTGACAATCTTTTTTTGTTGATATAGTTGATATCAATCCAATTTGGGGTCTTCCTGTTAAATATTATCCGTTCATTTGTTGATATATTTTAGGTATCGTGCGTGATACACAAGCGGATATGGACACGTGCAGATAAGATTCTTAGAATTCCGTCACATATGGTATTTACGTAAGATATTTAGTATTGGTTTTTAGTATGCAAACGGGTTAGCATAATATTTTATTTAAAAAAAAACTTAACGTTTGATAGGGAAACAATTTGATTTTATTTTGATATAGATTTTCTGTTTACGTAGATATCTGATTTACATCATCGCGTGGCTTCAACATTTTATCCTATCTTTTGAAAATCTCTACGATTTTTTTCTATCAATTACAGCCACCTTCAAAAACACGCGGTGGCTACTCGACCACAAGAATTATTATGTTATAATGTTTTCTTGTATGACACAATCAAATCTAGAAGCCTTGTGAAAGTAATTATTATCCAATTTTATTCAAAAGATATAGTAGTTCCATTCAAAGTGTCGACAATAAGAGTTGAGTAATACAAACTCAAGCTCAACTAGCTCATATGAGGCAAATCAGACTTGGGTTAATTTGATGAGTTAATTTTCAAACGAAATGACTCAGCTCTTCTTCGTATCGATAGCACAAATCAAAGAGGAGTTGATGAGGTAGGATCAGATCAGCCCACTCCAGTAGGATCAGATCAGCCCACCCCACTCCACCACTCCATCATTATCATCTGCCTGCCCTAACCCCAATTTATTCGGGGTCGGCGCAGTATGTCTTCTTCCATTCTTCACACAGTATGCTGTATTTATTATTCAACAAATTGCCATTTTGCCAAAAACTGTTTTGTACGCTTAATTTAATATAAACATTTGGCCCATAAAACACTACGCTAGTCTTGGAAAGGGACACTAAATAAAACTTAGTATAAAGGATGATTCTCATTAGACCGGGGCGTGCCGTGGCCCGGCGGCCCGGACGGGGCACGGATTTAAAACGTTACATACATTTTGTATGAAGCCCGTCTTCTCTACTGATCCGCCCCATCCCCTCGCCGGCCGGTTTATAACCCGGTAACACCCGTGTAATATAAACGTGCAGCACGGACAAGCTCCGCACCACTCCGGCCGTCCCGGACACGACACAGTGTAATTGAAATTGTTTATTTCAGACATACGACCATAGTGTTAGTAACAATATAACTTAAGACCTAATGTTAGTATGAAATTAACATAAATTTAAAAAATGAATTTAAAAATCAGTGACCAGTGTGGAGTCTCACCCAATGACGTAGCAGGGGGGAGTCCCACCGGTCCTTGAAAATATGCAAGAGACTGTTGGTAGTGGAATGGAGCCGAGCGAGCGCAGAGGCCGATCGCTTTCTAATTATGGCATAAAAGTCATCATTGTGCGCCTCGCAAACATCCCGGAATGAAAGTCATCCGTAATAGGTCTATCTTATTGCCAACCTTATAATCGGATTTATTTTTTTATTTTAGCCATTTTTTCTTTACAATATTATCTATTGTTTTCAATATAGTGTTGTAACCCTGTGCTACAGCCCAAAAAGCCATTAAAGTAGATTCGATCCTAATTCGATTCTTAGATGACTCCATTTTGTTTATTTAGGAAACAAATTATAATATTAACGTCGCATATTATCAAATTACAGATCAAACATCAGCAACAAAAGGACAAGAAGCTGCTGTTGCAGGATCCCCTGTACTTAAAAAAGATGAGATAATTACTCCAAACAATAAAACTCATGAACCATTAAACTCTACAGTACCTAAGAACGACACTAAGGATCCCGAGACCACTACTAAAGAAGATCAGTCGAAAGTCACAGACAAAGGGACAGGAAATAGTTCACATGAAACGGGAACAACTGATAATCAGCAGCCTAATAATAAGACTGTAAGTACTCGTATATCGCATATACGGTGTATTTAATTTAAGCGGGTCGGTAAGGAAAGGTTCTAGAACCGTTATAGCCTACGAGAAAACGCTCTTAGAAGACCTTCCCTTAATATTGAAATCAATAACATTTTTTTTTTAAATACATGAGGCGTGTGCTGAAGCCCGATTGGGCCACAGCTCCAGTGCCTACATTGATTGTGGAGAAATCTGGTTTTCAGCTTCGCCCGAGTCTCGACCCCATTGCACTGTGTGGTCTCACAATAAGTATTATGCACTGTGAACTGATGACGTTAACGCATCATGCATTGTATTTATTATTTTAATTAAGTTTATGTGGTGCAGTGACTGTTTTGGCACATAGGGTGTCTAAACGCGCATTAAAAATTATATGGCGTATATTTAAGAGCGTAAAAACACGTTTAAACACAGATTTATTTATTTTATAAAACTTATTTAATTACTTTATAAATTAATTTTCTAGACTTCACAAGCATCGACTGAGACTCAAAAAAACACACCCGTAACACCAGCAGCGAATGTGACAAATTCAACTAGTGGCAAACCCAACAATACCACCGTACCAGCTAATGACGACAAGAAAAAAGTAGATAATGCTACGACAACAATTCAACCCATCGTGTCGTCAACTGTGGCGCCTGCCGTCACTGAGAAACCTGCACAGCTGGCTAGAGGGTAAGTAAATGAGACTAAACCAACCGATGGCAATGCCATCGTACTAGAAGTTGATAAGATTAAAGACAAAACATTAGTTCATCCCTCGTTGGTGATGCCAACTGTGGCGCCTGCTCTCACTGAGAAGCCTGCAGCTAGACCTTAATCCCATGAGAATTACAATAATCCCATCTTAGTGCTCACGATCTTGCAACACTTAGGGAAACCCTTTGCAAAATTCTACGTTTCTTGGCCCAGTAGTTAACGTTTATTGGTCGTGGTCCGACTGCCGGAGTTCTATCTTAAAGCTGTGCGTTCTCATCCGTCAGTGAAGGTTGAGTTTCATTACTTTTGTCTTCTTCAGGATTTGAATTATTAATAACTAGCCACCCGCTCCGGCTTCGCACGGCTATATTATGCATGTATTATACATATAAACCTTCCTCTTGAAACACTATCTATTAAAAAAAACCGCATCAAAATCCGTTGCGTGATTTTAAAGATCTAAGCATACATAGGGCCAGACAGCGGAATGTGACTTTGTTTTATACTATGTAATGATTAATTAACTGTTTCTTTAGGCATGAATACCAGACTGATTACTTATAAGAAAACTGTTGTGTCTTCCAGATTTGACGGCGCCAGCTTCGTGGGCGGTATCATCTTGACTCTGGGACTCCTCGCGATCGGCTTCATGGGTTTCAAATACTACAAGAACCAAACTGAGAGAAACTATCACACTCTCTAAACAATAATTTATTCATAACTTCCTATGAGTAAGTGCACTGTTAAATTTTCTTTTTCTTTTTTTGCTATTTTGTAATTTGCCCCCATGTTCTATTATTGTGATTCATTCGATCCATTGAATTTCAGTGCAGTAGTGAGAAAATCTAAACCTTTTCAAATAATTCCAAAAATCATATTGAAATAAGTGTGATTCTACTGATGCACAACCTGAAAATTTTGTGTGAAAGCTTTTAGCATAGTTATATTTTATGCAGCGCAGTTTGAAATGTATACCAATCGAAAGAGGGAAAAGAGACGAACAAATAATGCCAAACCATACTTCTAAAGCATGTCTGAAACAGGAGACATCCTCGTTTCTCACATTTTATGATGTATAGGCCTTATTTGTTCATCTCAATGCTCTTTACCGATTGGTATAAGTTTCAATCTGCACCGCTGCATTTGTGTCAGTTCCGTCCGCAGGACTTTTAATAAGGAAATGGTTCAAATTATCTCTCTACGTCACTGTTAAATCTTTGTATCGAATGTATCAAAACACAGGGTTATTGTAAATCTCTTTCACGTTCCCTAATTTCATCGTCGGTGAATGGTGTTTTAACGAATTTAGTAAGAAGATGAAAAATACATATTTTTTTACGACGATAGATAAGTTTAGTTTCGCTCTTAATGGCATTTATTTGTTCTTCTTCGAATATTTATGTATATTTAGTGAATGTTTGATTTTTTAATTTTTACCAATCGTAATGTGTAAGTAAAGAGAACTTAGCTTGGTATCTGATTTTGTAACTAAAATATTAGATACTCGAATGTGATCTGATTTTGATTTTTCTTTTTTAATTTGTTCAACGAATGTTTGTAAATGTTACACTAATATAACGAGATTAAAGCTGGAACTACATTTTAATCCACGTATTCCACGTAAACTGATCAATATATTCCACATAATCTGATCCACGCATTCCAGGTCAACATATTCCACTTAAACTGAGAATAAATTGATACTAGAATAAAATTGTATTATTCTTGTATCCACAGCAACTATCTAACTAAATACCTAATACCAATTTCGTTTTATTTGCAAACAGCTGTAAAAATCGCATTAAAATACATTTTGTTTTCGGCAATAAAACTTATCATTTTCTTTTATTATTAAATAGTTTTGTATTGAAATAGTATGTTAGATAATAATGAATGTATATAATGGTTTAATTTATGTACCTAAGTTTAAATATTATTATGGCTATAAGGCAACTCTCTAAACATTTTGAACGGGTATACGTGGATCAAAATATATAGTTCTTCTAGCCTAATTAATACACAACTCTAAAGTAAACATTGAAATTTATAGTTATAACTTTATATTGAAAAGTGCAATCTAGTTTTAAAACGAAAGATTTTATTAGTGCTGTGCCATTTTTGTGAAAAATAATTGCACCGCGTATTATCTATCGAAAGCTTATTACTTCAAAGATGTAGCTTTTAAGTGTGTTTTTTTATGTTACGGACTAACACAGACGACGCGCTTTTGTCCGCCAAAGACGTCTTTAGCGGACTAAAGTGCCTCATCTGAACTAGCCCTAAGTGTTAGCCTCTTTTATATTACGAAGATACATTCAACTTTTTCGTAATGTAAACGATATTATTGTAAGGAAACGCAATGTGATGATGAATAGGGTCTAAAAATTATAGTACCTACACTGATTTGGCATAATTAAGTTGAATCTGTCATCTAGAATCTCGTGTTTCTGAAACTAACACTATATCTAAATTACATTAAGTAAAACTTAAAATTTCAATTCGCGCGACCTTGTTTGAAAATGTCCAGACGAAGTGCGAATTTTTATTATTCATTTGTCTGCCAGATAAATTGCTTATTAGAAAAATACAAAGATCATAATCCGGATGAATTTGATTTAAAAATTCGTCTGCCAGACTAATAACCTACCAAGCGCCCTTAAAAATAACGAATATTTTCAAGCGACACTGATTGGTTCATTTCTAAAAATTGCGCGAATGAATATCGTTCTGAACCTAGTCTATACAAAATTTTCCACTTTGAATCTCAACAATTCAACAAACTTGTTTATGCCAAATTAACCTGATTCGTTTTAGTGGTTTAGTGCACGCTATTCGTAAACTGGGAAACGTTGATTCCATCCTCAAGTGCTCTTAAAATCTGATCTATTTATAATCAAAATGTATGGAAGCCACTTAAATATTCCCTCGACGTTACAGCTACCTACTTCATGTAAAATGTATGTCACTTGATATGGTTACGTTAAATAAAGGTATATGTATTAAATATTATTTTATTTTTTCACACTTAGTACAAACCGCCACGCTTAGGAACGCTTCTAAGTGAAACTTGTTACATTTTCGCGGAAGGCTCAATTTTCACCGCCGCGGAATGGAACGGAAGCGACTTTTTGCAACCAAATTGTTTAAAGCATCATGAACTTTATATCAATTGTAGGTATAACACGCAAATTAAATATGAGCCAAAAAAATTGGACGCGCCTCTTCCGCGGAATCCTCGCGAATTGTATCATAAGTCATGAGGCGAAATTGACGTTTCCATTCGCCGGCGGCGGTGTAAATTGAGACTAAATTGTCACTAAGGAACATTTCAGGTGAAACTTGTCACATTTTCGCGTAAAAGTGTCACTAAGGAACATTTCAGGTAAAATTTGTCCCATTTTCGCTGCGTAAAACGTCATTAGGAACATTTCAGATGAGACATGTCACATTTTCGCGTAAAAGTGTGTCACTAAGGAACGTTTCAGAGCGTGGCTGAAAGATATAGGTACAAACAGACAAATATAGGCCAGTTTTTCAACTACAAACAATATCAGAAACTAATCTATTACATGGATAGAGCTTGTCTTGCAATGACATCAAAATATACCGATTATCAGATATTTAACACACAATTATTTTATGCAAATTAACTTCGTATCAGTTTACAGTGATTATGATTAATAATAGATAATACCTATAATTAGTTCAATTGTCTCATTGAACCGCAAACATCGAGCCATATGGGCGGCATTTAAAAACAGGGTTGCCAGATGTTCAGTTTTGAACCAAACAAGTTCAGTTTACCAGTCAAGAAAATCGCCGAACACAAATTTACTTAGGCGTGAAACGTCTTTAAATAACGTCGATTTTAGCAGCAGCTGCGACCCACCCAATTTTAATAGGGTAGGTTTAGGTATTGTAATATTTCAAAACAACAATAAATAAAATTCAACTGGCAACCCAAGCATTCATGATGTAAGTAGAAAAGAAACTGCTAAGATATTTATAAAAATCAAAGAAATTTTAACAATTTCATTGCTTTACATAGACATTATTGAGCGCCTAGTCACAAAAAAGTGTCAGCTTATAAGCAATTCATGTTTTAGATTACAATACAGAAATATACAAAATACTGAGTAGCCCTACCACGGGGCTGTTTTCGCACTCAATCAAACTATTAATGAGTATTTACTCGGTCAATAAAAACAGTATTCAAGACTGTTAACCCTTTAGAACCATTAATATTATAATTTTAATAACTTAATATTTAGCGTATGGAATTAACATTTTCGTTCAATAAAAATAAGTGGATTTATGAGTCTAATTGGAACCTAGAAATATATTTTAATAAATCTCGTTTTCACAATAAAAAGGTATTTTGGAAAAGTTTTTGGTCCAGAACTACGGGTAGTCTTTGCCATATCTGAACCACCATGCAATAGATAGAAGCTTCATTAAACAATAGAAATATGTAAATTGATAAGACACGTTTAGGTAATGATTATGTGTATTAATTATTTTTACCCGACTTCAAAAAAAGGAGGAGGTTCTCAATTCGGATGTAGGTATGTATGTTTTTATTTACGATAGTTTAAAATTTTAAATATGTTAACTAGCGACCCGCCCCGGCTTCGCACGGCTATATTATGCATGTATTATACATACTAGCGTCCCGCCCCGGCTTCGCACGGATATATTATGCATGTATTATACATATAAACCTTCCTCTTGAATCACTCTATTAAAAAAAAACCGCATCAAAATCCGTTGCGTAGTTTTAAAGATTTAAGCATACATAGGGATATAGGGACATACTATGTAGTGATGATAGTGATTTAACGTTATGTCCTCGGAGGAAGTAATGGCCGATCCCAATTTCAACGTTTTTTAACCGACTTCAAAAAAGGAGGAGGTGCTCAATTCGTCTGTATGTTGTTGTTTTTTTTTGTAGGAAATACTCAATAATATACCTACGTTTTGATCGAGTGCGTAAACTTCTCGTGGTAAGGCCTGGTATTATATACTTTGATATGATTTTATTTTATTATACACATTTAGTTTCATAATATACTTATACACATAATTAGTCGACACAACACATGATTTCTAATTCTTAATTGTTTATGTATATTTTAACATCAAGAATAGTTACCTATTTGTATTAAAGACTACACGGTCATAATTGTTAGTTTATATAGGTACATCTGTTTAATTTTTATTTATTGAAGAAAATATTGTAAAAGCAAGCAATTAACCCATGATAAGACTTTACTGCAAGACGATTTTTACCTCGAGTAGACAATTAAATTGTTTTTAGTTTAATTGTGCAAAAAAAAATAAGGAAATAAGTATACTTGATAGCAAAATATTAAAAGAACCATTCATATTTTCTTAAAACTAAATAATAGATCAGTAAAGTTTTACTTTGAGCATACATTTCATAATTCTAGCTTAGTAAAGAGCATGTATATTGTCTTGCTGACAGCCGGACCTACATTCCGGGACAGAGTATTAGCTTTCAAATTCGCAAGGAGCATTTCACCTTCTTTCTCCGTACATTTATCATACGCCTTCATCAAAGCCTTAGGGGTGCTATACTTGTTCGTTATAGCCAGAGCTTTTTCCACCGATATACCTTTTAACTGCAGAAGCATTTTTATAAACAGTTCCCTTACTGTAAGTGGCTTATTCTTTGATGATGATTTGTTGAAGAATTCGAACGTCATTAATTCTTTACCATTGGTATCCCTGTTGCATCCTCTTAAAAATAGATACTGTAAAAGAAACATATTAATTAAAGAACAATGAAAATATGAATTATTTAAATAAAATTTAATTGTTATTGTACCTGTAACTTACGAATCAGCCTTTGCGTTACCATAGCAATGAACCTGACTGTATGATGCAGCGAATCTGTTCTCTGTACCATAAATCCATCCTGCACACTAGTGTTCACCATTGCTTGCATCAACGTTGACATCGGCAAACCTACATGCTTATTACTCCCATGACTTTCGACCAAATATATAACATGCTTTAAGCCACACTTCCTCAGTCTAAATTTCTGTTCGTGAAACCTTCCATCTTTGATACTAGCACCAAAATCGTCCATTCTTTTCCTCTCTATAATGTAGGGCAGGACTAGTTCGTGTCCTGATTTTTTACTGCGAGCTATCCAGGCAAAATCGCCCACTTTGAGACTTCTGAATTCATGTTTAAAACAGTTGTATTTACCAAACAATGTAGCTGTTGAATCGTTTTTCCTGCCCAAACTGAAATAGATAGAAATCTATATAAAATTATGAGAACAAATATATTAATTTAATTCAATATTAGATTAATACTCACCCTCCAGTTTCGTTGATATCGATCAACAAAATGACCTCAAAAGTAGTACATGGCATTTCTATAAATACAGGATGGAGACATTGGACCTCATCGAGAACAGGAGGTGGGGGAGGGGTTATGATCATATCCTCTAAGCTGGGAACTCTGTCATTAGGCTGACCGTGGAATATAATATCATTCATTGTAACTTCGGTGGTCGACTCCTTCAATATATCAGCTCCAACTATTCTTCCAAGTTCTGTTAGCATATAGACATCATTATTAACAGTGGAACATCTAACTATTTGTAATAAACCCTTGTTTATAAGTCGCTTAGCATTTATCCATGCTGTATAATCAGTTTTGGGCTTTGGCACCGTGAATGATGTATCACAATACTTTTGTGCTTTCTCTATTAACTCCTCCTTCGTCAAGCATTCCCGGTAAGGGCACTCCTTTTGTTGCTCCATTAGTGCCACAAGTATAGCATAGCCTCCAGACCTTTTGGCAGGCCTGTACAGTTTCCGCGGAGTCTGTTTCTCTAATTCTCTTTTCCTAGCTCCTGATGAGTCACATTGCATGCAGAGAATACCATCTTTATCTATATCATAGGTGTAAGGATGTAAGCTATCAATCATACCCGGGTTATTAGCATTGTTAATGGTGATTATGTTAGAGTTAGTATCATTTGTTATTTTTATTGTGTTAGTATGGGTTGTGGATTTTGACTCACCAAAGCCAACAGATGGACACTTTTTAGAATTAGTGACCAGTTTGTTTGTTTTCTTTTTATTTTTAGTTGGTATTCCCGATGATGTTGACTGTGTCGCCTGTGTATAGATGTTTTCATGTATAGCAGATGATGGACCCTGTTCTGTTTCATATTGGTTATTGTCCTTGCCCACTTTAGCTCTCTTGTCATATTGTTTATGATCACTTAGATGCGTATCTAGCATGTTGCATAAGTTTTTGTCGAATCCCTTGAGGATGGCACACTCGGCGCCAGACTTTAGAGGTAAAGGATACTTTGACAGAGATGTTGAGGCCTCTTTTACGGTATCTGCGATGTGATTGTTCTCCCTTACGGCGTCATGGTATATGTTCTCCAGCCATTCTTGAAACAATGGGTTCGGATGAGACCGCTTGCAAGTTATCCGCGTCACTTGGTTATTTGTATCAGTCATTGTCACAGATTTGGAAATAACTAGAAATATTAACGTCCATTATGTTAATAAATCAATATTGCAATCGCATCGTGAGCCCGGGAGATGCATAACGCATGCGCGTTTCCCATTTTACCTGGCAGGTATCGTAGCCAGCAATTTTAGTGGTAAATTCCTAATGAAACAACTTCAAACAACTTTCTGTAGCCGTTCGTCTTCAACAGATGAGATAAATCAATGTAGGTAAATAAAGATAAACAAAGAATCGATGTTTTAACTAAAAATAGTGATAAATAAATAACTGATTAATCAACACTGATCATAATGTAATCAAATCACTGGAAAGTCGTCAAATAAAAAGGTAAATAGTAATGACGAGATGAAAATTTTACAAAAGGTACAAAAACCCATACAACTGTACGAAAACCAAATTACAGAATGAATGAATTCTACGATTTCTCTACGATCAATTTCATTCAAACCACAGACTAACTACTACCATTCAATCATACTTCGATTTCCATTCATCTTTTTCTTTAAGGATGGAAGTTTTGCTTGTGATGCAGAATTTAGTCGATTAGTTCGAATCGATTTTTAAATCTAGATTTGTTTTTTTAATCTGTGCCACAGCGTTACACCAGCAAAGGGTTGCCAGACGTACGGGAAAGAGAAAATTAAACACTCTGAATAAGGAAAATTCCTTTTTCTGAGATTAAACATCTCGTACACTTTTGTCGCGGATAAGGGAATCCCCCAGTTTAATTACTTTATTTTATGTTGACACTTAAGCTGGGGACACATTGCTCGGACGCGTTCGACAGCCGCGACTGATAAGTGTGCACGGTCCGATATGTTCCCAGCTTAAGTCGCGGCTGTCGGACGCGTCCGAGCAATGTGTCCTCAGGTTAAAGGCCGATCCGCGCAGAACAGTGCTGGCACAGTTCCGACACGTGCCGTACCGTAACGTATCCATCAGTGTCAGGTAAAAATTATCGAATCGGTTAGGACTTTATATTTGCAAGTGACCTTACAAAAATAAATGAGAATAAAACGTCATAAATACGCAATTGTGAGTCATGATTTGGACTTTAGAGGTTTGATGTGAAGGCATTATTTGTTCGTCGTAAATATCCCTAACGATAGAGTATTATGACGTTAAGCTGGGAACATATTATCAAACGCGTCCGACAGTCACGACCGACAGCCGCGACTGATTAGTGTGCACGGTCATTCGGACGCACTTGCAAATCAGGCGGCAGTGTGACCACTTTTAGTGGAATAGTCCAGATTTTATACAATTATAGCTGTTCTCATACAGATTTTACACAGATTTTTTCACTTATCGATACAGATTTGTCGAATTGAAATGTGGCAACACTGATGTCGGACCCGACCAAATCGGGGCGTGTTTATAACCGTTATGTGTCCGAACCACGGAAATAGGAAATATTTTTTCTGTTATGTGGTCCGAATAACCCAAAGCTGGGAACAAATTATCGGACGCGTCCGACAGCCGTGACCGACAGCCGCGACTGATTAGTGTGCACGGATGCTTCGGACGTTGTCCGCGGACTCTTCCGAGCGCCTTTCGCCACCAGTGTTGCCAGATTTTTCTACTTTTTTTGGTAGATTTAAGGCAAAGAGAACGATCAGTAGTCAGATAATTTAGTAGGTACTTTCAGTAGAAAATCGATTTGTAATTTAGTAGGAAATCTATTATTAATGTAGTAGGTATATTCGTCAAAAAATTCAGTATTTTAGACAATTCAGAAAATGGTTTTCCAAAATGAATATGGAACAGCGCTTGGTAGATTCTGGTAGATTTTATTGCACGCACAGGCAAACTTCTGTCCTTCGGACGCGCGGACGCATCCCGCACCCTGTGCACACCATCCGCGGACGTCCGCGGACGTTTTCGGCTGATAGAAACATCCGGCTGGCCAGATCGCTGTAGGACGTCCGAACGCTCAAGGGCAGCCCAAGGTCACGTCCGCGACTTACGTCCGATAGTGTGCACAGTTACTTACATTTACATTACACAGATGCCTATAAGTCGCGGCTGACGGACGCGTCCGTAAGCCGCGTCCGATAATTTATTCCCAGCTTAAATCAAAAATAAACTGGAAAATGATGTGGCATCTGGCAACCCTGTAACTGCATCGCAGGATTTGCAGGCATTTCGCAGGACGCACCACACATGAAAATCATTCGTTCGCGTTCGTTATCATCTGTGGATGGTGTACGCGAGTAGTGGAGCGTTGTTATTATTTTGTGAGAAAGTGAGAAATTAATATTTTACCATTGCGATGAAGTGCATAGTGCTTTAAAAATTGACCAAAATGTCGCTTGAAATCCCACTGAGGACCACCGATGAGGTAACAAAAATGCGAGCAAAGTTTGCGATAAAATTGTGTCAGTGTCACAACAGCTTCAAAAAATTGTCTTCTTTTGCAATTTTCGTAGGTGATTGAGCTAGATCCAGATCAGCTACCTTCCGGCGATGAGGTCCTCAGTATACTGCAAGCAGAGCGATCCCAGCTCAACGTCTGGATTAATGTTGCTGTAAGTACACTTAACCTCAAAAAGTCTTATTATTTGTACTAGATTTTTTCCACGTATTTCACTAAATTATATAAATTACCACGTATTCGCCTACCATACATCTTACTATCAACTATAATCACTGGAATAAAACCCTTCGTTTAACGCGTCGTCTACGAAACAGAATAATATTATGGCAATTAGGATACAATACCTACCATAGAATACTTGCTAAAAATAAAAGATGCTTGTAAGTACACAATTCCGGATAAGGTTTGAATATTCTAATTGGAAACGGGAAGGGAATTCCACAGAGTCTATAATGTTATGTTAGTTGCCAAACTCCACATAAACGGCTGAACCGATTTGTATGAATTTTTTTGTGTTCAAGGTCTGAGAATCTAACATCTATTTTTTTGTCTTCATTTTTAGGGTTCCGTACCTCAAAAGGCAAAAAAGGAACCGCTATAAGATCGCCTCCTTGTCCGTCTGTCTGTTTTTTTTTATATGTCATAACACCCCGTCGTTTTTGCGTCGGGGGTTAAAAACAACATTTGCCGGGACAGGTACTAATTAATATAATAATAATAATTTTGCCTGACTTTCTGTACCTTGCAGTTTTATTATCATAAACCTCCTTCCTCATGAATCAAAACCTTATGATAATTATTAATTCAGTAGTTTTTGATATGACCATGTTCAGACAGACAGACATACGACGCGGCGAGGGACTTTGTTTTATCATAAGTATAAAAAAGTTGCATTCTAAACTTTACTACTTTCGCAGCTTGCCTACTACAAACAAAGGAAGATCGAAGATTTCCTTAAAATATTGGAATCATCGCGAGCGGATGCGAACATTGACTATAGAAACTATGACAATGACCAAATGCGGGCCCTCGACATGTTGGCAGCTTATTACGTTCAGGAGGCTAATAAGGAGAAGTCAAAGGACAAGAAAAAAGATCTATTTACGAAAGCAACACTACTTTATACGATGGCAGATAAGATCAAAATGTATGACCAGGTGAGAAGTAATACATTTATATATTTTTTCATTACTCATACTCCGAAAGTAGGTGTAAAGGTGCCTGAAGAGCGTGTAGAAAGAAAAACTTCCAGCCCTAGGGAAAATCTCTTTCACTGACAGCTGTCATGTCTAATTATGGCTTCGCACGGCTTGTGCAATGTGCATGTAGCCAGTATCAGTATCATTACGCATTAGGAACTTCAAAAACCTAACCTCCTTGCTTTAGTAACACCAAAGAATAACACTACATGTATATAACCTCTTTGGTCCCAACCTTGTAAGAGGATCAGGTATTATAGAGTCTCTCATTCACTCTCGTTGTTAGGAAGAATTTTATGTATTATTCGTAATGAAAAGCACAGTGTTTACCTCGGGTGAAAGACTCATTTAGTCCCTCGAACTATTAGCGCCCTCGCTACGCTTGGGCGCCAAACTCCGTCTCGGGACTTAATAAGTGACTTTCACACCTAGGGTAACAATGTACTATTTCATTTCATTTCACATATTTTTTACTTGCCTTCTGTGTCTCACTACCTAGCTAAAGCCTCTCTCTTTATCCTTTATGCATCACACTCTCCAGCTATTTACCTTCGTTAACTCTGCATTAAAGCATCCAACAATATTTAGAGAGTAGTTTCCTGCATCAATTACGGTCTTATGGTCTCAGAATTACAAGGATTGTATTCTAAGACATTCAAACCAAAAAACAATTATTTTTATTACTAAATAAAGGCAGAATTACATTTGGACGGGTGCGGTGTTGGGTTATAGTCCGGCAACGTAACTCATAACCCTCCCTCGCGCGGGGAGGTAGGTGGGGGCGGGTATCCACCTACCTCCCCTATATCCAAGATATATCGAGCGATATGAGAGAGATGTTCGGTGAACACAATATTATGAATCTTTATAAATAAATGGTTTTGCAATATTATATCTATTTTATTTCTATAATGCAATATGTATTATGAAAAAAGAAACAATTTTCTTTAAGTTTACGTCTTGTAGATACTCTGTAGAAGATGTATCTTGTTTTCTATTTTCAAAGAAAGAATAAACATTGTAGACTAATTGTTTCGTTTGCCTGCCAATTTTATTGTCGAACCTCCTTTGTCGATTCATCTTCGGATTGATCTTGGGACGTGAATCTCGTGTGCGTTTTGTTTCAAGCGTCCGTAACAAATCAGTTGACTGCTCGCCGCGAGAGCTGCGAGTGAACTGTCAAATGTGCAACGAGTTCCCTGCCCCGCACTCTCGTTTCGCTACCCCGTACCACCCATGCGTCACTCGCCCCCCGCAAACTTCTTACCCCTAGGGAGGGTTATCAGTTACGTTGTCGGACTATAGTGGTAGATACCTCGACTTAAATGCTGAAGGTTGTGGGTTCAAATCCCGGCTGGCCATGCACCGATGAATTTTTCTCTAATAGCTAATTGACATTGCTCTTGCGGTGAAGGAAAACATCATGATGAAACCTGCGCCTTAGTTGGCTCCAGAAGTATTGACAATTTCTCTCCTCTGGACATGGTCGACTAAGCTGAGAGGGTAGTAGGTGCTGGGCAAGCCTACTCCATCCTCACGCCGCAAAAAGGACCCAATTTAAAAGGGTCTAATTGCGGAAAAAAGCCCATTTATAAGTACATTTGGACAAATTGCTTGATAATTCATCAACTGCTCCGCCAGATGGCGCCGTATTAAAAATGTATGAAGAAACCGCCGGGCGATCAGCTCTGCCAGCTAAGAGGGCCTTAAAACTATCCCTCTAAAATAGCCTCCAATATTAAATGACCCACAATATTCCAGAACCATCTCCTCGGACGAGCCTACTTCTGTCTCCTCGAAGGTGACAAGATGGAGCAAGCCGATGCCCAATTCAACTTTGTCCTAAACCAGTCACCGAACAACGTGCCCTCGTTATTGGGCAAGGCTTGTATAGCCTTCAATAGAAAGGATTACAGGGGAGCATTGGCTTTCTATAAGAAGGCATTGAGAACCAATCCTGATAGCCCGGCTGCGTTGAGGCTGGGTATGGGACATTGTTTTATGAAGTTAAATAATCAGGAGAAAGCAAGGTAAGAATGTCTTTCTATATTAATACTAGCTGTTGCCCGCGACTTTGTATGCATGGTAGTTTTGTTTTATTCAGAATAAAAAATAGTTTACATCCTATTCTCAGACCTACCGAATATACAGAAAATCCCTAACCAGGGTGAATTTTTTTACGTGGGCTTTCAGGGCCCTATAATATAAGAGATAGCAAAAAATGCTGAAAGGAGTTGTGTGCCCGATTTTGACAAAAACTAAAACTGCATCATTAGATTTTTGAAAAGGTCATTACACTAGCCAAGAATCGAACATGTTGATTTTGCAAAAAAATAATCATCCTATATTTCTATACGAATAGATAGTCTTGCTGATAGATATCAATTCTTGGAAACAAACTAGTATGGCACATCAAAGGAAATAGCTAGCTTCGTGTCCTGCGACATGTTTTTAAGGTTCCACACCTCAAAAGGTAAAAAAAAAGAACCCTAAAGGAGCCCTTATAAAGTCATTTTCTTGTTTGTCTGTCTGTATGTTTGTCACCACCGCTTTCTTAGGAAACAGTGGACCTAACAAGTTGAAATTCATATTTTTTTGCTATCTTAGATCAATGGGTCACTTCAATTAACCTTAAATTTTTATACTTCGTTGCACTACTCCTTTTCTTTAAAACGAAGAGTCATCACGTCTTATATTTCAGAATGGCATTCGAAAGAGCCCTACAACTGGATCCGCAGTGTGTTGGCGCTCTCGTCGGTCTCTCTATCCTTAAGCTGAATCTTCAAGAGAACGAGTCCAACAAAATGGCTGTTATCATGTTGTCAAAGGCTTACGCTATTGATCCTAAAAATCCTATGGTTTTGAATCATCTGGCTAACCATTTCTTCTTTAAAAAGGTTAGTATAAATAGGCTAAATTGGCTGCGATGGTATTTTAGGTACAAGGGCCTTACCGCGGTAACTGCGTCGGCTTCAAGCCGACCGACGACGTCGATATCCCAAACCGCGTCTCACAATGGGCGGAAATTTGAGATTACCTTTCATAGGAATTTTGAAAAATTAAGTAGTTTTTTTCGTGTGCTTTAAGTAGGCAGGATTGTCGGGGACATCAAAACATTCAAAAATAAGTGATTATGGATATATTATTTAAAAAATAATAAGTCATATTTTGTGGCTGCCCCGGCTTCGCACGGCTATATTATGCATGTATTATACATATAAACGTTCCTCTTAAATCACTCTATCTATAAGAAAAACCGCATTCAAATCCGTTGCGTAGTTTTAAAGATCTAAGCATACATAGCGACAGACATCGGAAAGTGACTTTGTTTTATACTCTGTAATGAAGATGAGGTAGATTGAATTGGACTTGGATTGAATAAATCTACAGCCAACTAATTGTAATGACGTTAAAGGCAATTTTAATATGCATCTTCTGTGATTAACCCTTAGTTCATAATACCCAGGATTACGGCAAAGTGCAGCACTTAAAGATCTAAGCATACATAGCGACAGACATCGGAAAGTGACTTTGTTTTATACTCTGTAATGAAGATGAGGTAGATTGAATTGGACTTGGATTGAATAAATCTACAGCCAACTAATTGTAATGACGTTAAAGGCAATTTTAATATGCATCTTCTGTGATTAACCCTTAGTTCATAATACCCAGGATTACGGCAAAGTGCAGCACTTAGCCCTCCACGCGTTCCACAACACTGAGAACGAGGCGATGCGAGCCGAGTCCTGTCACCACCTCGCGCGAGCGTTCCACGCTCAAGGCGACTGCGATCAGGCTTTCCAGTACTACTATCAGGCCACACAGTTCGCACCGCCAAACTTTGTGTTGCCACATTACGGGCTCGGACAGATGTATATATATAGAGGTGATACTGAAAATGTAAGTTATTTAATTCAAGATAGTCTTAATTTAGTCTCAATTGATACCACATAGATCCCTCTCAAATAAAAAATCTCAATTCATCCCATAAAGTGTCCACCCCAGGCCATATTTTTTTTTACAATTATTGTTTTCTAAATTGTGGTTTTTAGTTTTGATACCGATTAATCCAACTGTATTATTTAAAAACACAATTTTGAAAATTACTTACAACAAATTAAATTCCTAAAGAAAACTGTCCTTCAAAAACCCTACTCCAAAATCAGAGTGACATTTGTCAGATGTCAACTCAATGGATCCTGGATTCAGAATCAACACCCCCAAAAACGTATTAAACAACACCCTATTCCAAAATCACACTGTCATTATGTAATGTAATTACAACTATTCAATATTTATTAAACAGGCAGCCCAATGCTTCGAGAAGGTACTGAAAGCTCAACCGGGCAACTATGAAACAATGAAGATCCTAGGCTCCCTTTACGCTAATTCCTCTTCACAATCAAAGCGAGACATTGCCAGACAACATCTCAAGAAAGTCACTGAACAGTTCCCGGATGATGTCGAGGCGTGGATTGAACTTGCTCAGATATTGGAACAGAATGATTTACAGGTAAGATTTTGATCTTTATTCGAAAGACAGAAAGCATTTTATTAAACGAACCTGGACGGTATTTAGGGGGTGCGAGTTTGAGTCTCGTCTCAGTTGCAATGTTTGCAGACGCATTTTTCCTTGAAAAATATTTTCCGAAAGCATATTATTAAGGTAAATCACAGGTTAGCTTCGAACGTCATTTTATATTTCCACGGGATCAGGACATACGCAGGTAAAACCGCTAAAAGCAGCTAGTACATATAACTAACACCTCGAAAGCTTTAGTGATATCAAGCAGAATAAATAAAAAATACTCCATCATCATCCGAGCGATGTTCCCGGTTGCATCCCTCTCAGGAGCCCGGGGTCCGCTTTCCTACTTTTACGCCTCCACTTCGCACGATCTTCGGCATCCTGGTTAGTAAGGCCATTTGCACGCATATCACCCTTTACGACGTCAAGCCAGCACTTCTTGGGTCTACCCAGTCTGCCACGGCCCGGCGGAGGCGCCATGGCAAGACATTTGTTCCCCACGTAACTAGCCGTTTTTCGCAAGACGTGACCGTACCAGCGTAGGCGACATTCTTGCAATTTATCTGCAATGTCTCGGACATGAAGGCTGCCCCGGATGCGGGAGTTCCTGACGCGATCCTTTCGCGTCACTCCACACATCCAGCGCAACATCTTCATCTCCGTGACACGCAGCTCCTGCTTATGTCGCTCAAGTACCGGCCACGCCTCACTACCATACAAAAGGACAGGTCTAATGATGGTTTTATAGACCTGTCCCTTTAGTTTAACCGGCATTTTGGGGTCGCAAATGACACCAGTCACCTCACGCCACTTGGCCCAAGCCGCTGAAATGCGTGACTTGACTACGCAATCGATGTCGCCGGACGCGTGAAGCACAGATCCCAAGTACTTAAACTGGTCTGTCCGCTCGACCATATTACCGTCTACGCAGACAGGTGTGGGATCTGTGGTATTGCAAGCCAAGTACTCTGTCTTAATAAAAAATACTGAACTGTTTTATTTTTAATAAAAACTTTGAACAATGCACCTCTTACTCTCAGTCCTTTGCTGACTGTACTTTAATTAAATATTTACCTTATTTTAATTTGGTTTTCCAAAGTTCGCAGTAATTAAAGCAATTATTGTTATTAACAGGGTTCTCTAAACGCATACACCACTGCTATGAAGATATTAAAAGAGAAAGTAAACGCGGACATACCAGCTGAAATACTAAACAATGTAGCCGCTCTTCATTACAGGCTCGGTAACTTGAATGAAGCTAAGAATTATCTTGAAGAAGCATTGGAAAGGTAAGTGAAGTATATAGTATTTTACGACCCAGTTGGCACAATGGTTACTATGCCGGCCGGACTGCCAAACACAGGGTTACGGGTTCTATTCACGTCTCAGGCAAATATTTATGCTTAGATATTTGTCTGTGGTCTTACAAAAGAAAAGTATATAAGTAGTATATCCATTGTCTAGAACCCATAACACAAGTCTAGTTACTTAGCTTAGGGCTAGATGGCGATGTGTGAAATGACATATAATATTATTACATAGTATAGTCACTTTCTGCTGTCTGTCCCTATGTATGCTTAGATCTTGAAAACTACGCAACAGATTTTGATGCGGTTTTTTTTAATAGATAGAGTGATTCAAGAGGAAGGTATAATACATGCATAATATAGCCGTACGAAGCCGGAGCGGGTCGCTAGTTTAAAATATAAAAAGAAATATTTTTTCATGTAATAAGTATTCAGTATCTTTATCTTGATTGTTACAGAGAGAAAGCGGACGCAGTATCCCTAGACGCGCAGTATTACAATTCGATAGCAGTGACAACGCAGTACAACCTCGCACGTCTTAACGAGGCACTCTGCAGTCACAACATTGCTGAGAAATTCTACAAGGATATACTGAAGGAACATCCCAATTATATCGACTGTTATTTGAGGTAAATACACCAGCGAGCACTGCAGTCAACAGCTGAATTCCAGTCAATGGAACAAGTGGGACAATCGTTTTTTCCAAATTATATACCATTATTTCCATTGCGGCTAAAACGCAGTTGTGGTATTTGAAAATCTGTTTCCTCTTTCATACAAACATTAACGAATTCATCAATTCATTTTTTTCTATGGCAATCCTTTAATCAAATCAGCATTAAAAAGACAAAAAACCCCAAAAAAATACATTTTTTCCCCAAAAAAACTTGTGTATTTATGACGGCCTTAATAATTACTGATAAATAAAATTCTAAAGAGATATTGAGGTACATTTATGAGATATATTATAGATGTCAAAGTGACACCTGTCAAAGTGACAGCTGTCAAACTAATTTTCGTCTTATATTTATTGTTTTATGAACAAAATCATGATAAAAAGTAGCCTATGTTCTTCTCCAGGGTCACATCTATGTCTGTACCAAAATTCATCTTACTCCGTTCAGCGGTTTAGGCGTGAAAACGCGACAGACAGAGTTACTTTCACATTTATAATATTAGTAAGGATATATTTTTTATCCCCACCGATCTGTCCCAGTATTTCCATCAATGGAAATTCACAATGGAAATAGTGGGATACACCCCAGTCAACCATGCTTGGTTGTGCATTCACCTCTTTGAGCCGCCATCTCATCGTTTACATCTCTCTCGTTTCTTGTCTCACACAGTCCATTCATCTTTTCTTAGGCCATCCTTTTCCTCTTCATCCCTTTAAATTCATACTCATCACGCTTCTAGTCACATGCGTGTTCCTCATCACCATGCCAAATTTCAGCTAATCGGTTCAGTTTTATTGCGTGAAGGAGTAACAAACATACTAACACTCAAACTTTCACATTTATAATATTAGTAGGATAGTAATTGCTTTAAAGCTCCTTGGTTTTATGTGCTAATGAAAGATGCAGCAGATTCAAATTCTATTTGGAAAAATGTTCGGACATTGATATTTAAAGTTATATTATTATTTTTTGCAGATTGGGATGCATGGCCCGTGACAAGGGACAAATCTACGAAGCCTCAGACTGGTTCAAGGAAGCCCTGAAAGTGAACACGGAGCACCCCGACACGTGGTCCCTGTTAGGGAACCTCCATCTAGCGCAACAGGAGTGGGGCCCGGGACAGAAGAAGTTTGAGAGGATATTACAGAACCCTAGTACTGCTAATGATGCGTACTCATTGATTGCTTTAGGTGAGTTAGAACTTACCTAAATATATACAGAGTCATCTGTGATGAGATCGTGACGTCATTTATGACGTAGTTGTAACGTAGCAGTGGTCCTTCCACTTTGATTGCAGAATACTACAAACATGAACAAACATGTTATGGCAAATCAAAGGAAATACCTTTGATTTGCCATAATATGTTTGTTTCCAAGAATTTATCTACCCTATCGATTGAAATAAATGTATAAGATGATTATTTTTTTGTAAAATCGACAGGGTCAATTCTTAGTAAATGAATTTACCAAAAATCGAATGATGTCCTTTTAGTTTAATGTCAAAATCGGGCACCCATCTCCTTCCAGCATTTTTTAGTATCTCTCATAATTTAGGATATAGCCCTGAAGGCCCATGTAATAAATTAACCCTGTATGTATAAGTAGTATATCCGTTGTCTAGCACCCATAACACAAGTCCAGTTACTTAGCTTGAGGCTAGATGGCGATGTGTGGAATGTCCTGCAATATTTATTTTTATGTCCAGGCAACGTATGGCTCCAGACGTTGCACCAGCCGTGCCGCGAGAAGGACCGTGAGAAGCGTCACCAGGAGCGAGCGCTCGCTATGTACAAACAGGTGCTGAGGGATGAGCCGAAGAACATATGGGCGGCTAATGGGATCGGATGCGTACTCGCACATAAGGTAAACTACAGGCGAACACTATTTGACGACCCAGTTGGCACAATTGTCACCATGTCGGACTGCCAAACACAGGGTTGCGGGTCCGATTCCTGCCTCAGACAAGTATTTATGCTTAGATATTTGTCTGTGGTCTGGTTGTTGCTATGTATTATAAGTACTATATTTACAAAAGAGAAGTATATAAGTAGTATATCCGTTATCTAACACAAGTCTAGTTACTTAGCTTGGGGCTAGATGGCGATGTTTGGAATGTTCTGCAATATTTATTTATTTTATTAATTAGTGTTTCTCGTTGGGCGTCAATCTGCGTCATACATTTTATTTTTACAGCTCCCGAGCCATTCGCCCTGGCCCCTTTGTATTTCAAGTCCCTATATAAGAGTTTTCCAACGTACCTAAAATGCAAAAAAATCAATAAAAAGTTTTGCCCCCACTTTATTTATGTTATACTAGCGACCCGCCCCGGCTTCGCAACGGCTGTATTATGCATGTATTATATCTAAAAACCTTCCTCTTTAATCACTCTATATATTAAAAAAAACCCGCATCATAATCCGTTGCGTAGTTTTAAAGATCTAAGCATACATAGGGGCATAGGGACGGCGAAAAGTTACTTTATTTTATACTATGTAGTGACTATACTCACAGCTGTCTGCGGTTTTACCCAAGTCCCGTTACCATTTACCTCCAGATTTCCATAATCTGAAGGTAAAAAAAGTCAAGAACGTATCTAATTGACTAGTCTTACAAATTATCCGAACTTATAAATCCAAAAGTTTTTTATTTGTTTGTTTCCTCTTCACGTTCAAACGACTTTATCTATTTGGAATAAAATCGGCACAGTGGTAGTTTAGGGGATTCTAAAGGACATAGGATACTTTTGATCCCTAAAATCCCGCGGGATTCGCACTTACGCGGGTGAAACCGGGCTGGTAACTTTTTGTTCTATTGTACAATTTAATTTTCTATTCTCTGTACATGTCAGTGTTCTTATGTTTGTTTGTCAACATCTCTCAATAGTTCTAAAAAAATCTTTTTTTTTGACGTGACAATGTCTTATAAATCGATAAACTCAGCACTCACAAAAAAGTGTGACGTCATCGCTCACGTTCCGTTATTGACAAGGTAACCATAGCAACGATAATAAGTGTTTACCAACAATGTTTTCATAGGACGTTATCACGTAAAATTAACGTCACATTTTTTTTGTTTTGTCGTGAGCTTGTGCATATAAATGTTTTTCTATTTAATTTTTTCAATATTAAGTGTTTTGTTCCTTCATTATTGTATGTTTTACCTATCGTAGGGTTGTGTGAACGAAGCTCGAGACATATTCGCTCAAGTGCGCGAGGCGACGGCCGATTTCCCAGATGTATGGATGAACATTGCACACATATATGTTGAACAGAAACAGTATATAAACGCTATACAGATGGTAAGTATACATAACGTAACAAATAACATAAAATATACAAGTATACTATACAGATGGTTAACGCATGGACGCATTAAGGTGAAAGGGTACCTGCGAGCTCTCCATACAAACGTAGTCGACTGTTTCCACCCTGGATAATGACATTAGAGCAAATATTTTTGTGCCATAAAACCTATAACTGCCATGACTATGCCCCTATGTTTTGTTTTTTTTCATTTTCTAATTATCATAGAAATTAAAATTAAAAAAATTATAAAATTTAAAAAATCAAAAAATAGGGGCATGGTCATGGCAGTTATAAGTTTTATGCACCAAAAATATTTGCTCTAGTGTCATTATCCAGGGAGAAAACAGTCGACTACGTTTGTAATAGTTTGTATGGAGAAAGCCTCCGGTACCCTTTCCTCTTAAGCTAGTATTTTAGTCAAATACTATTTTAGACCTAATATTTGGTGTTCAGACACGTTTACCTACTAAGTTACTCATTACTCAACTAAAATACTAACATAATGCGAACTCGGCTTTAGTTGTACCGCCAAGCGGATTTGTCCGTGTTCCGATACGTCCTAAATCTTAGACCGCATCGTCACTTACCATCGTGTAAGATATTATCAAAAGCTGACCTATTTATTTACCGTTTTAAATAATTTAGAAATTTAAGATACTTTTTATCCTTGAAATGTTTGTACTTATTTCAAACTGTGATCTAAAATGATTCTGAGACTTGTTATATTTGTGAACAGTACGAGAATTGTATCCGCAAGTTCCGGCTGCACTACGACGTGGAATGGTTGACGTGGGTGGCTCGAGGTCACGGGCTGGCGGGACGCGCGGGCGCATCTCGCGCGGCGTTGCTGCGCGCGCGCAGGGTGGCGCCGCATGACCCCGCCTTGTTGTACAACACGGCGCTCGCGCTGCGTCGCCGGGCCGCGCTTGTCTTGAAGGACGAGAGGTCTGATCTACCGACCGTGTTGAGGGCAGTGCATGAGCTGCAAGTATCGCATAGGTAAGTGACCAAAAAAACAGGGGTTTGCTTCATAGTCAAAATTTAGTAGTAATCATGCAATGCATCACTTTGAAGCGTCTTAAATGAAGTTAGGATGTGTGCCTTCGGAACGCGCCCACCAATGAGAAGAAGGCACAAGATATTTATACTTGGAGGATATTTGAGATGGAGCAATGAATGTTATGTCCATAGGTACTTATTATTAAGGTACGACGAAGGATCATAATACGGCTTACCGCAAAATTTAAATGTTATCGCAAAATCTTTGTCTTCTGTGATTTTTGAACTCACAAAACCCCGCTTCCACACTTTGGTGGAGCCAAACCTAAATGAAGGGAAAAAATCTCAACAGTACGACTTACGCCGCGAATTTTGAAAGGCTACTTATCTTCAGTGGCGATTAAATTGACGTTTAAATGATATGCTTCAATAGGATAGGAGCGTCTTAAATATTTAGGGGATCCCTAAACATTTGAGAGTCGTCTGAGTATTCGGGCATAAGGCTCGTATGTTTAAATCTCCAAAATAATATTTCGTATTTGTCGTATCCTGAATATTATTTTACAGCCAAGCTAGTACTTATCACATTAGAGTTAGGCAAGCAATAGATTCAAGAGACCTCTAAAACCGATTGCTTGTAACAATACTTGTATAATAGCTTGACGACCTCTGTGGCGCGTCGGGCGAACACCCGACTGCGACGCAGAAGGTTGCGGGTTCGATTCCCGCCGGGAACAAGTATTTATGCTGACCATAAATTCTTGTTTCTGGTTCTGGGTGTTTCCTATATGTATAATATATATATATTTACAAAAAAAAAAAAGTATATAAGTAGTTTATCCGTTATCTGGCACCCATAACACAAGCATTAAGTTGCTTAGCTTGGGGCTGGATGGCGATGTGTAATATGTCGTGAAAAAAAAAAAAAAAAAATGCTTGTTTGTTATATAGATACTTCCTCCGGCTGAGCACGGAGACGGTGACGGCCGCCGGTGGGGTCGGGGGAGGCTCGGCCGCGCTGGAGGCACGCACTGCGGCCGACTTGCTGTCGCAGGCGCAGTGGCATGTCGCCCGGGCGAGGAGACACCACGACGAGGAGCTCACACTCAGGGACAGGCAGAGGGAACAGAGGGAGGCGTTTAGGAAACAACAGGTATGGTACTGTAGGGGTTAAACCGGGCTGATAGTCTGCGTGTTATCAATGAGTCACTTTTGTAAAGTTTTTATTCCATTGTATAGGCTCCGAAACTACTGGTCCGATTTTGATGAAACTTGGTAGGAGGATCCTATCTTACTAATATTATAAATGTAAAAGTTTGTGTGTATGTTTGTTACTCCTTCACGGAACAACTACTGAACTGATTGCAATTTAACTCGGTATGTAGATAGCTGGAAACCTTATTTTTAACTCAAAAATATTTTTTACATATTTATTATTTATTTATTTTAGGAAACTCAACAGCTAATACATAATTATATAAACAGTACAACAATAGAAAGCTAATTACAGAGTTCCACGCATATCACATATTATGCAGTTCCTATTTTAGTACTTGGTACTTAATTGCAGTATAGGTAGGTTGTAGTATAGGTAAGTAGGTAGGTATAGATATTATAATAGTGTTAGGTAGGCAAATTGCAACCACCGACTGCCGACTACGGATACAATGACAAATAAAGCTTAGAGCTATTTTTATTTTTAAGATTTGTGCCCGAAGTCAAATCGGGAGGCAGTTGGTTTACTTCATTCGGTAAATTATATCTGGATTAACCTAATGAATTAATATGATCTATCAATGTGTTAACAGGAAGACCAGCGGCGGCACCGCGAGGAACAACAGGCGAAGAGCACCGTCGAGATGTCACAGAAGCGGCAGGAGTACATTGAGAAGACGAAGAACGCGATCGTGTTCTCTGACATGCCGCAAGAGGGCAAGTCTAAAGGACGCGGCAGGAGACGGGACGAGTATATATCTGACTCGCCTAGCGGCAGCGAGGGACCTAGGGAAGATGGGTCTGTATATTATTCTACTAATATTATAAATGTGAAAGTATGTGTGTTTGTTACTCCTTCACGCAAAAACTACTAACCGATTGCAATGAAACTCGGTATGTAGATGGATTTCACAGGATCGGGTGAAACCGCGGGGCGCAGCGTCGTCAGGGGTTTGAAAACCTAAACCGAAATAGGAAAATAGAAAATACGCTTTCCTTTATTTCAGTGACAGTAAAATTCCTATTATAACGGTCACCTACGGACATACCACACGTTCGCACTAAGCGCTTTGCTTCGTCATTCCTTATTCGTACTGCAAGGGAATGGAATCGGTTGCCTGCTTCCGTCTTTCCTAACGTGTACAATTTGGGGGTCTTCAAGTCGCGAGTGAATAGGTATCTTCTAGGAAGGCGTGCTACTTCTTAGGCCGCATCGTCATCTGCCATTAGGCAGGTGTGATAGTGGTCAAACGCTGACCTATCATATGTAAAAAAAAACCTCTAAGAAGTGGTCGACCGATAGTAATCGGGAAAGATTCGTTCTATTTCATACGGCTAAAATCGATTTGTATCTGAAGTCCCGACATTCCCGCAGGATCGGGACTTATGCAAGTAAAATTCGACGACTTATGCGGCGCGGCCGACGAACACCTGCCTGTGAAACAAAAGGTTATGGGTTCGATTCCCGCCTCAAACTTGTATTCATGTAAAGATACTTGTTTCCGGTATGGGTTATGCTTAACAAGACTAGATGGCGCTCTGGGTCCGTGAAAAAAAACAGTGGGGCACGCGCAACTAGTGAAGCAATAAAATCATGAAATTATCATTACATAGTATAAAACAAAGTCGCTTCCAGCTGTCTGTCCCTATGTATGATTAGATCTTTAAAACTACGCAACGGATGCTGTTTTTTTATTAGATAGAGTGATTCAAGAGGAAGGTTTTGTTACATAAAACAAAACTACGACGCGTACGAAGTCGCGGGGAACAGCTAGTTCATTTATAAACTATTTTTTTTACTTTATTTTCATTTTGTATTATAGCCGTGAACCGAAACAGCGTAAGAAGAAACGCGAAGGCGATGGAAGACAGCCAAAGGGACGCGGGAAAAAACGTCGCGAGAGAGGATCCGGTAGTGATAGCGATCCACCTAGGAAGAAGGGAAGGAAGAAGGTAACATAATAATGACATTTCTAACCTAACCGCTAAAAATAATGTATAGGTCATCACTACATAGTATAAAACAAAGTCGCTTTCTCCCTATATCCCTATATATGCTTAAATCTTTAAAACTACGCCACGGATGTTTTAAATAGATAGAGTGATTGAAGAGGAAGGTTTATATGTATTATACATGCACAATATAGCCGTGCGAAGCCGGGGCGGGTCGCTAGTATACATATAAAGGGTAACTATATTAGGTAGCCACTTTTGTTCTATGACTTTTGGAAATTAAAACGTTTTAAAAATAAAATTTTGTTTTCTTGTTGTATATGTTTTCTTACTTAGTCTTCAACTTTCCAGGGTGAAAGAGGTATCGGCCGCCGCGAGAAAGCTAAAGCCAAAGCCGCGGAAGAGAAACTTAGCGCCAAACAACGGGCTAAGATCGTGTCCAAAGAGACGATATCGACGTCCGAGTCTGACAGCGATGCCGGTCGCAAGTCCCGCAGCCGTAGTCGCGGTAGTGGCAGCAGTCGGAGCCGTAGTCCGCCCGCTAATAAAGGCAGGAAGAGGATCATGTCCGCCTCTGATAGTGATCGGTATGATTCATATTTACTTATTGACGACCCAGTTGACCCAGTTGGCACAATGGTCACCATGCCGGACTGCCAAACACAGGGTTGCGGGCTCGATTCCCGCCTCAGACATGTATTTATGCTTAGATATTTGTCTGTGGTCTGGTTGTTTCTATGTATTATCCTACTAATATTATAAACGTGAAAGTTTGTATGTATGGATGTTTGTTACTCTTTAACGCAAAAACTACTGAATGGATGGGCTTATACATTCTGATGTATAAGCTATAATTTATAAAGATATTGTGTGAATTGTCTAAAATATAACGAAAAGTGTCGAAAAATTGACAGATGTCAAAGTTGTTCCCAACACAAGTATTTATACTTAAAGGGGGTCTCCCAACGATTATGTTAATAGGAAATAAGTTTTTGGTTAATGAAATAAACGAATTATTTATTATTATTATTATTATGTCAAAGTTGTAACGACACTTTTTGCTATAGTTGTTAGTGCGCGTGTTTCTCTGTCTGTCTTTCTCTCTCTCTCTCTCTCATAGAAAGCAAGCCAGTTATTTTCGTTTCGTCTCTATTTCGCATGGAACAGTGTGGTGTCGCGAACATTATCGACAAAAAAAATATACAATTCCTTCACTAATTAATCGAAAGGAACTTCGTTCCATCTGGGTTTTTACATGGACCTTCAGGGCTATATACTAAACTATTAGAGATAGCGAAATCTGTTTGCATTGGTTGAAATTTCGCTCCATACAAGTCAATACATGTCATACGACCTTTAGAATGAAAGTCGAGGTATCTACCACTAAGCCGACACCGCTAAAATTGGCTCCTTAATAGTATTCAGTCAGGCAACATATTAATTATTAGAATAAATGTTGCTTTAGTGTCCATGTAAGCATGTAGGAAAAGTACCGAAGGATTTGACTGTTTCTCTAGAATTGGCTCACATCAGCCCTCCTGGAGTAGGGGATCCATTGAGAGTCAACCTTATAATATAATGATATTACATTTCATATGTAAGTGCCATCTTAATAAGCGCACTTTTCACAGCTTTGATGACAACGCACAGCTTATAAACCTCTGTGTCTAGAACGTTGAAAAAAAAAAGTGTGCCACAGATACAGATAATTTATTGATAACGTTCAAGTTACATGTCAAATGAGTACAGAGTTGGTATTATCTAATAGTATAAATAAAAATAAATTAGCATATATAATATATTAAGTATTTAACTATATATATAAATATAGTTGTACTATATTATATAACAATGGGAACTCCCACTCTGGGACTGCCGCGGTAAAGCTATTGCATCGTGCGAGCTTCTTACATTCGTACCATATACATACACGTTAAGCGAACGCTCGGCCGAGCTACGTGGTAGGCGGAGTGGGGGGTGTTAGATTTTATTTTCGTTACAGAATTTCTCGATTCGGTCGCCGCGCTCCAAGCCCGCGAATTAAAAGCTATGCAATAGCGTAACAAAAATCTTTCTTCTTTATAATTATATAGATAAGTGTAGATAAGATGTTATATTTATGTTTTAATCATATTTATTTTTCCATTGTAGGTCAAAATCAAGATCCAAAAGTCGTTCCAAATCTAGAAGCAGGTCTCGTTCGGGATCCGCAGCATCACGTAAAAGCAGATCTAGGTGCGTTTTTAGAGCAAATAAATTATATGAATTTCAATAGCTTGAAACGACGGGTCGGAGATGTTTTTGTTCCGTCTTCCCTTCACTCGCGTCTCTCGTAAGCCCCTGTTTATTTAGCGTATAGGTATCTTCTAGGAAAGCGTGCTATATCTTAGACCGCATCGTCACTTAACATCGTATGAGATAGCGGTCTAAAAAAACAGCTATTTTCTTTACTATCATACTACTGAGTATAAAACAAACTCGCTTCCAGCTGTCTGTCCTTATGTATGCTTAAAACTACGCAACGGATTTTAGAGGTAGAGTGATTCAAGAGGTAGGTTTAGCACATAAAACCAAACTACCACGCGTACGAAGGCGCAGGCAGCAGCAGTATATAAACTATACTTTAGCCAATTTAATTAATTATTTTAACAAGTAGGTACTAGTAGTAAGTAACTATCAATGTTATTTTCCAGGTCTAAAAACGGATCCAGGTCTAAGAGTCGATCCAAAAGCCGATCTCGATCCAAGTCGAAAAGCCGATCGCGATCCAAGAGCCGATCACGATCCAAGAGCCGTTCTCGATCCAAGAGCGGATCCAGATCTAAGAGCAGGTCGAAATCACGATCACGTTCGAGGTAATTATATTTATTACTAGCTGCGCTCCGCGGTTTCACCCGCGTAACTCCCGATCCCGTGGGAATATCGGGATAAAAAGTAGCCTATAACCTTCCTCGATAAATGGACTATCCAACACAAAAAGAAAAACCAGCAGTTCCTGAGATTAGCGCGTTCAAACAAACAAACAAACAAACTCTTCAGCTTTATAATATTAGTATAGATTAGAAAGAAAGAAAAGCATTTATTGAGTACAAACACACGACAAACACAGGAAGGAAGAAATGAACATGACAATGAAAATTAATTAGATAAAAAACAAAAAGTGACAAAGAAAAAACAACATAAATGAGGAGTCGTGTGCTGACCCAAATGGGTCGACCTCAGCTAAAAACTGCAGCTTATTCTTTTAAACTTTGTATAAATATACAAAATACATATTATACTACAATTATAAGGGTTCCTTTTTTACTTTTTACCCTAAAAATTAGCTTTGGTCTGTCAACGATTCCTGGATTTTATATTCTAGCTATACTATCGATTGACACAAAAATATAGAATGATTGTTATTTTGGAAAATAATAGGTTCGATTCCTGGCTAGGGTAAATAATTTTAATTACTTTTCTGTCTAGCTATCACGGTTCATGATATACAACCTGGTAGAGTCTTAGTAGTCCCGTTTTTACCCTTTGTGTACGGAACCCTAAAAAGGCTAAAAGACGTCTTAAGCTATTATCGGACGCGTCCGACAGCCGTGACCGACAGCCGCGACTGATTAGTGTGCACGGATGCTTCGGACGTTGTCCGCGGACTCTACCGCCACCAGTGTTGCCAGATTTTTCTACTTTTTTTGGTAGATTTAAGGCAAAGAGAACGATCAGTAGTCAGATAATTTAGTAGCTACTTTCAGTAGAAAATCGATTTGTAATTTAGTAGGAAATCTATTATGTAATTTAGTATATTCGTCAAAAAATTCAGAATTTTAGACAATTCAGAAAAATGGTTTGGAAACAGCGCTTTGTAGATTTTATTGCACGCACAGGCAAACATCTGTCCTTCTGGCGCGCGGACGGAATATGTCCCTAGCTTTAAAGTTAAGAATACTTTTCTGTTCTAACAAATAACTTTGCTTGTTACAGATCAAAGAGCAAGTCCCGTTCGAAATCCAAAAGCGTGTCTCGATCACGTTCGAGATCGAAAAGCGGATCCCGTTCCCGCTCCAGGTCCAAGAGCGGATCCCGCAGCAGGTCCCGATCCCGGTCCGGCTCCAGATCCCGGTCCGGATCCCGCAACTCTAGACCGGACACGCCAGTCTCTAGGAAATCTATATCGGCTAGTGAAGATGAAGCATAGATTGTGTAAATATGTTGTTTTATTGAAAACCTTTTTATAATTTGCCGTTAAAGTTCAATTACATTGGTAATTAGGTATCCAGGTACATTTTTATGCACCGCAGTGAGAATTGAACTCGCGACCTTCCGTTTACCGTGCGGATGCAATGACCACTACACTACTCGGCCAAATAACATATTTCTTGTTTTAAGAATTAAGGCAGGTTAAATGAAGATGCGTTTTTCCTTGAAAAATATTCCTGATCCTCACTTTTTTGTGAATAAACACTTTCTCTTTGGAAGCTTTAGTGTAGTTTTCAAAATTACGCAACTTATGATTATAAGTTCAAGTTAAAAATTTGCCTCGATACCTATCAATGAGACTGTACTAAAAACATAATGCAATGAATGACGTTTGTATTTGACGTGATAACGTCTTATAAAACGATGAACACCGTACTGCACTCACAAAAAAGTGTGACGTCACGCTCACGTTACGGGAACGTGAGCGTTTTTCACAAAGTAACCATAGCAACGTATTATCGTTGCTATGGTTATCATCAATGTTTTCTTAAGACGTTATCACGTAAAATTATGGTCCGTAAACCGACTTTACAGACAACATTTTTGTTTGTTTCTATTTTAATTTACTTACCATCGCGACTAGGCTTGTGTTATGGTGCCCAGAGTACTTGTATCCCTTTGCAATTTCATACAGAGACATTCGGACTAGAAACAAATATCTGTATTTCATACAAATATTTGTTCCACAGCGAGAAACGAACCTGCGGGTGATTTTCCACCGCGAGGTCGTCAGTTAGTTCTTTAGACCTATGTCTATAAGGTAAAATATTATGACCATTTATTAAGTTAATCTAAAATATGATTTCAACTTCTTGATTTTAATGTTAATTTCACGATGTATTGTCATCAGATGATGTTTAAAAACAATAAACACTTGTAAATAACAGTTATTTTATTATCTTACTTGCGACTGTTTATTTATGTTACCCAATCACGCGGGTTTTACACACACTAAATTTAGTTGCCGAGCAAATTGACGTATTTACATGCGGGAAGAGTGAATTCCAAAAAGTATCTTTATGGATTATTTGTTATAATTAATTTAAATTTATTTTAACTACGCTATTGCATTGGGGAATCCTGTAATGATAGATGTAGTTTTTCTGATAAATAAATAAATGTTTAGAAATTTTAAAATCGCTCGTGTGACATAGTAGTTGCATACGCCTACAAGTAGTACTCGACTTCCAATTCGCATGACACCAATTTTTTGTATTTTTGAATCGTGAAATGTCAGGTTTTATTCGTTTTACGCAGAAAATTGAAAACCGGTAATTACCGACGAACATCCGAAATAACCCCAAAAGATAAATATTTTTCAAATATCGTTTCCGAATGCTTGACGTTTATCCTACAACTCGCCTGTCGGCAACGAGTGGTGGAAACCATTCGTTACGATCGAGCGATACAAAAATAGCGAATTTCCGATGTCGAATGAATATCAGTAGAAATCGAGCGCTCGGCATATGGAGCGAACGATTTAAAAATAGAGCCTCAGCCCCGGTAGCAGTACAGGATAATTATAAATCAACTAGCGACCCGCTCCGGCTTCGCACGGCTATATTATGCATGTATTATACATATAAACATTCCTGTGTCCGTCAGCCGGGCAAAAAAAGTGCTTCTAGAGCGAATTGGTTCGGTGAATAATTAGTGCTCAGTCTGCTGTAAATGTGCGCGAAATAAAAAATTAGTGCATGTAGGCATTGAGGAAAAAAACGGGAAAAACAAATTCTGCTGGAATGACGGTGCTCCAGCAGGAAGATTTTTAAACGAATGACCGGAGAGGTATATAATGTATATCGGCGGATAGCTTATATTTGTGCATAATTGTGCGCGAATAATTAAATTTGTGCGTCTTAGGGTTTTCGAGATATTTCATTTCCTGCTGGGCTGACGTTTTGCAAAAACTTGTATCTCCGAAACCATTGAATGTGCGACCTTGGATTAAACATATATAAGTAGCTCTTAATTTGTGCGTATTTGTGCGCTAATTTGTTTTTCATAAATATCTACTGTTTAAGAGAAATCATGCAACCCTGAAAATTCGAAAGAAACTCCTTGCGCTTAAATGAGAACACGCAGAGGTTCACTGAAAGCGGTATTTGGCTCGTTTTGTTATTCTTTACATGTATAATAAGTTTCAAGACAGTACATACGCGCATTTTTCAATAATAACACTTCAAGTCAAATATGAAAATGTCATAGCTTTGCAAGAAACCTATTCAACTAAAGATATGTGCGTATATACCAAAAATTAGAGTGCCTTTTGAAATACATATCCTGAAAATTTTAGCTTCAAATGTCGCGTATTTAAGTAGATATAAACGAAAAACAAATCATAACTTCAGTTCTTGGCTAACCGACCAAATTCGAATGGTCACGAAAAAGCGACGGTTTCATACATTTTGATGACTTCTTAAATGGACTGTATTATACTAAAGCTGTTGTCCGTACAGTCGCGCTTAGAACGTTTATAGAGGTTTTAGTGCATTATCATTTTTTCAATAGGTAGTAGGTACATTAGAGAAATATTAATGCATGTATTTCTAAAATGACACGTTTATCTATAGGTACTTCTATACTAACCTTCTATACCTACTCTATAATATTATAAAGAGGTAACGTTGGTAACATGTTTGTATGTGTGTATGTTGGTATCTCCAGATTCCAGAACCACTGGACTAATTTGGATGAAATTTTGCACAGAGATAGATTGAAGATAACTGAGTGTTATTGGCTATTTTTTATTCCGGCAGTGCCACGGAATAGGTAATATAAATCAATTGTAGCGCGTTTATCTCCCAAAACGAGTGACCTGATTTTGATTTTTTTTAATACTGAGGTATAGTTAAGATCACAGTAGGACCTTGTGGGTAGTGCTAGGATCACATTAAATTACAAATCAAATAGTTTAAGACAGGTAATTGATTGTAATTAGAACACTTAAGAAGGTATTTATGCTTATACCTAAATTAATATACGGTACTATTATGTTTGAACTTAAAATAAAATATTAAGGAAATACAAAAAAAAACACATTTTTTTTAAATATAATATATGTATTTCTATATAGTTTTGATCAATACAATACTTCTCAAAACTTTAAGTCTCATAAATACCTCTTTTTACACGTAAGTATCTCGAGACTGTTTTAAATAGGGTTTTATAACATAATGGCTTACATCCTACTATATATTATGTATATCCTATCCTACTAATATTATAAATGTGAACGTTTGTGTGTGTGTGTGTGTATATGTATGTTTGTTACTCCTTCACGTAAAAATTATTAATGACATTATTAATGACAAACTTATTACTACGTGGAATTGAAACTTAAAATGCCAAATCGAGCATAAGATTATGCTAAATTGGCAACACTAGATATACCCCGGACACTATTGGAGCGGGGTGAGTGAACCGAGAGCACACCGAGAGCGGAGAGCGGTGCGGGAGGCAAGGAGCGAAATACGTCTTAACTAGCGTCTGACTCTTTCCCACTAATGCCGCATTCTGTGTAACTGTTTCACACAGAGCGAGTTACAACCACGCGGCGGCCGGAGATTTGAACCTACACAATCGTCTTTTTATGTAATTTTAAAATCAATGCAATGATGCCCGCACATTGATACGCGCCGAATTGTTTGCCGTCCACCTATTTCAGTGTCGGCCGCCTCTGACGATGCGGACGACTCTGATGACGTCATCGGAAATATAAATGTAGATACCTTATCTCTATTATTATAAGGTACCTTTTTCCGTGGACGGCAAAAATTCGGCGCGCTCGGCGCGTATCAATCTGCGTCCACCTTTAAAGTAATATTATTATAATTTTATTACTTATAATATTATTTATTAAGCACAAACCCGACATTTTTGTTTAACTTCGTATTGCGAACTTAGTAAAATGAAGTAGATACTTACCTACCTGAGCTATCAATAATCTATAATAGGTAAGGAAGATAAAAGCGTACTTACTGGTTTCTACTATCTTAATCTCAAAATAAAACTTTTGCAACTTCCCATAACACTTTTCCAATTCACAGTACCTAAACCCAATTAACTGCTTTAGTATAATACAGTCCATTTAAGAAGTCATCAAAATGTATGAAACCGTCGCTTTTTCGTGAACTGAACTGAAGTTATGATTTGTTTTTCGGTTATATCTACTTAAATACGCGACATTTGAAGCTGAAATTTTCAGGATATGTATTTCAAAAGGCACTCTAATTTTTGGTATATACGCACATATCTTTAGTTGAATAGGTTTCTTGCAAAGCTATGACATTTTCAGATTTGACTTGAAGTGTTATTATTGAAAAATGCGCGTATGTACTGTCTTGAAACTTATTATACATGTAAAGAATAACAAAACGAGCCAAATACCGCTTTCAGTGAACCTCTGCGTGTTCTCATTTAAGCGCAAGGAGTTTCTTTCGAATTTTCAGGGTTGCATGATTTCTCTTAAACAGTAGATATTTATGAAAAACAAATTAGCGCACAAATTAAGAGCTACTTATATATGTTTAATCCAAGGTCGCACATTCAATGGTTTCGGAGATACAAGTTTTTGCAAAACGTCAGCCCAGCAGGAAATGAAATATCTCGAAAACCCTAAGACGCACAAATTTAATTATTCGCGCACAATTATGCATAAATATAAGCTATCCGCCGATATACATTATATACCTCTCCGGTCATTCGTTTAAAAATCTTCCTGCTGGAGCACCGTCATTCCAGCAGAATTTGTTTTTGCCGTTTTTTTCCTCAATGCCTACATGCACTAATTTTTTATTTCGCGCACATTTACAGCAGACTGAGCACTAATTATTCACCGAACCAATTCGCTCTAGAAGCACTTTTTTTGCCCGGCTGACGGACACAACATTCCTCTTGAATCACTCTATCTATTAAAAAAACCGCATCAAAATCCGTTGCGTAGTTTTAAAGATCTAAGCGTACAAAGGGACATAGGGACGGCGAAAAGTGACTTTATTTTATACTATGTAGTGATTTGATACCTAAATCCTTTAAGAATCACTCTGTCCATTGGTGTTTGTATGGAAATCTGTTCAGTCATTTTTGTGTTATCGCGTTCAAACAGACGCGGCGGCAGGACTTTGATTTATAATAAGTACTAGCTGCACCCCGCGGCTTTGCCGCATTAGTCTCTTTAGAACTGATAATCATTTCTTACCAGCACAGAATACGTATAATAGTTAGTATAAACTTCGAACTTTACCAGCCCTTTCTACCTCTTTAAGAGGTCAAATTTCCAAATACCTTAGTGCTCCCCTATGTCCTAAAAGGAACCTAGATTTCGTTATGAGTCTTTTTCTTTTATATAATAATAAATATTGCAGGACATTCCACACATCGCCATCTAGCCCCAAGCTAAGTAACTAGACTTGTGTTATGGGTGCTAGACAACGGATATACTACATATATTACTTTTCTTTTGTAAATATATACTTATAATACATAGAAACAACCAGACCACAGACAAATATCTAAGCATAAATACTTGTCTGAGGCGGGAATCGTACCCGCAACCCTGTGTTTGGCAGTCCGGCATGGTAACCAATGTGCCAACTGGGTCGTCAAAATATACATAGACTAGCTGTCTCGGCAAACGTTGTTTTGCCATATACAAAAAAAGGAAAAAAGTAATGTTGTTCGATTCTCAGACCCACAAAAAACATACAAAAAAATCATACAAATCGGTTAGCCGTTTAGGTAACTAATGACTAATGAATTATATATATTATTTTATAGATATAGATAGATACCGTCGCGCGTCGTTCAGTGGCAGAAAACTTCCCATGTCACTACTGGGCCGTTTGGTAGTGACACGAAGTTTTTACTGCCACTGTTACTACTGGCTGTAAGACTGATATTGGCTGATATTGGTATTGGTCTGATATTGATTTGGTTTGGTTTTAGTATTTTCAAATTAAAAATAAAAGAAACTAGAAAAATTAAATTCATGAAATCCTAAAACGAATAACTTATAGATGGACTAGCTGTCCCGGCAAACGTTGTTTTGCCATTTAAAAAAAAACTAAAGGAAACAAAATAAAAAATAGATGTTGGCCGATTCTCAGACCTACTGAATATGCTCACAAAACTTCATGAGAATCGGTCGAGCCGTTTCGGAGGAGTTCAAGTTCGAACCCCGTGACACGAGAATTTTATATATTAGTAGAAGTAGATTAATTTAAAGACAAACAGTAGGCTTAAACAGAACATTTATTAAACAAAAATATCTGAGATCTTTTCATTACAATATGATCTTTTCTAAACTTCAGCCAAATTCGATTTAAATAATGTAACCTAGCCTTCGAATATATTTTCAATCATACAATTTACATTATATTTTGTTTGGCTATATCCTGCCATGGCGCAAATATTTGGTTAATAACATTTTTTTAAACTAAGTTTATTTTGTTAACATGTTAACAAACATTTAAATCGAATTTGGCTGCCGTATTTTGAGGGATAGAGATACTTAATGGAGCATTCAATCACTAATTACTTAATAACATTTCGCAATTTAAAATATAAATATATTATTTTAATAAACACAACCGCCTTTTGGTGATGATTGTTACTACAAACGACAATTCCAAGGAGTACATAGTAAACTAATGGACTATATTCATTTCTAAAGTTTATTTTAAACGCAGCGCGAAAAAGGGACGTTGACCTTTGGAACCTGAAAGGGCGCTAGCGTCCTCACTTATCCAACCGAAATTGAACCTTATGCATCAATAGCTACGCCAAAAAAAAATTATGGATTCGGAAAAATCGTCCCAAGCCCAGTTACAATTACACCTTTGGGCCAATTGCAGTCATTCTGGCAACAAGAACTTTACACCAAAGTTCGGATTCGCGAACCACCTCAGCTCCCATCACCGATTAGTAAAATTAAAAGGAAAGGGTACCGACGCTCTCTCCATACAAACGTAGTCGATTGTTTCCTCCCTGGATAATGACACTAGAGCAAATATTTTTGTTGCATAAAACTTACAATTGCCATGACCATGCCCCTATGTTTTTATTTGTTAAATCTTAACTTCTATGATAATTAGAAAATGAAAAAAAAAAACAAGACAGGTGCATAGTCATGGCCGTTATAGGTTTTATGGCAAAAAAATATTTGAGCTAGTGTCGTTATCCAGGTAGGAAACAGTTGACTACGTTTGTATGGAGAGAGCGCCGGTACCCTTTCTCCTTAAATCAAGCCAAGCTTTGCGCCGTTGGCGGACACGGCATGGACGACTTCATTTCATTCATTAAATCCATATCCCGTGAAAATATCGAGATAAAAACTATGTAATATGCCATGGGTGCAAAGTATCCCCATACCAAGTTTCAATAAAATCTATGTACCTACCTATTAGTTATGGAGCCATTATGATCAAAAAATTAGTTAAAAATATTGTATAGGGTAGCATCACATTTAATTTAGGCCATTTTACCACTAAAATATAATATCAGGCTATGTTATGATTTTGATGTTACACCGTAACAAAACTATAGTACCACGCCAAAGGTCAATGTCCATTTTTCCCGGTGATTTTAAAATAATTAGACTATTATTCTTATACATGCTTACAATCTTAACATTTAGTAATTGAGCGTTATAGATAAGTAACACAGCTAAAATTTTTATATAAAATAACACTAACGCTGTAAATATAATAGAAACTAATTTACGAGATCAAAATAAAACAATTTGAACATTGGAAGGCATAAAATTCTTGTAATATAAAAAACGAAATCACAGCTTCAACTAGTCACTAACACGCCCCGCGGTTTCACCCGCATAAAAGACCGCACTATGAGCTGTTTTACAAACAAACATTCGCATTTTTTATTTTATATAGTTCCCTATATTAGAGATTACAAACCACACTAAGATTAACAATAGAGCATTTTACTAAGAATAAGTATTTATTACAATATATTTATCTAATACTTTAGTTACTACGTTAAAATTCCATAAAAATCGCTATTTCTCCTCCTTAAAACCTTTAATAAAAATCCGAATAAATGATTTAAATAACCTGGCAGTTTTAGTTATATGGTCAACTTTATTGCTATGTAAAATAGTAGGAGTTTACAGAAATATTACTAAGATTTTTTATAAATATTTTTAGTTAATTTAACTTCAGTGTGCGCTAAAGTAGGCGTTATATCACTATACTATAATGACTAGATAACCTACATTAATGTATCTAGAACTACTAAAAATTGGTGATATTATGAGAGTAAACAGGGTTTCTCAAACTGTGGATTGGGACCCCTGGGGGTTCATGAAATCTTCGTAGGTTTCGCGAAAAAAAAATATAATAACCCATAAAACATACTCCAATCAGTCGGTTTACAAATAATGATATAATACATTCTTACAGCTAGTTTGTATTGCATTAACTTAAAGTAATTTCTAAAAAAATAATAAAAATGAGATTAGCTTTGTTAGGTTTTTCTACAATTATTATTGATAATCTGCTAACCCTATTTTTTGAGGACTCTTAAAGAACGTTTCTACTTGTCTATTATTACAGTATGTTTCTGCTTCTTTATCTATTTAGTTTATGTAGCTGAAGACTTTGAATAGATAAATAAAATTTTAATGATGGTTCTTAGGCCTATAAGTTTGAGAAACCCTGAGATAAAGTATACAAAATTATGCAGGTATTGAGCTCGAAATATGTATTTTTAGGTATATTATTTAGAAAATGGGTATATCGGAAGCAAGTATTAATAACATTCAAAAAGTAGGTAAATACTTTAATAAATTACTTTCTATACGCTTAATTAAATCGGAAAACTGGTATAAAATGGGTATATTTGTTAATAATTCAGATATTACTTCACTTAATATTTTTAAATATTTTGATATCCCAAATCCAAAACATAGGATAAATATAAAATATCAAAACGAGCGTTTTCGTCAATAATTTCGGTTTCTGGTTTCAGTCTCAAATACTAATTTTATCTTTATTACGGTGCGTTTAAACAACTGTTTCGGCAGGTTTCGGCAAACCTTTGCGTCACATTTTTTTGTTCTAACGTCTTTATTTAAAATTGCCAACTTTCATCATGGTAATAGCAGTATAATATAAAAAAAATAGTTTTAATTAAATCATAATATCATTTACTAATGTAGAATTTTCATTATTACACTAGATAGAAAACTTTGCACATCAGCTAGTGGAAAAATGTTAAGATTACGTTCGCTTGCAGACTCCGAACTGTCCGCGATAACTAACCCCTCGACAGATAGATGGCGCTGCTCGGAAAATCAATAGCGGTCGACTTTAGGTCGACTGCCAGTTGTCACCGGACGGTTTGCGACGATGTTCATTCATACCACATGATGCAGTGAGAAAATAAGAACACTCCCGACTAACTTATCTTTCAAACAAAAAAAACTAAATCAAAATCGGTTCATCCGTTTGGGAGCTACGATGCCACAGACAGACACACACACATACACACACACACAGACACGTCAAACTTATAACACCCCGTCGTTTTTGCGTCGGGGGTTAAAAACAGGTTTTTAGTAAAATGGCCTCTTCATTAAAGGGTTTATTAGAAAAATGTTTTTAAAGTCTTTGCGCTGTGAATATCTGTTTCGTAGTTTTTGTGCTGTCAAAATATAGGAGCAACACTGTCAAAAGCCGCCATTTTAGAGGGCAAATTTTTTAAAAGTGTTTCTGTTCGTAGTACGTAAGGTCAATTTTCATAAATAAAAGTAAGATCACATTACATTGCAATATCATTACGATTTAATTTTGATTACAATAAATATTCTTGAGAATACCAAAAAATAACTATGAGGCTATTTTTAGCTACTTTGAGGGTATTTTTTGTTGCAATCGAAATGCAATATTATTTGAACAATGTTATTCACGAGAATGGCAATGGAAATGTTGGAATGGGAATGTTGTGGGGAGTAAAGGTTCTCGAGTGGCGGTCGCGATGCAACGCGAAACGGATTGTTGGGAGACCAGCTGCCCGGTGGACCGACGACATTGTGGCGGTCGCGGGTAGTCGGTGGATGGAGGCGGTCTTTGCGCGGCGACCACCTTTAGGTTTTGGTATGAAGATAGGCGCATACCGTTCGTTGACAAATAGCCGAGAGGTATAGTCTGCAGTCTACAACATTGTTAAAGGACACAAGTCCTTCGTCTACACATCCAGTAAATAATAACTACATCAACAGCTAACAAACATCTTTCTGTCCGTTTGTCTGTGAAAAGCTAATGTTACCATTGGGTAGTATATTCTGTGGCCCTCCGAGGAAGGAAGTGAAGGTCGTGTCTCGGCTCATCGGAGGCTCCAACCCTTCGATTGGTATGCAATCTAATGTTGGTACTGTGTATTCCCTGTTAAAGATATTTATAAGGTTTTAGATAAATCTAGAACTGGCAAGAAGTTATTAGTGCATAATAGCGCTTTAATTTATTAAACTTCTTAATGTTAGGAAGTGGCAAGAAATAGTGCATGATAGTGCTTCTATAAGTGCATGATAGTGCTTATATCAGGGCATGATAGCGCTTTTATTAGTGCATGATAGCGCTTTTATTTATTTTTGTACTTCTTAATGTTAGGAACTGGCAAGAAATAGTGCTTAATAGCGCTTTTATTTATGAAACTTCTTAATGTTAGGAAGCGGCAAGAAATTGTGCATGATAGTGCTTCTATAAGTGCATGATAGTGCTTCTATTAGTGCATGATAGCGCTTTTATTAGTGCATGATAGCGCTTTTATTAGTGCATGATAGCGCTTTTATTTATTAAACTTCTTAATGTTAGGACCTGTGTTCATTTTTGTCTGTAATGGTTCTAAAACTAATCGACTGATTTTGATAAAACTTGGTTGAATGGTACATAGAATTCTTGGCAGTAACATGGGCTACTTTTTATTGGAATTTTCTAGCTGTAGTTATGTCTACACAGTGAAAGTTTGTATGTCAGGGTGGGTTTGATACTTTCAGACTAAAACTGTAGAAAAGATTGCAATGAAACTCGGTGTAGATTGACGGAGACCTGGATTAACACACAGGCTAATTTTAACCCTGATATTGCCACGAAAATAGGACTTACTTATACTTAAATACAGACCGTTTTCTACAATTAATCCTCTTTAGTTGGATCACTTTTGCGTGAGGTTCATCCAGACAAGCTCTTACATTAATTTCGCCACAAGAAATAATTTGCGAAATTTTTTAGAAGGCTGTTGACGTCACCTATAGGCCTGAGTTTAATTTCCTAGTACTACACAATCTCAACGGGGTTCAGTAGACTGACACCCAAGTCCACAGTGGTGTCAGTTCACACCCTGATGATTTCATAGGATTGCATAGTGCGCGCGAACGCAAAGAGCCTCAAATAAGAAGCTAATTCACTAGAGTAAAGATGTCAGCACAGAATTGACCAATCATAGGGCGGCATTTAGCGTAGTGCGTTTACTTATCCAAGAGCAACGTAAGAACTGTTTGTGAATATGAGAGTCAGTGACGTAATAATACTGAGTTATAACTTACATAGAAACATTGTCCTGTGAATGTGCCGAGTCGTTAACCAACTGCGGCAAGTCTCCACCAGCTACCGACGCCCGCGCAGCCTCGAGCGGCGCATGCGTCGGATGCGGATCGCGTGCGCTGAACAGGAACACGCCCACCACAGCCAGTAGGTACGATAGGAAGTATAGCGCGTGGAACTGTGGATAACGAGTTGTTTGACAATACTTAAACGAGGAAGCATTGAGGTAAGAAAAATAAAAATATTTGGTTGTTGGTCTTGGTCTGTTTATCAATATATACTAGCATCACCTCGGAGTTTCACCCGCATAAGTCCTGTTTCCGTGAGAATATCGAGATAAAAAGTAGTTTATCTTACTCCCAATTAATCAATGTATCCTCATACCAAGTTTCATCAAAATCGGTCCAGTAGTTACAGAGCCTAAACAATGCAAACAAACAAATCTTTCCTCTTTAATATATGACGACCCAGTTGGCACAATGGTCACCATGCCGTACTGCCAAACACAGGGTTGCGGTTCAATTCCCGCCTCAGATAAGTATTTATGCTTAGATATTTATCTGTGGTGTTGTTTCTATGTATAATAAGTATATATTTACAAAAAAAAGTATATAAGTAGTATATCCGTTGTCTGGCACCCATAACACAAGTCTAGTTTCTTAGTTTGGGGCTCGATGGCGATATGTGGAATGTCCTGCAATAATTATTTATTTATATAGTATACGAATTCTATACCTACAGCAAATGCAAGATATTTAATTAAAACTCACCTTAAACTGAAATATATACATCCCAGCGATCAATGTATAATAATCAGCTGACAAAAACGACAGATGCAGTATAATAGATCCTGCGTCTCTCAACATAAAGCACTGTAGTATTTGAAACAATGTCTGAATACAGCAGTAACTGCCCAGCTGCACGATCGTCTCCAATTCATACCAGTTGAAGCTCACTAGCTCGTTGAACTCCAGGAAGAATGTCTGTGTGCAGGATACAAGGCTTCCGATGAAGCCCAGTATGGCGAGGTAGTTTGAGCATGAGTGGGTTTTGAGCATCATTTCTTGGAGTACTGTCACGACGGCGAATAGTAGCGAGCCGGCGAGACATAGCATGTCGCCTACTAGTTGGTTTTTACCTGCGACAATAGAAAATATAGTAATATATTAATTATTATTTTGACGTGAAAACGTCTCTTAAATTGGTGAACCCATGCACTCTCAAAAAAAGTTTGACGTCATGCGTTATTGACAAGTAACCATATAAACATTATTGACAAGTAATCATACCAACATATTGAAGTCAATAATATCAATGATACAAGAGTTCTTATGACATTATCACGTAAAATTATCATCCGTAAACCGACTTTACAGACAATCCTTTTTTAACTAGCTTTTGCTTGTGACTTCGTCCGTATTAAGGTTGAAAATGGACTAAGGAATCACACCCATACAAACTTTGCCCCCTTTTCACCCCCTACTAAGGGGCAGAATTTTGGAAAATTCTTTCTTATCGGTAGACTTCATCATACAAAGAATACACCCCAGTGGTGTAACTACAGGGTGGAACAAGTCTTTAGCACAAATCATTTAGTACTTAAAGAAAATAGTTTTGAATCCAATGATTCAATGATGTTGCCACGAGCCTTAAACGGTATAGTTATGCCACTGACACACCCTCCAATTTTTAGATTATTTTATATTGTATAGACTAGCTGTGTGTATTTGAATAGATACATACCATCAGTAGGTGCACCCTCAACATCAGCCCACACGACACAGACCACAGCCATCAGCCCCAGCGTGGCGCCGGCTACATGAACAACCCCGAGCCTCTGTCCGCGCCACGCTCCACCGACCAACGCGGCACCGACACCGCTACAAGCCAGCAGCTGTCAGCTCAACACTGAGGTGAACCGTTGAGACATTACCAACAGCCAGCCAGCTTCCACGTCCAGTGTGCACGCTAGGATGAGGATCCACCATCTTCTGAAAGGGAGATGACTGCAATTCAACCAAATGATTTTAAATAGAAATGAGGTTTGAAAGTATTTATTAGTAGCCGCACTCCGCGGTTTCACGCATGTAACTCCTGATTCAGTGGGAATATTGGGATAAAAGGAAGCCTATGTGTTAATCCTTGTAAAAGGGCCCCTTTTGACAGACCTATACCCTCATGCCGATTATATTCATGCTGATTCGCATCAGTACACCCGCCATTCTGATTCACACCTTATTCTGACTTACTTAGACAATTTCTTGACTCCGTTACAAAGTAGGGTCGGTGTAAACAACACAAACAGCACAATATACGGCACGACTAACTGCCCTGTTATCGGAAACTGCCAAGTTGCGCTCTGGAGTAACGTAGTCAATATGCATTTCACGCTCAGAAGCAACGATATCACTTGCCCCAAGAATATACTGCGCCACACCTTCCTGTTACAAGAACATGGAATTATCACTACATTGTTTACGTCTATCCATCACCATCAATGAAATATTTTGGATACTAGCCATCGCCCAAGTTCAGAAAAATAAGCTTCAACTTTCTCACTGAAACTTGTATCTTCCATTATACTGGTGACTGAATCCAGTTGTGGAATCACAAAAGGGGTCTAAATGTAATGGAATTTATGAGAATCACGACGGTTTTTCATCATGAATCGCAAAAACAACGCAGACAAAATCCTGAAACCCTGAAAATGCAAAACAATTTTTGACATTAGAATTCGGTTTTTTTTCTATGATGAAAAAAAAACAATTAGGGAAGTAGGGGTGGACACAGAAAAGTATTATTAGTCGATTATCTATTTAGTCAATAATTTATTGGTTTAAATTGTAATCGACTATAATAATGTCATTCACTCACTAAATCTGTTTTATTATCTGTGAACTTCAGAAAAAAAATGTTTGTTTACTTTCTAGTTTTAGAATTGAAAGAAATTGTTTAAAAATCGTAAAAATTAATTACAATTTCGTTTATCTCACATAGATTTTATAAATTGTTATAAAATAGACATTCGTGCAAAATGGGCGACGGTAATAAACGCAATCTACATTTTATTTATGAACAATTTATGTGCCACAGTTACAGCATAATCTTAACTTTTACCCGTTTATTACAGAAGATGTAATCCGTAGAAGATTGCTGATAGATGGAGATGGAACTGGAGACGACAGGAGACTAAACGTACTATTGAAAACATTGATCAAATGGTGCAATAGTGCCGATGAAAAACCGGAAGAGAGGTTAGAATTTTTACCAAATAATGAACTCTAAAAGTAAGCTTAGTAAATAAATCGTACTATTATTGTAGCTAGGGCCCAGAGTTAGGACGCTTCAAGTGTCTATTTCGGATTGATGAATGGCTCATGGATGCAACGAACCTTGATGAGTTCAAAAGCATATTTGTATCCTTCCTTCCATCCTTATTCCTTAAGTGTTTAAAGTTCAAAATCCTTCAAAATAAAACTGGAATCGTACCCAGACCTTTTGAATCGAAACTAAAAAACTCCAACTCTACCCACAAATCACCCTTTATTTCCAGCAAATCAACCCACGACCGAATGCTAGCACAACTAGCCCAATGCGAGTTTGCAGTCACAAAATCTCAACTCAGCTCCGAAATGATGTCCGCCGAACTTAAAAGTTACGAATCCCTATCAAAAATACTCGAAAATGGCATCGAAGTCGCTAAAGGGCAAATTGAGAAGAGTAAATCAGACTTAGCTCAAGCCAAGACCGTGAGAAAGAACCGTACAGAATACGACATACTTGCTAAGGTTATAAGTGAGCAACCTGATAGGAAGGAAACTCTTGAACGTTTAAGCACTTTGAAAACTGAGTTATCATCGTTAGAAGGTACGAAGCAGCAGTTGGAAAGTCGATTGTCACTAAGAAAGAAACAGTTCCATGTGTTAGTGACATCTATACATCAGTTGCAAGCTTTATTGGATGAACAGGATGATAATAATTTCGATTCTGAAGATATTGAGATGAAGGAAACACCAACTGAAACTTAATAAGTTTGTAAGTTCATACTAAGAGCAATTTGTAATAAAACAACATTAAAATAAATATTTTAATTAGAATTTTGTTTCATAATGTTGTTAAGATTTGTTCTTATAAAAAATCTCAGTAACAAATATCCACAAAACTTAAATTACAGAACAGTATTTTGGTACTTATAGATCTATATAAAAATGAATCACTGAATGTGATAGGCGCAAATCTAAAGAACAGCCGAACCAATTTCGCTAATTCTTTTTTTGTTGTGTTTGTTATTGTCAGGTGAAACCGCGGGGCGCAGCTTGTTGTTTGATAAAAATCTACCAAAATATCAGAATTTTTCCATGTAATAACAGTTTTTACTCATTTAAAGAAGAGGTAATTTTGATATTTTTGCTATCAAATCAAAATAGTTATGTTTTATACAAACATATCATAAAGAATATATACTTATCATATATGTAGTTATTTTTGGGTTCCATACCCAAAGAGTAAAAACCGGGACCCTAATATTTAAAAGAAAGTAAAAAATGAGTTTATGAAATATAAAACTTTGACGACCTCTATGGCGCGTCGGGCGAACACCCGACTGCGACGCAGAAGGTTGCGGGTTCGATTCCCGCCGGGAACAAGTATTTATGCTGACCATAAATTCTTGTTTCTGGTTCTGGGTGTTTCCTATATGTATAATATATACTTAGAAAGAATAGACCTGGAGAGTGAATGTGGGGATGGCGGGGCTATATAACGGCTGCCCGCACCTGCGCCGCTCTTCTTTTTCCTCCGCACGTCGTACCGATCGGTCGATATAGGATTAGTCTGTAGCTGTTTTTCTTGTATTTGGTTTTAAATCTCAATATTTTCATTAGCCTTATTTTTATTGTTACATTTTTACTTTTTGTTGATTCAAATAATTTCTTTTTAGTTAATTTTGCTTTAAGTTAAATTCATTTGTGTTTAAAGTTAAATAAAATCATTTTAGGTTGTGAGATTTAGTTTTTTTTAAATAAAATAAGGTAGAACCCGCTAAATTCTGAAGTGGGATAGGCTCCATAGCCAATTCTGCCCAGAACATAAGCGCAACATTATTATTCGCTTAGGGTAGGTGTAGTTGTAGTGTAGGTCTTTTTGAATCATGGCCAATCGTTCTACCACTCGTAATAGAGGTAGATCAAGGCGTGATCAAAACATGGATACTGAAGACCTTCACGACCAGCTGGGAGCAATTTTAGCGCGCTTGAACGCGTTGGAACGTGTTCCTGCGAGCTCAGAGCTCGTCTCGGCTGCCGCTATCGCAGCGCCACCGGACCCTGATGCATCGCAGCTACCTCCACCTGCGACCGGCCTGGAATCTAATGCCAGCATGGACGTAGGATCAGCTGCAAGCACATCGTCGTCCTTGGACGTCACGGAGCGGCTCATTGGAGCCCTATCTACATTATCAAAGGTCAGATCCAACCATTATTATATTTCATGTTTTGATCCATCGTTGCACGACATCGATTCTTGGTGTGACGAAGTTGAAAAAGCCCGCGTTTTGAATAATTGGGATGACAATGAGTGTCTAGCCCGAATAGCTGGTTGTTTAAAAGGTGATGCTCGTAGTTGGCTCAATGATTGGATTACTAATGATCGTACGTGGACCAATTTTAAAAATGAGTTCAAACCATTATGCTCACGAAGAATCGATGTTGCAAATATTTTATATGACGTCATGCGCACGAGTTCTGACGATTATTTCACGTACGCTGATTACGCTAGACGCTCCTTGTTGCGTTTGGGTATTGTCAGAGGTTTAAGCAACGAACTATTAGTGGCCATAATTATACGTGGAATAACCGATCCGCTGATTCGTGCCGCAGCGACTAACGCCCAATTGTCACCTAAAAACATTGTTGATTTCTTATCTATTTATACGAAACCTATACGTAAGCCAACTAATAGTGCAGTGCAATCGTTTCGTGGTCGAAATAATGATCGTAATTTTAGGAAACGTCCATTTGTCAATAATAATGCTCCTACCCGCAATATAAAGTGTTTTTCATGTGGCTCTTTAGGACATCTACAGAGTTCATGTTCGAAACGGCCGAAACTGAACGAACCGGTTAAAACAACTGCAAATGTATCTAGCACGAATAAATTTTGCACATTTTGCAAAAAGCCAGGTCATGATGATGAGGTATGTTTTACAAAACAAAGATCCGAATCGCGTAATAAAAACAACGTAAATTTTTGTCAAGAGCTAAGGGGAAGTTCAAAAGATATTGATGTTACGACCGCTGTCATACAAGGCATACCTATAGATGTGTTAATAGATACCGGTTCCCGTGTTTCGCTTATTTCACAGACCGTTTTAAAACATTTTAAATGTTCTGTACTACCCACATACCAGGTTTTGCGAGGTATAGGTGATCAAAATATTGAATGTTGTAGTTATGTAACTTTGACTATCGAATTCCGCGATATATCTTTAGAGGTAGACTTTTTAATTGTTCCGCATAATTGTATTTGTGTACCAGTTCTAATAGGTACAGATGTATTAAATCGAAAAGGTGTAGCCTACATTCGTGTTAACAATGAGCAACGCATTACACGAATACCCACAGCCAAGGAGGTACTACTCGCTAATTCAAGTGAACAGATTACAATTAACACCTCCTTAACAGGACATGAGCGTGAAAAATTAATGCAAGTGATCAATAAATTTAAAGATTCCATGATAGTAGGTACTGCGTCTTCCACAGTAACAACCGGTAAAATGCACATTGAGTTAACGAATAGTACACCAATTTGCTATAGACCTTATAAGTTATCTTTTGATGAAAAATTAAAAGTTCGTGAAATTATACGAGATTTGTTGCAAAAAGGGATCATACGCGAATCTGATTCTCCTTACGCAAGCCCGATAATCCTCGTTAAGAAACGCGATGGTTCAGACCGCATGTGCATTGATTATAGGGCTTTAAATTCGATCACGGTAAAGGATCGCTATCCGCTTCCTTTGATAGAAGATCATATTGATCGCTTAGGAAAGAGTAAATTCTTCAGTTGTCTCGACATGGCAACTGGTTTTCATCAAATTGAGCTTAGTAGCGATTCTATGCCCAAAACTGCCTTCGTTACGCCGGAGGGGCATTTTGAATATTTGAAAATGCCGTTTGGTTTAGCGAACGCGCCGGTAATATATCAGAGAATCATCAATAAAACCTTAAAACCGTTAATAGAATCCGGTAAAGTGCTCTGTTACATTGACGATTGTTTGATACTGGCGCCCTCTGTCGACGAAGCGATAAACAATTTAGAGCAAGTTTTGTTAACTTTGACATCTGCCGGTTTTTCTATCAATTTAAACAAAAGTACGTTTGTGACCACCGAAATTGAATACTTAGGTCGTACTATATCTGAGGGTCAAGTTAGGCCGAGCGATCGTAAAATACAGGCTCTGATTCGGTCACCCGTGCCTACGAATGTGAAACAAGTTCGTCAGCTACTCGGTCTAGCGAGCTACTTTCGTAGGTACATACCTAATTATGCATTAAATACGGCGTGTATAGCGCGTTTGACGCGAAATAGTGTTAAGTTTGAGTGGGGAAGTGAACAAGAAACAGCCCGTAAATATTTGATCGATTGTCTTACTAGTGAGCCGGTTCTTGCCATATTTGACCCGTCACTTCCAACAGAATTGCACACAGACGCGAGTTCTGTTGGATATGGCGCCGTCCTCATTCAGGTACATGATAACAATAGGAGGCGCGTAGTAGCTTACTTTAGCAAAACCGCTCAGGGAGCTGAACCGAAATATCACTCTTACGAGCTCGAAACCCTTTCGGTTTTTAAAGCTTTACAATATTTTCGACATTATTTGTTAGGTATTTCGTTTAAGATAGTTACCGATTGTAATGCCCTTAAATTGACTCAGAAAAAGAAAGACATATTGCCTCGTGTCGCGCGTTGGTGGATGTATATGCAGGATTTCGACTTCACCATAGAATACCGTAAGGGCGTCATGATGCAACACGCTGATTATTTGAGTCGGAATCCTGTGGATGTGCTTCAAATAACTCGACCTAGGAACTGGGCCCAAATTGCCCAATCGGCCGACGAGGAAACTCGTACGTTGATTGATAAATTAAATAATAATGAGTTGGACACGACGCGATATGTTGTACGTAGCGAAATACTTTATTACAAGTACAATCCAACGGGTGAAGAAATTAGGTTACTTTGTTTTATACCTAAAGGGCATAGGTTAAGTCTTTTAAGAATATTTCATGATCAACACGAGCATATTAATGCTGATAAAACTACTGACCTGATTTTACGCCATTTTTGGTTTCCGGGTCTTCATAGTTTTGTAAAAAAATACATAAGCCATTGTTTAATATGTTTGTCTGGAAAGAAAGTACCTAGAGCTCCGCATCAACCCATCTCATCTTGGTCTAAACCAGATGTTCCATTTAGTAACATACACATGGATGTTCTGGGTCCTTTACCTGTTTCCAATGATTATAAATTTGTGCTGTTAATCGTAGATGCCTATACTAAATATTGTTTGTTCTATAACTTGAAAAGGCAAGATTTTGACGAACTAAAGTTAGTAATGACTAATGCTATCTCGTTGTTTGGTGCTCCAAAACTTATCGTGTGTGATCGCGGACGAATGTTCGAAAGTGTTGCCTTTCAAAGTTTAGTTAATGAAATGGGTAGTCGTATTCATTTTATAACTCCGGAAATACATAATGAGAACGGTCAGGTCGAGAGGTATTGCCGAACTTTGCTTAATATGTTACGCATAGAATCCACAAAAAAAAATAACAAATGGTCCGAGTCATTGTGGAAAATGCAGCTCGTTCTTAACTGCACAAAGCATAAAACCACGCAGACTTCACCGCTTCAATTGCTTATTGGCGTTGATGTAGCCACTCCAATAATTAGGTCGCTTATTCGCGATGTCGCTATCGACGACTCACGACCAAATCGTGACGCTTTGCGAGAGTTGCAAAGACAACGCGCTACCGAATTACTTGACCAAAATCGACGCAAACAAGACGAGCGGGTAAACAAGGACAGAAAAACAGCAAAGACATTTAAATTAAATGATAACGTGTTTGTAATAAAATCCTCTCAAATTACAGGCAAGCTGGACTCGGGGATGCGTGGGCCTTACCGAGTAACAAAAGCCCTCGGTCATGGGCGTTACGAGCTCCAACTTTTGTCTGGTTCGTATGGTAAGACAACCCGGGCTGCCGCTGAGTATATGGTAGCTTGGCGAGGAGAGTGGACCCCCGAGTCATGTGCCTCATTTTTCGAAAGTAAGTGCTACTTTTCTAGTTAACACATCACTTATTTATGTTCATTAGCTACAGCTAGCGTAATATAAACTATGCCCTATGAGGTCTCTACTAAATTTGTGAAACATTTTGTAATGAGATGAACTATTTTATGTTGAGTGTTGCTTCGCTTTGAGACATGCTAACTGGGCGCCTCCATCTGTCTATGATGTGTTATAATAAGTAGCAGAACCGCTTGAGATAAGCGAACATTGTGCCTCTGTCTGTAGTCTGTACTGTGTTGCGTTGAGCGAGGCTCCGCTTGAGACAAGCTAACATCGTGCCTCTGTCTGTTGTATTTTAATGCGTTGAGCGCTACTCCGCTAAGACATGCTAACTTGGTGCCTCTCTCTCTAGTGTAGCGTTGAGGAATGCCTCCGCAGAAGGATATGCAAACATAGAGCCTCTGTCCTATTTGATTAACGTTAAAACGAGTATACGATTGTTTCGTTGTATGTTTCAGCCGAGGACGAGTTGCTCGCCGGTCCATCAGCCGGTGACATTAACGCTGCTGGTCCAAGCCTGGTGCAGCCAGGAGAGACTACGGGTCCACTCTGCGAGCTCAGCCCAGCGAAATCCCCGAGTCCACTTGCTGCCAAAGGAGGTTCATCTGCCTAAAATGTGGTCGAGCACGGCCACACGTCAGGAGAGGCCGACTTAGAAAGAATAGACCTGGAGAGTGAATGTGGGGATGGCGGGGCTATATAACGGCTGCCCGCACCTGCGCCGCTCTTCTTTTTCCTCCGCACGTCGTACCGATCGGTCGATATAGGATTAGTCTGTAGCTGTTTTTCTTGTATTTGGTTTTAAATCTCAATATTTTCATTAGTCTTATTTTTATTGTTACATTTTTACTTTTTGTTGATTCAAATAATTTCTTTTTAGTTAATTTTGCTTTAAGTTAAATTCATTTGTGTTTAAAGTTAAATAAAATCATTTTAGGTTGTGAGATTTAGTTTTTTTTAAATAAAATAAGGTAGAACCCGCTAAATATATATATATTTACAAAAAAAAAAAAAAAGTATATATGTAGTTTATCCGTTATCTGGCACCCATAACACAAACATTAAGTTGCTTAGCTTGGGGCTGGATGGCGATGTGTAAAAAACCGGTTGCCAAGTCAGTGTTCAGTTTCTTAAATTAGTGCGTACCTAAATAAACAGTAATTGCCACTTCAAAAAGTAGGTAGATTCCAAGTTATATTTGTCCCATAACCTTGCATAACTAGGATGTAAAGAATATTTAGTCAAACCTCTAAGGTAGGTAAGTATTTACGTTAACCTTGAATATCTGAAATTCATTGGAAGTTTAAGAACAATTTGTAATATACTCGTACGTAATTAGTTCTTAGACTGGCCGCATACGTGCGTTTTCCGTATGTGGTTATCGCATGCGGTTATCGCATGCGGTTATCGCATACGGAACGCATTCAGGTTTCCGAACACGTCAAATCATACAAAATGCTCTGTCACCGCACACGTGCGTTTTTTTTCGGATGGATTTGATTCCGTACGTACGTTTCGATTGCTAGCCCTTGCCACATGAGTAGAGAAGTGCCCTCGCGTTCGGAGAAACCGTACGGAAAAAAACCCAATGACGGCATACGGAACGTACGCAACGCAGTGTTTCTATACATTTTGTACCAGCCAGGAATTACGAATCGGAATCGCGCCACGCGTCCTATGATACTGCTGATAAAAATTGATTTTAAATTAATAATTCTTAGTAAAATTGTATTCAACGGATGTACCCAATACCGACGGATCATTTTTCGTTGATAACAAAAGTGCGCAAGCCGAGCGAATCCCGAATTGGAAACCGCATGCGATAACCGCATTCGGAAAAACGTACGTTTGCGCCCAGGCTTAAGAGGCCTTTATGAGGACTTAAACACGATAATTATAACGTTCATTGATTTAAAATAAAAGTAGGTAGGTATATGATTTACTTCAGTGGCTATAAACCTTCATCATCTGTGATATTATGATGATTTTGTTGTGTTTTGTTCCGTTAAAGGGTTTTTATATCTAACAGCCGACTTACGTAAGCAAAGTGAACTTTTATTATTCAAACAGACAATGCGTTGAAGTTGCAAACGTTGGTAAGTATACTCACGAAACATTGTTAAAGTATAATGTGATACTCGATTGCTCGAATCGTGTGGGTTAATATTCAACCTTTTTGTTAAATAAACATGTTCCGCGTTACCTTTTTGTTGTTAAAGTAGCTGCGCCGTGCGGTTTCGCCCGTGTTAGTTCCGATCCCGCGGGAATATCAGGATCAAAAGTATCCTATGTTCTTCTCATTCCCTAAACTAAAATTATGCCGATTTTAATACAAATCGGTCCAGTCGTTTGACTGTGAAGAGGGAATAAATAGACAAACTTCTGTGAAGAGGGAATAAATAGACAAACTTTCGAATTTTTAATACCTATTAGTTAGGTTAGGATTTTCGGATTTATAATATAAGTTCGGATTTTTGGTACCTTTTACAAAAGAGGCATTGGATTGCATGGAAATGCATGGACGTATAAATTGGATTGGTCCTCAAAAATCTAGTAGGCTACGATTTTGAAATAAGTTCTCAGCAAATAGGTTTACCTCTAATATCAATAGGTATTGCGGAGTTTTCATTAAATAGAACTGGCCACCATAAGTTGAATAAAAAAGAAAATGTAACTCTGGAGTAATAGTGTAAGCCGGTCGTCCACCGCTAACTAAACTTCGATAATATAGCTTAGCTTGCGTAGTTGAGCCAGTTTTTCAGTTTTACGTAGCTTGGCTGGCATATGAAAAACTGGCTCAATTATGCGTGCTAAATTTAGTTTAGTTGGCGGTAGATAGTCGGTTTTCTCGCAAGGGGCGGTGTGACAATAGCGTATGCATCTCGGGATAAAGCATGTCTTCGTGTTGTGTGATTTGAACTCCTCACTTCACTCGGGATCGTGGGACCCCGAGGGTAACGAGGGATTCGAGCATCTACATGCTCGAATTCCTCGTTACGCTCGTGGTCCAATATGGTACCCGTGACGTAAGACATTGCTTTACCCCCTCGATACATAATCTAATATTGCAGAAAAAACTAAACCTAATTACCTTCTTATTATCGGACATTCCACTATGAACCCTTACGTAGCCATAAATCTCCAATCACAAACTCAATTACAATGGAAGAAACATTTATATAAAAGCTCTAGTTGGTTGTTTGTAATGTAAGAACTTGCACGTTTCTTGGATCCTAGTACATAGTTCAAGGTATTCGAAGCACGTTTCTCCTTGGGATTAAATGTAGGTACGTATGTATCATTATGTGTGTAATGTGTTTGTTTGGGTGTTTAGTACTTACTTATAAATAATAAAGTTGGTTAATATGTACGTACATAGACAATTTGTCAGTCCCTAAAAATTCATTAAGTTTTGCGTTCGAAAATTATTACAAGTACCTACCTACAAAATGGATATTTTGGTGTTTATTGACGTGATAATGTCTAATAAATTGATGGAACACCTGCATTCACATAAAAGTGTCACGGTAATATTGTGTGACGTCATGCGTCATGGTAATATTATGACTATGACGCGTCCGTTCCCGTAAGGAAACACCGTATCTATACTAATATTATAAAGCTGAAGAGTTTGTTTGTTTGAACGCGCTAATCTCAGGAACTGCTGGTTCGAATTGTATTTTTTTTTGTGTTGGATAGTCCATTTATCAAGGAAGGCTATAGACTACGTTTTATTTTGATATTCCCACGGGATAGGGACTTAAGCGGGTGAAACCACATAGCGCAGCTAGTAATATTATAAAGCTGAATAGTTTGATTGTTTGAACGCGCTAATCTCAGGAACTGCTGGTACGAATTGTATTTTTTTTTGTGTTGGATAGTCCATTTGTCGAGGAAGGCTTATAGACTACGTTTTATTTTGATATTCCCACGGGATTGGGACGTACGTGGGTGAAACCGCGGTGTGCAGCTATTAAATTAGTAAAAATTAAAATAAATAGTAAACTAGTAAAAAAATTCGTTAAGTTTTCCGTTCGTAAATTATTACAAGTACCTACAACACGGATATATTGATGTTGTGATATTTATTTTTAACCGACTTCAAAAAAGGAGAAGTCGCGTACCGCGTAGGTAGTTAGGCTTACCTATATATTTTTTTTACGCGAAATGTAAAAAATATTTTACTAATTAATTTTATAAAAATGGATCGTGATTGAGTTATTTATTATCATGTAGGTAATACTTAGTTGTTTCAATATATTATACCTACCTGACGTTTCGTTAAAGTTGCACCGATCATGGTCACGGAAAGACTGGAGAACTAGTATTAAAAAAATAAAGGAATCTTGTAAGGACAAAATATATTTTAAGCTATTGCATAGCTTTTATCGCGGGCTTCAAGCGCGGCGACCGAATCAAGAAATTCCGTAACGAAAATAAAACCTAACACCCCTCACTCCGCCTACCATGTAGCTCGGCCGTTTTTTTAATTTTGATGGCTACGAGCTACGACTGTTCTACGACTACGATTGCCTACGTCGTAGTCATTTGCTACGAGTGACGGACGTTCGAACTAATTAAACCCTTTTCACAGAATATAATAGTACAAGCTCTTTTTAGGGTTCCGTAGCCAAAGGGTAAAAACCCTTTTACTAAGACTTCACTGTCCGTCCGTCTGTCTGTCACCAGGCTGTATCTCATGAACCGTGATAGCCAGACAGTTATTTTCACAGATTTTGTATTTCTGTTGCCGCTATAACAACAAATACTAAACACAGAATATTATGGTACGGAATCTACGGAACCCTTCGTGCGCGAGTCCGACTCACACTTGGCCGGTTTTTATCATCACGCAATACTGCCAATTAAATTACTGTGTAGTATATTTATGATGCTTCCCAATTAAAATAAGTTTTATCCGGCGTATCGATACCAAAAACTTACAAGGCCACTTCAAATAGGGCAATTTTATTTAACAACTTAATAAACCAACAAAAAACCACTTGAATGAACGTACTAAAGAGGATTACATACAGTATTCTTATCCATATAAAAAAAAAGAAATAAATTAAAATAATAATAAAAAATTATCTCCATAATATTATTCGATTTCGTTATTTCTTAAAGATATCTTGAAGCAAGAAATAATACTCTCCCCACGCGACATAGAATTAATAACTGAAAGAAAATAATTAATAATTAAAACGATTATGTACCTACCTACCCGATTTTATTTTGTTAAGTAAGATTTTTTTTTTCGCGCTAGAACAATTTCTTTGCTTAAATAAATAATCTTAAAATGTGCAGTAGGTATTCCTCATTTACATAAAAGAATATTCTTAAATTAAGACCTTTCTTAATTAAAAAAAAAGGGTGCGTGTACTTATGTACGCGCGTGAGAAGTTATACTTCTTTGGCATTTAAAAAAAAAAATAAAAAAAAATAAAAAAAAAAACTCGTCCGACAAAAAACTCGTCCGGCAAAAAACTCGTCCGACAAAAAACTCGTCCGACAAAAAACTCGTCCGACAAAAAACTCGTCCGACAAAAAACTCGTCGGGCAAAATACTCGTCCGACAAAAAACTCTGGACTGGAAAAGGATTGTCAACACAATTAATAAAGTTCAATTTAGATTTAAACAACTTCTCCCGTGAGAATTTTGTGTGACGTGAGAATTTTGTGTCTCGCTTTTGTAAAATTTCACTCTCATCATTTTTTCATAACGCGCCTAAAGAAGTATAACTTCAAAAAAGCAGTACTATGTATTTACTGCTATTCATAGCGTAGTAAGAAAATAATTATTTCTTGCTTCATTAATTATTTTTGCTCTGTTTTTAATTTGTGTTTCGATGTTATAAGTAAAACGTACACTTATTTGAAATAATAATTTAAGCACATAATACAAACAATTCAAACAATTGATATCAATAACATAATATTTTGTTGCAATGATGAAAACCTCTATGCCCCAGAACGAAAATTCTATAAATACAAAAACATTTATTGCATAAAAAACCTGTCTACAAAGGTGTTATTTTAAGCTATTGCATAGCTTTTATCGCGGGCTTTGAGCGCGGCGACCGAATCAAGAAATTCCGTAACGAAAATAAAACCTAATTTTCTATCAAAACAGACAGACAGATAAGAAAGTGGTCTTATAAGGGTTCCTTTTTTTATCTTTTGAGGTACGGAATTGGTACCTAATTGGTATGTTATCACCTTAAATAAGTTTAAACACGTCGTACGCGATTGTACTTACCCATTATCAACAGTACAATGTTTGTAATTGGTTGCGTGTTATAGGAACATTTTCATTACCCCTAGGCCGTATATTCTATATACCACAACATTATGTTGAAAAGTCAATATAACTCGATTTATTATTTATAAATTGCCTGCAAACCGCGTTACGTACAGTCGCGGATAAAACGCATTCCTAAGGAGATAAAGTGAGTTCCGAAATGAAAGATTTCGGATGATTCGACCTCAGCTTTATATTAAAGACACCTTAGATTAAACAGAAAAAATTTACACTCTCATCTTCATGGAAACCAAAACACGATTAAAAAGTTGGCTCAATCTTAAACCTTCGTGAATTTAATGTGTATTTTATGTGAGGGTATCAACTTCATTTCGTTTTTTGAAATAAATATTGTCAGACCGTAATGATATTTTCTATTCTTTCTTGGAACTATTTTGTAGAAAATACTAAGAATAAATGTATAATAAACAACTAAAAATTACATTTGTCAGAAGACTAGAAAAAAACCAAATTATAGATATTACGTCATAAATACGTCACCTATTTGGGTTATTAATTTTTATTTTTATTAACTTGTATTATTGTAAGTTTAAACAAGAAGTTTTTTCGGCTCTACTGCGGGTGTGTCTGATAGGTAGGTACAACGCATTTAATAAACGTTGTTCAAACGCTTGCTAATTTTACAAAGAAAACCATTTTCCTAGGAAATACGTAAAACAATCAACCGGAATTATAATGCAATTAATTACCGTGATTTGCCCCAGATTGTTGCGTAATTTCTCTTGATTACCCACCGTCAATTTTGCGGAACCAAATTGTATTAGCAATTTGAAAACAACTTCTGAAATAACAACAGAAAATAGAAACGACTCAATCGTTACTAAGCTAAAATATTTCAAGGCTTTTTAAATATTACAAATTATAACCTACGTTAAGGAATTACTCTAAAAAAGAAGATTAAAAAAAAATCACCTTTATCAATGAAATCTAGCAGCCCCCATATTAAGAAGACTTGGACTAATGAGACTAATCTAGCGATACCTTAATTAAAGAAATACATCGAGTGGTTTAGAAAATATGAAGGAATAAAGAATACCTATTGCAAACATACAAAGATAGGCGTGAAAAAACATAACCCTTTTCTTGCAGTCGGCTAAATAGGTAGAAGAAAAAACAACGACAGAAAAAAAAGCAAACTCTATTATAAATAACAAATATTATATTACTTTTTCGATCAACTGTACCTACCTAACTAACGTCCTAACAGCCGAAAAACTAAAACTTTTAACGCGCAACTCCATATCTCACACAAGTTTATATCGCTTCAGTTAACAGTATAGTCGGCACACGACAGTCGAGTGCTCAGTCGAAAGCCCGCGTCGCGTCACCCCGCAGCGCCATCCGCGATCGCATAACACGGCAATGCCTTCACTCTGGGACTACCTTCGCTTCAACCGACAGTACCAAAACAAACGCAACTTAGAGGAAGGCCTATTCCAAATAGCTTCGCAAACTTGTAACATCCTGGTCAAAGTGAATAATACAAACAATATTAATCTGACAAGGAATAATAGGAACGATGAATACGGATGCGCTGGACCCCCTCGTGGGAAGAGCTCGATGCAGATCTGCGTTCCAAAGTTCAGGAAGAACTCTATCACGTCAGGATGCAATCCGGGACTATCGGTGAGTCACACATAATTATAAAAACACTACAAACTACAAAAATGTTAAAAAATTCCACTACGAAAGTTCTAACTTGTAACGACAGTGATTTGAATATTTTTTCGATAGGCCTGTTACGTGATAAAAGTCATTACTAACAATCTATATCATTAAGTTAGTTTTTAGGCCATTAAACACCCACAGTACTGTGATTTATATCCAAAGATTACACCCTAGGTGGCTATGTCGCGAGGTACAGTACCAAAGTACAGCCTTCGCAATAAAACGAGTATTGTAATAACCGCGGAACTATTCACAACTAGAGTTCGAAGACACATCGAGTTACGTCCTTGTCTTCGTGTAAAAGATGCATAAACGTTCGGGGCATGTGCAGTTCATTTTTATAGTTCATTGGAAATAAACGAAGTCCAGTTTTAGTTGAATAACGTAGTTAGCGTGTGGGTTGTCGCGTTGTGAGTGAACTGTGCTATTGAAGAAAATTGCAAGCTGATTCCGCTTGAGGTAAGCATTATTACAAAGTAGATTTGATTGATTTTTGTACATTTACAATTTGTATTATTTCGCTGCGACTTGTGAGCTACATAATAATATATCTACTGTATATCGATTATAAAATGAAGGAAGACTGCCGCCCCGGTCGCAACCCCAGCAGACGATGTCGTATTCCATCGACCTTGTTCTAGTTCTAAATGCTATATAAATGATTTGTTTTGTGTCTCTCGGAAGTTAATATTTATATTTTAACTAGCTTTTGCCCGCGACTTCGTCTGCGTAAGTCGAAAGTGGATTAAGGAATCACGTTGTCCCATACAAATTTTACCCCCCTCTTTCACCCCCTAAGGAGTACAATTTCGGAAAATCCTTTATTATCAGATCCCCCTCCAAGTACACACAAAGAACACACCCTCCAAGTTTCAGGTCCCTACGATCAGCGGTTTAGGCTGTGCGTTGATCCGTCAGTCAGTCAGTCAGGACAAAGGATTTTATATGTATAGATTTATGCAATATTTGAAGAACCTAAACTGGGCCAAGGTATCACGTGGTCCCATATAAACTTTGCCCCCCTTTTTTACCCCCTTAGGGGTAGTATTTCACAAATTCCGTTCTTATCGGATGCCTACGTCACACAAAGAACACACCCTCCAAGTTCCATGTCTCTACGATCAGCGGTTTAGGCTGTGCGTTGATCCGTTAGTCAGTCAGTTAGTCATACAGGACAAAGCATTTTATACATATGTATAGAAGATGACTTCCAGTATTCAATTATTATTGTTTGTTGTTTTATGTAATTTCTTGTAGATTGAACTGAGCCAGACCAATTTTTATAGTTGTATTATCTAGCTCTATTACCTAAATCTAGTTTTTACCATCGATTTCGTCGCAGGAGTTGAATTTGCCGAAATTATTTCTTAGCAGATACCTTCGTCATAATATCGTAGCTATATCTGTACCTATACCAAATTTTAGCCCAAACCGTCTATTGGTTCAAACGGTGCAGGTGCCTTGATATATCAGCCATGACTTCAAATTTAGATGTTTAAAAAATGTTAAATTACTTAAAACTAGCTATTTTAGCACCATTGCATCTCGCTCATTCCGATGCACTCCGACAGAGACCGACCATTACCTCTACTCAGCCCCTTTTAAATATTTAAGTACCCAATTAAAGTTCAAGATAGAATTTCTATAAATAACATTTAGATACCTATTCGTTAGATGTCTATCCAAATAGCATGTTGAACGAATTAACCCATTCAATGAACTGAGATGCATTTGAGAGTCTACAATTTAACATTTTTCCGAATTGACGGGTTTAAAATTGATTTTAACAACAACTTTCACGAATGTTGTAAAAACGAATTAATTGAATAAAATTGTAAGTTTATTTACTGTCTGATTGGATAAACTAGATAACGAGTTTTCAAGTAAAAAAACAAACATTTGCGAAAAAACGATTTATAAATTAGGTTTACGTGTCCAGATGAAGTATGGTCCAAAGAACTCGTCAATATGGTTGGAAGCAGCTAAGCCGCGGGTTTCATTATGATGGGTATTATTTAAATGATAATCATACTTAAACAGTGCTTACTTACTTACTCCGCTGGCTCAGCGACCCAAAGTGGATCTTGGCCTCCGAAACGAGAGTCTTCCATCGCTCCCTGTCCTGCGCTATTTCTTGCCAACTAAACAGTGCTAGGCGTCATTAATTACTTTTGTAATTGAATTAGGTACTATATAAATGAAAAGTAATTGAATTAGGTACTTTAAATAAAATTACGTTTACTTAATTGAAATTACTGTAATTCAATCACATAAGTCACAAGTAATCGCTAATTATATCAGTTTGTTACTCAATTAGTTTTTAAGCACAACACAGCCGATTCTTTTACCACATGAGTAGAAAAAGTAAGGGTATAGAGAACTTAAAGCTTCTAAGAAAATTTATATTCAAATTCAGAAAGATTGGCAAATATTAAAATTAAAGCACAGGCAGTAGAATTAGATATCAACTTTATTTCTTCCTTCTCAAGTTAAAATAATATATCACACGCACAAAAAGTTAACAACAATCGCCATCTTAATTTTTTTTTTCACAAAGAACTATTAAAAAACGTTTATGAGGTTTCTCTAATGAAAGTAAGTACATAAGATAGAAATTATAAGTAATTGCATTAACATACAACTTTTTTTCAAGTATGTAATTTGTGTTGTAATTTTTACAATTTGCTATTAAATTACATTTGGTCATTGTATTAACAATTTTGCCCAACACTGTACTTAAATAACAAAATACAATCGCGCGTACCTACAATTTGTTTTTCCATATTTCTTATATGAGTATTAATTCCAAAGAATTACAGAAAATAAATTATTCATACATGAATATAGGTTACAACTACAACACGGCATATGGAAAGACATACCAAACATATGAACCCACTTATTTCATCGTCCTTGAATTTTGTTATTGTCTACGCGATGTAGTACGCGAAGTACGAATTAAAGGTGATTGCACTGGTAAACTACACAGCTAAATGACTGTCTCAAAGAACATGTTAGGTAACGTTGTTTTATAACAGTTTATCACGTGATAATGCACTTAACTGTTTAAGCATGGTTTTCACTGTACGAGTATACTTGTGCGATGTGCGAGTTCTGTCCGAACTAGCTGGTATGGGAAGGTTCTATTCCATTTTTGGAACCTGGTTGATGTAAGTTGTAACCCAGATTCAGATAGTTTTCAAAAACCAAATGACAGATAGGTACGTCTTAAATACGTCATAATTTGTAACGGATTTTGGTAATTCAACCACTTTCTGTTAGATTATATTAAATAAAATCATCTCAATCGGTTAAACCGTCTTCGATTACCCATCTCATACTTATACAAATAGGTATACGCGTGTTGAGAACCTCTTTTTTGAAGTCAGTTAAAAATTAAAACTCTTTGAATAAAAAAAAGTATTCACGCCTTCATTGCTGTTGCGTCCCTGATTCAGCTTATTTGTCTTTTTTTCTTAGGTGACGGCATTTTGTTTCCATAAAACCATTCGAGTCAACTCAACGGAAAACGATCACGTCATCTGTCGCTATTTATGGTCAAAGCGTCATCCTGTGATCCTAGTTATTTCGATTATCGTATTTATTTAATTTAGTTTAATAAAACTACGCAACGGATTTTGATGCGGTTTTTTTTTAATAGATAAAGTGATTCAAGAGGAAGGTTTATATGTATAATAACTCCCGATCCCGTGGGAATATCGTGATAAAAAGTAGCCTATAACCTTCCTCGATAAATGGACTATCCAACACAAAAATAATTTTTCAATTCGAACCAGCAGTTCCTGAGATTAGCGCGTTCAAACAAACAAACAAACTCTTCAGCTTTATAATATTAGTATAGATACATGCATAATATAGCCGTGCGAAGCCGGGGCGGGTCGCTAGTATAAAATAAAGTCACTTTTCGCCGTCCCTATATCCCTATGTATGCTTAAATCTTTAAAACTACGCAACGGATTTTGATGCGTTTTTTTTATTAAATAGAGTGATTCAAGAGGAAGGTTTTTAGATATATAATACATGCATAATACAGCCGTGCGAAGCCGGGGCGGGTCGATAGTAAAATAATATACTAAAGTACAAATTATAGTAGCCTAAGTACCTTCCTATACTCTTACACATATACTACTCTACATACTACGTATAAGTTGGTAGGAATAGCAGAAAGTTTAGTGATGTTGTCGGAACTGGCCCACTTTTCATAGTTATTAACCAAACATGCTTTTAGGCCGCGCCGCTATTGGCAGGTTCCGTTTCCAACCTTTGTTAAACAAACACTAACAAAACAGAAGGTTTTGTACACATTTTTGTGGGTACACTCACTGACAAATGTTAGTGGAAAAGAATAAGTCTAACTAGTTTACATGCTGCGGTTTAACTCTGGTAAGTCCAGATTCCGTATTGTTATCATCACTTCACTTCACTACATAGTATAAAACAAAGTCGCTTTCTCTGTCCTTATGTCCCTATATCCCTATGTATGCTTAAATCTTTAAAACTACGCAACGGATTTTGATGCGGTTTTTTTTTAATAGAGTGATTCAAGAGGAAGGTTTTTAGATATAATACATGCATAATACAGCCGTGCGAAGCCGGGGCGGGTCGCTATTAATTATATAGAGAATATTGAGATAAAAATAAGCCTAGTAGTTTTTTCCCGACTACAGCTACGACGCGATGACTATTGTAACATAGTCGAAACGTCGAGGTAAGAGAAATAAAAATACTCGATAAAGACCCGGGAAAATAATTACTATGAATACAAATCGTGTGAGTTTAAAAAGTTTAAAAAAATAAACCTATTTGTAATTCTAGAACTCTAGCTATCATAGGTATTAAGTTTCGCTGCAAATGGCTTAGTATACTAAGCCATTTGCATAATATAGGTTTTGTTAACTATAACAAAATAATCCGGACATATTCGTACATCAAGGGTAATCTATTGTAATATTATTGTAAACTGTAATCTATTGTAATATTATTGTAAACTATGCAATCTATTGCCTGAGTCTTTCTTTTCTGACGTGTACAATTTGGGTACAGGCATCTTAAATGTATCATATTTTGTTAAATAAATTAAAACCAATTTTCCATTAGATACCATTAGAATGACAGAATTTATGTGCAAATAAAATATTATCTTTGTTCGTTTGGTATATTAGTAAAATCAGCGTCAAAAGTTAAGAGCATATTCTACTTTTGATCGTGACTATACTTACCTACCTATATAACTAGATAAAACATTTTACAGCCTTGTTTTCCCTTTGAATTTTCTTACCTGTTTCATTTATGGAAATTCTCATTGTGTTTTCATAATAGACTCGCGCGTTGCTGCAATATGAAAGTAGTAAGTTCCTACCGCGTCGTGGAACGGAAATCGAAATAGAATTTTACTTCTGATTATTTCTATGCTAACATGCAACAATAAAAAGTAAAGATGTGTTTGTTAGTAACGAATGGGTTCCGAAACGACTGGATTGATTTTGATAACACTTGGTCTGAAGATACATTGATTCGTTGGAATACTTTTTATTCCGTTTTTCTCACGAGGACTTAAACGGATGAGTCTTTTCTCTTTTACAGATAGATTAAAAGCAGATTACAGATATTTTTGGAACGAAGATCCTGAACGCGGGTTGGCAACGGAACTAGCCCAGAGAACATTTTACGCGCTACGAAAAAATAAAAATAAAATAAATACATACAAAAATGGTTGTCTGTAAAGTCTGTTTACGGACGATAATTTTACGTGATAACGTCCTAAGAAAACATTGATGGTAGCCATAGCAACGGTATTAGTTGCTAAACTCCACCTGAACGACTGAACCGGTTTGTACGATATTTTTGTTTATATTCGTTAGGTCTGAGAATCGAACAACATTCTGTTTTTCCTTTGTATATTTTTTGTAAATAGCTAAACTACGTTTGCCGGGGCAGCTAGAACCTAAGTAGATATATTTTTCGAAAATATTTACTTACGTTCCCGAAACGTGAGCGAAACGCTATGACGGCACACTTTTTTGTGTGTGCTGCCGATGTTTATCAATTTATAAGACGTTATCACGTCAAAAAGAAAAAAAGAAGGTAAAGGAACTTCGTTCACGTGTCCCGCGAGACGTTTATTTTTATATTTTTACCGTCATAACTATACGAATTCCTAATGGTATTGTCTTAGTTACTCATGTGGTATTAGTATCAGATATGACTAAAGGACTCGTACAGTCCGTTGTATACATATAGGTAGGTAAGTAGGTCACGACCAATGTCAAGGTGAACCGCTGGGTACTACGGTACCATCAAATTTTATAGCACCCTAAGGCAAGGTAACCCTTTACAACACTTTGTGTATCAACTAACTGCGTTCTGTGGTTTTATCTGGGATTTCTGAGGAGGCTCACAGCTAAGCGACGCTCACTGATCGTTTACGGTCGTGCGGGTTAAGCGACGCCTGGCGCGGTCATTCGATGGGCGGCCAATTAGAAGTGTGGCAAAAATGTGTTTTCGTGAGCCCCTCCGTGTTTCGGAAGGCATGTTAAGTCGTTGGTCCTAGTTGGTATCTCTAGTAGCAGTCGTTAGGTCAAGAGGTGAGCCACACCACTATACGAGAAGAAGATCTGGGATTTCTTGGGAATATAGGGATGAAACATAATGATATTCTTATTCGTCTTTTACATCTAATATAGATGATTTAAATCTTACTTATATAACTTACCAGATAGAAATTACGCATCATTATGACGTCCATTTACAGTCATTTTTGTCGTAGAATGACGTAGGACGGTCCCTGAGATGACGTAGGTACATTTTTCACAGCCTCACAACGTTTTTAGTAGACGACTATGCGACGACTTTAGCACACCACTGTACGACGTCTGTATGAAAATCTAAAGACGTATTTGTAGATGACCGAACGTCTTCGAAGACGACTGAACAACGTCTTTGAAGACGACTGAACGACGTCTTGGTAGATGCTTAAATTATAAAATATAAGCGCATAACAAATTATAAGTAATAAATATTACAGAAGAACAGTGCCTTCTGACACACGCATTTTATGTTTAAAAGAAGGTTTCAACCAAATGTAGATAGATATAAGCATTTGTAAAAGAAATAAATGCATTTAATTGTTATTATACAGAGCCAGTAACTTTATTACTCGCTATTTTAGGCGCTGTTGTGCCTGGGGATTGTGTTAGATGGAGTAGGCTAGCTCAGAGCCTATACCGATCCTCTCAGCTTAGTCCTCCCTGTCCAGAGGCAAGAACTCGTACAGATGAAAATAGTCTTGTTTTAATTGAAAACTTCAGCTATCCAACGTACCGAGTTTTATAGCAATCGGTTCAGTAGTTTTTGCGTGAAGAGATAACTATCATAATAACACACAAACTCCCACATTTATTATACACGCGTATGCACCAAACCCGTAGGAATATCGGGTTAGAAAGTAATCTAAGTTTTAATCCAGGTCTTCAGCTACAACGTATAAAGTTTTATTGCAGTCGGTTCAGTAGTTTTTGCGTGAAGAGATAACTATCATAATAACACACAAACTTCCACAGTTATTATACACGCGTATGCACCAAAACCGTAGGAATATCGGGTTAAAAAGTAATCTATGTGTTAATCCAGGTCTTCAGCTATCTACGTACTAAGTTTTATCGCAATCGGTTCAGTAGTTTTTGCGTGAAGAGATAACTATCATAATAACACACAATCTTCCACATTTATTATACACGCGTATGCACCAAAACCGTAGGAATATCGGGTTAAAAAGTAATCTATGTGTTAATCCAGGTCTTCAGCTATCTACGTACTAAGTTTTATCGCAATCGGTTCAGTAGTTTTTGCGTGAAGAGATAACTATCATAATAACACACAATCTTCCACATTTATTATACACGCGTATGCACCAAAACCGTAGGAATATCGGATTAAAAAGTAATCTATGTGTTAATCCAGGTCTTCAGCTATCTACGTACTAAGTTTTATCGCAATCGGTTCAGTAGTTTTTGCGTGAAGAGATAACTATCATAATAACACACAAACTTCCACATTTATTATACACGCGTATGCACCAAAACCGTAGGAATATCGGGTTAAAAAGTAATCTATGTGTTAATCCAGGTCTTCAGCTATCTACGTACTAAGTTTTATCACAATCGGTTCAGTAGTTTTTGCGTGAAGAAGTAACAAACATACAAACTTTTACACTTTGAATATTAGTAAGACTAACCTTTTGCTGGGGAATAAGTTTATTTGAGTTATCAATGTGAATGGCGAAGTTATTTCCATAAATTGTTGATGACTTTCGTTCGTTATGTAGTTGGGGATTCAGTTGGCAGTTCGATTCAACCCATCCATCTCAGTTGGCACAATGGTCACCATGCCGAAGGCGGGAATTGAACCCGCGTGCTTGGCAGTCTGGCATGGTGACCATTGTGCCATATCACTACATAGTATAAAACAAAGTCGCTTTCTTTGTCCCTATTTCCCTTTGTATGCTTAAATCTTTAAAACTACGCAACGGATTTTGATGTGGTTTTTTTTAATAGATAGAGTGATTCAAGAGGAATGTTTATATGTATAATACATGCATAATATAGCCGTGCGAAGCCGGGGCGGGTCGCTAGTCATTTATACATAAAAAAACTTGTACTGACTCACTGACTGACGGATCAACGCACAGCCTAAACCGCTGATAGTAGAGACCTGAAACTTGGAGGGTGTGTTCTTTGTATGACGTAGGCATCCAAAAAGGATTTTCCGAAATTCTACTCCTTAAGAGGTGAAAAAGGGGGGCAAAGTTTGTATGGGACGTGATTCCTTAGTCCAGTCTATTAATTCTACACAGACGAAGTTACGGGCAAAAGCTAGTATGTATAGAAACAAACACAACAGCCTTCTATTTTTAAAGTCGGTTAATATTAATTCTTCTTCTTCTTCTCGTATAGTGGTGTGGCTCACCTATTGTTAGAGTTTTCAGCCTAACGACTGCTACTAGGTGTGTTTTGTTTGTTATTACTTGGCATCGTCTACGCTACGAAGTTATCGTAGCTGGTGCTACGTCGTAGCGTCGTAGCACGTACGTTCGTAGCGTAGTATCCTACGGCTACGATTTTCATTACATTAATTGCCCAGACAATATTATTATAGCAAAGTTCACCAAAATAAAATAGGTACTAGCAGCGCAACGCGGTTTCACCCGCGAAATAATTTTCTGCGCAACTTTCTTAATTTTTTCTTTCAAAAGAATCTTCTCCTGACAATCACTACATCACTACATAGTATAAAACAAAGTCGGTTTTTCTGTCCCTATATCCCTTTGTACGCTTAAATCTTTAAAACTACGCAACGGATTTTGATGCGGTTTTTTTTAATAGATGGAGTGATTCAAGAGGGAGGTTTATATGTATAATACATGCATAATATAGCCGTGCGAAGCCGGAGCGGGTCGCTAGTAACAAATATAACAAAAAAAGAATTAGCGAAATCGGTTCAGGTGTTCTCGAGATTTGAGCTTAGCAACACATTCAGCGATTCATTTTATATAAGACTAGCTGCGCCCCGCGGTTTCACCCGCGTTATAATTTTCTGCGTGACTTTCTTAATTTTTTCTTCCGTATGATCCTTCTCTTGACAATAACAAACACAACAAAAAAAGAATTATCGAAATCGGTCCAGCCGTTCACGCGTGATGTCGTGGTCAAGGGAAATAGGGATTCATTTTTAACACGCTTTTATTATATAATAAATATATTATATATTTTATTATATATATTTTTAATACTAGCGACCCGCCCCGGCTTTGCACGGCTATATTATGCATGTATAAACCTTCCTCTTGAATCACTCTATCTATTTAAAAAAAACCACATCAAAATCCGTTGCGTTGTTTTAAAGATCTAAGTAACAATTGCACAATGGTCACCATGCCGGACTGCCAAGCACAGGGTTGCGGGTTCGATTCCTGCCTCAGACAAGTATTTATGCTTAGATATTTGTCTGTGGTCTGGTTGTTTCTATGTATAGGTATATTTACAAAAGAAAATTATATAAGTACTCATAGTATCCGTTGTCTAGCGCCCATAATACAAGTCTAGTTACTTATCTTGAGGCTAGATGGCGATGTGTGGAATGTCTTGCAATATTTATATAATTGATTGTGTTTAGCACGTTTTTGAAGTGAAAACTTCTTATGGCGCGTTGGGCACTTTTGTGGGTGAGCATTTTCAGCCGTTCTCGCGACAGACGTCAGATTTTCTCGCGACAGATGAGATTTTACACAGATATACAGTTTTTTAATTTGGCTGTGAGTGTATTAAGACGTACATATGGTATTTTTTAACGGACGACTATTGACGGACGACAAATGTCGGACAACTATTGACGGACGACAAATGTCGGACGACTATTTTTTTTTTTTCATCTAAAACTCTTTTTGCGTATGTTCTCGCGACAGATGAGATTTTACACAGATATACAATTTTCACTTCTGCCTGCACTCCCGGAGTGCGCTGTTTTTTTTTAAAGATGTCGCAGTCGAGTGTAAAGTAAAATACATATTATTATTTGCAAATACATGCATAAGCTAAATTTTTTGGAGATTCTACTGAATCATGAACTCTTCCAGCACTTTTTTGACAGTAATAAGCACCTTTTACGTAAACCTAGCTGCCTAGCTTGTGATTATTGAAATTTTACCTTTACAGGTGTGCAAATTTTGAAATAGTATAGTAAGAGATCAATAATAATATTTAACAATAACAATTACTTAGTATTTTTAGCTTAAGTACACGGACCTTTATGAATCACAAGACCTCAAGGCAGATCATCGCTCAGGAAATCCCTGACTCTGTAGTATGCCTTCTCGACAAGGGAGCTCTTGAGTTTTCTGTTATTTTCCGCATTTTTATATTTTTTGGCAATTAATTAAATATCTTTGGGGCTAGGCAGAATACACTCTTATGCATTAAAGCATTAATACAGGTTACAATTTTGAGTTTTTCGCCATGAAAGAAATGGCTGTCTATTTCCCATCGCTGACTCATGGACACAACATTAGTTCATTCTTTCCCAGAAACCAAGTCATAGGTACAACTACCTACCCTTTTAAAATAGAAAAGGTTAATTAATCACTTCTAAGAAAAATTGAATTCTCGGGAAAAAATATATGTATTGGTTGTAAAAATAGGTTATATTTTTTACGTAATATGAAAACGTGATAGGTCACTCATATTTTTGGAATTATGTAGACCATTTTTAACCCCCGACGTAAAAACGACGGGGTGTTATAGTTTATTATTGTAAGTGATTACGTAGGTACTAATTTTAGATCTCTAGAAACCTACCTAATTATTCCATCGGTATGAAAAAGCCGCGTTTATCAAATTTAAATAATTCTAAAAGTCACGTGGTCTTGCTTTCGAGTAAAATTTTTTTATTGAAAAGTTTCATTTTATGCCAAATTCATACAATGCTTTATGTCGAATTCACACAAAAAAATCTTTCGATTGGCGGTAATAGAAAGTAATCAAATCCAGAAAAATCACTTTCTATTAGCAATATCGCCAATCGAAAGATTTTTTGTGTGAATTCGACATAATTTTGTATATTATATTATAGTACTAGCGACCCGGCCATGCTTCGCACGGCTGTATTATGCATGTATTATATCTAAAAACCTTCCTCGTTAATCACTCTATCTATTAAAAAAAACCGCATCAAAATCCGTTGCGTAGTTTTAAAGATCTAAGCATACAAAGGAACATAGGGACATAGGGACGGCGAAAAGTGACTTTATTTTATACTATGTAGTGATTAAATAATGAATTCGGCATTGCATGAATTGGAAAAGGGCGCAGACAAATAGTTGTACCAAAAAATTGAGTTTCATCTCAGTATTTCCTTTAGCAGTTCCTTTGAAAGGAATTAGAAACTGATACTTTTTTGTATCGGTAGCTGCTTGAAAACGGCTTTAAAGGGACTAAAGTAAAGGTGTCTTCAGAGCCTATTCATTACCTATAAACAAACAAAAATTAAGTAAAAAGTCAAAACTCTCCCTTTTCAAGTTACCTAGTCAAAAACAATGTGTCATTCATCAGGATTTCTATGTAAAAGCCTAAAAGAGACTTCTAACTGTAATAAAAACAAAAGGAACTTGTCTCCTTTAGAAGAACCGGTTCAAAAACCCCATAATATCTTGTAACTGTGGGTACAGTCATATTACCAATTAGCTGAACTCCACGTGACCTAGCTCACTCGCAAATCTGTAAGGTTGTAAAGTAATGGTACCTGATTCTGTTTTTTAAACAATATAAGTACTGTACAAAACATTGTGTTTCACGACGTTCATTCAACGCGGTCTAACATATTGCATTAGTGTTTGCACTATGCGGCCTTCACAGACTTTTAAAGCTTCGCGGGTTTTTTTTTTTTTTTTTTTTTTTTTTTTGTGTGGTATCCCTGTACCTACGGTTGGTACGCTTGATACCATCACTAGCGCCACCTACCGATATCGACGTTATCGGATGGATGCGAGCTTCTTCATTCTGTGTTTGTCTGCCGGTCTTCACACAAGTCACCTCAAGTTTGAAGCAGTACCTATTTGGTCTCTGAAGATGGGAGGAATCAAAAGGAAGCAAGAAGAGGAGAAAACAAGGAAAAGGATCGCCGAGTTACAACAAGAATTCAAGACTAATCATCGTCGCATCCGCGTCATCGATTCCTCATCAGAGAGTGAATCCGACTGTAAGTTTCAAAAATACCCTCCATTTTATGAATATGTTCTCAGATGCGCGTCATGTCCAAGAACTGAAGACCTTCTACCTGCGGTGTGCCTGCGGTTTTTTGTGTCGAAATTTGACGTGTTACTGCCTATACTGGCAAAAAGTACCGTCATTTTGTACGATGACGCAATGTCGATAAAACGACACCATCTTGACCAAAATCTGACGAGTTTCTGCCTCTGCGCAGATAGATACTGTCACAATAAAAATTGTGTTCTAACACAATTATTTGGTCCCACAGCACTGGTGGACATGGACAGCGAGGCTTCTGCGTCCCGACAACGGACCGTCGTGACGTCGCATCGCGTCACCACACAGCCGACCCACGGCCCACGCCCACGCCATGGCCCACGGCCCACGGCCCACGCCCACGCTATGGCCCACGCCCACGCAATGGCCTACGGCGTGGCCCACGCCGGTCGTGGTCGTCGAACCACGAGGCCGACGACCGGAAGCAGCCACCGCGACCGCCGCCATTACTTCGACCGACGACGACGCTCCCAGCCCAACTGCTGACGTCACAACGACGCCAGGCTATGATCTCGACGTTGAATCCGAGATGGAACTTGGATGTGAAATCTTCGAGTTACTAGGTGACGTAACGACACCAGAAACTATCTTAGGACTGTCTATCCACAAAGATGATGCCCTCTGCTGGCAAAATATTCTTGCCAAGGGCCTCCAAATAGTCGCCAAAGAATAACTACTACGAGGAGTACATACTTCACACCCACAAATTGTGAGTTTATCCTTGCACCAGAACTCAATCCATTCGAGTAGCCTTGTCAGGCTTAGCAGTGGCAATGGACAAGCTGCTACTATTAAGCAGTAAGGAGCAAGAAATTTTGAAGCTGCTTAGCGTCGTCTGCCGAATTTTGTGCGACGCTCTCTTCTGTGAGACAAAAACTAGTAGAAAACTAGTTCTTGCAGCCGTGAATCGAATGATAGAGGAAAATTCCTTTTCAGTGACAATGTCACTGAAAAATTGAAATCAGCAAAATCGATTCAAAAATCGGGAGAAGATTTTAAAAATTGGTCATTTAATCGAGCTGCGTCGGAAGCCGACATCCAGGGGCAGAGCGCGCGGAGGGACGGCGCCCACGACCAGGAACAGCAGCACGCGCGGGCCGCAGGACCGAGCACGACCTCCGCGAGCATCACCACCACTTCGGCGCGCTCCCTTACCGCTCACCGGGCAAGCAGCGATGACGCGGAGATCTATAAGGTACCATAACGCTGGTCGTCCCAAATATTTTATTTATAAATGGTCTCAAATCACTGATGATTTACTGTACTTCAATGGATAAAGGGTTATAAAATCCCTTTTAGTCTAGTACTGACCAGTACCTTATCAAAATTTTTAATCTAATATAACACCCCGTCGTGTTTGCGTCGGGGGTTAATAATTTCAAAATTAGTTGAAGTAAATGTAGAATTTGCAAAAGCTCTAAAAATAAAATAGCGCGATATTTATGCCATATTATCTGAGTGCCAACCTTTATATCAATTTTTGTCTGGCATCTTTCTTCTGCCTAAGCCAAATGGCGACAAACGATTTATTTTAATAAGTTTATTGATATAACTCATTTTGAAATGGAGTACAATAGTCCTCCAATACGATAGTATTGCATTAAAATTTGGAACTTATTATTATCAATGGCCTCTTTAGATATTAAAGACGCATATTTTTTCATACCTATACATGAATCAAATAAAAAGTACCTACATCAGATGTAAATATAACAATATTCTGTACGAATTTAATTTTTTACCGTTTGGTTTGTGCAGTGTGCACTGCACCCTATGTTTTCACCAAGTTGATGAAACCGGTTATGGAATACCTACGATCACGTTATTTTATTTCCGTAATATTTTTGGACGATAGTTATTTAGAACCAATTCGCAGTGTCAACGTAACGTAAACAAAACAGTTATGTTAATCGAAAGCCTCGTTTTTAAATTAAACTGCGAAAAATGTGCTTTGGTTCCAGCCACTGTGTGGAAGTTTTTTAGAATTTGATTCCAAAAACATGATTTTAACATTCAAAACCAGAATTAAAAAACAAATCTTAAAATTTTTGAACTTATAAATCGTTAATCTTGATTGTATACAAAAGAATTCGAGCACCTTATATACAAGTATTTATTAAAAGATCCTAGTTACGAACAAATTATTAAAATACCCACTAGTTTAAAAACTGATATGTGCTGGTGGTTGTCTAATCTAATATAAACAATGAACATACTTTTACTTCTCTAAATTCAAACAATTTTAAATCGTTTTTGTTTCGGATGCGTCCCTCAGTAGATAATAATAATAGTTGTGGCTATTAAAAAGAAAACGTACTTAATTTACACATAAATGAACTGGAACTAAAAGCATATTTTCTAGCGTAAAAATGTTTTGCTTAAAATGAAAATAAATCGGAAATATTGTTGCGTTTAGATAATACTACGGCTATTTCTTGCATAAGCATTAAATACTACCCATCCTAGCTACATCTCAATAAAATAGCTCAAGATCTGTGAATGTGGCGTGAAAGGCGTAAAATCTGGGTTTTTTGCGTCGCAAATAAATATTAAAGACAATCACGAGACTGCTCGTAATTTTTATTTAATATAACGATTGAGAATTAGCATATTATGCATTTTAATTACATACAGTTTAGCTCAGCCAAATGTCGGTTTGTTCGCTAGCAGATGAAATGCAAAATGCCCTATTAACGTGGATTAATGATCCCGACTCATGGAAAAGTCTATTACTTTAGCCTTTCCGCCTTTCTCACTAAATGTAAAATTATTACATAAAATTATAAATGACGAAGCAGAAGGTATCGTAGTTGTTCCATACTGGCCAATCCAGCCTTGGTTCCCCGTTTTTAAGCAATAATTGTTTCAAGTTTGATAATCTACGATCCCGATATTCACCTAACAGATCGTCACACAAACTGTACTGAACCCTAACGCTAGTTGCCGCGAAATTATCCGGCAGACCTTACTAGTTATAAAATTATCACCTGCATTTTTAGAAATATTTTTGCAGTCGCTATCAGATAAGACCTGTATTCAATACAATAATTGTATAAACAACATGTGACATTTGTGTTACAGATGCGCGCGCATTAAAATTTCACTCATCATTTTTTTTATAACGCGCATAAAGAAATATAACTTCAAATATTTGATTGCATATTGTGTAGAACATCAATATGATTATAATAACGCATCTGTTTCAAATGTTATCGATTTTTTAACTTATATTCAATAGTGATGTTAGATATGTGTTCTATATTATGTAATGCACCATAAATTCTTATAAATCGGCTTTGTCTCTTATTACACAAAATCTGTCAGAACATGATGATATATTATATAACGTTATATGTGAGGGGTATAGATTATGACCTCCGGCACCTAGGTATGAAATAATCTGGGATCCCGGTATAGTACTCAATTATTAGGTGCAAAAATGCCCAAATAATAGTCTTAATCTAGAAACCCTATCAAAGAAGACACTGACTTTATTGGCTCTAGTGACTGCAAATAGGGTATAGACCTTTTCATTAACTAAATGAAGTAATATTCAAATTAGTAGTTCCCGTGACTGTACATATATTTATTAAAATACCAGATATCAATAAAACTACTAAGACCGAATTGTCCACAACCGATATTAAAACTACCGTATTTTTGAACAAAGACCTGAAATTTGCCCAGCTAGATGTTTAGAAACATATTTAATTAAAATTAATCATTACGTTGAAATACAAACGAATTATTGTTTATAAGTTTTAGGCTTCTTTATTCTAAGTTAACATCTCAGAGATTAAAGTCACTGGATTAAAGATATACACTTGATAACAGTGGAATTGATACTAAGGTGTTTGGTGGTCATAGTACTCGACATGCAGCCACATCTGCAGCCAATAGAGCCGGTGTTAACATCGAAATTTTAAGGAAAACCGCTGGTTGGAGTGAAACATCAGTTGTATTTCTAAAATTTTTTAATAGAAATGTTGCTAATAACAGTGTACAATTTGGATAAACGATTTTATCCAGTAATAATTAGGTTCCTATTTATATAATTCATTAAATATTTCAGTGATTTAAGTATAGCTTAAGTTGCTTTCAGTAAGTGTAATTCGTTACGAAAAATAAATATGTTTATTTTTGTTACATAATCCTATTTTATTTACTTACCTAGTTCTCTGAACATCATGCAATATGTTAGACCGCGTTGAATGAACGTCGTGAAACACAATTATTGATCAAACGAACTTACCAAGTGAAGTTCGATCACAATTGTGTGAACGACTTCATTCAACGCGGTCTATACTACAAACCCTCCCAAATACCTACTTACTTAGCAGTAAATAGGTTCATACAAAAATAACCCTAATCCCTAAAATAAAATGAGGAAATGTAGGTATGTAGTTACATATAGGTAGGTATAGCTCTGAACCAATGAAGAAGCTCGCATCCATCCGATAACGTCGATATCGGTAGGTGGCGCTAGTGATGGTATCAAGCGTACCAACCGTAGGTACAGGGATACCACACACAAAAAAAAAAAAAAAAAAAAAAAAAACCCGCGAAGCTTTAAAAGTCTGTGAAGGCCGCATAGTGCAAACACTAATGCAATATGTTAGACCGCGTTGAATGAAGTCGTTCACACAATTGTGATCGAACTTCACTTGGTAAGTTCGTTTGATCAATAAATATACAATATAAAAAATAACAAAATAGGTAAGTATTTACTATATTTTTTTACAGAAATGCGAATGAGCTTTGGGTCACGTGGGGTTCAGCTAATTGGTAATGTGGCTGTACCTATTAGGAGTTCAACGACTTATTGTTTACTTGCCTAAAGTTGTGAAAATATTTCTAGTTAAGTACATTTCTGAGGTTATAGGAAGTAAACAAACAAAACTGGCAGAACTGGGACGATGATGTGGATTAACTTTAGTCTTTTGGTTGGGGTTATTGCACTCTGAGTCCTTTAGCATATTTTTATTTAAAATTAATATAGATTTACCTTCTCTATGGGTACTGATTATTAGATACTGTACTGTACGGTACTGATTATTAGTGAAAGCTACTATTATTAAATACTAGCGACCCACCCCGGCTTCGCACGGCTATATTATGCATGTATTATACATATAAACCTTCCTCTTGAATCACTCTATCTATTTCAAAAAAAACCGCATCAAAATCCGTTCCGTAGTTTTAAAGATTTAAGCATACAAAGGGATATAGGGACATAGGGATAGAAAAAGCGACTTTGTTTTATACTATGTAGTGATGGTTCAACTCATATGATTCTGGTAAGGTAACCCATCCCATAACCCAATGTAACCCATAACCGAACCCTGGTAACCCATCATGGCTCATAACTTATTTACGCCCGGTCTTTACGCAAATACGCACATAATAATTATAATTATGTATTTACCTATATGTAAAAAAAACATTAAAAATAAAAAATAAAATATAAACGAATGGGCGACGACATACGCCAAATGCCTGTCGCCTATAAAATATGTCATCGGGGATTTTTTATTGGATTGCCCCCTTTTTTGGGGGAAGTGCCCCCAAAAAAGGGGGCTTCTGGTATTATATCTTCGCCTGAATCTTATGTTAGATTTCGATAATTATTTATTTATTTTGTTAAACTTCAAATTGATCTCATATAAATTTGGTAAAGATCTGATGAGGATCATTGGAGTGATGACCATAATTAGCTCCTCAAAATGCACAGTACAGCAGGATTTCCATTCCGACCAAGTAAACCGATCAACTCATCATCCGAGCGATGTTCGCGGTTGCATCCCCCTCCGAAGCCCGCTTTCCTACTTTTACGCCTTTTAGTTAAGTACTGACCAACTACAATAGATCAACTATTTATAGTTTTCTAATTTCTAATTTTTCCGAAAACTTTAAAGCTCGCCAGGTCTAGTTTTCGCATTATATTACCCTTGACACAAAATAAATCAATCCGGTCCAACATACGATAAGTTCCACCACGACCTGTGGCTCCGACCTTCGATCTTCACGTTTGTACGACAAACCTTCGTACAATCACCAACAAAATTGTTACTGAACAACTTACAATAGAAAAACATTTATTTGGCCAACCACACGACAAAAAATGGTTGTCTGTAAAGTCGGTTTACGGACGATAATTTTACGTGATAACATCATAAGAACTCTTTTGTATCGTTGACATTACCATTTTGCATACTTCAATACGTTGCTATGGTTACTTGTCAATAACGTTTTTATGTAACACATAACGTCACACCTTTTTTGTGAATGCCGGTTTATAATTCGATTTATAAGACTTTATCACGTCAAAAATATGAAAAGCTGAGAGTTGTTGATAAAACTTAGAGAACACTGATAAATATGTACAGAGCTTATACAAGAACAAAAGTATGAGATAAAAATACAGAAAATTAAAAGAATACAATGGAGCAAATAATAGTAATCATCGTTTATTTCAGGTTATAAATAAGCACAGATCCATATATATACGATTGTTCACTAGTGCTACTGGTAGTACATTATATCAGTTGTACTACCAGTTGTACTACCAGTTGTACTATCAATGAACAAACCCGAAGGAAATTGCTTGTATTTTTTTTAGTAGTACTAGAGAAACAATAAAGTATCATTTGTACTACCAGTTGTACTATCAATGAACAAACCCAAAGGAAATTGCTTGTATTTTTTTTAGTAGTACCAGAGAAACAATAAAGTATCATTTGTACTACCAGTTGAACTATTTAGTAGTACTACTGATCCAGTGCGTATAAAATAGATACCTTACAGACTAACATACATACATATAGATAATAAAAAAACTGGTTGCCTGTAAAGTCGGTATACGGGCGAAAGTTTTACGTGACAACAACTGTGCTCGAGTGGAAGGGACGCGTGCCTTTCACTTTTTATGTCTGTCTCTCTCGCTCTTAGGCGGGCTAACCATGCCCGCGTGCCTCTCACTCGCTCTCATTGTGAGCGCATAACGTCAGCGGAGCGTAACGCAGTTTCTTGAAGTGTCACCCGGCCAACCAATTTATAAAACGTTGTCACGTCAAAAGTATAAAATTCTACAGCTATATTCATTATTGATTTGCTACTGCAGCTATGCTATAGGTATTAATATAACTTACTTTCTTACAAAATCTATGAACATTATTTGTGCAATTAAAAGTTAAAGTTAGCCACTTCACTTCAAGGACTTCCTTTCAAAGGGGTGCCTATACTCTCGCGACATTATACCCACTAATTGCTAAAACCTGAGCTAATTAAAATAACTTGGCGAACGATTTTATGAACAGTTTATGAAAGCAGTTTTACCCGTGTTAGGCATGATTACGTGAGAATTATTGTTTACACAGTAGGTAAGTAAGTAAGTAAGTTTTTATTTGTTACTGTTGCATTGCAATTATGTGATATTTCTAGGTCACCATAGCAATTCGTTTAGCAGTATTTGTGCAAAGAAGTCATAGAAACATACACAACTTGCTCATTGTCTAATAGGCATACTTTCGCCGCTTAGGATGTTTACAGTTTTTCCGACTATGACGAAGCCAAAAGGGAGGATTATGTTCTTGGTCCGTGTGTAGGTGGGTATATTATGTATCTAAACTACTTATTATAGTTTACTAGCGACCCTCCCCGGCTTCGGCATGTATTATACATATAAACCTTCCTCTTGAATCACTCTATCCATTAAAAAAAAAAACAGCGCACTCCGGGAGTGCAGGCAGAAGTGAAAACTGTATATCTGTGTAAAATCTCATCTGTCGCGAGAACATACGCAAAAAGAGTTTTAGATGAAAAAAAAAAAATAGTCGGACATTTGTCGTCCGACATTTGTCGTCCGTTAAAAAATACCATATGTACGTCTTAATACACTCACAGCCAAATTTAAAAACTGTATATCTGTGTAAAATCTCATCTGTCGCGAGAAAATCTGTCGTCTGCCGCGAGAACGGCTGAAAATGCTCACCCACAAAAGTGCCCAACGCGCCATAAGAAGTTTTCACTTCAAAAACCGCATCAAAATCCGTTGCGTAGTTTTGAAGATTTAAGCATGCAAAGGGATATAGGGACAGAGAAAGCGACTTTGTTTTATACTATGTAGTGATGATGTGGTCTATATACTTTTAATGTATTAAGCATCTAAAGAAATAAAAAAAATATGACTTTTAAGGTATATCGGTAAAAGCATCTTCGTCGTCTGCTAGTTATAAAAAAAGGGTGCGTGTACTTATGTACGCGCGTGAGAAGTTATACTTCTTTGGCATTTAAAAAAAAAAAAAAAAAAAAAAAAAAAAAAAAAAAAAAAAAAAAAAAAAAAAAACTCGTCCGGCAAAAAACTCGCCTTGAATATTTTTTATTCCGAATTATTTTCTTGTTTCATACTTTTTAGAACGTGATTTAATTCCTAATTTTTTTTGTACGCTGTTTTCGGCACTAACTTTAGGCGGTGAATGTACTTACCAACATTCGTTACTCATTCGTTCGACATTGACTTCAATAAAGTAATAGATACGTGTATTGGTGGACTACGATCAAGGCTACCATATTGTTGTTATAATACCGAGGTAGGTACCTATAGCTTGTCACTGTTTTCGTTATAACTTCGTCGATTTATGTTTCAAATTGTATTGCTTTCGAGTTAAACTTGATGGTCAAAGGTAAATAATGTTGAAGGTAATAAATTGTTTGTTTTATTTACTTATTTTACATAATTATTTGTTGTAAAGTTCCACACGCTCCGTGTCGCAGCCCTGATCTAGTGAAATTGTCATGACAGCGGATCATGATCGATTTCGGAACTTTTAGTAAAAGAGTTCCCTTTTTGGGTTCTGTACCCAATGGGTAGAAACGGGACCCTTTTGCTCAGACTTCACTGTCCGCCTGTCTGTTTGTCACCAGGCTGTATCTCCGTGATAGCTAGACAGTTAAAATTTCCACAGATGATGTACTTCTGTTGCCGCTATAACTACAAATACTGAAAACAGAATATAATGGTACGGAACCCTTCGTGACCGAGTCCGTCTCGAACTTGGCCGGTTTTTGTTACTATGTATATGTATAAGTACTTAATTCCCAGAGCGCTACAACCCTTTATGGATTGGCTCCTCGTCAACATTCTTCCATTTCGTTTTGTCTTTGTTCTTAATGTTTTCAAGCATAGTATCCTAAGTTTTCTCAACACAGTCTACGTTATCGCTTCCTGAGTCTTTCTTGAGGTATTTTCTGTTGTCGATCCTTAAAGATGGTTTGTGCAGCTCTGTTCTCATCCATTTGTTGTCCAGATTACTCCAGATGAATAGGTCACCTGGCTATCTGAGCCTTTATGTAACTTGCTGTACCTGACGATTATTTCTTTTATTACATTACTAGCGACCCGCTCCGGCTTCGCACGGCTATATTAAGCAAGTATTATACACATAAACATTCCTCTTGAATCACTCTATCAATTAAAAAAAACTGCATCAAAATCCGTTGCGTAGTTTTAAAGATTTAAGCATACATAGGGATATAGGGACATAGGGACAGAGAAAGCGACTTTGTTTTATACTATGTAGTGATAGTGATGATAGTGATGATGTACCCAAAGACGTATGTTGATTAAAAAGAAAAGCATTATTGGCATAAAGACGTCGTCTTAACTTAACGATGGGAACCCAAAGACAATTTAAATTGCTCCTTATCAAATATATTTTCAAAAATGTTGTACCTCTAACCTAACCTTTGTGAAAAGAAAGAAAGAAAACCATTGAGTTTCTTGCATCGAAAAAATATTATATCGATGGTTTCTTGTGGCATTCCGAAACTTATATTTCCCCCACTTTCTTATACCAAAAGTGCGAAAGTGTCAAAAAACATTTTAAATACTTAAAGAAGAATAACATGTTTATGAATAGGGGGAAATAAAAGTTTCGCAACGCCACATGAAACCTGACGTAACACGTTTGCAATTATTAATGTAAGAACAGACTGAGCCCACGTACGCAACGTATGCAACGCATTATGACATCTAGACTCTTGAATTTGTATGAAAACCGTTGAATTAGAAACATACTTATCATAGATAGATAGATAGATAGATAACTTTATTTGTAAACACATCATACGCAACGCTATCACACGCGTCCAACGCAACGTCGGTTCTGTCAACCCAGATCGGCGTGGGATGGTGGAGGGGATACGCATACGCCATCCCACACGTAAGACCAGTGTGTTTCTAGAACTTACGTTCGCAGCGCGTCAGTCTCGATTAGACGTTGGTACGCTTTGGTTCGAAAATGGGAGACGAACAATAATTAATTGATTTGGTTAGGCGATATGAAGCCATTTATAATATTAAATGCATCGATTATCGCGATGCTACATTACGCAATGCAGCGTGGGAAGAGATAGCAAAACTACATCTCATGAACCCAATATCTTCTCTTGTTAATTCTTTTTCTTGTTCTTTTGGCGCGCAAAAAAAGATTTTTCCAAATCGGTCCAGGCGTTTTCGAGTAATCGGCGAACATAAATAAAATCTTAATATATATAAATCTCGTGTCACAATGTTTGTCCTCAATGGACTCCTAAACCACTTAACCGATTATAATAAAATTCGCACACCATGTGCAGTTCGATCCAACTTGAGAGATAGGATAGCTTACATCCCGATATTCCCACGGGATCGGGAGTTACGCGGGTGAAACCGCGGAGGGCAGCTAGTATATATATATATACGCGACGAATTGAGAACCTCCTCCTTTTTTGAAGTCGGTTAATAAATAAAAAAAGTAATAAATCGTCCTCAAATTCACTCTCAGAATCAGTAAACATTGTACACAACAGCACCTGCAGAAATGACTTATGAGTCTAACATCAAAATACGTTGTGTACGCGGGACAAGTGTGCACATCAACTCTCCCACATTGCATAGTATACGTTGCGTACGTGGGCTCAGTCTGTCCTTACCTTTAATGTTTTTAAGACAATAATAAAGAGAATTTAAAGCATTTTTTTTATTTAAATTTTTTTGTTAAATCCTCTTTTAGGTAAGTATAATAGCCTAGGTATATTAGAATTTAACTAATGAACTAGTTTCGTACATTAACACAATCTAGATTTAGACTCGGAGCCGCCTATTTATCTCGATTGAATAATAAATAAGGCCGTCATTGTTTCGTTGAATAAGTGGATATTGTCTTAATTGAGTTTGGTTTTTTTGCTTGGCTTATTTATATAAGTGCAATTAGGGTTAGTGTTTTTTGTTACATTTCATTTTGAAACATCTTCATTTCAAATACTTAATATAAATAAATAAATAAATATAAATATTGCAGGACATTCCACACATCGCCATCTAACCCCAAGCTAACTAGACTTGTATTATGGGTGCTAAACAACGGATATACTACTTATATACTTTTCTTTTGTAAATATATACTTATAAAAAAATAAAATAAATAAATAAGGCGTTTATTTACACAAAACTTAACTCAAACATTAATACCCACCTATCTTAAACTAATTTATGAAACTTATTATACCTACTTATAATATTTCTGTTAATAATATAATACATAGAAACAAACAACCAGACCACAGACAAATATCTAAGCATAAATACTAAATAATACTTAATATTTTCAAAAATATTTGTTATTTTGACCTTTGTGAGCATGATCACAAAAAAGAAAAAACCTCATGAGTTTCTTGTGTTTTCTTCTCATTGGCGGGCGCGTTCCGAAGGCACACATCCTAACTTAATTTTTAAGACGCTTCAAAGTGATGTACCTACCTATTGCATGACAACTATTGAATAAAAAAATTGAATTTGAATTGAAATTGAAACGGATAATTGAACCAATAACCCTTTTTACCTTGAATCCTCAAAGTTATTTAGGTATACATATTGCATAAGTTCTTTGATTGCTTTCCCTTTCAAGATTTAGTTTAGGTAGTAGAGACCGTGCCGTATTGCAAAAACAATTATTTTACAATCATCATTACGAAAATTCTATTTATTTTTTATGTTTACGTCATTAATTGTAACCTTTACGCGTCGTAGCGGCTACGGCTACGAAATGCTACGACTTTTACGTAGAAGTTTCGTAGCAAGGTAGAGATAGGTACGTTGGATTAGGGCGCGTCCCCATTAGGCAAACACTTTGCAATTGACTGTCGTCCAACTGACTGCGCTGCAAAAGGGCCAATCAGAACTCTGCTTTATCAGGTGAGAAATAGAGAATAACACACAAATCAAAGCTGCATGTGTAAATAACCACACCCACATAGAACCGCGCGCCAACGTGACTTGAAATGTAGTATGTTTGAGTAGGTTTCTTGATGGTTGCATTTGTGGGAGCAACAGAGAAATAATTGCCTGGTTCACTCATAGAAATCACGAGTGCCGATAAAGGTGTACCAATATGCAATTCTCTGGGTTCACTTTTATAGAACTTCCTTTGGTCTGAACCAAGGAAGTTCTACAAAGGTAAAACTCCTTGGTCCGAACGAAGGAACTTCTGTAAAGGAAAACTCCTTGGTCCAAACGAAGGAACTTCTGTGAAGGTAAAAACTCCTTGGTCTGAATCAAGGAACTTCTATTAGAGGAAAAACTCCTTGGTCTGAACCAACACCAAGGAACTTCTCTATAGGTATAAACTCCTTTGTCTGAACCAAGGAACTTCTCTATAGGTAAAACCTCCTTTGTCCAAACGAAGTAACTTCTTTAAAGGTAAAAATTCCTTGGTCCAAACGAAGTATAGTGCATTCCACGGTATAGTGATTATCTTGATCGATGGTGAATTATTTATTTACGTGATTTTTTCAAACCCCTTTGTAATCCTGCCATTGCTCAAGGACTAAGCGTTATCATTATTGAAATTGTTTGAATTTGCAATTTCAAAGAGTAATTAACCAAACTTTTAAACTAATATAAGTACCTACTTAACTAAAATAAAATATATTCTAAATACAAGGACTAAGGACTAAGCGTTATCATTATTGAAATTGTTTGAATTTGCAATTTCAAAGAGTAATTAACCAAACTTTTATACTAATATAAGTACCTACTTAACTAAAATAAAATATATTCTAAATACAATGTAAAGAGTATGTATTTCAATTATAAAGTTATTCTTTACGATTTAAGTTTTACGTAAACTCTTAACTCAAAACTTTTTCTTTTATATTGCCTCTTTCAAAATTCATTGTTGAGGTTGAATCCTCTCTATTGCAAAGTTTTTAAGATAATATTTTGTATTTTGTAACCGATATAGCTTGACGAAGTAAAATTTTCCAGAACATAGAAGGCAGTACTTATCTGTAAATCTATACTATCTATTACTAATATTATAAAGCTGAAGAGTTTGTTTGTTTGTTTGGACGCGCTAATCTCAGGGCCGGGACACATAAACACGATACGACGTCGTGTCGTACCACGATGCGGCGTTTGTTTGAACGCGCTAATCTCAGGCACTACTGGTTCGAATTGTTTTTTTTTGTGTTGGCTAGTCCATTTATCGAGGAAGGCTATGTATAGGCTACTTTTTATTTTGATATTCCCACGGGATCGTGATTTACGCGGGTGAAACCGCGGGGCGCAGCTAGTAAAATATAAAAAGACTCATCTCAAAATCTCTGAAACTACGGGGGTTCTTTTTAGGACGTAGACAAGCACTAAGAAATAAACTTTGGAAATACCTCTAAAGGGATATACTTAGTAATTTGTTGTTATAGCGGGACCAGAAATACATCATCTGTAAAAATTTCAAGTGTCTAGTCCATATCACGGTTCATGAGATACAGCCTGGTGAGTGGTGATAGACAGACGGACAGTGTAGTCTTAGTAAGTTCCGTTTTTACCCTTTGGGTACGTAACCCTCAAAAAAATTAAAAAAAAATTACTTACCGCTACACTCAAATAGTGCTGCACGTGAACTTTTGAACGTTGATTGTACCTACTTGTACCTAGATATTTACGTATAAACATTTGTGCTGATACACCTCGTTGGTTTATTACTAGTTTTACTGTCACCGTAAAAATCTGATAAAGCTAGGTGCACGCCCGTATATAGGTACCGACCGACACTACCTAGAGTAGACAGACTAAGGATCATTTTAGTAGGAAAATGAAAACTAGGAACTTCTAAGTCTGACAAATCTATTTTGTTTACTAGAGCTACCATTGCATTCATGATCATCCTCATCCGAGCGATGTTCCCGGTTGCATCCCTCTCGGGAGCGCCGGGTCCGCTTTCCTACTTTTACGCCTCCACTTCGCACGATCTTCGGCAGTCGCACGATCTTCGGCAAGAGCTACCATTGCATTAATATTCTGTAATACTATTGTAAAGTTACTATTGATATCCAAATATTAAATACCTACTAGGTACCTGTATGGAACCTGCGGAAATGATTCCTCTAAAGAGGTTGCGTTTCGTTTATTCAAATATTCGACCTCAATGGGTTCCTTAAATTAAAAATAAATTATTTTCTTTTAATTTTTTTTTAAGTTTTATGGCCAGTCTTCAGTGTTATGTAGGTATTGAAACTTTTTGGATGGATTGATTTAAAAAGAAAATGATTTTCTATTAACTTCAGTGGCCAGTCAGTTTTATATGCTGTGTAAACTTCTTGCATGGGTGGCTTACACAAAACTCTTTGGATAAAATTCTTTCTTTTTTCTGTGTTTTCAACAAAAAGATGCCAGTATCTTTTTTTCTAATTTTGTTCCTCTAAAATCTGTTTCGCTCATGTTCACTCACGGCTTTTCCTTTGTTAATATATATTTTAACCTACCTAGCTACGCATTGGCCAGCTAAAATTTCGTGTTAGAATAAAAATAAAATAAAATTCTAATAATTTCTGAAGTGTCATAATAAAAAAGTTTACTTTATTAAAATGTTACCTAAGTTTTGTACTTACTAAGTTATGTATTTATTTGTGTCCGTGAGTGCCCGTACATCCCTTGGGTATTTTATTATACTCAGTTACATACCTTAGCTTACTTAAATATGTAAGTACCTACTTACTAACTTATTTAAACTGCATACCTACCTCAAAACATTTCCCACCCCTGTACTAAACCATGTTGTTTTATGGACATGTTTGCTGTACTAATTATTCCACCAAGGTCAAGTTCTCCACCCGCAAAGCATTTGAACATTTGCCTAATTTTGTTACTGCCCCGTAACCATGGCAACGGGCTATGGGTCTTATAGGTACCTACTTCGTTTTCATCTAGGGTAAGGTAGGTAAGTATTTTGCATGCAACCTTGTTACGTCTTTGTTGTATCTTTCTTTACCTAGGTACATAGCGAGCTGTTAGCGAGCTGTATAATATCGTCTCTATGAATATTGAAGTAAACACAGCGCAGCGGTTAGAAACGTAGGTACACTACTATACCTAATAGGTACCTAGGTATTTGGGATAAATAGCAGCTTGATTTGAATTATGTTCAAACTGCCAACTCTACCTAAAGTAGATAGTTAGATAAGTACCTACCTACTAGGTATACCTATACTTAATATTACAACAGATTACATAATTAAGTATAGGTTACCTACAAAAATAAGTCACCTTACTAGGTACCTACGTTTAAGTAACTACTATTTTGTATTAAAATTTTTATGCAATTTTAAGAAGATAATAGATAGTAAGATTTTCTATCTAACGAAATCTAATAGGTACTTAAGCAAAATATTTTTATGCCGAAATCGTACAACACCAAATCAAAATATACTTACTTTTAATAAAAATGGCGCAAATTGGACCAATCGCAAAACACCTGTTTATTATAGCCAGTGCTGGGACATCAATCTGCAGGCCCGCCGCTAGCTGTTTCGTCGCCCGCGTGCAATACCGATTATGCCGCCCTACGCTACGACTAGTTTTGTCAAAAAAAGGATAATTAATGTTTTCTCATTATGGTCGGGAAAAAAACAACATAACGATAAAAAACATTTATTTTAAATAATTAAAGTACCTACTTATTATTTTTGTTTACAAAAATTTTACTCTTCTTGTCTTTACATTTGCGAAATCTTCTATCAACTTTCTTATATCCTAACTGTCTAAAATTTCATGTTCAATTGAAACTATAGCTAAATAACTGTCTTTGCTGAAGCATTATTGATCTTAAATAGTTTTTAACAATTTTTATATTTAAAAAGGATCTTTCACTAGATGCAACTCAAACCGGCAGTGTAAGTTATATTCTCAGCGCTATTGCTGGGTTCGGAAATGTTGAAATTAAGTAATTGGTAAAAAGATATTGTAAAAAGGTTTGTGGACTGGTTTTCTGCAAAATTCAATTTTAATGCAATGATTTCATTAAATAAATCAATACCATTAAAGTCTGATTTACTAGGTACTTGAATCATCGTTACGTTTCAGATTTAAATATTTACAATGTTTTATTAACTCATCATTGGAATAATTAAATAAGTTATTGCTAAAAAAGCCAAATACGTCGGTAAATGTTTTAACTCGTCCAATATATCTTCTAAATACGTTATTTTTTGATCTAGGATTCTTAAATAAAGCTCTACTCTATATTTGATTTTGGGGTCTACTAAAACTTCATCACTGTGTTCATAGTGAAATTGTGTTCATTTTTTTTATGAATGAATTGTATGTATTGGTGGGAAATCTGTTTCTACATTGAGTTCGTGAGCCACTTTGAAAGCTTCTGCTAACACCGTTTCAAAGTGTTCAGCCGTGCGATTTTCGGTGAACCTATCAATCAACTTATTTAACAAATTTTTGCAGATTTGAGTATTCAATGTGGGGCTCTGTATCATTTTGCTCAGAGCATAAAATTCGTTTAAAATATCGAACCACATTACAACCGATCAAAAATATATATTATTTTGAATTTTAAAGCAAGCGAATGAGATTTGTGAGTTATAGTACAATCCCATTTCGACGAATCACCACATATTTCCAGCAGAGCATCAAATATTTTTTCGAGGTAATAACATAATGGTTTAACTACATCGATTCTGCTGGACCATCGCGTGGCACTTAAAGCTTTTTTTAAAATAACATACCTAAGTACAACTGTAATTTCCTTTGTATGACTTACATCTAGTGTGCAATCCAATATAATGGAGACGAATTGCAAAATAAAGCAATTAATGGACATTAATTGCTTTATTATCATATTTGGGGCGTTTTGTCAAAAAAATCAATATTTTAAAATGAGCTACTTTGGGGTTACGGAAACTATATATTTTTAGAATTTGCATTATACCCTCATTTTGATGTATAATTAACAAGGTTTTATTAAAGAAGGTTTTATTATTAAAAAGTAGTAATTAAAATAAGAGAATTTACCAACAAAAATAGTTTTTTTATCTCATAACAAATTTTTGTTTCCTCCGTGATTGTTCTGCCACCTTGTAATCTTTTGCACTCAATTATGATTAAGTAAAATTACAAAATTATAATATGCCTATTGTTCGCGTGACTCGCGCGTCGGCTAGCCGGTGACCAGCTAGGCGTCCCAAGTAGGTGTCCTATGTGCGCCCTGTGCGTAGGAGTCGACCGGCCAGGGGTACAATGACTTGAATTAGGTATGAGTCGCTCGATTTGCCGCCCCCTGGGCGTGCCGCCCGCGTGCGGTGCACGCTCTGCCCGCCCGCTTACGGCGGCCCTGTCAATCTGTATTATCGATTTGCATTAAAATTTATCCACAATCAACTTGCAATCGACAGTTAAAGATCACGCAAAGTTTCATTCTTGATTTTGATTTATTACGTTTGTTTACTTACCTACTCTACTTTTACTCATCGTTCATGACGACTCATTTCTAAAATTAAAACTAAAATCGTGTAGCTCACCAACTTGTTAAAAGTTTGAACTATGTTTCTGTTTTAATAGTTTTATGGTTTGTACCTAACGTAGTATTTAAAATGCACATGCACAATGCGGTGGTTGTCGACGTCATTTACTTTGCAGTAATATTTTTGCTACTAATGCGCCAACACGGATTGTAAAAGGAAGGAGAATTTAACAAAAATGCAGTTTAATACGTGTTCTATTCGTGATTACTATAAAATAGAAAGTGAATGTGTTCGATTTGACTTGCGAACTAATATTAGACATTGTTTTGGAACATAGTTCTAAGAATAAATAATTAAATGGTATGTATACATACTTTACGTATAAAGTTATTTTGTAAACAAATCTAAGCATTTAATTTTTGTTTCTTGATACCTAATGATGATTTTCGAGTTTTACTTCAATAAAATTATTCACTTCCGAAAAGAGATGAAATCAACTTTATTTATCGATGAAAATGTTTTTGTTTTGCCGCCAAGGAAAATATGGTTCATCCTTTTTTTATAGAAACGTGTAAAGACGTGTACCTACAAATGAAGTGAACGCGAAACTCAAGTGTTTGTTTTATAGTGATAGCAAAACATTTAGAATTTGAAAACTCTAGTCTAGTGGCTTTTTCCCAGGTATATGGAAAACTCAAAAGTTAAATACTTGACACTGGCTATAACCACAAAATCGTGTGATGTGTGTGTGTCACCAAATTTAAAAAAAAACAATTTTTGTTGTTGGTTGTCAATGTCATGTCAAATGGCTATCAAAACAAAAACAAACGTATTCTTTGTTTTGTGTTATTGTGTTTTTTACTTTGTTGAGTAATAGATGTGCAATTAAATATAAGAATTTGTGTTTAATATGCGGTATTTAATTATATTATGGCAGTGGTTCGTAGAAAAAGTAAAGGTAGGCAAAATAGTTTTGCTTTGTTTGCAAAAAAATATTGCCGACGTAAGCGATCTTCAATGGATTTACATAATTATCTCAACAAATACACGAGACACCTACTTTAACATTTTATCTAGGTACCTAGATATATTATTACGGACTCCTGCTGTAGAAAAGAAATAATATTTTCGTACTTCATACTTAACCTACAAATTGCAGTTAAAACAAATTATTAGAAATGAATGAGAATGCAACCTGTTGATTGTAATGTCATTGCTTAGAGAATCAATTAGAGTCAAAATCGATAACCCTATCACACTTACTCTATTCAGTCGTTGATAAAAAGATCCGAAATGAACATAATATAGCCGCGCGATGAGCCGTAAGCATTTATATGGAAATACTAGCTGCGCTCCGCGGTTTCACCCGAAGAAACATCAGAATCAAAAGTATTATACGTCCATCTCCTAACTATCACTATGCCAATTTTCATCCAGTCCAGTCCTTTCTCCTACAAACAAACAAATAAATAAAACAGCTTTCGGATTTTTAATATTAGATAAGATTCGGACTAGTTCTAGTTAGCACTGTAAGAGCTGTTTATCCAATTGGCAGCCTTAATATTGACGTGAAAATGACACAAAAGATATCGCCGACTAACTGGAGCAAGTATGATAGGTAATCGAGTTGCAACATTAGTCGTGGTCTACTGAACACTCTTGAAGTATATTGTTAAATAATTCATTGATTCTGATGTTGTTGTTTCTGTATTATACATCAGTAGCGAGAGGTCCATACTACTTGTCGGCTTACCTTTATAGATTCTGGCATAAGTACCTTCCTAGATCTCTATTTTAACATGTAAGTCAAATAAATCAAATAATCAAAATCGCTTCATTAATTTACTTTAGTTTCTTAGCTGCGCCCAGCTGTTTCACCCGCGTAAGTCCGACGTTTCTCACCGTTTAAACCTTCCCTGGACTACCACAAACATTTCAAAACCGAAATCATCTAAATCGGTTTAGCCATTCTCGAGTTTTAGCGAGACTAACGAACAGCAATTGATTTTTATTTAAATAGGTAATTTATTGTGTTTAATATTTGGATGGTTTATCGGCTTACCTTCAAAGAAACACTCCTCGCTACTGATATGACATAAGGATGTATTTACAAAAGAAAATTATTAGAATTACCTATTTTCTGGCACTCATTACAAGCCTAGTATTTGGGGATACATAGCACTGTGTGCAATGTCCTGCAACATCAACATCACGGGCTTCACACAAAGCGAATCAATTAACATACCATAATTTGTTCCAGACTGTCTTAGAAACAGGGAGCGTGGGGAACGCATCATCATCTGATGAGGAACTGGAACAGTGGGAACAGATCTTCATGATGAGAGACGAGAATGGTAACAGTTATAATGACAAGTAAGTTTATTTACTATTATGATAAAATGTGCCTCTACACATAAGTAGATACTTGATGATTGAACCACAAAAGTTCTGATATCATGGGAATATCAGAATAAATTGTTACTTAAATAAATTGTGCCTATATTGCTTGCAAAGATTCAACATATCCTCATTCCAAGTTTCATCTACTTCTACATCATCATTAACTCAATGTCCCACCAATTCCATTTCATTACTCCTGATCCTTTATAAATATTAGAATAAATAATAGACTATGTTATACATATAAGAAGTTTCAATTAAATTGCATAAGGAGATTACCTATAAAAAACTTATAAAGTAAGATTTGTTTCCAAACTTCACCTCCATTTAATATTAGTGTATTTAGCAACGAATGGAGCCTACTAAAGAGGTACAAAAGGAAGCACACCTGAATGGTGTTCAGTCAGGATGTTGTGAGTTCAAGTCTCATCTCAGTTGCAATTTTTGAACACAAATTTTTTCTTTAAAATTATTTATAGAGGTCTACTTGCAGAAAACAGCCCATATAATGTATTAACTATATTATTTATTTGTAGAAGAAAAAAACGCAGTATCTGGTGTCGTCCATCCTGCATCCCAGTCTCAATAGTGATAGTGTTAATAGTTCTCGTTGTGTTGGTGCCACTGCTGGATCAACCTCACAACTCTCAGTCAAACGCGACTGTTACTCCAGTTAGTTTACATTGCTCAGATGAGTGTAGGTAAGTTATATTTTAATGTTATATTTAAGATAGATAGTAATATAAACGCTTTATTACACCATTAAAAACGCAAAACGATTACTTACCTATAAAAAAAATCTAACTTAACTAACTACCTATATGCTAAAAGAAAATTAAAATTTAATGCCTTAGATTATGGCACAATGGGTGGCCTTATCGCTAAAAGCGATCTCTTCTAGGCAAATTTTAACAGGCGGAAGATGAAATGGTTTTCTAAAGTAGAAGATTTTCACACGTTTTGCTTTATTTTTACTGGATTTTTCGTCTGTTGTTTTCTATTAATGTATATTTTTATATTACCCCATAAATAGAACGAAATTCTTTAGCCCCACCTCACCCTAGACCAATTTTGCGACGACTCTTGCACGTCTTAGTGACTACAGTCGCTGCAACGCGACCGAAACGTCTTGCTTGATACATAAAATAATACACGTAAAACCCCAAAAATATTGTTCACGCCGCGCTCTAGGCCATGTGAGAGTGTGAGGTCCGATTTCGCTGATTCTATTTTTATATAATACTAGCTGCCCTCCGCGGTTTCACCCGCGTAACTTCCGATCCCGTGGGAATATCGGGATGTAAGCTATCCTATCTCTCAAGTTGGATCGAACTGCACATGGTGTGCGAATTTTATTGTAATCGGTTAAGTGGTTTAGGAGTCCATTGAGGACAAACATTGTGACACGAGATTTATATATATTAAGAAATAAAATCTAATTAATATTTTATTGCCGGATTGCTTTAAATTCCGTGCATTTTTTAAACAATGTTAAACATGCAAAATTACTATTACCATACAATTACTCCAACATACGTTAATTGTAGTTGATTTCACTTGTGAAACTATACATTTTCTAAAAATAAAAAATAGATTTATGTCATAAATGAAGGTTTTTGTATCGAAAGTTACTTTAACTTGTGATTAATGACTTGTGCCCTAACAAGAACATTAATTGTTCGTAAAGGCCGTCAAACTAAAGTGTTCATGAAAGCTTTGTTCTGAAATCTAGACTTTCTACACAAAAATTATCGTACTTATTCTTTTTTAAATGTATTTTCAATATACGACAGGGTTTGAGAGAGCCAATCACCCAACTTAGAAGATACCTAACTATGTATATTAAATATAGGTCATAAAAATAAATTTAAAAAAGAAACACAAAAGTTTATACTTATTGCATTTTACCTGCTAAACCAATTTCTATAAATTAACCTAAAGGTCTCACAAAATATACAATTTTCAGTTAAAAAACTGCATTCAAATAAAATTATTTGTTTCCAAAGACCAAAGACACTTTTTACGGAAAGGACCTTATTATTTACAAAAGGATACTATAGAATCTGCTTACTTTCAAAAATGTGGTTCCAAAAATGGCGTCATTTAATAGTATTGCTCAAAATTAGTTGCTCCTATATTTTTAACATTTGATAGACATTGATTGCACAAAAATTGGGGTCAGTAAGATGGAGAACATAGATCTTCACAAAATGTGACAGTGGGCGCCTCCTTTTGTTTTTTCCTCATTATTCGTTTCTTAGCTATTATAATGGCACGTACACACACAGCCTAGCAAAGGGTCAACTTTGTTACATTCTTTCTTATTTAGGGGCTAAAACACAGACTCAAGTTACTAACAATTTGTTCGCGATTGTTTCAGATTATCGCTAGTAGAAAGTATACCAGAGGGTCACATGTACCCGCCAAACGTAACGCACTTACCCACGAAGAGCGTGTGGTTAGATTTGATAGATGAAGCTCAAACAACAATAGAGATAGCCTCTTACTATTGGTCGCTTAGATTTAATGAAGAATATCCATACAATTCCTCTATAGAGGTAAGTTTTATATCGGGAACGGAAACTGCGAATCTCTACTGAAACTATGAGCATACTTTTAATACGGTCAACAAAATGGCGGCTTTTGAATAGTGTTGCGCATGTGTTGCTCCTTTAGTTTAACCATTAATTACACAATAACTTGTGTCAATAAAATGGCGGATCAGTCGTGACAAATCTTGTTGAATGAGCTTCCTTTGGTTGTTTTCTTCATTGGTCTAATTAGCAAATTGCATTACAAGGCAAAGATTTCATCATGTTTCCACATTATGTGAGACTCTTCATCGTAGTTTTCTCGCGGAAGATCATGGTTAGGTTATGACATGAGGACTCCGATTTCCGCACTTAGGTAATCATTCTTCCATTGCGCGGGGTCTTCTACTGCTACTCCAGCCAACCCTGCTCCCACCAGAAGCGCAGAATCTTGCTCCTTCCTTAATAATTGAAATGTCTCAATAAAAACTATCATTAAACAATTTGTTATGTTTCAGGGTGAGCAAGTGTTCCAAGCGTTATACGCTGCTGGGTCAAAAAGAAATATTAATTTAAAAATTGCTCAAAACTGGCCCAGCAAATTGTATCCTAATATAGATACTGATTATTTAGTTAAGAAGAAAGCTGCACAGGTGAGATTCAATCAAAATAAGTCATTTAAAAAGATGGTCATAGCAACTACCTATTTTATTTGCGGCTTCGTCTACGTAGGGTTTAATTTTTCAAAAATCCTAAGCAGAAGCTTACATCTTAATAGCTATCTGTATTTCAAAATTTTAGCCTGATCCGTAGATTGGCTTTGAGCTGTATGTTGATATATCAGACAGTCAGGCAAGACTTTGAATTTTGTATTTATACATGACAAATCTTCTATACATATAAAATCCTTTGTCCTGACTGACTGACTGACGGATGAACACACAGCCTAAACCACTGATCGTAGAGACCTGAAACTTGGAGGGTGTGTTCTTTGTATGACGTAGGCATCCGATAAGAAAGAATTTTCCGAAATTCTACTCCTAAGGGGGTGAAAAGGGGGGCAAAGTTTGTATGAGACAACGTGATTCAATAGTCCATTTTTAACTTCTACGCGGAAGAAGTCGCGTGCAAAAGCTAGTCTTTTATATTTATAGATGACAAATCACTACATAGTATAAAACAAAATCGCTTTCTCTGTCCCTATATCCCTTTGTATGCTTAAATCTTTAAAACTACGCAACGGATTTTGATGCGGTTTTTTTTAATAGATAGAGTGATTCAAGAGGAAGGTTTATATGTATAATACATGCATAATATAGCCGTGTCAAGCCGGGGCGGGTCGCTAGTTGTTTATAAATTATCAAATCCTACTCGATTTTTGATGACCAATCAAATTCGTTCTTAAGCGGGCGGTAAGGTAAGAAGACCAATCAAATGCGTCCCAATGCCCGCGGCTAAAATAAACCTAGTTTCCTTGAAGATACAGGTCGAAAATGAACATTACCAAAAAAGGGTGACTAAAATGTATTTTTTTATTGTAGGTGAGAAGTTTGAACTTTTCCAAGTTATTGGGTAATGGTGTTTTACACACGAAGTTCTGGATCGTGGATCGAAAGCATTTCTACATTGGAAGCGCTAATATGGACTGGAGATCGCTTACACAGGTATTTATATTTTTAACTGACTTCAAAAAAAGGAGAAGTTCTCTATATTATGTCGCGTATTTTTTAGGGTTCCGTCCGTCTAAGGTAAAAAAAGGAAAAATATATAAAAAATTTCTTGTCTGTCTGTCTGTCCGTGTGTCACAACCGATTTTTTTTTATTAATGTTTAACAATTAATTTTTTTATTAGGTGAAAGAGTTGGGAATCGTCGCGTTCAACTGTTCCTGTTTGGCGGAAGATCTTGGGAAGATCTTTGACGTAAGTTTCACTTTTATATCTACTTAGAGAATAGAATATTACTACATATTATAAAACAAAGTCCTCCTGTCCTGTGAAATTATAAAACGGGCCTGCAGGGCATCTTAAGGGCCGGTATGACCCGAAAAGCCCCTTTTCAAATGAAAAATTAAGTAACTTCCGCTACTGCTATAACACTAATTTTTATTTAGAATGTATCTTCAGATTTTTGAGCAGTTTTTCCCCGAACGAAAACATGATAGCATACATTTTTCGCGACAGTATTTTTTTAAACTGGGGTTTTTTTTACAATATATCATAAAAACTATAATGTCTAATAACATGAAACTTTTGTTTAGATAGTCGTTACAGTAATCTAGTTTCTAACCGGCTGTTTTGTAAATCATTGAAGTTTTTTATTCGTGAATTACCAATTTATATTTAGTACGAATATACAAGCCTTAAACTATAAGAGATAGCGAAAAAATCTGAAAGGAACTGCATGCTAAAAACTAAAACTGCATCATAAGATTTAAAAAAAAAAACTCTTAAAAAAATAGCCTATATTTTTGTACTGATCGATAGTGTTGCTAATAGAGATGAATTTCTGGAAACAAACATAGTATGGCAAATCAAATAAATAAATATTGCAGGACATTCCACACATCGCCATCTAGCCCCAAACTAAGTAACTAGACTTGTGTTATGGGTGCTAGACAACGGATATACTACTTATATACTTTTCTTTTGTAAATAAATACTTATTATACATAGAAACAACCAGACCACAGACAAATATCTAAGCATAAATACTTGTCTGAGGCGGGACCATTGTGCCAACTGGGTCGTCAAAGGACATAGACAAACAATTACTGTCAAAATCGGGCACGCAATTCCTTTCAGCGTTTTTAGTTGTTATTGGTTGTTATGGAGCGTGTTAGAGGTTCTCAAAAAATTATGTGGCAAACGTCGATTAAGTTTAAAAAAATTAAAAATTAAGTAATTGAAATTGAAAAAAATAGTGAAATTACAAAAATTAACCAAGTGCCCACAATGAATGTCTAGATCGGTCTCAAGGACCATACGGTCGGCAGCATAATTAGAGACGCACCGTAGAGGGTAATTTTTGTTTGATAAATTAATGAGTTAAAATACTACTTCAACTAAAGCAGGTGCCTAGAATCTTGCAACTGTTGAAAACCTTCTAATAACAGCAGTTGGAGCTCTACAGTGATATTCCTATATAAGGCCTAAAGGCGCCTATATAAATTCACCCTGTATATAGGTTTAAAAAATGAATTCATATAATGAAACATAATTTTGTAAACACGTTCGTGACCAAGATCTTTGCGATAAGAATGTTAGGTACCTATCGATTTATTATCGTTGTCATCTTTGTAAATATAGCTTTCTGTTAAAGTGTTACTGTGTTATGTATAATCACTACATAGTATAAAACAAAGTCGCTTTCTCTGTCCCTATATCCCTTTGTATGCTTAAATCTTTAAAACTACGCAACGGATTTTGATGCGGTTTTTTTAATAGACAGAGTGATTCAAGAGGAAGGTTTATATGTATAATAATACATGCATAATATAGCCGTGCGAAGCCGGGGCGGGTCGCTAGTCTATTATAATTTACCCATTCGATCCGTTGTATAAACACATATTTTATGAACAGCATACCTAAATCAATTTTTCGTGCGATACAATCTTAATCATCATCTATATGCTTAAATCTTTAAAGCTACGCAACTGATTTTGATGCGGTTTTTTTAGTAGATAGAGTGGTTCAAGAGGAAGGTTTATATGTATAATACATGCATAATATAGCCGTTCAAAGCCGGGGCGGGTCGCTAGTCTATATTAAAAATCAATTGCTGTTCCTTAGTCTCGCTAAAACTCGAGAACGGCTGAACCGATTTAGATGATTTTGGTTTTGAAATGTTTGTCGTAGTTCAGGGAAGGTTTAAACGGTGAGAAAGATCGGACTTACGCGGGTGAAACCGCGGGGCGCAGCTAGTGCTATATAAAAATAAATGCGAGTCGGAATCGTGCAGCATAGGTTCCGTACCATTTTATTATGTTTTTACGCTAAAGATATAAGGGGCTGTCTATTAATCACGTGAGGCTCGAAAGAGGGGGGGAGGGGTCCATAAAAAATCATGAAATATCACAAGGAGGGAGGGGGGAGGTATAGTAATATATCACGTGTAATAAATACACGTGATATATTACTATACCACATATTACTACATCCCCCCCTCCTCGATACTGAACCGAAAAGCGGCGAAAATGTTCTATAATAAAATAAGATGATACTTATACCTGTATTTTATAAAAAATAAAATATAATTAAGATTCTTTGTGGGTACTAAAAATAGATAGATAGATAGATAAACACTTTATTTGTACAACACACAAAACATTAAAAATAACAAATATGACGAGAAAGCTTATTAACTACGAAATTGTACAAACAGGCGACCTTATCGCTTAAAGCGATTTCTTCCAGGCACACGTGATACAGGGGGAGGGGGTAGTCTTAAACCTCACCAAGGGGGAGGGGGTTAATAATGCCAGAAAAAAACACATGATTAATGGAATGTCTGTGTCTGATCTGTGAAAATTTCAACTGTCTAGCTGTCACAGTTCTGTTCAGTTCAGCCTGGTGACAGAAAGACAGACAGACGGACGTCGGACTGTAGAGTCTCAGTAAAAGGGTCCCGTGATTAGCCTTTGGGTACGGAACCTTAAAAAAACAGTAATTTGCCAAGGAGTACGTATGCAGATCCATATACCCAAAAAATTTTTTTTTACAAAATGTGATAAGTAGCACTATTATTTAATGGAGTTACCTTAACTTGAAAATTCCTTTAGTTTTCCTTTAGTAAATTGGGGTAATTTTTCCGAACTTTATACAAAAATGTATTTTAAAATAACATTTTGTAATTTTTATAAGTAGGGTTTTTGTTGCACACATGTTGGCATTGCCGGAAGTCGTTTCTACTCTAAAAACTATAATTATTAATTTCTTCAAACAAAAGGAAAACATACACTAACGTTGGGTATATGAAACTTTGCAAGTGAGACCATTATTTCACAACACTAGCTTCTACTAATTAGTCCTTTGTGTAACCCTAGCATGTTAATATTTCATACACATAGCCCCTAACGCCCTCGTTTTCTATGTATAATGTTTCATAAAGTACTCTTATATTACTAGGCGGTATGAAAATTGAAAAAAGAAAACGCGTGCGAAGCGTGGTAAATTCATTTTTAGTTCTTCGTAAAATTATCCAGATAAAAATCTAAATATTACGAATAAATTATTCGGCGGCGACGTAAGTCCATATCTTTTTTGTTTTTCATATTTTCTCACCATAATGCGTTTAGATTTTTAGGCTTGTCACTATCACTACATAGTATAAAATAAAGTCATTTTTTGCCGTCCCTATGTCCCTTTGTATGCTTAGATCTTTAAAACTACGCAACGGATTTTGATGCGGTTTTGTTAATGGATAGACTGATTCAAAAGGAAGGTTTATATATTGTATAATACATGCATAATATAGCCGTGCGAAGCCGGAGCGGGTCGCTAGTTTATTATAATAAACTAGAATTTGAGTAAGCCTTTGTAAAGTTCATAAAAAGGAACCTTACAGGTGCTTTTTTAAGAAAATCATAGGTAATAGGTTGATCTTTTTGGTGACCAGTGTAGTTTCAAAGCTTATTATAATTTTAGTATTAGGCAGACGGATAGTAGATCCACAGAAACGAACTCATTACGAAATCTCTGAACTTAGCTCTCTGTTCTAGGAACCCCTATGCGAAGTTTAAGAAACCTTTTGGAAAGTACGCACGCACTGATAAATATTTTTTTGTAAATTTCCTACGGGGGTAAAAAGCTAGCTAAGTGAGGTTTTAAAAGACTTTCAAAAACCAGAAGTAGACCGCATTTTTTTGACCTAAAAATGTATTTAATCCAGTGTGATGTGTGTGTTCTTAGCAGTTTATTATTAATAAATGATAGGTCAACGTTTGACCACTATCACACCTGCCTAATGGTAAAAACTAATAAGTGACGATGCGGCCTTAGATGTAGCACGCTTTCCTAGAAGATATCTATACGAACCAATGGCACAATGGTCACCATGCCGGCCTGCCAAACACAGGGTTGGTTTGATTCCCGTCTCAGACAAGTATTTATGCTTAGATATTTGTCCGTGGTATGGTTGTTTCTATGTATTTTAAGTATATATTTACAAAATAAAAGTATATAAGTAGTATATCCGTTGTCTGGCACCCATAACACGGGTCTAGTTACTAAGCTTGGGGCTAGATGGCGATGTGTGGAATGTCCTGATATATTTATATGTTCACTCGCGACTTGAGAGCCTTCAAATTGTGTTTATATCCACTAAAATTTTGTGTAAAAATTAGGGATGGGCCAAATGTGATTTGTACCGAATACGAACTTCGGCCGAATGTTCGGTTAAAATAAAAAGTTCGGCCGAATTTCGGCCGAACTTCGGTTATTTTTACTGCACTTTCTTGAGAATGACAGGTCGAATCTTGCTTAGAATCTTTCTAGCAGAATATGTAGAAGAAGCGTAGAGAATGAAAGCTCAAGTAGTGACGAAGAAGTTGTCCAGACCACACAGTCATTCTCACAATCTAACGAAGACATAAATCGTTTTGGAGCTGCTACGAGGAACTGGCAGCAGCAAGCTTCCCAATATAGAGGGAACCAGAAGTCCGATAGCCACAGAACTAGATAGATATCTGAATGAGGCTTTGCTGCCTTAAGGTCAATGTCCATATGGCTGGTGGGTCAAGGATAATCATAAGTTCCCTTGCATGAGTTTTTTGACACAAATATTTTCATCTCCTCCTGGAAGCTCCGTATACTCTGAGCGACTTTTCTCAGAGGCAGGAAATGTGTATGAAGAAAATCGCAACAGACTCCTGCCTGATAAAGCCGAATCCTTGGTGTTTCTGCACCATAACCTTCCCTTGGTAAATTTTAAATACCAATCAATAGGTATAATACGGTTTCAATTAACAAACCACTTTCAGAAAAATTAAAAGTTCCTATGTAGTGATTTATGGCGATAATTATTTAAATGTTTCGATATCAAAATAAGATATTTATTAAGAAATTAGTATTTAGATTTGTTTAATAAGTGACAAAAACTAAAAGAAAATCAGGATACAAAGTAGCCTATGTGTTATTCCAGGTTTCCAGTTATCTACATACCAAGGTTCATGGTAATCGGTTTAGCGATTTTTACGTGATTGAGTAACAAACATACATACATACTCACAAACTTTTAGCTTTATAATTTAAGTAGAATAGTAGGATTTAAAACAGCTAAGTCGTTTATTTTTTTCTGGATATGATCAAATACCGAATGTTCGGCATTTTAGCAGAATTTCGGCCGAATGCCGAAGTTCTGTTTAAACTGCCGAAGTTCGGTTAAACCGAATGTGAAACGAATTTCGGCCCATCCCTAGTAAAAATCCATCCACAATATTTTAGGGTAGGGGCTTAGCTGCTAGCTACCTACGGGGTCCACAGGTGGCGGATAGTGGAACGGCCGGAAGATATTCTGGCTAGCTGTAATATACAGTCCCTGACCAGCAGCGGCAGAATTAACAGGATGAGGTGGGAAGTCTGTGGAAAGGTCTTGCTTATAAAGTGCCTCAATATCCGACGACGATTCTGTGACATGGCGAATAAATGCCGCCAGTAAATAGACATTTCCAATCCCCGGAGATGGAAGCTGCATTTTCGGTAGCAGACACGGGTGGAGATCACGACGATCGGTACAGCTGTGCCGGCATTAGGTGAAGACAACTTCACTACAGCGATGTGGAAAGCAAATGGAAAACTACCACATTATTTTTTCCAAGAAAACAACATCATGGGTACACAAAATAAAACGGCCCTCAGTCCCCGGCAGGTCTTGAGTGACCAGAGGGTGCTAAGAATCCCCGGGAGGCCCATGAGAATAACGACCTGGAATGTGCAGAGTATATACGACGAAGCAAGATTTATCAACTTACAGAAAGAAGCAACACGACTGGACTTGTCGATACTTGGACTTAGTGACATAAGATGGAAAGGAACTGGTGTAGAAAAGGATTTTGTCTTGTACTATTCTGGTAAAGACGACTCCAGGCACTATCATGGAGTCGGTGTGATGGTTTCCAAGGAGATAGATAAATCGGTGGAGAGCTTTGTGCCGATATCGGAAAGAGTCATGCTATTACGCCTGAAAGCCACCCCAGCTACTATCAACATAATACAGGTATATGCGCCAACAGCCGACCAAAAGAACGATGATCTCGTGGAAGACTTTTACGAAGAAGTCTCAAAAGTCATAAGTCTAACCAAAAAGGGACGCGTGCCTTTCACTTTTTATGTCTGTCTCTCTCGCTCTTAGGCGGGCTAACCATGCCCGCGTGCCTCTCACTCGCTCTCATTGTGAGCGCATAACGTCAGCGGAGCGTAACGCAGTTTCTTGAAGTGTCACCCGGCAAACCAATTTATAAGACGTTGTCACGTCAAAAACACGAATTAAATATAATTATGGGGGACTTTAATGCTAAGATAGGCAAAGGCAAGAGTGGCCATACGATCGGGTCTTTTGGCTTAGGAGACCGGAATGAAAGAGGCGATAGACTTGCGCAATTCTGTGAGGAAGGAGATTATGTTATTACAAATACCATGTTTAAACTGCCGCCCAGACGGTTATATACTTGGAGGAACCCCAAAGACGGTAAAGACGGAAGAATACTGAGAAATCAGGTGGATTATATTCTTGTTAATCGGAGATATAGAAACAGTATTCTTTCTGTAAAAACATATCCTGGAGCAGATATCTCATCAGATCACAATCCTGTTGTAGCTGTAGTCAGGCTGAAACTTAAAAAAGTCACAAAGAAAATTAATAGACCTACTTTGGACATCAACCAAATCAAAGACCCGCAGAAGAAAGAAATCGTTAAAAAAGGTATCCGCCACTCTTTGCAAAATATTACGGACCCAGAAAACGATGTGACCAAATCATATGAGTTATTTAAAAATGCGATGATGGAGGCAGCACAACCACTAAAAATGACGCCAGTCTGTAGAAAATCTTGGATGACAGATGACATTCTTAAATTATGGGATGAACGTAGGAAATGTAAAGGCGTAGATGATACCAAGTATAAAGAACTTCACCACTTAGTAAAGCTGGAAACTAAGAAAGCTAAAAACTTGAATGAATGGACTGAACAGTGTATAGAAATAGAAACTGCAATAAACAAACATGACAGCTTCACTATTCACAAAAAAGTCAAAGAGTTAGCTGGTATACGTCGCAGGAAAGAAACTCCAATCCTCATACACAATAATGTCATGGTCTTAGATATTAAGCAGAAGCTCTTGGTCTGGAGTGATTATATTAAGGCATTATTTAACGATTCCAGACCAGAGACTTTTGATCTTAACGAGAACGAAGACACTGGTCCAGTGATTCAAAAGAGTGAAGTCATTGCTGCCATTCGAAATGCTAAGTCTGGAAAAGCACCAGGGCCTGATGAGATAATGACAGAACTAATTAAACTTATAGAAGAGGACGACCTACAAATACTCATTAATCTCTTCAATAGAATATATGAAACAGGCATAATACCAGATCAATGACTTATTTCGACATTTATTACCATCCCGAAGAAAATTAGACTTAAAGCTTGTAGCGAATACCGGACTATAAGCTTAATGAGCCATGTCTTGAATCTTCCTTAAAATCATCCATGCAAGAATATATCGTAAATGTGAAGAAGGTCTCGATGATACACAGTTTGGCTTTAGAAATGGTTTTGGCACTAGAGATGCTCTATTCTGCGTTCATGTGCTCGGCGAAAGGTGTCTAGATATGAATCAGGACTTACACATTTGCTTCATAGATTACGAGAAAGCCTTTGACAAAGTTCAACATGCAAAACTGATCGACGTTCTATTGTCAAAAGGTTTAGACTCAAGAGATATCAGGATTGTTAGAAATTTGTATTGGTACCAAAAAGCTGCGGTTAAGGTGGAAAACGAATTGACAGAACCAACAAAGAGTTTTGAGAGGGGTACGTCAGGGATGTATATTGTCTCCACTTCTTTTTAATATCTACGCAGAAGAGATTTTTAAGAACTTGACAACCAGTTGTTATTCTGGTATTGTTATAAATGGCACGCCTATCAACAATATAAGATATGCTGACGACACAGCTTTGATCTCTGATAATTTGGAATCGCTACAGGAACTTCTCAATAAAGTGAACGAAGCTAGCAAGCATATGGGTTTGAGCATAAATGTTGCAAAGACAAAATATTTGTTGATTTCCAAAAGATCACAGCATGACTCCAAACTTTTTGTGGGAACAGAATTGATAGAAAAAGTCAATAAGTTCAAATATCTGGGAAGTTGGATAAACGAAAGCGGAGACCATGCCCAAGAAATTAAAGTTCGCATCGAGATGGCGAGATCAACTTTTTTCAGGATGAGTAAAGTTTTGTGTGACAGAGACCTCAGTTTAAATCTCAGGCTGCGTATAGTGCGCTGTTATATATACTCAGTGCTATTATACGGCGTGGAGACGTGGACACTTACGCAGAAGACCACAAAAAATCTTGAAGCCTTTGAGATGTGGATATACCGCCGTATACTGAAAATCTCATGGCGTGACCGAGTAAGTAATATTGAAGTCCTCAATCGAGTCAAAAAGAAGACGGAACTTATTAACACCATTAAGCGCCGAAAGTTATCTTACTTCGGTCACGTCATGAGAAATGAAAAGTACAGGATGCTCCAACTCGTCATCCAAGGAAAGATTGCTGGAAGGAGAAGTGTTGGTCGAAGGCGCCACTCTTGGTTGAAGAACCTGAGGGATTGGTTCGGCTGCAGCACTACCTCGCTCTTCAGAGCGGCAGCCTCCAAAGTAAAAATTGCCCTGATGCTGTCCAACCTCCGATAGGGGTGGAACTTAAAGAAGAAGAAGAATATTTTTTCACTTTTATGTTCCCTTTTTTTGACCCAGATTTTTTTTTGCAAAATTAATGTAAAAAAATGTCATAATGCCCACTCTATGAATAGAGTTTAACCTCTTTGTACGCAAGATAACGTGCCGCTAGCGACCTTTTACGACATTTCAGTCTTCATATTCCACGGGAAATTCGCAATAGGTACTCGGTACCTACCTAAAGATACCGTCACTAACATTTTTAATGTCTCATAATAAACGGACTTGTGCTGATACTAAAATGTTTATTGCCATAATGAAATTAGTACCATGATGCTTTATTTATAAATATATATAGATTACTTCGTTTTATTGCATAAGTAACGCACTATGGAATCTAGATTGGCGTCGTTATATTATTAGTTACTGTAATAAACTATAGTACATTGCGATACAAGTGTGGGACGCGCGAGCGGAACGCGAGCGTGGCAAAAGCCGAGATGGAATGATCAATTCACACGTGTATCGTACGACGTTTTTTATCACAGTTGCGAATAAAAAAAAAGACTTGTTAAAATTTTAATAATAAAAAGTTTTTAAGAATTTTAGGTTATGTTTACTATTTTTTGTTAATTACACTCCCGAAAGGCTAGGCAAAAGACTTTTAACCTATACAGCGTCTGACATACAATATTTTTTTAGGGTTTTTTTCATTTGTTTTTGCGTCGGCGGTTAAAAACAGAATATATTAAGTTCCGGGTTTCATTAAAAACAGAATATATAAAAAAAAAATATTTATGTACCTAAAGAAAAACAAAATAAAAACAAAACTCAATTTTTAATTATTTTCAAAGACGTCATCACGTAATATTATCGTTCGCAGACTTTAGAGACAACCTTTTGAAAAGAAGAAAAAAGGTACCAACAAAGAGTTTTAAGCCAGCAAGGCTTAGAAACTCTTTGGATGGTACCTTTTTCTATACATCAAAACAGTATAACCCAGATAAAGGAGATCATTCATGTTTCTAACAAAAAATACCCACAAAAAAAAAATGCCGGCCAGTAATAAAAATTATTTGTATCTTGTAGAGAATAACATTTTAAACAATGTTTACTAAGGCAACAAAGAGCTACGATCAAAAATCGTTGAGTTATTTTACATTGAAAACCCAAAAAATGCATTTTATAGGGATCCGTTTGACCACTTTTAAGATCCCACTATAACTTCTGAAAGGGTTGTTGGATATACCTATGTATATAAATATAATAAAAACAGACAAAACTTATCCATTTACTACTTATTTTTATATTTTTTCTGTAGTCATATCTTAGAAGTGGTCAAATGGATCTCTACAAAATGCATTTTTTTGGGTTTTCAATGTAAAATAACTCAACGATGGTTCATCGTAGCTCTTTGTTGCCTTATTAAACATTATTTAAAATGTTATTCTCTACAAGATAGAAACATTTTTTTTTGTTGCCGGCACGTTAATTTTTGGGTACGATTTGAACGATGTCCTTAAGAATGTTTCATCTACTATACTATATGTCATTAGCAGTAAGATACGTATTTGACATATCGGGATGACGTATTATTTTCCAACACTAGTTGGATTTTTTTTTATCGCACGCGTGTATTACGTTGCATTATGAGCCTAAAAGCGGTTTAATAAGATCCACTTTATGAGCAACTGTGATAAAAAATATTTATTGGTTCTACAACTATAGATTGAACAGAGTGATTAACAATCAGGACTTTATTACTTAATATGTTTTGTGTGAAATATTTTCATAAATATTTCTTATAAGTACTTATAACAAGAAAATGGCACATACTAAGTACTTACTTATTACTTATTTATATTGTGTGGTTTCCATCACACTTTCCATTCATAATTTCTTAAATAAACATCTTTGCTAAAGTCGTATTTCGCACTCGACGTCATGAAGTAAAAAAAATCCGTTGTTTTCATCGCATGAGATCACATGGAATCTTCTAAAAACTAAGTTAGGATGCCCACTTGCAACAATTACAATTTTGAAGGTAAATCAGTTTTGACATGAACCGTGATTAAAGTCATGGGTTCTTATCCGACGTATCATAGTGCGCCTTACCCCACAATTTATGTTTCATAAAAAATTTGAACTTGTTAATGGACAATATGGACATGTTGTACCAAATAGTCTTTATTTGGCCCTGATGTGATACATTATGTGCCTAAAATTTCACTGACACCGGGGCGGTTACAGTAAGAAGCTTGTAGCGAAATTTCTGAATTGAATACCAACTTTACAATAGAACATCTGCAGGACAATCCTAAAATATGATAAGATCAGACAAAGGGCCAGGCCAAACTCCTAGACAGATAAGTATTGTATTCGTATTCGCACACTGCAGACTTGTCTGAGGCTGGTTTTAAACACTATACATAGGTAGTTTAAACAAAGTGGCTTCCGTCTGTCTATCCCTATGTATGGTTAGATCTTTAAAACTACTTAACGGATTTTGATGCGGTTTTTTTAAATAGATAGATTTATTTTTCTAGATGGCGCTGCTCAAAATAGTGACGTTAAAAAATGAAAATTATCAGTACCAGATGAAAATGAACCTTACGGTTTTAAAGGAAGTCTGAATTTTTAAAGAAAATTTATACCTGTATATTTTCTTTAAAAATTCAGACTCGAAAAATCTCACTTCTGTATATTTTACGAATGCGAGAAATGAGTTTAATTTAGACAATTGACATCTTTTGTCTGCTAGAATCTTTGGCCAGGGCTTTTTGTGTAGCCATCCATCGAGCGATTTGGAACAAGTTTTAAAAAAACTGTACTTAAATACGTAATCGAATTTCACCGACACTTCGCTATCGGCCGATAATACTTAAACCAAAATATCCGCTGACAGAGAGTCTACAGTCTGCAAAGGCCTTTTAATACTTATAACTATACTAGCGACCCGCCCTGGCTTCGCACGGCTATATTACGCATGTATTATACATATAAACCTTCCTCTTGAATCACTCTATCTATTAAAAAAAACCGCATCAAAATCCGTTCCGTAGTTTTAAAGATCTAACCATACAAAGGGATATAGGGACAGAGAAAGCGACTTTGTTTTATACTATGTAGTGATTTTGAATAATATAATATACGAAGTAACTGACCGATTCTTGTTCAAACATAAGAGTTTATGACAAAGGAGACTTTAGGGTACTTACTCAACTCGTTTCGTATGAAATCGCTACATAAAATATTGAATCTTTTGTATAAGTACATTAATGTATACAAAGGGATTTGAAATTGCTACAGTTCAATAACCTTTTAAATAAAAAGCAAACGAAATGTTTATATTTACATTAATTCTCTAGTTTTTATACGTTTTCTTCTTTCGGATTGATTGTAAAACAATAAAAAAAAACAGTAAGTAAAAATAAAAATTATTGATGTGAAAAGTGTGATAAAGCGAAGATAAAGATTCCGTGCGACGAGCCCTTGTTAATGAAAATTTGTATTATTCGACAAGCATTTTTAAGCATGCTATATCCTCGATCTCATCGTCGCTTCCCATCAGGTGAGATGAGACCAAACGTAAGCTAGAAAACAGCTGCAATCCTCACGACTGACTGACGGATCAACGCACAGTCTAAACAGCTGATCGTAGAGACCTGAAACTTGGAGGGTGTGTTCTTTGTATGACGTAGACATCCGATAAGAAAGGATTAACCGAAATTCTTCCCCTTCGGGGGTGAAAAAGGGGGACAAATTTTGTATGGGACAACGTGATTCCTTGATCCGTTTTCAACTTCTACGTGGACGTAGTCGCGGGCAAAAGTTAGTTGCTTATAATTGGAACGAAGTTCCTAACGCGCGTTGTGAAAGGGGGCTAGACGGAAAAAAATAAGACCAAAAGTTGTAACGACACTTTTTAGAAAGCAAGCCAGTTATTTTCGTTTCGTCTTTCTATTTCGCATTGAATAGTGTGGTGTCGCGACGATTATTTACAAAAAAATACAATTCCTTCACTAATTAATCTAAAAGGAACTTCGTTCCATCCGAGTGTCCCTTGATACCTCTCAAGTTTTTTTTACTAAGTAAAGTTGTAAATATATTTAAATAGTGTCATTGTCAATCACAAGGACGGGCCTTGTCACGTATGAGTTCAGACTCTATTTTTAATGCAGTAAATGCACGACACTAATTAAATATGCACACTCTACCTTAATGATAGATGTTTACTTTCCTACCTTCCTTCGATAATAACTTTAGTCAATTATGGTTCATTTTAGTAAAACAGTCTGTAGAAGGATGTAAGTGGAAGTTAAATTGGCACATGAAACACTATCTTTAAGTCTTAAAGTCACTTGCAGTAAAATTACATAATGTCAATTTTATGGCCCTTCTACATGATGGGCCATCATGCTGGGCCACTAATATAGGCCAGCATGTAGAGGGCGTAGTGGTTTCGGATGAATAATTAATTAATTATTCAATTCAATTGATTAATTCAACCATTCAATTACCAACAACCAACAATTGAATATTAATTGAATAATGAATTTGCGGTTTCCAATCGTCTGTACAACGCCTCTTCTGTTTGTTCCGCGCCTGAGTCTGGAACTGCGCGCGTGCGTAGTACGCGAAAATCGCGAACTAGCTTTTTCTCTCTTACTCTCATGTAACGGATATGGAAAGAAATTGATGAATCCGGGCGAAACTAATCAGGATAATCGGATTTTTTATCGAATAATTGCATTGTCATCGGTCATTGACAAGTGTGCAAAGTTTGAATTGATCGTTCTAAGTAGGGCAAAATCGAGCCCAAAATAATCGGTTACATACAAACAAGCAAACATACAGGTGAAACAAATAATAGCGTGTTAAAAACGGGAGTTTGCACTCCGGGAGTGCCGACAGAAGTGAAAACCGATTAAAAAAACACTTTAAACTTAAAACTTAAAAATAATATTTAAACTAATTTACTAAAACACTACAAAATATATGTACACGCATTATATGCACAGTTGCACACACTGTAGCTGCGTCTCGTAACGGTGTCGCGAGTTCAGAGATTTTATCACATCTAAAAATATTTCCAAAAATCTTTCCTCTTTATGATATTAGTGTAGATAGTAAAAAAAAATGCCTACCCATCGGGTTTAAATATTAATTAAAACATACTGTCATATAACAAAACCCAGCTCACCCGAGAGGTCCGCCTTGTCAAAGTGTCATGAACTCCGAACTGTGTTGTTAAAACATAGACGTCTTATCGCCACATCACAGTTTCATGGCTCGATCTAACTGGTGCCCACAAACTGGCGTCTCAGAGGAAATTGAAAAGTTTCTATATAAATATCAAGTTGTATTTGATACCGAACTCGTTGTCCATGAGAGTTAGTAGAAATAAATAATGTAGGTACTTTTATATTAAAAAAAACTTGGTCTGCTTTAAAACATTTACTTGATTATTTGCATCTTAAAAACTAAATATTATCTAATTATCTATATAAGACTTGCAAACAATGACTAGCTTTTGCCCGCGACTTTGTCTGCGTAAAAGTCGAAAATGATTCTAATGGGATTTTTATTTGGTTTTTAAGCTATTGCATAGGTTTTGTCGCGGGCCTTGAGCGCGGCGACCGATTTAAGAAATTCCGTGACGAAAATAAAACCTAACACTCCCCACTCCGCCTACCATGTTATACGATATAAACTCCCCCCCCCCCTCTCATCCCCTAAGGGGTAGAATTTCGGGAAATCCATTCTTATCGGATGCCTACGTCCTCCAAGTTCCAGGTCTCTACGATCAGCGGTTTAGGCTGTGCGTTGATCCATCAGTCAGTCAGATCAAAGTATTTTATATGTATAGATAAGACTGTTAGCAGTTAACTTCCTAATTTAACTATTTGCTCCACACCCATTAATTATCTCTTATCAAAATCGTAACATTAGCTATTGACACGATATTTTTTATGTTATTTAATTTAAAATTTTCATTTATTGATTAATATAAATGTTTTTAATAAAAATTATCTTAATTTTATTTCACTTCTTTCTCTGACTGTACTTTCTTATCTCTATGTATATAAAATTCTCGTGTCACGGGGTTCGAACTTGAACTCCTCTGGCTCGGCTCCAACGGCTCGACCGATTCTCATGAAATTTTGTGAGCATATTCAGTAGGTCTGAGAATCGGCCAACATCTATTTTTTTTTTGTGTTTTTTTTTGTAAATAGCAAAACAACGTTTGCCGGGACAGCTAGTAATATTATAAAATACCTAAGTACTTGCTTGTGGGCCCCAAAGCCTACCCCAAATTCATAATTAAATAAAAGGTGGCTTTGGGGGCCGCGGGCCCGGGCCACAAAGCCTACCGACCCGAAAGAAGATGACTGCCTAATTTTTGTAGGTATATCCGTGGTTATAAGAATATGTTTCCAAGGTATTCCATAATCTTGGTAATTGAGACACTTTAACCAGCAGGTGAACACTATCAACGGCCCATGTGGTAGCCAGAAAGTTTACGGAAGGAAACCAGGATGCTCTATTTTCAGCTTTTATTTATGAAACTTGACGAATATTTATTCACTTTCGTGTTATGAAAGTAGCTAACGTGGCTGTCAGCTTCGTAACAGCCAATTTAATTGTCCAACTCAGTTTGTTGAAACTGGCACGGCCTTGCACCAGAAACGTCGTAATACTCTATTGATATTCTTTCTAATTCTTGTAAATATTAAGTTTTAAAATGTTTATTAATAGAAAATGAATTTAGAAAAAAAAACTTATCGATTATAATAAATAAAGAAGTGCCTTGAAATTGTGATCGTCTACAATCTGTTTTAAGTCGCGAGTAAATAACTTAGACCGCACTCACCATTTTGTGGGGAGATATTGGTTATCGCTCTTACCAAGTTGTGTTAAAAAACCTAATACATTTCAGCTGTAAACAATACTTATATCAGTTTGTATTTCGACTAAGCAAAGCAAGCCTTTATCCTTTCAAAATTTTATCGGATCAGTGTAACTTTTCGGCTACTCGCTTCGGGCACTTGTGACATCTCCAACCAACTTTGTCTTCGCTAAACCTTATTTTCTGAGAAGTTATAGAATATTGGATACGTATAATTCCCTCTGGTATAGTTTTATATCTGTCGTCAATCACCATTACTGAATGTACGAGTATTAAATATTTATTTAGGAACTTGGGTATTTATTGAGCGCGTCCGTACTTCGGAAGGCACATTATCCTTGGTAGACGCGTAGATGTCGAATACGTGAGAATTTCCAAACAATCTCTTATGCGTGCTTACACACAAGGATCCGTGGACTATGATTTGAACTCATCGGTTTTGTGTAAATATTTCGAACTCAAGATGTCAGTGGGTATCATACTATCAGTGAGGGGGTCATAGCGAAGCGACGTCGCTGATCGTTTACGATCGTGCGGGTTAAGCTACGCCTGGCGCGGTCATTACATCGATGAGTGACCAAGTAATAGTGTGGCAAAAATGTGTTATCGTGAGCCCCTCCGTGCTTCGGAAGGCACGTTAAGCCGTTGGTCCCGATTGCTACCTCTAGTAGCAGTCGTTAGGTCTTAGGGCGATCTGAAAACTCTAACAATAGGTGAGCCACACCGCTATACGAGAAGAAAAAGATACTATCAGTGTCAAAATGTACAGTATGCGTCATAAGTACACTATCAGTTTGCTACAATATTTATTGGACTTACCACCTTCTTCTAATAGATGTTACACACAAACATAAATACTTGAATTAAAAGTAGGTACCTACTCAGTGTGATTATTATTTTCAACATGTTAGCTATGTCTTTAGTTGGCCGAGTGGTATAAACCGCCACCCGCTACACCAACCGACGTGGGTTCCATCCACAGGTTACGTTGTTATAATGTTCAAATAGTGCTGCATAGGATTGTAAACGTTACGGTGGCGATGGACTTTTGAGCGTCGATTGTACAAATTGCTGGTCCAAAATGTCATCATCTTAGTAATTCAACTCTTGAAAGACATATACATTCTTGATGATATCCTTTATTATCCCTTCGTCAAAATGTTTTGTTTCGTCGTAATTTAAGTATTCTGTTCGTTTGTTCAAGATTTGTCAAGTTTGTGAATTCGGACATGTTTCGAATGAAGATTGAAGAGGGGTTTATTTCAATTAAGTATTTACAATACATGATTATTTTAAGAACGATGTTGGCTTAGTGGTAGATACCTTGACTTTCATTATGAAGGTCGTGGGTTCAAATCCCGGCCGGCCGTGCACCAATGAATTTTTCTTAAGAAAAATTTATGTGCGCTAATTAACATCACTCTTACGGTGAAGGAAAACATTGTGATGACACCCGCGGCTTAGTTGGCTCCAGAAGTATTGACAAGTTCTCTTCTCTGGACATGGTCGACTAAGCTGAGAGGGTTAGTAGGTGCTGGGCTGGGTAAGCCTACTCCATCCTCACGCAAAACTGACACAATTAAAAAGGGTCTAATTGCGGAAAACAGTCCGTATACAAGTATAATTATCTGAGTAGAACTAAGTACCTACTAATTTGTATTTTATTAAGTTTTATTTAGGTTGATAATCATGATGTCTTTTGTTCTTTTATTAGTTTTTCATGTCATTTCCGCCTACCAAAATTTTGGACCCTGTTGATATTTCTTGTAGCAGCCATAAAGTCAAATTTGTGGCCTTAACGCGACCTGACCATATTATGCAAAGGCAAAATAAGTGTTAGGTTCCAGGCAATATATCTATTTTTTATACATTTGTAACATTTAAAAGATTATGTTACCTGTCAGTATGCCTAGCATGAAGACCAAAACACGATACGATAAAGCTATATAACTACATCAACTCTCAAAAGATAAAGCCGCCCCGTGTTGAATTTTTATCATAATTTTTATTGCAATTTATAGTAAAAATTCAACATGGCGGCTTTATCTATCATATTTTGAGAGTTGATGTAGTTATATCGCTTTATCGTATCGTGTTTTGGTCTTCATGCTAGGCAGGCTGGATCGCTTACTAAAGAAAGATTACTTGTCGATATCGACGCCCTGGGCATATATGGGTAACTTATTTATATTTAACTAGCGACCCGCCCCGGCTTCGCACGGCTATATTATGCATGTATTATACATAATACATATAAGCCTTCCTCGTGAATCACTCTATCTATTAAAAAAATCCGCATCAAAATCCTTTGCGTAGTTTTAAAGATCTAAGCATACAAAGGGAAATAGGGACATAGGGACGGCGAAAAGTGACTTTATTTTATACTATGTAGTGATGATTCTGTAACATTTCAAAACAAACTATGATATTTGCACGAACCGTTCGCGTTAACGGAGCGGTGCCAAGGGCGTAGTTCCCTAAAGAAAAGGCATTCAAAGTTATAGAATCGTTATCATTAAAGTTTAACCGCCAATTGGTAGGTAACATTGCTTTGTATAATACGAATAATGAATTCTATTCACAATATTACCTTTTACTTGTATTAAGGTGATGTCGAACTAACTGCTCGACAAATTCAATTTTTGTTTAGTTTATCGAAAATTCGACTAAGTTACAAATTAAATCATACAAGCTATCCCATTCTCCCCTTCACATTTGAGGATTTTAGAGGCTGCGAGAGTTTTTTGTACATCGATTGGCGGTATTTTTGGCGACTGGCTCATTTTTACATTAAACAGTAAAAATAATTCGCGGGCATCAGGGTAACATTCATCTTTAAGTTCACATCATTACATAGTATAAAACAAAGTCACTTTCCGCTGTCTGTCCCTATGTAAACTATGCAACGGATTTTGATGCGGTGATTCAAGAGGAAGATTTATTATGTATAATACATGCATGATATAGCCGTGCGAAGCCGAAGCGGGTCGTTAGTATAGGTATAAAATAAAGTATAAAACTGCTACTGCTAGGTAAATTCATTTCTATACCTAACGAAAACCTATAAATACTTGTACTTGTATACGGGCGGTTTTTCGCAACTAGACTTCTTTAGTCCTTTTTGCGTGAGGAAAGAGTAAGCTACTCCAGCCAGCACATATAGTACGACGGATCAGGCTAAAAAAAATCACACAGATTATGACGTAGACATCTGCTTCTTCTTCTCGTATAGTGGTGTGGCTCACCTATTGTTAGAGTTTTCAGATCGCCTTATGGCCTCTAACTTGACCTAACGACTGCTACTAGAAGTAGCAAAAAGTAGGTAAAGATGAAAAGAAATAACCTGAAATGCCTAAAATATGGTCATCATGTTTTTTCTGTTTTTAGTATTTGTTGTTATAGCGGCAACAGAAATACAACATCTGTGAAAATTTCAACTCTCTACCTATCATGGTTCATGAGATACAGCTTGGTAACTGACAGACAGACAGACGGACGGATAGCGAAGTCTTAGTAATAGGGCCCTGTTTTTTTACCCTTTGTTTACGGAACCCTAAAAAGGATCAGATTCTTATATCTCAACCTCTACTTTAGTCATCGACCTTAATCAATATATTTGTTCAGCTCTTGGACTATCTCATCGGTGTTATAAAGATCTGCGTCGACATGACCGTTCCGTAAATACTATTCAATAATAGCACCCCGCGGTTTCAACCGCATGTCCCCATCCCGCGTAGGAATGGGTATTCAATAAATAAATAAATAAATATTGCAGGACATTCCACACATCGCCATCTAGCCCCAAGCTAAGTAACTAGACTTGTGTTATGGGTGCTAGACAACGGATATACTACTTATATTACTTTTCTTTTGTAAATATATACTTATAATACATAGAAACAACCAGACCACAGACAAATATCTAAGCATAAATACTTCACGAACCCGCAACCCTGTGTTTGGCAGTCCGGCATGGTAACCATTGTGCCAACTGGGTCGTCAATGTCAAAAGTATTCAATTCAAGTACCTATTTTTGGGCTTTGAGCGCGGCTATCGAATCAAGAAATTCCGTATTTGTTACTGTTTTTAGCGTATTTTTTGTACTGTCGCAAATAAATGTACTTATACTTATTTTCTTTCAATGTATCTTCATACCAAGTTTTATCTTAATCGGTCCGTTAATTTTAGAAGCCTATTTAAACATTATTAACAAAAAATCTATCCTTTTTACAAAAAAAATGTATGTGTCGTAGGCGACTACAGTTTACTCTTCACAGAATAGCAACATGTATTTTCAAGGGACCTTTTACGTTATATAGTTAACGCTCGAATATTTAATACTACTTATTAACAATTTGATGAAGATCTGATAATGAAAATAGCTCCTCAAAATGCTCACTTTTAGATTTCTACCAGAAGATTCGGCCCTTTAACTATTAGGGGGAGTTTGAAGAGTTTGTAAGTGCTCTATTGTTCGCAGAAATACTAGTTTATTTTATCCAGATATTTCGTTTGTCTGATTCGGCAACCCTAAACTGAATAGGATCCTACCTTACTGAATAGATTTAAAAGATGATACAGTGGGTTTAGACCATATCATATTTTCCCTAAAGCCCCTGGACTGTGTGACCTCGTCTATAAAATATGATCCTTCATAATAATATAACATGTACCTTTCATTTACCCGGATTTTCGGTTGATGTTTTAGCGTGATTGGGTGAAATATTTACTTTGGATTTTACCTGTGATTGTGCCTACTGATGAAGAAGTTATTTGTATAAACATGGATATTTCGGTGTTTTTCGGATTCCGAACCCCAAAAAGTAAAAAAGGAACCCTTATAATTTTTAGATTAAGAGATGGTACTACTAAGGCTACAGAAAAAAAGGTTTCTTTCAAGCAAGTAATATTTCTCTTCCAATAGACGCTAGAGAATAATTTCTTGGTTGATAAGATAAAATGAAAAGCAGCATTCTTAATTTAAAACAATATTCTTAAATTATGAATAAGTACTGCTTATTATTCTCTCTAGCGTATATACGGAGAGAATTATTTCTTGCTTCAAGAAACCTTTTTAGGGTTCCGTGCCCAAAGGATGAAAACGGGACCCTATTATTAAGACTTCGCTGTCCGTCCGTCTGTCACCAGGCTGTATCTCATGAACCATAATAGCTAGACAGTTGATATTTTCACAGATGATGTATTTCTGTTGCCGCTATAACAACAAATACTAAAAACAGAAAAGGAAATATTTTTTTTAAAGTATGTTTCTAAGAATTTAAGGTAATTTAATGTTAACGATTTTTAGGCAATTTTTTTTGTTAATTATACTGCCAAAAGGGCAGGCAAAAGACTTTTAACCTTTACAGCTTCGTTTGACATACAATATTTTTTATTGTTTTTTGCTTGATATTAATTGGGGTTAAAACAGAATATAATGGTACGGAACTTAACGGAACCCTTCGTGCGCGAATCCGACTCTCACTTGGCCGTTTTTATTTATGTCTAGTAAAAAACGCGCAGCTACTATTTATACTACGTACAATTTACTCTAACCAATACCTAATTTCTTTAATCAAATTGCTTCTACTGTGCTTCGAATTACATTAGTTTTATTTGATTTTCTTTCCCGAATCGAATTAAAAAAACGTTAGGTGTGCCAGTAATGTTTACTGTCTGTTGGGACTTACGTGGTTTGACTAGACAACCGTTTTATATTGTCTAGACTTTACCCAAGTATGAGTGAGGGGATTAATAATGTAAACTTTAGGGGATAGGTGTTTACGTACAGTCGGCTGCATCATTGCAGCCCCCGGTAGAGTTCAAAAATTACTATTATTGGCATGTTTACATCGACCGTACATATACGTATTTTTAACGAACTTTAAAAGAGGCAGGTTTTCAATTCGTCGCGTATTTTCATAAACAACTTTGTCATACCAAGTCCGAAATCTTTGATGAATGATAACATATTTCCGTACACAAAACCTTAATGAGAAAACATTAATTTTTACCCGACTACGACGAAGCCAAAACGGAGGGTTATGCTTTCCTCTTGATTCATTTCGTAAATTAGTGAAAATCCGTACAGTGGTTTTTGAGATTATCGTCTGTCCATGTGTGACTTTTTTATGAAGAGTATAGATATCTATATTTATAAAAGAGAAAATCACTGACTCACGAAATCACAGAAACTACAAATGCTAGGACCCCCGTTTTAGGACGTAAGCGAGCACTAATAAAAAAAAGATTAGAAGCGGAAAAAGGGGTCATAAAGTAGGTAGTTTACTATTTTAGCTATATATTAGTTACTAGCTTTTGCCTGCGACTTTATACGCGTAGAAGTCGAAAATGGACCAAGGAATCACGTTGTCCCATATAAACTTTGCCCCCTTTTTCACCCCTTAAGGGGTAGAATTTTGGAAAATCCTTTCTTATCGGATGCCTACGTCATACAAAGAATACACCCTCCAAGTTTCAGGTCTCTACGATCAGCGGTTTAGGCTGTGCGTTGATCCGTCAGTCAGGACAAAGGATTTTATTAGTATAGATTTCTTGTTCATATCATTCAAACTATTACCTAATTTATTCCGTTTTAAATTGAATCAAGTATATTCCTAACAGGTATACTGGACCCTCGGTGCCCCAGATGCGGTAATACCAGACAAATGGCCGGCTAACCTCAGTACCGACATCAACATGGAACATCCCGTCAACATATCCGACGCGGTACACAGCTACGGTGCTTTTATTACTGTGAGTACATTGTCGAATAGTCTAACGGGGTGATTCTCATTACACGTTTATACTACACCGAGTTATTAGCTGCCGAGGGGACGGGGCAGATCCGCGGAGTAAATGGGCGTCGGATCATGCATCATCATCATCATCATCCGAGCGATGTTCCCGGTTGCATCCCTCTCGGGAGTTTTTATTCTACTTTTAATTCTACTTATACTTTTTCTTTTGTAAATATATACTTATAATACATAAAAACAACCAGACCCCAGACAAATATCTAAGCATGTACTTGTCTGAGGCGGGAATCGAACCCGCAACCCTGTGTTTGGCAGTCCGGCATGGTGACCAGCATGTGCCAACTGGGTCATAATATCACTACATAGTAATTTTACCACAAGTACTTTTGAAATAGAAAAGCGCCTCGTAGAGCTCATAGTCCAGTAACTTTGTCGTCTGAATGTATGGGCTCGTGTGCGTTAAATCCGGTAGTTCTGATTTTTTGCAGACTTGTTTATAATGTTGGCCTTATGAATATATCAAGTTTGTGACCTCGAGCGCAGAACGCAACTTTGTCAAAAATAGAAAAAACCGCGAAAAAATAGGTATTTTTTCCAATTTTGGCGATAATAACCCTAAAGGATAAGTTTTTGAAAAAACTTTCTTAGACTATTTTTAAAGTAGACTAAATTTGCTACAAAATGATACTAGAACTGTCTCCGTAAACCCAATAATTTCTGAGATTAAGCCTTTCAAACTTTCGCCTCTCGACCATGTTTTGTACCAACCCTTACAGTTTTTTGAGTATATTATAAAAACGGTTAAAGCTACAACAAAACTGTTGATGACCAATATGTTCTTCATTAAATTTTCTATAATAAGTGTACTAGAAGTATGTTGATAGGACTTACAATTTTCAAAATATGTTTACTTTTCTTCCAATTAAGCCAGTGAAAATAGCCACAAAAAACGCTAAACATTGAAAAAGCGCATCTAATATAAAAAATTATGTGTTATTTGATCCTTCGAGAGTAGTCTAGATATCTGAGTATGCATCCTTGAAACACTGGACTACTCCCATGGTGCTACGAAACTCTGGCACGTGTTTTAACTTTTTGGGAAAAACTGCCCTTTGGATGCGTTTTTCAGGTAACTTTGTTTTATATTTTTGCATATTGCTAGTCAAATTCATATTCTAGCACGTTTTTTTAAAGAAATCCAAAAACTAATTATTTAGAACAATGTTTTAATTATATTATCCGAAATTCAATTTAATAAGTTAGTAAACTATTTCAATGTTTTTGATAAAACTGTCATTCCTAGCAGCACCACTTTGGAATCAAATTAAATATAATTTTGGTATCCACAAATGTATATCTAATTACATTTCCTATAGAAGCATTACTTTGGCCGGTACATGCCTTCGAAAATGACCCCATCAATTTTTTTTACTGAAATTCTGGCAGTTGTGTCAGTTTTTTTGCAAAAACGACCTTATGGAAGCGTTTTTCAAGTATCTTATATCGAAACAAAATTCATGAATGCTAAATTTTCTATTATTTGAGCCCAATATTACTACTCTGGATATATAAGTTGCGGAGATACGGGTTGTCAAAGATGTGCAATTTTTTTCAAAACATGAAAACTTAACGATAGTGTCATTTTCCTAGACCTGTACCGGCTGAATAATGATGAAAAGTTATTAGAACTACATTTGTACATAGTAAAATTACCTTTAATCTGATTTCAAAGTGGTGCTGCGAGGATTGACAGTTTTCTCAGAAACAAAGAAATAGTTAACTGTTTCTTAAAGTTGAATTTTGTTTAATGATGAAAACATTATTCTGAATAATTATTTTTTTATTTCTTTATAAAAAACGTGCTAGAGTATGAATTTGATAAGCAATGAACAAACATATAAAACAAAGATACCTAAAAAAGGCATCCAAAGGGTAGTTTTTCCCAAAAAATTAAAACACGTGCCAGAATTTCGTAGCACCATGGAAGTAGCCCAGGGTTTCAAGTATGCAAATTCAGATATCTAGACTACTCTTGGAGAGTCAAATAACATATAATTTTTTTTTATTAAATGCGCTTTTTCGATGTTTAGCATATTTTGTGTCCATTTTCACTGGCTTAATTGGAAGAAAAATAAGCATATTTTGAAAATTATAAGTCCTATTAGCATACTTCTAGTACAACTATTATAGAGAATTTAATGAGAAACATATTGGTTATTAACAGTTTTGTTGTAGTTTTAACCGGGTTTATAATAAAATCAAAAAACTGTAAGGGGTGATACAAAACAGAGTCGAGTGGCGAAACTTTGAAACGCTTAAACTCGGAAACTATTGGGTTTACAGAGACAGTTCTAGTATCATGTTGTAGCTTTAGTCTACTTTAAAACGGTTATAAGAAAGTTTTTTCAAAAAATGTTTTCGCCGTTTTTTCGATTTTTGACAAAGTTGCGTTCGGCGTTCGAGGTCACAAATTTGATAGATAAACACTTTGGTATACAATAACAATAACAATTAACAACAACAACAACAATTGACAATTAACAATTGTTATAATAATAACAATTTGGTATATTCATAAGGCCAATATTATAAACAAGTTTGCAAAAAATCAGAACTACCGGATTTAACGCACACTGTGTATGTATAAAGTTACTGGACTATCAGTTGGTGTCATGGAAACAAATCTTACTTTTTAAGTATTTCAATTTCTAAAAGATAATATCTTCATACTTTAAGGACCTATGCTCGTAGATATCGGTACAAACGAGATAAAAGATCAGTACTTTATTACAGTCCACAGCGAGTGAAGTCGTTTGGATAGTTTGTTTTTACGGTCTCCGTTTGAAAGTATAAGGAATTAAAAACGTCTCAGACGTTCAGGGTTGCCACCCTACTCTGTGACGGATCGTCTGAGAGAACCAGATACTTATCTTCAGAATATTTAGTTACCTATTTATTTTTCCGGCAAACGTTGTTTTGCCATATAAAAAAAGTTATAAAGGAAAAAGGGAAAAATTACAAAACTGATGTTGTTTGATTCTCAGACCTAACGAATAAACACAAAAAATTCATTTAGCCGTTTCGGCGGAGTTTGGTAACAACACCGCGACACGAGAATTTCATATAAATAGGGATATATTTTAAAGATAGATTTTTGTTTGCATTGAATATAGGCTCCGAAAATACTGAACCAATTAAGATGAAACTTGGTATGAGGATACATTGATTCATTGACAGTAACATAGGCTACTTTTTGGAGCAACGCGGGTGAACCTGGTCATTTAATTATTATCACGTAAAAAAATTAACTTAAGAAGTAACATTTAATATCTGAAAACCTTTATCTTTCTTTCTTAAATTAACTTTTTACAAGTAGAGCTTCGTAATTAAAGCTCTCACAGGAAATGAACGAAAGCTCTTACATTCTCTAACAGGGTCATCGTATAATGAAAAGTGCATCATAATGTTTTATCAGTCTTTAACTGATCGTAACTGCGGTTTTGCGAACACCAATACCCTTGAAGGGTAATGCTTTTAGTTTCATCCGGAACGATGACTCATAGCCATTTAAAGTCTACGCCCATAGAATAGGTTTACAGGGAAATTTTTACATAGACTTTCAGCCAAAATGCTGAAAGGAGTTGCGTGCCCGATTTTGACAAAAACTCATCATCATCATCATCATTCTTCCAGGCCGATTTCGGCCGCGGCGACCAAGTTTTTACTATTTAGCCTAGATGTGTGGCTTGATGGCTGATATACCCTATTTTATGTGTGAACGTACGCCCACAGTGGGCGCACGTTAGGGTACCATTTACATAGTGGTATGAAATGTTGGAAGGGGACCTATTCTTTAGGTTATCACGTTTGAGATCCAGCTCACGCCTCCTTTCGATCTCAAACTCGTACACTCTGTCGTGCACATGGCGCCTCCACTCTGGCCGTTTCTCAGCAAGGGATTCCCAAGAGCCCGCATCTATATCGCACCGTTTCATGTGCCTCTTTTGTACATCCTTAAAGCGTAAGAACTGGCCACCACGTTTCCGTTTACCATCTTCGAGCTCGGAGTACAGGATGCGCTTGGCTGTCCTCTCATCTGCCATTCGCGTCAGGTGCCCGCACCACCGCAACTGACGCCGCATCAAATATGCCTCAATTCCACATACATTTGCCTGCCGCAGCACAGTAGTATTACGGATGCGATCTGACCATTTAATGTTCATGATCTCGCGGAGGCATTTGAGATGGAATCTGTCTAATTGCCGTATATGTCTCCGATACGGGCACCAAGTCTCCGAGGCATAAAGGATATTGGGGAGAACGACCGCCATGTACACCTTTATTTTAGTTTTAAGCTTAATGTCATGGGAGGCAAATACTTTGGCTCGCAGTTTACCGAAAGCCGCCATAGCAGCACATAGCCTGCTATTTACCTCCGAATCAAGGACAAAAACTAAAACTGCATCATTAGATTTTTGAAAAAGTCATTACCCTAGCCTGGAATCGAACCCGTTGATTTTGCAAAGAAATAATCATCCTTTTTATACTAAGCAATAGTGTTGCTAATAGAGATCAATTCCCGAAAAAAAAAGAGATAACTCCTTTTTGTATTTTTCTACATTGACGACCAGTTTTATTTTTTAATTATGCATCACTAAAAACGTTCGAGTGGATTGTTGGATGGTTCCACACGGAAAAAAAAAACAAAATTTCTACAATACTAAAAGAATGTGAAGTTGTTAAATAAATCGTTCTTCTAACAAGAAACGAGTAACGAAAAATAAAATTAGCGTACCATTTACAATGCGACTATTTAGTGTTACTTTTTAAATCTAGTTAATCAATATATTTGTATTGAGTATCACTACATTATCAGGTTAAAGATGTACAGTCGGCTGCATAATTGCAGCCCTCGGTAGAGTTCGAAAATTACTATTATTGGAATGTTTGCATTCTAATAATTTTTGGTCGATTAATTGATGAGTTAGAAGACTTTAAACTTCAACTAAAGCAGGTGTCTAGAAGATTCTAGACACCTGCTTTAGAATATAAGAATGTTTTCAATACGAGCAAGATTGCTCGTGTTGAAAACATTCTTATAACAGCCGTTTGAGCTCTACGGTGGGTCTGCAATTATGCAGCCGACCGTACATTGTAAGGGTAAACATGGCTTTGTGCTGAAAACTAGATTCCGGTACTCTATACGAATTGTTATCACTTTCTAGTGAGAAAAATGCGGTTTGTCATATATCCATAGATGTTTAAGCAAACGTTTTCGTAATTGACTGCATTGCGGAAACGTTGCTATGGGCGTTGATCTCTAGCTTCAATAAATGTCGACTAGCACTCTGCGGCTTTAGATTTAAGTCACGTTACTTAGCTTGTACCTTATTCAGGTTTATAGTGACTCGAAAACTTTGGACAGCTTTTAAGTTGGATTATATAGCCCTTTAGGTAAGGACTATGTCGTATTTCTATGGATTAACACATACTCGTGAAAAGATTAACCATAGTTGAATCTACGAGACTCAGTCTTATGTGAAAGAAATGAAATATTTTCGTAATTTTAACTCAGTGGTATAGTAAAACGTAAAAATACCTATATTATTTACTTTAGCTAATTAAACAAAAGTAGGTATGTGGCTTTTGTTTGGTTTGCTAAAGTGACTAAAGTAATGTACTATCGAAATTCTGGTGCTCACAACTATGTATTTTGATTCGGTAGAAAATATTTACGAAAACTAGTCACTACTCACTACATAGTATAAAATAAAGTCACTTTTCGCCGTCCGTATGTCCCTATATCCCTATGTCCCTTTATATGCTTAGATCTTTGATGCGGTTTTTTTTTAATAGATAGAGGAGGTTTTTAGGTTTTTAGATATTATTATAATACATGGATAATACAGCCGTGCGAAGCCGGGGCGGGTCGCTAGTGAAATAATAAAAACCTTATTAAAGTACGAGCAATCATAATGATACTGGTTTTAGATAGATTTTTAACCGACTTCAAAAAAAGGAGGAGGTTCTCAATTCAGTTGTATGTTTTTTTATTAATTGATGTTCGCGCATATCTTCTTTGTTAATCAACCGATTTGATGAATCTTTTTCTGTTGTTATCAAAGAATATAGGTACTACCTAACTATTTGTGATTAATATAAAAATTATCTAAAAAAAAATCTTTAAAATTGCTAATTCCACATTTAACCCCTACGCGGACAAAGTCTCGTGTTAAAGCTAGTCTATTATATGTGATCCCAATTCTCAAATGTCTTGTAAGTAGGTATCGTGTTTGAATTTGAAAGACCGTAAAACGATCGTATTTACTTAGAGCACATACTTTACCCTTTTATGGACAATTGACCCTTGTAATATTAGATAGATCCATTCAATTGATACTTTACCTTTACGATAACTGAATACTAAACAAAACGAATAAGGAACGTGTAGGTAACACGAGTTTTTAAACTAAAGCGAAAGAGAACATCTTTAGGCAAGTTTATTGGTTCGTTTTAAAAAACAGTGGTGTTCATTAACACGCTTTGAAATTGGATTTTAAACTTACATGCTTTTTTGTGGATTTCGATTTTTCGATGCTGTTACAAGCATCATTTACACGAAAGTGGTGTTAAACAAAACATGGTTAATGTCCCGTTTTAAATAACCTCTGAACTGGTAGACAAACCGCCCGGCGTTTTTAGCCAAAACGCTAAACTGGAGCACAACTGGAGTAGCCTTATAGCCTTCCTCGAAAAATGGAAAAATTAACACAAAAATAATGTTTATATTTGCACCGGTAGTTTCTGAGATAAGCTGGTTTAACCAAACAAACTCTTCAGCTTTTTATAATCACTACATAGTATAAAATAAAGTCACTTTTCGCCGTCCCTATTTCCCTTTGTATGCTTAGAGCTTTAAAACTACGCAACGGATTTTGATGCGGTTTTTTTTAATAGATAGAGTGATTCAAGAGGAAGGTTTATATGTATAATACATGCACAATTATAGCCGTGCGAAGCCGGGGCGGGTCGCTATGTTTAATAAATGCGAGTTAATCCGAAAATGTAAAACCCGTAAAATGATTGAAAAGGTGAAATGTCTAAAATTATACGGTTTAGTACAAGTATAAGTTGAATAACGAATCACTCTTTTATGCATATATTTTATGGCATGCGAAGGTCAAAAGGGTGAACTTTGTTGATAGTCATTATGAGGCTTTTACGGTAAATATTTTGGTTCAAAAATAATATTATCTAAAGAAAATATTTTTTCCAGTTGCGCCCCGCGGTTACTGTCAATGAATCAATGTATCCTGTGATAAAGTGTTCGATTCTTAGACCTAACGAATATACACAAAAAAAATCATACAAATCGGTTCAGCCATTTAGTTCGAGTTTGGCAACTAACACCGCGACACGAGAATTTTATATATTTAAAAATCGGCCGTTTTTAAAAAGTAGTAACTCTAAAAAATAACAGCTAAGTTTCGGGTAAACACACCCTCAACATTTTCAAAAACAAGTTCGAACAAAAGATAAATAGACACTTTATTGCACCATAAAAACAAAACACAAAGTTAATTCTAACATAAGTACTTTAGGCACAACAAGTACGCTCGGCTGCATAATTGCAGACCCACCGTAGAGCTCCAAAATGTTTTCAACACAAGCAAGATTATATGCACCTGCTTTAGTTAAAGTTTAAAGTCTTCTGACTCTATATAAAAGAATTTATCAAACAAAAATAATAGACGGGGGCTGCAATTATGCAGTCGACCACACATATACCTATGTATGACAATCACTACATAGTTTAAAAAAAAGTCGCTTCCCGCTGTCTGTCCCTATGTATGCTTAGATCTTTAAATCTACGCAACGGATTTTGATGTGGTCTTTTTTAATAGATAGAGTGATTTAAGAGGAAGTTTTATATGTATAATACATGCATAATATAGCCGTGCGAAGCCGGAGCGGGTCGCTAGTATAATGTACAATATACAGCCATGCGAAGCCGGAACGGGTCGCTAGTATTTGATAAAAGAAAGTTGTTGATCTATACGGCTAGAACAACTTCCTTTCGCTCTACCCTAGTCGGAACGCATTTTATAAAACACATTACACGTCCATTTACACTACTACGGTGTCATACAACAACGCCCATATCGCGTCCATTAGAAGGGACAAAGCGATCACTCGAAAGAGTTCCTCGACCTATGTTTAAAAGCATTCACATTAATCAAGGGAAATCACGTGAAAAAAATATGGCGTATCATTTGATCGTGTGCACATAGATACTTGTTTTTAATACATCTAATAGGAACCTTAATACTTTAGTATCAAAGTCCTGACTGACTGACTGTTATATCAACGCACTGATCAAACTATTGACGGATCGGGCGGGCTAAAAGAATGATTGCAAAACTTCGAACAAAAAATTACTTGTATGCAAGGTTTGGTTCTTAAAGTTCCTATATCAGTAATGGTGTCAGATGCTGATAAAAAAAAGGAAAAACACGTGACTTTAAATACTTATATCTTTTTATCACATCTAGTAAGTACAGTCACATTACCAATTAGCTGAACCCCACGTGACCCAGAGCTCATTTGCATATCTGTAAAAAAAATAGTATTTACCTATTTTGTTATTCTTTTTATATTGTATATTGTATTGTATAGTATACTAGCTGCGCCCCGCGGTTTCACCCGCGTAAGTCCGAACCGTTTAAACCTTCCCTGGACTACAACAAACACAACAAAAAAAGAATTGGCCAAATCGGTCCAGCGGTTCTCGAGTTTTAGCCAGACTAACGAACAGCAATTGATTTTTATATTATAGACTAGCTGCGCCCCGCGGTTTCACCCGCGTAAGTCCGATCTTTAAATTCTCACCGTTTAAACCTTCCCTGGACTACAACAAACACAACAAAAAAAGAATTGGCCAAATCGGTCCAGCCGTTCTCGAGTTTTAGCCAGACTAACGAACAGCAATTGATTTTTATATTATAGACTAGCTGCGCCCCGCGGTTTCACCCGCGTAAGTCCGATCTTAAAATTCTCACCGTTTAAACCTTCCCTGGACTACAACAAACACAACAAAAAAAGAATTGGCCAAATCGGTCCAGCCGTTCTCGAGTTTTAGCCAGACTAACGAACAGCAATTGATTTTTATATTATAGATGTTTCAATAAAACGAATCAGGTAACATTACTTTACAACTTTACAGATTTGCGAGTGAGCTCTAGGTCACGTGGGGTTCAGCTAATTGGTAATGTGACTGTACACAAAAAAATACTATCAATTTTATTCTACCTAATCTAGAAAAACGGATAATTGTATCATATATTTGTGTAAATGCTCAAGTATTGCCTTGCCATCATTTTTTGCCACACAGATAGTTAATGTAACGCAGGATTTTTGGGGCAGGGCAGAATTTTGGATTTAACCCCTGCGCGCACAAAATTGCGGATGAAAGCTATTTTAATGTAATATTCAATATCTCTTCCTTAGAAAATGTCTCCCTTAGGGTCTTGAGAGATAGACAGACAGACGGACAATCGAGTGATCATCTATGGGGCCCGTTTTTCCTCTTAATAAACGAAACCCTACAAAATAAGATAAAAAATCGAATTCTAACTAATATTATAAATCCGAAAGTTTGTAAATTTGTTTGTTTGTTCCCTCTTTACGGTCAAATGACTGGACCGATTTTGATGAAAAAATTGGATATTTTTGATCCCGAAATTCCCGCTCGATCGAGACTTACGCAGGTCAAATTCCCCATAAGGGAACGATAAATCAAGTGTGAGGCTGAGAGAGCAATTTTCACATAATGCGCTTCTCAAAGATCAATGTCTACTCTCAAATAGTGCGTGACACGTTAAAAGGGGTTGTATAGCATAGATATTTAATGTTTCAAAGTAGTAGAGGTAACATCAGAACCTTTACAGACAGTTATTTATTTAAAGTAATTATTTTCCCGGGTCTTAATCGCGTATTTTTTGTTTTTTATTTATCTTACCTCGACGTTTCGACTATGTTACAATAGTCATGGTCGTGTGAGTCTCCTCGCGACCATGACTATTGTAACATAGTCAAAACGTCGAGGTAAGAGAAATAAAAAACAAAAAATACGCGATTAAGACCCGGGAAAATAATTACTATGAATACAAATCGTGTGAGTTTAAAAAGTTTAGTTATTTATTTATTTTTAGAAAACTCAACAGCTAATACATTATTATATAAACAGTAATACAACAGAAAGGCAATTACAGAGTTAGAGTTCCGGAGTTTAAAAGAAATTTTGATGTGAACCTAACAGTACCAACAACGCTATACATATAAATAATTATACAAGCTGTCCCGGCAAACGTTGTTTTGCTATTTACTAAAAAAAAATAAAGGAAAATTAGAAAAAAAAATCAAAATAGATGTTGTTCGATTCCGAGACCTACCGAATATGACACAAAAAATTTCATACAAATCGGTTCAGCCGTTTAGGTGGACATAGGTAACTAACACCGCGACACGAGTATTTTATACAGGGCTATTGGAAATTATACTAGCAAGCCGTTGAGGGCTACTTCTGTGCACCTAAACAATTGAAAATTTTGAGGTTATGTAAATTCGGAAAACAGCAGATTTTTTAAAACAAAAGTCATTCAGACTAAGAACAGTAGATAAAACTTAAATAATAAGTAAAATTTTAAGGTTAATGACCTCTCCGTGTTAGGAACAGCTGATTTTCAAGTAAACCTAACCTCAAAATTTTCGAAAAAATGTTCGAATTTTCAAAAGTCGTAGAACAAAAGTTGTTTGTTTAGGTGTACAGAAGTAGCCCTCAACGGCTTGCTATAATTTCCAATAACCCTGTATATAGGAATTTTCCCGGGTCTTAATCGCGTATTTTTTATTTCTCTTACCTCGACGTTTTGACTATGTTACAATAGTCATGGTTGCGAGGAGACTGTTGTTATCTCATGCTGATAGTTGAGGGTAGGTCGAAGTTCTTCATCTAAAGAAAATGTTCAGATGTCTCCTCTATTCCACTAAAATGTTTAATCTCTTTGTTTGTGATGCTAAAACTTTGAGAAGACATTCAACTGTAACTTGTAATAGAGAAGGTTCTTAGCCTCAGGTTCTAATGAACTTTGCTTGTTGTTGTTAAATGTTTTGATTGTTTAGAAGTTTGTAACATGTAGGTGTTTTAATGTTTGAAACATTTCACATTAGTTACTATAAGCCAGAGACTGAAAGGTCAAATGCAGTTACGGTTTGACCCGCGTAAGTCTTGATCCCGTGGTAATATCGCGATAAAAAGTACCCTATGTTATTGCCAATGAATCAATGTATCCTCATACCAAGTTTCATCTAAATCAGTTCAGTAGTTTTGGAGCCTTATCAATGCAAACAAACAATCAAATCTTTATAATATTAGTAGAGTTATTGTCCAGTACCTACATCTAATCGTAACTTTAATATATGCTGACATGTATTAGATGGACTAGTAGCCAAGCACCGATACCACCCTATCAGCTTAGTCGACCGTGCCTAGAGAAAATATCTCGTCATCGTCTAGCGCAAACTGCGGATCAAGACGCGGGTTTTATAACGATGTTTTCCTTCACAGTAAGAGCAATGTTAAGGCTGCTTATGCTGCCAAACGTAACGCGCCAGAAATAACCGTCGCTAACAACTAATATTGGTGATTGTAACGAATGTGTTTAAAAGTGCTGCGATGGAATTGTAGGTGAATCTTTTACCGATATTTTGGGGTAATTTCGAGGCGAAAATTCTTTGTCATTTCAAAGCTAGACTAGTTTTAATTCTTAAACTATAGGAAATGTTTAGCTCAAAATCACAACAAAATGTCGGTCAAAATATCTCCTACAATTCCATCTCAGCGTTTTTGAGAAAAACAAAACACACTTGTAACAATCAACAATTTTCACCAACGAAGGCGACCGGTGCCAGTAGTAACTATTTAGTAGGCTGTGTACCAGGGTCGTTGGTGTATGGACCCCCTTAATGATTTTCCAAACGTTATGTTAAAAGAGTAGATATCTCTTCTTTCTTGCAGTTACTCTCTAGTAATAGAGCTCATACTGCAAAGTAATTTGCAATAAGATATAAATAGATAAAGATCCTGTCTGTCTGTCTGCCCTCCTTGGGAATACTATTGTTTCGGCACAGGGTCCACAAATCCCTTAGTCACTTTCTTCGGCATCAATAGATGGGGGAAGATTACACTCTACCTGAAATACTTAAATTTTCGATGTAAAATATACAAACTCCTTTGGTTTTGGAATTGCCTATACATCATAATATTATCTGGCAAATTCAATTTTCTCGCGCACTATCTCCGCTTAACGAAAACATGCTTTGCATACAATATTCCGTTTAAGGCTCTCGTTGTATTTAATGTAAACAAAATTACTTACTGGTTAAAAAGTAGTCACGTTTTTGCCGATACACTTAGGTTAGCTTAAGTATCGGTTTTAGATTACTTGCCATTTTTGTTTAGTCATCGATCTATACCTTTATTTGTCTGTTATACGTCCTGTATCAAGGGGCTATGAAGCCCCGGACCTTTGGAAAGCGTGCTTCAAGCCGAAGCCAACACGTAGAGGCCCTTTACAATAACAAGTATAATAGCAAACAATGGGGTGGATTCTAAACTTGCGATTATCCCTGTCTACACTATAAAGTGCAACCAAGGACAACCTCCGGTTTGGATAAAACTATTGATAATCTACAGGACAAAACTACTTGAGCTATTGTGATGAGATGGTAGTTGACTAGATACTAAGAAACTATGGATACCATGGCGCCTGCCGTTATAATGTCCAATAAACACGTAATAAAAATGGCTGGCGGAGACTCGCCAACTCTCAGACTGGGCCACCCTAATTAGCCGAGTAAATAACAGCAAGGGGGCAACATACCTTTATTATTATTATCATTGAGAGCCTACACTGTCCTACTGCAGGGCAAATGCCTCTCTACCTTTCTTCCATTGATGACGATCTGTCGCTATTACACACCAATCATTCCTATAGGAGTCAAAATCATCTCACCATCGTCGCCTTGGACTGCCGCGTGGTCGTATCCCTATATATGGGGGACCATTCTCTTGTTACTTTGCGTAAAAGGTTCTGTCGCAAAACACTGAGATACGTGCTATTCAGAGCGCCTATAGTGCCGAGAAATGTTTTAGATGGAACAGGCTTGCCTATAGCTCCTTAGGCTACAGCTTAGTTGACCGTCCAAGATGGGCAGGGAACATACGTCTAAGGGTTCAAAATCCGTGTCAATTTTTGTAATACACTTTATGTAAAACAACTTGTGTACCTACATAATAAGACACAAGTACATTACTTACCTTTTTGCCCCCCTTTTTCATCCCCTAAGGGGTTGAGTTTCGGAAAATCCTTTCTTATCGAATGCCTACGGCATACAAATAACACCTCCAAGTTTCAGGTCTCTACGATCAGCGGTTTAGGCTGTGTGTTCATCCGTCAGTCAGTCAGTCAGGACAATGCACTTTATATCTAAGGCTGAAGACGACACAGCTCAGAAGTAAAGCACTAAAACTTCAGTTAAAAGATTTATTAATATATTTACAATATTCCTTAGACGACTGGTTACCCGTCCGTTCTCTCTCCCCAATACAAAACATTGTTTATTGTTTAACTTTAAGAACTTTATACATAAAATCATGGCATACATTGAATATAAGCAAACAGGATGAAAAATTTTGTTTTATGGTTGATTTCTATTTTTTTTTAAAAACCTTCATGAGTTTCTTGTGCCTGATTCTCATTTTAGGGCGCGTCTGAAGGCACACAGCCTAACGTAGTAAGACTGTAAAAGTGAACCCATGCAACTGTATGATTATAATGTTTTTTTTTTTACTTTCGTTTATTAAATAAATAGTTTATTTCAGGGTTTTTAATTCAGGTTTTTACTTTGACATTACGAAGACGTATCGTTTCACTTCAATATTATACAATATATTTGTATACAGTCAACACTTGTATTGTACGGGACGGTCAAGGTTAGATCCCAGATACACAGTTACAATCAACATTCAAAAGTCCACCGGCACCGTAACGTTTACAATCCTGTGTAGCATTATTTCAACATTATAGCAACGTAACCTGTGGATTAAACCCACGACGTCGGTTAGTGTAGCGGTGAAGTTCCTAATGTGTAATGATACCTACTGATACTGACCTTATGCACATTGCACAAACCGTGCGAAGCCATAATTTGACGTGACAGCTGTCAGTGAAAGCGATTCTCCCTAGGGTTGAAAGTTTTACGCACCTGGCTAACTAAATACATAGCTAACATGTTGAAAATAATAATCACTCTGAGTACTTTTAAATCAAGTATTTAAGTTTGTGTGTAACGTCTATTAGAAGAAGGTCGTAAGTCCAATACTTGTTGATAGTATTATGGTAACAAACTGATAGTGGACTTATGACGCATACTGTACAGTTAGATATTCACCTGAAAGTCGTTTGCCTACTCAGTGAGTCGTTTCGACGTGTTCTCTACCTTTGACATTACATTTTATTAATGATCGACCGTAAAAAGTGCTCAATTCGATAGAAATAAAATATTATAGAGAATTATTTACATCGGAAACCTTTTCAATTATTCCTAAAAATATTTCTCGTAATAATAACTAATACCATTGCCTTGTATAGGTCAAAATGATAGTAATTCGACTTACTATTCTTGAGTTTCAAAAGTATTTTGTATATACAACTAGCGACCCGTCCCGGCTTCGCACGGCTATATTATGCATGTATTATACATATAAACCTTCCTCTTGAATCACTCTATCTATTGAAAAAACCGCATCAAAATTCGTCCAAAATCAAATTGAAGCGTAGTTTTAAAGATTTAAGCATACATAGGAATATAGGGACAGAGAGACCGACTTTGTTTTTATACTATGTAGTGATGATAGTGAAGTGATTTAGTATAGGAACTTGGTATAATGATTTCTGCGTGGTGCACTTTGAGACCCATACCAATCCATAGAGGCATCGCGACGGAAAAAGAAACGCTTCCACAGAATTCCTCTAAAACGTCTTACAAAAGGGATATTCTAAGAAACTTGATGTCTTACTATTAACCAAAAGATTCGCGATTACAGGGCTGCTAAATCTCGTACACGTACAAGGTTTCTCGTACGTCTGGCAACCCTGTATTTTAAAAGAAAGTATAATCAAAGCTAACTTGATCCCAGATTCTCTTAATCTTAAGCTTAAAACGTACACTGAACTTCTTAATTAATAACTTAATGCTTATTTGTCTGCCACTGCCGGGCTGGATGCATTTCTCCAGCCCGGCAGCGGCAGATAAACATTTGAAATTAAGTTGGCTTTACTTGGGACTCAGGTGGACCCTGAACCCAACAATGTATTGTAGACTCTATTGTTCTTATATTTATTAATCTGGTGGCAAATAAGAGCTTTATCCTTGATATATTATTTTTTAAAGTGCTAAGCCTGCACTGGGCTATCTGAAAAGAAAAGAAGAAGAAGAAGTTCTGTTTTTGAAGATGCATTTTTCCTTAAAAATAGCTTTATCCTTGTTTTTATAAATATACTAGCGACCCGCCCCGGCTTCGCACGGCTATATTATGCATGTATTATACATATAAACCTTCCTCTTGAATAACTCTATCTATTAAAAAAACCCCATCAAAATCCGTTGCGTAGTTTTAAAGATTTAAGCAGTCAAAGCGAAATAGGGACAGAAAAAGCGACTTTGTTTTATACTATGTAGTGATATGGCGTTCTATAAGCAGAATGGTAGCAGTGGGTAGTTTTTTTTGGCAGGTTTATTTCAATTAAGCGTATATTTATGTAGGTAGGTATCTTTTTTTTCTGGTCTAGGTGTCTCCGTATCACTATCACTACACAGTATAAAACAAAGCATTTCTCCGTCTGTCCCTATGTATGCTTAAATCTCTAAAACTCCACAGTGGTTTTTTTATAAGATATAGAGTGATTCAAGAGGATTCATAATATAGCCGTGCGAAGCCGAGCCGAGTCGCTAGTGTATTTATTAAATAAAAATATACAAGTATTCTATCTGTTGTCTAGCTACCATAACACAAGCCTGCTTGAGTCTAGATGGCGCTGTGTTCAATATTAATTTACATTATAACCTGCAAAAAAATACATAAAACAATTCGTGTCAAATTGTCAATCAATAATATTATAGTACCTATAGTGATAGCTATCATACCACACCTAGTAATTGTATCGTTAAACTCTTAGTTTATTGCCCCATGTGTGATGGTTTGACTAATTGTAGGGTTCAGACTCAGTGTAGGTCCCGATATAGTTGGGAGGAAATGACAAATAAAAACCGTAATACACAGAAAAAAAAATCTATAAAGCAAGAGACAATCTTCCTTAAAGATGCTTAAATCAAATCAAATTTCTTTATTCATTTGGATGCTTATTACATTTGTACATAGAGCGGTGTTGGCTTAGTGGTAGATACCTAGACTTTCATTCTGAAGGTTGTGGGTTCGAATCCAGGCCGGCCGTGCACCAATGTATTTTTCTTAAGAAAAATTTATGTGCGCTAATTGACATTGCTCTTACGGTGAAGAAAAACATCGTGATGAAACCCGCGGCTTAGTTGGCTCCAGAAGTATTGACAAGTTCTCTCCTCTGGACATGGTCGACTAAGCTGAGAGGGGTAGTAGGTGCTGGGCAAGCCTACTCCATCTTCACGCAAAAAGAACCCAATTAAAAAGGGTCTAATCGCAGAAAACTGCCCGTATACAAGTACAAGATCACATAGTATCGTCTTAAAAACTAAGTTAGGTTGTGTGCCTTCGGATCGTGAGACCAATGAGAAGAAGGCACAAGAAACTCATGGGGTTTTTTTTTCATGTGATCACGCTCATAAAGGTCAATATTACAAATATTTGAAAGTATTATTTGAAAAATAATATTACTACCTATTGTAATATTATTATTATTAGCTAAAAAATAAACAACCCCAATTTAATTCAGCTGTGCAATACCGACATGTTAATTATGTAAGAAACTACAATTAAAACTGAATTAATGAATATTTAACTTAAAGTAAACAGTTCTCGACACGTTTAAATACCTATTGTTTGACAGTAGCAAGTTGGTTTGACACATTTGACGTTGTGTCAGGGCTATATGAATCTCAAGGACGTTGTTTAAGTTGAATTCTATAATTTCCCTTCTCTTGAATTATTGTTGTATATCACAAGGTTGAGACAGCGTTTGTTGTTCCGTGTAACTTTGTTGATGCCTCCTTTTGACAACTTATGTGACGGTTGCGGGTTTGGTTCCAGTCGTAGATCAAATATTTGTATACAACTTCAATACAATCTTCTAATACAAATGAAATAAGGTATAATAGAATATTGATAGGTACTTATGAAATTAATAATGTTTAAAAATCATCGGTTCATAAGCAAAATATAAATTAGGTATGTTCGAACATTTATAAAAAAAACTTTATACTGTCAAATTAAGTACCTACCTCCTTCTTTGAAGTCAGTTAAAACATGATAGTCAAGATTTTAATTATGTTGGTACCTTTATAAATATGAAGGTAACCTAATCATTGAGTATGGCGTTCATACTGCGTGGATAAAATATATATATCCTAGTTATTTAGCCAGTTTGCGGCGGCAGGTGTGAATTTGACTTCCAACATTCCTTCAGAAAAACAGCGAAGTAGGCATTCGTTACCGCATAGGAAACGCTCTGCTCAGGTCAGATCAGGTCAGGATCAAGTCTCATCTGAAACCTGAAGGCTAATCCGCGTAAATAACATTGTTAAAATTACATTGCTATATCAAAAAATACCCTCAAAGTAGCTCAAAATACCCTCAAAGTCAGCTTTTGGTATTCTCGAAAATAATTTGTTGTAATTGAAATGCAATCAAAATGATATTGCAATTTAATTTGAACAACTTTCTTTAGGAGAATTGGACTTCAGACTGCAAAGCACATGCTCCGCAACTCCCATTTTGGTGACTCCCATAAGTAACCTAATTTGTGTCTATTGTGTTACAGAGTTCACCTCCCCGCTTCAGTCCCACCGGCCGTACTAACGATGACGATGCGATCGTCGCTGTGATCGGTTCTGCTGAAGAGTTCGTCTATATATCCGTGATGGAGTACATGCCTACTACGCAGTTCACACCTAAACTTATGTAAGTTTAACGTTTATTCTAGCTGGATGAAGATCGTTATCAACATTTCAACCTCTTACGGCCGCACTCAGAGGAAAAACATGGGCTAAGGAATGCATTGTCACATTTACGCTGACGTTGAAGATCACTTACAAGAGTGCGGCACGTTTCTGAGCGCGACCGTTAGGCGTAGAAAATAGTTCCGAAAACCGAGAAATTATTCATAACTCATTTATTAAGTTAAAACTTAAAATATCTTACATTATCACTACATAGTATAAAATAAAGTCACTTTTCGCCGTCCCTATGTCCCTATGTATGCGTAGATCTTTAAAACTACGCAACGGATTTTGATGCGGTTTTTTTTAATAGATAGAATGATTAAAGAGGAAGTGTTTTAGATATAATACATGCATAATACAGCCGTGCGAAGCCGGGGCGGGTCGCTAGTTACTTATAAATATTTAACCTAAGGTGAGATATTACCCGATGTTAGGTATAGGAATGCTGAAATATGACGGCACGCGGCTACTGCAATCGAGGGCATACTGATTCACCAGTTTTGGCCGGTCTTCATTGCAACATGCTATATGCCTGCAGGGGCGTGACGTAACAACCTAATAAATAATCTGTTTTTTTTTTTTCAAACTCAGGTTCTGGCCAAAAATAGACGATGCATTACGCAAGGTGGCTCTCGAACACAAAGTTAAAGTGAAATTGTTGATAAGTTACTGGAAACACTCGAAGCCATCAGAGGACTACTTCTTGCGGTCGCTCGCTGCACTATCCAAGTCTTATCCTAGGGTTGACATTCAAGTTGTAAGTATTACATATCTTTACAGAATGATTTGATTTGATTTGATTTGATTTATATACACGGTGTAACAAGGGGGGTGGATCATCGATTGTTGGGGGGTAGGGGACCTCAGTATCTATCGATTTAACCCCCATGTATGTTCTGCAATATTCACTGGTTCAAAAGTTATTTGGGTTTTAGTAAAATGTTAGTCAAAATCAGATTTCACTCTGAACTTCGCAATTACAGCCAAACTATCAAGTCTGCGATTCTGCCTTTTTTCCTCTTAACATCAAATTTTTTTTGTCAACAGAAACGCTTCATAGTCCCCTCAACGCCCGACCAAGACAAGATCCCCTACGCCCGCGTAAACCACAACAAATATATGGTAACAGACCGTACCGCCTACATTGGTACCTCGAACTGGTCAGCTGATTACTTCATTGACACCGGTGGAGTCGCGTTTGTCTATGAAAACGAACAAGGTAACGTTGCGAGCCAAAACGGTACTGATATAAGGAGGGAGTTACAGGAGGTGTTTGAGAGGGATTGGAATTCGCCGTACGCGGTGCCTTTGAGGCAGTTATAGCGGTGAGGATGTGCCATTATAACGATATTGTCGATGGATTTATTTGTCGATAATCGATGGATATATTTATCGATAGTAGACAGGTTAATTTGTCGATAGTCCATGAATTTATCTGTCGATAGTCGATAGATTCATTTGTCGATAGTCGATGGATTCATTTGTCGATAGTCGATGGATTTAGCTGTCGATAATCGATAGATTCATTTGTCAATGTATTTATTTATCGATAATCGATAGATTCATTTGTGGGTAGTCGATGGATTCATTTGTCGATAGTCGATGGATTCATTTGTCGATAGTAGATGGATTTAGCTGTCGATAATCGATAGATTCATTTGTCAATAGTTAATTAGTTTATGTATTTATTTATCGATAATCGATAGATTCATTTGTGGGTAGTCGATGGATTCATTTATCGATACTCGATAGAATCATTTGTCGATAGTTGAGGAATTTATTTATCGATAGTAGGTAGATAGGTTCATTTGTCGATAACGAAAGATTGATTTGTCGATAGCCGATAAAAATGTCGGTAATCGACAGATTCGTTTTTTTGTAGTCTATAAACAGATGAAATTGATTAAGTTTGACGTTTTATCTGAGAGCAATTATGCATATTTTATAGCAAACCTAGTATTATTGATGAACAATTGTATAATTTTTAGGATTTATGAATCATTTGTTCAATTGTAAAGAAGGTAGATCAGATTTATCTAAATTATGTTTTCGACCAAAAATGACATTATTTAGGTACCATGTTTTAAATTAATAGTAATTTAAATTTTCGCTTGAAGATGTTGTCGCAAACTTCCTTTCTATTAGGATTTTTTTTATAATTGAAAAATGCTTCTTTGAAAGCTGTAGAACGCCTGCAGAGAGCAGAAAGTTAAGTATAGACTTGACTTGACTAGAGAACAATTGTCTGAAAACATAAAGAACATGGGCAGTTTTCCATACATGGTTTTCTTTTATATAAAACTTTGGCGTCTTGATGTAAAAAAATACTAAAACAATCTACACAAGTCCTAGAATACATATAACAACCAAAATTCTCCATAGGAACCGCCGTTAAAAAGATAATAAAAAAACAAAATCGCAATGAAACACAAACAACCTCAGCAAACAACACGCTCGGCGGCGCGGCGCCGGAGTCGCATGTCATTCGTCCGTCACTTGAGTTTAGTGTTGCCATAATTTCAATTTATTTTCTACTGCTAAAATATCTTAGTTCATTATTTTGTTGTTTATTTTGTATGTTCATTATCTTTGATTCATTATAATTAGTTATTATAAGTACCTACATAATGCACAATAATTAAAAATATAAATACATATCCATAGAGAAAAAAATGTGTCATTTAATATTTATAACTTCTAAAATAGAAGTAATGCTCTAGTACTGGTATTACCGAAATGCAAATTGAGTAGAACGGAAGTACCAAGTAATCGTGTTTATACTAATCAATATGATTTTATAAACGGTGGTTATATAGAATAAATAATTAGCGCCAAAAAACATTATATAATTAATTAAACACCATCGTTGTACTCAAATTTTAAGACGCCAAAACTTTTGAGACAATAATTCGCCCTTGTTCTTTTTAAAGTTTCGTAGCCTTTTTCAGGCTTTTGAACTGTAAATTATTAAGTACTTTCTTTTGGGTGTGTTGTGTGAAACAAAGTGTGTAATTCTTTTATTTAGGTAATACTAGTAAATACTTTGTATTAATTTTACATGTTTAAAAAAATCTTGTGTGTGTTTAAAAATCTTGTTTGAACCTTTTGAATGTAAGTATATTAAAATTTCTTATATTAGGTAAGTTTATTGTTCGACTAACTGCGACCGGCGGTTTCACCCGCGTAAGTCGCGAACAGAACAAACAGAACATCGCGATAGCAGTAACCTATATACTTATTATCTATTAACAAATCTTCATTCACATTTGTCGAGTCTTTTGAATTGAGAGAACAAAAAAACAAACTTTCGCATTTTTAATATTTTCAGTTTCAAATAAATGAAACAATATGTATTTTCACAAAATGAAATACAATAGGTATGTATTTTCAAAAAATGAAATACAATATGTATTTTCATAAAATGAAATACAATAAGTATGTATTTTCATAAAATGAAATACAATAAGTAGGTACTTATGTATTTTCACAAAATGAAATACAATATGTATTTTCAAAAATGAAATACAATATGTATCTTCAATAAATGAAATACACTATGTATTTGTATGCGTGCCTTCGTGTGAAAAGTTGTGTGATTGTACGTAATAGTAGATTTTTATATCTTCTAGTATTAGGACTAAGTACTGTGTAATGACTAACTGCGCCTCACGGTTTTTTTACATAGGCCCAATCCGGCTAACGGGATAACGATCCTTTATACCCAACTATTTTGTTAAAACAGGTTTTTTTTATTAAACTTTAGTGCAGACTCCGCAATAACTATGTAGTATGTACTCTTAAGAACAAAAGGCACCGGCGCTCACTCCATACAAACGTCGACGGTTTCCTCTCTGGATAATGACACTAGAGCAAATATTTTTGTTGCATAAAATGTATACTTAACTGCCATGACCATGCCTCTATGTTTTGTTTTTTAAATCTTAATTTCTATGATAATTAGAAAATGAAAAAAAAACAAATACATAGGGGCATAGTCATGGCAGTTCTAGGTTTTATGCAATAAAAATATTTGTGCTAGTGTCATTATCCAGGGAGGAAACAGTTGACTACGTTTGTATTGAGAGAGTGCAGGTACCCTTTCACCTTAAGGCCTTTTTTGAAGTTAGTCTGGAAAGGGCCGTTCGACGGCACTGAAAAAGGCTTTGGTAATGGCCCTGAAAATAAAATTTGATGATAAAGTATTGTTTTCTAAGGAGTAAGTTGGAAAGCCGTAGCCAGGAATGCACTGTGAAGTGTTCCAGCCCTGTAAACATAATTACAGTAGCTAATCCAAGAGTTTGTTTGGGGGGGGGAGGGAGTTATGGAAGGTTACCAAATCGATCATTTAAATCAATATTTATCTTAAATAGGTTAAAAGTTTTGACTTTTATGAATGGTAGCGAGCGCAATGAACCACTGAAATTCTTTCGATATTTTACATCAATTTCTGGAAATATTAATAAAATGGCAAGCAGAAAATTTCAAGAGTAACTGTCAATCAGAAATGAGTGCAAAGTCTCGGTTTTCCGGATTCTTTCAACGATTTAAAAGGGCTCCAAATCCCTGAATAAGTTTTTGTATCTAACCTTTTAAGCAATATGTAGTTACTTCATAGTACTTCGATCAAGTTGTAAAATTAAGTTTCTTTACACATATCATTAAGAAATAATGTAGATAGACACTGGTTTATTGTAATTTACATCTAGAACTAAATTACTATTTCTTCCAAAAAAAAGTTCATTAATTTGTACGATTTAGGATTTCGAAATTATGTGCTCTTTTCAAAAATGTTTTAAATGTAACTGTTTATCTATTGTTTGTGAAAATAAGACAGTATTTATAGTGCGTAGTTTAGATTAAGGTCTGAAAGCAATAGTAAATGTACCGTTGGACAATACGAGTGATAAAATGATGTTGGAAGATAACTATAACAAATAAACTATTTCGACTTCTACAATTTGTTTTTCTTTGTGAGTACCTACGGAGTTTTTAGAAAATTACTTAGCAACCTAATAGCGATAACGCCGGATTGTCGTTTTTGTCTTTACCACGTGGAAATCCGTACCTAACTTCTGCTACCCTGGTACGTAAATAGTAGGTAGGTACCAAGTAGGTTCTACTTGGTACCTACCTCGAGTTGAAATAAAAGCTATTTAAAATTAAAAGCTATACTTTGCTATGCTTATTCAAATATCTGTACTAGAGTAGCAGAAATTATCTTCAAATTAGACCTAATTACCTATTTTTGCATAACTTCTGCTATTTGAAAGCTAAAGAACTCGACCACTTCCTTGAACTTTTGATCTAGTTGATCACTAGAACTAAGGAGTTAGCAGCTTTGAGTAGTAAAAACGAGGCAAAAAAATGGCAATGAACATTTTCAATAGTCGACTATTCCCAGTCGTTACTAGCAACGCTTCTCTACTTGATTGAAAGATTTAGTAATATGAAGCTAATGTACCAGGCGTCTATAAGCTATTAGGAGCTCTCAATATATTATCTAGGATTTGAACGATTTTGTTTCAAAAACAGTGAAAAGCAAAATAAAGTACCAGGCGTTCGTAAGTTACTGACGGTGTTTTCGATGTCATCAGTCTGTGCCTAAAATCCTATTTGTACGTTGTATAGAACGAAAAATAGCAGGCGCTTATACTTAGCAGCAGGTCTCATCTTATTAGGCTCCTTGTGTTTTTAAATCTATGAACGATCAGTGAACAGCAAGATAAAGTACCAGGCGTTCATAAGTTACTGGTGGTGTTTTTAACGTCATCAGTCTGTGTCTTAGTTATAACTATACAATCCTATTTGTACGTTGTATAGAACGAAAAGTACCAGGCGCCTATACTTAGCAGGAGGTCTCATCTTAATAAATGTTTTGAAATCTAGTAGTATTTGAACGATTTTGTTGCAAAAACAGTGAACAGCAGGATAAAGTACCAGGCGTTCATAAGTTACTGGCGGTGTTTTCAACGTCATCAGTCTGTGCCACAGTTATAACTACAATCCTATTTGTACGTTGTATAGAACGAAAAGTACCAGGCGCTTATACTTAGCAGGAGGTCTCTTCTTATTAGGCTCCTTACGTTTTAAAATCTTGTATTTGAACGATTTTGTTGCAAAAACAGTGAACAGCAGAATAAAGTACCAGGCGTTCATAAGTTACTGGCGGTGTTTTCGATGTCATCAGTCTGTGCCTAAAATCCTATTTGTACGTTGTATAGAACGAAAAGTACCAGGCGCTTATACTTAGCAGGAGGTCTCATCTTATTAAACTCCTTATGTTTTCCCCCACTTCACTTATTCTACGTTTGCCAACGAAGAAGCAAACCGTTCCAAAGTTCTATTCAGTGCTAAAGTTCAATAATTTGTTGAGTAAAAAAAAAGTCAATTTTTTAAAGTATTTTTATTAATTATCTTATTCATAGTATTTCTTAGCACCGCTAACTTATAACTATTTATGATAACGAATGATGCTAAATCATTAAACAACTAATGAAAGTGTTTTATTCTTAAAAACTAAGCGCTAAGATCTGAAATTCAATCTTTAATTAATACATCAACTTAGATGCCGCTTAAATGAAAAATCAAAACGAAATATTTTAATAAATTGTAATTTTATTGTACTAGATAAAAAATTAAACAAGTATAAAATTCCAATCCAATTGGGATCGCCAAAACTTCGAAAAAACTTACGAAAGATAAATTTATATCCAATACAAAAAAGTGAGACAAATTGGTAACAAAAATTATTTATTGTTAAACAAATACCAAATGTTTTGTCATAAAAACACTGTCATTTCATGTTATTTAATTGTACAGCTATAACAGTGTATTAAACATTTCACGTCCTAGGGATTTTGAAGATATTTAAAACAGAATTTGAAAGTTTAATTATATTAGGTAGGTATTACAGTTTTAAATACATTTCCAAAAAAGTCAACATCAGTATTTGGAGGTCGAATAAAGGGTTTTGAAAATAAGTTATGAAACCAGTTAACTCTAGAGAAAAATATTTAAAAAAAAACTTAGAAGTTCTCTTTCTCCTACCTAACGTGCAAAATAGCTAACTTAAAATAACCTATATTTTTTTTAAATTTCAAAACTTTTTTTATTATGATACTAATCAATGATTATTGTACATCTTAATAAACAACTTTTGTTCGTTGAGATGTACAGTCGGAATACCGACTGTACATCACGGAGTCGAATTAGCTGAACCCCACGTGACCCAGAGCTCACTCGCACGTCTGTAAAAATGTAGTATTTTTACCTATAATGTTATTTTTTATATAGCTGTCTGCCATTTACAAAAAAAAAACTAAAGGAAGCAAATTAGATAGTAGCCGATTCTCAGACCTACTGAATATGTATATAAAATTTCATAAAAATCGGTTAAGCCGTTTCGGAGGAGTATTATATTATACAATCACCATACAGTTGTATGGTGATTGTATAATATATTTAAAAAAAACGTGTGGCACTCGGGGACTGCCGCGGTAAAGCTATTGCATCGTGCGAGCTTCGTACAGTCGTACCATATAGACACGTTAAGCGAACGCTCGGCCGACCTACGTAGTAGGCGGAGTGGGGGGTGTTAGGTTTTATTTTCGTACGGAATTTCTTGATTCGGTCGCCGCGCCGCGCTCAAAGCCCGCGATAAAAGCTATACAATAGCTTAAAAACAGAATCAGGTAACATTACTTTATAACCTTACAGATATGCGAGTGAGCTCTGGATCACGAGGGGTTTAGCTAATAGGTATTCCGACTGTACAATAGTCATACACATTGTTATTACAATATGAATTAAGCATGTGAGCGCTATCCTCAACGAAAATTCTTAATAAACAACTTTTGTACGTTGAGATGTACAATAATCATAATATATTGTTATTTCAGTATGAATTAAGCATGTGTAGCGCTATCCTCAACGAAGTCCCTAGCTTCCTCCTGCGAGACACATTCAACATGAGACACCTTGTTCCTGAACTTGACTCCGTAGAACTTGTGCGCATGCTCGAGCAGCTCCGGCCTGAATGTCGTCGTTATGAACTGGGCAGAGGTAGACAGCTCGTGGATCATGTCCGCTATAGCTTTACGGTGCTGAGCGTCTAACGCCTGGGAAAGGAAAGTTATATTATATAGAGTGCACACACACGCTTGGTACCGATGGAAAAATAATGGTACCCATGGTAGATGGTGGTAAGTAATAGGTAATTTTATGTTTCATTTAACTTAGCATTAGGAGGAAAGGGTACCGGGGGCTCTCTCCATACAAACTATTACAAACGTAGTCGCCTGTTTTTTAGGGTTCCGTAGCCAAATGGCAAAAAACGGAACCCTTATAGATACGTCATGTCTGTCTGTCTGCCGTATGTCACAGCCACTTTTTTCGCTGGATAATGACACTAGAGCAAATATTTTTGGTGCATGAAACTTATAACTGCCATAACCATGCCTTTATTTTTTGTTTTTTATTTTTATTTTATTAATCTTAATATCTATGATGATTAAAAAAAAAAAATAGGGGCATAGTCATAGCAGTTGTAAGTTTTATGCACCAAAAATATTTGCTCTAGTGTCATTATCCAGGGAGGAAACAGTCGACTACGTTTGTTTGGAAAGAGCGCAGGTACCCTTTCACCTTAAGGACCCCACGAAAGTTGGCCTGGTGTGGGGACCACAAGCAATCCGTACAAATGCAATCATATTTTACAGAAATAAACATATTAATATATTAGATAACCTATCATATAACTAAATAGTAATCTGAACCGACCTGATCAATTTCGTCGAACAAGTAGAAAGGTGCTGGGTCACACTTCTGTATGGCGAATATAAGGGCGAGTGCAACGAGAGACTTCTGTCCTCCAGACAGTTGGTTCATTTCTCTCATGTCACCTTCTCCGCCTGTGAACGATACCTTTATACCGACACCGGTGAATTGATCCGCATTCGTTCGCTGGAAGTATCAAAATAAACACGTATTAAAAAAAACGATAAAATAATTTAAATATTATAAGTCTACTATTCTTCACTTGTCACGCCCAGATGAGCGATATTATGAATAATAAGTCTTCTATTCGTCACTCGTCACCATAACACAAGCCCAGATGAGCGATATTATGAATAATAAGTCTTCTATTCGTCACTCGTCACCATAACACAAGCCCAGATGAGCGATTTTATTATTAATAAGTCTTCTATTCGTCACTCGTCACCATATCACAAACCCAGATGAGCGATATTATTAAAAATAAGTCTTCTATTCGTCACTCGTCACCATAACACAAGCCCAGATGAGCGATATCATTATTAATAAGTCTTCTATTCGTCACTCGTCACTATAACACAAGCCCAGATGAGCGATATTATTATTAATAAGTCTTCTATCCGTGACTCGTCACCATAATACAAGCCCAGATGAGCGATATTATTATTAATAAGTCTTCTATTCGTCACTCGTCACCATAACACAAGCCCAGATGAGCGATATTATTATTATTAATAAGTCTTCTATTCGTCACTCGTCACCATAACACAAGCCCAGATGAGCGATATTATTAATAATAAGTTTTCTATTCGTCTCTCGTCACCATAACACAAGCCCAGATGAGCGATATTATTAGTAAATACGGACGATAATTTTACAAAACATTGTTTGCTATGGAACGTGAGCGGAAAGCGATGACGTTACACTTTTTTGTGAGTGCTGCCGGTGTTCATCAATTCAATAGACGTTATAACAAATTTACATAACTTCAAAATTTTCAAAAAATTGATCGAATTTCCAAAAGTCGTAGAACAAAAATTATTTGTTTAGGTACACAGAAGTGGTTCTCAACCGCTAGCTAATATGATTAACCTGGTATAAGTATTCTATCGGTAGTCTGACATACATATTACAAGCATAGTTGCGTAGTTTGGGGCTAGGTGGCGCTGTGTGCGTTTAATATTAATTTATGTCAATGAACCTCGTAGGTGTAAAATAAATCTCGGGACCCACTTGTGTTCTGGTATGGTCGAAAAGGCGTCCAAGGTGAGGAGCACTGTGACTATGGGGCTAACTCTAATGCCTGCCCTAGCACCTGTATGTTAAATGACCTTAATCAGACCAATGATGCAGCCGAAACTGTCGCAATTTCAGTCAGAAAAAATCTCAAGTTCGAGCTAATCAGACACGTGAAAAAGAAATTGGCAATTGTTGTGCAGAATCCCTCATTTCTGAAGCTGAGGTTTCTAATGAACTTATAAGTTTAAGCTGTTTTTGCAAGGACTTTTTTACGTTAGCAGTTTTCAGTGGTTTGTGGCTCAGAAGGAACTCGATCATGTACTTACATCAGGGTTGACATCTGTAACGTCATCCTGAGCGACTCTCATGATCAGCGAGCCTCTACCTTGCGGTACAAGTTTCTTGAACACCTCCGTGAAGTTCTTGCTGACTTGCTTGAATGTGAACTGGATCGCTTCCAGCTTACGGTGTTCGAGGGTCTCGATCAATTCGCGGATTTTTTCACCCCTGATGTTAAAATAATTTAATGTTAGCAAGTAATTGTCACACACTGGGTATCTCAAGATGGCAAACATCTTAGGTAGACACAAGAAACGCATAAAGCTCAGCTTTGGTCTTCTAAAATTTTATTTTAGTACTTTTAATAAGGACTTATTGCATGCCCGCAATGGGTAAATTGTTGTTACTTAATTTTAAAACTACCTCCAATCATATTGCAATATCATTCCGATCACATTTAGATTCCAAAAAATACCCTCAAAGAAGCTCAAAATACCGTCAAAGTCAGCTTTTAGTATTTTATTTTTTGTAATCAACATGTAATCGGAACGATAATGTAATTTGAACAGTGTTATTTACGAGAATTGGCCTTCTGAATGCATTTCGTAAAGTGTTCAGAAGTAGCTAAAAGTACTTGAGACGCCTTATTGTGCGGGTTAAGCAACGGAAAGCTCGTCAAGAAATTCCTTTCCTTATAGCAGCGGTTAGATCTAGTTAAAGGCCCAGGGCGATCTAAAAACTCTGCACTAAGTGAGCTACTAGAACCTTGGAGGGTGTGTTCTTTGTATGACGTAGGCATCCGATAAGAAAGGATTTTCCGAAATTCTACCCTTTAGGTAAAAAGGGTGAAAAGAGGGCAAAATTTGTATGGGACAACGTGATTCCTTAGTCTATTTTCGACTTTTACGCGAACGAAGTCGCGGGCAAAATCTAGTTAAATTGTATAATACAAATAGCGGAGCAAAATATCGGTATCCCGATTGTCGATTTATAGCTTATAGGATGACTTCACGTGACATGGATTATTCGTACTTACTTTTTTCCATCAAATTTGTGCATTACCTCTTATCAAAACGGATTGGAACTAACACTGTTTTTAATGCATTGTAGTTAATTACAAGCCATTACGATAACATACTCCAAAAACCGAGGCCCATAAAACTGTTATTAACTTATAAAGAAGCCAAGGTTAATAGGCAATGGGCTGGATTGGACACATTACCAATATTAGACCCTAATTATACAGGTGCACATTTACCTTCTTTAGTTAAATAAATCAGTTAATTTTCGACAAATGCATTTGGTATTTTAACGTAGTAACATGTGGTGTGCTTTCTGTTTAATAATCTTGGTATTATTAACTTCAAATGGAGTATTATGTGCTTGGAATTTTACGGATACTTTATCGAACATAGTGCCTTTTATCCCAGCAGTAAATATTGGACCAGAAGATGCGTACTTGAACATAAACGAATTGGCAAAAAAGTACGGTTATTCGTTTGAAAGTCATACAGTGACGACGGAAGATGGATATATTTTGAGCGTGCATCGAATCCCACATGGTAGGAGTCGAGCAAGTAATGGAAAGGTTGTATTCCTAATGCATGGTTTAGCGGATTCATCAGAAAGTTGGATGTTACAAGGCCCTGAAGACGCCCTTGCTTATATTCTAGCTGACGAAGGCTATGATGTGTGGATGGGTAATGCAAGAGGAAACTTACACAGTCGCACACATAATTCACTAAACGCAAATATGTCTAGGTTTTGGATGTTTAGTTGGGAGGAAATTGGACTGTATGACCTGCCTGCTATGATCGATTATACTTTGAATGTAACTGGTCAAAAAAGTCTGTATTACGTTGGATATTCACAAGGAACGACTACGTTCTTTGTTTTGGTATCAATGAAGCCGGAGTATAATAGTAAAATAGAGCTGATGTTTGGATTGGCGCCCGAAGTTTTTATGAGTAATGCCAAAAGCCCTGTTTTAAAGTTTCTCTCGCCGGCACACGAAACGATACAATACGTTTTGTCTTTTTTCGATATGTACAGCCCTAGTGAAGATTTATTTAGTAAAATAGCTCCTTTCATTTGTAATATCCTAGTGAACAGCTGCGATAACTTTTTCTACACAATTCTAGGGCCTAACAATGTGAATGATAAAATGTGGCCTATCATATTGGGACATTCACCGTCTGGCGCTTCCACATTTCAATATGTGCATTATGGCCAACTCGTACAATCGGAAAAATTCAGTCGATACGACTATGGGAAAATGATAAACAGAGATAAATACGGACAGGATCATCCTCCTGATTACGAATTAAACAAAGTTACGTGTCCTGTTATACTCTTCTACGGCGGAAATGATTGGTTTTCAGCTAAAATTGACGTTGAGAAGTTAATGAAATTTTTACCAAACGTTCGACAGACGTATTTTATTGGGAAATTCGGGCACAGCGATTATGTTTACGCTGATGACGCGAAAAGTTTAGTTTATGCGAATATTGTGAAGCATTTGAAGGGACATACGGGGAAAGATATCAACCAGCAACCGGTATTTAGATTTTTAATTAACAAATAAAGTGTCTTGACTAAGTTTTCAAACTTTATTTATTTTCTAGCTTCTCAAATTAAACGTCATCGTCAGTCAGTTCAAGAGTTTAGGTAATATGGCTATATTGTCTGAACTATAATGTTTTGTAGTACTTACCCAATATCCAATTCCTCTTTACGTTTATAAAGTTTTTCCTTTTGTTCTGAGAAACTGATGAATTGGTCCAAAGCTTTCTTGTTTACGTGATTGTACTTTTTCAAATGTTGATTCGCCTTTTCTAGTTCTTTGAAAAGCTAAAACAGAGATTAATAAAGTAAATTATGCTACTAGATTTTTTGAAGTTGAACCTATATTTAAGAAGACGCAGACTGTGGTTTAGGTATTTTTAGGGTTCCGTAGACAAAGTATAAAAACGGGACCCTTATTACTATGACTTTACTGTCCAACTGTTCTTCCGTCTGTCACCAGGCTGTATCTCATGACCCGTGGCAGGTAGACAGATGAAATTTTCACATTACGGTTTTTCGTTCCCCATTTTTGTAACGCGTTAATTTTTTCGGGTAGGTCCCTTCGCTAAGACCAGTGATAAGGAAGGAATCCAAAACACAGTCTATTACCTAATAAACTTTTTAAACTCATACGATTTGTATTCATAGTAATTATTTTCCCGGGTCTTAATCGCGTATTTATCGGGTCTTAGTCTATTACCTGTTTCAAAGACATCTTCTGATATTTAGCATGTAGTTCCGGCGCGTTGTGCAACGTGCCAAGTGCTGCGATCTTGTCAAGGGACTCCTGTATCTTCTCCTGTAATAGAACCTCTTTGGAGGCCATCTTCTCTAAGCCTTTAGCGTCTTCCTCCATCTTGTCTTGTGCTTCTTTCTCCTACAAAACGTATATAATAATTAAAAATAGGTAATTGATACTTGCGACCATAGACAATATAATAGAGCAGCACAGATGTCGTCGTCGATCTTTTAGGCTTATGCAAACGTTTTAAGACTAAGTATGGATGTATGGCTTCGGAATGCACCTTCAAATGAGAAGCTACAAGTAACTTATGGCATGGTGGCTAGGCGAGTAAAGTCGCGGGTCGCTGCTAGTCTACACTATCTACATTCATATTAACAGAAAAGTTTTTTTATAATGAACTAGCTGCGTCTTGCGGATTCACCCATACGCGTATAGCGGGACCCTTCGCCTGAGAGGTTTAATAACTACGAGCTGCGCCCAGGTGCCGATCCCGTAGGAATATCAAAATAAAAAGTAGCCTATAGCCTTCCTCGATTAATGGACGATCCAACACAAAAATATTTTTTCAATTCGAACCGAATCTGGAAAGTATGTTTGTTTGAACGCACGTTTGTCGAAGGCTATTTATAGGCTACTTTTTAACCCGATATTACCACGGGATCGGTAGTTACGCGGGTGAAACCGCGGAGCGCTGCTAGTTTTAAATAAACCAAAAACACATCGCGAACGAAGTCGCGGGCAACAGCTAGTATGTAATAAATAAGTTAACACTTTGAAGCACTACAAGGGCATGAATTACAACGAGCAAACAACCAATTAACTGACTGACTGACTTGATTTAACTGTTTACTCACATTTTTTAAATCTACCCTCAGATACTTTTTATCGTAAAAAAATATTGACCGGTTTACGAAGCCAGTTTTAATAGCACTAACATTATAAATTCGTAAGTTTATGTATAGAAATATGTAAGTATATATTTAAATAAGTGTTAGTGACTTTTGCTATATCTAATCCCTATATATATAAAATTCTCGTGTCACGGGGTTCGAAGTTGAACTCCTCCGAAACGGCTTGACCGATTTTTATGACATTTTATATGCATACTCAGTAGGTCTGAGAATCCGGTACTATCTATTTTTTATTTTGTTTCCTTTAGTTTTTTTTTTGTTAATGGCAAAACAACGTTTGCCGGGACAGCTATAGCTTTCTCCTTAAAATACAGCTACCAATCGAGAACCTCATACCTATATTTCTCGTAAAGTATTGGTTTAAAGAGCATGGTAAAGTTATATTTGTTAGGTAGAAATAAAAGGCTCCTTGAATATGTATTTAACTTATCTATAAACCTTCAATCAACAGAGGGTCCCGCTGGCAGATATCAGATTAAACTTTGCATTTAATGAACTAGTCTAGGTAGAAATTAAAAACTTTTTTATTTTTTCCTTCATAACAACCTTTTCCTGTCACTAACAAACACAACAACAATAAAAGAATTAGCAAAATTGGTCTAGCCGTTCACTTGTGATGCTGTGACATAGGTAAATAGGGATGAATTGTTATGTATACAGATGGACTCCAAAACTACTGGATCGATTTAGATGAAACTTGGTATGAGGATACATTGTCTCATTGCGAGTAACATGGGCTACTTTTTAAATAAATAAAAATAAATATTGCAGGACATTCCACACCTCGCCATCTAGCCCCAAGCTAAGTAACTAGACTTGTGTTATGGGTGCTACACAACGGATATACTACTTATATACTTTTCTTTTGTAAATATACACTTATAATACATAGAAACAACCAGACCACAGACAAATATCTAAGCATAAATACTTCACGAACCCGCAACCCTGTGTTTGGCAGTCCGGCAACTGGGTGGGTGGGTTTTTATCCCGATATTCCCAAGAAATCGAAACTTACTCTCATGAAACAGCAAAGCACTGTTAATCATTAATTTAGCTATACCTTATTCCTCCATTTATCCAATTCAAGTTTCAACGCCTTCTCGTTTTTAACAGCAGCTTGTACTTTCCTCTCGACATCTTCCAACTCCTTGTTGATCTGTTTGATACGTTTCTCGGCTGCTGTCAGATCCGCCTTGCTGTTGGCGAGCCGACGCTTGCGGTCTTCGACGGATATCTCTTGGAGTGCTTGCACTAATTCGTCTTTACGTCTGGGTAATAAAACTTAGGCTTTAGAAATAGTATGACAACACTTACAAAAGTAATGTGTTTATTAATTTATACCGCAATTATTTATTTTTGGATTTAGTAAATGACTACTTATTTAATATTCACTTTTTCTGTTCAAAAATGCTGTTTTGATGAGGTGCCTAGGATCTTAAGATGCTGAGATGAGATCCTTCGCCCAAAACAGCCTTTAGTTAAGTATCCTTCTTCTTCACACTCATACCTTTATCGTTTTTTCTTATATGTTAAACTAGCTGTTGCCCGCGACTTCGTACGCGTGGTAGTTTTGTATTATATACTAAGAACTTCCTCTTGAATCACTCTATTTATTTAAAAAAAACCGCATCGAAATCCGTTGCGTAGTTTTATAAATCTAAGCACACATAGAGGCAGACAGACAGGAGGTAGCGATTTTGTTTTATACTATGTAGTGATAAGTAAAACTTGTAACACTGTGGAGATGTACAGTCGGCAACAAAAGTGAAGCCGATGCATACTGAAGTTCCTAAATTGCTATTGGTAGAATAATAGCAGGGCGGCAGTCTTACACGAGTGTAAGGACTTTAAACTGATATAAGACCTAATAATAACAACTCAAATATGTAGAAATTTTACGATGAATCTCCATTTCTCTGCCTGATTGTATGTGAAAACATAAATTATTTGTATTTAACCGACCTTATCAAATTGTTAGTAAGTAGATTCTCAAGTTTATTCTTGGTAGCCTCGAGATTCATCCTAGCGCTGAACGCTTCTTTATTCTCTTGTGTAAGACGACGGATAGCATCGTTCAGTTCGTCCACCTTGCCTTGGTCAGATGTCGATAGTTGCTCCATTAGTTCCTGAAATATATAACAATTTTGATATATTAAAATAAATATATAAATCTTTGCCAGGCTGGCCTTTTAGTTCTTGATTATAAACAACGTTATTTTTGCGCACCACTAACCGTGAAACTTCTCAATAGAGGCTAGTTAGCATACAAGAGCCATCCCCTTTTAACCACTGAGGCTCTGCCTCTAAATACCACTAAGTGAGTAAACATGTTTCCTGGTATAACTCCGACTCTATCCCTTCCTTAGTGGCCTGCATGGCTTCGAGACTGGAACGACATTGTGCTAGGGACCGTTCCTTAGGACCTCTGAACCTCTCTATAGATGCTAGCTGGCATAAAAGAGCCGTCCCTATTCATCACTGAGCCTTTCTTTTCTCGGTCAACAAGTATATCTCTTACCTGGTGTAACTCCGACTCTAGCCCTTCCTTAGTGGCCTGCATGGCTTCGAGACTGGAGCGACATTGCGCTAGGGACCGTTCCTTAGGACCTCTGAACCTCTCTATAGATGCTAGCTGGCATAAAAGAGCCGTCCCTATTCATCACTGAGCCTTTCTTTTCTCGGTCAACAAGTATATCTCTTACCTGGTGTAACTCCGACTCTAGCCCTTCCTTAGTGGCCTGCATGGCTTCGAGACTGGAGCGACATTGCGCTAGGGACCGTTCCTTAGGACCGCGGAACCTCTCTATACATGCTAGCTAGCATACAAGACTCGTCTCTTTCCACTACTGAGCCTCTCTTCACTCGGTCAACAAGTATATCTCTTACCTGGTGTAACTCCGACTCTAGCCCTTCCTTAGTGGCCTGCATGGCTTCGAGACTGGAGCGACATTGCGCTAAGGACCGTTCCTTAGGACCGCGGAACCTCTCTATACATGCTAGCTAGCATACAAGACTCGTCTCTTTCCACTACTGAGCCTCTCTTCACTCGGTCAACAAGTATATCTCTTACCTGGTGTAACTCCGACTCTAGCCCTTCCTTAGTGGCCTGCATGGCTTCGAGACTGGAGCGACATTGCGCTAAGGACCGTTCCTTAGGACCGCGGAACCTCTCTATTGAAGCTAGCTCTTCTTTCATCAAACGAATATCGGCTTTCACTTTGTCGAATATGTCCCTGAAAATGTGTTTATTTAGGAACAGATTTTTTTTAAACATGTGTAGATTATGAGTTATAAAGGGAAATGAGAAAATTGAGCACACTTCACTTTGCAAGGTAAATTGCACTTTATTGTGTTTTAGTAAGAGTCACTATTTAAAGAGGGCTACAAAATTCTAAATTATAGAAATATACTTAAACGCCTATTAGAGTACGTATTAATCAGACTGTCCTTTTAAGACTAGCGTAGTGTAATAAGGGTCGAGCTATAAGCTATTGTAAACAAAAAAGCCAAAGAGATCAAAATGTATCGTTTTCTTAATACCAACTTCTAGAGATCATTTCTAAGCTCCTAAATACCTAATTATGCCTTGAAATTATGCTATATTAGTAACCGCAGGTGAAACCGCGGAGCGCTTCTACTAGAAGTAGAAGCGCTCCGCGGTTTCACCTGCGTAACTCCCGATCCCGCTGGAATATCGGGATAAATAATAGCCTAGGTTATTCCCAATGTATCCTCAAACAAAGTTTTATCAAAATCGGTCCAGTACTTTCGGAGCTTATTTGTTACAAACAAAAAATCTTTCCTCTTGATAATATTACTATAGCCTTCCTCGATAAATGGACTATCGAACACAAAAATACTTGTTCAATTCGAACCAGCAGTTCCTGAGATTAGCGCGTTCAAACAAACAAACTCTTCAGCTTTATAATATTAGTATCATGTACTTGTACTTGTATACGAGCTGTTTTCCGCAATTAGACTCTTTTTAATTGGGTCCTTTTTACGAGAGGATGGAGTAGGCTTGCCCAGCACCTACTACCCTCTCAGCTTAGTCGACCATGTCCAGAGCAGAGAACTATATAATATTAGTATAGATAGTGTAGATGTAGATGAGTTCAAATAATGTCGTCGCGAAAAATCTAGCGCAATAAAAACTTACTTAGCTTTCCCCTGTTTGGTCTCAGTTCTCTGCATCTCCGAAACTATAGTGTTGATGCTCGTCTCAGTCTTATTGAGTTCCTGTCTCAATGTGTTCAATTCTTGTTCGAGTGTCGTGATCTGTTCCATTAGTTCGGAACGTGTCTTCTGCATTTCTAGGCGGGACCGGGATTGGTTGAAGTAGCCACCTGTTAGAGAGCCTTTTGATGATACCTAGGAAGAATAAATACATTGATAAAGCAAACAGGGTCATTTATTATTAAGGTTCCGCTGGTCGATCGTGTTTTCCATACAAATGAATTTAGAGTGTTATCCATTTATTCTTTATGGAATTTGAAAAAACAAAAGTTAAATCTACATAACAAGTCTATTGACGACCTCTGTGGCGCGTCGGGCGAACACCCGACTGCGACGCAGAAGGTTGCGGGTTCGATTCCCGCCGGGAACAAGTATTTATGTTGACCATAAATTCTTGTTTCTGGTTCTGGGTGTTTCCTATATGTATAATATGTATATATTTACAAAAAAAAAGTATAAAAGTAGTTTATCCGTTATCTGGCACCCATAACACAAGCATTAAGTTGCTTAGCTTGGGGCTGGATGGCGATGTGTAATATGTCCTGAAATATTTATTATTTTATTATTTATTTATATCTAGATATAGACTTGTTATATAGATTTAACTTTTGTTTTCTCAAATTCCATAAAGAATAAATGGATAACACTCTAAATTCATTTGTATGGAAAACACGATCGACCAGCGGAACCTTAATAAGGATTTGATTGGTCTACAAAAATCTGGCAGGCTACGATATTAAATCTTTTTCACTTTGATGATTTGATGTGAAAACACTCACAAAATAGGTAAGTACATAAAATAATAACAAAATAAAAAAAGTCCTCTATTGTTTAAAAAAAAACATCTAATTGATAAAGTACATAAATATTTCTAAATAATAGTAATGAATAAGTAATAAAAACATTTAATTTTAACAAAATTTCAACTGTTACTGTTTAGCTGTCAAGCTTCATGAGATACATTCTGGTGACAAACAGACGTGCAGACAGGCAGACAGGCAGACAGTAAAGTCTTAGTAATAGGGTACCGATATTACCCTTTGGGTAATCACTTTCTTATCATTACCTGGTCTCCCTCCAAAGTGACGCAATCTAAATGGAATTGCTTCCCCAACTCGGTGGCACACTCCAAGTTTCTACAGATCAACGTTTTGCCGAATATGTATTTCATTGCTTTTGCGTATTTCGGGTCGTATTTTAACTTCTGTACCATGGCTATTGCATTCTGGAAAATATGTAAAGTTGGATGGTTGAAATCTCCCAAACTATTAGATTGATTTTGATAATTATTTTATTGATAGAAAGCTACATTATTGAGGCGTGGTATAAGGCACTTCATACCGATATTTCTACGGAATTTGGGTCTTAGGTAGGTAAAACTGCGGAGCGTTCTTTGTAAACTTCTACGCTAATATTATAAAGAACAAAGTTTTTTGTTTGTTTTTATGTTTGTAACGAATAGGCTCCGAAACTACTGAACTGATTTTGATAAAAGTTAGTATGAGGATATATTGATTCATTGGGAATAACGTAGGCTACTTTTTATTCCGATATTCTCACGGGATCGGGAGTTATGCGGGTGGAACCGCGGCGCGATGCTAGTTAATCATTTGTTAGTTGCTCATTTTTACTCATTTTCTGACTCAAAACACCATTTTTCTTAGAGAATTTAGCAAGGTATTGCTAGTTGTATATAAATTATTGATTAACAATAAAAAGTTTCGTGACTAGAAAATTGACACTCGACCACAGATAATAATTGATTTGATTATTATTTGGGAATGACAACAAGACGCAATTTATTTTTAAATTCGCCTATTGTTTATAGAGTAATATTTTCCATATTTGACATCTTTTCAGGGCCAATTTGCGTTTTTTTTATTAGCATTTATTACTAGTTAGCCTTTGTTTTGCTGTTTTTTTCCGTATTATGATATTATAGGATAAAAATAGAAATTAAAAACACCCATATTTTTAAAATATCTTTAACATATTGATCTACAAACTAGCAGCGAGGGGGTTTTACAGAACACAATAACAATAAGTAATACAATTTTATTCCTGACATGCAAGTTTCAGAGCCTATGCATTGGAAACAATATTTATCTCAAATTATGGGACTGCCCTAGAGGTATACCCTTTTCAACAAACGAAGAATCATCAAAAGCAGTTCATATACAACGACGAAAAGCCCGAATAGCCATAAGAAATTATACACTCGAATTGGAAACCTCGTCCTCTTTTTGAAGTCGGGTAAAAAAGGTAATCTTTTCTCTATTTATGTTAGCGTAGATATATTTTATAAGAATGAATACTTTTGAATAAAGTTTTTTAGAATTTAGGTAAGTTAGTACTTTGCCAGACGGCTGAATCGACTTTTCATTTGCATAGCTCCAAATCCCGTAAAAACTTTCAATCATCTTTTAGTGTTAGAAAATCTACTTTATTCTGCGTTATTATAAGCATCACATGTAGTATCACTTCTTATGCTTCAGCATCGCAACAATTATCAGAGTCAAATAATAGAAAAATGATTCACTATGACAACTCCATCCTGCGAGCTGATCGTCCTATTCTTATGCAGCGCGTATTGACTGCGTTGCGTCATAACTATTGATTTCGTATTGCTGTAATTTCTTATGACGCACACGTCACGCAAACCTAAACGTCGCGCGCTCGCCGTATCGCGCTAAATTTTGACGTGACATAAATGTCAAATTAATTGTCACCTAGGAAGATTAGTCAAAAATTTCGTACGGCAACACAGCTTGCTTCACGCGTAGGTGAAGCGTACGTGCAGTTAAAGTAACGGTTACGCGTAGCTTCATTTTACGGCAATACCGATTATTGTTTGTGTGCACGTGACGTATGGGTCAACTGTACGTGAACTCGACTAATGCGTCATAAATTACGGCGATCGGGGGGCTGTACTTGTTACTATTTGTCATATAAACAAATCTATACTTACGTTGTCATTAGGATAGACCATGTCTCTAACTTGCAACCTGTTCAGTGGCATGAAAGTCACTTCTCCAGGCAGGCTTTGTCGGTTCATTTCCTTCAAGATCTTGGTACCGACTGTGTCAGATTCAACAATGTGGTGGAATAAACGATTACCCGCTGTCACCTTAGGAAATAAACAATAAAATCAGTGATATGTCAACCATCTTCTTCTTCCGTGCCTTATCCCACTTTAAATAGGGTTGGCTCGGTGATATGTCAACCATAGGTAAAATTAACCACACGAACTAAGGCAATTGACTCTTAATCCATCAGGTGCTTTCGGATATGCACGAAGACACGCATTCTAATTATTGTGTCACACTAAAGTAATGCGAAGTTTGAAGATAACTGTTACTATAACTGTTATATCTCACTGAATGAGTAATTCTTCTACTTTCCGTTTTAGCACTATATGGGTCTGGCAGAACATGTCATCCTTTTCCACTCCACTCAAATCTCACTGTCTGCGTTCACTTCCCATTCCCCTTAAGCCAAACCTTCCTCCACCGTTTCTTTGGCCATCCTCTCGCTCTACAACCATTGAGTGAGTTCCAAGTCCTGTACTCTTCTGGTGACATGAGTATCACTGCATTAAGTGATCGATAATGTGAGCCTCTTTTGAGTTATTTTGTCTGGACACGGTCGACTTAGTTGAGAAGGTAGTATCATCCTTACGGAAAAAAGACCCAAGTAAAAAGGTCTAGTTGCGGAAAACAACCCGTATAAGACGTGAACAAACTATGCTTGCATACTACTCTTCAACTTGTCCGTGCGCTACTTACTTTCATTCCTTTTACATACTCGTTTCTAGTCCTATCACTTCTTGTTACTCCACACAACTCAGCATTCGCATCTCTGCTACATGCAGTTTTCTTTCATGCGTTATCATTATTTGATACTTACTTCGACAGCAGTATAAATTGTCTTATCGCAGGTGAAATTCTCGATAACTGGCCCGTAGTACTGCGTCGCGATCTTGGCCCAATCGCCGCCTCGCTCTTGGAATGTTTCGAGCACTTTGCGGACACTGTCGCGACCGTTCAGTATTGGCTACAAAAGATAATTGATTTTATTACCTAGACAATAAGAGATATTTTTGTTTCGAAACTCAAAATTTGAGGTAAAAATGCATCCTCAAATTCCTAAAATTTTTACTAAGTAGGCATTTCTGTAAAATTTTAGACGAATTTGAATAAAACAAAGAAATTTTTAAATCTTTATCAGCTTTCTTGTTTTACAAGAAATTTTGAGTTTCGAAACAAAAATATCTCTTATTGACAAATTCTAACTTTTAAGATGTCGATAACATAAAATTATATGGATTTTAGTATATATTGAAAATAAGCGTTATTTTTATTGATAAGCAATTTTGATTTCTCACCTTTCCTGCCATAGAACGTAAAGCTTGATCGGCTTTAGCCAGATCTTCTTTCAGAGACGATAAATTCTGAGTCAAAGTTGTTTCTTTGCGCCAAAGTTCGCTGTGAAATATCAAATATTTAAGAAATAATGATGGAGACAATTTGTTCTTCTATAGGCCAGGTTCAGCTAATCAAAACGGTTGTTTGGTTTAGCTATCACAGCTCATGAGATACAGTCTGGTGACATATAGACAGACAGACGGATTGACGGACAGTGGAGTTTTAGAAAAAGGTTTTTAGTCTAAGTAAAAGATAATTACAAACATACAAAGATAAGCGCGAAAAACATAACCCTTTCCTCGCAGTCGAGTAAAAATCGCGGCAATACGACCTTTAGCGCTCGAGAAATAAATAAAAATATTGCAGGACATTCCACACATCGCCATCTAGCCCCAAGCTAAGTAAGTAGATTTGTGTTATGGGAGCTAGACAACGGATATATACTACTTATACTTTTCTATTGTAAACTTGCTAGTATAATTACCAATAACCCTGTATATACTTATGGAAACAACCAGACCACAGACAACTATCTGAGCATAAATACTTGTCTGAGGCGGGAATCGAACCCGCAACCCTGTGTTTGGCAGTCCGGCATGGTAACCATTGTGCCAACTGGGTCGTCAATAACACATCTTCCTGTGTAACTTACTTCCTAGCACTCTGTTCCTGATCCTTCTTCTTCTTACACTCGTAATATTGTTTGTTATGTTCATCGATAGCAACCCTCTGTCTCTCCATCTCCTTCGTTGTCTCTTCTATACGTTTTTCTAACTCAGTCAACTTAGAAGCGTCACGGCGAAGGTCTTCGCGGAGTTTGTTCTCGTGATCCTTCTTGTCTTTTATCTGTTTGTTTAGGGATCTATGGAATGTCAGAAAATAGTTAATACCCTGACTAATAATCTATATCTATCATTATAAAAGAAAAGATTTTTTTTGTTTGTTTTTACAACGAATAGGCTTCGAAACTTCTGGACCGCACTGCCGCGCTGGTAAATTCTCTTTGATGTGAATGATTAGTATTATAATTATTATCAATGTTATTTTAAAAAAGACTATATTTTGTATTCATGTGCCAATAGGGTGAAACATGGCCGAACTTATATATTATTACCATCTAACATCATTGTACCCATGTTTATGAATGAATAAATGAATTATGAATTATGAATTACCGATTTTGATGAAACTTGGTATGAGGATACATTGATTCATTGAAAGTAACATAATTTTTATCCCGATATTCCCACGTGATCGAGAGTTACGCAAGCGAAAAGCTGCTAGTTTATAAACATTTCAATGATGGGTCGGGCTATCGTTTATTGGTTTTCGCTGGTGTTAAAACCATCTTTTTTTGCAGTATAAACTTAGTACTTAGTATAAACAGTAATAGCTTACTAGATCAACCTCAAAACTACTGAGATAAATGCAGGTCGAAGAAGAGAAAGATCGATTTATTTTAATGCTTTTTCAGCATTCTTAAAAAGCATAGTTAGTATTCCTTATTCGAGGGCGTAAAGGGATTAACTGTGCGTCGCGACGCCCAGGGACGTTGTGAGGCGATCTATATAAACCTTAGATATAGACAGATCCTAATTCTCGTTTTGAAGATATGTTTAGAAAAGCAAACACATCTTTCTTATTTAGCAAATGAAAAGAGATAACCCAGGGTGTGCCTGCTTTTTTTATCTTTTTTGTTTACTTCCATTTCTTTTTACTGAATTTGTAAGAAAATTTTTAGATGCTAAAAGCCAGGGTGTAGCAAAAATATAGCACCGCCCAAGGGCGTTACAGTCAAAATAAGTTTGAGGAGGCGTGCCTTATTCTATGTTTTAAGTGGTATAACATACTTCAATTCCTTCTCGATCCACCGATCCCTGTCCTGTTTACTAGTGAACTGCGTCCCCCGACCCTGCTTAGCGTACAGTTCCTGTCTCTTCTGTTGGTTCAGTGCGAGCGCTCTGGTACATTCCTCCTCGCGAGCTTTCATCTCTTCATACTTCGGCTTTAGTTCCTCCAATTCGCGCTCTTTCTCGGATATTTGTTGACGAAGACGTTCGAGCTCAGCTTCTGCTCTTTCCTGTGCGTTTTAAAATCATATTGATGTTTAAGCGTGACAGTTTGACAATAAACCACTATACAGGGTTATTGGTAATTATAATAGCAAGCCGTTGAGAGCTACTTTTGTGCACCTAAAAAAACAACTTTTGTTCTACGACTTTTGGAAATTCGAAGATCTTTTTGAAAATTTTGAGGTAGGTTTACCTGAAAATCAGTTGTTCCTTATACGGAGAGGTCATTAACCTTAAAATTTTACTTAATTTTTTAGTTGTACCTATTTACTGTTCTTAGTCTGAATGACCTTTGTTTTAAAAAATCAGCTTTTTTTCGAATTTACATAACCTCAAAATGTTTTATATTTTTTTTCGAATTTCCAAAAGTCGTAAAACAAAAGTTGTTTGTTTACGTGCGCAGAAGTAGCCCTCAACGGCTTGCTAATATAATTACCAATAACCCTGTATCCTACTAATATTATAAATGTGAAAGTTTGTGTGTATGTGTGTATGTGTGTGTGTATGTTTGTTACTCCTTCACGCAAAAACTACTGGACCGATTGCGTTGAAACTCGGTATTTAGATAGCTGAGTACCTGGATTAACACATAGGCTACTTTTTATCCCGATATTCCCACGGGATCGGGACTTACGGGATTACTCCTTCACACAAAAAACTTCTGGACCGATTGCGTTGAAACTCGGTATGTAAATAGCTGGAGACCTGGATTATCACATAGGCTACTTTTTATCCCGATATTCCCACTGGATCGGGACTTACGGGATCATAACTCAAAATGTATTAAGGAATCGGAGTTAAAGGAGCGGGGGAGGGGGAGGGGACGTCCCGTTCCCTAACCTAACTTCCTTTTCCCATAACGTCGTCATTTTAGGTAAACGTCAATTTCCAAAAGAGAGAGAAAGGACATCATTCAAATCGTACCCAAAAATTAAGGAGCCAGCCAGAAAAAAAAAATCTGTATTGTAGAGAATAACATTTTAAACAATGTTTACTAAGGCAACAAAGAGGTACGATCAACCATCGTTGAGTTATTTTACATTGAAAACCCAAAAAAAATGCATTTTATAGAGATCCGTTTGACCACTTTTAAGATATTACTACAGAAAAAGTATAAAAATAAGTAGTAAATGGATAAGCTTTGTCTATTTTTATTATATTTATATACATAGGTATATCCAATTTTATTGTATAAGGTAGGTACTATACTATCATAGTAGGTAGGTACTAATTATAAACCGCTAATCCCACTAAAACTTCTGAAAGGGTTATTGGATATACTTATGTATATAAATATAATAAAAACAGACAAAATTTATCCATTTACTACTTATTTTTATATTTTTTTCTGTAGTAATATCTTAAAAGTGGTCAAACGGATCTCTATAAAATGCATTTTTTTGGGTTTTCAATGTAAAATAACTCAACGATGGTTGATCGTAGCTCTTTGTTGCCTTAGTAAACATTGTTTAAAATGTTATTCTCTACAAGATAGAAACAATTTTTATTACTGGCCGACATTTTTTTTTGTGGGTATTTTTTGTTAGAAACATGAATGATCTCCTTTATTTTATTTAAAAGAAGTGTCAGTTGAGCCGTGTCAGTTGAGTAAGGTATTCGCTAGATGGCAGCACTGGTAATTTTAGATCGCGCTATCGATGTGTTTCTCCGAATCCGTATAGGGAGCATTACTAACTCGCGCGTCACACTGCGAAATATAATTGTTTGTTCTATACGAATCTATTGGCTTTGATTACGGAATTTGATATCGAGTGTTGTTTCATATTACTGTTGGACCTTGGCTTTTCTTTACGGACTTACGATTTGGCTATTCTATACGGATTTATTGGCTTTAATTACGGAATTTGATATCAAGTGTTGTTTCATATTACTGTTGTACCTTGGCTTTTTTTTACGGATTACGATTGTTTTACGATTTGGTTATTCAATAAGGATTGATTGGCTTTGATTACTTTGGCTATTGGTTATATAATATCGATTGATAAACATACAAATAAATACTTGGCTTTGGGAACGAAACTGATATTATTTTTCGATTGTTTCATAACTGTACTTTGGCTATTCCCTACGGACTACGATCTTTTTCACGTGCTTTTTTAATTCATAATGACTCGCAAACGCAAGTCGAACCTTTCACAGAGTTCACAAAAAAGTCGAGCTATGAAAATAGCTAGAAAGCAGGAATCGTCAGCTTATGCAGAACAACGAAGAATTCAACAGACGGAGCGTCAGGCAAATGTTCGAGCGGCTGAAACCTCAGCACAGGCTGAAGCTCGACATCAGCAGAACGCTGACCGCAATGCATCTAGCCGTGCTGTTGAAACAATAGAGCAGTTACATGCTCGACGTCAAGAGAACGCGGAGCGCATGGTGTCTCAGCGTGCTACTGAGACATCAGAGGAAATGGCTTCTCGGCGTCAAGAGAACGCAGAGCGCATGGCTTCTCAGCGTTCTTCTGAAACCTCTGAGGAAACGGCTTCTATACGAATTGTGATAAAAGTCGATATGCCGGTAGCTAGAGACCCTAACAATAAGCTACTTATTATTTCGTTATTCCTACCAGACTCGGACTTGCGCGGGTGAAACCGCGGGGCGCAGCTAGTATAACATAAAACAAACTTGCTTCCCGCGAGAGAGACCCAAGACAGTGATATTATAAGGGTTTCCTTTTTTACCTTTTAAGGTACGGACCCCTAAAAACTTACATAAAAACCTGCTATTTTTATCTTACCTTAGATTTATTATCTCCATCAACATCGTCACTCAAATCTTTGATACCAAGTTCAAGTTTAGTCTTCTCTCGAAGTAGCTGTTGATTTTCAGTCGACAGGATATCTTTCTCTTCGCGAGCTGCAGCCACATCTTTACGGGCTTCTTTCAATTTTCTGTTACAAACATTTATTATTACAATTTGTATCAAATAACTCAAAAATAGCTTTTCAAATTAAATATATGATTTGAATGAATTATTTTATATCTATCTATCTTGATATCCTTTGTAAAGTGGCATATATTTTATTATTCATATATTATATTATTCTTATATTATTCAAATCCTATTAAGAAAATTAACTCAAATTAGAATTCTTTTCACGAAACCCATTATTATTTTTAAGAGTTTTTACAAAGCTACGATTGTAATCACGGAAACAACTATGGTTTTCCCGAAACCCACTATATTTTCATGAAAGTCACTGTTGTTTTTATGAAAGTCGCTGTTGTTTTTTGCGAAAACCACTATTGTTTTCACGAAAAAACAATGGTGACCATTGTTTTTACGAAAGATAAGAATAGTTTTCATTCAAATCACTGCTGTTTTCTGGAAAGCGACTATTGCTTGCACGAAAACAATAACGGATTTCTCTATAGTTAGTCAAGTATTATTCCACCTAATGCATCAGTTTAGTCTTCTACATAAATAACTAACCTATTTGCTTCACGAACATGGTCCTGAGCCTCCCGGACCATATCGGCATAGTGTTGCTGTTCCTTACCGCTGTTCGAACGAAGTTTTTCCAACTATAAATAAAAATATTGTAAAAATAACATAATATTTCTTAATTTAATTTGCAACAAGTATTTTGCTCAGTTTGATAACTTCGTGAACCTCTTTAGATTTCCAAAAAAGGCACCTATTTTTAACTAAAATAGATAATTCAGCACACATCGCCATCTAGCCTCAAGCTAAGCAAATAGGCTTGTGTTATGGTAGCCAGATACCGGGGAGAATAATTACAGTACAATCTCACTAATCCGGCACTTCGATAGATCGGCACGTCCAATAATCCGGCACCCTCCGCCCACGCCTCCCTCACCCCTCTATACCTGTGCGCTTGGTCGCTGCGTCGTCGACTAGCAGTCTAACCTCAAAACTTATCACGTGCACGTGCTAACGTATTTGTTTTTTTCAAGTGAGAATAGTTTATAGTTAAAAATGACAAATAAACGCAAACACAAGACACTAGATTTGAATAATAAAATGGAGATTGGTGATTTTTTCAGTATAATCCAGTAATCCGAACATTCCAATAATCCGGCACCCTCCGGTTTTTAATAGTGCCGGATTAGTGAGATTGTACTGTACTTTTCTAAATACAAACAGACATACAGAAACATCCATACCAGAAACAAATATTTTTACGTAAATATTTCATATTTTATGTGGGAATCAAACCCGCAATTTTCTGCAGGCGGGTATTTGCCTGTCGCGCCACAGGGGCTGTATTTTACAACAAAATTCTTAAAAAGAAATACAGTCGTTGTAAAAAATAAGTACAGTTGTTATGATATAGGTGATTTTGTTTAATGTAGTAAATTGAGTCTATTCAAGGATTAATTTCAACCTTAATTCAGACTTAGCTTTTAAACGATTAACAAATGTAAAAGTAATGTTCTGCATGCTGATTCACAAACCGTCGGAAGGCACCGAAATGAAAAAAAAAATGTTGCTCTTTCACTCACGCGACTTTTGACTTGTTGCCATCCTTGTCTTTTCAGTTTAAAGGTCGTAGCACATATATCAACTCGTAAATGGAACGTAAACGTATAAACTCGAGCAGTTCAGTATTCTTTGTATGTAACTCCCAACTGCAACGCACACTAATCGGAATCGTAACGTAATTGCCTCGCCTTGGGACAAGCTCATAAACCGTGGTACGTTGCGTGGTCGACTTGCCGTACCCTAGCTTGCGTTTCTTTGTCTACACTGCACGTTCGGATACTGACTAACCACGTGGCGGCACCCCGCCTAGCCGTAGCCGAGTTGATTCGGAGCTGCTGATCGGTTGGCAACGCGCTTACGTTAGGTTGACGGCGAGGCGATACGGTGACGATCCGTTTCCGAGTTGATATAATATGTGTTACGACCTTTATTCGTTTCGGTAGCTTTCCAATGGTTTGTGAATCTGTCTTACCTCTTCCAATTTCCTCTTGTTCTCCCGATGTTCAGTGTCATGTATAATGAACTCTAGGACTCGGCGAGCCCGATCCCACTTCTGATATTCTTTCAACTCTTCCTTCTCCTCTTCAAGTGTCTTTAAACGCTCTTCAATTATTTGAAGAAACTCGTTTATCTTCTCCACCTGTGAAAAAAAAATGATAAATCCGATTTTCATCTTTTTTTATTCGCGGAAACTTTCAAATAAAAAAATCGTGTTCAAATCGGTTTATTCGTTTTGGACAATGGTTTGACTTCATTTCAGTACAAAATTTATGTTGATAGTATTTCCCCATAGGCGGAGTTTCTGATATTCTAAATAAACCTAACCTAACTAGACATATCTTTAATTCGGCCAACAACAAAACTTAAATGATACACACAACTTGTTTTGTAGTATAACTAAAATTAACAGACTTGTACATAAAACATCATAAGAGTTATTCAAATTCAATTTGTTTTATTCAATAGGAGTTATACAGTGCATTACATCACTTTGAAGCGTCTTAAAAATTAAGTTAGGATGTATTTTAGATAACAAAAATAGGCTCCTGCACAGCAATGTTGCTTTAGCTATGTGATTTGTTCATAATACTAACCACATTAGTTTATGTAAAATTAACTTTTGTAGAGGAGGTGAATGAAACGGAGGAGTTTTTCAGCCAAAGAGTTTATTTTCCGTGTTTCAGGAGGTTACAGGGTCGGTTTCAGGCTTTCAGGAGAACAGCCTTTACGCGAACGGGTCCCACACTGCGTTCCAATTAGGACGCACAGGCGGATGCTCCGTGAACAGAGGTGCGAGAGTGAGCGGGGGGGGTTTCAGGCTGAAGTTTCAGGTAGTCCAGAAGCACTGTTCCAGGAAGGACGCAGAGTTCCGATGCACACCCGAGTTAGCCTAGGGAGGATTGGTCGGATCATCTCCATCGGACAGTGTTCGGATCCAGATGTCTATATGATGCGGAAACACAACGTTTGCGCGATCTAATTTGATGTGTGCTGCCATCTAGCGGTGAGAACGGATAACTTCGCCAATATTAAGCCGTAGTGTTACATACTCCCCCTCTGTCCACGAAGTCGTCCCGGCGAGTAGGACAGGATTTGAAGTTTTTCTTGGTCGACCGCGGCCACAGCGCGAGTGAGTCATGCATTTCTGGTTGGGTTGTGCATCATCCACTGGGTGTTCGTCTTCTCCCTCCCCCTGGACGAGAACTGCTCCAATGGCGTTGCTACTTGCATCTGTTTTAATTATGTACGGCCGTGACTCATCTGCTTGACGGAGGATGGGTGCACTAGTCAACTGACGTTTGATCTCTTTGTATGCATCAACTCTATTTGGGTCTGTCATTAAAACGTGTTGTGCATTGTGCAAATGATGCAGGTGTACCACTTTAAGACAACGCATCAACCAATTTTCCGAGTTGTTCTTCTGAAATCATGGCTTTAGATCTTATTGTAGTCTGTCGTCCTGACTTAGTAACGATGAATTTGGGTTCGCTCGTTCGTCTTGTTTTGGAAGCCAGCTTGATAGATGTGACTCTACGGACCGACTCTACTAAGTGACTCTGCTGCAACAAGGATCTATGGAATGACTCTATGAAGGTAACTCTGACTTGACTCTTTAGTGTGTCTCTCTGACTGACTCCGACGTGACTCTCTGACGTGACTCTCCGACTCGACTCTACTTCGACTTCAGTTTCAGCCTTAAACTTTCAGGGTTCCGAAGATTCAGGACCCGCGTTGGTGCGCCACTTGTAGAGGAGGTGAATGAAACGGAGGAGTTTTACAGCCAAAGAGTTTATTTTCCGTGTTTCAGGAGGTTACAGGGTCGGTTTCAGGCTTTCAGGAGAACAGCCTTTACGCGAACGGGTCCCACACTGCGTTCCAATTAGGACGCACAGGCGGATGCTCCGTGTACAGAGATGCGAGAGCAAGCGGGGGGGTTTCAGGCTGAAGTTTCAGGTAGTCCAGAAGCACTGTTCCAGGAAGGACGCAGAGTTCCGATGCACACCCGAGTTAGCCTAGGGAGGATTGGTCGGATCATCTCCATCGGACAGTGTTCGGATCCAGATGTCTATATGATGCGGAAACACAACGTTTGCGCGATCTAATTTGATGTGTGCTGCCATCTAGCGGTGAGAACGGATAACTTCGCCAATATTAAGCCGTAGTGTTACACTTTTTAATTTTTTCACTTTACTTGATACCTATACCTTTACAAAAATGCAGATGTTCATTTTCAAAAATAAGGGAAGGTTTACTAAGAACATTTTAACGTAGCTACAGCGATTGTAGAACTGCCTTTACATATCAACTCAAAATAACTACCCTGTATTCTTTACCAGTCATAAACTAAAAAAAGATTTAAAACTATTTGCTTTTTACAGAAGCTCATTATCTTATTCAGTTTTATAACCGTTACTAAAAATATTTGACTAACAATTAAAAATAATAAACAGATGTTTTAAAGGGTCAACAAGTCATTGACTTTTACAAAGGAGTGTTTCAAGTGTATTATTTACTAGCAGCGCTCCACGGTTTCACCCGTGTAACTTCTGATCTCGTAAGAAAATCGGGATAAATAGTAGCCTATGTTACTCCCAATGAATCAATGTATCCTCATACTAATTTTCATCAAAATCGGTCCAGTAGTTTCGAAATCTATTCCTTACAAACAAAAAACCCGTCCGTCCGTCTGATATTTATTTTGCGGGCAGCTTCAACCTGTTACTTGAGTCTTACAGTGATGCGCGCGCATCTTAAAATTTCACTCTCGCAGCTTTGACCTGTTTTACGTTTGGGTTACGCAGCTGCAACATGTGACTTTTGTGTTACAGATGCGTGCGCATCTTAAAATTTCACTCTCGCAGCTTTGACCTGTTTTACGTTTGGGTGATGCAGCTGCAACATGTGACTTTTGTGTTACAGATGCGCGCGCATCTTAAAATTTCACTCTCGCAGCTTTGACCTGTTTTACGTTTGGGTAATGCAGCTGCAACATGTGACTTTTGTGTTACAGATGCGCGCGCATCTTAAAATTTCACTCTCATCATTTTTTCATAACGCGCCTAAAGAAGTATAACTTCAAAACAATCTTTCTTTTTTAATAATTAGTGTAGATAGTAGATTTGACTTAAGACTACGCAAATTGCATGATATTTATGGGAGGTTCCATAAATCATAGCTGCATTTAGTCATATTTTATTTATTTGATTATGAGTTACCGTGAATGTCACAAAAAATACAAGTTAAAGTATAATAGTGCAATACACTTTGACAGATAGGGCATTGTTATGTATCTTTCTAACTAGAAGAATAACATAGCTAGTATGTATTCCATTCTCTGCATAACTATTTGATAGTATTTCGTGGAAACCACACAAAATCTATACTAATATTATAAAGATGAAGAGTTTGTTTGTTTGTTTGAACGCTTAGCGCGTTCAAACAAACAAACAAACTCTGCGATTAGCGCACAAACAAACAAACTCTTTAGCTTTATAATATTACTAGCGACCCGCTCTGGCTTCGCACGGCTATATTATGCATGTATTATACATATAATCCTTCCTCTTGAATATCTCTATTTATTAAAAACCGCATCAAAATCCGTTGCGTAGTTTTAAAGATTTAAGCATACAAATGGATATAGGGACAGAGAAAGCGACTTTGTTTTATACTATGTAGCGACTATGTAGTGAAGTATAGATAAATAAATGTTATTGGAGTCGTATTTTGTGGTCAACAGCATCAAATAGTCTAACAGAATCAGGGCCCAGGTGAGTGATCAACAAACTAACCTTCCCGACAGTTTCTTTAAGTATAGTAACAGATTCTTCTCGCCTCTCATCATATACTCTTGTTCCAGCCACTTCACGTAACAACTTGAGCCTGTGAGAATCTGGTGCTATTGCCATTTGGTTTATCTGCAAGACAATTACATTTATAATAAAACTCATTAAGTAAAAATCTCAAGATTTTTTACATAAGATCGTAGAATCAATTCCTTTAGCCAAATTCATGGAAATATTTTTGGTATACTTGCATAAAATCTCTAACCATTAAAGGCTAGCACAGTTCCGAGGTAAACTCTAGTTTGTTATTATCATAAGAAAAAGAATAAAGGTTGTCTGTTAAGTCGTTTTATGGACGATAATTTTACGTGATAACGTCATAAGAAAACGATGAAAAATTTGTTATTCCTATTTTATTTTTTTTCCTTTAAATAAGTCTTCACACAGCACAGATGAGCGATATTATTATTAAAACCTCTGTTTCCTATGTTACCATGACGCATGACGTCACACAATATTACCGAGACACTTTTATGTGAATGCAGGTGTTCCATCAATTTATTAGACGTTATCACACCAAAAAATATGAGAACATCTTCTCACTATAGAAAGCTTTCAGAACCAAAAAAAACTACTTTTGGTTTTTAATAATTTGCTACAAGAAGCTGCTAACCCTGTGGTTCCAGAGGGGTTACACAAAAACATACACAAGTGATAAATAGTACAAATTAGAGATACACAAAATCAAAGTATTTTGTATTTCTCTCACCTTCCCCTGTTTAACAATGTAGTATGGATTGGAGTTAGAAAGGCCGGCACTCTCTAAAAGATTAAGAACCTCCGATCTCGGCACCACTTTCTTGTTGAGAAAGAATTGATCCTTCTTTGAACCAATCACTCGACGTAGGAATATCTCATCTTTTTCAATCTAGAAACAGATTAGAGAGAATTAATTGCTTGAGTCCGAGTCTGCTTTTCCTTATATGTACATTTTGGGGATCTTTAAGTTATGGCTAAACAGTTATTTTCTAGTCTAGGTAAGCATGTTATATCACATCATCAATTATACCATCAGGTGAAATAGTGGCTAAGCAATGACCTATACCATACTAGAAAAACCGGCAAGTGCGAATTGGACTCGCGCACTTCGGTACCATTATTTTTTAATATTTGTGGGTATAGCAAACAAATTTCAACTGTTTAGCTATTACAGTTCATGAGATACAGCCTGGTGACAGACAGATGGACAGGCAGTCATAGTCATAGTCATACAAATACTAAAAATATATTGTATTTTTAGTATTTGTTGTTAAAGCGGCAAGAGAAATACATCATCTTCATACAGCCTGGTGACAGACAGACAGACAGTGGAGTCTTAGTAAAGGGATCACGTTTTTACCCTTCTGGTACAGAACATTAAAACGATTGATAAATCAAACATTAAAATAGAGGTTTTGAAAGAACAAAACAAACAAATGGGTCCCGAAATAGGAGCGCTATTTCGGTTTTCTATCCCTGAATAAAACTAACAACTTTCAATTTCTGTTTAAATGTGACATACCGGTATCCTATTGTCAGAGTTGTCAAATATAATTTCAACGAAGGCAGATATCACCCTTGGTCCAGTACCCTCGTGGAGTAAAGCCAGTCTCTGCTCCGGACGAAGGTGTGAAAACTCATCGCTCAACACAAATTGTATCGCTGTAAAGTAACACTTTAAATAAATAAATATTGCAGAGGACATCACATTCCACACATCGCTATCTAGCCCTAAGCTAAGTAACTAGACTTGTGTTATGGGTGCTAGACTATGTTTATACCACTTATATACTTTTTTTTTAAATATATACTTATAATACATAGAAACAACCAGACCACAGACAAACTTGTACTTGTACTTGTATACGGGCTGTTTTCCGCGATTAGACCCTTTTTAATTAGGTCCTTTTTGCGTGAGGATGGAGTAGGCTTGCCCAGCACCTACTACCCTCTCAGCTTAGTCGACCATGTCCAGAGGAGAGAACTTGTCAATACTTCTGGAGCCAACCAAGCCGCGGGTTTCATCACGATGTTTTCCTTCACCGTAAGAGCAATGTCAATTAGCGCACATAAATTTTTCTTAAGAAAAATACATTGGTGCACGGCCGGCCTGGATTCGAACCCACGACCTTCAGAATGAAAGTCGAGGTATCTACCACTAAGCCAACACCGCTCTTACCACAGACAAATATCTAAGCATAAATACATGTCTGAGGTGGGAATCGAATCCGCAACGCTGTTTGGCAGTCCGGCGTGGTGACCATTGTGCTAACTGGGTCGTCACAATGACTTTGGTGATATTGTTTGTTTAGAAATCTAATATATAAAATTGTCGTATCAGTGTTTATCGCCAAACTCCTCTGAAATGCATTGACGGTTGGTCTGAGAATAGGATGTAAACTATTTTTTATTACAAATAAACATGTGAAGTCGCGATCAACAGCTAGTATTTTTATTATTATGGAAAGGTCCAGCGTTTGCAATCTTGTACGATGGATTGGCAATCTGTCCGAAATTGATTGATATTTTAAACCTAATAATATTATAAATGTGAAGTTTTGGTGTTAACTTGTTTCCTAGTGAATCAATTATTTTGATGAAACTTGGTATGTAATTTAACCATAATAATAGACTTTTTTAACTGGTAAAACCATGGGATACAGCTAGTTAGATCTGAATCATGTATTCCCTACTTGTTAAGTAATTATATACTAGTAAAAATGCAAGAGATAAGAGTTATATTTGGTTGTCTAAATGGGAAACAAATAAAATATAATAAATCTCGGCGAATATAGGCTTTACTCAAGTTGGCGAGCGCAGTGCAATGTCACAAATGCATGCTTGATATCTTTACAATTTTGTAAACAAACATTGACAACGAAAGTAGGTTAAAGTCTAATGGTATATTGTTACTTACCGTGGAAGAAGTTACTTTTTCCAGAACCGTTACGGCCTACGACTACATTGTGCCGTTTGTCGAAAGGTTCGACGACAATCTGCTCGCGATAACTTTTAAATCCTTGAATGATTACCTGTAAACATCGGGAAAATAGCGTCTATAACATGAACTAGGTATTTATGGACACGTTACACACAATAATTACTCGGGAAATATGAGAACAGGCACAACAATCGACAGCATACCTGTTTTATGTGCATTTTGACCCGTTTTTGTTAGAAAATCACAATAGATTATTATTTACGAAAGCAACAAACATTCACCGCCATTTCACCTAAACTTCAATTATTGACGTTTCCACAGATTAAAAGTAGGTATTTCATACTTTTTAGTCAAAGATTAAAAACGTCAGTTGCGATAGAGTCGCGACATGTATGGGCTGCTTTATCACTCTGCAATTATTGGACCGATTTCGATGAAACTTGGTATGACGATAATTTGCGTTACGACAATAAGAGGATCACATAGAACCATTGACATTTTTTGATGGAATTTTTGTTCCGGGGCCGCCCGGTATATTTATCTCGAAAATTGCAACAAAATACATATTAAATTGTAATTTTAATGTCAATCGCTATTAATATTCGAGGTACCTTACCTAGGTGTGATGAGTTTAATTATATAAAAAACTTAATTTTAACCATATTTTAACTTCTAATTTTAACTTGAAATTTTTTCGCTTTTACCCTAATCATCCGCGCGGCGCGTACGCCACGGGATCAAGATTTGCGCAGATGATTAGGGACTCAGTCGCAGTACAGAAATAAAAAACTACTTATTTATCTAAACCAAAGAGTTTTATTTTTATTTATGAGGTTGGAAAGCAACAAGCACAACCACTACAAAACAATAAATGTATTTTTTACGTTAGAATAATAATTTTACATCTGATTTTTGGTTTTTGCAAGTGACAAAAACTAAATGTTTTTCAAAGGTAGGTAGGTACTCTTCTGAATGTTTTGAAGACATCATAAGGAAAGCAAAATTTTGATTTTACATACAGGTACCTACCTAGTACCAAAGCTAAATAATGATTTTATCTGTGTAAACCTAGATGGGTACCGTGCGTTTATTTATTGAATAATAATTTCATTCAGCTGACTAATAAATTCTAAACATTGTTAAAATTTCTAACATCTGCTAAAATCGCGGATAGAATATAAAAAACAAAATGCTAACTAGATTTATTAATGTTGATACTTTCACTCGTCTAGTTAAATGATAAAAGTATATTGACGTGAAAATTATGTTTACAAACTACGTTAGCTCAGACTTTGGTGATATAATACAGTCATTATAAGATTGTAGGAACTAGTTGTTGCAGGACCACTTATTTTGTCGCTGTTCTTTGTGTTCAGTGGGCAGAGGCAGCCAAGTACATAATAGTTTATAAATTATTTTTATATTTCATAAAAAACGTGCTTAAATGGTGTCGATTATTTAACTAGTTGCCTTTTCAAACAAAAAAATTAAATCGGCTCGTCAGTTTAAATCACATTAAATTTAATTTATTAAATTTTATTAAGAAAAATATTTTTTTAATAATACATAAGTATAATGACTGTTGCAAAAGAATCCGGGCCTAAAGAAGAAAGCAAATTAATTCAATTACAAGTTTTTGGAAAATTTCACACAGTTCAATTTATATTAATTTGTTTGCCACTTTGTATGGTGTCAATGACCCATATGAATTATGTGTTTGTCGCTGAAGATGTGGACCACAGGTTAGTACTTACTAAAATTAACATGAGGTATATTTTAATTAATTAGGTATGAATGTGGATAAATAATCCCTGTCACTTTGACTTAATCACTATTAAAAGTTAAGAACCCGTTTCTATGGCATTCAAAAGTTTAGAACCTTATTTGCATTTTGCGCGCTGTTAACAGTAATAATTAATATTTATTTTAAATTATACATATGAAAAATATACTCACTATGAACTCTAATGTTTTTTATTCATTACTAACATAAATATCATAATATAGTAAAAGATGAAATAACTAAATTCAATTTGAAAACTTAATAGTTATAAGGTCTTAAGTCTTAATTCATAGTAGTGTCTCGATGTAGGTACCTAACTGTGACGGATTTTCTCTTATGATGAGTACCTACTACAAAAAAAGACGATTTATTAATACAAATGGAATATTATTAAAATAAATTGTTTCTAATTGGTTGGCAAGAGTATCGCCAATTGTCTTCGGCGCACATAGATAGAAGATACATAGATCGCTTTATACGCACCACATAACAAAAATATATTTTGGAAGTGTTCAGTGTTCTTTCGCCAATATTAAAACCATAATTGTACCTACCTTATAATTATTTCCAAAATAATGTACCTACAAAAACAACTTGCCTAAATTCAAAAGGATGACATTCATATTAATTTGTATGATTTTCTTTCAGATGTAGAGTTCCAGAATGTGAGACCGACAACTCTTCGATCGCCAAACCAGTATGGTGGCCTGAAAACACTCATACAAAATGTGTGAAACCAGTGATAAATGTTGAAAAATATGCATTTATGAATGACACTTGCACCAAAGATGTATTTTACGATGTACTAGAAGAATGCAATGATTGGATTTACGAAAATAGTAATTCCATGGTGGCCGAAGTATGTTTTTTGTTCTTTATTTTGTTTTTACTATTAAAAACCTACTGAATAAAACGCTGTAATGTACCATAATATTTACTAGTAATGTAACATAATAATTACTAGGTAGTTATGTAGGTACCTATTCCGGAACAATAATGTGCAAATACAGGCAGCTGTGTACCAATCGATATTTAATTATTATGTAAATATTCCTACCTATGTTCTTAGAAGTACGTATGAAAAAAGTCGTGATACCTATCTGATTTAATAATAGTTGAATTATCGACCATAGTAACACACTATTTACTTGTCTTGGATGATCCATTAGTTTGTTCGATTATTACTATGAGGATAAAAAAATAACAGGTTTTGACGTTTCCTTGTTGAAAATAGATTTATTTAATGGTATGAAAAATCTCGGTTACCTATATCTGATTTTTATTTTAAATTTTCAGCTAAATTTAGGATGTCAATCATGGAAAGGAACTCTCGTTGGTAGTATCCACAATGCAGGAATGATTGTTTCCATGTTGTTTGCTGGATGGATATCTGACAAGTACGAATGATTTATAAATTATACTTTAATTTAATTTACATTTAACGTACCTAATAGTTGACTAACTTTTCTAAAATTGAAAAACATTTTCTATTTTTCAGAATAGGAAGAAAACCGACAGCAATAATTTGTTCAGTAGGCGGTTGTATTGGAATAGTAAAAATATTTTTGACTAATTATTATGCATATTTAGTGATTGAATTTATAGAATCTCTGCTGTCATCCGGTCTTTACACAGTGGGTGTAGTTTTGAGTAAGTGTAAATAATTGCGATATCATTAGCGATAATTTGCTATATTAATGGATCGGGAATTCTAATAGCTTATTTATTTGCAGTGATTGAAGTTGGAGGTGATTCGAAAAGAGTCCTTACAGGCGTAATTTTTTCTTATGCCGTATATGTCGGCGAAGTCCTATTTGCTTTCATTGCAATGGGACTGAAATACTGGAAATCGATAATCTTAGTTGTTTATTCCCCATTAATTTTATTCCTTACTTACATAATAATTCTCAAAGAAAGTTCTCGTTGGGAAATTCTACGTGGCAAAACTGATGATGCGAAAAAGACGCTAAAATTAGTCGCTAGATTTAACCGAATAGACATTACTCCAAATGAAATCGAAAACACATCAGCAAAAGAACTCAGAACAACATTTAATATCGAAGATCAAAAAGAGAAGGAGAGTATGATGGTTATATTTAACTCAAAGGAAATCATGATCAGGCTGGCCGTAGCGTCATTTTGTTTCTTTACGTCCAGCTTTTTATATTACGGAGCAGTTGTTCATTCGGTTCTCTTACCGGGAAACAAATACACAAATTTTATTTTGTCATCCATAACATCGTTCCCTGGAGATCTGATAGCTTATTATACATTTGAAAAGTTTGGCAGAAGGATAACTTTACAATACGGATACATGGTTTCTGCAGTGTTCCTCATTGCACAGAGTTACTGTCCAGAATGTAAGTCTATCTAATAAGAAGATATAATTAATCCAAGTTCTTGTTGTGTACCTATTAATTATTAAGTAGGTGTAAATAATGAATACACAACAAAAATCATAATAGAATAATAATTAAAAGAATAGTATAGTAGGTAGCACATTCCTAATCTTACAAATTCATCAATAAACCCTTAAATTTTTTACCATTAATTAATATTGATGATTGAGTTTAATGCTCACTATTGTATATTGCGTCCGCATTGAACACCTTATCTACTAAAGAATAAACATGAATAAATGATTGTCTAAAATAACAGATATTAGTCTGGAGAAGTACTTACCAACATGTTGTTCTATTTCATAAATCAATTAACCATATTTTATTTTTCCTAGTCTGAGGATATAGGCCAACCAGATATATTTTTGATCTGTTACTTTTTTTCAGCTATAACTTGGCTCAAGGTGCTATTATTTTTATTGGGAAAACTAGGCGTAGTTATATGTTTTACGGGAATCTACACATACAGCTTGGAACTGTTCCCAACTAGCGTAAGAGGATCCCTACTCGGCTGGGGAAATACTGCAGCGAGAGTAGGAAGCATGTTGGCCCCACTCACACCACTCTTGGTAATACTACTTAATACATTTTTTATAGCTTTCGATCACACTCATCTACACGTGCTTAATTATTCAAAGCAATAAATCTGTGAAAAAAGCCATTTATAAATTAAAACCTTAGCAACATGAATCTTTACAATATCTGGTTTTGAAAATCCATATACCTACTTGCCTAATTATTTTATACATTCATAGGAATAATAATTGTAAATGCCGCTGTAGATAAATAAATAAATATCCGGTAGGCTACAATCTAAAAAAGCCAAGCCCAAAAGAGTCGGTTACATACAAGCAACCATACAGGTAAACCTAATAAAAGTGTGTTAATTAAAAATCTAATAAAGTAAAATTAAACAAGTTTTTCTTTCTAATAATGGGTAGGTAGTTATATCCCCCTAGGTATTTATTCATGCAAATATATTTCAACCTATATTTTACATCTATGCAAAATTGAATCTGTTATACAATACATGACTCATCTCATAAGGTACAAGTCATAAGTTTGTATAATAAATACCTATCCATAATTGTATAAAAACATTTTCCAGATGACAGAGTTCGTGACTCTACCGTCAATTCTGTTTTCTGCGACGGCTGTGATATCTGCAATACTACTGACGTTTACTCCAGAAACAAAATCGTTGCCCATGTTTGATACTGTTGCACAAATCGAATCTTATAAAGAGAAAAATATGCCGATATAATTGACAATGGACTTGACCCGATGTTTTGCTTCTATAAATAAAAATGCTAATGTGGTTTAAAAACGTGTTTTTTTTTCCTTCAACATTAACATAACATAACGTAAAGAAAGATGGACATTTATATGTCTATACCTACTCAAAAACAACCAAATACAGGGGTGTTCGGAATACTAGAATCTTGCTATAGGTTGTTCAATTAAACTCCAATACATTGTTTTTGGATTTGTCGTCATTGTGTTGGTTGTGAACTCCTGGCTACGTAAGGGGTTTTTTTTCTATAATTAAAAATTCCAGAACATGATGTTGCTCCAAAATTTTATAAAACAAAAATTCTTTAAGCTATAGGTACTTACCTACCTAAACATTGTTCTTTTGGAAAGGTAGACATCTAATTACCCACCTACGGTGAAGCCAAAAGGGAAGGTTATTTTGGGATGTTGTCTTGATCTTATTATAAAAAAGGTTGAAACATTTCATGCTTCTTTCGGTCAATGTTTTCAAATAAGGTCAATTAAGTTCAATGTTAAAAAACTTTAGGGAAATAAATGAGAAAAATGCGATATGACTTTACTTTTTTTTAATATTCAACGTAATTGAATATTGGTGTTTGCAATAAAGAGTAGGTAGGTAAATAATCTTTTCATTACTCATACTCCGAAAGTAGGTCTAAATATGCCTGAAGAGCGTGTAGAAAATAAAATTTCCAGCCCTAGGGCTTTTCGCTTTCACTGACAGCTGTCATGTCAAATGATGGCTTCGCACGACTTGTGCAATCTGCATGTAGCCAGTATCAGTATCATTACGCATTAGGAACTTCAAAAACCTAACCTCCTTGCTTTTTTTTTACACCAAAGAATAATAATTATGGCTTGGCACGGCTCATGCATACTGCCAGAGTTTAGTACTAAGTAACTTTTTTCTCAGTAATCAAATTCAAGTAGGTACCTATATTTAGTTCAAGATATCTTATTTAATAAAATAAATGTAAAGACGAAAATGGTCAAAGCAACCTATGACCATGCCGCGCCGCCCGCCCGCGCCCTGTCGGTGTTGCTGATGTCGTACGTTGAGTAAAAAAAAAACTGGTGGGAAATGCTAGCATTTCCAAATTATTTTAAACGTTTTAATTAGTACTATTTTTTCTTATTTTATTATGTTTTTGTGTTAAGTTTAATCTGGTTTTTCATTTATGATTGTGTATTTTGTGTAAATAACATTTTCTAGACAAACCGTGTTACAAAAACTGTAAGTTAAATCTACGGACTTCGCGTCATTTCCCAATGTTGGATTACCTCATTAATAAAAACTTTTTCGGTAAGTACCGCCGTATTCAAGTATTGAATACAAATAGCAGAAACCTAAAAAAAACACTACATAATTTATAACCTCTTTGGTCCCAACCTTGTAAGAGGATCAGGTAGTATGGAAACATGAGTACCTACTCATGTGGTATGGAGTCTCATTCACTCTCGTTGTTATGAAGAATTTTATGTACTATTCGTAATGAAAAGCACAGTGTTTACCTCGGGTGAAAGACTCATTAAGTCCCTCGAACTATTAGCGCCCTCGCTACGCTCGGGCGCCAAACTCCGTCTCGGGACTTGTAATGAGTGACTTTCACACCTTGGATAACAATGTACTATTGAATCTCTCTCTGTCAAAATTCACGTCACAAATAATTGAAAGTTAAGTACCATCGTACCAAATCTCTTGAAAATTAGTCCAAACAAACAAACATTTTTTTGTTTTAGTTATGCCAAAATGTATTTGCCAATTTTATTTTTAGTCATAAGACAATGTTCCATCTGCCGATTCTGTCATCTTCTAATTACCGAACACGTGAAGGCCTATTGTATAATATACCTACTTTTTGCGTGAAATATTTTGACACCATAGGACAAGCATATCGATGTGCGCTCGTTGTTCTCATTCAGCGGGGAATGCGATAATATCCTAATATTTATCTAGATTAGGTATTTTATAAATGTATTTATCTAGCTGGATAGGTACTTAAGTACATAAACATACTTGTAAATGAACGGTGGATGTTATACATTTCTGAATAAAAAATATGAATAAGCTGTATCTACAGATAGCCTACCTAATGTTGTAATACAGTTTAGGAAGGCAGTTAAGGCCCTTAAAAACAAAAGGAGTGTCTTGTTTGATCTAAAGAGTTGTAACTCTTAATAAACAGAGTTTGAATAACCAACATCCATTACAAATTATTACGTCACATCCGTTATATAGTTTTTGCAATATACTATCTTCTAACCGATTTTAAAGGGTATAGACTTCAAAATGATTAACGTCTGCCTATCTGTATTTCGTTATTAAAGTCACGTTTTATTTTGGGACTTGCTCCTATCACTTGAACAAGGAATTAGGTTTTTGAACAACACAAAGTCGAGTCGTGAATGGTAAGTTTTTTATCCAGCCATTCTAAATTGGAGTAAAAAAAGAAATATAAATAGTGTTGCCAATGCATTTGTGTTGTATATTTTTATTCCTTTTAGAATGCTTTTAAATATTAAATTGTAGTGGTATTTTATCGTAGAGATAATTTCCTACCAAGAGTCCAAGATCTATTACTGATGTTCTTTTGACTTATTATTATATTGCTTTGCATTTTCGAGGGGCGTTGTTTCTCACTTTTTACTTATGTACAACTCTAATTTTCGGGAATTATATACTATTGCTTGCAAACATTGTGGCAACACTTGTAACATAACCTCAAATAATAATTCAATAAAGTGCTGTGCCCAATTTGGATATAAAATCAATAAAAAAACATATAAGTTTAGATCGTCTGGTGTGCTATTATTTGCTGAGATTTTTTGACGTTAAAACGCTCAATATGGACGGCTTCGAGATACGAATATCTAACAGCAAGAAGGTACATAAAATCTTTGAATTCTCCCTTTCTTTAATTTGTTTATTTATTGTACAATTTAATCAGTTATTCCAGTGATCTCACTGGTACATCTGTACCAGTTACAGTGGTTATCTACGAACTTCGCATTCCTTTATTGTGACAATAATTTTACGTGACTTCATGCAATAAGCGAAAACACCCAAGGGATCTAGGATAATTCTTATTGTTATTTATTAATTTTAACAAGTTATGTAGGTTGTACCCACGCAAAATGTAGCCTATATTATTGACTACACATTATTGACTAGTCCTGAATAAATTTTCATCAGAATGATCTAGCTGTTTGACTGAAAAACAAACTTTTGAGAATGCACGAGCTTCGTTGTTAAGCTTGGGAGACAATAATACGTGTACATGATATTACGCTGCCATGGATTACGACGCCATGGATTACACGACCTGATATTACGTGTACAGGCTTCGTATTATAGGTTTGAACAAATAATGTACGACCACTTATTACGAGACCACGTATTACACCGCCACGTATTACGAAGACATTGCCATAGACCTATCAAACCACAGAGTGGTTCAAACGTCTCTATGAATTGTGCTGTCTATGTGAGTGTGTGAAAGTTCAAAAGTTATTCGGACTTTCTTTATTACATTTTTGGTGCGATATCGTCTAGTTAATTGATGAAACACCTGCATTCACACAAAAGTGTCATGTTCCGGTAACATGACGCGTTCTGTTCCTGAAGCGGGGCGCATGATATAATAATACGTGGTCTTTAGGGCAGCATATAAAGACCCATCCAGAACACCCCCTACCCAGAACCGACATGGATAGGTTAGGTTTATGTTAGAACTGCGACCACAACACACGAGCCGAGCGAGCGAAGCGAGCGGTGCCGCGGCAGCGGCCGGCGAGTGCTAGAAACGAATTCTACCCATTTTACTTGGTTACGACGAACCACTCTGTGGTTTTATAGGTCTATGGCAATGTCTTTGTAATACGTGGCGGTGTAATACGTGGTCTCGTAATATATGGACTCGTAATATCACCGCGGACAAATATTACACGACCACGTATTACACGACCTGTATTACGCGACCAAATATTACACAGTCACGTATTACGAGTACATTTTGGCTTCGTAATATCGGGTCGTGTAATACGTGGTCTCGTAATATATGGACTCGTTAAGCTTGAGGCTAGATGGCGCTGTGTGATATGTCCTACAATATTTATTTATTTATTTTAGGGTAAAGGTTTATTTGCAACGAGGAAATTTGAAGAAGGAGACGTAATTCTTGAAGAGGATCCTATTGTCTCTTGTCAGTTTGCTTGGAACGCTGCTTATAGATATTTAGCATGTGATTATTGTATGAGGTAATCAATTTATCCTAATCTTTACTGCTATAAACACATTGGCTTCGACCTTGTGATGTTCCTTGGCGGAATGGAACCTGCAACTTTTGCCAGACAGGTTTTCTTTTATGGGAGAATGATCAAGCCATTTCATTACGTCCATTAAATCAACTGCCTTGTCTGTTTGCTATAAATTTAAAAACTACTGCACTGATTTTTATGGTTTTTTCACCAATGGATGGAGTGGTTCTCTAATATAATGCAGAAGGTTGTGATTTTGAAGCCATCTGTGGAACAAATATTTCCTGTTCTAAGTGTTTTAGTATGTAGGTATGTATTTAAAAAAAATTAAAATTTAAAAAACCGACTCCAAAAAACCTGAAAACAAAAACTAAAAAAACTTGAAAAAAAATCCTGGTAACAAAAACTAAAAAAAACCTGAAAAAGAAACCTGAAAACAAAAACTAGAAAAAGACTGAAAAAAAAAAAAAGTGAAAAATAATCCATTTCGGGTCACTAAAACAGCAGATAACATAAACATACTTGGAAGTCGGACTGGGTTAGATTGAATGTTGAGAGGTATTATAGGAAACATGGTGTCACCCAGTCCGACTTCCAAGTATGTTTATGTTATCTGCTGTTTTAGTGACCCGAAATGGATTATTTTTCACTTTTTTTTTCAGTCTTTTTCTAGTTTTTGTTTTCAGGTTTCTTTTTCAGGTTTTTTTTAGTTTTTGTTACCAGGATTTTTTTTCAAGTTTTTTTAGTTTTTGTTTTCAGGTTTTTTGAAGTCGGTTTTTTAAATTTTAATTTATTTTTTTATTTAACCATTTTTAGTGCCACTGACACTGAAAATTCTACTCCATGAGGCGAAAGCGACTATTTCTTAAAATTGCAACCTGTACCTAATCGTAACTCATTGAAGGGTTTGGTGATGAGAAGGTTCAGATGCTCCATTCGTCGATAGGTAAATATTAGTGTATGGGCCAATTCTACTAGTGGTAATGGAAAATTGAGCAATTTGCTGAACCTCGCTGTGCAGATCTGTTCATCACTCCAAAGATCCTCATCATATCTTCATTTAGGATAGGTTCTCTATCAACATTCATACAAGCCCAGTCCGGCGACTAAATTCGACTAAATTCTTCAAATTGTAACCTGTGATCGTAACCGATTCAAGAGTTGTCTGATGAGAAGGTGGTTTTAGATATTCCATTTATCGGTAACTATTAGTTTATGGGCCAATTCTACTGGTGGAAATCGAAAATAGAGCAATTTGCTGCACTCTCGAGGTGCAATGCTGTTCATCCATCCGAAGACCCTCATCAGATCTTCATTGAAGATAGGGTTTTCTGTCAACATTCATACAAACCCAGTCCGGCGACTAAATTCGACTAAATTCTTCAAATTGTAACCTGTAATCGTAACCGATTGAAGAGTTTTCTGATGAGAAGGTGGTTTCAGATATTCCATTTATCGGTAACTATTAGTTTATGGCCCAATTCTACTGGTTGAAAACGAAAACTGAGCAATTTGCTGCACTCTCGAGGTGCAATTCTGTTCATCACTCCGAAGATCCTCATCAGATCTTCATTCAGTTTTTATGGGACCACCTCTGAGTTATCCCCTTTCATACAAAAAAAGATTTTTCCAAATCGGTCCAGGCGTTTTCGAGTAATCGGCGAACATACATAAAAAAAAAAAAATATATACGCGACGAATTGAGAACCTCCTCCTTTTTTGAAGTCGGTTAAAAAAAGTATATATGCATTCTGTTTACAAGCATAGTTTGGGGCTAGATGGCGCTCTGTGCAATGCCCTAACACCTCCCAATTAAAGCAGACTTTCGCCCTATAGTGTGATATATTCAAAGCCTAATTATTATTAATAATAACATTCCAACATTTCTTGAAAACTTACTAATGTTAATAAATAATTGTAGCTCCTTAATTATTAAGATTAAGTTTACACTGTTAATTTTAAATACTTTTATATTTTAAATATTTACCTACATATAAAATATGTAAGTAGGTAATTATTTTTTGTAAGTCCTTTTTCGCCTGAAACACAGGATTTTCCTAGTTTAGGCAAATGCATTATTTATTGTTTTGATAATGTGCTTTAGCTGTATTGTACAGCTCCCAGTCCTAACAAAAATCAGTTTTATGGTCCCATCGTGAAGAAAGCATGAAACTTGGCATGAACGTAGCTGTCATATATGTGCTTCAATTTCGATATGGAAGCACGTCGAGAAATTATTGTTTCCCCCCTTTCCCCCCCCCCCTTTTCTGTGCCAAATTAGAGTTTTTTGCATTTTGTATGAAAACGGTTCAAACTACAACCAAACTGTCAATGAGCAATATGATCCTCATTAAATTCACTACAATAATCACCTTGGAAGTATGTAGATCGGACTTATAGTTTAGAAGCTGTAAAGTGATTTTAACGCCCCCTCGACGCTGTTTTGTATCAACCCTTATGAGTTATTTGATTTTATTATAAAAACGATTAAAGCTACATCAAAACTGTCAATGACCAATTTGTTCTTCATTAAATTCTCTATAATAATTGTCTTGGAAGTATGTTGATAGGACTTATAATTTTCGAAATATGCTTACTTTTCTTTCAATTCGGCCAGTAAAAATGGTCACAAAAACGCTATACATCGAAAAAGCGCATGAAATATATTTTTTTAATATGTTATTGACCCTCCGAGAGTAGTCTATACCTGAGTTTTCATCCTTGAAAACCCTGGGCTTCTACTATGGTGCTACGTAATTCTGGCACGTGTTTTAGTTTTTTAGAAAAAACTACCCCTTGAAAACGTTTTCAGGTATTTTGTTTTATATGTTTGTTTATTAATTGTCAATTTTATACTCTAGCACGTTGTTTATAAAGAAATTTCAAAAAAATTGGTGGGGTCATTTTCGAAGGCATGTACCGGCTGAAGTAATGGTCCTAGAGGAAAAATCATTACAAATACATTTGTAGATACTAAAATTACCTTTAATTTGATTCCAAAGTGGTGCTGCTAGGATTGACAGTTTTCTCAGAAACAAAGAAATAGTTTACTGTTTCTTAAAGTTGAATTTTGTTCAATGATGAAAACATAATTCTGAATAGTTATTTTTGAAATTTCTTTATAAAAAACGTGCTAGAGTATAAAATTGACAATTAATAAACAAACATATAAAACAAAAATACCTGAAAACGCTTTCAAGGGGTAGTTTTTTCTAAAAAACTAAAACACGTGCCAGAATTACGTAGCACCATAGTAGAAGTCCAGGGTTTTCAAGGATGAAAACGCAGGCATAGACTACTCTCGGAGGGTCTAATAACATATTAAAAAATATATATTTCATGCGCTTTTTCGATTTATAGCGTTTTTGTGTCCATTTTTACTGGCCGAATTGAAAGAAAAGTAAGCATATTTCGAAAATTATAAGTCCTATCAACATACTTCCAAGACAATTATTATAGAGAATTTAATGAAGAACAAATTGGTCATTGACAGTTTTGATGTAGCTTTAATCGTTTTTATAATAAAATCAAATAACTCATAAGGGTTGATACAAAACAGCGCCGAGGGGGCGTTAAAATCACTTTACAGCTTCTAAACTATAAGTCCGATCTACATACTTCCAAGGTGATTATTGTAGTGAATTTAATGAGGATCATATTGCTTATTGACAGTTTGGTTGTAGTTTGAACCGTTTTCATACAAAATGCAAAGAACTCTAATTTGGCACAAAAAAGGGGGGGGGAAGGGGGGGAAACAATAATTTCTCGACGTGCTTCCATATCGAAATTGAAGCACATATATGACAGCTACGTTCATGCCAAGTTTCATGCTTTCTTCACGATGGGACCGTAATTTACGTTAAGGACCTGGACTATATAGTATAATATTTTGTAAAAGTTTTTATTCAATAAATTATTCTTATTCTATTTCAGACCTCTAGAAACTCCAGAACAGAACGTCCGCCGCCTCTCCGGCAAATCAGACATAGTGCTCCCACACTCTGACTGCCATGCTATGAACCTAGAGCACATCACAAACTGCAGTCAGTGCGGTGTGTTATACTGCTCTGAAGGATGCAGGGAGCGAGCTTATTTGGTGTACCACAGGACATTATGTCACAGCACTAGTGATGCTCAGCATCCGGTCTTGTTAGTTACAGATGCTTGGAAGTAAGTTTACAAACAGTTTTCTTACTTTCTTCAAAAATATTTTTTATCTTCACCTTTGTGAGCATGCTCACAAAAAAGAAAAAACGCCCATGAGTATCTTGTGCCTTCTAACTTTTCCTACTAACTATTCGTAACTTAATTTTTAAGACGCTTCAAAGTGATGTATGCAACTATGCACTGCATGACACCTATTGAATAAAAAAAAAAATAAGTTTGAGCCTACTCTGGTTACTAGAATCATTTCTGTCACCAGAATGCCAATTTTCGTAACTAAAATTGTTCAAATTACATTGAAACATCATTCTGATTTTATTTCTATTACAAAAAAACCCTGAAAATAGCTCAAAATACCCAAGAATACTTTTTTGTTATCGAAATGCAATCGCAATGACATTGCAATGAACAATTTTATGACAGTTGGGTTTTGGTCCGAAATGGACTCTAGCGCGTTCCTATGTGCATTGTACGTGCAACGTGCAAGCATAGTGCTGTAAGCAGTTTTAGTACGCTCACGATTTCGGACCGGAACATTTGATTTTTAGCATGATAAACGCTGTTCATTCAGCATTCAAAATCAGCGTTGCATTTATGCAACACATAGCTGAGTAGGAGCCTATTTGGCGGCGACATTATAACTGTGTTACAAATAACATAGCTTAGAATATTTAAGAAAGTCTGTTATTTTTAGTCATATCAAAAATAAGTTATGTTTAAGTTTTAATTTTGTTGTTGGCCAAATAAAGATATGTATATCTATCTATCTATCATTCAATTCAGACTGTGGCCTTCATATAGACTCAAAAATGACAGAAAAGACACCCTTGATTGATGGTAGCTTAATAAATAGCGTTGCTTTGTTATGCCAAAACAGGGTCGAGGGGGCGTTAAAATCACTTTACAGCTTCTAAACTATAAGTCCGATCTACATACTTCCAAGGTGATTATTGTAGTGAATTTAATGAGGATCATATTGTTCATTGACAGTTTGGTTGTAGTTTGAACCGTTTTCATACAAAATGCAATAAACTCTAATTTGGCACAAAAAAGGGGGGGAAAGGGGGGGACACAATAATTTCTCGACGTGCTTCCATGTCGAAATTGAAGCACATATATGACAGCTACGTTCATGCCAAGTTTCATGCTTTCTTCACGATGGGACCGTAATTTACGTTAAGGACCTGGACTATTGTATAATGTACAAATATATGTTTCTGGTTGGGATGTCTTTGTATGTATAACAAGCTGTCCCCGCGGTTTTAACCGCAGAAGTCCCGATGCCGTGGGAATATGGGGTTAAAAGTAGCATAATAGTCAATCCAGTTTTTTAGTTATCTATTTATTTAGTTTAATTATAATCGGTCCAGTACTAGCGTGAAGGAGTATGTAATAAGCAAAAAACTGAAATATATTTACAAAAACTGAGTTTGTGGGGTATTCTATCTGTTACCTGGCAATTATAACACAAAAACTTAATTTTTATTTGTGTGTTTTTCATTTTAATATTCTGAAATAATAAAAACATTTACCAGTAAAAAAAAAATTATAACACAAGCTTAGTTGTTTAGCTCATCATTCATTAAATGGAATGTACTCTAAACTGGGTACCACCAATTCACATTTACTTTTATATTTACAACTATGAAGTTAAATGTGAGAGTTAAGTATGGAGTGGGCCAGGTGCTTGCTAAATAATATTTCATGAATTATAAATTATCGCTTCCACGTCCTGTATATGACATTGTTTAGACAATTGTGTTAATATTATTTAATATTAATTTGCGCTTTTATTTTTAGTATTATGTAAGAAAATAAATCCCAGCTCTAATCATGCTCTAATATAATTACTGTTTTGTGAGAATTGAGGTAATTGATATGCCATACATTTTTACCACACATCTTTTAAATTAATTATACAAACATAGAGGTGTCCATATATTATAAAGGATGAAATTTTTAAACGGGATTTCAGGGCTATATTCTAAACTATAAAAAATTGCGAAAAATGCTGTTACGTTACGTGCCGTTTTTTGACAAAAACAAAAACTGGATTCGATTTTTGGAAAACTCATTACCTAAGAATCGAACCTTTTAATTTTGCAAATAAACCATTTACTTACTCTATATTTTTGTATCAACCAATAGTATTACTGATAGCGACAAATTCCTGGAAACAAACATGTATGGCAAATCATTGAAAATAGCTCAATTTTGTAATCTTCTTTAATTAACTCTTTAACTCTTTTGTACTAGTAGTTATGGGACCTATATCTATGCCAATAATTGATAAAATAGACCACTAGCGGCGTTCCATGGTTTCACCCGTGTAACTCCCGATCCCGTGGGAATATCGGGATAAAAAGTAACCTATAACACTCCCAATGAATCAATGTATCCTCATACCAAGTTTCATCAAATTCGGTACAGTAGTTACGGAGCCTATTCAATGCAAACAAACAATATTTCCTCATTATCACTTCACTATCACTACATAGTATAAAACAAAGTCGCTTTCTCTGTCCCTATATCCCTAAGTATGCTTAAATCTTTAAAACTACGCAACGGATTTTGATGCGGTTTTTTTAGTAGATAGAGTGATTCAAGAGGAAGGTTTATATGTATAATACATGCATAATATAGCCGTGCGAAACCGGGGCGGGTCGCTAGTATTAGATAAAGAGGAAAGATTGTTTGTTTGCATTGAATAGACTCAGAAACTATTGGATCGATTTTGATAAAACTTTGTATGAGCATACAGTGATTAATTGGGAATAACATAGGCTACTTTTTATCTCGATATTCGCTCTGGATCGGGAGTTACGCGGGTCTTTAATCTTTAAGTAAAACCAGTGATTTGCATTTAAGCAAATACATCACTGAGTAATATCCCACTTCAGCACACAACTCATCTCGCAATGAATATCGGTTTGTTTTAATAAATAAAATAAATAATAAGTTTTTAATAAGTTAAATTAATAATTGTAGACAAATGCACTACCCACCGGAGACGACGAACATAAACCTGCTACTCCGCATCCTAGCCTACATAAGCCAGAGCCCGGACCCACCTGCAGCCGCGGCACAAATCAAACAGTTCTGCCATAGAACAGTCAACGAAGATGCTGAGCTCGTACACAAGCTGTTGGGCGAACAGTTCACTGATCAACTCAACACGTTGAGGGAGATGACTGCTAATGTTGTTAGCAGTGAACATGTACAAGAGGTATTTATACTAACACTTATTTTACCAATATACAGATTACCTAAAAACCTGAGACCTAAAAGACTGCGAAGTTTCTCCAGATGATTTCACCACTGAGCGAAGTGGACAGAGAAGGAAGACCAGAAAGGCAGACCACACCATCAGAGAGAGAGAGAGAGAGATTGATCCCGCGTTTAATTCTCCCTACAAAAAGAAATAGCTCTTTTTATTTATTAATATCGTCCGATTTCAGGGATTCTTTTTTTCGTGTAATGAATTAATGATTATAGTAAGACTAATTTTCACCCACGACTTCATCCGCGTAGGGGTTGAATTTTCCAAAATAATCCAAAAATTCTCAGCTGATGCCTACATCATAATAGCTATCTATGTGTCAAATTTTAACCCGATCTATCCGTTGAGCTGTACGTTGACGTATCAGTCAGTCTGGTCCAACAAAATATACATATATATAAAATTCTCGTGTCGCGCTGTTAGTTGCCAAACTCCACCTCAGCTGGACCGATTTGTATGATTTCTTTTGTATACAGGGTGATTTTTTTATGTGGGCCTTCAGGGCTATATCTTAAAGTATAAGAGATAGCGAAAAATGCTGAAAAGTGTTGCGTGCCCGATTTTGACAAAAACTAAAAAGCATCATTAGATTTTTTAAAAAGAACATAATTACTTATTGAAAAAAAATAAGAAAAATATTATTATTATTTACTCTATGCCTCATACGCTGTTATTTTGCCAGAGACGGAAATATTAATATTGGTCAAAACTACAAATATTAGCTATTTCCTTTGATTTGCCATACCATGTTTATTTCCAGGAATTTATCTCTACCAGCAACACTATCGATTGGTATAAAAATATAGAATGATTATTTTTTTGCAAAATCAACAGGTTCGGTTCCTGGCTAGCGTAATAACTTTTTCAAAAATCTAGTGATGCAGTTTTAGTTTTTGTCAAAATCGGGCACGCAACTCCTTTCAGCATTTTTCGCGATCTCCTATAGTTTAGGATATAGACCTGAAGGCCTATTGATAATGTTTATGTTACTGATAATATATCCACAATTAGCAAATCTATCATTAATAAATTAGAATCAGACCATAGTGGTCAGTTTGTCAAATTTGCTATTGTCATAAAATCGATACCAAAAAGGAAAATAAAGTACGTACCGGTGACTGCTGCTCGTCTGGAGGAACTTAGATTGAATTTGGCTAACGTTTTACCGTTTCTACCTTGTGATACGGATCCAAATGTATTATACAATAACTTTTTTTCGGTTCTAAATAACCAATTTCAGTCTATATTTACGTCCAGATCTATGGTAGTCTCCGACAAACGCGAGTTTAGTGCCTGGGCAACGGTCGGTATTCACCGCAGTAGACATAAACTATATGAGTTATACGCGGAAAGACAGAGTAATACATCAGGGGAGTTTGGAGCCTACGTTAAAAACTATTCAAGGATATTTAAAAGAGTATGTATTTTGGCAAAATCTCTCTTCATTAAATCTGTGATTAAATCTAGTGATAATAAAATAAAAGCTACATGGAAAGTAATTAACGCTGAAACAGGGAGAGTCGCAGCCAAAAACACCGAGTTTAAATTGAGTATTAATGGAAATATAACTAATAATGATCAAGATATCGCAAACGAATTTGAGATTTTTTTCAGTAATGTGGCTATTACTTTGACGAAGGCTTTAAATTCTTCTACCCCCATTGCAGAAGCATTGCTAAAAACGAATGTACCAAATTGTAATAAAACATTTAAATTCCAATATGTTAAAAATCATGACATTATTGTAGTGCTTAAGCAAATAAATCTCAAGAAAACTAAAGATCTATGGGGGATGTCTGTCCCGATTGTTAAATCAATTATTGAACTGATTATACCAGAACTAGTCATTATATTTAATCGATGTATAGATTGTGGTGTGTTTCCTGATTTAATGAAATTGAGTAAAGTAGTTCCACTGTTTAAATCTGGTAGTACCTCAGACCCCTCCAATTTTAGACCAATATCAGTACTACCCACGTTAAGTAAAATTTTTGAAAAACTTATTTTAAAGCAACTACTGAAACATTTCCATGATAATAATATCTTACATAATAAACAGTTCGGTTTTAGTAAGGGGCGCTCGACTACTGATGCGGGTATAGCGTTAATTAAAAACATATTTGATGCTTGGGAGGAGTCACATGATGCGTATGGCATATTCTGTGACTTATCCAAGGCATTTGATTGCGTTCAACATAATACATTGATCATGAAACTACACCACTACGGTATTAGGGACGGCGCCCTGGATCTTATCTCTTCTTATTTGAGCGGTAGGGTCCAGAGTGTTGATGTTAACGGGAAACGATCCCCCGGATCTGCGATAGCAATGGGGGTTCCTCAAGGATCCATATTAGGACCTTTCCTGTTTTTAGTTTATATAAATGACTTACAAGGTAAGGACCTTGTAAGGGACAACCATGGGATAGTGTTGTTCGCAGATGACACCTCCTTGGTGTTCAAGGTTAAAAGGCGTCAGTCCAACGTTGACGATGTGAACAATGCCCTCTCTAGAATAGTTGATTGGTTCAATTCCAATAATTTATTACTGAATGGATCCAAAACGAAATTAATTCGGTTTACACTTCCAAATGTAAAACAAGTAAAAACTGTTGTAAAGATTAATGATGAGGAAGTTGAATTAGTCAGTAATGCTGTCTTTCTAGGTATAACTTTAGATCCTAAGCTTCAGTGGGGCCCGCATGTGGAAGCATTGTCCAATAGACTTAGTTCTGCCGCTTACGCCGTTAAGAAAATTCGCGAATACACGGACATTGAGACTGCTCGCCTAGTCTATTTCGGCTACTTCCACAGTGTCATGTCGTACGGCATCCTACTGTGGGGGTGTGCTGCAGATATTGATGCTATTTTCATATTGCAAAAGAGAGCTGTTCGAGCTATCTACAAAATGGGCCCCAGGGAATCACTTAGAGAAAAATTTAAAGAGTTAAATATATTAACGCTCTATTCCCAATATATCTACGAAAACTTGCTCTACGTTCACAAAAATCCTGATATTTTCCGTAAAAACAGCGATATTCATAATTTCAACTTAAGAAATAAGGATGAACTGACCGTGCCCGGTAGTAGGCTCCGGAAAATAAACAGGTCGTTTAATAGTACATGTGTGCTCTATTATAATAAATTACCTAAAGATGTATATGACATGTCCATTAACAGGTTCAAAACTTTTATAAAGCATAGATTGTGCAGTAAGGCGTACTATGATACTTCGTCTTCGTCTTAGGTTATGTACAACCCACCCATCCCCTTCTTTAATTCTTGTCCATCCAAAGGTTGCCTGGAAGAGATCGCTTTTAGCGATAAGGCCGCCCATTGTGCCATATTGTAAGGTATTATTGTTTTTGTAGCAGAATGTTTGTTAGAATTAAGGTTTAATGTGGTACAATAAAGAGTTTATCTATCTATCTATCTATCTATCTTACCTTAATGATAAGAACCCATGGACGTGACTTTAGTTGCTCCATTTCAAATAATACTTTCAAATATTTGTAATATTGACCATTGTGAGCGTGATCACATGAAAAAAAAAACCCCATGAGTTTCTTGTGCCTTCTTCTCATTGGTGGGCGCGTTCCGAAGGCACACATCCTAACTTAGTTTTTAAGACGTTTTCAAGTGGTCTATTATACTTTTAAGGTATTATACATCCAAAGAAATAAAAAATTTTGATTTGAAAAATTTTGATTTGATTTGGCCCACATAAAAAAAACACCCTGTATATTCGTTAGATCTGAGAATTTAACATCTATTTTCTTTTTTCCTTTTTTATATGGCAAAATAACGTTTGCCCGGACAGTTAGTAATATTATATTTTTCCTTCCAGTTTCTAACGCCCGAAGGATTTTGTTCCCTTATGGCACTGATTGGCACGAACGGCCAAGGAATCGGCACGAGCCCATTAGCGACGTGGGTTAATTCAGTACTTGAACTGACGATGTCGGATGATGAGAAACAACAATTAGACCTCTTTATTGACAAATTGTATGAATATGTTGAAGCAGGTAAGATTTTATAGCGCTCCGCGGTTTCACCCGCGTAACTCTCAATCCCGTGGGAATATTGGGATAAAAAGTTATTCCCAATGAATCAATATATAATAATAATAAATAATATGTTTATTGAGTTCTCCACAATAATTATAACAATCAGTTTAAGCTACTTAATAGTAATTTAAAAGACATAGGTATCTATTGCTAATGTAGGCTTGGTATGGTTAGGTATGGTGTAGGTTTGGTATGGTATTCCCAATGAATCAATGTATCCTCATACCAAGTTTCATATAATCGGTCCAGTAGTTTTTGGGCCTAATCTCCTCCTTGAAGAACAAAATTACTTGTTTTCAACATCAAGTAATTTTTAACAGACTTCAAAAAAGGAGGATATTTTATCTATGTTCGCGGATTACTCGAAAACGCCTGGACCGATTTGGAAAATTCTTTTTTGTTTGAAAATAATTGAAAGGGAATAACTCATTGTTCGAAGTTTTGCCATTATTCTTTTATCTTTTTTTTCTATTTACAAACTTTCTTTAAATTTTAGTGGATTTTTGTTGTAACTTATGCCTATTTCCCTAAATGATTTATTTATTTTTATATTTTACTCCTCACTACTGAAGCCTAATTGCTAAGTTTGCGACTAAATAACGCTGTTTCAAACTTGTAAGAAATCAATGAATCAAATCAAACTTATCTTTCTCCCCATAGAATCTGGCACGTTTCTAAACACGGAAGGCTCAGGTCTCTACACCCTCCAATCATCATGCAACCACAGTTGCTCGCCAAACGCGGAGTCCTCCTTCCCTTACGGCAACCACAGGATACAACTTAAAGCTGTCAAACCAATCATGCCTGGAGACGAGATCTGTATCAGTTACCTGGACGAATGCTCATTGAAACGGTCCAGGCACTCTAGGCAGAAGGTAAACTATTATTTTAACGTGACAACATCTAATAAATTGATGGAACACCTACCTTCACACAAAAGTGTCATGGTAATATTGTGTGACGTCATTCGTCATGTTCCGGTAACATGACGCGTCCGTTCCCGTTAGGAAAAAAGAGTATTTAATAATAATACCGCTCATTTGGGCTTGTTTAATGGTGACGAGTGACAAATAGAAGACTTAAATAAAGTAAAAAAAAGAAAAATAAGCAAAAAAAAAGATTTTTTTTAAAGAGTACTTTTTGAGCTACTTTGAGGGTATATTTTATAATCTATAATACAATAATAATAATAATAAATATTGCAGGACATTCCACACATCGCCATCTAGCCCAAAGTTAAGTAACTAGACTTGTGTTATGGGTGATAGACGACGGATATACTACCTATATGCTTTTCTTTTGTAAATTTATGCTTATAATACATAGAAACAACCAGACCATAGACAAATATCTGAGTACTTGTCTGAGGCGGGAATCGAACCCGCAATCCTGTGTTTAGCAATCCGGCATGGTGACCATTGTGCCAACTTGGTCGTCATCTTTATATTATTCTCTATGTATATGATATGTCCATTAACATAACAGGTTCAAAACTTTTATAAAGCATAAATTGTGCAGTAAGGCGTACTATGATACTTCGTCTTACCTTAATGATAAGAACCCATGGACGTGACTTTAGTTGCTCCATTTTAAATAATACTTTCAAATATTTGTAATATTGACCTTTGTGAGCGTGATCACACGAAAAAAAACCCTATGAGTTTCTTGTGCCTTCTTCTCATTGGTGGGCGCGTTCCGAAGGCACACGTCCTAACTTAGTTTTTAAGACGGTTCTATGTGGTCTATACAGGGTTATTAGAAATTAACATGCAAGCCCATGAGGGCTACTTTTGTGCACCTTAACAAACAACTTTTGTATTACGACTTTTGGAAATTCGCATACTTTTTCGAAAATTTTGAGGTTAGGTTAGCTGAAAATCAGCTGTTCCTTACACGGAGAGGTCATTAACCTTAAAATTTTACGTTTTTTTACAGTTTTATCGACTTTTCTTAGTCTGAACGACGTTTGTTTTAAAGAATCTGCTGTTTTTCGAATTTACAAAACCTCATCGTTTTCAATTTTTTTTTCGAATTTCCAAAAGTCGTAGAATAAAAGTTGTTTGTTAAGGTGCACAGAAGTAGCCCTCAACGGCTTGCTAGTATAATTTCCAATAACCCTGTATACAAATGTATTAAGCATCCAAAGGAATACATTTTTTTTACTCTGACTTTAACTATCAAATCAAACTATTCTCTGGTTTATCTTCCAGGAACTAGCCCAGAACTACTTATTCGTTTGCTGGTGTGAGAGATGCCTCGATCAATCATCGCAGCAGGAGTGCACGAGCGACGAGGAGATGAGCGATGAGGAAGTGGATGCGGACGACTGATGTTCCAATATACTCGCCTTCTGTCTCTTGGGGCTTTAGGCGAGTATGCTTACAATGTGTTTCGACGAGCGTAATGTTAGGGAGTTCTTGACGTCTAGGCGAACATATTTCGTTCTACGACTTTTGGAAATAAATAAATATTGCAGGACATTCCACACATCGCCATCTAGCCCCAAGCTAAGTAACTAGACTTGTTTTATGGGTGCTAGCTACATAAATACTTTTCTTTTGTAAATATATACTTATAATACATAGATACAACCAGACCACAGACAAATATCTAAGCATAAATACATGTCTGAGGCGGGAATCGAACCCGCAGTCCGGGTCGTCAAACACGCACGTTTTTTAAATTTTGAGGTTATGTTTACTTGAAAATGAGCTGTTTTTATTAGAAACTAGCTGCGTCCCGCGGTTTCATCGGTTAAGTTATTGCGTGACGTTCTTAATGTTTTCATAAGAACCTTCTCTTGACAATAGAAAATAATTAGCGAAATCGGTTCAGCTGTTCTCGAGATTTGCGCTTAGCAACACATTCAGCGATTCATTTTTAATTATATTAAGGTGAAAGGGTACCCGTGATCTCTCCATACAAATGTAGTCGACTGTTTTTCCCTGGATAATGACACTACCGAAAATATTTTTGTTGCATAAAACCTATAACTATCAATTTCAATTTTTTTTTCTAATAATCATATAAATTAAGATTTAAAAAACAAAGCATAGCAGTTATAAGTTTTATGCAACAAAAATATTTGCTCTAGTGTGATTACCCAGGGAGGAAACAGTCGACTACATTTGTATGATAAGAGTGCCCGGTACCCTTTCCTCTTAAGTATAGAGATAAAAATCATTCATTTTTTAATAAACATAAATGGTCCAAACCCCTAAACAAAAATAGACTCTAAAGTCAATGACTAAAGGTCGCTTCATACGTAACGGAATAAAACCTCGGTCCCGCCCGACGTGACGTGCATCGTTTATAAAGTGTTCGTGGTCTTTAAACATACGGAACGTGATTATTCTCGTGGCTGACGGAACGTGACAATTTCTTGACATCGTTTCATATAAAAATGAAAAAAATTACGTTACGTATGCTCGTACGTATGATCTTTACTCCATGAAACACTTGATTATCCGAGTAAACGTAACCTCAAAATTTTCCAAAGAAGTTATTATTTCCAAAAGCCTCATTCCAATAAGATTACTCTTGTTGAAACAAATTGTAAATGTATTTACATAGTAAGTGAATCCCCGCAGGATCGGTATAAAATTGATAAAAACTAGCATGGGGGCAAATATTATATTTGGCCTTGAAATTCGAAGAAAATCTAGAATAGTGTTTAGTAAAATGTCCCAGTTAGTAATCTTAATATATATAAATAGAAGTATACATTTCTTTAAATCGACGATTTTATAACATAACTTACCAACTATTTAAACCTTTATTAGGTAAATATAGCTTTCTATTCGAGTATTTTCTACAAAATACTATTTTTTTGTCAATGATAATATTGGCCTATAATTATTTTCTTACCAACAAACCCCAAATGTAGATACGAAACGTATTTTTAAGTAAAAACTTAACATTTTTATGTAACTAAGCCTAAAATGAATTAAAACAAAATAATTCTTAAATTATGTCAATTACATGTTATATGAACCTTCTACTAAATTCTCCATCGAAATCTAGACTTAGAAATTCTATTGACAAAACATGATATTCTAGTTAGCTAGAGTAGATAATATACATATTTAGTACGTTTGTAGAAGTCTATGTACCTATGAAGGTAGTACTTATATAGACGAGGCCCGCTCAGAAATGTTCCTAACTAAAAGTTAATCAAGAAGTTGTTAAGAATAAAGTAATTCCAAAGAATCTGTTCCAACATTATTGTTCGAGAAACGTAGGCATTCTTGATATTAAAACCGAATCTCCTTTGGCCTCGCTACTGGTAATGATTGTGGCCTGAACTATGGCTTTTTATGTTCCGTGATCCTATTCCACAACCTTGGTGCATCAAGATTACGTATCAATATGACAGACACACTAATCTTTAGCTCAAACTTATGAGATGACATCTCTAATGAGTTAAGAAACCATGGTATCATTGTATCGATTGATGTGTAGACATCAAAAACCTTATTTATTTTAAACCCATTCTGTTCCACCACAGGGTAAAAGCTTCTTTCCCCTCTTTCCACTATACCCTGTTTAGTTCCAGCTGGGTCCAGTCTCTACGGTGCGAACTTAAAACTTGAGTTCTTAGGTGCCATAGTTGCTCTTTCAAATTCCTAGTTACTCAAGTATTGTGTTCATCGAAGGCTTTGTTTAATTAGGCTTTCTGCATCCAATGCCACGTGGGGCTTTCGCGTATTTCGAGGAGTTTTTTAGCAAAGTGCCCAGAGTTGCGAGAGTGCTCATTGTCTTTTACCTAAGCTGGCAAAGCTTTCAGGCATGCATTTATCTCGTCTGCCGATGTGCTTTTCTCAATTCTTTTTCATTTCGTGCGTTCGACTTTTCTATAATTTCCCTGCTCAATGGTTATGATTGTGAAGCCTCATTGCAATCCATGGCACAACTGCTTCAATGCCCATTTTGCATTTATCATCTGTTTCGCTTGATGAGTGATAGCGATTGTCGGAAGTCGCCTGCGACACTACATCAATTAACATTCGTTTGCTTCGGATGTCTTGCAAGCTGTGATCGGGCGCCTGAAACTCACGCGTGTAAAATAATGCATTTTCCCCACAAGATGAATTTGCACTGCAGCGTCAGACTGTCAGGACCAACTGCTCTTCCTTATGTTGCAAATTGGTGTTTCTTCACTCGCAAGTTTTAGCGGAAGTTTGAACACCGAGTGAGCAGTTATTCCTCCGCTGAGCAAGGCTGCCGCTATCCCAGCGGACGCAACTGCTGGGTCGGCACTACTGCGCTAGCTGCAAATTCAAAGGGAATGTTTGGCCAGTACCCCCTGTGCGTCATACAATAAAAACCATCTTCCACGAGTTTCATATTTTTTTCTAAAGAGTTTGTTTTGGTAACAACTTAGGTTCCATTTAAGAGACTTGAGTTCCTAAGGCTGCGGTGTTTGACTAAGTTTACTAAGCCATTCAGTTGACAATTCTCCTAAGCGGTGGGCAATATGGGCATGCTGAAATCTTTGTCCTCAATCAATTTCAGCACTTTGTTTAAATATCGTCGTTGGCTTGTCCTGTTCCTATGGGGCCTTATATTTGTACTAAAGTTGCAGGGTGTCTGCAAGCCGCAAGTGCTGAACGTGATAGCTAAGAGTTTTCTCAACTTAGCTGCTAAGAGGCTGAATACGGCGGCGTCACAGTTGCCGTCTTCTTCCAAAATACACACTTCCCAAGAAATAGCTTGTTCCTGTTCGTTGATTGTTTAAGAAGACCTGGGCTAGCAGTAATCGTACACAATAACATTCAAAGTTTGTTATATGTACGTTGTAAATTCTGCCCCGAGCATACGATGCCTTCACACCTTGTCAGCCTTCGATGGACGTGCTCTGCACAAGACGCTTCCAATTTTTTCATGACTTTCCATTCCATTTCATGACTTTCCATTCCATTTCATGACTTTCCATTCCATTTCATGCCATTCCATTTAGGCACTTCCACGTTCAGCCATCTTTTGGCAAACATCATGCCGCTGCATTGCTGTTAACATATCGTTCTAAACATTTGCACTTCATCATTTGGGTCAATATTGGTGTTACTCTGCTGATGCACAATGAATATCGCTCGGTGCACTGCCTCTCTTAATGAATTTAATGGTCTAAACTGAGTTGCAAACCTCTACTTTAATTTATTTTATTTCATTTGGGATATGAAACTTTGCGTTGGCTGTGTGTGTTTGTAGCCAATCAAATCCAAATGAGTATGCACCTCATGATTAAATGTAAATAATTATATTTACTTTACAAAATATTGTTTTTTCCCTGGAGTTACTTATGCCTTTGGACGTATTTATGAGTTGTCAGGGCCGCCCACGAAAATTTTACTGTCTCGAGTCCAACATTTAGAGACTCCAAACCGCTCCCTGGCCTGCATGAAGAGCTCGTGCCGACACTTTGTGAGGAACTCAGACAGTGTGATTCCGGAGTCTCTAAGATTGGCCTTAAAGAACCATAGCTTGTCCCGCACTGAGATGTCCCGCAGTTTGACAAGTATGGGCCTTGGACGACTCGACGATAGGCGCCCCATCCTGTGGCAGCGACTGATGTCCCTGGCTGCGAAGTTAGTCAGTTTCAGTTTGCTTGATGTCACTGCCACAACAACTGCGACAGTATCCTCCTTTTTCTCCTCGGGCACACCGTGAATTAGGAGAATCTTCCTCCTACTGTGCATTTCAAGCTGGTCCTGGGAGTGAGCTAGCCTGGCAACTTGGTCCTGAAGGGCCCGCAGTGACGTTAAGATTAACATCTTAAATGAAGCAAAGTCAGCTGCCAACTTGCTCACTGTTGTAGTGGGTTGCTGCTGCTGCAGTCTGCCTTCAAAAGCCTCCATCTGCTTGCTGAAAGAGGCCATTAAGTCTGCCATGGACGTCTTCAAGTCAGTAGCTTCCATTTTCCCTTCAGTGCCTCAGTGAAACAGTGAATGTAGTGCGCAAGTGAAATGTGATGGTTTTATGTATGGATAACAGCGCAAGGCAGGTGGCGTAAACTAATCTTTGTTATTATGCATTAAAAAAAATATTTTCCAATTTGATTTTAATTTTTAATTAGAGACGCAAAAAACTTAGTGTTTACCGTTTTTATGCCTACCCGCGAAAAAGCTAGCTTAATTGGTGTTTCCTAGCCTACTTTGCTCAAGTCTACTTTGCTTTGCTCAATTAGATAAAGTAGGCTAGCTCGGCTAGCCTACTTTATCTAATACGCATTCTGAATAGAATGGCTCTAATGTTGCTAGCGCTGTATAAATATTCTTAGATTAGTTGTTATTTTTAGGAACATTTCTGAGCTCGGCCATAAGACGTTTTTAATACAAATAAAAAAAAAAAATATTCTTCCAACATGTTTTTTAAAAAGTCTTAACATATTTTGTCTAATAGAAATAGATTCTTAGTCTTTTGAACGAAGTTCAAAATTTTATAACATTTTGGTTTAGAGTTATGATAAAGGGTGGTCCAAAAATGAAATGGTAAAACGAAAAATGTGAACGAATTATTGCTAAGAGAGGCCGGCCTAATGTGTGTTTTATAAACTAAATGTCAAAAGATGTCAAATTAATAGCAACGATACTTATGCACAGTTTAATCGCAACTTCCCCACTGCTCAACTAAATTGCTTAACTAGTTGAGCATGTGAGCAGTTTAGACATAGTTTATATTATTGAACCTTTCATGCCCTATAGCTCAACAACTATATTGGTCAACTAACTTGATCAGTACGTGTTCACAAGACTGGAGTTATTGCTTATATTCTTTAATTCAATACAAAATTAGTTACATGTAGTTCACATTGGTTAAGTAGGTTGTCGATAGTATGCTCTATTGAAGTGAAGTCAGCTTGCTGCTTATGACAGCGAAGTTAGGTAGGGTTCTTGACATTGACGGCCGCATTGATAATTATATTGGCTTGGTGCGTTAACAGTAGGTCATTCTGTTTTAAAATCAAACTTATTACCTACTGCTCAACTGCTCTTGAAATGAAAAAATGTTTTGACGTTGTACCACGGGTTTTGGTGTACTTGGAAGGACCTGATCTTACAAATTAGTACCTTATCCGGCACGTATAGTCTTTATTCTTTCGCGCCTTTAATCTTTTTGGTATCTCCGACTGTTTCTTGACAACGAGTCGGGTGCCAGCGGTCGGAGAGCTGACTGGTTCGATGGTCCGGAGCCAGTCGACGTATTTAATGTTTTCCCACCACATCTTCAGGGTCCCCTCTCCGTAATAGGGTTTGCCCCTGAAGCTTGGGATGACTACTTCGGTCCTCTCCTATTCCTCTCTCGTGATGCCCGCTTCTTAGCTGGTTCGGATGATTTGCCGAATGTCCTTGGCTTTCTACTCCGTGAGGTGAGGAGAAAAGGCTCTGTCGTCACTGCGACGCGCAGTTCGTCGGTCGCAATGATCTCGGCCTAAGTTGGTCGTTTGTAGTCTAGTGTTAGCCTGCACTCTCTTCGGCTCTGTCTTCGGAGAGAAGGTTTTGTCGGGGCGGGTCCCCTTGAGGAGCGGCTCTGCTGTTCTTCTCTTCCAGAGATCCTTGTGTTTGAGACCGGCTGGTGGCTCCTTGGTGCATTCCTTGTCTCGTCTTTGTTGGGCGAGGAGTGCGAGGTGGGTCCTGTTTTTGAAGACGGTTTCTCGGAAGACTCCTTGCGTCGGTGATAAGTGGACGCAAGTCGCGGGGGGGGGGGGTGGTGGTAGCACTCTCGACACGGCTGTGACTTCTGTGGATTCCAGAGTCGGCTTCTAGCTACCGCCTTCAGTAGGCACACGAGGGCTGCTGTCACTTTGAGCACTAGGCTCTCCAGTGGCGAGAGACATGATGTTTAATGCGCACTTTGTCACGGCCTATTTTAACGGACTTGCCTTTCTTGACAACCTGATTTCAGGAATCAGTGTCGCGGTGGGCTGCGAAACGGAGGGACCAAGGCCGCTAGTTGAAGGTTGGTTTTGGTTTTTGCAAGTTGAAGGGTCCATACTTGACAGTGTAAAAGTTTCATCTTCCGTGGCACCACCACCCGCTATGGAGCCTGCAATAGGGGACGCTGGACGCCAAGCGCATCAACAGTCGTCAGGGCTACCACAGAAGATATAGGGTCCAGAAAAGGCAACAAGGCAAGTGCAGTGGCACGAGAGATGCCGCAGTCTGCAAGAACTACGACATCTGCGCTCCACCTCCTCCTCCTTGATCCGGGCCAAAGAGACGTGTTGACGCACCACTGCAGTCTCAGCACTCCAGGCCTCCCTCATCCCCCCTTACGGGACTCCACGCACTGCCGTCAGTTCTGCTCGTGTTGATGTGTGCCGCAGGCCATTGCAGCGTGCTGATATCATCCGCCCCACACCCCTAACACGGCCTCCTCCGCGCCACGCGCTCGTGGTCGCCATACACACCGCTGACACACCGTCTTCATGCTCGAGCTGCCTGCCGACGCACCCTGTCCGTGTCCTTCTACCGCTGCCGCATCCTTCTCCGCCGACTCCATGTTTGTGGGTAAAGTACAAGCATTTCCATAGTCTATCATCCCCGCGGTGAATATTCTATGCTTGATGGTTTCGCTCTGTATCCCGCATAGCAACTGGTCGCGCAGGCACTCTTGCAATCCCTGTCCGAATTCGCACGTCTTCGACATTTTTTTCAAAACCGCGACGTACTCTGCTATTGTCTCGGTATTTTCTTGTTTTCTATGTCGGAATTTGTAGCTCGTTGAGCCCGCTTGGTTTCGGTTGGAAATATTTTTCCAGTATCAACGTTATCTCTTTGAAGTTGTTTTCGTTTGGTTTTGTTGGAGTACATAAGTTAACTAATAATTTATAACTTTCTGCTCCCATAACGATGATAAGCACTTGCATATTCGCTTCTTTTTTGTTAAGCATGAAAAAAAAAACGGGGTTGCCAGCACGGAGCGAATATTGATACCCACATACATCATACAAACTTAATAGACGACATCCCCACTCCAAAATCAGAGTGACATTTGACAGATGTCCATTCTGATATAAAAATTGATACCGCATTAGGAGTCAACATTCCCGAAAACATATTAAACGTCACCCCACTCCAAAACCAGAGTGGCATTTCGACAGAGCGTCTTTTGTTTCCGTTTCAATCGTCTTTTTGTTTCCGTTTCGATCGTCTTTTGTTTTTTTTTGTCTATGAATATAGTACTTATACATAGTTGAGCAATTATCAGTTGGGCAATTTAGTTAAGCAGTGGAGAAGTTGCGAATTTAAACTTAATAATAGGTTTAATATTTAGTCATTTCAAACTTGCGTTGTTGACGAGTTTAAATTAACATTTTTTGTAAGAAGGTTCCGTAAATACTTCAAGCGGCATGTAATTCAAGGACACCGCTGAATTAAAATACTGTTAGGTATATTTTTATTCTGTGTTATACAGGGTTAATTTTTTATATGGGCCTTCAGGGCTATATCCTAAACTATAAGAAGTAGATAGCGAAAAATGCTGAAAGGAGTTGCGTGCCCGATTTTGACAGAAAACATAAGTGCAATATTATATTTTGCAAAAAGTCATTTCCCTAACCAGAAATGTGACCTGTTGATTATCCAAAAAATAATCACCTATATTTTTGTATCAATCGATAGTGTTGCTGATAGTTATCAATTCCAAGAAACAACCATAGTATGGAAAATTATTAAAGGAAATAACTAATTTTTGTGGTAAATAAATAAATAAATAGTGTCTTTTTCAAAAATCTAATGATGCATTTTTAGTTTTTGTCAAAAACGCATTTCAGCATTATTCGCCATCTCTTATAGTTTAGGATATAGCCCTGAAAGCCAATATAAAAAAGATATAAAAATATACGCGACGAATTATTGAGAACCTCCTCCTTTTTTGAAGTCTGTTAAAAAGTTCACCCTGTGTAGCTGTTAGTTATATAAGTTGCTGTAAAGTATACGAAAAGAAGTAGAATGTTTAAAACATTCTAGTATTCAATTAAACGATTTGTTTTTCTGTTAATTTTTTATATTCTATGTTTTTACATAAAAAAAAAGAAAAGTTAAATGTTGTTGGTTTTCTTTGTTCTAACAGTTATTATTAAACAGACAATAATTTATTTAAGTGCACAGAGAATAATAAGCCTGTGGCATTATACGTTGAAATGCTCACAAAATTAGACCTAAATACCTTGACATAGAACTGGATTTACAGTAAGACTTTACGTAAGATTGTTGTGCCAAATTATAATTTGAAATGTACGTATTTTAAGAACAATAATTTGTACATTTATCTATTTAGAACTTAGAAGATCTGTCTAAAAGCTATTCCGTATAATTATTGTGATGTTGTTTAGGCAATAAACTTCAATGTGTCTTATGAAATGTTTTTTATTTATTACTAGCAACCCGCCCCGGCTTCGCACGGCTATGTTATGCATGTATTATACATATAAACCTTCCTCTTAAATCACTCTATCTATTAAAAAAATAAAATCTCATATGTCGCGAGAACATACGCAAAAAGAGTTTTAGATGAAAAAAAAAATAGTCGTCCGACATTTGTCGTCCAACAAATAGTCGTCCGACATTTGTCATCCAACAAATTGTCGTCCGACATTTGTCGTCCAACATTTGTCGTCCGACATTTGTCGTCCGTCAATAGTCGTCCGACAAATAGTCGTCCGACATTTGGCGTCCGTCAATAGTCGTCCGACATTTGTCGTCCGTCAATAGTCGTCCGACAAATAGTCGTCCGACATTTGTCGTCCGTTAATAAATACCATAGTACGTCTTAATACACTCACAGCCAAATTAAAAACAGTAGGCCCAGGCATACATTTTCGCCGCGCCGTAGAGAGGGGATAGCTGTCTACTCTCCATCCGTCTTACGCTTTTTCGATCAGATCACGTGTCCTGACGCGAGTTTAAGATTTTATACCCATTACAGAAAAAGTGCTCAACGCCGCTAAAGAAGTTTTCACTTCAAAAAAAATAGTCGGACGACAAATAGTCGTCCGACATTTGTCGTCCAACAAATTGTCGTCCGACTTTTGTCGTCCGTCAATAGTCGTCCGACAAATAGTCGTCCGACATTTGTCGTCCGTCAATTGTCGTCCGTCAATAGTCGTCCGACAAATAATCGTCCGACATTTGTCGTCCGACATTTGTCGTCCGTCAATAGTCGTCCGACATTTGTCGTCCGTCAATAGTCGTCCGTTAAAAAATACCATATGTACGTCTTAATACACTCACAGCCAAATTAAAAACAGTAGGCCCAGGCATACATTTTCGCCGCGCCGTAGAGAGGGGATAGCTGTCTACTCTCCATCCGTCTTACGCTTTTTCGATCAGGTCACGTGTCCTGACGCGAGTTTAAGATTTTATACCCATTACAGAAAAAGTGCTCAACGCCGCTAAAGAAGTTTTCACTTCAAAAAACCGCATCAAAATCCGTTGCGTAGTTTTAAAGATTTAAGCATAGAAAGGGAATAGGGACAGAGAAAGCGACTTTGTTTTATACTATGTAGTGATAGTGATAGTGATGTTTATGTTTTTAGAGTTTTCAAAGGGTAAACACGGGACCCCATTACTAAGACTTCACTCGTCTTCTTCGTCGACTTCACTCACTTCCGTCTGTCCGTCTGTCCGTCTGTCAGTCTGTCACCAGGCTGTACACCATGAACCGTGATAGCTAGACAATTGAAATTACAGAAGATGTGATTTTGTTGCCGCTATACCAACAAATATTTAAAACAGAATATAATTGGCTAGTGTAGAAGCAAAGTGATCCAACTGACTTTTTATAAGTTTCGAGATATGAAGCAAAACGCGTTTTTGCTTATTACGTCCATGTTTCTGAATGAATTGTTGTAATGTTTTTAGATTATAGGACAAAAAAAAACAATTTTTTTATATCTTATTATTTTATTCTTTATCTCAATTTTCATCAAAATGTCAGTTGAATCACTTGGCTTCTACACTATCCAATTACGGAGTACTTCGTGCGCAAGTACAATTCGCACTTGGCCAGTTTTTTATTTACTTATGTCAAAAGTCCATAAAATATGCAAAAGTCAAGAAACCAAGAAAGTAAATTTTTCATTTCCATTATCCTTAAAATGCGGAACCCCAAATTATTATAAAGATAAAATATTAGGTACGGTCGGCTGCATAATTGCAGCCCCCGGTAGAGTTCTAAAATTACTATTATTGGAATTTTTTCGATCTAATCATGTTTCTTTAATAAATTCATGAGTCTTCTAACTTTAACCTTCAACTAAAGCAGGTGCATAGAATCTTGCTTGTGATGAAAATATTATTATAACAGCCGTTTTGGAGCTCTACGGTGGGTCTGCAATTATGCAGCCGACCGTACCTACCTAGTTACATGTATTAAAAACTTCTCCGTCGATAACTAAGTTAATTGTAATCTGATAGCACTCTCGATAGAAGCAAAACTTTATTAATTACATCAAGATTTCTTCGTAATTTTTTGTTACATTTGTTCGAAAGTATGTCATTGAGTTTTATTATACTTTTAATTCTGAATTTTATTTAAGGGGAATCTTCACGACTCGACAAAATTAACACAAAATTGATATAAGAGATATTTTTTAGGGATCCGTAAGTACTTACGGAACCCTGAAAAATACGTGCCCTCTGGACCCTGTTTCTCAGAAATGGGTAGATACATAATTTCAAAAGACGTTCCTTTGACGACGAGAGAAAAGGAAATCCGTCTAATAAAAATGGTCTATTATATTTTTTTTTTAGGAAAAAGTTTTAATAATACCTAGGTAATTATAATTATGGACAAAGGTTATCTATGTGTGAAATAATTGTATGAAAAAAAAAAACGTGCCGCGGGACACGCGTTTGAAACGAAATCCCTTTCTTTCTCTTACGGTTTTTTGCAACGCGTTACATTTTTTCTCGGCTAGGTTAACGTTCGGCAAGGTCGCTGTAGAGCGCCCACCCGCAATAAGAAACTTCTTTCCAAAAATTAAAATCTTAAAAAAATCTCGTGTGTTTTGTCGGCCGCCTTAAGGGAGGTCCATACGCCAACGACCTTGGTACACACTAGTACACAGCCTACTACATAGTTACTACTGGCACCGGTCGCCTTCGTTGGTGAAAATTGTTGATCGTTACGAGTGTGTTTTGTTTTTCTCAAAAGTGCTGAGATGGAATTGTAGGTGAAATTTTTACCGACATTTTGGTGTGATTTTGAGCCAAACATTTCCTATAGTTTTGAAGCTATCCTAAAATTAAGAATTAAAACTAGTCTAGCTTTAAAATGACAAAGAATTTTCGCCTCAAACTTACCCCAAAATATCGGTAAAAATTTCACCTACAATTCCATCTCAGCACTTTTGAGAAAAACAAAACACATTCGTTACAGTCAACAATATTAGTTGTAAGCGACGGCTATATCTGGCGCGTTGCGTTTGGTAGCATAATCAGCCTTAAAGGGCCACCTTAAACTGTCAAATTCATTATTTTAATGATCAAGTCGAGAGTTGGAAGGGCACAATATATTTTCATTTATTCAGTCAGTAGGCAGTTTCAATGGAAAGGAAATTCCTTAATGAAGAGTGTTTCAAACTTTCGCCGATTCCGCGAACCTCGGCCGACCGTTTTATGAAGCATCGATGTTGAGTTTTTTGAGGAGTGAAATGTTTTGACAGACTTTTATCAAGATGTTTTTTAACTTACCTACCTGGAGGTAGCGGAATAGATTTTAATAAATAAGGGCGAATTGCATGACATTGTGCTTTAACAAATTCAGCTAAAATCAAGCTTAATGCATTCACCCAGTGGCGTAACTATACAGTTTGAAGCCCGTGGCAAATTAATTAAATGCCCCCCCCCCCTATATTTGTCATACAAACTTTAAAATGTTTTTGATCAAAAATGTTGTTCAAAAAACTCTATGCAACTAAGTATTTTCTTTAATACAAGTGTAATAATAAATTTTGGAAGTTGGTATTCTCCTATGACCGGGGGCCCGTGGCATTTTGCCGACTTGCCATCCTGTAGTTACGCCACTGGTTCCACCCACGTAACTTCTGATCCTGTAGGAATATCGGGAATAAAAGAAGCCTATATTTTAATCCAGGTCTACAGCTATTTACATACCGAGTTTCAACGCAATCGGTTCAGTAGTTTTAGCATTAAGGAGTAACAAACAACACACAAACTTCACTACATAGTATAAAATAAAGTCACTTTTCGCCGTCCCTATTTCCCTTTGTATGCTTAGATCTTTAAAACTATGCAACGGATTTTGATGCGGTTTTTTTAATCGATAGAGTGATCCAAGAGGAAGGTTTATATGTATAATACATGCATAATATAGCCGTGCGAAGCCGGAGCGGGTCGCTAGTGTAGGATAGAACAATTTAATCCACAACAAACAAATTAATAGCTCTAGAAATTCGTATCGTATATTATTCTCAATAGAAATTAGCTGTAGTGAGCACTTCGACTTCAAGTGACCTTAAACTCTCGAATAATTAAATCTATTCAAACGTTCTGAGTTAGACGAGAATTGTTTTCAAGATAACGAAGATCTTCCAAGTTTAACAAGTTTAAGGATGAGTAGGTAAGAGTACCTACCTACTTTATCTAATAGAAGGTCCATGGATCTACCAGTCTTACAGTCTGTTAAAGCATAGTCTAAAAAATCATGCCCATACAGGGTGTAACACAAACCTTGTAATGCCTCATAAGTACTAAGGTACAGTCGGCTGCATAATTGCAGCCCCCAGTAGAGTTCTAAAATTACTATTATTGTTATGTTTTCATTCTAATAATTTTTGTTTGATATATTGATGAGAAGACTTTAAACTTCAACTAAAGCAGGTGTCTAGAATCTTGCTTGTGTTGAAACATTCTTATAACAGTCGTTTTGGAGCTCTACGGTGGGTCTGTAATTATGCAGCCTACTTAAAAACAGCTCATTAAATAAATATTTGCTCTATTGTCTATCTGAAAATCAATTGGCTTATTAAGCTATTGCATAGCTTTTATCGCGGGCTTTGAGCGCGGCGACCGAATCAAGAAATTCCGTAACGAAAATAAAACCTAACACCCCCCACTCCGCCTACCACGGACCTCGGCCGAGCGTTCGCTTAACGTGTGGTGATGGTACGTCTGTACGAAGGTCGCACGATGCAATAGCTTTACTGCGGCAGTCTCCGAGTGCCACACGTTTTTTTTCTTGTGTTATTGTCGTTATATTAAGGTTTTTAATAAAGCCTTTAGTGGCCACTAAAGGCTTTATTAAAAACCTTATTACACGCAGGAGGTACCTTAGTATGTAGAATTATTTAATTTTAATTTTATTTGTTTGCCAATATAACACTTTTTATTAAGACTTCGTTAGGTAAGTATATCTAATAATCGATAGTGCTAAATTTTCGGATCGATAGTTCCTAATTTACTGAAAAACTAAGGAATTTCTAAGATGTGGACACTAGGGCTTGAGCTCCGGAATTCCAGTTTTAGCAAAATTTCGGAATTCCGACATATTTCAGTATCGTTTGTAATACCGGAATTGGTGAGAGTAAAACCGGAATTTCGATATCATTTGTTAAGAGTCAAAAAGGCAGTTTTCTAAGGCGGCGGCGATAGAGGACAATAATGCTTCAAGTATTTAAAAACAATACCGCCTACTAGTGTCGAGGCTGAACGCGACTTTTCACCAGTTTCATATTCTATTTGTAATCGTGTAAGAAGTTCTCTGACAGACAACAGCTTGAACGCACTGACTTTTTTGAAATTTCAAAGTCAACAAAAGTTCTAGATGATAAATTCCTTAATTTTTAATAATAATTACAGTTCTACAGATTTATTATTTTTACCTAAAATACCCCTTCATTTCGATAACATCAGTATTTACTAAATATTATGCATTTTGTATACCTATTATGTTTAAAGAAAGCATCGAATTCTAAAATCGAACTGGATAGATCAATATTGAAACTCAATTCCGGAATTGAAAAATGGACCGGTATTCAAGCCCTAGTAGACACCATTATTGGCAGCAAGCCCATAGGTAACTAATGGTTTTGTTACATTAAGAAAATTCCCCAAACGCTGGGCAAATTAGGATAAGTAGTTATTATTGTCTCTAATTTAAAAAAAAACCTTACTTTTTATATTTTTTTGGGTCAGAGGAATTACCTACCTATAGGGTTTTTGGTACACGCTGTAGATAGGTAAGTACCTATGCGTTATGCTACGAGTATGGACCCTTTATAAGAAGTATCAGCTGCGCGCCGCGGTTTCATTATTTTCAATATTTATTTATTTATGCCCTTCTCCATCCCCTAACCATTATGCCGATTTTCATTGAAATCGATCCAGTCGTTTGACTGTAAAGACCACAGACATACCGTAAAGACTGTATGGGAGTTACGGGTTTGTCCACTGACCTTTGCTCTCGAAGGTGTTCTGAGGGTCTGGTCGATGGAGACGTGTCCGTTAACGATCCTTGTTCATCAAGTCCATAGGGCGCTGGTATTTGATTTCCACCTTAGAGGATGTGGCGTAGGTAAGGGGAGAAGAATCGAAACAAAGGTCCACGCTTGATGCGCGGCGCGGACCGGTAGGTACCTACTCCAACGGAGATCGATATGTGCTCGCTCGAAGGTAGCGAGACGAAGACTGGTGGTTGTGGTACGAAATTTTCATTACCTACCCTCAATCATAGACCTACCCTCAATCATATTTAGATTAAAAATAAGCGAACAAATAAACAAACTTATATCTAACCTCAGGAACTATGGCTTCGAATTGAAAAAATATTTTTGTGTTGGATAGTCCATTTGTCAAGGAATAGGCTATTATATATTTCGACATTCCCACGGGATCAGGGATTACGCAAGTGACACCGTGATGATTTATAATTATAGGAGTAAGATTTCACCAACTAAACTAGATCCTTTTAAAAATGTTTGAGTTACGGTAGCTTTTTAAAGAAATTTCAAGGCAAACTTTCCTCGCTATTTCGTTGAATAGGCTACGAAACCGAGTCTCCACGAGAAAACATAGTTGAGTCTAAGCCTTGACTCAGTGCAAACATTCATTCGTGCTCACCCCACTTCAAACGGCCGTCTATCCTTAAGGGAAGGAGAAAATTATCTCGTGAATAAATTATATTTTTTCCCCCTTTATGAAGACAGTTGAAGTGCATTTTCGTTTATTTTTTTCTCGTTGTTTGAGTCAGATCAAAGACATTTCAGGAATTCCGCTCGTGAGCCAGTGACGGCGTGACCTCGCAAAAATGAAACGAATAAAGAATTTAATGTGACTTGATGTTTTGGGATAATAATGTTAAAGTGTTTTACAATGTTTTAGGGAGTGAAATGTTTGTTTTTATAATTGGATTTCTTTTGGGGAATTTCTTTTTTTTTAGGATTTTTAAAGGTATATTTTCATAATAGAATATCAAATAAAAATATTTGGGTTGGTTTAAATGGCTACTTTGAATTTTTAAGAGGCATTTTGGCTCTTTATTAGTGGGTATTTTCTTAGAAAAACGGGGAAGGACTATTTTATGTTGCTTTGTTTCCATTTCTACAGATTTTCTGTACAAATTTCCAACTCTACTCCCAACTCTACAGACTTAAATTTACTGATTTCCAAAAATACAAATTCCCAATCCTACAGAATCATAATTATTTTATGCTTAAAAGCGATTGAGCTTAACGAACCGCATTTTCACCCGCATAAGTTTTGATCCCGCGGGATTTGGGATCAAAATCCGTGTGTCCTTCTCCATCCCCTAATTAAACTAGGCCGATAAAAAGAAACCCATGGCGTTCCAACCTAGTGCCGATCATGCATAACCCCTCAAAGGGACGCCACACAGGCAAACTCAGTCTTTGATTTAACACCACATTCCGAAAGCACAACGACAAAAACAGAATACGATTATCCCAAGAAATGAGTAATCGAAATGTGGTTTTCGAAGGATGGACCCTTTAATTAGGGGAAACACAGGTAGGTATTGCAATTAAATATACCTACCTACATATCTATCCGACATAGCTCTCAGGATTGGTAAGCTGAAGTGGCAGGTCATATAGCTCGCAGAACTGACAACCGCTGGGGAGTAAAGGTTCTCGAGTGGCGGCTGCGATGCAATGCGAAACGGAGTGTTGGAAGACCAGCTGCCCGGTGGACCGACGACATTGTGGCGGTCGCGGGTAGTCGGTGGATGGAGGCGGCTCAGGACCGCTGTTTGTGGCGTCGTATGGGGGAGGCCTATGTCCAGCAGTGGACGTGTATGGGCTGACATGATGATGATGATGATGTCATATCTAGGGAGTTGTAGCGAGGGGTCCATATAACCAGATTCCTGTTGGATTAAGTACCTTTACGGATTCAGGCATACTTACCTATGTGCCTTTCGTGGTTTAGTATATTAAAAGTAGATTCTTTACACGAAACTACCTACTAAAAATATTTTTGGAACAAAGTTCCTTATCGCGGTTTGGCGGGGGATCTAGCTGAGAAATAATGTGACGCGTTACAAAGACATGCAACAAAAAACTGTAAGAGTAAGAGAGAATGAAAAAGACCGAAAAATAATCACCCACATGGCAAACACAGAAAGGTATGAAAATATGAGCCACTACGTACCTACCTAGATAATATTCGATAGGTATTATAATAATCACATAAAGGCTTTACGATTAGTACCGAGGTTCGTAAATCTTACAAAGTAAACCACTGATCGGATTGAGTAAACTCTGCTACAAATATTTAAATAGATACTTAACTACATAAAGTAGGTAGATTAACGATGTTGTTTAGACATCTATGATAGCTACCTATATAGGTGCATAATATATTATTACTTAAGGGGGTCCATACGCCAACGACCTTGGTACACAGCCTACTAAATAGTTACTACTGGCACCGGTCGCCTTCGTTGGTGAAAATTATTGTTGATTGTTACGAATGTGTTTTGTTTTTCTCAAAAGTGCTGAGATGGAATTGTAGGTGAGATTTTTACCGACATTTTGGTGTGATTTTGAGCCAAACATTTCCTATAGTTATGAAGCTATCCTAAAATTAAGAATTAAAACTAGTCTAGCCTTGAAATGACACAGAATTTTCGCCTCAAAATTACCCCAAAATATTGGTAAAAATCTCACCTACAATTCCATTTCAGCACTTTTGAGAAAAACAAAACACATTCGTTACAATCAACAATATTAGTTTTAAGCAACGGGTATTTCTGGCGCGTTGCGTTTGGCAGCATAAGCAGCCTTAACTTAAAATAGATTCGTGTGTTTACCGTATAAAGAACCAAGAATGTTTACTATCTATACTTAGTATTATAAATACTTATACTTGTAGGTATACGGGGTTTTCCGCAACTATACCTCTTTGATTAGGTCCTTTATACATATAAGGATGGCTTGCCCAGCACCCTCTCAGCTTAGACGACCGTGTCCAAAGGAAAGTACTTGTCAATACTCTGAAGCCAATTAAACCGCAGTTTTCAGCACGATGTTTTCCATGAGCAATGTCAATAAGCGCACATAAACTTTCTTAAAAAATCTATTTAAATAGGAATAGGAAACATGTACTTAAGTAATTGGCCAGTCAATTTTACAATATGGATGTTTTGATGCTAACCCAAAAAAAATCTTTTAAAACTTTTAAATGGCTGAAGCACTTCATGAAACTAAACACAGCCACGGAATACTTAGCTTCCAGTTAAAATAAACTATAAATTATATTATACTAGCGACCCGCTCCGGCTTCGCACGGCTATATTATGCATGTATTATACATATAAACCATCCTCTTGAATCACTCTATCTATTAAAAAAACCGCATCAAAATCCGTTGCGTAGTTTTAAAGATCTAAGCATACAAAGAGACATAGGGACATAGGGACGGCGAAAAGTGACTTTATTTTATACTATGTAGTGATAGTGATAATATATAATAAACTATTTAAATTAAACTAAAACTATATAATAAGAATGACTTTGGATTTAAAACCTGGAAGAGGATAAAGAGCTCCAATAAACCTGGCAAATAGGTAGGTATATCCCATTATAAATCACTTTAAACCAAATAACAAGTTAAAACGTTTTAGTTTTAAGGGGGCTCTATACGCCAAAGACCTTGGTACACAGCCTACTAAATAGTTACTATTGGCACCGGTCGCCATCCTTGGTGAAAATTGTTGATTGTTACGAATGTGTTTTGTTTTTAGCAAAAGTGCTTAGATGGAATTGTAGGTGAGATTTTTACCGACATTTTGGTGTGATTTTGAGCCAAACATTTCTTATAGTTTTGAAGCTATCCTAAAATTAAGAATTAAAACTAGTCTAACTTTGAAACGATAAAGAATTTTCGCCTCAAAATTACCCCAAAATATCGGTAAAAATTTCACCTACAATTCTATCTCAGCACTTTTGAAAAAAAAACAAAACACATTCGTTACAATCAACAATACTAGTTGTAAGCGACGGGTCTTTCTGGCGCGTTGCGTTTGGCAGCATAAGCAGCCTTAAGTTAGATACCTACTAACTTAATACAGAAATAGGTCGACATAGGATTATCAACTTCAAAAGGGCCGATTTAAATTAAAATCCACCCCTTTGAAGAATATAACTTGGGGTATTTAATTGTGATCCGTTCAAATCTGTTCGAATATTGGTGTTTCACTAACGGGTAGCGTGGGTAGAATGCGTTTTACAAAAGAAGTTCCGCGGCAGTTGTCTGAAAATTGGATCACTTGTGCCATAAGGTGCCACCATTGGGATCGAGTTTGGGATAAAAATAACGGATGTGTAGAAAAAAAAATGTTACTAGTTCAGTATTTTTTACATAGTATCTTAGTAACAGACATTTTTTTATTTATAGTTTTTTTTTTAAACAAAATAGGCTTGCATTTGACCTCATCTTACCTGATGGGAAGCGAAGATGAGGTCGAAGATGTAGCATGCTCGTTTAGAAGGTACCTATTCACTCTAGACTTGAAGACTCCAAGGTTGTAGTTTTGTGGGAACAGCGACGCAGATAGAGAGTTCCATTTCTTAACAGTGCGTACGAGAAAGGTGGATGAAATTGGAACTTTCACCATGTGTGAATGGCGAGCCTTTGTGCACCTCGTTGTCTTGTGGAAGAAAAGGCAGGATGGAACGAGCTCATGGAGTTCCTGAGAGCACTCACCGAAGTGAATCCGATAGAAGATCGACAAGCTGGCGACCTCACGACGGTGTCCTAGACTTAAAAGGCGTGACTTGACGAGCGCGTCATAGCCTATCAGCCTCTTGGCACGCCTGTCAATGGAATCAAGAGCCTCAAGCTGGTATTTGGCGGTTCCGTCCCACAGGTGACCACAGTACTCCTTACACGATCGGACCTGTGTCTGGTACAGATTAAAAAGCTGCCCCGGTGTGAAGTACTGCTTTACCTTGGCAAGAACACCAAGCTTCTTAGAATTGGTAGGATTCCCATCCTACTAACATTTTAAATGGGAAATTTTGGGGGTTGCTGTCTGACCTTACCATAAGTTGTTAACATCACTCCATCAAAAGTCCCATATTGAATATTTTCCAAATCTGCCATCGATTCGGGAGCAAAGATAGATCGCTGTCCATTTCAGCTATCTACAAAAAAATATTTAGTCAACTTAATGCCAAAGACAGATACCGATATAAACTACTCACGGATCGTGTATCAACGCAGATTCTAGGGGAAATTATACGGTACTACGTGTGAGAGTGCACGAACAATAATTCGCGGTAAGGCCTTTTCGTGTTTAATAATCGTGTTTCGTGTTTTGTTGTTATTTTTAATTAAACTTATCTTATTTATTTTTTAATATTTTATACATTTCAAGTAACTAAATATTGTGTTGCACAATGGTGTTTTTTTGTGACATTTGCGAAGCGTCATCCGCAAAGGATCCTGCCGGAAGACCACACCGGCTGTGTCAGCAAAATGTTGGTGCAGCTATCATTGCTGAGTGAACCTTTTTGGAGGCACACGGCTCCTTAGATCTTATTTCTTTTTTTTATTTCTTTTGGATTCTCTAACCTATTTATTTTTTATTCTTTACTTTTGTTTTATATTAGTGCTTTTATGTTTGTTACTACTTTTCTGATTGTCGTGTGCTTGTGCAAAATAAATATTTTTTTTCTTTATCTTTCTTTCAAATGCCGTAGGCTGTAAAAGTGCCCGAGGTTGACGCGACTACAGCGCTAGCGCTGCGCCTGCGGAAACTATTTTATGATGCGGACTGTACTAGCGTATAATTGGCGTATTTTATACTCAGATGCCTTTTGTTAACTGTCATTGGGTTATTGGAGCGTTCGAGAGTAGAGTTCAGCAAAAATCTTTGAAGTGTTCAATGAAAAGTAAATTTATTCGAGTTGGTAAAGTTGATGCGGTAACGATGTCCTCTTTTTGCCTATTGATGCTTCCTGAAAGGAATTGTAACGTAGTTTTTGGGATTGTTTTAAAGTCTAATTGAGTTTTTAGTAGTTGGAAAATTCTGATCTACTCTGCACCTTTTGTTTCCGATTCGATCGTATTTTATTTCTGTTTTATAAATAACTAGCTTTTACCCGTGGTAGTTTGTTTTTATACTACGTAAACCTTACTCTTGAATCACTCTATGTTTAAAAAAACCGCATCAAAATCCGTTCCGTAGTTTTAAAGATCTAAGCATACATAGGGACAGACAGCGGGAAGCGACTTTGTTTTATACTATGTAGTGATAGTGATTTGACAACTACCCTACACTCGGGCCGCCACCAATTAGGGGTAGTGGTACAATTTTTGAGTCCCGTGTTCAAACTAGTTGGAAAGAATAATTGGAACACTACTCGGTAATTTTAACGACAAACTAAATTTTTTCGTTACGGTCCTGTACGAAATACCCTTAAATAAATCTTTCCAGAAATTGTAAAGTACAATAAAAGATAGGTAAGTAGGTATATAAAAAGCGTGACGTAATCTCGGCCAGGTATTCTCCTGGTAACCACAGAGGAACGAGAGTGGTTTCTTTGTAAAAGAACTGTGACCGGTGGAGTCTTGACACAGTTTCCACTGCTTGCTGTACTCTTACATATGTTTAGTTAGTATTCACATACTAGAGAGATTTATATAACCTTTGAATAGACACGTCAGAATAATTTATGAGGTCATGAAAATTTTCTTTTTATATAATTCGGTTCGTAACGATATATAAAACACTGTGTCCCGCGGTTTCACCCGCATAGGTATGTCCGTAAAGGAATTTCCCTCCGATCATTTTACGGATAAAAATTTCCTTTTCCATACCCTAAACTAGGTACCACTATGCCGATTTTCATCCAAATCGGCATCCATGATAGTGAGCACTAAAATATGGCCTGCGACTTTATGCATTGTTTTTAGGGTTCCGTACCTCAAAAGGTAAAAAAATAGACTCTTATTAAATCACTTTGTCTGTTTTCTAATTATTTTTCCTTGTTTTCTTCGGTTTGAGACCCAATATTATGGCTCGGTTATCACAAGGTTGATCGAGTTTAAACATTTTTTTACGAACGATAAAAAATGATTGATTATAAGCCTTATAATACTACACATTTGCGACTTTTTTAAATACAAAGTGGAAAATATTTTTACATTGGTTTGTAAAGCAGCGATTGTTTATAGATTTCAAAGTGGTAAAGCTGCGCGAGACGGTATCATCCATCTTTATTACGCTGGCCAATTTTTGGGAATGTATTCCGTAATAAAAATCAAATAAAAGCGAAGTAACAAATATAATAATTGATCAGCCCAGTCACGTAACAGAGTTAAACCTTACACTACTTCCAATTCGATACGTTGCTAAATTTTTATTAGGGTTCAGTACAAAGTGGTGCCTTTGAGTGTTGATACAAAAACCGATCTCTGAGGCCCAAACCCCTTGGGTGCGCTTAACCTATTTTCATTTCGTTTGTGTTTTTATTTTGTGATGCCGCAACCGTGGACCGGCGGACTCGCCGTGGTTTTCAATTTACGACCGACAAAGAGTAGCTAACATTGCAGTGGAAAAGCGAAGACATCATAAAAACAAACAAAATAAAACAAATTATTTTTAAAGTTTGCCAGTTATTGACATTAGGAAACCCGACCCCACATAAAGTGGGAATGAGCAAGGAAGAAGAAGAAGAGTAGCCAGCCATTATCAGCACAAAAATTACGTCAATGAAATGGAGAATCTGTTGTGACAGATCTTGTAACAATATGAGAATGGGGCCGCGTTCTCAAGGTATAGCGATTAGCCTGACAGCTCGGTTAATGAACACCAAATGATCCGGATTCTTTGAGATGTCCTGCTCACTTTGGCTCGGTCTCCTACGTTTATGGGTTAGCTAACGCTTCCCCAGTCTTCTTGATCGTCACAATTCGGCTTTTACCAGAACTGGACAAACATCCTCCAGGTCATCACAATGCGGTGATATTTTTACGCAGTGTTGTTTAAAATGTAAATTAATGGAAAGAAAGTATCGAGACGGATAAATAATACCTTCACATCATCTATCTTTATTCTATACAAATAAAATGCTTTGTCTTGACTGAATTACTGACGGATCAACGCACAGCCTAAACAGTTGATCTTATAGACCTGAAACTTGGAGGGTGTGTTCTTTGTATGATGTAGGCATCTGATAACAAAGGATTTTGATAAAGTCAGTCTCGCCCAAACGCAATTTTAGTCAGAAAAAGTTAAATGTTTTTTCTACATCTGTTACGACTTAGAGCTTTTTGAACTGATTCGAAGCAACTTTGTGTGTTTAATTCAAAGTTTAATAGCGAAAACAATTTAGAAAATACCTTTAGATAATAATAATTAAGTTTTAGTTCTCGTAAAAGATTTAGAATAATGGTTACGTTTTATGGACACTATTTCATTAGGCAATTTTACCTCCCGTACAATATGGGTGGAAATAATTACCTACCTAGTTTTGGTTTTAGAATTAATTAAAAGTAATTGTTAATAAACTGCTTAACAATCTCATTTTATACTCTGGAAAATGGGTTTTAGTTTACGATTTGATGGGGCATGTAAGTACCTAAATTGTCAGGGCCTTTCCGAAATGATTTGTCGTTTTACTGTATTTTAACTACAGAAGTTCCATAGTTTGGGATTGGGTACCTACGATCTTGTTTTATGAATATTACCTTACGAAAATAGCGATGTATCGGTAGCTACGAGTACAAACGGCCTAATCTTGTTTCAATACTATTTAACGGTATTCTAGCAGCGCATGCGCCATACAAAGTATTACCCTATTTACCATGGGGATAGTGCCTCTTGTTCAGAGCCTATACCACCCTCTCAGCTTAGTCGACCATGTGCAGAGGAAAGAACTAGCCAATACGGATTTAAATGCTCTAGTTATTTAAGCGGGCGGGAGCAGAGCACTTACCAGCAAATAATTTTGATCCCGAAAATTTCCGCGGGATCGGGACTTACGCGGATGAAACCGCAGGGCGCAGCTAGAAGCTAAAACATTATCATAAGTCCATTATAGTTAAATTGTATTATCGCAAAAATCTGTCAGAAAATCTAGGAAATCAACAAAGACACAAAGACATTGCGATAATCTGCTATTGAATACCCATTATCCGGTGTCAGCATTTCAGGATCCTGTTACAGGAAATGCAACTCTAGTGCAGGGTAGGAGAGCATAGAATCGTAAGGTAAGTGGTTAAACTATTAAGACTGAATGGCGAGTTCTATCGATTCAGCTTTTGACGAGGTTTGTGAATTGGGTCTTACACGTCGGTAAGTTTTCGTAAATTGGTGTTAAATTAGTGTAAACAAAAGGATATTAAAAGGGTTATCTTTGTTTGAACCAATGTTCTCAATTTCCAATGTCCGCTATGGGTAGTCCTATAGTGTAGCTGTAGAGAATTTTTATACAATGGTAAAATACAATGGTACAATGGTAAAAAGTACCACGGGTTACTACCCATGGTACTTTTTACCATTGTATAAAAATTCATCAAAATCGGTTGAGCGTTTGTTGATAAAGACGCAATAAATATGGATCAATTTAAGAAAAACTTTTTCAAATGTTTTTTTTTACCTGTGGCATTTTCTTGTAAACCCCCCCATTATTCATAAACTTTTAGTAAGCTTTCGATTCCTAGTAAAAATACCTACTATGTTTTATCACTTTCGCATTTTTGCAAATGTCTCAGATGTGACACAAAGACGATTATGAAAAAGGTGGATTCGGAAAGCCTATATCAGTGTAGACCCTTATACAGGGTTATTGGTAATTATACGAGCAAGCCGTTGAAGGCTACTTCTGTGCACCTATACAAACAACTTTTGTTCTACGACTTTTGGAAATTCGTACATTTTTTGGAAAATTTTGAGGTTAGGTTTACCTGAAAATTAGCTGAGAGCTTAGGTCATCAAACTTAAAATTTTACTTATTTTTAAGTTTTATCTACTGTTCTTAGTCAGAATGACCATTGTTATAAAAAATCTGCTGTTTTTCGAATTTGAATAACCTCAAAATTTTCAATTTTTTTTTCGAATTTCCAAAAGTCGTAGAACAAAAGATGTTTGGTTAGGTGCACTGAAGTAGCCCTTGCTACGGCTTGCTAGTATAATTACCAATAACTCTGTATTGCCCGAAATAGAAAGCTCAACATAAAACATTCTAAAAACATTGGAGCTTTTAAATGCCAGTACAAAGTAAGTACTTAGTTATGCTTATCTTTAAGTTAAACTTTATCTAAATTCTGTAAGTTTAAAAGTAAGTACTTGTTTCCATTAGAAACTTTAGTTAAAATATCTTGAGAAATTATGAATTTTAAACCTTTGAGAGTTTGTACCGCTTCTTGGCTAAGTAAGTTAGGTACCTACTGTTGAGGTATAAATGATATTATTATGTCGGTTGTTGATGTTATCGTAGCCGATGGCATTGGTTCATATTTTGTACTAGTCATTAGGTCAAATTAGAGGTCATATCTAAAATAGCTATGTAAAATCTATTTATCTGATTTAGTCCACACTCATGCCACAGAATTTCTTCCTATATACAAACTGTAATTTTCTCCTAAACAGTGGTCCCGAATCAACCTGATGCCACCAAGTGTGGTTGGTTCCTGTAGGGCTATTACAAGTTTTACAAAACGTAAACGATGATCGTGACCGTTTTAACGCACACATACGTACCATTTTTAGTTTTTCTAGCAGTATGTTTGTGCGTCACTTTTACTCGATAGAGTTAATCGAGTAACTCGATGAATGAACGAACATTGTTTTTCTCTTTTACGTACCTCTCGAAAAATAGAGATGGATGTTTGACGTTTCGAAATTCGTGAGCTAGTTGACAACATTGACAAAGTCAATTATTATTGTAAATAAAACCGTGTGTTATTTAAATAAGAAAATAATTATCTAGTGAAAATAATGATGACTTCAGCCTCCTAATTTGAGGTTTTGGTGGAGATCATGGAGCGGTAAGTTATTGTTCATCTTTGCAAATAAAGACATTAAACTTATTGTGTTTCAAACTAAACTACCAAGACATTTTCACTATTTGTAGTCACGGAGACCTTATGAAGCCTGCCGAGAGCCCCCACGGCATGCGGTAGGTTACTGGCGATGCGGAGGTGGCAAGAACTCACCTCCGCCCTCGATGAATATGTTCATGCACTAATATTTGTTTTGCCCTGCACTGCTTTGTCTTGTAAAGCTGTGGAGTGATTTTAAGTCGAATACAAGGAGGAAGGCGGCTAAGATTGGATCTTCCGTGTCAGGCACAGGGGGAGGGATGGCCTCGACTTTAGCACTGACAGACCTGGAGCAGCGGACCCTTACCATAATGGGTCCGCTGTCTGTTCTCTTCATACATTTTCAGTCATGTCATCTTCGGGGCAAACTATTTAATAATCATCAAAATGTTCTTATTTTCAGAAAACCTTGAGAACCTGCAAAGAGTTCGGGACCTGCTGCGTCCGCAGTGGAGGTCGCTGGCGGCAGAATTTATAGCAGAGAACGCGCGACGGTGGGAGCGATGTATAGCCCCAACAGCAGGCACTATGGCAAATGCCACTAAATCATCGAAACGAGTGTTATAATGTTGTACCAAATTTCATTTAAGCAACTCGAATTAAAATAAAGAACTTTCTTAAAAATGATTACCTTAGGTTAAGTTTTTATTTGTAGTTTTTAGTTATCTATATATATAAAAATCAATTGCTGTTCGTTAGTCTCGCTAAAACTCGAGAACGGCTGAACGGATTTATCTTATCTTGGTCTTGAATTATTCGTGGAGGTCTAGGGAAGGTTTAAACGGTGAGAAAGATCGAACTTACGCGGGTGAAACCGCGGGGCGCAGCTAATTTATAATAATAATTACTATAAAGCACTAGCTGAGACCCGCAGTTTCACCCAGCTAATAATTTTCTACGCAATTTTCTTCCCTTCGGCCGCATACGAAACCGGAGGTTCGTAACCAGTTACCAAAGAAGAAAAAATCCTCTTCGTACAAAACCAGTTTCTTAACAAGAGGTTTTTTTCCTTTCTTAATGTTTTCTTTCATAAGACCCACCTCCTGACAATAACAAAGACAAAAAAAAAGAATTAGTAAAATCGGTTCAGCTGTTCACGAGATTTACGCTTAGCAACACATTCAGCGATTCATTTTTTAAATATAGATTAAACTATTTTTTTTACAATACCTACCTTATCCATCATCATTGATCATCCAACTAATACTTATATATTTATATAGAAGTTAGAAGTTTGTATGTAGGTTGATTAAATCTTTATGTAAAAAGTACTACTGAACTGATTGCGATTAATAATGGTGTGCACATAGCTGAAGCCCTGGAGTAATCACACGGGTTTGAGGCCAAATGGCACTGTGTAATGTATGAAATTGGCCAAAGCCAACACGTAGAGATTTTTTTAACGTTTTAATATCATTAAGAACATTTAATGTGGAACTTTTCAGTTTCTATGGTCACAGGCAGACTAAATAGTCTTACAAAATATATATTTGAAAATTGTTACGTTCCCTAATTGAAACGTTCCTTATGTAGGTACCTATGCTACGGCTATAGCTAACGGTGTTCCGAGGTCTTGCAGCTGTTGTTTGCCGGGCTTAAGACTTCACCGAATGTAGTACTGGGTCCCAAACAGGTGGTACATCCCAATCATCTTCTCTTTTAAAATTATTTAGATGTTTTCGAATTTAAATCGCTTTACGAAGAATTCTAAGTTCATATCGGTTCTCAGTAGCCAGTACCTGTGCTTGATCGAAGCGTAGATATTGGTTAGGTTTATCCAGCATGTATTCCTCGTCAGAGTTAACTCCAACCAGCCAACTAAGGCAAGCCAGAGGTGATTTATGTATTTTGTACATGAACGATGTTCGCCACCCTATCACTAGTTGCACGACCCAGGCTCAGTAGCGCCAGGTTTCCTTGGTCAGGAATCATCAAATGTCATCAGTTTCATATTGAAACGTTGGTTCTGTAAAAGATCGCACACGTACTTGAACCCCTGGAAAAGAGGAGTCCGATATACAATCCGGTGTCAATAAAGCTCGAAGAGACAAAGTATTTTGCCGCCGTTCTTCACGGCGAGCCGCCTCTTCTTCTTCTAACATCATCCATGCTAACACACATCTTGGAAACATTTTTAGTTAGTTTTTTTTATGTAAACAAATTTCTTTTTCATTACTCATACTCCGAAAGTTGGTCTAAAGATGCCTGAAGAGCGTGTAGAAAATAAAATTTCCAGCCCTAGGGAAAATCGCTTTCACTGACAGCTGTCATGTCAAATTATGGCTTCGCACGACTCGTGCAATGTGCATATAGCCAGTATCAGTATCATTATACATTAGGAACTTCATAACCTAACCTCCTTGCTTTAAGTAACACCAAAGAATAACACTACATGTATACAACCTCTTTGGTCCCAACCTTGTAAGAGGATCAGGTAGTATGAAGTCTCTCATTCACTCTCGTTGTTAGAAAGAATTTTATGTATTATTCGTAATGAAAAGCACAGTGTTTACCTCGGGTGAAAGACTCATTAACTCCGTCTCGGGGCTTGTAATGAGTGACTTTCACACCTAGGATAACAATGTACTATTTCATTACTCATACTCCGAAAGTAGGTATAAATATGCCTGAAGAGCGTGTAGAAAATAAAACTTCCAGCCCTAGGGCTTTTCGCTTTCACTGACAGCTGTCATGTCAAATTATGGCTTCGCGCGACTTGTGCAATGTGCATATAGCCAGTATCAGTATCATTAGGAACTTCAAAACCTAACCTCCTTGCTTTAGGTAGCACCAAAGAATAACACTACATGTATATAACCTCTTTGGTCCCAACCTTGTAAGAGGATCAGGTAGTATGGAGTCTCTCATCCAATCTCGTTGTTAGGAAGAATTTTATGTATTATTCGTAATGAAAAGCACAGTGTTTACCTCGGGTGAAAGACTCATTAAGTCCCTCGAACTATTAGCGCCCTCGCTATGTTTGGGCGCCAAACTCCGTCTTGGGACTTGTAATGAGTGACTTTCACACCTAGGATAACAATGTACTATTACATGCTTCTTACTAATAATATTTGATCGAGTAAGAAAACGTTCACGTTTACCGTTTACTTACACGTTAACGAATTTCAAGTTGACAACGAATGTCAAATTACACCAAAATGAATGAACTCTTCTGTATACAACGTAATGTTTTTACTTATGTGTGGTATCAATTTTAGTTCCTTTACGTTTCCGATAGGGGCGCCTATTCTGAAATGTATGGAACGATATACGAATACGGTCATCGTTCTAAGGGTACTGTAGGGCTATTCCAGGTTTTACAAAACGTAAACGATGATCGTGACCGTTTTAACGCACACATACGTACCATTTTTAGTTTTTCTAGCAGTATAATAGTATGTTTGTGCGTCACTTTTACTCGATAGAGTTGATCGAGTAACTCGATGAATGAACGAACATTGTTTTTCTCTTTTGCGTACCTCTCGAAAAATAGAGATGGATGTTTGACGTTTCGAAATTCGTGAGCTAGTTGACAACATTGACAAAGTCAATTATTATTGTAAATAAAACCGTGTGTTATTTATTTAAGAAAATAATTATCTAGTGAAAATAATGATGACTTCAGCCTCCTAATTTGAGGTTTTGGTGGAGATCATGGAGCGGTAAGTTATTGTTCATCTTTGCAAATAAAGACATTGAACTTATTGTGTTTCAAACTAAACTACCAAGACATTTTCACTATTTGTAGTCACGGAGACCTTATGAAGCCTGCCGAGAGCCCCCACGGCATGCGGTAGGTTACTGGCGATGCGGAGGTGGCAAGAACTCACCTCCGCCCTCGATGAATATGTTCATGCACTAATATTTGTTTTGCCCTGCACTGCTTTGTCTTGTAAAGCTGTGGAGTGATTTTAAGTCGAATACAAGGAGGAAGGCGGCTAAGATTGGATCTTCCGTGTCAGGCACAGGGGGAGGGATGGCCTCGACTTTAGCACTGACAGACCTGGAGCAGCGGACCCTTACCATAATGGGTCCGCTGTCTGTTCTCTTCATACATTTTCAGTCATGTCATCTTCGGGGCAAACTATTTAATAATCATCAAAATGTTCTTATTTTCAGAAAACCTTGAGAACCTGCAAAGAGTTCGGGACCTGCTGCGTCCGCAGTGGAGGTCGCTGGCGGCAGAATTTATAGCAGAGAACGCGTGACGGTGGGAGCGATGTATAGCCCCAACAGCAGGCACTATGGCAAATGCCACTAAATCATCGAAACGAGTGTTATAATGTTGTACCAAATTTCATTTAAGCAACTCGAATTAAAATAAAGAACTTTCTTAAAAATGATTACCTTGGGTTAAGTTTTTATTTGTAGTTTTTAGTTATCTATATATATAAAAATCAATTGCTGTTCGTTAGTCTCGCTAAAACTCGAGAACGGCTGGACCAATTTGGCCAATTCTTTTTTTGTTGTGTTTGTTGTAGTCCAGGGAAGGTTTAAACGGTGAGAAACATCGGACTTACGCGGGTGAAACCGCGGGGCGCAGCTAGTCTATATATATAAAAATCAATTGCTGTTCGTTAGTCTCGCTAAAACTCGAGAACGGCTGAACGGATTTATCTTATCTTGGTCTTGAATTATTCGTGGAGGTCTAGGGAAGGTTTAAAAGGTGAGAATTTAAAGATCGGACTTACGCGGGTGAAACCGCGGGGCGCAGCTAATTTATAATAATAATTACTATAAAGCATTAGCTGCGACCCGCAGTTTCAACCAGGTAATAATTTTCTACGCAATTTTCTTAATGTTTTCTTTCATAAGAACCACCTCCTGACAATAACAAAGACAACAAAAAAAAGAATCAGCAAAATCGGTTCAGCTGTTCACGAGATTTACGCTTAGCAACACATTCAGCGATTCATTTTTTAAATATGGATTAAACTATTTTTTTTTTACAATACCTACCTTATCCATCATCATTGATCATCCAACTAATACTTATATATTTATATAGAAGTTAGAAGTTTGTATGTAGGTTGATTAAATCTTTATGTAAAAAGTACTACTGAACTGATTGCGATGAATAATGGTGTGCACATAGCTGAAGCCCTGGAGTAATCACACGGGTTTGAGGCCAAATGGCACTGTGTAATGTATGAAATTGGCCAAAGCCAACACGTAGAGATTTTTTTAACGTTTTAATATCATTAAGAACATTTCATGTGGAACTTTTCAGTTTCTATGGTCACAGGCAGACTAAATAGTCTTACAAAATATATATTTGAAAATTGTTACGTTCCCTAATTGAAACGTTCCTTATGTAGGTACCTATGCTACGGCTATAGCTAACGGTGTTCCGAGGTCTTGCAGCTGTTGTTTGCCGGGCTTAAGACTTCACTGAATGTAGTACTAGCACATACTCATGTGGTACTAGGTCCCAAACAGGTGGTACATCCCAACCATCTTCTCTTTTGAAATTATTTAGATGTTTTCGAATTTAAATCGCTTTACGAAGAATTCTAAGTTCATATCGGTTCTCAGTAGCCAGTACCTGTGCTTGATCGAACCGTAGATATTGGTTAGGTTTATCCAGCATGTATTCCTCGTCAGTGTTAACTCCAACCAGCCAACTAAGGCAAGCCAGAGGTGATTTATGTATTTTGTACATGAACGATGTTCGCCACCCTATCACTAGTTGCACGACCCAGGCTCAGTAGCGCCAGGTTTCCTTGGTTCTGTAAAAGATCGCACACGTACTTGAACCCCTGGAAAAGAGGAGTCCGATATACAATCCGGTGTCAATAAAGCTCGAAGAGACAAAGTATTTTGCCGCCGTTCTTCACGGCGAGCCGCCTCTTCTTCTTCTAACATCATCCATGCTAACACACATCTTGGAAACATTTTTAGTTAGTTTTTTTTATGTAAACAAATTTCTTTTACATGCTTCTCACTAATAATATTTGATCGAGTAAGACAACGTTCACGTTTACCGTTTACGTACACGTTAACGAATTTCAAGTTGACAACGAATGTCAAATTACACCAAAATGAATGAACTCTTCTGTATACAACGTAATGTTTTTACTTATGTGTGGTATCAATTTTAGTTCCTTTACGTTTCCGATAGGGGCGCCTATTCTGAAATGTATGGAACGATATACGGATACGGTCATCGTTTTCGTATGGTTAAACCCATACTAAGGGTACTGGTCTGGGAAAAAAATTGATACGATAAGGAGAAGCCGATTTTTAAAAATTGTTCATAATTATTTTTACCACTTCATCCAGTTTTAATGTTCTTGATTCAGCCTCAATTTTTTTTTAATCCTTTATATGTATACTATGGGGTTTGTGCATATAGTATATATAGCATTAAATAGTTCAGACTCACTGTCTTATACCACACTTATACTACCTATCAATGACGTTTGCCGGACGAACGAACGGCTGCATTGACTAGTGAAGCACACACCATACAAAAATAAGTAGAGCTCCACAAAGACTTCCAACAAACAACTTAAAGAACATAAAGCGATATATCCAAAAGACAAAGTGCGAAACTCCGAACAAACTCTTCGTAAATCCAAGTGAATCCTTTTCGACATATCGACTGTCCAAACAATGTGTCTCGGTAAGTACGTAACTACTATAAAGATATTTAAAATAAGTTGGGAAATAGAGCATCAGAACCTTATCCTCATATCGGCCTTCTTCTCATTGGTGGCACACATCCTACCCTAATTTTTAAGACGCTTCATAGTGATGTACTGCACTGCACTATGACTGCACTGCATGATATATAATGAATAATTTTTCTTGAGTTTGAGTTAATTTATTCTTAGCAAAACTTTGTTTCCGAATTGAGTGATTTGAGTGTTAGTTTCTATTGTCAAAGTTCGGAAGGCATGTTTTAGCCGTCTTAGTCCCGATTGCTATCTCTGATAGTAGCAGTCGTTAGGTTAAGTAGAGGCTTTAGGGCGACCTGAGAAATAAAAATAAAATAATAAATATTATTCTTAATATGAAGAAAAACACACTCATAATAAAAACTTATACTTAAAACTTATATAGGTAATATCTCTACTTCACTGAAACGTTAAATATTTTCGGAAACTTCTCTAAATCTAACCTTCCCGCGCATGCTCCAATTCTCATGTCAAGAAAAGTTAGGATTTTCCTTAATTAGGGTTCCACAGGCTAAATAATGCCGATCTGGTACGTTTGTTAAGCTTAAGAGCCGACCTCAGTAATCCTGCCCTCACTAATCTACGGGAGCCGAAACTGCGGAGACAACCTATGGCTTCAGAGAGTTGTGAGTAAACCTTAATCCGTCAAACGTATTGTCTGGTTAAAATAGGCTTATTATGACATTTACGTGTGGCTTGGGCTGAGATTCAACTTTGGAGATTATATAATGGGTGGTTTAAAACTTTGGTAAATGGGTTTGATATTTTACATATCTACAAACTTGAATAAATATTCCTGAAGTCTGTACGGGTATCGCGTAAATGGGTAGGTTTCTTAGATAATGGAGTAACGGAAGGGATGAAGAATGATGTCCGGGTGAATGATTGATGGCACGAAACCAAGTTTTGAGCTTAGCGACGTGATATGAACACATCCCTTCCGCATACCCTGCTGTTATCTACCCAAAGACTACCCTGAGTTACCCTGAGCAAGCCCTGAATTTTCTGTCATATTTACCTACTGAGGATCATTATTAAAATCACGCAAGGCCAGATTTTTCCGCAATCGCTGTTGTGTCCCAAAGACAAGCTTGGATTACTTTTTATTGCTCATAATCCGGGGATTCACGACTGAGTCCGGCACCTATCCAGACTGACGGCCCTCATCATCAATCTTGCTCAAACCCCCATAATCACTGAAAATCACCCCGGATTAGATATTTTAAGTAGCCCAGAAAATCCCTTTGAAAACCCCCAAAAAGTCCAGTGAAATCTCTACATATAATAAATTCGAAGTTTTGGAAGTAAGCGTTCTACGTCCATAATGATCTTAGCACTATAGAATTCGCTAACCTTATATAGCTCCGGTAGAAAAAAATCTTGCATGCGCGATTCAGGTTTTCTTAAATTTAGAAAATCACAAATTAGTTGATTATTCTTTTTGTTCTGCTTAAAAATTTTGTACACTTATGTATTTTAAGAATACATAGCAATATACACATTTTTTAGCTAGAAATTATAGTAATTAATTTAATAAGATATTTTTTTTAATTTCAAGTAACTAGCGCCATCTCTTCGTTTTCGCGAAACTACCATTCATCTCAGAAAATGTTGATTTTATTTGTTTACCTTTGTTTGTGCAGTCTAATTTCGGGAACTAGGAAACAGATTTTAACATAATCTTCACGAATGTGTTCAGAAAATATCAGAAGAGGTTTAGGTATTTCAAGTAGATTTAAGTTACTAATTAAAATTTGATATTTCTTGGCGTAAAAAATAAACCATAATATTTTTGCATGAAAACGTACAGAACGTAGGGATGATGTCAAAATTGTCAGTTTGACATACGGAAAGAAGCATATAGCGCCATCTCTTTTTTATTTATAATTTTACTATGGCTTCGCATTATTACTATCGTGCATATAGCCAGTGTCGCGGTCAAAGAAAATTAAATCCAATGCAGGAGCGTTTTTTGAATTTGGAACATTACAACGCTCCAGCAATTTTGTATGAACATTGAACATGTGTATGAAGCGGCGTGCTGGGGTTATTAAAAACTTAAATACTCTTTGATTGGATCTCTTTTATCAAAGTACCCGCCCCGGCTTTGCACGGCTATATTATGCATGTATTATCTTCTTATCTATATCTATAAAATCCTTTGTCCTGACTGACTGACGGATCATCGCACAGCCTAAACCGCTGATCGTAGAGACTTGAAACTTGGAGGGTGTGTTCTTTCTATGACGTAGGCATACGATAAGAAAGAATTTTCCGAAATTCTACCCCTAAAAGGGTGAAAAAGGGGGGCAAAGTTTGTATTGGACAACGTGATTCCTTAGTCCAATCTATTTCAAATTTTGCATAAACATTCTTTAACAGAATTAATGGAACACGTGTTTCGTATTTTATTGAAATTCATCCCCTAACGGGGTTAAAAAGGGGAAGAAAGTTATTTTGGGAGTGATTTGCTTCGAAGTTGATATCAATACTCTTTAGTGCTTTTGATTAGATTGGTAACATACTCATTAATCTATGATTGGTAAGACGTCACTTCAAGCTGACAGCGTTAACGTAAAACCTAAGAGGTTGAAAACTTCGAACATTGAACTGAAAAAAGGTGTCTTGCCATTTAGTACTGGGAACTTGACATAGTATTTTTTTTTTGCGCGAATCGTTTGCTAATACCTGTCGATAGAGGACATTACGGCAAATGAAATATGCCTTTACACCAAATCTCATAGGTGTCTCGGAAATGGGGTATTTGACCAAACGTTATGACTAAGATTTTATCAAAAGTGCGCTGTGCACAAATAATGCTTTCTAACCAAACTTCTAAACCATCTCGGAGACGGGATATTTGTTAAAACATAGAACTGTTATAGGATAGCCACTGAATCACTTAAAACTCTATATTTTTATTAGGATACGCCAAAATTACTCTCTGCGCAACTTTCAGCCCTACCTAATAATAAAATTTTGAACAATTTGCCAAAAGTCACAGTTCCCAAAGTTAGTAGATACTAATTATTAAGTAATTTAAAAGAAATATCTTTTGTTATGAATACGAAAATACCTAAACAAATGAATAGGACTTTTACACCTTTTTCATTTTTAAAATGGACAGGAAAGTGATCTTATAAGGGTTCCTTTTTTACCTTTTAAGGTACGGAATCCTAAAAACACAAAAGATGACTATGATAGATAGGTAATTACTAATTAGCACGATATGATTAAAGATTTACTCATGTGGTAATCGTAGAGTTTTGTGCATTATTGGCTCTGTGTTAGAAAGACAGAAATAGAAGAATTCATTTTTTTGGTTTAGAACTTTAGGTACTTAGACGTATAGCTCATTTTGGATCCCATCCCAAGAGAATTGGGTGCACCCGAGGTTTTCGTGTTCCAAGTTAAAATACATCTCATTCAAAATCTATCTTCTCTATACATATAAAATTCTTTGTCCTGACTGACTGACGGATCAACGCACAGCCTAAATCGTAGAAACCTGAAACTTGTAGGGTGTGTTCTTCGTATGACGTAGGCATCCGATGAGAAAGGATTTTACGAAATTAATTACCTACCGGGTTTAAAAAAGAGTAGAAAGTTATTTTAGGCGATTTGCTTCGACTCGAACTCCTTAGTGCTTTTGATTAAATTAAGTAAGTACATTTTATTTTGACACACATGTTTCAAACTCAATCTAATTTGAAATCAACAAAAAATAATCCTATTTTAACTATTTTCGACTCCTGCGCGGACGAAGTCGCGGGCAAAAGCTAGTAAATAAATAATTACAGTCAAACAGCCACAATGATATCTTTGTATAAAGATAGAGGCGGATATCCAAATATTGGTGTAAGTAATTTTTGCAGCTGCAGAACATTAAAAACTTTTGACTTTTCCTTTTTTATAAAGTAGCCATTGGTTTGTAAAAAGTACTAGGCTATCAGGATCCTCATTCTCTATCCAGTGGCTAACTCGGTGGACATCAATTTGATATGCACTTTGCAGTACATTGCTGCTATGACGTAACGTGGTAATCACCATCATTTTAGGAAAACAGCAATGTACTGCAAAGTGCATATCAAATTGATGTTCACCGAGTTAGCCACTGGATAGAGAAAAGGCCAACTGAACTTAGTAGAAGGTATAAAACATACCTACTGATTGCATTATGTCTCTCTTTCTTCACTTCTTCTCCTGACAAAGTATGTGCGATGTCCATGAAAGAAGCTGGAATAAAATATCCAATTATCTCGAGAATGATTTCACGTTAGGTATAAGATAGTTTTTTGTCGGATAGGAATACTGAGTTCTGATAGCCAAGTACTTTTTACAGATCAAGGACTACCTACTTCATACAATTTAAACAGTAACGGAAACTGGTGGTGGTGAGTAGCTTGTTGCAATAAACCACGAAAAAGTGTTCCCTACGTCACACGATTTACTAGGATGTTTGTACTAGACTGTAGAACTCTGTAGGAGATATTCTACTTCGTTTATGACCAAGCCCCTATACACCACCACCACTTTTCGTGACTGTGTAAATTGTTTGATAGAAATTGGTCCGTAAGTACTAGGCTATCAGAACTCCGTAGAAGGTACCTACCCCAAAAAAAAAAAATCTCATCTGTCGCGAGAACATACGCAAAAAGAGTTTTAGATGAAAAAAAAAAATAGTCGGACGACTATTTGTCGTCCGACAAATAGTCGTTCGACATTTGTCGTCCAACAAATAGTCGTCCGACATTTGTCGTCCGTCAATAGTCGTCCGACATTTGTCGTCCGTCAATAGTCGTCCGACAAATAGTCGTCCGTCAATAGTCGTCCGTTAAAAAATACCATAAGTACGTCTTAATACACTCACAGCCAAATTAAAAAACTGTATATCTGTGTAAAATCTCATCTGTCGCGAGAAAATCTGTCGTCTGTCGCGAGAACGGCTGAAAATGCTCACCCACAAAAGTGCCCAACGCGCCATAAGAAGTTTTCACTTCAAAACCGAAAAATAAAAAGGCTTTTACGTGGTAGTCCGTTTTGCAAAGTGAATCGGAGAAAAAACGGTCGAATGAAAGCGTTTCTTACGAACGCTGCCTTAACTATGAAAAGATGTGGAGCTTGAAAATGCCCACAAAAAAGACAACGACAGCATATGTCTAACTTTCATATTTAAGTTAAAAAAGTATTTTTTTAAATATTAGTAAGTAAGTACTTATAGATAATTTAATTTTTAATATTAATAAAATAAATTCCCAACGAAGTGGGCACGGGTCAGCTAGTAAATAAATAAATCGATATGTGTTTACACAAGAATTTAAAAAAATCTGTGCATTTAGCAAAGGGTTGTAAATCTCGAGTTTAACAAAACTATTAACAAATTAAAACGACTTAAGCTCAATATTTTACTACGATTTGTCGGTTAGTTAGGGTGGAGACGGTATCTTAAAGGAATGTGCTAATAACGAGATCGAAAAACCCTGCCAAGATAAAGACGGGGCGTCCGTAGGGTGAATTTTAATTAAATGCGTCTACGGACATTAATGGGATGAAACTGAACTTGCCCTTTAATCGTGATTTGTTTGTCCTATCGCTCGAGGGTCGAGGGATCAAATTGCGATGAATTTTCTAAGTCGAATCGAAAGTCATCTTGTTACCAAACTTGAAACCATGGCGATGTTTCCCTTTGTGTTACTTGGCCTTTGAAACGAATTTAGGTGGGAAATGTAATATTAATCAAACTGTTACTTTGTTTGCACGTGTTTCTACCTATAAATTTTTAACTGGTTTACTCGCTAATTACAAATTCTCGTCTAATTTATCAACTAGCGTTTAAATTTCCGCATTGCACGTTGTAGCGCACGATATCATAAACAACTTTTTTTACATACTAGGAAGACTTTAAAAAACAACAGCTAAAAGTGAGATTAATATAAAATATGCAACAAGCTGGTTTAAGTGGTAACTCCGGATGCCATCAAATTTTCAGTACGATCGACCCAGAAAAAGCGGAAAGGTTTTGACAAAACGATGTCGTTGTACTCCAGCGGTCTTAAAAGGATTCTGTACTTTGTATCTCAACGCGACAATAAACCTATTTCTTTTTGTTTTATCTTTCACTTGACTAGTATTTCTGAAGAATGATGTTCGGGTCGGGGTTCGATCTTATTGTAGGTATTTGTTTTGTGATATACGATTCGGACCGTTCCTCTGTCACAATGTTGAACTTGAACTTTACTACATGTTTCTGGTATAATCCGCGCGCAATGAGAATTGGATGGAACCTTGTCAAAGTAAATCGAAAATGACAGAAAAGTAGCGTTAGCAAAAAAGTTCTGAATAATAATTAGGTATATAAATTAGTTATTCTCACGGTCATAGTGTCGCGGATTTGAAACGGACCCATTGATTAAAAGTAAAATAATTATTGTCTATGGAGCAATGGCGATTTCATTTAAAAAATGTTGTTTCTCTAAAATTATAAATAAAACGAGCACATATGGACCGTATATGTGTCAGTATGTATGTTTGTCCGTGAAGTCTTCAGATACAGTAGAAATATCTATATTATATACTTACACTAAAGATGAATAAATAAAAAAAATCAAAACTAATTACCTATTATTCAGAACTTTTATGCTAACTCTACTTGAAAACTGTCATTTTCGATTTACTTTGACAAGGTTCCATCCCCTTCTCATTGCGCGCGGATTATAAACTAAGGTAACCACGAGAAATAAGGGCAACCTGCCACCTTAATAAACTAAATATACTACATCAAGTGAACATGTATCTTCTAGGAAGGCGTGTTATATCTTATGCCGCATTGTCACCTACCATCAGGCAGGTGTGATAGTGGTCAAACGCTGATGTAAAAAAAAAAAATCGTATATTTCGATAAATATTTGCCTTATTGTTATTATGAAAAACAATTCATTTGTTTATTTTCTTGTTATTATGTCACTAATATCAAGGTTTTTAAAAACATTGTTCCTCGCAGTTGCCTTTTTTAAAAAAAGCTATTTTTTCTTCCTATAGGCATAGATTCCTTCAAGCAGGGTATAATTAGGTAGTTATTTCTTTAATGAATTTAAAATGTATGTGTGCTAATTAACATTGCTCTTACGGTGAAGGAAAACATCGGGATGGAACCCGCGGCTTAGTTGGCTCCATACGTATTGATAGTTCTTTCCCCAGGACATGGTCGACTACGCTGAGAGCATGATATAGGCTCTGGACAAGCTTACTTCATCTAGTGGCATTACGCTGCCCGGAATAAAAAGGATTAAAGTTTTTGGCGCTATCATCTACATGAAATGTAAAAGGCCAATAAAATTCAAATATATTTTTTCAGTCAATGAGGTAAAGTCAAAGTTATTTTTTTAAGCTATCGCGGGCTTTGTGCGCGGCGACCGAATCAAGAACCAACACTCCCCACTCTGCCTACCATGTAGCTCGGCTGAGCGTTCGCTTAACGTGTATGTATTGTATATGGTACGACTGTACGAAGCTCACATGATGCAATTTATTCATTTGGATGCATAAGTATACTTAAGTTAAGTTTACGTCTTAAAAAAAAGGTAGGATGTGTGCCTTCGGAACGCGCCCAACAATGATAAGGGGTTTACAATTTATCAGGTAACTTTGTCAACAAATAAATCAACCTACAACATTGATATTCCTATCTTCTATCTCAGTTCATCTGTGCACCTCCAAAAATGATAGCACAGGTAGGCTATTCGTACAATCCATGCATAAATTACAATTTGAATGCAATCGTGATGCATATTCGTGATATGGGTCACTAGTTCCTCGTTACCCCATTTCCATACAGCAGAATATAGCTTAAAGCCAAAGAGATTTAATTTACTTTTAAATAAATAGAACCTCTTTAAAAACCCTTTGCGGGTTAACCGGTAGTAGTGCTGCCGATTGATAGTCGACTATCGATAGCTTACCAATAATAATAGTTCATTAAACATCAATAATATCGATACACTAGCGATAGTACATAGTACTATGCATTAAAAGTACTTAACCAAACAATTGGTCTGTACTAAAGGCAGAAATAGATAGTACATTTATTATGCAATCGATAGTATCAATACAATCAATAGTTTGGTTACTTATCTTATCTTAATATATATAAATCTCGTGTCACAATGTTTGTCCTCAATGGACTCCTAAACCACTTAACCGATTATAATAAAATTCGCACACCATGTGCAGTTCGATCCAACTTGAAAGATAGGATAGCTTGCATCTTAATTTATCCCGATATTCCCACGGGATCGGGAGTTACGCGGGTGAAACCGCGTAGGGCAGCTAGTAATACTATAGATAGTATTACATTATATAGATAGTATTACTACGTGCTATCGATAAAGTAGCTGCTTTTTAATGTGAATTATCGATGATTTGGATACACTAATCGATAGTGTTGCCGAACTATCGATAAATTCACAATTCGAAATTGAGAAATTTTCTTTGTTAGTGCTACGGCCAGGAGTTAACGGACGTGCCTAGCCGTTGGCGTGGTTGACAAAATACAATACAAAACCATAGTAATTGAGGGTTGGTTCTTAACCAATTAACTAATAAAAAAAATAACCGTTGGCATACAAGACGTGAGAGGAGGGAAACTGAAAGGAATGTCGCACTAACCTGTCTTCTGCTATTCTCTTCTCCTCTGAGCTCAGGTGGTAGGCTTCCAGAACAGGATTCACACTGTCAGCACGTGTCTGCTTCGTATACCGGTAATTAAACGGCGCGGCGCGGTAGTTAGTCTATTTGAGACCCAAATCCAGCGAGGGCTATCACCTGGGGTGCAATACCCAGGGCGCGGAACCGATGGAGATACACAGAAACACCAGCCGGGGACTCCCACGAGACGCACGAATTGCTATCTCAAGGGCCGATGTCCAAGATGACGTGCGACGCCAGCTAATGTCTCGCGATAAGTGCGATAAAGTAGGATTATAAGTAGAGGGTAGCTAATACAAAAGGAAAAAAAAATATGCCAAGATTAGTCTTTTGATCTAACTAATGCTACCAACATTATCAAGGATTGATTGGCGCGAAGTTTAAATGGGAATTTCTACTAAGAAATTATGATAGTATGTGTAATGTCACCTCTATTTCACAGTAATGTTAAATCTCTTTAGTCAAAGCTGGTCCGAAGCCGACGATGCATAGGAATTGAATATCTTGTACCTTTCAACAATCTAATGCGATATTGAAACTTATTCTTACATACATAAAGTACAGTTTCTCGCCGAATGGTCTGTAGTAGATTATACTTTGGACCAAATCAATATAGATGAAGCTACAAGATGTAGTTTCTTCTTGACTATGAAATATTATTAGAAAGTTACTTGTGTCATTTGTGTCTTTAACAACGTAGCAATAGACAATGTCCATTTCCATAGAAGATATGGCTTGCGCTCAAACATCTACACTAATTTATAAAAAGGAAAGTTTTTTGTTTGTTTTTATGATTGTAACGAATAGGCTCCGAAACTGCTAGGTCGATTTTAATGAAAATTGGTATGAGGATACATTAATTCAATAGGAGTAACATAGGTTACTTTCTATCCCGATATTCTCTTGGGATCGGGAGTAATTAGCATTTAGATTTAGTTACTAGTACAGCAAGGATCATAATAGCAATATATTGAAGACCCAGTTGGCACAATGGTCACCATGCCGGACTGCCAAACACAGGGTTGCGGGTTCGATTTCCGCCTCAGACATGTATTTATACTTAGATATTTGTCAGTGGTATGGTTGTTTTTATGTATTATAAGTATATATTTATAAAAGAAAAGTATATAAGTAGTATATCCGTTGTCTAGCACCCATAACACAAGTCTAGTTACTTAGCTTGGTGCTAGATGGCGATGTGTGTAATATTTAATAATTTATCCTGCAATATTTATTTATTTTATTTATTTATTGGAGTGTCAGGATACTTCCATGCTTTTTAGTATAATATTATGGTCACACTCAAATTCAATATGAATTGATTTCGTTCCAATTGCGTTTTGATCAATTCATATAAACTTATGAATCGTAATGTGCGATGGAATAGTGATGGAAGTTATGGCTTATTCACTATGTCAGAGTTATCATACAAAATGGAGATTTTTGGATTCGAGGTTCCTGTGATACAAAAAAAATAATGGACTTTTATTTATTTATTACCTTAAAACAACGACGACATTTATTTAAAAAATAAACCTAGTTTATTATAAAATAGTATCTTAAACAATTTGTTTTTGGAAAGCCAATTACGGGTTTTGTCCTTTCATTTTGTTTCACATTTTGCTATCGGTTCAGATAAACTGAAATCAATTTTAAAATAATTCTAGGAAGATCTGACAATTGAATTGTTAATTCCATGCTAGTTCGCCGTAATCCTTTTTCGGTTTAATGAGCTGGCTAGACCATTTCCGGGGACGAAACCACATCGTGCCCATGTATAATTAAATAAAGGGAAATCATTTTCACTCGGGACAAGTGATTTTGAATGTTTAGACACGCTTTAGTTCTATTGGCTAAAGGAAATAGTTACACATATAAAACATAAACAATTCTTTGTCCTGACTGACTATGACGGATCAACGCACAGCCTAAACCGTTGATCGTAGAGACCTGAAACTTGGAGGGTGTGTTCTTTGGCATCCGATTTTTTCCGAAATTCTACCCCCTAGGGGGTGAAAAAGGGGGGCAAAGTTTGTATAGGACAACGTGATTCCTTGGTCTAATCTATTTCAATTTTTCGATATCTAAAGCTAGTCACTACATACCTAGTATAAAACAAAGTCGCTTTCTCTGTCCCTATGTCCCTATATCCCTTTGTATGCTTAAATCTTTAAAACTACGCAACGGATTTTGATACGGTTATTTTTTAATAGATAGAGTGATTCAAGAGGAAGGTTTATATGTATAATACATGCATAATAATAATATAGCCGTGCGAAGCCGGGGCGGGTCGCTAGTCTATTATAAAATAACTAGCTCACACCCGCGACATCCGTGTAGGGGATTATGTGTTAAATTTTCCAAAATCTATCTATCTCACTATCTGAATCAAAGCTTTTTGTGTACTAAATATTAGCCCGATCCGACCATTGCCTCGAGTACTCGTAGTGTGGTGATAATACCAGTCAATCATGAATTTGAATTTTATTATACACCAATAGAAGATTCAATAAAAAGTTTCAAACAAAATCTATTTTTTATTCTCGTCTATTTCCTTTGTTATTCGTATCCGATAAATCAATTGAGATATAATTCACAATCCTCAGGGTGGCTATTTGTGCAATAAAGAATTCAAACCGGGGAATCCAATTTGTTCAACAAAATGATTCTCTCAAATATGCAACGGGGCTTAGAAAAAAAAATGGCTGCAGTGTCCAAAATGGGGATGAGTAAAGAGAGGGCTGTTTTATACCAACGGGGTTGCAATAAAAAAGTGAAATTTATTACTTAATTTCATCAATACATTACGCTGAGGTAAGTCTGCCGAGAATTATTAAAGATTTTTGGGTGGGGCTATAAGAGTTAACGACTTAACGTCGCTCTCTGAAATATTACTTCGAGGCTTTTTATTGTTTGATACATAAAACGTACTGTAAGATATACTGCTGTCTAATATACTGAAATATAATTGTGATAGACTCAAAGTCTCACACTTACATTATGTATTTATATGATCTTAAAAAGATGATGTAAAGCAGTTTGCTTTCTTTATACAAATACTAGCTGACCCGTGGCCACTTCGTTGGGCATTTATTTTATTAATATTAAAAATTAAATTATCTATTCTAATATTTAAAAAAATGCTTTTTGTAACTTAAATATAAAAGTTAGACATATGCTGTCGTTGACTTTTTTGTAGGCATTTTCAAGCTCCACACCTTTTCTATAGAACTCAAAAATATCTTTCATAGTTAAGGCAGCGTTCGTAAGAAACGCTTTCATTCGACCGTTTTACCTCCGATTCACTTTGCAAAACGGACTACCACGTAAAAGCCTTTTTATTTTTCGGTTTTTTATCTAACCTTTGACACTCAGCAATAATGTGGCTTTCTATTGGTGAAAGCATTTTTAAAATCGGTTCAGTAGATCCCGAGATTACCCCTTACAATTTAACAAACACACAAACTTTACTTCTTTATAATATTAGTACCTATAGATTAATCTTTTATTTTCCTTAAATCAAAGATTAGCTGGTAACATAATTACAGATTCACTTACAGTTCTAAAATGACTATTATTGAAATGTTTTCCTTGTATAATGTTTGTCTAATAAAAACTTTAAAGTTCAAGTAAAGTTTTCATTTTTTCATTTCATTTTCATTTTCAACCATTAAAATAATAGCAGTTTTGTAGCTCTACTCTGGGTCGGCACTTTTGTTGCCTGGTTGTATACATGCATCTGTGATTCACATTTACTTTCTTGGTTTCAGTATAAAAATTAAAATGATAAGCAGTATTCCTAATATAAAAGCAATATTACTACATTAAGAATACTGCTTTATTATTTTCAAGAACATTTACAAAAAAACAAGAAATTATTGTCTATAGGGAGAGGATTATTTTTTGGTTCAACAAACCTTATTTTGTGTTAAAAATGTCTACATTTCATGTCCGTGAAAGCAATTGTTGGTAACCTACGTATATGATGTGGTTACAGACATAATATATAGGTATACCTCGGTCTTTTCAACCTCAATTTTTTGTCCTGTTTACGACAACTGAACAAGTCTACCGAATTGAGGTTGGTTTCCCAATTGAGGACCTTTTTGGTACATTTTCTGGTGTTTGTTAGATAGAGTTCAAGGTTTTTTTTGGTAAGTACTTGTTAAAGTTCAAAAGGCTAAAGGCTAAGGAATATTTTTTAAGTAAGTATTTAGTGAATTCTTGTTTTATTAGCAAAACTTATTTATAAAATCGCTGTAAGAGCAATTTGCAGGAATTAATTGCGCTCACGCATTATACATATAGACTAACTAGCTGCCCTACGCGGTTTTACCCGCGTAACTCCCGATCCCGTGGGAATATCGGGATGTAAGCTATCCTATCTCTCAAGTTGGATCGAACTGCACATGGTGTGCGAATTTTATTATAATCGGTTAAGTGGTTTAGGAGTCCATTGAGGACAAACATTGTGACACGAGATTTATATATATTACTAGTTGCCCTCCGCGGTTTCACCCGCGTAACTCCCGATCCCGTAGGAATATCGGGATGTAAGCTATCCTATCTCTCAAGTTGGATCGAACTGCACATGGTGTGCGAATTTTATTATAATCGGTTAAGTGGTTTAGGAGTCCATTGAGGACAAACATTGTGACACGAGATTTATATATATTAAGACTAGCTGCGCCCCGCGGTTTCACCCGCGTAAGTCCAATCTTTGTTACCGTTTAAACCTTCCCTGGACTTCCACAAATAATTCAAGACCAAAATTAGCCACATCGGTTCAGCCATTCTCGAGTTTTAGCGAGACTAACGAACAGCAATTGATTTTTATTTATATAGATAGATAGAAGATATTTTAAGAGGAAAGATTTGATTGACCGATTTTTATGAAACTTGGTACGAGGATACATTGATTCATTGGGAGTTATAGGTTTTTTATTCCAATATTCCCACGGCATCGGGTGTTATGCGGGTGAAACCGCTAAGTGATGCTAGTAAATGATAAAATCTTTGATCGATTTATTCCAAAATTATATTTTATTTTTATTTTTTATTATTATTTTTACCTTCCACACATCGCCACCGAGCCTCAAGCTAAGTAACTAGACTTGTATTATGGGTGCTAGACAACGGATATACTACTTATATACTTTTCTTTTGTAAATATATACTTATATTATAATACATATAAACAACCAGACCACAGACTAATATCTAAGCATAAATACTTGTCTGAGGCGGAAGTCGAACCCGCGACCCTGTGTTTAGCAGTCCGGCATGGTGAGTGGGTTTTTATATATTATTTATTATATTCTCTACTGCTTACGTCATCGTCTAGATTCAAATACTCCTTTATTTTCCCTTAGATTAATGAACATTTACACTCACAAAAGCTTCATTTTAAAAAAGCTCCTCAGTTTCTCTTACACGTTCACTCTCCGGTAAACATTGAGTAACTGCATAAATGATAGACATCAAGCTTGCTTATTCCCTTGAAATACTCGGCCTCTGGCGCTTTACATTCTGCCAGCTTTATCCACTTCAGCATAATTTAGACTGAAGTTAAGGATGAAACAGGCAGTTGAGCTGTACCTCCCATACATGATGGGGTTTGGTGCAAGTGATAGATAGACGCTTTATTGCATCATAAAAACAACATACAAAATGATTAAGTAAGTGGTAGTATAGGCACATGTGTAAAGAGTGGTATAGGTAGTTAGGTTATATGTAGGTACAATCAACGTTCAAAAGTCCACTGGCACGTTATCAATTCTGTGCAGCACTATTTGGACATTATAACAACGTAATCTGTAAATCGATCCCACGTCGGTTGGTGTAGCGGGTGGCGGTTTAGTTGGCCACTCGGCTAACTAAATACATAGCTAACATGTTGAAAATTGAAAATAAAAATAACACTGAGTACTTTTAATTCAAGTATTTATGTTTGTGTGTAACGTCTATTAGAATAAGTAAGTCCAATACTTGTTGATAGTATTATGTGCATTGTGCAGACTGTACATATAAAAAATAAAAAAATAAAAATTCGAACATAAGTATCTGCTCGAAGAAAATTTATATTATAAACTAAATAATATGACACAATGAGCGGTCTTATCGCTAAAAGCGAGCTCTTCCAGACACGCCAAACTTGACGCGAAAATATGATTTTAAACTGCCATGGTCATTTTTATTATAAAAGTTATTCGATAAATGCACGCGAAAGGAGGTCGTCCGATACGGCTGCCTAACTGTCAAGATCCACCCGCAAACTCCGGCTTCGCTGAAAATGATGTCACTAACAAGCTTCACAAAATAAAAACAATAGCCATGGTAAATATCCCGTTCTAAATAACTTAAAACCACACCTTGTTTTGGTTCCCACAGTCTAGTTTTATTCAAGCCTAGAGTTGCTTAACTATTGACCAGATGGCGCTATGTGCATTGCCTTTTTGCCTCCGTGGGATTTGAATGAAACCTTCGTCTTACCGTTGCGGTGCATCCAACCCAGTCGAAATTATGGCAAAGTTTTTGGAAAGCATCACAGGAAGAAGATTAACCTACTTTAAAACTTTGCGAATAAATCGCTGCAGGTTTGTAACTTAAAAAGTTCAATTTTTAGGACTCTGTTTTAAAGTTACATTTAAAAGTTATACTCGGTAGGCTAAATCAAATAAATACTGCAGGACCTTTTTTACACAGTGCTATCTGGGCCATCTACTCATGCTAAGCAATTCGCAGGTTCAAATAACTTGCTCTTACAGTAAACGGAAGCTCCAGACGTAATGACGAGTTCTTTTCTTTGTAGACGGTCGACTAATCTGAGAGGGTGTATAAAATAATAAATATTGGAGGACATTCCACATATCGCCATCTAGCCCCAAGCTAAGTAACTAGACTTGTGTTATGGGTACTAGACAACGGATATACTGCTTATATACTTTTCTTTTGTAAATATATACTTATCATACATAGAAACAACCCTGGGCCTACAGCGCTTTGAACAGCATGAATTGACGTTGTAGCGCTTTATAAATCACTAGCGACCCGCCCCGGCTTCGCACGGCTATATTATACATATATTATTCATATAAACCTTCCTCTTGAATCACTATATCTATTAAAAAAAACCGCATCAAAATCAGTTGCGTAGTTTTAAAGATTTAAGCATACATAGGGATATAGGGACAGAGAAAGCGACTTTGTTTTATACTATGGTAGTGATAGTGATAGTGATAAATTAGATGTCATTATTGCTAATATAATATTTTGTAAATAGATTATTTTCCGCTGTTCCAATCATATCAAATATATGTCAATTTGTGTGGGTTTGTACACAGCTATATATTTGCGAACAAACGTGTGACTGCATAACCGGGGCTTTTCAACGTGCTGTCCTTGGTTATTAGGCAATATTCAAGAGCATATTGGACATTGCACTGTTTAATATGTAAATTATTATCGAGGTATCTTGTTATGCCTACAACTAGCTGTATTGGCTAAAAGTGCCACACATAAACCTATATTTTCCTAATCACTACATAGTATAAAACAAAGTCGCTTTCTCTGTCCCTATGTCCCTATATCCCTATGTATGCTTAAATCTTTAAAACTACGCAACGGATTTTGATGCGGTTTTTTTATTAGATAGAGTGATTCAAGAGGAAGGTTTATATGTATAATACATGCATAATATAGCCGTGCGAAGCCGGGGCGGGTCGCTAGTAAAGAATATTACAAACAAACATACAAATTTAAGCGTGAAATACATAACCCTTTTCTTGCAGTCTTTTAATGAGATGGAGCCGTGTGATTCCAAAAAGGTTCTGCCAAAACATATGTAGATAGTAGGTACTTATATCAAAATGTAGTAGGTACTTTTTAACCTTAACCTAATTAAATTACTCACGTCAGAATATACGAGAATTTTCTATTACCGAAATTAAAATATGAGGCGGATAAGATAACAGTTTAATTAAATTAAAATAGGTAAGTCGAAGGTATCGCGACAAAATTGTGTCACGCCAAGTTCCGTGTCAATTACGCTTAATTCAAATCGAAATAAGGGACAAAACCACTATAGTGGAATGCTTAATTGGATTAGCAGTATTGATCTATCGGCCCATCTGTGAAGTACCCATCTACATAGTTCAGATGATTATACTCTGTTCCAAAAGTAGAGATAATTTAAAACTAATTTATAACCATCTATAAAATGTACTGTAAAACTTCATAAATACATAATACTTAAGTGCAAATACCAAAAACTTCAAATAAATTAAAAGTTACTGAATTTATGCAATTTTGATTAGCTGTATTGTTCTAATTGCTTAACCTGTGAAGTACCAATCTACATAGTTCAGATGAGTAAACTCTATTCCAAAAACAGATGGAAATACTTACCAAAATGAAAATACCCAAGTGCATGAATTTGGCCTTCTTAAGCTACAGGTACCCCAATAGCAGTAGCTGCACTGCAATAGTTGCAGTGGCTAACTATTGGGCGGGAAGTTTTTTACTGGTCGAACGTCACTTACTCGAAAAGAAGAAGAAGCTATATCCTACAGGCTCAGTATGATGCTGTGAGATGTGCGACCATTTCACCGTTACTGTACTGGTTTTCACCTGCTCTGAAAATAAAATTACACATACATAGGTAAGTTTAGCATTTCATTTCATACGACGCGGCTCAAGAAATCGCCGCGTCGTCGTATGAAATGATACCTTTTCGTAGTAAAACTACTTAGGTGCCTGTTTATTTATCGTATGGCTAATTATGTTTCTCTACTTCAAAGCTTTACAGTTTTCAGGAACGCTACCGCGTCGGTACCTGTGAAAGCGATAAAATGTGTAAATGTGAGGCGATACCCACAGTATAATCCTAATTATGTGGGAATACTTATCATTTTATTTCGATGTAGGTACTACATCACTAATCTAATTTATCTTTGATTTTGTAATGGACTATAGCTGCAGTAGGCTAGGTAACTAACGCTGTGATTGTGTGGTGTTGTTATTGGATTAGACCTACATACAAGATATTGTCTTATGCCTATGTCTTGTATAGACTGGTTTTATTACGCAAATCAATGCCAGAAGTTGTGTAGATGTATAAATTTGTAGATTGTAAATCTTCACCTTTATTAAGGTCTAAGGGGTCCTTCATGTCTTCTTCATCTCGTATGGTAGGTCTATGCCACTATATTACAGGCTACATTTTAGTGTCTTTTGAGCACCTGAGAAAATAAGCACCCAGGCCCATAGTAATGTCGTTCACTATTCTTTAGAGTTTTACAGGTTGCCGCAAGACCTCTAATTTAACCTAAATACTTTTACCTTAGAGATAGCAACCGAGACCTATAGCCGTGCCTTCCAAAGTACGAAAGGACTCTAAATTATATTTTTGCCTCACTTTCAATAATTGATCAGCCATCGAAGTACTGAAGGCACTGTTTAACCAGCACAATCGTAGAAAGTCGACGCATTGAGCCTTAAGACTACGTATCCTAACGTTCATGATTTGATGCGATTGCAGTGCACGAAATATTTATTAAATAAACACGTATTTATAAATATTTATTTATTAATCATTATGAAAATTATCAGCAACCAAATGTGATTGTAAGAACTTACCTATACAATTTTACAACATAAAAAGGTGCAGGTACAAGAAATTTAGTCAGTTTAATAAAGTTGCGTTTATTTGAGAAATAAATACAAAACAACATAATTAATTAAAAACATGTAAAATAACACTAAAAAAAGAAGAATAGTAAAAGTGAATTTGACCTTTTCTCTTAAAACACAAAGCCTAATTCTTGGAATTTCTATGAGCGTACCTAAACAAAAATATTCCAAAAAATTACCAACGTTTCAGTGAAAGCTCGTTCGTACAGTCCTTTATTTCAGTAATGTGAACACGTTAAAATAAAAACACAGTTTATTTTCAACGTAAACACCCATAGTACCTATAGTTATATATATTACGTAAAGGTGTAGCGAAAACGGGAGCGTATTTTAGTAATAAATGCAGCCACACACAGCCACGCAATGTGGCCACATACAGTCCACCGAAAAGCTTTCATTTGAAGTACTCCAACCTCTGCGGTTCGTACGTAGCGTGTTCCGCTGTTCATTGTAAACGTTACGACCTTACGCCTCTATAACTTAGAGAGTTTTATGGGCAAGGATCACAGCGCCCAGCGTCTAAATATTTAGGAAATAATTACATAAGTACTGGCGCGTGCGAGGCGTAGCCGTACGCAAACACATGTTATGCAAAGATAATTATTGTAAAATCTAATAGAAAGATCATCTTAATTTCTTAACCCACATTACATGTCATTATGTGTGACACGGTACAAAAATAACAAGTCGAAAAGTCGAGAGAAGAAAAAAAAAACAGCGCACTCCGGGAGTGCAGGCAGAAGTGAAAACAATAAACTTGTTATTTCTCATAGAATATTTCTTGAAACGATCTGCTTTTTTTATTCGCTAGATGGCAGTAAAAAATTTAAATCAGCGCCATCTACATTCGAATAGCGGTCTTTCTAGAAACTGAGTTTCTCAATTTGTGTAATAGATGGCAGTATAAGTTAAACAAAAAGACTAACACAAATTAAATCTCATCTGTCGCGTCAAAATCTGTCGCGTCAAAATCTGTCGCGAGATCGGTTGAAAATGCTCACCCACAAAAGTGCCCAACGCGCCATAAGAAGTTTTCACTTCAAAAAAGTAACTATGGCGCACAGATAAAATTAAATATCGCAAATATTATGTTTTTGTAGATTATTAGCTGTCCCGGCAAACGTTGTTTTGCCATTTACAAAAAAATAAAAAAAAATAGTTTTTTTTTTGTTATACCTAAACCTATTCTCAAACCTACTGAATACATATAAAATTTCATCAAAATCGGTCAATCCTTTTCGGAGGAGTATAAGGGTATTTCTCATCGCCTCGATTCTCATTCATCGTCACTTTCGTGGCAATTTTAATACTCCATTATTAAACACTAAACTGTGATACAAGATTTTTATTTAATAGATAAGGTTAAACATTTTTTTTTTAAATACATGAGCTTTATGGATACAGTCCTCTTGGTTTTAATAGTACAGACTTTTAGAGTTTTGTCTTTGCGAGAGATTAGTGTATCTTACGGTTTTTACGTTTCACATTTGTTTGTAACGCGTATCATTTTGTCTGGGCTAAGTCCCTCGGTAACTTAAGATAAAGAACTCCGTTCCAAAAATAAAAAATACGCGATTGAAACTCAGGAAAATAAGTACTAACTAAGAAACCCTCAGATGTTTCCTCTACGCCTTTGTTTTAAAACTTTCTGTTATGTAGGTACCTAATACACGATTTTACAGCGTACAACCGCGCCGTGTTGGGTCGTAACAGTAATCTAACCCAGCTTCAGTTTATTTCTTGTAACGTATGATGAGGTCAAATCATGTGTGTGAACACGGAATATTAAATGTGTACGGGTCTTTAGCTCGCTTTAACATTTTGTCCTCAAGACTGGGGAAAATAATTTACGGTAAACATATAAAAAAGCCAAGATTTTTATTCAGGTTATGTTCGAATATTCAAAATCGTAGAACAAAAGCTGTACAATCAGGCAACAAAAGTGCATACCAACCAAAGAGCTCTAAAACTGATATTTATCATAATGTTTTCAACTCAACTAAGATTCTAAGGTTATTTTAAGAACTTCAAAGTGAAGTTGTGCATTATTAGAATAAAAACATTCCATTAATAGTATTTTAGAAGTCTACGGTGGGTATGTAACTTTGTTGCCAACTGTACGGTCGGCTGCATAATTGCAGACCCACCGTAGAGCTCCAAAACGGCTGTTTTAAGAATGTTTTCAACACGAACAAGATTCTAGACACCTGCTTCAGGTGAAGTTTAAATCATCATCAATTAATCAAACAAAAATTATTAGAATTTAAACATTCCAATAATAGTAATTTTCGAATTCTACCGAGGGCTGCAATTATGCAGCCGACTGTACATTAAAAGGTATCCTTTTACGTACCTATGATATTCCATCTAACAAGTTTTTATCAGCGGACCCACGTTAAAATGCTTTTTCAGTTTTGACGAAGTAGACTTCAATTTAGCTAAAATCCATTTCAGTTTGTAAAAGATAAGCTTTCTGGCACTGAGTGATCGCTCTCTAATCGCTCACCAGTTGCTTCCAGTTAAGTGCTTCTCTTTAACTTTTTAAAAACTCTGTTAACTAAGCTTTTTCCATTAAATTAAACTAAATCCTTTCGAACTATATATTGACTGAACTCAACTTTATCACTTGTAAGTTTAAAACTTCTCAAATTAGATTCTTATACAAGACTCTGACATCGGATTATATTATTTTCTGCCAGTTTAAATTGAAAATCAAATAGAATAGGTATTTCAAAGTTTTGTATTCTGAAAAATATATTTTGTTAAAATTGCGAGATGACGTTCAGTTTTTATAGGGCTATGCGTTTAGCGGTTTTGAAAAATAAATGGATTAACTAGCTAGAGAACATAAAATATTCAGGGTATGTTAAATAAAACTTCACATACAATTTAGGGGCAATTTTTCAAATGTAATCTTTGAGAATTAATTTGTAATATTTTTGGATGTGATTTAAAATTTAAACGCTACAGCAGATGGAATTGTTTTATAATAAAGAAATGATTTTGAAAAAGAAATGAAATGAAAAGAATTTCATATTTGTTGTTGTTTGGTAACGTAGTTAACATTATTTTTAGTCAATTATAAATACAATCACAAATACCTATTCGTTAAATCAATATCAGTCAAAAGAAACAACGAAAATAAATCTGCAATGGTAAAGTCTCTAGCGACGCCAGTAGAATTTAGAATATGAAGATTTTAAACTTGACCTAATGACAGCTTTCCCACGAGTTAGCAGTCAGAACCATACGGCTCCTTCAGAAGACATAGCATCCCGTCCGAAGTATTAGGCATTAAGCAGTGTCGCCAGAAAACTTTCAACTTGACTTAACGACTACTTTTCCAAGAGTTCTAAGTCAGGACCAAACGTCTGCTTCGGAAGACTTAACGTACCATCCGAAACATTAGGCATTAAGCAATGTCATTAGAAGACTTTTAACTTGACCTAACGGCTGCTTTTCCAGGAACTAGCAGTTAGAACCGCACGTCTGCTTCGGAAGACTTAACGTGGCTGTCGAAGCATTAGACATTAAGCAATGTCGACAGAAGACTTTCAACTTGACCTAACGACTGCTTTTCCAGGAGTTAGCAGCTAGAACCGAACGTCTGCTTCAGAAGACTTAACGTGCCTCTCTAAGCACAGAATCATCCTGCCCTTATCCAAATTTATTTAGGGTTGGCGCAGTATGTCTTCTTCTTACATTTACAGGAGTGAAATAATAGGAATTATTCGTCATCTCATCGTTCACAATCATCTCTCTCATGTCTTGTCTCACACAGTCCATCCATTTTTCCCAAGGTCGTCCTCTCCCTCTGCATCCTTCTACATTAATACTCATCACTCTTCTAGTTACATCTCAATGCACAGAATACCCTCAGATAAACCATAGAAGCATTCTTTATTTAAAACACATTTGAAATTGCTTTAGGAATTTAGTATTTGCGTACCTACAGTAGATTCGCCAAATTCATGGTTGTCACAGTGAACAGGCATCGGGTGGCACGTCCGGACACTAAACACATGACATGTCTGCATGTCAGCGGACGGACACGGTTCATGCTTTATTTCCTTTGCTATGCATCAACAAATATGTTAACGTCCACAAAACGGCGGCTGGATTAGACAGTAGTTTAACAACATTCCATATTTTTGTAAGACCGCAAGTGTTACCTCAGTCTGCCTGGAATCTGGAAAGGTCTCAAAACGACAGGTTTTAATAAATAACAAAATAAACGCGATTATTAGTTTCATTATGAATTCAAGTCACGAAAACTTTTATTTATCGTCCACTTTTAGAGTGGTAAAAACAATGTTTAGAGTTTTTATGATGCACTTTTATTTAGATGACCTAGTGGTAAACACGTCGACTTTCATTCCGAAGGTCGTGGTATCAAATCCTGGCCGATCGTGCACCAATGGAGTTTTCTTACAAATAATTAATGTGCGCTAGTTAATATTGCTTTTTTGGTGAAGGAAAACGTAATGAAACCTGTAGCTTAGTTAATTTCCGACGTATTGGAGACGGTCGATTAAGCTGAAAAGGTGCTATAGGTGCTGGACTACCTACTCTACCAAATACATGTCCCAGGAATGAATTATCTATATCAGATGTAAAGGCCAATTTTATAATCACTACATAGTATAAAATAAAGTCACTTTTCGCCGTCCCTAGGTCCCTTTGTATGCTTAGATCTTTAAAACTACGCAACGGACTTTGATGCGGTTTTTTTTAATAGATAGAGTGATTCAAGAGGAAGGTTAATATGTATAATACATGCATAATATAGCCGTGCGAAGCCGGGGCGGGTCGCTATAACTTATATATATATAATATTTATTATTCACGTCGTCGTATAACTTTGTTTAGTCTGCTAATTTTCCGTTCATATACTTTTTGAAACCATGGATTAGGTTTGATATGATATTCTTATTCTTGAATTATGTTTCCGCTATACACTCTGCAAGGAAGTGTTATGTTTTACACGGCTATGTATGTAGTAATCTTTATTAGGTACCTATGTCTCATTTCGTCCAAACCACAGGGCGCATTTCCAAAATTTTATTTCATACTATTCTTTTCTTTCTAATTGTTAGAAACATTCTCTGAAAAAGGGTGACTAAAACATAAATAAAATGGGAAAATACACGAAGTACCCTGCTACCTTTAATTTCTATAAATAAGCTCTTAGAAAATTAATTAAATCATACTCCTTTTTATAAACAAAAACTTTTAATTAAGCAAACTCGGCAATAGAAAACCCTTCAAGAGGAATTAATACTTTTTAAGAAAAAAAGGACGCGTGGTACCTGCCAATCTAATTTCTCCTAATCACTTGTGACTTTCGCTTACTCTCACGAAATTGGGTTAGGCGACCCTAATTAAGGAGCCCTTGGATACATAAACGATTCTTATTCAAGGAGCCTCTGTTATTTATTGAATTCAGATAAGTTCTTAGACATCTTGAGATATTCATATAATTAATAAAAAAAAATGTAGGTAAATTATTGTAATGTTTTTGCTTTTGAACGTTAATTTTTGTGCCTTTCTTCTTTAAAAATGTTGTCGGCTGTTTATTCTCAAATAATCTCTTCAATATTTCTGATTTTTGTGTTGTTTTTGTTTAAATTTCATAGGTCATATTTTTCTCGCATTTCATGTTTTAAAACCTTGCGATTTAGATAGTGCGTTGCTAGGAGCCAAGGAGTTAGTATTAAACATTTATCTAGATTACGATGTCTTAGTGGAAATTAAAGGTGAATCACTATTATTTTATTAGCGCAACAATAGAAGTGGAATAAGATAAAATTCTTCGTATTTACTTTGGCCGGCTCCAGGCTTTCGTTTTAAGTGGACATTCTCGAGAACTGTTTGGTCAGAAGGGATTTTACCTTTGCTCTTTTCCCGTGACCCTTTAGCCCACTCAATCAGACGAGGCTTAGCTCATAAATCGTTCCTTTGTATTTTCGAGGTGCTCTCCTGCCTTTTACAGTTTTATATTAATCCTTTATTGAAAGTGACTTTGTTTCAGACATTTAAATATTTATTTAACTCTGAACAAAATTTTAGTTTTATTATAGTTAATTGCTTTTTTAATTTAGGGCTGTGTTTTAAAATGAAAGTTGAAGCGGGTAGAACTAAAGCTGCCAAACGTTAGCAAATTGGGTGAAAAATAATCCTTAAGACGTGCTACAATAAATAGATTTATTTATTGTAGCTTTTGCCTTATGTATTTGTGTGCGAGTATGTATGTATATTTATGTACATTATGGATGTATGTGTGTGTGTCTATTATAATGTTTATGTTAATTTTGCATCCCACATAATTTTCTAAGATTGGACACCCTACCCTTCACCTTCCTCAACATCTTGTTCATCCAAAGGTTGCTTGATAGAGATCGCTTTGAGCGATAAGGCCGCCCTTTGTAACACTTAAACTTAATGTTTATTTTTATTTAATGTTATTTGAAAATGGTGTTTAAATTATAGAATTTATCCATCTATCTGTTAAACGTTAGCAAATTGGGTGAAAAATTATCCTGAAGACGTCTCATCTATTTATTATAGCTTTTGATTTCTGCATAAGGCTATTTATTTATGCTGCCAAACGCAACGCACCAGAAATACCTGTCGCTTACAACTAACGTTGTTGATTGCAACGAATGTGTTTTGTTTTGCTCAAAAGTGCTGTGATGCAATTGTTGGTGAAATCTTTACCCATTTTTGGGGTAATTTGAGACGAAAATTCCTTGTCATTTCAAAGTTAGACTAGTTTTAATTCTTAATTTTAGGATAGCTTGAAAACTAAATGAAATTTTTGGCTCAAAGTCACACCAAAATATCGGTAAAAATCTCACCTACAATTCCATCTCAGCACTTTTTAGAAAAACACAACACATTCGTAACAATCAACAATTTTCACCAACGAAGGCGACCGGTGCCGGTAGTAACTATTTAGTAGGCTGTGTACCAAGGTCGTTGGTGTATGGACCCCCCTTAAATAATAATTATATTGTTTACGAGACAAAACTTACCTTCTCTTAACTTGCTGAGTGCTTAGGACCATTTCATTAAACCCAAAGAAAACAGTAGTAAAATATCAGTTACAATAAAGGTCGGTTCCATTAGGACTCGGTTAACCTTCATAGGCTCGTTTACTCCTATATCTATAGCACCTTACATTTCAATTGTTTCTGAAAGGGCCATGAAGTTGCAAAAAAGAAAGTAAAAGGAAACCTACGGTAACCCACCAATTTGTGAATTTCTTACCTTTTCTAAAGGTTTTTTGAATGTCATTGGTGTAGCATTTTGTAATTTTATATTTAACGACGTTACGGTCGTGGACAAAACTTCATTTTGCACAGGGTTATGTGTTTAATATTTTTAGCACAGTTTCATCTATAAGTTTTCTATGCGTCCCATATCACGGGGTTATGAAGTCTTGAGCTTTTGGAAAGCGTGGGTGGAGCCGAAGCCAACACGTAGAGTCCCTTTAAAATAACAAGTTTAATGGCAAAGTATGATATGGACGCCAAAACGGCGATTATCTCTGTCTACACTATAAAATGCAGAGGACTTATTATAATTGCGTGTAAAGATCTCCTATTGTTATTGTCTATCTAAAACTAAACATAAAATATTCCACTTCATTGCCTTATTTAGAATCGAATCACGATAAAGAAAATGTTTTATAAAATAACAAAGTTAATATCCCTTTTTTGGTTTTCTTAACACGTCTGTTATAAAACTCGCCGTAAAAGATATCTATTTACTTTTCTACCTTCGGTAATAAAATGAAATTCCTACTTCAAAATTTAGAAAAAACAGATGTGTTTGTGGTACAATTCAGTGGAAATCGATACCTCAGCTCTCCTTCAGGCGTTTTCTCGAATTTTGTATGCGGGACACGGAGCAGGAATGTTACGCTTTCCGTGGACGAAAAGGTACTCTATAATTTTATTTTCGAACCAAAACGTAGTTACCGAAGTAACTGATACTTTGAAACAGATAGATATATTTAGAGTTGAGAGTCTGTTTCTGTTTTTGATTAGGGATAAATGCGTTTATTGTAAGCATAAGGGGCAAATTTCGATTAGATACCCACCCACGTTCGGGTTCGCCCCGTTTGAATAAATATTGAAGTCTGCAAGTTACGTTTGAAAACCAAACAACTTGCAAACAATGACTACGAGTCTTTGTAAGTAACAACTAATTTAAAACACTATTATTTCAAGAGAGAAACATTATTTAGACTTGGCTGCACTGTACAGAAGTTTAATTGTTATGATACTGGGGTTTGTAAAACAGGAAAGAAAAATATAAGAAGTATATAAGTAGTTTATCCGTTATCTGGCACCCATAACACAAGCATTAAGTTACTTAGCTTGGGGCTGGATGGCGATGTGTAATATGTCCTGAAATATAAAAAAATATAAAAAAAAAAAACTTAGTAAATTTTTTATCTTACCTAGAAACCACTATTTTACAGATTGCAAGGAATACCGACTTCCTTCTTAAAGGAGAGTCTTCATTTCGGTTTCGGTTTTGACGACCCGGTTGGCACAATGGTCACCATGCCGGACTGCCAAACACAGTGTTGCGGATTCGATTCCCGCCTCAGACAAGTATTTATGCTTAGATATGTGTCTGTGGTCTGGTTGTTTCTATATGTTATAAATATATAAATATATATTTACAAAAGAAAAGTATATAAGTAGTATGTCCGTTGTCTAGCACCCATAACACAAGTCTAGTTACTTAGCTTGGGGCTAGATGACGATGTGTGAAATGTCTTGCAATATTTATTTATTTATTCTTTGTTCCCAGATTGTGACGTCATGCGTATTTCTAAATGTTATAAAGCCCAAGGAAAGTGCTCACTCAGTGAACTAGTACTAGATATCTTATCAACATGGGATCACTTCTAGTACATATAGGGTAAAGCCCCAATAAATGTTCCAGTCACGTGCAACGACTTTGGACCGACTCTCTTTGTTTACCCGATCCGTCCCGTCTCCTTTGACTTTCATCAGTTTTATATCTCCAAGTGACTGTCAGTTTTAATCTCATAACTCCTAAACTGATAAGATTTTTTAAAGTTTTCTTCAAAACTCTGAAGTTTGGCTTTTCTTTCGTTATAGATTGCCAAATTTCTGATAAAAAATGTGGGTAAATTGATTGAACGGTAACGAACCGTCCTAAAGATAAATTAGACGTAAAGTTTGCTGAGATTTAACGATTTTTTTTGCTGGAATTTCGAGTAGGTGACGTATTGTTCCATTTTCTAGATAATCTCCCAGCATCTTGCGTTACTCTACCATTTTACACGTGGCATATTTGCATTGATGATGTTTTCTGATGATGATGAATTTGACTTAATTAGTAGTAACTAACTATTGTTAAATTTCGGTTTCGAGTAATTTTAATTGATTTACAAATAAATATTTATCAAGAAATTAATATGAAAATGGACATTAATCGTTGTTTTACGTTAAATTTGGTATTGTAAGTACCTAAATAAGTGAGTAGTTCAATAAATTCGATTTACATCCGGTTTTAAGCGGTTTTTGATTCATTATAAATGTAAAGGCGGTCAATTTTTAAACGCCGCTTTACATTTATAAGTAGTTACTTTTGGTTTGATTTAATGAATTTTTAATTATGGATAAAGGCTCATCGTAACAGGAAAGAGATCGAAAAGCACAAGAACAAAATGTTGGCCAGGTATCAGATTAGACTGAGGAGATTGCAATGAAAGTAGCCCTGAGTCAAGTCGAAGATTGCTTTAGATGGAACACCTTGTATGAGACGTCCTTGCAAGTCACGATCCTGAGGAAACCACTAATAGGGGAAGGCTCTTTAAAACTTTAAGCAAGTGCAAAAAGTGGAAGAAGTGTGACGTAATCGGTCCTGGCCGATATCCTTGTTAGGGAGAACGCAGAAAACAGACATAAAGCTCACTCACCGTTATATTTGAAGGTTTTTTTCTTATTTTGAAGTAGAAGAATATGAAAGTAAACAAAAAACGAGTAAAATATCAGCCTATTTTAAAGTCTTGCTTATCAAAGTAACACCTTTATCAGAGACGCCTTTATCAGAGACGCCTTTACAAAAGACGTTCTAGACCTTCGCATTGATCTAGAAATAACTAGGTACATTTTAAGAACACATAAAAATATTACCTTCTTTTTTCATATGGGCAGTTTTCATAAAGGCAATTTAATGGTCATAAAACCTCAATTGGTATTTCTTACTCCATTACTCGTGCAAATCTTTTCCAAATAAAACGCTTGAGGTCACTTTAATTGTAATATAAAAGGGTCCATTAGAGGCCATTAACCCCGCGTTTACAAAAAACAAGTAATAAATTAAGAGACCACGGCCATGTGTCTTATATCCCCTTAGTAAATATCGTTGAGTTCCATTTTATTGCAACCTATACTTGACTGATGGAACGGTTAATATATAATGGAATTTATAGTGTTTGTTTTCTAAGGTAGACTTGCACAACAAAAATTAAAAGTGTTTAAGAGGAAAGGGTACCGGGGGCTCTTTCCATACAAACTATTACAAACTACAGTCGACTGTTTTCTCCCTGGATAATGACACTAGAGCAAATATTTTGTTTGGTTTGATAACTGCCATGACCATGCCCCTATTTTTTTTTAAATCTTAACTTCTATGATAATTAGAAAATAAAAAAAACCTAAACATAGGGGCATAGTCATGGCAGTTATAGGTTTTATGTCACAAAAATATTTGTACCAGTGTAATGACAAACATAAGATAGATTCGATAGATGAGTGTAATGTTTCCTCCCTGGATAATGATGCAGGGAGGAAACAGTCGACTACGTTTGTATGGAGAGCGCGCAGGTACCCTTTCACCTTAAGACTTTAAAAATGATCCAACTAAACGAACTGATGAATCAACTTGTTCATTTTGACACCTCTCGCGACCTCGTAGCTTTAAGATTTTAGAAAACATGGACCTATTGCATTTTTCAGGATTTTGGCTCCCCTAATTTGAAAAACATTTTCAATTTAAAGACTTGGATATGTACTGTCGAATATCATAAAAAGGGTGTACCCTTCTATTTCCACAAATGTGACAAGCGTTTTTTTTTTCCAAATTATATCCCATTATTTATTAAAATCGCAGTTGTGTTATTTGAGAACCCTAGAGAGGCCTAATAAATAAAATTCTAAAGAGATATTGAGATTTTAATTAATTAATATGTTTTTTGTCGCCACCGCCAGCAATGGAAATAGTGGGAGAAACTGTCCCAGTATTTCCATCAATGGAAATTCATAATGGGAATAGTGGGATACACCCATAAAAATACCTCAAACATGGAAATTCATAATGGGAATAGTGGGATACACCCATAAAAATACCTCAAACATGGAAATTCATAATGGGAATAGTGGGATACACCCATAAAAATACCTCAAACATTCGGGTGTATTCCACTATTTCCAATATAAATTTCCAATGATGGAAATACTAGGACAGTTCCCTCTATTTCCATTGCTGGCGGTCGGTGGGGACAAAAATATATCTCTTAAATGTACTTCAATATCTCTTTAGAATTTTATTTATCAGTAATTATTCAGGCCGTCATAAATATGAAAGAGGAAACACATTCTCAAATACCACAACTGCGTTTTTTGCTGCAATAGAAATCAATATTGCAGGACATTCTACACATCGCCATCGAGCCCCAAGCGAATTAACTAGACTTGTGTTATGGATGCTGGACAACGGATATACTACTTATATACTTTCCTTTTGTAAATATATGCTTATAATACATAGAAAAAACCAGACCACAGACAAATATCTAAGCATAAATACTTGTCTGGGGCGGGAAATAATGAAAAAATAATTTGGAAAAAAAACCGCTTGTCCCACTTTTTCCATTCTGCATTTCCATGGAAATAGTGGAATTCACCCAAACATTCGTGTCGAATCAAATAAACATGTCGAAGTAAGTCTTCCTATACATCTTTCGAATTATTTTCCGCATAACCATAACATTACAATACTTTATCGCGGGATCGGTTGGTGCCTATTGAATAAATTTCCAAAAGTGATGTCATGGCCGAACGGGGATATTGTATTCATAGGCTGACAAATCGTATCTCGTATGCTCGAGTTATGTAACACGAACTTTTTACATGTCCTATATGAATGGATGACGAAGTTTTCTGCAGTACTTTCACTTTATGTTACTCACTTGCACGGGTTTATGTCTATTGTATGAGTGATGTTAGTCTTGTTGTAGACTCTATATTCATTTCTAAGTTCGAGCTTTCGAATCTCGGCGCTTGACCAATGGTTTTTAACCCCCGACGCAAAAACGCCGGGGTGTTATAAGTTTGACGTGTCTGTGGCATCGTAGCTCCCGAACGGATGAACTGATTTTGATTTAGTTTTTTTTGTTTGAAAGGTAAATTAGTCGGGTGTGATCTTAGCCATGTTTGATCAAAATCGGTTTATTATTACGAAAAATGTATCCGCGCTAATTTATTGCTCTTGCCAACTGAACCGTGGGTTAAAGTAGGGTACTTAAATCCACGGCTCAGTTGGCTCCAGAAGTATTGTTATTTTCTCTAGATACGGTCGACTAAGCTGAGAGGGTAGTTAAGGACCTAACTAAAGAGGCCTAGGTGTGGAAACACAGCCAAATAAGTACCTACAAGTTGTATCGTCCTTTATCTATATAATTTCTAAACATTGAGTTATTTTTCCTAAGAAATGAGTTTAATTTTTTCCAAGTCCCTTTTATTTCTGACTTTGCAAGCATTTCGAAACACAAAGTAATCCCATTTTGAATTGGTATGTGTGTACCTATATTTAATTACCAAAATCTCCATGCAGCTATACGTACCTACCTATTGCACATGAGATCTGAAAGGCTGTCAAAACGAGGAATTCTTGTGCATCGAAAGCGATTCCACGTGATAAGTTCACACTTTTTATAGGGAAAAGTGTTGTGGACAAAAATTCCAAGACTGTGCAAACCCTAGATCAGTACAAAGTCAGTATCGGTTGGAAATGCAATCACAGTTTGTGTTTTACAATCCTTTGATTGAATTTCGTCACTCTATAGTTTTGGTGTGATTGAAACAGAATTCTTTGTATTTTTACTGAAATCACTTAAACTTATTTTCAAATGTTTTCAACTTATAGTAAGTTTGACTCATATATAATTATATAATGTCTACTACATAGTATAAAACAAAGTCGCTTCCCGCTGTCTGTCTGTATGCTTAGATCTTTAAAACTACGCAACGGATTTTGATGCGGTTTTTAATAGATAGAGTGATTCAAGAGGAAGGTTTTAGTATACACTAGCGACCCGTCCCGGCTTCGCACGGCTATATTATGCATGTATTATACACATAAACCTTCCTCTTGAATCACTCTATCTATTAAAAAAACCGCATCAAAATCCGTTGCGTAGTTTTAAAGATTTAAGCATACAAAGGGAAATAGGGACAGAGAAAGCGACTTTATTTTATACTATGTAGTGATAAAACAAAAATACCACGCGTAGGAAGTCGCGGGTAACAGCTAGTTAATCATAATTTGTATCTACTTATTATAAATTAAAAGGTACTGATGCGTTTCAGGGTTTTCGTAGTATCACATCCTTGGGGGAGAAAATGGGGGGTGAAATATAGAACCCACAATCCCGGAACTTACGCGGGCGAAACCACAGCGAGACACAACTAGTATCGCATATATAATCGTAATTAATTTATAAATAATACCATAAAAATACACAATATTTTTTAGAGGCGGCATTTGTCGAAAGACAAGCTGTAGACCAACCGAATGCCGATATCTACATTAATATTATAAAGAGGAAAGATTTCTTTGTTTGTTTGTAACGAATAGACTCCGAAATTACTGGACCGATTTTTATAAATCTGGTATGAGGATACATTGATTCATTCTGAATAACATAGGTTACTTTTTATCGAGATATTCTCACGGGATCGGGAGCAACGCGGGTGAAACCGCGGAGCGCTGCTAGTTAAAGAATTAAACTATCTATCTACTTATGGTAAGGTATAAAAAATATTAAGTAAAACTTTGTTAACAGCAATAAAGGAGTATTTTATTTGATTTTAATGCAAAATATTAGAAATGGACCTGAAGAGCCATTTAAAAAAAATCACCCTGATAGTACACTTTCAGTGCCCAACTAAGGCCTAAAAACTCAGAAAATTAATGTAGTATTGGCGCAAGGTAAGGTACCTACTCTGGGGACGTCCGCGTCGTCAGCGCTGACAACTGGGACTATAAATATAAAATTCTCGTGTTGCGGTGTTAGTTACCTATGGCCACCTAAACGGCTGAACCGATTTGTATGATTTTTTTTGTGTATATTCGTTGGGTCTGAGAATCGAACAACATCTATTTTTTTTTCTTTATTTTTTTTTGTAAATGGCAATACAAGGTTTGCCGGGACAGCTAGTATTTTGATAAAAAATTGTTTTACTTTTTATTGTGTTTGATTGCCCCCTTCAAGAGGAAGTCCTTAATAAACCCTGGATGTTCGTAGTGTAAATTAATAGGCTAACTTTGTCCTTATTACGTATATATTTTTAATGTCTCGCTACACCACATCCTCATCGCTTAAAATTGTACTCTCCCCTCCCCCGTTCTTAGTAAAGTAGGTCAGTAGAAGTTTCATTATTAATTATTCGTTGTAACTATCCCGTCTTGGACATGGGACCGGTTGAATTATTGAGTTACTGTGCCCTGGGGAAATCACAAGTGCGAATATCAGTCCGTACTAGTACGAGAATGTACGTACGAGTACAGAGGCGTACTTAGGATTGGGGCAGGTTTCGAACTGGGTCTTGGTAAAGTGCTGTTCGTCAGTCAAAAAGTCAGCCTTCCGTCTATTTTATCATCCTTAAAGCGCTGAAACGGTATTAGGAGTTTTACGGAGACGACAAGATTCTATGCACCATGCCACACAGAGACCGGCCGGTGTCTGAATGACATGGTGCATAGAATCTCGATATCGCCTCAGTGTGCATATGCTTAACCATCTTCCCAGAAGCAACTGGGTTCATATTTATGTGAGAAACATACTTGCTTGATTTGCTAGCCAGGCTCTAAAAAGTACTTCGTTGGCCTTAGTTTTTCTGTAAAATGCAAGGTTTGGTCAAACAATTTTTTTTAATTGCCTATCTTTATCTAAAAATTGTATTTTGCACCAACACCACTTACTAATGTTTTCATGAAACATGAATTAAACACAATTCCAGTGGTAAAACAGGTATACTCTGGCTATTGCAACACATTCGTGACTACATCTCTAGCTCAGCTATCAAGGAACGCCGTTTTCCACTGCCTTTTTTCTGAGCATCGCTGTATACGGCGTGTTGACATCTAAACGAAGTCTCGTTTAGATGTCAACGCCACAATCGCGGGGGAGTCTCGTTTGGTTTATATCCTGTAAACCCCAGAATAAAAACCTTAGTACACATCTGTACTCGTACTTATTTTACCGAGTATCGTGTGTTGAAGTACATTATCGTTACTTCATACAGTTTATGTGGTAACGTATAGAAATAGGATTATGATAGGTAACACAAATGTCTTACAAATTGGATGTGTTGTGAAATATGCGTGTACAAAGTTGGTTAGGGACTGACTAGATATTTTTAGGGTTCCGTACGCAAATGGACCCAACAGGACTCTATTTCTATGACTTCACTGTCTGTCTGTCTGTCATCAGGCTGTATCTCATGAACAATGATAGCTAGACAGTTAAAATTTTCACAGATTATGTATTCTATTGCCGCTATAACAACGAATACTAATCAAAAAAATAAATAAGTAGGGCTCTAATACAACATGGTACGGAACCCTTCGTGCGCGAGTCCGACTCCCACTTGGCCGATTTTTTTAAACTATTTATAACTACTACTACTACTTTACTACTTTACTTTTTACTATTTATTATATATTTTTTGACGACCCAGTTGGTACAATGGTCACCATGCCGGACTGCCAAACACAGGGATGCGGGACACAGACAAGTATTTATGCTTAAATATTAGTCTGGGGTCTGGTTGTTTCTATGTATAATAAGTATATTTACAAAAGAAAACTATTTAAGTAGTATATCCGTTGTCTAGCACCCATAACACAAGTCTAGTTACTTAGTTTGGGGCTAGATGGCGATGTGTGAAATGTCCTGCAATATTTGTTTATTTATTAAATTTGTGACTATTCCACCATTAAAATTTTATTTTTAATCGGACTAAGTGGCGCTATTGACATGTTCTATAACCATCTGTAAATCAATAAAAAAAGAAAAGGACTTACACGAAATCTCTAAACTACAAAGAGCTACGAATCTGAAACTTCGCGTGGGGGTTTTTAAGGTTCCGTAGCCAAATGGCAAAAAACGGAACCCTTTTAGATTCGTCATGTCTGTCTGTCTGCCGTATGTCACAGCCACTTTTTTCCGAAACTATAAGAACTATAATGTTGAAACTTGGTAAGTAGATGTATTCTGTAAACCGCATTAAGATTTTCACACAAAAATAGAAAAAAAAACAACTTGTTCAAACCCATACGTGTGGGGTATCTATGGATAGGTCTTCAAAAATGATATAAAGGTTTCTAATTTTATTTTTTTCAAAACTGAATAGTTTACGCGAGAGACACTTCCAAAGTGGTAAAAATCGTATCCCCCCCCCCTTGTAACTTCTAAAATAAACAAAAAAATAATGAAACAAAAATAATATATGATATACATTACCATGCAAACTTCCACCCAAAATTGGTTTGAACGAGATCTGGTAAGTAGTTTTTTTTAATACCTCATAGGCCGACCTTCATACATGCCGCCCTTCATACATGTATTTTTACCACTAGCGCCATTTGCATTTGTCATTTGGGTTAAAAACAGAATACAGTGGTACGGAACCCTTCGTGCGCGAGTCCGACTCGCCCTTGGCCGGTTTTTTTTTGTAAATAAATAGTAAAAAATACAAATAAGTCACACATTAAGTTCAAAAGTTCAATCAACCGTTCTGAAAAAATAACAAAATATAGTATTAGCAAAATGTAGTAGTAACTTTTTGAAAAACGATTAGATACTTTAAGAGTGTGTGTTTAAAGGTGCTTTTTGGATTGCAGTTAGTGTTCACACGATTTTATATTTACGTTAACATTTTACAATAAACTAACAAACATTTCCAACTTTATCGACAATATAAATCACACTGTAATGGATCTACTCAATCAAATGAAAAAAAAAACAGCTAAATTGTATGTAGGTAGTACAAGTTATATCCAACCCACGTTTAGTTGTTTCATAGCAGCTTACGTGTTCGTTATGCGGTAGAACATTATCTACAAATTGTAGATTTAAAAAAACTTCCTGAAAAAAACTTTCGGCTGAACCGATTTTGACCAACCATAGCTAAGAATACTACCGACTAATTCACCTTTTAAACAAAAGAAACAAAATAAAAATTATTACGTGGTTTCACCCGCGTAATAATTTTCTACGCAATTTTCTTAATTTTTTCTTTCATAAGAACCTTCTCCTGACAATAACAAACACAACAAAAAAAGAATTGGTGAAATCGGTCCCACTGTTCTCGAGATTTGCGCTTAGCAACACATGCAGCGATTCATTTTTAACCCCCGACGCAAAAACGACGGGTTGTTAAAAGTTTGACGTGTCTCTGTGTGAGTGTGTGTGTGTGTCTGTCTGTGGCATCGTAGCTCCCGAACTGATTTTGATTTAGTTTTTTATTGTTTGAAAGGTGAATTAGTCGGGAGTGTTCTTAGCTATGTTTTTATATTATAGATATCTGCCCAATATTTACTTTTTGCTTGGAACGCAACATTTTAACAACGGAACAAGTAAACGTGGTATTAGTATACCTATAGTAAATCACCGTAACCTTTACTCTCTGATTAGGTAGCAGGGTAAAGGCACCCTTACAGAAGATTTCATTTAAATTGATGTCTTCATTGGTTTAACCCCAAAAGGTAAGTAGGAGATTAGGCGGGGAGGTAGTTTATTTAACAAGGAATAAGTGTTTCACATCGATTTTTGGATTAGGTTATCTAATAGGCCGTTTGTTAATGTTAACAAAATTTTATTCAGTGCAGGAGTTAGGATATTACCTTGTTGGTAAATCAGTAGTCTTATATTTTCAATGAATCTTGGACACTAAAAAAAACCCGATTTTTATACCCCACTAGCTGCGCCCCACGGTTTCACCTTCATAAGTCTCGATCCCGTGGAAATATAAAAAAAAAGTAGCCTATAGCTCGAGAAATGTACTATCCAACACAAAATATTTTTTCAATTTGAACTAGTAGTTCCTGAGATTAGCGCGTTCAAACAAACAAACTCTTCAACTTTATAATATTATAGTATAGTATAGATAACTCTCAGCTAAACCGATGTCGATCAAACATATCTAAGATCACTCCCGACTAGTTCACCTTTGAAACAAAAGAAACAAAATCAAAATCGGTTCATCCGTTCGGGAGCTACGATGCCACAGACACACACATACACAGACATGTCAAACTTAAAAACACCCCGTCCGCGTTGTTTTTGCGTCAGGGGTTAAAAATAACTTTTATTCAGATTCGCTTTTTCTAGGCTAGTTCCGAATTATTTTGCTGGATGGAGGACGCTGAGGTCCGTTTTCATTGTCAAAAATATCAAAAACAATTTTTTTCTATTTATATAACCCTTTGCCTTCCCTGAAAAGTCAATATTTCAGTGAAGACAAAGGGTTAAATTAGACCATACAGCCTCGTCAATAGATGGGACCTTAGAGAAAGACATAGGCTACTTTTAATCTCAGTCTTACGCGGGTAAAATCGCGGAGAAATGCTAGTAGTTATATAAGTACAGGTATATCATTATTTCTGATATATCATTGAATCAGAAGAGATTACTATAGAACTGTAGTGGATAGAAAAGCAAGTCAGTAATTAATCAGTAGAGTGCGCAGTGGAGGGTTGATCTTTTTTACATCAGAGGGTGGTGATTGAAAGGGTTAAAACTCATTAGTACTGCGAGCGTATTCCGGAAGGATGCGAATTTGATTCCTAATTTGTGTTCGATTCCAATTAATAATAGGTAGTCAGACAAAAAAGGTGAGGAATTACGGTATATTTATTCATTTATTTAAGTTAAACTTAAAGGTTAAATTGACTAGAGCATTTCCTCGAAGTTTTTTAATATAATGTAACGTTTTTATGAATGGTATGTTCGAGGTACGGTACCACAAAAACGAAATTAAATAACGTGTAATCAGTCATCGTGTGTACAGTCGCAATAATTGACCGTAAGTATCAATTTAATTAACAAAAAAAAAAACAAGAAACTTCTACCATCCATAGTTTTCCACGTTTTCATTACGATATTGCTGCGGGATCCAGAGTAGGATTACTTTTATATTCAGCCCGAGGAAATGGACCTTGTCGTGGATTATTAGCGGTTAGGGTACGAGAAAAAATACCCATACTAGTTCAATTTATTAATACCGGTACGGTACTATTGATACCGGTAGTCCTATTTTTATAAAATAGTCGACCCAGTTGGCACAATGGTCACCATGCCGGACTGCTAAATACAGGGTTGCAGGTTCGATTTCCGCCTCAGGCAAGTATTTCTGCTTAGATATTTGTCTGTGGTCTGGCTGTTTCTATGTATTATATGTATATATTTACAAAAGAAAAGTAAATAAGTAGTATATCCGTTGTCTAGCACCCATAACACAAGTCTAGTTACTTAGCTTGCGGCTAGATGGCGATGTGTGAAATGTCCTGCAATAGTACATTGCGATACAAGTGTGGAAAGTTGATCATTCCATAGAGGCGGTTTATGACGCGCGAGCGGAACGCGAGCGTGGCAAAAGCCGAGATGGAATGATCAATCCACACGTGTATCGTACGACGTTTTTTATCACAGTTGCAAAAAAAAGACTTGATATAATAATAAAAAGTTTTTAAGAATTTTAGGTTATGTTTACTATTTTTTGTTAATTACAATCCCGAAAGGCTAGGCAAAAGACTTTTAACCTATACAGCCTCGTCTGACATACAATATTTTTTTAGGGTTTTTTCATTTGTTTTTGCTTCGGCGGTTAAAAACAGAATATAATGGTAAGGAAAAAATATATTTATGTACCTAAAGAAAAAACAAAATAAAAACAAAACTCAATTTTTAATTATTTTCAAAGACGATAACACGTAAAATTATCGTTCGTTATCAGACTTCAGAGACAACCTTTTGAAAAGAAGAAGGTACCAACAAAGAGTTCTAAGCCAGCAAGGCTTAAAAACTCTTTGATGGTACCTTTTTTCACAGAACAAATATTGTTTCGTGCCTTTTTTCTATACATCAAAACAGTACAACCCAGATAAATTAAGAATGTTTCATGTACCTAATATGTCATTAGCAGTAAGATACGTATTTGACATAATGGGATAACGTATTATTTTAGCACTAGATAGATTTTTTTATCGCACGCGTGTATAATACGTTGCATTATGAGCCTAAAAGCGGTTTAATAAGATCCACTTTATGAGCAACTGTGATAAAATGTTTATTTATTTATTTAATACCGGTACATAACTATTGATGCCGGTAGTCCTAGTATCCACTAGCTGTGCTTCGTTGTTTTACCTGCATAACTCTCGGTACCGTGGGAAAATAAATGAATAATGCATGACATTTTGCACAACGCCATCTAGCTCCAAGCTAAGTAACTAGACTTGTGTTATGGTGGCCAGATAACGAATAGAATACTTATTTACTTTTTTTGTTAATACTTTAGAAATACTCAACTACTATAATTTGTATGTGTACACAAATATTTATTCGACAGCGGGAATCGAACCCACACTCTTCTGCATTGCAGGTGGGTGTTACCCTATTGCGCCACAGAGATCGCGTTAATAGGTACTTAGGAGGAATTCTCTGTATGCCCTGTTAGTCACTCTACCAATCTATAACAAAAGTAAAAAAATCGTAGGTATATAAGTATTTGTCATGTCATTTTTAGCGTTCCTTGCCTACCTCAAAAGGTTAAAAAAAAACGGTTGCACCCCGACAGAAGTAAAAAACTTATAAAATAAAACTAGTTAAAAAATAACTTTAAACTTAAAAAAAACTTATTTACTTAACAACTACAAAATATATGCACACACTGTAGCTGCGTCTCGTAACGGTGTCGCGAGTTCAGAGATTTTATCTCATCAAAGGAACCCTTAAAAAACCACTTTCTTGTCCGTCTGTCTGTCTGCCCGTGTGTCTCTGAATTTTTTTTATCTTAATAAAAATATATATCATGAAAATTGGAAGTTTAAATAAGGTCTGTATTTTTTAATAGCAATTTCATATTTTGCTACCATCGAAGAGACGTGTGAACAGTTTTATTAAAATAGGAAAACCGGTTGCAATACTTACCTACCGGTTTTTTGCAGTAATTTTAAGGAGTCTGGTCTCCTGCTGAAATTAATTTTAGTAATTGGTTGTTTCACTTAATATTTTTATGGCTTTGATCGTAATTTCAGTCTCGAATGAAAATCATAAAAACTTCTTCTGAAATTTTCTACTCTTTTATAAAATTATTAAAATATATTATTGGAAAATGTGGAAACGTTGAAAAGTGTGGAAACGGTAAAAAGAGTGGCCTTTGCAGTGCAGGACTTGGACGGAATAGGCTTAAAAAATATATATTTATTATATTGATATTTTTCTTAGATAGTTCTTAGAAATAGTTCTTATGTAACTTTAACCTGATACTAAAGGGTGCGTTCCGAAGCCACAGATCCTAACTTAGTTTGAAAAACGTTTGCAAATGGTCAATCTATATATATAAAAATCAATTGCTGTTCGTTAGTCTCGCTAAAACTCGAGAACGGCTGAACGGATTTATCTTATCTTGGTCTTGAATTATTCGTGGAGGTCTAGGGAAGGTTTAAAAGGTGAGAATTTAAAGATCGGACTTACGCGGGTGAAACCGCGGGGCGCGGCTAGTTATTCTAATATAATGACAATGCGTTTTTATTTATACATTTTTTTATTGAATTTATTCACCAACCAGGACCAAATCCCGGTTTGAATTCTAACTCATAAAGGGACTACCTACTTACCTTTTTTATATAAAATAGTCATTTAGCTACGCCACGCGGTTCCACCCGCATAAAACCCGATTTCGCGGGAATTTCGATGATAAAAATTATCCTATGTTTTATCCAGACCGGTCCCGTCGTTTGACCATGAAGAAGGAATAAACAAATAAATAAACTTTCGTATTTCTAACATTAGTTAGGAGTATTATTTATTCAGTTTTGTTTCATATTTAATTTCTGAGTGGGGGTATTTTTGGCGTAACTTTTTGTTTATTTCGTACTTATTTATTTTATTTTTATTCGGTTTGATTTTAATTTTAAATTTAATTTGATGTAATTTTTGATTTGTGTTTAAGTATATTGAATAAAGTAGTTAGGAGTTAGAATTAACAATGTATTCACTTGAGCCAAAAAATTATAAATAGAAATATTCAAATTCCAAAAAGAAATCTGAAAAACGTAGAAATATGGAAAAAGAGAGCAGAGGAACAAGGGATTGTAGTCGAAAAGTATGCCGCATATATCTACCGCGGTCGTGACATAAATATTTTCATAACATTTATATACTAGCTGACCCGCCCCGGCTTGCTTGGAAAATCTTGATATTAAAATATTCACAGTTTTTAAACAAAACTATATCAAATCAAAATATCCTAATAAGAAAGGGGCGGTCTTGTCTTGACGTCTTACCGAACCACTTTTGTTCTGCAAATGTAAAAAATATCGTACTTTTTAATAGAGATTATGTACTTACCCTTGTGAAAAAACAGATGTTTTAAAACAAATAAATTTATTAAAAAATAAATAATTGAATGATATAAGTACCTACTAGTCAACACAATAATAATAAAAATAAAACATTCACAGATGTTTTTGGAAATAAAGACCATTTTAATGTTTGAAACAGTAGTCCTAACTCAATAAATAAGTAAGACTCCAAGGTCAATGACCTTTAATTCCAAAAAAACAGCTGATTTTCGGGTAAATATAATCTCAAAATGGTCTAAATATTTTGAATTATTTAAGCCTTAGAAAAAAAGTTGTTTCCCTAGATGCAGACGTCCAGAAAAACTTATTTTTTATTAGAAACCCTTAGAACATAATATTGTATAAACATACACATATTTGGCCTGTGTTTTAATATTAGCAGTGGATGCAAACATAAAACATTTTGATGATAATATTCGTCGCGAAGCATGCTGCGGACGACGAATGCATTTCTCTCGACCCTTGTGAATACAAATAGCCTTATCTTGAAGGAATAGGCGTAGAGGGGTGGCATATATTACAGCATGGTTAATATCTTAAAATGTTTTCCTTAAAGATATATAAGTTACAATAAAATAGAGACAACATCTGTTTGATTATGACCACCTCTGTGGCGCAATGGGCGAGCATGCGCTTGTGATGAAGAATGTAGAATTATCTTGAAGGAATGGGCGGAGAAAGGTAGCATACCCGGTGTAACAAGGGGGGTGGATCATCGGATGCTGGGGGGTGCAGGACTTCAGTATCTATCGATTTAACCCCCCTGTATGTTCTGCAATACTAAAAAGTATATAAGTAGTTTATCCGTTATCTGGCACCCATAACACAAGCATTAAGTTGCTTAGCTTGGGGCTGGATGGCGATGTGTAATATGTCCTGAAATATTTATTTATTTATTTATTTTAATACTTATTGGTTCAAAAGTTATTTGGAATTTAGTGAAATACTAGTTAAAATCAGATTTCAGCCTGAACTTCGCAATTACAGCCAAACTATCAGGTCTGCGATTCTACCTTTTTTTGTAAAACAAGTTCAATAATGGACCTTTTGTACCCCTTCACCAATAGATTTTTAAAACTCAAAATAACACCATTAAAGTAATATTTTCTTTCAAAATGTAATGTTTACATTATCTTTGTTCTAAAAAAAATATTTCACAGATTATTTTTTTCTGCAACCTATCTTGAAAACTACTGGCTTTCATAAAGAATAAACCCTGAAAGTATCATTGGGCTAGAGCTAAGGCATCATGTTGTAATTCAGTCAAAAATGTAATTGATAGTCCAAAAGTGAAAATAATCGATATTGGGGGATATACCGTGTATATACAGCATGGTTATTGGTTATTAAAGATATATAGGTTACAATAAAATAGAAGCAACATCTGTGTGATAATGACGACCTCTGCGGCGCGAAAGAATGTCGCGGATTCAATATTCTTTTTCTTCGCTTTACGTCACCAAGAAGTCGAAATCTATACAACTGTGATAAGATTCTCGTGTCGCGGTGTTAGTTGCCAAACTCCTCCTACGGCTGAACCGATTTGTATGATTTTTTTCTTTATATTCGTTATCTGAGAATCGTACAACATCTACCTATTATTATTTTTTCTTTTTTAACGTATTATACATCAATGAACACCGGCAGCACTCACAAAAAAGTGTGACGTCATCGCTCACGTTCCGTTATTGACAGGGTAACAATGGCAACGTCACTCACGTTCCGGGAACATGAGTTATTGAAAAGGTAACCATAGCAACTATAATACGTTGCTATGGTTACCATTAATGTTTTCTTATGACGTCATTACGTAAAATTATCGTCCGTAAATAGACTTTACAGACTACCATGTTTTTTTTCTTTGTTTCTTTGTATATAGTAAAACAACGTTTGCCGGGACAGCTAGTCTAATATATATAAATTACGTGTCACGTTGTTTGTGCGCGATGGATTCCTAAACTACTTAACCGATTTAAATCAAATTTGTTTACATTTTAATTTATCCCGATATTCCCACGGGATCGGGAGTAACGCGGGTGAAACCGCGTAACGCTGCTAGTAACTATCATCACTATCACTATCACTACATAGTCATCACTACATAGTATAAAACAAAGTCGCTTTTTCTGTCCCTATTTCCCTTTGACTGCTTAAATCTTTAAAACTACGCAACGGATTTTGATGGGTTTTTTTTTTAATAGATAGAGTGATTCAAGAGGAAGGTTTATATGTATAATACATGCATAATATAGCCGTGCGAAGCCGGGGCGGGTCGCTAGTATAAAATAAAGTCACTTTTCGCCGTCCCTATGTCCCTATGTATGCTTAGATCTTTAAAACTACGCAACGGATTTTGATGCGGTTTTTTTTAATAAATAGAGTGATTAAGGAGAAAGGTTTTTAGATATAATAAAGCTGTGCGAAGCCGGGCGGGTCGCTAGTAGAGTATAAGTATTATTCTCTGTCTCTATCCTCCATCTTGTTTTGTCGCTCAAGTCACAGGTATATAACTTAACAAGCACAGTTTGCAAGACTCATTGACAAAAACACTCCTTTTGTATTTAATTCTATTAAAAAAGACTTCTAAGCGTTTAAAGAAATAAAAAAGTCTATAAAAAGCGTAAGTACCTACCTATCTAAGAAGTTTCATCGGAATACTGTTTAGATTTTCTTTTGGACCGTAATTAAGTATTGTTGTTTCATTCATTACGCTATCCCTTTTCAATGGAGTTTTAAGAGGGCTATCGGGGATTAGGAACGGTCAAAATGATTGACTCGGTGTATTTAGGTAGTAAGGTGGGTATTTCTTATCGCCTCGATTCAAATCGTCACACGAAAGTGACGATGAGAATCGAGATGATGAGAATTACCCAGGTACCTATTTCATGAAGGGATGTTCCAACTAGTTCTATTGATAGAACTAGTTGGACTTTTTTGTCCAAGATTTTTATTACTTTATGTTTTTCGATGAATGTAACTAACTGCGGGCCGATCGCCGTATTCTTATGCAGCGCGTCTTGACTGCGTTTGCGTCATAGCTATGGATTTCGTATTGCCATCATTTCTTAAGAACCACACGTCACGCAAACCTAAACGTCGCGCGCTTGGCATAAATATCAAATTAATTGTCACCTAGGAAGATTAGTCAAAAATTTCGTACGGCAACAGCTTGTTTCAGGCGTAGGATGCGCGGAGGTGAAGTAGACTTGCAGTTAAAGTAACGGTTACGCGTAGCTTCATTTTACGGCAGTACCGATTACAGTTTGCGTGCACGTGACGTATGCGTCAACTGGACGTGTACTCGACTAATGCGTCATAAATTACGGCGATCGAGGGGCAGGACCTAAAAGTTTTATTTATTGTTCTATTGATAGAACTAGTTGGACTGTTTTTGTCGAAGTAGTACAATTACTTTATGTTTTTTGATGAATGTAACTAACTGGAACACCGATTAGTTAAAACACTGTTATAGTTATACCTACAGGGTAATTGGTAACTTGGTCAGTGTAGGTAGGTACTTCACATTATTGAAACGACCTCTGTAGCGCGTCGGGCGAACACCCGACTGCGACGCAGAAGGTTGCGGGTTCGATTCCCGCCGGGAACAAGTATTTATGCTGACCATAAATTCTTGTTTCTGGTTCTGGGTGTTTCCTATATGTATAATATGTATATATTTACAAAAAAAAAGTATATAAGTAGTTTATCCGTTATCTGGCACCCATAACACAAGCATTAAGTTGCTTAGCTTGGGGCTGGATGGCGATGTGTAATATGTCCTGAAATATTTATTTATTTATTTAAATGAAGTTTATAGGATTACCCTCTTGATAAATAAATCAGTCTGCATGTTACGAACGTGTTTCATTGACATGGCGCAGTCGAAAATATTAAAATAAGTCAGTTTAAATCGATAAAATAAGTAGTAATACACATAAAACACGTAATAAATAGTGAAATAAATAGACAGTAACAAAAATGGAAGGTGCATTATCTCCACCTTCCCATTTTCATTGACAGTAACTATATTAGCTAGCGGTTGAGGGCCACTTTTATGCACCTAATCAAATAATTTTTGTTCTACGACTTTTAAAAATTCGAACTTTTTTTGAAATTTTTGAGATTATATTTATATGAAAATTTGCTGTTCCTTACACGGAGAGATCATTAATCTTAAGATTATATTATTTTTTTTAGTTTACTGTTCTAAATCTAAACTTTGTTTTAAAAAATCTACTGATTTTCTGCCAAAAATATCCCTGCAGTGGGACACTACAGGCTCATAGTACCTAATTATAATAAATAGCTTATTTTAGAATTTACATAACTAATAAACGACATAGGCCGACAAATCGAAGCCAGTCATGTACTAGTAGCTTCATAAAGTGCGGAGTGCTTCATAAAAATACACTATGCACGTATCTTTAAGTTCTAATTTATGAGCACTTCGTTACGGCAAAATAATGCATTAAAAATCCGAAAAAATAAAGCAAGTCCGTAGCAATTTCGTAGCAGTTGCTCGCTACACGTAGACGCGACGTAGAAGCATCTACGGCGTAGCCTTAAGGCGTAGTTACACTTACTGGATTAGTGAGGTGCCATCTTGACCTAATTACGGCGAGGCTGCGACTAGTTAAGTGAGACGCTCTGGTGACGCTAACGACCTAAAACTTGTTATATTTATGACACGTGAGAGAAATGAATAAGTTCTTCATGTGACGCTTGTTATCTAGATTCATAATTTATTAACAGCGACTATTTATTACTAAAGGTTTTTGGTATTCTATTAAACACGGGACCCGATCACGTTATATTTTAATATTTAGCAGCCGTTTCGATCGTGTTGCACCAATCATGGTCACGGAAAGGTTCCCCCGTGACCATGATCGAATAACTAATAGTTATAACTCGTCTTTAATAGAATGAATATCTAGACATGAAAATATTTTAAAATGAAAAATGCGTTTTCAAAAACTGCTACTGAGACGAGACTCGAACTCGCACCCTGTGCCGTTTAATACCGTCCAGATGCGCTTACCAATTACGCCACTCAGTCAAGCACTATAAAAATATGAAGTCGGTTAAAAATATATTTGGACTTGATTAAAAAAAAACTATGTTGCCAGAATGTTTAATTTGAGTTATAAAATGAACATTATATTCAGCAATATTTTAAAGTTTATACTACTTAATAATAATAATTTTGTGAACGTCAACCATTAATTCCTCAGTCGATAGCTATGAGCCCAATAACACGACAAGAATCAACGGACGTACCAATCCCGTGAATCATCTATCAAACTGACCAATGAAAAGCGAGCTCAAGTCTCGTCGAAAGGTATTCCAAGCTCACGCAGAACGTCCCGCACGTGCACGGCGATCGAGCGCAATCGTGCTAGCGTGTCGTCGCGCACGACGTCGGTCATCATCTGGTGGCAGTCGCGGACGTCGTGCGGGCAGCTTACGCGGTAGTGGTGCAAGCGTGCAGTCGTGTCCGACACGACGTGCCAATCGCACCTATCTATACACGTGCGGGACATTGGCACGTATTGCCCCACACATTGCATAGGAAAGTGGTTGTGCGTCGCTACCACCGAGGACACGTTGTGGAAATATTTCATGTGCGAATCTGTGGACAAGTCAATCTCATCTCAACAGCTTGTCGGTTCAAATTCAAAGACAAAATCAAAATTTCGTTATTCAGTTCCAATTATTCACGTTAAATTACATTTAATTGTAGTAAAAACTTAGGACTAGCAGCGCTCCGCGGTATCACCCGCGTAACTCCCGATCCCGTGGGAATATCGAAATATAAAATAGCCAATAGCCTTCCTCGGCAAATGGACTTGACGACCCAGTTGGCACAATGGTCACCATGCCGGACTGCCAAACATAGGGTTGCGGGTTCGATTCCTGCCTCAGACATGTATTTATGCTTAGATATTTGTCTGGGGTCTGGTTGTTTCTATGTATAATAAGTATTTACAAAAGAAAAGTATGTAAGTAGTATATCCGTTGTCTAGCACCCATAACACAAGTCTAGTTACTTAGCTTGGGGCTAGATGGCGATGTGTGGAAGGTCCTGCAATATTTATTTATTTATCCAACACAAAAATATTTTTTTTATTCGATCCTATTTCCTGAGATTAGCGCGTTCAGACAAACAAACTCTTCAGCTTTATAATATTAGAATAGATAATTAAGAATAGATAAAGAAGTGTTCTCAAAACACATATTATGTGTTTTGAGAACACTTCTTATTTTTTTGTGAACATGCTCTCAAAGGTCGAGAATACAAATATTTACGAAGGTATGATTTAAATAGACCAATTAAAATAACAAATAAAATAAATGACTAGTCTCACAAATCATAAATTCCGTGCGATTTGTATTGTTCTTTTGTAGCTCATGATTTTAGCAAGTCCTAAGTACCTTTTAAGCTAGGTTCATATGCACGCCAAACATGTGCGAGAATTTTAGCTGGATGTGGGGCTGCGCGTTCCCGTTGTACTCCATCCAGGAAGTAGTAGCAGATAAACGCGAGTGCATCCACATTGCCGTAAATCTCGGTCGCTACCTGGCTCTCCTGCACGACCAACTCTTGCCACGTCAAGTCTCTAAACAGAAACGCATCAATATTCAAAAAAACTCTAATTTCTAAATCTAACTTGTCAACTCAAGACGGGAAAAGCAATTTTGTATAACAACCTGATAGGAACAATTACTTCGTCCAAATCAATGTTCGCCAACCATTGATGTTTGCCTGAGCTGACTGCACGGTAAAGGCAGTCGTTCAGCGGAAGCAACTGCTGGAGTTGTTCGTAGAGTTTGCGTTCCGCAGAAGAGAAGTTGTTTAGGTTTCGCTGTGGTGATAGTATAAATGGGGTAACGTCTATTACACCTAGCGCTGAGTAGTGGCATAGCACGCGTTCTGTGTTCGGATGTACCTGAACAAAGAAACACAGGATAAAACTATAGATATACAAAACTAAACACTCCGTTAAGCCACCTTAAACTACCTTTATCACATAAATATAAATGGTATCGGCGCCGAGTGCCTTCAAGACTTCGATCCACTCTATCAGGATGGCGGAGACATCCTTGTCGTACCGCATCCATTTAAGACAGACTCCGATCGAAGGCGCGTCTGAGGATCGGGAGATACGTTCTTCCCTCGAGCCCTGAAATGTAACATATACGCCAGGTATAAGCGGGATAAAGAAACGACAGAATTCGAGGGCTAACGGTACCTGCACGGCGAGGACATTAGTTGGCTTGATACATAACGCAGTGACGAGGCTGACAGCAACAGGCCGGCGCTGTACCTTACACGACACTAAGTAAGGTTTGTCAATTTTATCCCACTCTTGCCAGCCATACGTAGTTGAAGCCGAGACTATCGACGGGTTCGTGTCATTCTCGTACCTTGAAAACAAAGTGTTTAAAGAAAGAGACTAATTCAGTACCTCAAAAGCCAGATAGCCCCAAGCACTAACCACAGTAAACAGTAGAGTTCCGGTAAGGGAATGAAGTCGCAGTAGACGAGCACTATGACTTGTGGGTTAAAGCGGGTATCCCAGTAGGCAGCGTACAAGAAGATACTACCTTTGGTAAGTTCGAGGAGCTGCCAGTATGTTGCAGCGTAGTGCACGTCTTCCGGTATAGGTAGCTCCCAGTTGGAAGTCGTGTTCCGTTTAGGATGGCCCACGCGAGTCTCCCACAGCGCTATCGGTAGTAGTCGAGTTAGTGAATGATGGTTGTGTTTGTTGTCATGCGATTCCGACATGCCGACTGTACTTAGTGTCATTAGATATATTTTAAACACAAACATATAATTATTTATGCCTTTCATGACTTGTTAAACTTTCCTCAAGAAAATAATAATGTAAGTTGTCCTATCACATTTACTACAATCTTACTTAACTTACACATAATTTAAATGGTTTCGTGATCGAGGCTGAACAGTAAACACGCTTATAAGCCTATTTAAATAAGCTCCGCCTAAAAACTAATAACCTACGCTGCGCTTGAATAAAATTCTTCTGTTCTGAGTAGACCAAGAGTAGACCTTATGATGCAAAGAGAATTTAAATACTATGTATCCATATTATCATAAGCTATAGACAGTGGGTTTCTAATGTCAAATTACTAATTTTAACGTCATTTTATTGTCAACGTATAAACAGTATGCATATGAATTAATGTTTCACGTCTCGGAAAAAGGTATTTCAAGCTCACGTAGCACGTTCCGAACGTGCACGGCGATCGAGTGCAATCGTGCTAATGAGTCGTCACGCACGACGTCATACGTCGTCTTGTGGCAATCCCCCACGTCGTATGGGCAGCTTACGCGGTAGTGGTGCAAACGTGCAGTCGTGTCCGATATAAAGTGCCATCGGCATCTATCTATACACGTTCGGAACATTGGCACATTTTGCCCTGCACATTGCATAGGAAAGTGGTTCTGCGTCAATATCACCGATGACACGTTGTGGAAACACTTCATGTGCGAATCTGTGGACAAGTCAATTTTATCATCTCAACTTCTTGTTGGTTACCTACTGGAAAAATGCGATGAACAAAGTCAAAGGCAAAAATGTGATGAACAAACACAAAGTCAAATTATTCAGTTAGATTCATTCGCATGAATCATCATAATCATTTTTCATAATTTGAATCATTTTAAAAACTAAGTTGTATTTGTGAATAGGAATCAGGTGCCACGAGCGATTTGTTCGTTCGTGTCTCATGATTACACTAACTCGTACCTTTTAGGCTAGGGTCACGTGCGCGCCAAAAGTGTGCGAGAATTTTCGCTGGAAGTGGGGCTGCACGGTCCCGCTGCGCTCCATCCAGTAAATAGTAGGAGGTAAACGCAAGTGCATCAACCTTCCTGTAGTCATTGACCGCTACCTGGCTCTCCCGCGCGATCAGCTTCTGCCATGTCAAGTCTCTAAACAAAGACACATTAATATTGAAAAAAAAACTCCGATCTAAGCAGTTTAACTGGTCACCCCGAGACGGGATGAACCCCTAAACCCTTTGAATAACAACCTGATCGGAACAATTACTTCGTCCAAATCAATGTTCGCCAACCATTGATGTTTGCCTGAACTGACTGCGCGGTAAAGACAGTCATTCAGCGGAAGCAACTGCTGGAGTTCTTCATAGAATCCGCGCTCTACAGAAGAAAAGTTGTTAAAGCTTCGCTGTGGAGATAGTGTGAATGGTGTAACGTCTATCACACCTAGCGCTGAGTAGTGATGCAGCACGCGTTCTGTGTTCGGATGTACCTGTACAGAGAGACATAGGATAAAACTATACAGATAACAAGGTAGAAGTAAGTTTTAGGGGTTCAAGTTTATGAAGGTAAGAATCACGGTGGGGCCGTACTGTATAAATTGCGGAAGCGCCATTTAAAAATAAGGGTATCTTAGAAAGTAAAATATAGGTCTCTGAAAAATAAATAGTAACTGGGTGTAATTAAGAACTACCTTGATGACATAAATATAGATGGTATCGGCGCCGAGTGCCTTCAAGATTTCGATCCACTCTATCAGGATGGCGGAGACATCGTTGTCGTACCGCATCCATTTGAGACAGATTCCGATCGAAGGCGCGGCTGACGACCGGGAGATACGTTCATCTCTCGAGCCCTGAAATGAAACACATACTATAATCATTCATTAGGTAATTCAGACACGACGCAATCGTGATCTGATAGTACCTGCACGGCGAGCACATTAGTTGGCTTGATACAAAACGCGGTGACGAGGCTGACAGCAGCAGGTCGGTACTGCACCTTGCAGGACACCAAGTAAGGTTTGTCAACCCTATCCCACTCCACCCAGTCAAAGGTAACCGAAGCCGAGACTATCGACGGCTTTGTGTCATTTTCGTACCTTGAAAAAAGCGTTTAAGAAGTAGATGAATTCAGTACATCCAAGGTTAGATAGACCAAACACTAACCACAGTAAACAGTAGAGTTCCGGTAAGGGAATGAAGTCGCAGTAGACGATCACGATGACCTGTGGGTCGAAGCGGGTGTCCCAGTAGGCAGCGTACAAGTAGATACTACCTTTGGCGAGTTCGAGGAGCTGCCAGTATGTGGCAGCGTAGTGCAAGTCTTCTGGCATAGGTAGTTCCCAGTTAGAATCCATATTCTGTTTAGGGTGGCCCACGCGAGTCTTCCACAGCGCTATGGGCAGTAGTCGAGCCAGTGGATGATAGGTGTGTTCTTTGTCATGCGATTCCGATATGCCAACTATAGTTAGTGTCATTAGGGATATTTTTAACATAACTATATAATTATTCATGACTTAAAGTTTCCTTAAGAAAATAATAGAGTTAGTTGTTCTTTCACCTTTACCACAACCTAACACAACAATAACTAATTGAAATAGTTTCATGATCAAGGCTGAATAGTAAACTAATAATATTTATACCTACAAGAAAAATATAAACAACATTTTTGTATTCTGTTTATAGCCAAAATGTAAATAACGGCGAACACACACGGCGGACTATTCTATCCTATCTAATTATCTATCTATTCTATATCAATATAAATATGATATATTATTAAGTTTTTGGAAATGAGAGTCCGAGGTCGATAACACAAAATATTTTTCTTAATTAATTATTTGAATGAAAACTTCCTGTTAAATGAACTGCATGGGGCTGCCTGTCATAGGCGTGACCGTCGCATTTTGTATCTTGTTATGATCAGCAGACAAATAAATCGTAGATTTATGATAAATAATAAAACTTTTGCGTAATATTTTAATGCAAAAAAATAAATATTTTTCAGCCATCGTTAGCCTAATAGCTACAATTTTCAAAATATTTCATATTTAATCGTTTCAACTGTCGAGTACCGAATTCACTGACATCGCATAGCTTCGGAGTGGCTCCAGACTATGAATAATGTTTAAGACGAAAACAAAAGTTTTTCTTAAAAAAAGTCAATTAATTTATTATTATTGTTGCTCACATACTTATGTATTATAAAACACATAACAATAACTGATGGAGCATAGGGAATCCGTGAGACCTTCAAAATTTATTTTAATTCAACATAAGCGTTGAAGAACTGTTTCTGTGAAAAAGTTCTTGACAGGGGGACCGTCTCCCGTATGGGGATCGTTAGAGGGACGGTTAATCGTGAACCATATACACATTATTAAAGTAAAACATAAAGTATAATTAAGTTATTTTTTATAATGTTTACTTCAGACATAGTGCGTAGGTATGTTTTTTAGTAAAATGATAAACTAGTTTACTTAAATTATAAGGCTAGTACTTAATAATAATATATTTAAATGTTTGTCAAGCATTTACCGCCATGTAACGGGTATTTGCAAAAATGTTTTGGTATAATTTTCGACGTACAATAATAATTGTTGATCTTTGTTTTTTTTCGCGTTTGTCGCGTTTGTCCTATACATCTCAAAAAGTAATAACTACGGAATAGAGTTTGACCCGATCTCTTCGAATATGTTTAGAAAATACCAGAATAATCTGGTAAGTGTATTTGGCCCTGCTGGTTTGTTGCCGACTGGATCTTTGCTACTAGATTGTAAATTGAAAGTAGAGGAATTTTAGCCATAAAATGAACATATTTTTAAATTCAGGACATCACCATGTATTGTGAATACTGAGACGTGAGCCAATAATTCCTCATTCGATTGGTATGATCCCAATAAGACGACGAGAATCAACTGACACACCAATCCTGTAAATCGTCTGGCAAATCGACCAATGAAAAGCGTGCTCACTTCTCGTCAAAAGGTATTCCAAGTTGACGTAGCACGTCCCGCACAAGCACGGTGATCGAGTGCCATCGTGCTAACGCGTCGTCGCGTTCGACGTCGTGCATCTCGGGGCAGTCGGACCGATCGGGTAAGTACGGGCAACGCTCGCGGTAGTGGTGTAGACGTGCAGTGTTCTCCGACACGACGTGCCAAATGCATCTACCTACACATGTGCGGGATACTTGCATTTGCGTCGCACATATAATAGGATAGTGGTTTTGCGCTGCTACCACCGATGACACGTTGTGAAAACATTTCACGTACGTCTCTGTTGACAAGTTAATTTTTGTGCCTTACATCATCAGCTTGCAGCAGTTATTGAAAACAAGTTTTTGCGAAAAAGTAAATTTGCCCATATCTTTTTAACGTGCTAATTCAGGATCTTGACAAATAGTAGGGACTAAAGACCTCTATAAATAGAGGTGACACACAAACAACAGACAGACAGACACACGGACAAGAACGTGATCTTACAAGGATTCCTTTTTTACCTTTCGAGGTACGGAACCCTAAAAACGGATAAAAAAAAACAAGGGATGGCTAGTCGTACCTACTAATAGTATTTTAACATCTCTCAAAAAACTTTTTAACTTCTTAAGATTTGTGTTTAAGCATTTAGTTCGCGGCTTATGATTTCAACAACTACCTCTATCAGGATCCTTTGTGCGCCAAACGTGAGCGAGAATTTTCGCTGGAAATGGAGCTGCTCGGTCTCGCTGTGCTCCGTCCAGAAAGAAGTAATTGGCAAACGCGAGTGCATCCACCTTTCCATATATCGCTTCCGCTACTTGGCTCTCCTGAATGACCAGCTTCTGCCATGTCGTGTCTCTGAACAAAGACACATTATTATCAACAAAACTGGGATTTAAACAATCTAACTTGTCTCCCCAAGACAGTTGATGGCTTACGTCAAAAAATACAGCAAAATTCATGTAAAGGATTGCCGATCGCGCGATATTTTTTAAATTAATCTTCGTACGTCTGCTACTAAGACGGGGAAACCATTTGAATACCCACCTGATCGGAACAATTATCTCGTCCAAATCAATGTTCGCCAACCATTGATGTTTCCCTGAGCTGACTGCGCGGTAAAGGCAGTCGTTCAGAGAAAACAACTCCTCGCGAAGTGCGTATTTTGTACGCTCTAGAGAGGATACATTGTTAAAGCATCGTCGCTGTGGGGATAGTGTGATTGGAGTGACGTCTATCACACCTAGTGCTGAGTAGTGCCGAAGCACGCGTTCTGTATTCGAATGTACCTGCACAAGGCATTCGATTATTGAATAAAACTATATAAATTTCAGCACAAACTGAGTTTCATATGTTTTAAGAGGGATGAACTGCATCTTAAATGATCTGATATACTAGACAGGGTTATCGAAAACTAGCTGGCACTATTTCTATAAGTTATATTCCAAAAGTCATAGAACAAAGGTTGCTATGTAGTTTCCAATAACCTTATTATGTTACTAATTTTAACGATAATAAAGAAAGTAAAACATGGGTAGGTCTTCAAAAATAAATTGGTCGCCGTTACGAACAACAAACATAATCCGTTAAGCAACTTTAGGCTAAGTATACAATTTATATACCTTTATCACATAAATATAAATGGTATCAGCGCCGAATGCCTTCAAGACTTCAATCCACTCTATCAGGATGGCGGAGACATCGTTGTCATGTCGCATCCATTTAAGACAGACTCCGATAGAAGGCGCGGCTGGCAATTGAGAGATACGTTCTTCTCTCGAACCCTGAATTAAAACACATAGGTATTAAGGTAATTCAGACACGACGTAATCGTGATCTGACGGTACCTGCACGGCGAGCACATTAGTTGGCTTGATACAAAACGCGGTCACGAGGCTAACAGCAGCAGGCCGGCGTTGCACCTTGCACGACACCAAGTAAGGCTCGTCAACACCATCAATAGGTCCACCCCACTCTGGTCGCCAACCGTAAGTATACGAAGCTGAGACTATCGACGGCTTTGTGTCATTCTCGTACCTTAAAAAACCTTATTTTAAACAAGCAGTCGCATTCAGTAACGTCAAAAGCTAAATAAACCAATTCACTAACCACAGTAAGCAGTAGAGCTCCGGTAAGGGAGTGAAGTCGCAGTAGACGAGCACTATGACCTGTGGGTTGAAACGGATGTCCCAGTAGGCAGCGTACAAGTAGATACTACCTTTGGCAAGTTCGAGGAGCTGCCAGTATGTGGAAATGTAGTGCACGTCTTCCGGCATGGGTAGCTCCCAACTGGAAGTTATGTTCTGTTTAGGATGGCCCACGCGAGTCTCCCACAGCGCTATGGGCAGTAGTCGGGCCAGTGAATGATGGTTGTGTTCTTTGTCATGCGATTCCGACATACCAACTATACTTAGAATAAAAAGGGATATTTTCAACACAACTATAGTCTTTGGGACTTTTTTAACTTTCCTCAATAAAATAACTAATTTAGTTGCCATTTCTCGTTTACCACAATCTAACATAACAATTTGTAATTTAAATTGTTACATAATCAAGGGTGAACAGCAGTTTTATTATTATTTTTCTTAATACTGAAAAGTTCACAAAACATATTCGAAGTACATGAAAAATGTAAACAACATTCTGTTTTTTTTTTCTATTAATTTTGGCTTTGCAGAGCTTGTGCATATAGCCAATATCAAGTCAAATCCATTGACGCAAGTAACTTTTTTTAAAACTGCCTAATTTTGTCTAATGATGTATGTGTCAAGGGCAAGGAACTTAGGCTATAAACGTTCACCGGATGGTAAATGGTAAATTAATGTTGCTTATCATAGTTTGAATAAAATGTTAAGCTAACTATAACACCAAGTTTACCAGGCGTTTATGAAAGATCTTTAAATAGGTTTACGGAGACACGAGTCTGGATGAACATAGGTAGCCAAGATAATATAGTCACTCATAGACTAACAAAAAAAATTCTACATCCATGTTAGTCACTGTGGCCGAAATTGGTCAAGGAGACGTCATCGTCATCATTGCAATGGGTAATATGAACCGCCCATAGAATTTCAGTTCGTACCTCACAAGATTCTACATAGTTACAAAGGCAGGTATAGTTTTTTAAATCATAAATAGGTTATCACTTGACGACTATCTTACACGATGCTGAATGATGATGGCGTCTAAGATGTTGCACGTTTTCTCAGAAGATCCCCCAAATAAAGGGAGGCTTTCGAGCGACCCGAGGAAGACGGCAGCGGCTCAACCAGCCTACGATCAGTTTGCGATACGGCTTAGGCCGTACCAAGGCGCGGCCTAAGCCTTCCACCAGGAAATTGCTCCTTTATCAACACTCATGGATCACGTGTGGGACATCTAGGGCTAAATCCCACGCGAGCAAAATGAACCTCTAAAAGCAATACGAAGTCCCGTATAGTATACGCATGTAGTTAGATACCTCAGTTAGATACCTACGATAAATTACCAAAAGCAAACAGTTAGTTTCAAATATTACACACGCGTGTTAATTACACCGGGCCTTATCTGTAATAACCTTACATTAATTAAACCTTGTAGAATTAGTGCAGTTATTAAACTTTTGTTGGCAAATATTGGGTCGGTCCGGGTAGTGTTGGGTCGGCGAGATTAAATAGGTATCCTAGATAAAGCACATACACACCTTTAAATAGACAAAGCTTCACACACGGCACACCTTACCCAAAGAAATAAGGAAAACACTTTCTTTTTAACTAGCGACCCGCCCCGGCTTGGCACGGCTATTATTATGCATGTATTATACATATAAACCTTCCTCTTGAATCACTCTATCTATTAAAAAAAATCACATAAAAATCCGTTGCATAGTTTTAAAGATTTAAGCATACAAAGGGATATAGGGAAAGAGAAAGCGACTTTGTTTTATACTATGTAGTGATTTGGGACTTTGGAGAATTTTTTAAATTAAATTATCTACCAAAGAGTTTCCTGTCCATAATATTGTTGCCACTTCTTCAAAATTCCTTAAATTTTCTTGAGTAAATTTTCCCAAACTTGTTTTACTGTTATATTTTTTTGAACAGCTTATCCTTATGTCTTCTCGTGAGTGACGTAAGAGGCGTCCTAGGGACTATAATAAGAACAGGTATGGGCTACAGCGTCTCTGTCTCATTCCATCCAAAATGACTGCGCTCGCCAACTTGCATGGCCAGCGTCAGTGAGATGATTATATAGATTGTTTATCTATTTATTATAGAGTGGTTATCTCCAAACATCGCATTCCTTTATTATCATCATGCAATATTAAGAGAAATCACTTGAGGGATTATGAGTCAATTGCCTTACTTTCGTGTGATCAAGTTTATTTCGCACATACCTCTGATTGACATATCACTGCCCAGCGTGGAGAGTATGGGCAAAACCCCTCAATGTTAAACGACGATCGCTCTAGAAGTCTTTGGGGGAGGTCTATGGTCAGCAGTGGTCGACCTGTAGCTGATATGATAATTTTCATTATCATCATCATGCCTTTACAGAGTATCCTAATGTAGGGACTATAGTTCGTAAAATAAATCTATTATTATATTAAGAACATGACTAACTCGTACTTCACTTCGTAATGAATAAATAAAGCATTCATTGTTTGCTTACAGAGTTCCTCTTTCTTACCCGAAGGAAAGGGTTATGTTTTTCGCGCCTGTCTTTGTTCGGTTAAATAGAGTTAATTTTATGTTTCTATTTAAAAAAATTGGAGAGATGAGATTGGAGAGATGTTAGGGAAAATTGGAGAGATGTTAGGGAGGCCTTTGCCCAGCAGTGGGACGATATAGGCTAACAAAAAAAAAAAAAAAAATTAAAAAAATAACAGAGTTTTCACATAAAGCTGCCATCGCCACCCGCAATGTATACAGGGTGGGTAAGTAAATGTGGACATGTCGGTTTAATTTGTGTACCTTTGTTGTTAGAGACACTTGCGGTCGTGCCTTGATGATATGACACGGGCATACAGACAGCAGTAGACAGCTATGTTCATTGTAGGTACATTATATATGTTAAGAGTTTGTAGAGTTAAAATTAAAGTCAGAAAATACTACGCTCCGCGGTTTTACCGGCGTAGCTCTAGATCCCGTGAGAATATCGGGATAAAAAGTAGCCCATGTTATTTCCAATGAATATATGTATTTCTCATACCAAGTTTCATTAAAATCGGTTTAGTAGTTTCGGAGCCTATTCGATACAAACAAACAAAACACAAAAAATCTTTTAATTTTATAATGTTAGTGTAGATATACTTATATAACTTCACCCGCATTATAGTCTCTTTAAAAATAATATTGATTGATTTACTACAAAATTCATTATTTATTTTTGGGGTTCCTTAACAATAAATAGATGCTCCCTGAAATCTTATTTTTATGATTGTTTCATAATGCTCAAAATACAGATTTTAAATCTTTCAATTAGTTAATTTTTCAAGTGTTCGTTAGATATGATTGAAGCACGATGCGCCAACGACATAATTTCCGTTCTAATAACTTTATTTCTTTATAATGATGATACTTAAGTTACATATTATAAAATAAAAAACTGATTAGCTACAATGCCGCGTACGTCAATCGTTTTTCGACGGCTAAAAAGGACTATAGTTCCTATACCTACTAAGTAAGTTGGTAGATTTATTAGTACTGAAGGAGAATCTATAGAGGATACTCGGTATATTCAACATAGATACAAGACTGTCCTGCGGTCACAGCTGTAGCCGACGCGAACGTGGTGACGCGAGACGGCGATGTCCGGCCGTACACTTCTCCCCTTAATTTAAACCACCCTGTAGGCTGTATGTATAACCATCTCCACGAAAGATAAGTAACTAGTATTGTATTTCTCTAATTAAACTATCCTTAAAGTACAAGCTTTCGTTTAAGTCGGTTGAAGTTGAAGGCGAGCGACTGCGCTAATAAGCGTTGCTTAACCCACACGATCACTTCAGGTAGCCAATGTTACTTTTTAAGCCCTCAAATACCCATAGGTACTACCCATTACAAAATTCGTCTATCGGCTGAGTTGTTTCACCTTGAAGACCCGAACCCGGAACAAGGGAAGTCCCTATCCCGTGGGAATATCGGGATGAAACCTAGTTTATGTACTAATCCAGGTCCTCAGTTACTAACATACCGAGTTTTATTGTTATCAGGTCAGTAGTTTTTGCATGAAGAAGTAACAAACACACGTACTAACACCATTATCGACTGAATGCATGCAAATCAGTGAGCAACAGCTAATGCAACATATATATTTTTGAAATGTGCTAGTTAAGCCCTTTCATTTGATACCCCGCACGATACATTTTAATTATTTTTATTTTTAATTCATGACTCTATGTCCTCTAGAGGGCGCCACATTCAATTTATTGTAACGTCACATAGCCTATAACCAGTGGACCATTGAGTCGCTTCTAACGATACCTCATTTGTTGAATTATAATAAGTAGTTTTGAAGTAACGTGGGAACAGATGAACATACATACATACATACAGGTCAAACACATAACCCTCCCTTTTGGCTTCGCCGTAGTCGGGTAAAAAATACAAAATTTCTTATGAAGAAAAGGTTTTATAAAAGATTTCATGATCTACTATCAGAGTCCCAAAACGGAATAGAATTCAGCATCCTTGAAAATATACCCTTATGATTAACAAATATCATGCCACCATTGCAAACTTGCACAATGCACATATTGGTTACGTAATACGGCAGGGCGATGGGGACTTGGAGAAACTCATCGTAGTTCCTAAAACGCTCTTGAGACCGATCCCCAACCATGTGAACGGATCAGATTAACTAAGGCTTCAACAGCATCAAGCAGAGTTGCGATGAATAGAAGCCGTTGGAGACAGTTTACCAATTAAAGATCACATAATGGTTATCATGATTCCCAGTCACGAGGAACCAACTACAGAGAGAGAGATCGAATATCATATCGAAAGGTAGCTATCATGGGCGCTTTATGATTCTTTGAAATTTAGTTTGACTGTGTTATGTTTTTTGCTCAGTCCCTTAATAATAACTAAACCAATTTCAATTAAATGTACTCGTAGATAACCAGACACATGACATAACACCAAGATAATACTAAATAATAAATAAAACTTTTCATATACCTATACATTTTAATGGAAAGAACTCCGGATGAAATCGTAGCTAGTACATTAGTTCAGGGACAAAGAAACTCTGTTCTTCAATTAGATATAGCTCGTAATTAAACTCAGTTGTCAACTTGTACTACCAAACGGATACCTTTTTTGTATTTTTATTATTCCAACACGAGATTTGCTTTTCATTTTAATTACTTAATGATTTTGTAGTGTCATTTAGGCTTTTCATGGCGTGAATAGTGTAATTTAATAATATTAGTTTTATATTAGCTTTTAGCTACTTTTGTCCTAGAAACATAGATAGAGAGATAACTTTATTTGTACTACACAAGATGGAACTTAGAACACGACATATAAAGAAATAGCTAGAAAGTATAAGTTGCACAATTGGGCAACCTTATACATATATAGGGTAACAAAGTAAAAAAAGAAATAAATATTGCAGGACATTCCACACATCGCCCTATAGCCCCAAGCTAAGTAACTAGACTTGTGTTATGGGTGCCAGACAACGGATATACTACTTAAATACATAGAAACAACCAGACCACAGACAAAATCTAAGCATAAATACTTGTCTGAGGCGGGAATCGAATACACAACCCTGTGTTTGGTAGTCCGGCATGGGGACCATTGTGCTAACTGGGTCGTCAAATTGAACTTGTTACCATTTTTGTTTGAGATTCTACAACTAATAGGCGAACGATGTTATTTTTAATTTAACTAGAAAACACCAAAAAATCTTGGTATATCTATTGAGAACACCCCCTTGAACCCTACTGTAACAAACTCATAATAAGGAATGACTTTGTACGTACTTCAAGTACATGATTAATTCGAACATATTCTGAACTTCACGGCTTATAGTAGTCCATATAATTAGACGTATAGAATCCTGTCTTTTGATTAGTTGGGATAAATGTTTGATAATTCAGTTCAAAGTGTATAGTAATAAACCCCTTGTTTTCCCAGCAGTGGGATCATGTACGGTTTACGAGAGGGTACATTTTAGCGTTTAATAACATAACCGTCATTTGCTAAGAGCATAAAGACTATCGCAAATTGTAGACTATCTGTTGGGCGATTGTTCTTCGAGTTGATTTGTAGTCACTTGTTTATCAGTCGCATCCTTTTGGTGCATTAAGTCTAGTGTCCTTTAATAACTAGTGTGTCAAAATGTCTAGTGTACTAAAATGACGAGACCTAAACTCCCTTATTCTAAAACGTGGTTTAAGGATAGTCCGAGATTTGGATTTAAACCTTAGATTTAGAAACAGATTTACTTGTGAACTATAGTATAAACACTATCTCTATAATATAATCTTTAAGGATAGTGTTTAATTAAACTATAGTTCCCTATATAATCCTTAAGGATATTGTTTAGACTATAGTTCACGAGTAAATCAGTGTCTAAATCCAAGGTTTAAATCTACATCTCGGACTATCCTTAAACCTCGTTTTGGAATAAGGGGGAAAAAGTCTAGTACCTATCTCAATATGACTAGTCTTAAAATGCTCAGTTCTCGAAATGTCAAGTTACTCGAAATGAAGAGTATCAAGAAGTTTAGTTTCACAATAAACATCTTCACGCGAGTAAGGTAAAGTAGGAAACGAAAACAATGAGTAATGAAAGAGATTTAAACTTACTAGAAAAATAATACGATCTGGTTCATAAGGTCTAGTGTACTATAATACCCAGTGTGTCAAAATGTCTAGTATACTAAAATGATGAGTCCTAAAAAGTCCTAAATTACCATTGTCCCAAAATGTTCAGTTCTCTAAAATGCTCTTTAATCATTATCATTACTCACGACGACAAAATGAAGGACGGTATATGCATTTAAGGTGAGAAGGTGTTTGCACTCAAATGTTTCCATTTATTCCAAAAAGGCTAAACCGATTTACATGCGGTTTTCTGTATAATATCTGCGATTCATTGGCGATGGTTCATAACCAGTTATTACGGTATTAACTCACTAGGGGGCGCTGCAAATTACATATCATTGATAAAACCAAAGTTCCCATTTATCTACAAAACGGCTAAACCGATTTAGATACGGTTTTCTGAAAAATATTTGTAGTGATATCAATCTATCGGTCTATTGGTAGTCTCGGGTCTAAGTGCACGAAGATGTTCGTAACCTTAGCCCCTAAGGGTGTCTACTCGACGATCAATTAGGCACAACGAAGCGAACTGATGCCTCAATGTATTTGCTCCTGGGAAATTATAGGATGTTCATTTATTATTAAATAGAACCGTAGTTGTGTGTTGATGAATCGGCGATGGTTTGACGCAAGTATATTAATTACAGTAATCTGTACAACATTGTCTTTATTGCCGTCGGCTATGAAGGCGCTCGCGTTGTGGCGTTTCCGGCCAAATTGTGTTCGCAAATTAGAAATACATGTATGAATACCTATATCATTTTGATGGCAATACGATTTAATTCAGTTATGTATATTTATATAGTCTCTCTGGCGTTGTTTTGCCATAAACCAAAAAAAAAACAAAAAATTTCATACAAATCGGTTCAGCCGTTTAGGTGGAGATTGGCAACCAACACCGCGACATGAGAATTTGATAAAATAGATAAATGGGTTATCAGTGAAAGCGAAATTAAATATCAACATTTATTGAAAAAAAAAAAATAATAATAATTCACTTCAAACAAGAGAGAGGTCATTCATGAGCAACGCCACAAAAAAATATTACATAACTTAAAAACCTGCAAAAATATATTTATAAAAATGTATCATGAAAGACCTAATTTATTAAAGTGTAACAAAAACGTGGCCTATATAACGTAGGAAACTTCTCTCTCTGAACCCTAAATAAAAGTCGTTATGTCCCAAATAAATTTGACAAGAAAAATGCAAAGTTTAAGCCGTTTTACTTTTTGTAAGTCAGTTTTGCGAGGTTTTATCACAGTTTTATTACATAACAGGTTTTGAAAAAAAAGCAATCCAAGGTAAAAACATTTTGTCTACAATTCCAGTACCTATCTATCCTATCTAATACCTACTACCAATAGTGTGCATAGACTGGTTTTTAAATAATTAACTACAATCATCAAGTGCGAAAAAAAAGTTCAAATTTCCAAAAGTCGCAGAACAAAAGTTTTTCCTAAACGTCTATAAACACCCTCTTTTTGCATTAGAAACTGTTATGATAATTACTTTGATATAATTATCTTACTTAATACCTACTATTAAAATTTTGCTATTTTTACAGTTATTTTTATTTCAATCCGAGACTGTAAACAATAAGTTTGCGTCAAGTTTTCCGCTGCACGCTGTCTGGTCGGTCGTTTGGACAAATATTTATAACTGTTTGACCCGATAACTTTGCGATAACTTAGTCTGAATAAGATTTATATTTTTAAACGACCACCTCTACTCTACAGCTCAAAATCGTATTATGACTTAAAAACTTATAAAAAATATATAGTCCGATTTCTTCAATTTAATTAATTGTATTATTATAATAATAATAATTTATTATAAACTAGCGACCCGCCCCGGCTTCGCACGGCTATATTATGCTTGTATAAACCTTTCTCTTGAATCACCCTATCTATTAAAAAAAACCGCATCAAAATCCGTTGCGTAGTTTTAAAGATTTAAGCATACAAAGGGATATAGGGACATAGGTACAGAGAAACCGACTTTGTTTCATACTATGTAGTGATAATTTGGTAAACCGATCAAAGAAATGCGTAAAGAATGCTCATGTCTCTTCGAAAGGTATTTCAAGCACACGCAACACGTTCCGCACGTGCGTGGCGATTGAGTGTAATCGTGCTAACGCGTCGTCGCGTTCGACGTCGTGCATCTCGGGGCAGTCGGGCAAGTCGAACGGACAGCGCACGCGATAGTGTTGCAGGCGCGCAATCTCGTGCCACACGTAGAAGTGCTTGCAATCTACACATGTGCGGAACATATTCAGTTGATCCGCACATTGAATAGAGTAGTGGTTATGCGTCGCTATCACCGACGATACGTTTTGGAAAGATTTCACGTACATATCTGTTGACAAGTTGTATGTGCTTCATCACAATAGCTTGCTGGTTGGTTAATGGAAAAATCTGATAGCAAAAAAGAACTGAAAATTCACGACTAGGAATGACTTGTCGCACAAATCACAAATACGATCGACTTAGTGCAATAATTTGCATATAAATATTACGTTCGCAGTTCAAAATTTCGCCAACTGATGCCGTACCTGGAGGGTTAGGAAACCTCGCGCGCCAAACGTTTGCAAGAATCTTGGCTGGGAGTGGCGCTGCACGGTCCCGTTGTGCTCCGTCCAGGAAGAAGTAATTAGTAAACACAAAGGCATCAACCTTGCCCTGAAACTCCGTCACTTCTTGACTCTCCTTTGCAATCAAGTCCTGCCATGTCGTGTCTCTGAACAAAGATACAAATTCATGTTCGACAAAACCCTTAACTGCTACGGAAAAGTTTTTGTCGGTTCGGAAAAGAAATCGACTTGTTTTACCAGCGATACCTCATTTATGAACTATATCATAATAATTGTTTTGCAATGTGTTTCTGCAATTATGCAATTTTTTAAAAAGTTAAAATAATGGTTGCTGGAAAAAATGTTTTTATGAAATTATGAAACTCTTGTCTAACTAGTAATATTTGTATGCAATTTTATGTATTTACGTGCTTATTAATTTAGCTTACATTTTATTTTACTGTTTAATATGCATTTTAATGTAATGAACTGACCTTTTACATAATTATTTTATAATGTATCCAAATATTTGTATGTTGGAGGATCCGAGATAAAATTGCTCCACCATGTAAGTATCTATCTTTGTAATCAACTATGTATCTACCTACATGCTTCATGCGAATAAATGATTAAATGTAATTTTAAACAATTTAATCAGTCAGTCCATGACGGAAAAACTCTCTGAATAACAACCTGATAGGAACGATTACTTCGTCCAGATCAATATTCGCCAACCATTGATGTTTGCCAGAGCTGACTGCGCGGTAAAGGCAGTCGTTTAGCGGAAGTAACTCCTGACGGTGTTCGTAGTATTTGCGCTTTACAGAAGAAAGGTTGTTATAGCTTCGCTGTGGGGATAGTATAAGTGGGGTGACGTCTATCACACCTAGTGCTGAGTAGTGACTTAGCACGCGTTCTGTGTTCGGATGTACCTGTACAAGGAAGCATTAAATAAAACTTTATTACACATATTATCAGGATAGAAAAGATTAAAAAGCTGTATTAAAGTTAAATAATTGCGACAACTCGTCGGGGTCTAAGTACACCTTGTGACAGATGTGTAAGTGCCTCTCTAAGTTTCCAAGAACCTGAGAACCGAAACCCTAGGATTGGTTTCAGGAATTTGATATTGCATCACCATCTGCACTTTGAGTCTTGGCCAATGAGGTTTGGGCATGCGCTAGGTTTAAACTTTTGTAAAGGCTTAAGGTGGAGCTAAAGTAAAGCTATATTACTTACACTTTTGGCGATATAATTTAAGAACTACCTTTATTACATATATATAAATGGCATCGGCGCCGAGTGCCTTCAAGATTTCGATCCACTCTATCAGGATGGCGGAGACATCCTTGTCGTACAACATCCATTTAAGACAGACTCCGATAGAAGGCACGTCTGAGGATCGGGAGATACGTTCTTCTCTCGAGCCCTGAAACGAAACACATAAATCAGGTTTATGGGAGATAAAGGCACGATAAAATCACATGCTGACGTTACCTGTACGGCGAGCACGTTGGTTGGCTTGATGCAAAAAGCGGTTACGAGACTGACAGCAGCAGGCCGGCGCTGCACATTACACGACACCAAGTAATGCTCGTCCACACCATCAATAGGTCCACCAAATTTCCGAATCCAGCCGTAATTAAACGAAGCAGAGACTATTGACGGCTTTGTTTCATTCTTGTACCTTGACAACCAAAGTGTTTAAAGAAGTAGACAAATTCAGTATGTCGATACCTAGATAGACAAAATCACTAACCACAGTAAGCAGTAGAGCTCCGGCGGGGGAATAAAGTCGCAATAGGCAAGCACGGTGACCTGTGGGTTGAAGCGGTGGTCCCAGTAGGCAGCGTACAAGTAGATACTACCTTTGGCGAGTTCGAGGAGCTGCCAGTATGTGGCAGTGTAGTGGACGTCTTCCGGCATAGGTAGCTTCCAGTTAGAATATGTGTTTCGTTCAGGGTGGCCTACGCGAGACTTCCACAGTGCTACCGGCAGCAGCCGGGCCAATGAAGGCTGAGTGTGTTCATTGTTGTACAGTTCCCACATGTCAACTATATCGAGCGTCATTAGGGATATTTTGAACACAAATAGATAACTCTTTATTATGTTCATGTTTCCTTAAGGATATGACCATACACGTTTACCACAACCTAACACAAGTAGTTCAAATTGTTTCATCGTTGGGACTGAACAGTAAACAATTGATATCAATAGGTAGGTACATAAGACAAAAATATAAACAACATTATGTCTGGGTGTTGTTGATATTTTAAGCAATATCAATAAAAGTGTAAATAATGGTTTACTCATACGATGAAATTCCTAATTCAATGTCTATCGGTCAATTGCTAGCCGAATGTAAACAAAGAACAAGTGAACGTCTGTTTGCCTTCAAATTAAACGGTCTGGATTTAAAGATATGTAGTCCGAGTCCTAAAGTCAAAGTTCTATGATCTCATTATTAGCCTAGCTACGCCCTGCAGTTTCACCTGCGTAAATCCCGATTCCGTGAGCACATCAGCATACATTGATACCAAAGCCTCAAAATCAATCAAGTTCAAATAATTTGTTTGCAATAGGTTAATTGTTTTTAAGGTAATTAGGTAATGACAATGCGACTTTATGCAATAAAGTTTTAATTTAAGTTTGATTTAGTTGTTTAGTTTCAGAGTCTATTATATAAAAATGTTCATCCATCCGTACAGTACTGAATCAAGGTGTGTCCAATTATTATTGTCCATAGTATTTTGTATTAGGTATATGTTGTAAAATACTATTTGAGCTAATTATAAATAAATTAAAGATGTTGCTTTGTTACTAGTTTATTTTAGAGTGACAGTTAAAACAAAATACAAAATAATATAAAATTACTTCTATTTCTTTACTGCACAAAGAAGTCTTAATTGTAAAAGTAGAACAAGTAGGTATACTACAATTCTACAACAGTATACAATTTCTAGTTTGCACAAATTACATACCTACCTGTTTTCTGATGTTTGCAATATTATTTACTTTTAACAAACCAACCAATAAAAAAGTGTGTTTACGTCTCATTGAATGGTATTCTAAGGTCATGCAATACGTCCCGCACGTGCGAGCCGATTGAGTGTAATCGCGCTAAAGCGTCATCGCGTTCGACGTCGTGCATCTCGGGGCAGTCGAGCATTTCGTACGGGCAGCGCACGCGGTAGTGGTGCAGACGCGCAGTCATGTCCCACACTTGGAAGTGCTTGCACGTATCTACACATGTGCGAGACATTGTCAGTTGCTCCGCACATTGAATGGGATAATGGTTATACGTCGCTATCACCGACGACACGTTGTGGAAAGATTTCAAGAACATACCTGTTGACAAGTTTTATTTTCCTTATCACAACATTTGCTAGTTGGTTAAAAAAAACAAATGGTTGTCTGTAAAGTCGGTTTACGGACGATGACTTTACGTGATAACGTCATAAGAAAACGATGAAAAATTGAGATTTTATTTGAGATAATAACAATAAAAAAAAGTTTACCATTATATACGAGTCTGGTCATCTTACCATGACGCATGACGCCACACAATATTACCGTGACACTTTCTTGTGAATGCAGGTGTTCCATCAATTTAGTAGACGTCATCACGTCAAAAACAAACAAACGACGACTAGGTCACAAACACTATAGGTCAAGCGTTGACTTATTGGGATTTGTGTATTAGCATTTCATTCGCTGCGCATGATTTCACTCACTCGTACCTTCCGTCACCTCGTACGAAGGGTTCCTCGCTCGCCAAAAGTGTGCAAGAATCTTGGCTGGATGTGGGGCTGCACGGTCCCGTTGTGCTCCATCCAGGAAGAAGTAATTAACAAACATGAGTGAATCCACTTTGCCGTACTTCTTGGCCGCTACCTCGCTCTCCTGTGTGATCAGCTCCTGCCATGTCATTTCTCTGAATAAAGACACAACAAAACTTTTATATTTTTGTAACTGCTACAAATAGGTTTCCTAAAAATACTAGGAATGAAAATCTACTCGTTTTATCAATAAAACCTCATTTAAGATTATAGAATCATAATAATTGTTATGCAATGTAGAGTTTTTTTTATTTTTATGATTCCGGAAAACATAAAAGAACTTGCGTTCAGAATACAATCTATTAAAAAAGTTAAAAAATAATGATCACTGGAAATATGTTTTTTTTAATGAAATTAAGGAACACATCTTAATTAATTCTAAATTTTTATTCTACAAGTGTGTTATTTAATTTTAATCTTAGTAGGTATTAAAATATTCGCATGTTGAATGATCTGACAAAGTACGGCTCCCATTATGTAATACCTAACTTAGGATCCAACTATGTATATACCTTCCTCGCATAAATAAATGATTTTCCAATTCTATTTCAAACTATGATTTAAAAAATCTAACTCGTCAGTCTAAGATGGGAAAACACTCTAAATAACAACCTGATCGGAACAATTACTTCGTCCAAATCAATATTCGCCAACCATTGATGTTTGCCAGAGCTGACTGCGCGGTAAAGGCAGTCGTTCAGCGAAATCACTTCCTGGCGTCGTTTAAAGGGTCTGCGATCTGCAGCGGATACATTGTAAGAGCGTCGCTGTGGGGTTAGTATGAGAGGGGTAACGTCTATCACACCTAGTGCTGAGTAGTGGCGTAGAACACGTTCTGTGTTTGGATGTACCTGCAGAAATAGGCAGAGGATAAAACTATGCACATATCAGGATAAAAGAAGACAGAAAGGCTGTAGTAATAATTTAGACTGTTTGGTTTATATACCAGTATTACCAGTGCATCTCCTGTGATCTGATATTTACAGGGTTACCAATAACTAGCACTCAGACCTGATCACCGTACGAGAATCCTTATTTCCAAATAAATAATTTGTGCATTTTCTTTTAATTTGTACTGATATTTATCGAGAGAAGAGGCGAGGTATTATGTCACCAGTTGCAACGACATCAGAAAAGTAAAATACGTCTCTGAAAATAAATAGTAACTGGGTGCCGTTTACAACAACCAACACTTCGTTAAGAAATCTTAAAATGTGAGGGATATAATTTAAGAACTACCTTTATCACATAAATATAAATGGTGTCGGCGCCGAGTGCCTTCAAGACTTCGATCCACTCTATCAGGATGGCGGAGACATCGTTGTCATACTGCATCCATTTGACACAGACTCCGATCGAAGGCGCGGCTGACGATCGGGAGATACGTTCTTCTCTCGAGCCCTGAAATGAAAAACATAGGTCAGGTATAGAGGGATAAAGACACGACAAAATCATGGGCAGATGTTACCTGCACGGCAAGTACATTGGTTGGCTTGATAGAAAACGTAGTGACGAGGCTGACAGCAGCAGGCCGGCGCTGCATCTTGCATGACACCAAGTAAGGCTCATCCACACCATCAATAGGTCCACCCCACTCCGGCCGCCAACCGTAGGTATACGAAGCTGAGACTATCGACGGCTTTGTTTCATTCTCATACCTTGAAAATAAAGTGTTTAATGAAGTAGACGAATTTAGTCCGTCGAATGCCAGATAGATCAAATCACTAACCACAGTAAGCAGTAGAGCTCCGGTAAGGGAGTGAAGTCGCAGTAGACGAGCAGTATGACCTGTGGGTTGAAGCGGGTGTCCCAGTAGGCAGCGTATAAGTAGATACTACCTTTGGCGAGTTTGAGAAGCTGCCAGTATGTGGTAGCGTAGTGCAGATCTTCCGGCATGGGTAGCTTCCAGATGGAAGCCGTGTTCCTTTCAGGGTGAGCCACGCGAGACTCCCACAGTGCTACCGGCAGCAGCCGGGCTAGTGAAGGCTGGGTGTGGCTGGATGTGTCATTGTCGTACAATCCCCGCATGTCAATCATATCTAATGTCATTAGGGATATTTTTAAAACAAATAAATAACTGTTAGTGTATTTCATTACTTAATAAATTATCCTTAAAATATGATTAAGTTACTTGTCCAGTTACGTTTATCACAACCTTATACAATAATAACCAATTCAAATTGTATCATGGTCGGGACTAAACAGTACACCAATAATATTTATAGTTAATTGCAAGAAAAATATAAACAACATTTTGTTTGGGTATAAACAGAATGTTGTGTATAGGTATTTTATACAATATCTTTGTAATAAATATATATTTTTTTATAATTTTCCCCTTAATTCTAATGTGTAAATTATACGTAACTAGAGTTTACTACAAGTATATTAATGCTAATTTCAAGTCCAAAATAGAAATATTATAATTACATAACAAAATCACACTCTCAAACCAGAGGACCTAAAACGATCATTAAAAAAAACTCAGCAGATATTGTTTGTTTTATTAAAACACCGACTGCTAAAATTGGAGGACTTAAACCTACATAGTGTATGTTTACTAAAAGATATGATACAAAATATGAGACATGAGCCACTGATTCTTTAGTAGATGTGGTGTGAGCCCAATAAGACGACGAGAATTTAACTAACGAAACAATCGCGTGAATTGTCTTGTAAACCGAACAATGAAAAGCGTGCTCACGTCTCTTGAAAAGGTATTCCAAGCTCACGCAGCACATCTCGCACGTGCTCGGCGATTGAGTGTAATCGTGCTAACGCGTCATCGCGTTCGACGTCGTGCAACTCGGGGCAGTCGAGCATTTCGTACGGGCAGCGCACGCGGTAGTGTTGCAGGCGCGCAGTCATATCCCATACGTGGAAGCGGTTGCACCTATTTACACATGTGCGGGACATTTTCATTTGCTCCGCACATTGAATAGGATAGTGGTTATGCGTCGCTATGACCGACGACACGTTTTGGAACGATTTCACGTACATTTCTGTTGACAAGTTTCATGTGTCTCATCTCAATAGCTTGCTTAGTGTAAAAATGTGGGTTAGTGGCGGAGCGATCCGATCCCCGAGCGACCCGTGTAATGAAAAAATAAATAATGAGGACGACTAGGTACCACTTGTCGCACATAAATCACAAATATTATGTACGTATCAAGTTTTTGTGCAATTTGGGTATGAGCATTTCGTTTGTTGCTCATGAGTTCAACAACTCGTACCTGGAGGGTTAGGATCCGTCGCGCGCCAAACGTGTGCGAGAATCTTCGCTGGAAGTGGAGCTGCTCGGTCCCGTTGTGCTCCGTCCAGGAAGAAGTAATTGGAAAAAATGAATGCATCAACCTTGTCGTTCATCTCGGTCGCTTCCTTACTCTCCCGCGTGATCAGCTCCTGCCATGTCATGTCTCTGAACAAAAACACAAATTCATATTCAACAAAACTCTTAAATCTTCGTTACCAAATTATGTATCTAAATATTGTAGCTTGCTAGCCCAAGATAAAAAAACCCTCTGAATAACAACCTGATCGGAACAATGACTTCGTCCAAATCAATGTTCGCCAGCCATTCATGGTTGCCTGAGCTGACTGCGCGGTAAAGGCAGTCGTTGAGCGACAGCAACTCCTGGCGTTGTTCGAAGGGTCTGCGATCTGCAGCGAAGACATTCCTAGAGCGTCGCTGTGGGGATAGTATGAGTGGGGTGACGTCTATCACACCTAGTGCTGAATAGTGGCGTAGCACGCGTTCTGTGTTCGGATGTACCTGTACAAATAGGCATTGGATAAAATAATACACATATCAGGAGGGAATGAATGAAGGACTGATTTCAAATCCGAAGGAAGGTCTTCTAAGAAGGTTAGGCTACAGCTGCTTTAGGATCAGTTTTGAAAAAAGTAAAACATGGTTAGTTCACTGAAAATAAATAGTAACTGGGTGCCATTATCAACAAACAACAAAACACTACGTTAAGCAATCTTAAACTCAAGGCGATAGAATTTAAGAACTACCTTTATTACATAAATATAAATGGTATTGGCGCCGAGTGCCTTCAAGATTTCGATCCACTCTATCAGAATGGCCGAGACATCCTTGTCGTACCGCATCCATTTGAGACAGACTCCGATTGAAGGCACGTCTGAGGGTCGGGAGATACGTTCTTCTGTCGAGCCCTGAAACGAAATACATAGGCTAGATATTAGGTGGATAGAGCCACGACGAAATCGTGGGCTGACGTTACCTGTACGGCGAGCACATTGGTTGGCTTGACACAAAAAGCAGTGATGAGGCTGACAGCAGCAGGCCGGTGCTGCACCTTGCACGACACCAAGTAAGGCTCGTCTACACCATTAAAAGGTCCACCCCATTTTGACAGCCAGGCGTAGGTAAACGAAGCGGAAACTATCAACGGTTTCGTGTCATTCTCGTACCTTTGAAATAAAAATGTTTAAAGAAGTAGATGAATTCAGTAAATCCAAGGCTAGATAGACCAAACACTAACCATAGTAAGCAGTAGAGCTCCGGTAAGGGAATGAAGTCGCAGTAGACGATCACGATGACCTGTGGGTCGAAGCGGGTGTCCCAGTAGGCAGCGTACAAGTAGATACTACCTTTGGCAAGTTCGAGGAGCTGCCAGTATGTGTCAGCGTAGTGCACGTCTTCCGGCATGGGTAACTCCCAGTTGGAAGCAGTCTTATTTTGAGGATGGGCCACGCGAGTTTCCCAGAGCGCTATGGGCAGTAGTCGGGCCAAAGAATGCTGAGTGTGTTTATTGTCACGCAATTCCCACATTTCAACTAGATTAAGTGTCATTAAGGATATCATGAACATTAATAGATAACTCTTTATGACTTTCATGACTAGTTCAACTTTCGTTAAGAATATGATTAAGTTAGTCGCCCTTTCACGTTTACCACAACCTAACACAACATGAAATAGTTCGAATTGATTCATGACCAAGACTGAACAGTAAACAAATAATATTTATAGGTAAAACAAAAATATAAACAACATTCTGTTTGAGTATAATACCTCAACAAAATTTTGTTTAATTTTTTTTAAAACAATATAAGTGTAAATAAAGGTGAATGCATACGAATATTATGTCGGTCAATTGCGATTCGAACGTTCGCATTACATTTAAACAAACAAAAAAATAAATTTCTATTTGCCTTCGAATTGAACGGCAATAAGCTATCGGCTGATTTAAGGCTGCTTTTTCACCAGATATGTGCTAAGAAGCTGAGCAGTGCGATAGGATGCTAAGCGAAACTGTGACACGTAGCTGTTAAAAGGTGCGTGTGGGCAAACGCTCACACCGTTTACCTACTACCTGCTAGACTAAAAAAACTCTGGTGAAAACCCACCACCAAAACCCACCACCTTTTTAGTATAGTAGGTACACTACGTCTCACACAGTCCCCGCTCGAATAATTCGAACAAACACGTCACTCTGTTTCACTAGAGCTGCGCTGAGCGAGACTAGGAAAATGGTGCGATACTATTGGTGGATTTTTTCCTCGTCCACCGCTCAGAGTCCTAGCGCATCTCTTGTGAAAGTAGTCTAAAACTCTGTGAAATGGGGGTGACTCCCGCTCCGGCTGGGGAATGGGAGTGACTTCCGCTCCGGCTCGTTTCTAGCGCAGAGGTTAGCCATCGCCATTCAGCGTGGCAATGCTTCTAGCATTATGGGAACCTTTACGCCGGGAACGATAAGGAGCGGGTTATTTGACTAACTGGTGTTTTCATTTATTTGTATTTATAATGTTAAGGTGAAAGGGTACCTGCGCGCTCTCCATACAAACGTAGTCGACTGTTTCCTCCCTAGCACAAATATTTTTTTGCCATAAAACCTATTACTGCCATGACTATGTCCCTATGTTTTGGTTTTTTTGATTTTTTAATTATCATAGAAATTAAAATTAAAAAAAGTCAAAAAATAGGGGCATGGTCATGGCAATTCTAAGTTTTATACACCAAAAATATTTGCTCTAGTGTCATTATCCAGGGAGAAAACAGTCGACTACGTTTGTAATAGTTTGTATGGAAAGAGCCTCCGGTACCCTTTCCTCTTAAATATATCTGTTTTTACTATTAATGTAATAAAATATTTTAAACTCTGTAGTCTACGTACGTTCTAAAGTAAAAGTTTTTTGATCTTAGTATTGCATATCTATAAGTGAAAAAGCCTACAACAGCTAAGGTCCGTATTAATAAACCGAACTCAATATCGATTTCAATCTTGAGTTGTTGCGCTGATTAATAAACCTATCTTAAAACGCGATTAAAGAGCGACGTATCACTTGAGTAATACCGTATTAATAAATCAAACTCAGCTCTCAAGATATGTCTCAAGATGTAGTTTCGTGAACTCAAGTCTGATTGCGGGTTGACAGTAAAATATGACGAAACTACCTACCATAGGGTAAAAACAGACCATCTAAGGTAAGAACAAAGCGCTACTGTCATTCAAGGTCGCTCTCAAAATCAGTCTCAAATCTCAGGAGCGATATCAGCTTAGTTAAAACTTGAGTTTTATCTATTAATTAACGCCTAACTTAAGATAGTGACCACATCTCAAGACTCACTCGATTGATACGCACTCAAGATCGATATTGAGAGCGATTTATTAATACGGGCCTTAGAGTCTAAACGTTTAGGTGGTTTAAGCTTCTAAAGAGGCAAAAAAGGCTTATTCAATTTGAAGTTCACAGTAAATATTTATTTTGTGCCAATTTTTTTTCGTAGTTGAACCTAAAAATGAGATTTCTATTTGTATTTAAATCAACACTGATTTTGGTTTTCCTATTTTTAGGGGGAGTAATGGGGGATGGAAATTTGTTTGGGGGGACAACGCAAAACTGAACTGATTACGATTTAGATAGCTGGAGTCCTGGATTAATATATTGGTATATATTCCCACGGGATCGGGACGTACTGCGAGGCGCAGCTAGCTAATAATATTAAGTTCATACAAATACCAATCTACAAACTACAATGTTGGTTTGACGAAGGTTTAATATTAATAAAGTTATGCAATGATAACATTGTTTTAGTATATTCCCTTTTCGCCAATTTTAGATATAAACAAGTCAATATTGTAAAATTAGGTGGGTTAAAGTTAAATTGGTAATATTAACCTACAACTACGGATCCAATATAAGTTTTAACCAAAAGTGAACTAAATTATGTATTTTAATTTATTTAGTAGTGGCGCTCCGCGGTTTCATTCACGTAACTCCCGATACGGTGGGAATGTCGATATAAAAAGTATGCCTATGTTATTCCAAGTGAATCAATGTATTCTTATACCGAGATTCATTAAACTGGTTCAGTAGTTTCCGAGCCTATTCGTTACAAACATAAAAACAAAAAAAAAAAAAAAATGTGAGCCGTCACGGGACGCCTGGCAGATGTGAAACATCGACATTATTTTGTAAAAGTAATATGCAGAAAAGAACAGATTGTGGTAGAATCACACAGTCGATTACGGTGTGTAAACCGTACACACTACTGCATATAGACTGTATATATATACCATCATATAGCGGCATGCGTCGCCACGCCAAAAATCGGTTTTACGTGCGGCTATAGATGTTTCACATCAAAACTGTTCTTTTCTGCATATTACTTTTACAAAATAATGTCGATGTTTCACATCTGCCAGGCGTCCCGTGACGGCTCACATTTTTTTTTATAATATTAGTGTAGATGTATACTTGCAACGCCACGTGCTTTCATCCGTTGAAGTAATTGTTAAAATTCTTACGTGACGATAGGACTGAAGCCTAAAATACCTTATTCTTTCAAAATGCCCGTAAATCTATTAAAACTATGGGAAACTTAATATTTTTTTGCATTTAAAATTCAAAGGGTAAGGTCCTCATCAGATCTTCATCATGAGATTAACTTGAAGATAAACGCTTAAGAACTACTACGCTGAAGATAACCTTAAAAACAAGTTCCAAAAACACATCATTGTGCCGTGGCTACCGGGTATAACACCTTTTTTTATTTACCTATTTTTATTATTAGGTAAAGAAATGAGCCCCATCCATCCTCCCACCGCTCCTTGGGCGGGGTGCAGCAAGGGTATGTTCTGGTCTGAAGGTGGTGGTCGGCTAGAGGTTTACTAAACCCGCTAAAACTCCACTGGTTCTTCTGTCGCTATGATGTCTGAGTAGCGGGAACATGGTGCGATTCTACCGTGGAAACCGGATAACACATGCCCGGTAGAAGATCTTCCCTTTGGAGGTACATACCACCTAGTACCTCCAAAAGACTTACACGAGTAAAACGTCGTTGAAAGTGAGTTATTAATTACTTCCTAATTGATCTATTTATTCAGTCGATGTCGCATAGAAATCATAATAATTAAGGGTTGGATAATATCTAACTTCTAATTAACGAAACGATTCTAATAACTCTTAATTAAAAACTCGAATGAGTTCAAGTTTAATTACATTGGAATTGAGACGTTGATTTTCTTTGTTACTTTGATGTGAGGTACTTTAAGATCCGTGTTAAACAGTTAAGATTTTACGTGACGTACGATAAATGTGAAAAGGACAAAACCCATAATTGGTTTTTCCAAGAACAAGTATTTGTAAAGATATGATTTTTAAGGTTCCGTACCTCAAAAGGTAAAAAAAGGAACCCTTATAAGATCACTCTCTTGTCCGTCTGTCTGTCAGTGTGTTACCAATGATTTTCTCAGGAACGGGTGGACCTAGGAAGTTGAAATTTATACCGGATACTAAGGTCTATAGAGACTACTAGGACTAAGGCCTATGGGTCTATAGGAACTAAGACCTCAGTGTCCGTATATTCATCAGTACCGATATAAGGTGTAAAAAATCAAGGTCAACACTTTATAAAAAGATGAGTTCCAGAATCGTCATACTTTTGAAAAAAAAAATTTGCAAAAAAATAATCTGCAAAATTATTTCAGTCTAAACAAATAGGTAAATAGTTTAATTAAAAACTATGATTCGAGAAGTATAAAACATTGTATGCACTAAAACATCACAAAACGGTAGTTACCAGTTCCCGTTACCAACTTCGTATTTAACACCCTTTGCACAGCGGACACTGTTTAGGACAAAGTTTCAGATCTGATTTTCACCTAAATGCAAACAGAGGGTTGAGCGCCCAGTCTAATTGGATCTTCAGTATTTTTGCACAGTTCTAGCTGCGGTTCTGGTAGTGGTTTCCAGAGGGAGGGACGCAGCTCAAGTTAAACTGGCGGTTGTTCTGTAAACTTTATAATTGGCCGTAGCCCTCGAATAAGCCCTTCATACGGGAGACGGAGTAATTAACTGAACTATAGTCAATAGTGTATTAGGGGGGTGGAACTTTGACTTTAATTAGGGATACTTTGGTAGGTATTTTTTTTTATTTCCGTCTGTAATTACTTGTTAATTATTTAAACCAGAACACAGGAAAACTGATACACTGATTCATGGTAAAAGTCCCAGACACCTGCACTATGTTGTTTTGCTTCATTTTTCTTTATTCTTTTCTCAAGGAATGAAATCAATTGCCTGCGTCTGTCTTTTGAGGGTATTGAAGTCACGAATGCACTAATATAAAATGTTCTGTGTAGTCGGACAATATCAAACTGCATCGTTACTTACCAGCCAGGTGTGATTATTGTCCGCTGTAAAAACATAGTTTACAGGAGCAAAAATATTTTAAGCTAAGGATTCACGACGACACTTGACACAAGACACTTGATGTATACATCGAGTGTCTACGTGTGTCCACCGCCGTGACATCAAAAATTGCTACAGTGTGGACGCTATCGACACTAGTGTCGATATTTGTGTCGAGTGTAAGTGTCGTCGTGTATCCTTAGCATTAAGGTAAAATCCCTGTGAAGAACCTTAAAGAAAGAAAGAAAGAAAGAAACTTTATTTTGTAATTACACTACACGCACAAAAGTCAATAAGACATAATATAATAAATAGTGTCAGTAAGGTTGAATGTTTCGTATCGCTAAGCAAAGTATTCCGCTAGATGGCGCTTGTTTTCCCCGAAAGTATATTTTTATTTTATTTTGCTATGATTGACGTGGAATTAAAGTATTTGTATATATGTTGCCTGTTTTCTAGTTTGCTCTGAACATATTTCAAACATAATTTAATTTTTTGGAAGTCACATTTTAATGTATTTCCAAAGTACAATTTTTAACTCTTGTCACGATATAAATGACACGCACACATACAAAACAATAAACTGTAGCAACTATAGACTATATTTGACGTAGTCCTACAGATACCGATTGGTGTAGTCATTTAGAGCGGCGGGGTAGTGTTCTGAAGAGCCCCAGTTCAAATCTCGATACAAATTTTTTGAAAATATATTTTTGAATAAATTTTCTAAAACAGGATCAATTTTATGGTAGGTACTGTTAGTAATCTTTTTTTTTTAAACTAGGACGAATTCTGAACGATGCAAATTGTACTAGGTCTGAATGGAAAGAAAAAAATAAAGACAAAGTAATGTACAAAAAGGTTTATTTATTTAAAATTAGTTCTATCTTATCATCTTATATCGGGGACTGACATAGCCAGCAACACTTCGACCCCTTGGGATCGATTAACGCAGTGATCCCACTAAGAGGAAAAATCCTATGTTTCTCCGGTTTGGGATATGCATTCCCAAGGAGGCCCATGGGTCTCCTTCGCTTCGTCACTAAGACGGCGCATTCACACAGGATGTGCTCCATAGTTTCTCTGACATCACCGCAGGTTCTGCAGTCAATATTAGAAGTTATCTTCATTTTTAAAAGCATGTCATTGGTTTTGTAAAGCCATGTCAAGGCACCAATCACAGCTCGTGCTTTGCTTTTTCCGTTGTTCAATATAAATTTAGAAGCCCCTCTGGGCCTGCTACCTATGAATTTCTTCGAATGTAGTAGCCCTTCACTGATTTCCCACTCTTGCGTGTGTTTCTTATCAACGTAATCCTTTACGGCCTTTGTGATTGTGCATGCTGGCAGGCCCGTACATGGTTCTGGTCCAAGCATAGCACTTGCCGATCCTGTTCTTGCAGCTCATCAGTCTTCTCATTTCCTGCTATTCCTTCATGGCCTGGGACCCAGAGTAGTCGTAGTTTGTTCCTACGGCCCAACTTGTGTGGATAGGTTACCCACCTTGAGGGGTATACTTGTGAAATAATTCAATCACTTACAAGACACTAAAATTCCCTCAAGGTTTATTTTCAGTAGGTGCTCAGATGGATGATACTTTAAACACAATAGTAGGAATATATTAAATGATTATAATATTTTATTTTTGGTTTTTCTATTTACTGACTACTTGACATCTCTGTTGACTCTCCGTTGCCTAGGTAACAAGCGCGCATCCAGTGCGAGGCAAAGTATCGACTGGGTGTATGTTGCCAGTGTGTACAACAAACAGTATCAAAAAAACAACAAGACTGCTTGGTTTGTTTCTCGCGAATTACTATACTTCATTTATATTTTATTATATTTTTATACTATTAATTAAATGCAAACAAGTACAAATGTTTATTTATTTATTATATACGTAAAGTGATAATTTGATAAGTCTATCAAAATAATGTATAATTCAAGTATCAAAAGTGACGCGACAGTGCAAAAAGTTACATAAAATCTTGCAGGTGTAGGTCTGGCAGCACTGAGTTGAATATCATGCAATTGAAAATATTTTGATTTTTTATTAGACAGATTAGACGGAGAGGCAACGTCGCCCTTATCCAGCAAACTGTATTGCGGCTCTGCTCTAGCGTAATTGCGTGTTCCTGCTTCCACACACAACGCGACAACGTCGCGTGTTTCCACACATCTATACGTCACCTCACACTATGACAATACGTCAATATAGCCGTGCACCACCACATACGTAAAATTGGTCTCTTTTTTCACGCTGAAACAGAGTACTTCCTGGATGTTAAACAGTGATATTTTTGGTCTGCCCCTACAATAGCTTAAATTAGGCCTACTTTAAGTCATAATAAGTTAAATATCTCAGTATAAAACGTAGGAATCCCTAAAACATTTAGTAGGGAAAACGTACCACCTAGTGTAACCAAAAAGGATGCCCTTTGGACCTTTGCGTTATTTGTTATTTAACTGTCATCTACTACTATCGAATTATACATTTAATCAAAAATTTCTATTTCTTTATTTTCAAAAAGCAGTTTCTAAATTAACCTCGTCAATAACAACACCATGTGAACGGTCTACAATTTTCATGCCGTGACTTGTACAGATTAGGGCTTCCGTTTTTGTTTTCCGAGTAGTCTTTGCTAATTTAAAACGTGGAATCTTAAAACGAGACAGTTTGACATGGTTAGCGTGTACACAAAGGAAAAATATCGGATAGAACTGGATAGAGCTGCCTTAATATTGTTTCAGGAAATAAACTAAGGTTGATCGCACGTTTGGTCACGAATTTTTCGCACAAATTGATCGTCTTTTGTTTGTTATTGATTGGTCTGAGGAACTACACACACATTGAAATCACATGTTATATTAACTCCTACTTAGGCGTATGATACTGAATAATGACCATTTACCACCTTATCGGCTCAGACTAAAAGAAATTGTAGTCTGAGCTTATCGGTTACTACAATATAACTTTGACATTTAATGAATGACATTCTTATGAGATGGAATTAAAATGTTAACAGTACACTAAGATATACATACACCGTATAATCGTAAATTAAACCTGGAATTCCACAGACCACTTCCAGTGATTGGCTAAATTGCGTCCTCTTGGTCAGAAACCATTAATTAACAAGAAAAAGAATAGCTATTAGAATAATTACGTAAAATGTATGGTTAGGAAAGTTTGATTTATTTGCGGTTTTAAAACAGACTATATTTTTTATCTGTGAGATTCAGACTGAAAAGTAATTGCTGATAAAAAGTCCACAGTCTGTTTTCACCCCAATAATGTCGAAAGAAGGAATAAACTAAAGCGGAAGCTTCAGTAATGAAATCCTTACAAGCTTTCATAAATTTTACGGCAAATGATGATTGCACCAAGTTTTACGCGATGGTAGTTGATTTTTACAGGCTTTCGACGTTATAGAAACCATTTTTTTATTCCAGATGTAAAGCTAAAAGTGGTGATATTCCAAAACAAATATGTTCATACCCTCCTATTGTTAAGTGAGAAGCAAAAAATGCATTACCACCACCACTCAATCTATAATTCTATACTAATACTAGCGACCCGCTCCGGCTTCGCACGGCTATATTATGCATGTTTTATACATTATAAACCTTCCTCTTGAATCACTCTATCTATTAAAAAAAACCGCATCAAAATCCGTAGCGTTGTTTTAAAGATTGAGGTATAAGTACATAGGGACATAGGGACGGTGAAAAGTGACTTTATTTTATACTATGTAGTGAAGTGATGATGTAGTGATAGTGATTAAAATGATAAAATATTTGATTATTTGTTTGAATTGAATAGGCTCCGAAATACTAGGATCAATTTTGATGAAACTTGGTATGAAGATCATTGATTCATTGGGAGTTTTATAAGCTACTTTTATCCCGATATTCCCATGAGATCAGGAGTTACGTGGGTGAAACCGTGGGCCACAGCTAGTAATACATATACATGGTTAATATAACTATGTATTTCGTTCATGTTGTCACAATACTTGTGACAGTACCTACTTATTTATAACAATAATATTTTTTTTACGATATTACAATCAATAAATAAATATTAACAAATGGCAATACCAATTTCATACTTCACTAATAATAAACTAAAGAAGGTACGTCAAAAATCCTATTGTAATTTCTAATCAGGGTTCACTTTAAAATATGTAAGCAAACCCTACTGTCGAAGCTAATTTTTAGTGATTTTTGTTTTTGCAATTTTATTCTATAGGAGTGTTGTACTACTGTTACTAATACCCATAAAATTGAAATGGGGCATTTTGTAACTAGGGCAAAGTCCCTAACAAAATAAATTATACGGAACCACTCCATACCAACCTTACCTAGTCCCGACACCTATTTTAATTTGTTGTGCTTGGGTTCCGCGTCGCGGTAAGGCGAACCATAGTTTTGCTATTATTATTTTTTTGTCCTTTTGTTTTGATCCTTTTTGTTTTTGCTCGATGTAGGTTCATTATATAACTCGTAAATTACATAAAGATTTTTTGAATAAATTCCCATACAAAATAAATTATACTGAACCAATTTCTTCCAACCTTGGGGAGTCAGAATGCATCGGTACCCTCATTTGCTTTTTATCAACATAGGTTACTTAAGCTTGATGTCCTCCTGTCCTCAGTCTCACTTTTGTTTGCCGTGGCGCTAGTCACGTACCTATATACTTCTTAAGTTCGCACAGTTATTATATTTTATTGGCGTTAAAGCCTGTGATAAAAGTGTTTTAATTAATTGCTCCTGGGTTCTTGTACCGGGGCCACACCGAGGCTACAACCACCTGCCGGCACAGCGGACGTCCTGGAAGAGTAGACTTCGCGAGTCGAGTCTCCTCCAACCCAGTTTCCCGAGCCACGCCGCCGCCTCGCGCCGCCTCCGGTCGTTGACCATATTAATCACCAAAGCTAAGTTTCTCTTTTGCTTAGCAAAACTGCTAGAAACCAACTTCGTATTTCGTTCCCCCCCTGTCTTTGCATTATAGTCTCACTTATTTATTTATAACTTAAATTCACTTAACTTATATTATATTCTTTAACTTCTTTATTTTTCGTTTTTTTATTATATAGCTTCACTTTATTGTAATAAATTTGTACTAGTAATTCCTTTTTCATTTCTAATTTTAAGTTAGGTTAGCCCCTTAAAAGGCTAACGTTTCAGTGGCGCCCACGGGTTTAATAACCTTTTGTTGGTTTCTGGCAGTTTTTATTTTATTTGTTTGCTTCTATTTTACTTGCATTTTTTTTTCTGTGTGTGATTGATGGTAATTCCAAGTGCATTTGCTATCACCAGGTGGTAGGGCTTTATTTTGGGTCGAAGCTCGAACCGGGGTGGTACCACCGGTCCTGATCGAGTACTAAAAGGTCAGGATAGCCGGACCCTATTTCACTGGGACCCAGGAGCACATACAATTACAAACACTACTTGCTCTCATTCTTTTCTTTTCATTTTTCGAAGAAAAATCTATACTTGTTTCAATTTTTTTTAATTTTTCTTCTTATAAAAATTTAATTTTTAACTAATTTCAAAAGTTAAATAGTTACTAACTTAACAGCGAACTTACATAATTTTATGCTTCTAAAAAGCATCTTAAATAAATTAATAAATAATAAATCTTCTTCAACACTTGGAACTACCTATTTCAGGATTTTTTTTTACTGTTATATCTTCTCGGCGAGTTGGTTGTTGTGGCTGAGATATTTGAGACACTTACCAGTTGTTTTTTGTTTAGCTGTGATTTTTTTTCTTTTTTAACCTTGATATAGATTTTATTTTTTAAAATGTCTTATCCTATAAACCTATTATCGCTGCAAAAAGCAGAACTTGAATACGAAGTCGAACTTCGTGGCGGCTCCGGTGACACCGTCCGCGAACTTAGGAAGCAGATAGTAAAATTAGCATTAATTTCTCCTTCCGAGAGCATACTAGAGTCACATTTAGCTCCCGAGGACGATTTACGTGGTGTTGAAGAATCTTTACTGATATCGCAACAAAACCTAACGTTGTTGAAAACTAAATTTGAGAAAAACCTTTTCTTACGGACTGAAAATTTGCTTAACCATATTTATCACAGATTAAATCGCATTCATAAAACACCGGAAGTTACCGAGTTTTATAAGAGTTGCGTAACAAACTTTAAGTCTCAATTTAAAGAAATTTCGAACTTGAAACCTGCAACCGTATCGCCTGCAGTTAATCCAATACATACCGTAACAGACGTAGAGGAGAACGCATCTCCTATTGTTGTCACTTGCGATCGCAATTTTGCAAACGATCTCCATAAGCTTAAATTCAACGGAAAGTCATGTGTTCGCTCGTTTATACAAAAAGTCGACGAATATGTTCTCTCGCGAGGTGTTGTCCACGATAAGATTTTCAAAGCCGGTTTCGATATTTTCACAGACGATGCTTTACATTGGTTCCGTTCAGTTAAAAATAAGGTTTCTTCTTGGCAAGAGTTAGTGCCGCTTCTAAAATCAACGTTCAGTGTTTTTGATTTTGACTATAAATTTTTGTCTGAAATACGTTCACGTACACAGGGCGAAACTGAAAATATTACCATTTACCTTGCTATAATGGATGGTATGTTTTCGCGTTTGTCAAGAAAGCCATCAGAAGAGGAAAGGTTGGAAATAATATTACATAACGTTAGACCGCGATATGCTACTATTTTGGCTGCTGTCTCACCAATTTCATCAATTGATGTTCTTGAAAATGTCTGTCGTAACTACGATAACATAAACTGTCAGTTCTCTGAGTTTCGCGAACCATTAGCTGCGTCCTCTCACACGCTAGCTCCTGAGTTTAGTTACAAACAGTGTGTAACCACAAGTTCCAAAACTCAAAAACCAGTATACAACACAACTCAAAATCAACAAAGGTCAATAGCAGCTATAACTACTGACACGAAAACAACTTCATTTAATTCGTTTTGTCCTAGGTGTCGTTCTAACACTCATAATTTGAAAAACTGTAAACAACCTCGTGATAACATTGTATGTTTTAAATGTGGTGAGAAAGGTGTGAAGACACCTGACTGCCCGAAATGCTCTAAACAAAAAAACTAATTTATGGGGATTGGAGAGCTAGGAGTTCGCATCATACTAGTGCTATTTCTAAATGCACTGATGCGGCAGACTGGAATGAGTGGCTGCGTTTTGTGAATAGGATTTTCACCTGCCATTCAGTATCTTCAATTCCGGAGTCAAAGTTGAATTTTTCAAGACCCTTTGTGTCAATTAATATACAAAACAAAAATTTTTCAGGTCTCTTAGATACCGGGTCCGGTATATCGATTATAGGGAATAATGCTCATAAAAGCTTAGGGAATATAAAAATAAATAAATGTAAACCGTTACAGTTGTCAGCGGCTGGCGGTCAAAAATTTGTTTCTACTTCGTTGCTTATTTTACCAATTAGTTTCAATAATCAAACACACTTCATTAACTTTTATATTTTCCCAGAAATCAAAAATAAATTGATTCTCGGTATGGATTTCTGGAGATCTTTCGGTTTGTTTCCAACTTCATTGGACACCGAGTTACTTAATATTCATGATGAACCTGACATTTCCAACGTTCAATCGAAGACCCGTCAAGTTTATGTTCTTTAAATAATCTCTCGAATGAACAAAAACCCATTGCTGAAAATATTATCTCGCAATTTCGTAATATATCCTACGAAGAGCGGGGTTTAGGTCGAACTTCGTTAATTACTCACTCTATTGATACAGGAGACTCACCTCCAGTACGTTTAAGATACGATCGACCGTCCCCTCTTAAAACTCAAATCTTATCTGATCAGCTGGATGAAATGCTTAAAGAAGATGTCGTTGAACCATGTGAAAGCCCCTGGTCGATTCCTGTTCATCTTGTTCCAAAAAAGAACGGCGAATTGAGATTTTGTTTGGATAGTCGAAAATTGAATACAGTCACTCGTAAAGATGCATACAAGTTGCCTTATATCTCTTCAATTTTGGATAATCTTCGAGACGCAAGATTTCTCACAAGTATCGATCTTTCTAAATCATTTTGGCAGATTCCAATAAAACCAGAGGACAAATGTAAGACTGCGTTCTATATTCCTACTAGAGGAACCTTCCAATTTAAGTGTATGCCTTTTGGTTTGTGTAACGCACCAGCTACACAACAAAGACTTGTAGATTTTTTGTTTTATGGTCCAGAGTTTGAAAATAAAGTCTTTGTGTACCTAGATGACATAATTATAATATCTAATACATTTGAACAGCATATTTCATTACTAGAACTCGTGTTAAAGAAATTAGAAATGGCAAATCTAACAGTAAATTATGAAAAATGTCAATTTTTTAGAGAACAATTAAAATATTTGGGTTTCGTAGTGGATTGCAATGGTCTACAAGCTGATCCTGGAAAGGTTGAAAGCATAGTAAATTACCCTACACCTTCTAACAGGAGAGAAGTGCGTCGTTTTCTCGGTACAGCTTCTTGGTACCGTCGTTTCATACCAAATTTTAGCTCGGTGGCTGCACCACTTAATAGGTTGACGTCTCAAGGAAAAAAGGCTCCGCCTTTCGTTTGGTCGGAGGAAGCAGACTCCGCTTTCAATAAACTCAAAGACTGTCTAACTTCACCACCTATTCTTTCGTGTCCCGATTTTTCAGAACCATTTCAGGTTCACACTGATGCCAGTGACTATGGGATCGGTGCTGTCCTTACACAGATACTGAATGGCGAGGAAAAAGTTATTGCTTACATGAGTAAATCACTAAATTCTCAAGAACGTAATTATAGCGCAACAGAACGCGAAGCTCTTGCAGTATTGACATCAGTCGAACACTGGCGATGTTATTTGGATAGTGGTAGGAAATTCGACGTCTATACTGATCATTCCGCTCTTAAATGGTTTCTAAACCTTAATAACCCTACTGGTCGCTTAGCGCGTTGGGGAATTCGTCTTTCAGCGTTTAATTTCGATATTAAACACAGACGTGGTAAGGACAATGTCGTTCCTGATGCCTTATCACGTGCAGTACCTGTAGCTGCTATAAATAATATTTCTAACTCTAACATTACTGATACATGGTATTTAAACTTATATAATGGTTGCCAATCTTCTCCTACGTCTTATTTAAATTATAGGGTTGAAAATAATAAACTTTATCGCTTCAAGAAAAGCATAAATCCCCTTACTAGAGAATTCGAATGGAAGGAAATAGTTCCTGAGGAAAACCGTCAGAAAATAATAACCAATAACCATTCTTGCCCAACTGCAGGTCATTTGGGCATATTTAAAACTTATAAACGTATTTCTTTAAATTATTTTTGGCCGGGCATGCAAAAAGATGTTACGGATTTTATAAATAATTGTGATTCTTGTAATGCATATAAACATGTAAATCATTCTACTTTAGGATTCATGGGACGTCCTAAGGACTGTTCTAGACCGTTCCAGATGCTAAGCATGGATTTGGTTGGTCCCTTGCCTCCCTCTAGGAAGCAAAATACTATGTTGCTGGTCGTCACATGTTGCTTTTCTAAATACTCTCTTTTATTTCCTATTCGTCGGGCTACTGCCGACATTATAACTCGTATTGTTGAGGAACAAGTTTTCCTCGTTCATGGTGTTCCAAGTACCATTCTCATGGACAATGGCAAGCAATTTGTTAGTCAAACTCTTCAACAGTTGTTTTCACAGTATAAAGTACCTAAAGTACGTTACACTCCTAAATACACACCACAAGTGAACACTGTAGAACGATATAATAAAACTATAATGACTGCTGTATCCACCTTTATTGACGATGATCACAGAACCTGGGACCTAAATATCCCAAAGATACAGTTCGCTCTGAACACCGCGGTCAGCGAAGTTACTGGTTTCACCCCGTCATTTCTAGTTTTTGGTCGAGAATTGGTAACTTGTGGTTCACACTATCAAGATGTCGATCTAACCGACGATCTAATTTTTTCGCCTAGGGATATTTATGCCGAGAATACCGGCAAACTTAGGAAAATTTTTGACAAAGTTCAAAGTTCTTTAATTAAGGCGCACGCTAGGAATTGTGGTCCATATAATCTCCGTCGCAAAGATGTTGAATTTAATGTAGGTGACGTGATTTGGCGTAAAACTTACTATCAAAGCGACAAGGACAAGCGATTCTCAAAAAAACTAGCTCCAAAATTTATTAAATGTCGAATAAAGTCAAAATTATCTCCTCTCGTCTATGAACTTGTCGATATGCAAGGTAAAAATCTTGGATCCTGGCATATTAAAGATTTCAAATTAAATAATTATACATAATCGAAATAAAAATCAATTGTCTAACTAACACATTAACAGGTTGTTTAGTCTTCTAAAATAAAAATAAATTCTTTTAGGTAATACAACTATTAAAAGTTGTCAATTTCTTTCTATTATAAACAACTTTTAAAAAAATACAGCTTTAAGATGGAAAAGAGCAACCATCAAACACATAAAAAAAAAATAACAGCCATATTATATAAATAATAAAATAAATAATCAGGTTAGAAAAGAGCAACTACCACAAGTTAACTAACAATCGTAGGTACTAATTGAAATGATTTTCCATTCTTTTTAATTTCCCACCTAACGGAAAGTAAAGAAAATGCGGAATGACAATACTATAATATATTAAGCAGGATTCTCAATTGAAAATATCTAAAATTTCAATTGAAAATGCCATTACGGGTATATCTCTTTTGAAGTTCTTGTTCTATTGTTATACTTCACATAAGTTCTCGATCGCTAGGTTGTTTTTTATATTCTATTTTATGATTCAATGCCTACCCATTGAACCATTCTCTTATCCTGCGTTGGTTAGTCCCGTGAACTAGCGAAGACGACTAAAGTCTTATTTGGCATCACCTAAATTCTTACAGGCCGTGTCAAACAACCGGGTAAATTTTATATATTATTATTAACCTATCGAGCGATCATTATACTTACTGTTTTTGAAACATCTCCTTTAGATTACATTCTAAGTGATTCTTGTACTTAAACAAGACACTTTATTTGCAAGGTTGCGGTCTCAATAAATTAATTGTTTCTGCTATATGTTAGGTAGTGTATGTTAGGCAATGTTAGGAGCTATGAAAGGTGATGAATGTAGTGGATGTATCTAGATAGTCTGGAACATATAGAACCTTCCTTTATCGATTTCTCCTAGGAGAAATCGTCCGTTAAACGGGGGGATATGTCACAATACTTGTGACAGTACCTACTTATTTATAACAATAATATTTTTTTTACGATATTACAATCAATAAATAAATATTAACAAATGGCAATACCAATTTCATACTTCACTAATAATAAACTAAAGAAGGTACGTCAAAAATCCTATTGTAATTTCTAATCAGGGTTCACTTTAAAATATGTAAGCAAACCCTACTGTCGAAGCTAATTTTTAGTGATTTTTGTTTTTGCAATTTTATTCTATAGGAGTGTTGTACTACTGTTACTAATACCCATAAAATTGAAATGGGGCATTTTGTAACTAGGGCAAAGTCCCTAACAAAATAAATTATACGGAACCACTCCATACCAACCTTACCTAGTCCCGACACCTATTTTAATTTGTTGTGCTTGGGTTCCGCGTCGCGGTAAGGCGAACCATAGTTTTGCTATTATTATTTTTTTGTCCTTTTGTTTTGATCCTTTTTGTTTTTGCTCGATGTAGGTTCATTATATAACTCGTAAATTACATAAAGATTTTTTGAATAAATTCCCATACAAAATAAATTATACTGAACCAATTTCTTCCAACCTTGGGGAGTCAGAATGCATCGGTACCCTCATTTGCTTTTTATCAACATAGGTTACTTAAGCTTGATGTCCTCCTGTCCTCAGTCTCACTTTTGTTTGCCGTGGCGCTAGTCACGTACCTATATACTTCTTAAGTTCGCACAGTTATTATATTTTATTGGCGTTAAAGCCTGTGATAAAAGTGTTTTAATTAATTGCTCCTGGGTTCTTGTACCGGGGCCACACCGAGGCTACAACCACCTGCCGGCACAGCGGACGTCCTGGAAGAGTAGACTTCGCGAGTCGACTCTCCTCCAACCCAGTTTCCCGAGCCACGCCGCCGCCTCGCGCCGCCTCCGGTCGTTGACCATATTAATCACCAAAGCTAAGTTTCTCTTTTGCTTAGCAAAACTGCTAGAAACCAACTTCGTATTTCGTTCCCCCCCTGTCTTTGCATTATAGTCTCACTTATTTATTTATAACTTAAATTCACTTAACTTATATTATATTCTTTAACTTCTTTATTTTTCGTTTTTTTATTATATAGCTTCACTTTATTGTAATAAATTTGTACTAGTAATTCCTTTTTCATTTCTAATTTTAAGTTAGGTTAGCCCCTTAAAAGGCTAACGTTTCAATATGAATGTTCAACTAAAGTTAACATCTTAATGTTCCCCCCACAGACACTAAAGACGCCTGATACATCCAAACATAATCCTTAATTAATTCATGTAATGAGTTACTTGTACTGCGAAGTTATAATAGGATATTCAATATGATATAAGATGTACCCACCAAGGGCGTATTAAGGATTTAATAAAATCCTGATGTAAGGGAAAAAAGACGAAATATGACAAAAACCATCTACTCTTGTCACAACTAAGGACGAAGACAGACGATGCACTTGAAATCGACTGATCTTATATATAAAAATGAATCGCAAAATGTGTTGGTAAGCGCATAACTCAACAACGCCTGGACCAATTTCGCTAATTCTTTTTTTGTTGGGTTTGTTATTGTATGGAGAAGGTTCCTATGGAAGAAAAAATTAAGAAAGTTGCGTAGAAAATTACTACGCAGGTGAAACCGCGGGGCGCAGCTAGTATTTAAATAAAAATAAATACGATAGCAAATTAGGCAGTACAGTCGGAATACCAATTAGCTGAACCCCACGTGACCCAGAGCTCACTCACACATCTGTAAGGTTGTAAAGTAATCTTACCCAAGTCTGTTTTTTTAAACAATATACTATACAATACAAAATATGTATGTATAAACAATATAAAAAAATTAAAAAAAGTAAAAAATACTACATTTTTACAGACTAGCGACCCGCTCCGGCTTGGCACGGCTATATTATGCATGTATTATACATATAAACCTTTCTCTAAAATCACTCTATCTATTAAAAAAACTGCATCAAAATCTGTTGCGTAGTTTGAAAGATCTAAGCATACATATGGACAGACAGCGGAAAGTGACTTTGTTTTATACTATGTAATGATGTGCGAGCGAGCTCTGGGTCACATGGCGTTCAGCTAATTGGTATTCCGACTGTACACAAATCAGCGGAATTCAGCGCTGGCTACCTTCTTTTTACTGGATTTTTAAGAGGATCCCGATCTCTTGGGTCTTTGCCACTCATTCTCCAGTCACCTAATATCTAATGTCGATCTTCTTTTTCTTTTCGAGTCAATGACGTTCGACCAGTCAAATTTTTCCTGCCCAATAGTTAGCAACTGCAACTCCAGCAGCATTGGTTCTATCAGGTCGTGCAATATGCTGGTATTAGGGCACAATCGGCATCGGAGTAGGTGCACCATGGACTGCGACAGGGGGAGCCCTGTCGCAGTCCATGGAGACACTCGCATTGCTCCTCAGTCGGTGCAAAATACCCCCATTTGCTCAAATATTGTCTGCAACAGCCCACTTGACTCCAGAGTCGATAAGGTGAATGCCACGTTGGCCATTGCAGATTGGAATCCGGAGGGAGCTTCTCTTGCGGGTTCACAAAAGCTGGAGGTACGGGATGGTGGTGACAATGTCGATTAAAATTGGTTACCTGAATACGGCCTTAAGTTCTGCGAAACAACCAAGTAGGTTGTGAACTTTCTTAACTAATATTCAAGTGTAATAAACTCCAATTTGTTTCATGTCAGGCTAACTTCAAGGACAAGTTATCATGGCGTTTCAAACTAGCTTTTACCTGCGACTTGGTTCGCGTAGGGGATGAACTTTCCAAGATTACTTTTAAGCAGATGTCTTACCATAATAGCTACGCCAAATGTTAGTCCAATCCGTCGATTGGTTTGAGCTGTACGGTTATAAATAAGTTATTCAGTCAGGGCTTTGATTTTTTTTATATAAGTAGCGAGAAAGCGAACAGGTTGTCCTTCTACAAAAAATTCAATGTTCAACGATAAGGCAGCGATACTCAAATGTATGTACCTAGTATTTTATTTCGGTATTGCACACCACACAATACAGTGAGTAAACAGGTATCTTATAGAAAAGCGTGCTACATGTTAGACCGCATTGTCACCTACCATCAGGCGGATGTGATAGTGGTCAAACGCTGACCTATTATTTGTAAAGAAAGTATACCATCCTAACTCCTAACTAATATTATAAATCCAAAAATGTATTTATTAGTTTGTTCCCTCTTAACGGTCAAATGGCAAGACCTATTTGGATGAAAATCTTAACAATGGTAGATTAAGGAAGTGTGAAGTACATTATGATATTTTTGATCCCGGAATTCTCGAGGGTGAAATATAAATAACACTCCAAAAAAGCCTTCGTTTGTACGTAGGTATCTATAGTTAGTGTTCTAACAAGTAGAAACAGTCGAGCCAACTTTAATTTAAGCGCACGATATTTGCAAACGGAAACGAAAGGGGGGGTTCGGTTCCTCCCCAAACTGTCAACTGCAAAGAGGTTCGTGTTCCTTCGTATAAGGAAATTTAAGGCCGGTCACGCGGACAAGTGTAGGTAAGTACCAACATTCTATACTTCTTTTACAATGTGTTTTACACGGATACATGACAGTCTAATATAATGATGGATCTGAGAACTTAACAACCTACTATAAAGGCTAAATCAGTTCTTTTCAATCCAAAGGGCAACCTTGGAAGAAATCACTTTCAGCGAGGCCCTTTTGTGCACTTGCGTACTTTCTATCTATTACTTTACTTTGTGTATATCGTGTTCTATGTTCCTGTGTTGTACAAATAAAGTTAACTATCTATCTTAAAAGTAGAGATAACCCAGGTCGGCGACCTGACGCGAAGTGAAGAGCCGACCACAAGTATAAGGAAAAGAGAAGGAAGAAGAAGAGCAAATACAATATGTTTCGTCGGAAGATTGGTAATACGAAAGAGGTTTGTTCAAAACATCTAGGCGAACAAATTTCGGAAATACGAACTTTTTTCCGAAAAATTTGAGGTTATGTTTACTCAAAAATCAGTTGTTTTTTAGAGATAGAGGTCATTGACTTTGGGTTATATTTCTTTATTGAGTTTCAATTCTAAACAATGATGGTCTATATAGGCGAAAATAGCCGATTTACTAGTATACAAAACTTTAAAATGTTCAAAAAAAGAGTTCGAATTTTCAAATGTCGTAGAACAAAAGTTGGATGCCTAGAGCAACCTCCTTTCGTATTAGAACCCTTCGTCGAAACACACTGTATAGTACGGTATTCCGGCATTCTACATAGTATAATGCCTGGATTTAGCCCCAAGATATTTGCGTCTGAATACTGATTAAAAAAGTCTAAGTTTGTGTGAATAGCTGTTGGCTTGGCAGCGGTTTAATTTCGAGAGATTCAATAAAAATAAACGATTCTTACATTAATTTAAGTGAATGTTTTCAGTCGTCTTTATTGAAAGTTTAATGTTCACTCTGACTTTTATTAAAATTTAGGGTTCGTCTTTAGTACTAAGAAGACTTCTTCACTGAAAGAACCCCTACCCTTCACCTTCCTCAACTTTTTGTTCATCTAACTAAAGGTTGCCTGGAAGAGATCAGTTTGAGCGATAAGGTCGCCCTTTGTAACACTAGGCCTCGACCGCGAAGTCAGCGGCTTTGGGATTGCCTGGAACCTATACCCACCTCTACCAAGGCCTAAAGTTGCTGGCGCTATTCTTCTTCTTCTCGTATAGTTGTGTGGCTCACCTATTGTTAGAGTTTTCAGGTTTCCCTAAGGCCTCTAACTTGACCTAATGACTGCTACTAGAGGCAGCAACCGGACCAACTGCTTAACGTGCCGTCCGAAGCACGGAGGGGCTTACGAAAACACATTTTTGCCACACTACTAATTGGCCACCCATTGAAGTAATGACCGCGCCAGGCGTCGCTTAACCCGCACGACCGTAAACGATCAGCGAGCGTCGCTTATCTGTGAGCCTGCTCGCTGGCGCTATTAAAAATATCTATTATAGATTAGATATTTATTACTATTTATCCAGAATTAAATCGTGCAAAACCGCGGGACGCAGCTAGTAATTTTAAATAGGTTTACCGGCACCGTAACGTTTACAATCCTGTGCAGCACTTTTTGAACATTATAACAACGTAACCTGTGGATCGAACCCACGTCGGTTGGTGTATCAGGTGGCGATTTATACCACTCACACAACAAAATACATAGCTAACATGTTGAAAATAATAATCACACTGAGTACTTTTAATTCAAGTATTGTTTGTGTGTAACGTCTATTAGAAGAAGGTCGTAAGTCCAATATTTGTTTATAGTATTATTGTAGCAAACTGATACTGTACTTATGACGCATACTGTACTTACCTATACTTTATGCAACACAGCTTTATGTTATAGCAATTCTAATAGTTAGGCAAATCAGCACAACCCGTAAGTACAATTGTTGAGGGAAATAATTCGATAGCTAGTGGAAGAAATGCAAACACTCACCAGCATCCAGGAACGCTGCTATTGATAGGGGCCCCTTTCTGCTGGACTCCGTAGGCACGTAATTTAATTATCTGGCACGCGTTCTAAACGTCTTGGTGATGAGTAGAAATATAAGAGAATAGGACTTTTCGAAGCACTAGTCGGTAGGAGCTAGTCGCCATTGACGGTTGATGTAGAATGTGTGTAAACGCACCTGGTAACCGACACCTTACCCTACGCGAGGCGTGTACGCGGGCGTGCAGTCACCAGATACATTCACCGAGAGGGGAATAAACCTACCCCTAACACCTACCCCTACAATAACCTATCCCTAGTTTCCTAATCGTATGTATCTATATCTGGACCCCTTGTGCGTGTATCCTAGTTAGTGCATGTGTGTATGTGTGTGTACCTAGCTTTATGTGTACCTACTGGCCCTACCCTACCTGACGTGTCCCTACTGCCCTAGCCCTAACCATAGGGTTCGAACAATATATAAATATATAGATAAGTACGGGATTGTCTGTCACCAGGCGACCTGGGGTGACGGACGGACGGTGGGTAGGAAGGGTGGTGTGTGTACGTCGTGCAATGTACACGGGATGGATTTTCTCACTGCTGGTCAAGCGGACTCACAAGACCAATCGACTGACGGCTAAGGGTTTCCTGGCCGCAGTGAGAGGATGCTAAAGAGCATGGAGTAGCTGCAATAGCTCTTCTAGCGGTTGCTAGGGACTGCTCGTATCTTGCAGCTGCAATAGCTCTTCTAGCGGTTGCTAGGTACTGCTCGGTTCTTCCAGCTGCAATAGCTCTTCTAGCGGTTGCTAGGCACAGCTCGATCTTCTTGGGAGGAGGAGTGATACTCGACTCAGTTCTTGATTCCAATTAATTTATTCACAAATTTCTTACATTATATACATTTTAGTTTTGATGACTTATCAATAATTATTATAATAGTGTGCTGTCGATGTGCAGCCGTGTGTTACCTACCTATTGCCAAAATAATATTAATCATCAAAAATTGTGTTTACTTTGTGACCTAGATTTAATTTAAAACATACAGTTTGTCATGCGACTTGGCTTGTTTACATTTATTATTTTAATATAAGTATTTAGTTAAGAAATTATTATTTTTACATTTTACAAATTATTATTAATCTTTAAATTTATCCTAGTGTATATATTGTATAGTTTATATTAAAGTAAAATTATTGTTCAATGAGTTGAACATTCTGGCGTCTCTCCAGGGCAGGACTCCAGTTGGTACAGTTCTATTCCGTCAGTGTTCGAGGGATCTTGTTGTCTTCTGGCTGGTTTTCTGGGTGCTACCTGGCTGTAGACTGGGTCGTGATGTTGGCTGGCTGGCTCGTCAGCTGCAGGTCTGTTGTCGTGGTGCTGTAGCTGTACCAGTGACCTTATGCCCCTCGTGATCTGAGGAACACAAAATAATATTAATAAAATTATAGTAACTACTACTATACCTCCTACTGTAGTAGTTATGTAAGTGTGAGAAGTAACTTGGGTCCAGATTGTATTGTCTAGTTTAGTTTGTAAGTTATTTTCGGATTTGACTACATTGTCGAGAATATCTTGTGAACTCTCTATAACTTCGTCTTTGGTTACATTAAATATGGTGCCAGTGCTATTATAGGTGGATATAGAGAAGTCGATTGGTTTTGAAAATGACGCTACGGTTTGAACTGAGATTGTTCTTTTTGCAGCTAATATGTTATTAGTTGTCTTTATAATACAGTTGTCGGCAATCCGTATTACTCCAACATCCCGCAGTTCAATTTCCTCTCTTTGTCCGTCACATATGATCGATGTCAAACTACGGTCTTTAGCTATGAATAACCATGTATTTTGCATATGCAGTTGTTTCCATAACAGTTTGTTAGTTATGTCGAACGTTTTTGATTGACACCTCGTTTGTGTTTGGTTTTTGAAGAGCTGGTTAACAATGCAATTATCATTTGATTGCATGTTCTTCACGGCACTAGGAAAGCAGACGTATGTACTCATACTTTGTAGGCAACTTGTAAATTCTTCATGATCTAAGTCAAAATACTGTTCGTTGTTATAGTCTACGCCAATGTATGATTTTTGTATTTCGACGGTTTGGAATAGCTGGTCCCGTGTTTTTTCAGGAACCGCTGTGACATAGATCATTGTGTATTTTGTTGTGTCCTGTATCGGAAAGTAGGCGTACACTTGGATGTGTGTTTCGTTTTCCGCCATTTTTGTTTCTAGCAGTTGTCGTTGTACTATCTTTAAGTTACTAGGAAGTTTGTTATTTGCCGTATAAATTAGGTTACTGACGTTCTTTGGAGTCAAAATGCTGTATACACTTGATTTCGATAGGTATACATCTAATAATCCAGCGTAATGTTCTGTTATTTCAGTTATGTAATCATTTGCTAACTGATACGTTTCTATTATATGTATATTTACACTGTTTCTGATGACTGCTTGGTACCAATAATCTGTTTCATGTATAAATTGTATGACCTGGTTTAGTTTTGTTTGAAATTTTTGTAGTTTTTTCGTGATTCTATTTTCTGTCTCATTAACTTGTGATACCGTTGATATCATAAACTTCGTTTGTTGATTTGCAGCTTCGATTAGTTGTTGTTGGTTTTTGTTCAGGCTATCTATGTCCCTGTAGACCTCGTCGTTTACGCCAAAAACTGATGTTAATATCTGTCCTAATATACCTCTCTTCTTTCTTTTGGTTTGGTTTGCTTCCATTAGGTATTCTTTTGTTCTTTCGTACTTTGACTCGGATTCTTTTAAGTAGTGGTGGAATTGTTCACAATGTGTCGCATTTTTGGTTGTATTTTTTGCTATTTCACAAAGGTCGTCGAACTGTGTCACTGCTTTCTTTATTTGTCTAAGGTTTTGTTCAATCTGTTCTTTTTCGAAGTTTGTCTCTATTCTAAAGACTCCTCTGTCAATGCATGCAGTCCCGATCTGTTCTACATAAAATCCTGGTTTTATTTTAATCATTGTATAGGTTGATGTTACGTTGGCAAATAGTTGTAGGCATGTAATCAGGAACGTGAACCATTGCCATCCCTTTTTATATGTATGACTCCTGGTTTGTCGTTTATTCTGTTTTACGATAACATTTGATTGTACTGTTGTACTCGTATTACTTGGTTTAGTGCCGCTGTCGTTTTCATTGATTGGTAGAGGAACAAGTTTATGTATTGCACGTTTTTGAGTTGAACCAGAGGACTTCTGTAGGGTTACAACTCTTGTGAGGTCATCATTGCCCGGATGTATTTCTTTTACTTTTGCCAGTGGCCATTTGCTGGGACTTATGTTTTCATCTTTCACTAGTACTAATGTTCCGATCGTTAAGTTTTCGTTGTTTGTTTTCCACTTGTATCTCTGTTGTAATTGATGTAAATAATCGTGTGTCCAGCTTTTCCAAAAATCTCTCTTCATCTTTTGAATCTGTTTCCACCTGAGTAGTAGATCAGTGCTAATATTTGCCAGGGGATCTGGTATTCCTACTGCCTCTCGTCCTATTAGGAAATGACTTGGTGTGATCACTACGTTGTCATTTATATCTTCGCTTTGTGCGCATAACGGCCTCGAGTTAAGGCATGCTTCGATCTGGTACAGGAATGTTATCAATTCTTCGTAGGTTAATGTTTGTTCTCCTATCACTCTGCGTAAGTGGTGCTTCATGGATTTTACTCCCGCTTCCCAAATTCCGCCAAAGTGAGGAGACGAAGGTGGTATGAAATGCCATTGTGTTCCTATCGTAGTTATTGTCTGTTGGAATTCATTTGACTGAGTTATTTCCAGTATTTCTTTGTAAAGGTGGTTGGCAGCTCCCACAAAATTAGTTGCATTATCGCTGTACATGTGTGAAACTGGACCTCTTCTTGATGTGAACCTTTGCATTGCGGCTATGTAGGACTCGGTTGATAAATCACCTACTAGTTCCAAGTGTATTGCTTTCGTTGCTAGGCAAACAAATACTGCAATGTATCCTTTGTACGACTTGTGTCCTCTTCCTTTCATTGCTCTTACTTGTACAGGACCAGCAAAATCAACACCTGTGTGACTAAATGGGTATGATTCGGTTACTCTGGCTTTTGGTAATGTGGCCATTTTTTGATGTAGGGTTGTTGCTTTGTATCGTATGCATTTTACACATTTGGATATGTAACTCTTTATTCTTTTCTTTCCTCCTAATATCCAATATCTTTGTCGTATGTAGGCTAAAGTTAACATATTTCCTCCATGTAAGGTTTTCATGTGAGCATCGTGAATTATTATCCATGTGACGTGGTGATCGCTTGGTAGTAGTATAGGATGTTTTTGGTTATATGGAAGGTTTGAATTATGAAGTCTTCCTCCGACTCTCATTATCTTGTCTTCTTGATTTATAAATGGATCTAAGCTTGTTAGTCTATTATTTTTTTCTAGTGATATCCCTTTTGTTAATGTTTTGTACTCTTTTTGAAAAACTTGTTGTTGTACTAGTGCTATTATTTTGTTTGTTGTAATAGCTAATTCATCACAACGTAAGGGTTCTGTGCTTTTTTCCATATTCTTAAATCTGAAGCAGTATGACAGTATTCGTACCATTCTTTGGAAACTTGAAAATCTCTCCCATATTTCATTCTGTGGTTCGGTGGTTGTTGCTAAGTTAATGTGAACGGTTTTTTTCATCTCTTCACATATTTCAGGGATAGTTTTAGTTATTGGCAGATTTTTGGTTTTTAACCATGTTGGGCCATTCCACCATAGTGTAAAGTTGTGAAATTTATTTGGTTCTATTCCTCTCGAAATTACGTCCGCCGGGTTATTTGATGTTATGACGTGATTCCATTTTGCTTGTGGTAATATTTTTTGTATCTCAGCTACCCTGTTGGCTACAAACGTTTTCCATCTTGTAGCTTCACCTTTGACCCAGCCTAATGTAATCATTGAGTCCGTCCAACAATAAACTTCTGTGTTTGTAAATTTCATTGTTGTTATGACCTTCTCCATAAGTTGGGCGAGTAACAGTGCAGCACATAGTTCTAGTTTTGGTAGTGTTGTCTTGTAAAAGTCTTCACATTGTTGGTCATCGCTAGATAGTTCGTAATTGGCTGGAATTTCTTCTAATTCCCAGAATTTGGTTAATTGTTCTATTTCGTTCGTTCTTGATGTCATAGTAGTAACTTTCATTCTATCTGTGGTGTGACTACTGACGAATCCGGATAGAACCCATCCGAAATGTGTGTCTTGGGCTATTATGTCGTCATTTATCTTGTATAGCCCTTGTAGTAGTAGTTTGCTATAGTCTTGAGCTCCCAATATTACGTCTATTGGACCTCTTTTATTGTAAGTTGGATCGGCTATCATTTTGTTTTCTAACTGCCTTTCCTCTAATTGTGGTATATTGGTACTCGGTATGGCACCAGTTAGTTTTGGAAGTATTATTAGTGTAGTTATTAGCTTGAATTCACTCGGAAATCTTGGTTGTAATTTCACTTCAATGGAGTAATTCGCTATTTTGGGTTTTTCGTCAGCTATCCCCGTTACTTCAACGTGTGTTCTGTTCCTCGGGTAAGCTAGTAGTTGAGCTACTGTTTCCGTGCAAAAAGACGCTTCTGAGCCTTGATCACACAGTACTCTTAGTAATTGGGTTGTACCATCGATTGACTTGACATTTACTAGCGCTGTAGCTAGTAGCGTAGTTTTTGGTAGTGTCGTTGTCGTATTTGTATGCATATTGTTTGTTCTAGTTGTAGTTGTATTCTTAGATGTCCTGGCTTTTTCGCTCTTCGTATATCTAGTTGGCTTGTGGTTTTCTTGGTGTAGGTAGGAATGGTGTCCTAACCTTCCACAGTGTTGGCAAGTCTTTGTACTCATACATTCTTCTGATTGGCTGTGCGCCAAGCAATTCCTGCATATTCCTTTCTCTTTAACTGCCTTGTATCGTTCTTCTACTGATAGTTGTTTAAATTGTATGCATTGGTATATGGTATGGTATGGTTTTTTGTTACAATACCAACAATGATTGTTGTCTGACCTCTTGTATGGGCCTGGTGTGTCGTATCTTGTCTTGTAATTTGTTTTTGTTTGTTTGCTTATCGTAGTTGTTGTCTGTAAGCATTGGAATCGTTTCTCTAGGAATTCCATCATCTCATCAAACTTTTGTGGCTTGTTTGGTTCGGTTAATTGTTGTTCATACTTTTCGTTTGTTTCAGAGTCCCACACTCTACTGAGAATTCTCCCCAGGATGGGGTCCCATGTAGTTGTGTCTATGTTTTGACGTCGAAGAGCTTCTATATTTTGATTTATCGTATCATGTAGACTTTTTAAGTTGGCTGCAGTGGCGTGATTTATCTTTGCTATATTGAGAATGTTATCTACGTGCTTCGCTATTATAATTCTTTCGTTTCTATATCTTCTGTTAAGTAGCGTCCAGGCTGCATCGTAGTTCGCGTCACAAACTGTCAAGTGCTTAATGAGCATTAAAGCCTCGCCTCGTACGTGTGTCTTAAGGTACTGCATTTTTTCTGTCGCTGATAATGACGTATCTTCATGTATGATTTTTAGAAACAAGTCGTAGAATGAATCCCATGACTCATAGTGGCCGTCGAAAACCGGAATAATTATTCTTGGCAGGTTACCTTTGTGCTCACTGTTCCCCACTCTTTTTGTGTTACTTGCTTTAGCGGTAATACGCTCAATGATTACATCGTAGTCTGTTTGCGTTTTTTCAAACAAGTTATCTCGAAAGTAGCTATGGTCTGAGGTGCTGTCTTCCATTAGAATGAGTAGGTGAGTTTCCTCTATGTCTTGCCATTGCTTCTCTATATTTTTCGCCAGTGATTCCCAGTACCATACGGGTTTATCTTCTGTTAACGCTTGTGTAGCTGTTTGTAGTTTCTTCTGCATTTGTGTGATACGATAGAGTTGAATGAAGATTTTAGGTGAGTTTGCATCTTCACATTCATTTTCTTCGATGTCTTGTGGTTCGTATAGTTTGCCTAGCAACTGTAGTCGCTTCTCGCATTTTGCTAAGTACTCCATAGTTTGATTGACGAGTGACTTGATGGATTCGTAGTAACTTGTAGTAATGTACTTATGATCAACTAGTACTTGTTGATTTCTAAGTAACTCGTGATTGGTAGTAGTTCTGTTGAGTATTTCTGTGAGTCGAGCCCTCCGTTCGTTAATGTACTTGTCAGTTTTTCTTGTGTTTGGGTCTTTTTTAAGATTTGTAAGTATTCGTTTGATTTCGTTGTAGTCCGCCTCTTGGCTTCTGATAATACGATTGATTTCTTCAATGTCCATATTTTCCATAGTGTTTTGTTTTGTTGCTTCCTTTTGCTGTAGGTATATTCAATCTGTTGAACGTTCCGTAGCTGCTTGGTTGAGAAAATCGCAGCGCGGTAGTTGGTGGTAATACGTCTTTGTATGTCAGTCAACCTACGGGGACAAGAGGAGCGCGATTTTTACTGGTTCGATTTCCCAACGGGGCGCGATTGATGTCCCGTCGCGAAACCAAAAAAAACTCGAAGGACCAAATGTAAACGCACCTGGTAACCGACACCTTACCCTACGCGAGGCGTGTACGCGGGCGTGCAGTCACCAGATACATTCACCGAGAGGGGAATAAACCTACCCCTAACACCTACCCCTACAATAACCTATCCCTAGTTTCCTAATCGTATGTATCTATATCTGGACCCCTTGTGCGTGTATCCTAGTTAGTGCATGTGTGTATGTGTGTGTACCTAGCTTTATGTGTACCTACTGGCCCTACCCTACCTGACGTGTCCCTACTGCCCTAGCCCTAACCATAGGGTTCGAACAATATATAAATATATAGATAAGTACGGGATTGTCTGTCACCAGGCGACCTGGGGTGACGGACGGACGGTGGGTAGGAAGGGTGGTGTGTGTACGTCGTGCAATGTACACGGGATGGATTTTCTCACTGCTGGTCAAGCGGACTCACAAGACCAATCGACTGACGGCTAAGGGTTTCCTGGCCGCAGTGAGAGGATGCTAAAGAGCATGGAGTAGCTGCAATAGCTCTTCTAGCGGTTGCTAGGGACTGCTCGTATCTTGCAGCTGCAATAGCTCTTCTAGCGGTTGCTAGGTACTGCTCGGTTCTTCCAGCTGCAATAGCTCTTCTAGCGGTTGCTAGGCACAGCTCGATCTTCTTGGGAGGAGGAGTGATACTCGACTCAGTTCTTGATTCCAATTAATTTATTCACAAATTTCTTACATTATATACATTTTAGTTTTGATGACTTATCAATAATTATTATAATAGTGTGCTGTCGATGTGCAGCCGTGTGTTACCTACCTATTGCCAAAATAATATTAATCATCAAAAATTGTGTTTACTTTGTGACCTAGATTTAATTTAAAACATACAGTTTGTCATGCGACTTGGCTTGTTTACATTTATTATTTTAATATAAGTATTTAGTTAAGAAATTATTATTTTTACATTTTACAAATTATTATTAATCTTTAAATTTATCCTAGTGTATATATTGTATAGTTTATATTAAAGTAAAATTATTGTTCAATGAGTTGAACAATGTGTAAAGTTAAAGATGGCGGCTCTGTCGCAGTTACCGCTGCGTTTTGTTTTCCCTTGTAAGGATGCGTTTAGTTTATTGTGCCCGCATTAAAACCTTGCTATCGATTCCCATTCAATTTAATTAACCTAAACTAAACAGTTTTGTGCTAGTTTCTAATAAATGTAAATATATTAAATAAATACGAAACATGCCGCCGACCATAAAATAACTCACTTATTTTATAGCAAAGAAAACTATACGAGAAATTATTCTAACTTATAACTAAAAACAAAGAATGTAATAGTTAGATGTGCCTATTCAAGAGGCAATGGGCAGACCTTTACAACAGGCCGCTTGGTAAGCTTGTTACCGATGCGTACAGTGACAACTCGAGTAACACCGTCGGTGCCGGGGTGCAGCTGATGCACGCGCGCTAGGCGCCACTGCAGCGGTGGTAGTGTGTTATCTATTAACACGACTACTGTACCCTCACAGAGGGGTGTCTGTGTTTTATCGTGGAACCATTTACCTCGTTGTTGTAGCTGGTGGAGGTACTCTACGCTCCAGCGTTTCCAGAAGTGTTGGACAGCTTGCTGGATTACTTGCCAACGAACAAGTCGGCTTGGATTATCGCCTGTAAAGTCGAACTCAGGCAGCGAAGTCAATGGTTCCCCGACAAGAAAGTGACCGGGTGTAAGTGGTAAGGGATCCGCGGGATCATTACTTTGTGTACAGAGCGGTCTGGAATTTAGTACAGCCTCAATTTGACAGAGAAGTGTGTAGAATTCGTCGTGCGTTAGTATGAGTGTACCAATGACTCGCTGAAGGTGTGTTTTCATGCTTTTCACCGCTGCTTCAAAAATACCTCCAAAATGGGACGCATAAGGAGGGTTGAAATGCCATGTAATGGACAGGTCAGTTAAGTTTTTGCTGATGGTTGCTTGATTAGATTCGTTTCGTAGAAACGTGTAAAGATCGGATAGATAGCGATCGCATCCGACGAAATTACGTCCGTTGTCGGAGTAAATATCTGTACATAGCCCTCTACGGGATATGAACCTACGTAAAGCGTTCAAGAAGGCATCAGTAGAGAGATCGGGCACTAATTCCAAATGGATTGCCTTCGTTGACATGCACACGAACACGCAAACGTATGATTTGAAAACTTTCGCGTTTCTAGACCTATTGGATTTAAGATTGAAATGCCCAGCGAAGTCCACGGCTACGTGGAGGAACGGGCGGAGTGCGCGGACTCTAGCTGCCGGTAGTGAAGCCATCGGCGGCTGCGGTGCGACAGGACGCGCGCGGAAACAAGGCACACAACGGCGAGTGCGCATACGGACTGCGTCGCGGGCGCTCAGGATCCAGTAGGTCTGGGCGAGAATATATTGTAACGTTTGAGGACCGACATGCAAATGCGTTGCATGAAAATAATCGATAAGTAAGTCAGTGAATTTATGTTTTTTCGGTAACAGAAGTTGATGCTTGGCATCGTACGGAACGTTGGCACGACTTATCCTGCCGCCGACCCTGAGCAGTCCGGCGTCGTCCAGGAAAGGTTTTAATCTTTGCAGACGTTTGGTGCACCTATCGTCATCCTGGAGACGTGAGATGTCTTCTGCAAAGTGTTCCTTTTGAACAAGCGAAATGACGCGTTTGAGAGCGAATTTGGTTTCAGGAACCGTGACATAGTTCGTTGAGTACGACTTTGTTTTACGACATTTGTCGTGAAAGCGGAAAATTAGAGAAATAATACGCAACGCTTTAGGTAGCGACGAAAATCGCTCGAGGAATCCTAAGTTAGGTTCGCAATCACTTATTACGAGGGTATGTTTGCAACGTTCTTCGTCAGTATGACAGTTGACATTAGAAATCGGCCATTCTGATTGAGGTTTTGTGAGCCAGGAAGGACCATGAAACCATTGTTGATGATCTAGTTGGGAAGGTAGAATCCCTCGGGACGCGGCATCCGCAGGATTGTCCGCTGATTTAATGTGATGCCACTGCGAGGCAGGCACATTACTTGTCGTTTCCGCGATGCGGTTAGACACGTAGGTACGCCACTTGTGAGGAGATGAGCGTAGCCAGGCAAGGGTTATTGATGAATCGCACCAAGCGAAAACCTGGTCGAACGATACGTGATTGCTGTAAGCAGTACTGACCCTTTTGATGAGTTTCGATAAAAGCAAAGCCCCACACAATTCCAGACGTGGAATTGTGAGGCGTTTTAGAGGAGCGACCTTAGTTTTGCCAAGAACGAGATGAACGCTGATAGCGCCGCTTGGGTCGACGACACGCAAATATACAGAGCCAGAATATCCCTTTTCAGAAGCGTCTGAGAAACCATGAAGTTGCACTTGATTAGTACTAGGAAGCACATGACGAGGTAAAGCTATGTTTTGCAACAATGGGAGTTCGTCAATGAGCTGATACCAAAGATCACATATACCCTTAGGAGGAGTATCATCCCACCCTATTCCAGATACCCACAAGAGCTGGATAAGATGCTTGGCGAAGAGAGTAATGGGACTAAGAAACCCGAGAGGATCGTATATCTTCGCTATTTCCGCAAGCATAATCCGTTTTGTACATTTACGGGATGGAGTATCCGTCTGATAGGAGAAGGTGTCTGATTTGGGATTCCATTTGAGTCCTAAGACCTTAACAGACGTATCAGTGTCAAGTGCTGAAAGAATAAGTGCGTCGTCTTGTACATAATTCTCCTTGTTCAATTGAGACAAGAACTCGGGACTGTTACTGGTCCATTTACGAAGTTCGAAGGTTCCGGCCTTGCAAATGGACGTGAGCTGACGTTGAAGCTCGAGGGCGTCTTCCAGTGTATCAGCACCGGAAACTACGTCATCTACAAATACTTCATTGAGGAGCACTTGTGAAGCAAGTGGAAATGAGTGAGCTTCGTCTATTGCTAACTGATGAAGCGTGCGTAAAGCGAGAAAAGGTGCAGAAGCGACGCCAAAGGTCACTGTGCACAGGTGGAATTCCTGTACAGGATCGTGAGGAGAGAATCTCCAGAGGATTCGTTGGAAGTCACGATGTTCTTCGCAAATATTTATAAAACGGTACATCATTTTGATGTCGGCTGTAAAGACTATTTTATGTAGTCTGTATTTCAGCAACACATCAGTTATGTCCTGATGTAACTTCTCTCCAGTAAGGAGGTTGTCGTTCAGAGACCGGCCCGATGTCGTCTTGCACGAGGCATCGAAAACGACCCGAAGCTTTGTAGTAGCCGCTGTCCTCTTTACCACGCAGTGGTGAGGAAGGTAAACAGGAGGTGCATCGATGTTTGAAGAAGCAGAGACGGGCTCCATGTGTCCCAAGTCCATGTACTCTTGGAGACACTTGTTATATTCTGCTCGTAAAGCAGGTTCACGCGCTAATCGAACTTCTAATTTATTTAGACGAGAGAGGGCAATGCCTCGCGATTCGCCTAGAGGAGGAGCGTTCTCCTTGAAGGGAAGAGCAACCGTATATTTTCCAGTTGAGTCGCGTTTGTGAGTAGCGACGAAGATCGATTCGCATTTGGCTTCTTCTTTAGATAAGTGCGTTCGTTCTGGTACTGACTCCAGTTCCCAGAACCTTTGAAGTTGAGTGTCCAACTGACACGTACTCAAGTTAGTGCTTACCTGTCTTTGAGTGGAATGGGAAATTCTACCGTTGAGTAGGTATCCGAAAATACTATTGATGGCTACAGGGGTTCCCTGTGGGCCTTTAATAGTGTCGTGAAGCAGTATGCTATCACTGTAGTCCGACCCCAGCAGGAGTTCGACGGGACGCGCAGAATGTAATTCTGGGTCCGCTAAAGTAAGACCTTTAAGGTGAGAGATGTGTTCAAACGAACTCGGAATATTTGGAACGTAACTAGTTAACTTTGGTAGAATAAGCGCTTCAATAAACAACTTAGGTTCCGATCTGTTGTGGGGTGTCACCTCACAAACTACATAGCCACGCGGTTGTTCGATGCTGTCACCTATGCCCGTAACCGTAGTGCTCGTCCGAGAGGGGTACCGCGGCAAATTAAGGCGTTGAACGCACGATTCCGTGATAAGAGTGACCTGCGAGCCCTGATCGACGAGGGCGCGCACCGGACGCGGTACGTTAGGTCCGTGGTTCATAGAACGAACATTTACCAGTGCCGTTATAAGCAAAACCGTACAGTTCTGTTTATTAGAAAGCCCCGTAGCTCCATGTGATGGAGTGGGCGTTGAAAATTCCGCTACCGAATGTAATCCGGGGGAAGAAGAATATTCCGTCGTCAGTGTGACGTTTTGCACGGGCATTCCTTCATGTAATGAAGAGTGATGCCGCTGGGAGCAAACGCGGCAGCTGTGGCGCGATTTGCAGTCTTTTGTGTCATGACCGATGAACATGCAGTTGTGACAAACGTTGTTTACTTTAATAAAATGTTTACGTTCATCTAAGTTTAGTTTGTGAAAGTTTTCACATTTATATAATGGATGAGAATTGTCTTTACAATACACGCATTTAATTTTATTTTTATTTAAATAATCAGCCGAAGTTGCAGCGTGAACACTCATAGTTCGCGCGGTACGCATGAACGAAGTATCTTGAGTTCGCGACGAGTCGTACTGAGCATCCGAACGCGAGCGAGATAAGGCGCGTCGCGCAGCTTGCGCATGGCGCGATGACGTCACTGAAGCGGGCGAGCCGGCCGGGCCGCAAGCCGAGCCTAGCGGAGGCGCGCGCGCCGCTGCTGATGTGGGCGCGTTCGCTGAGCGCGCGGTCGCAGACATCACCTCCGACGCCGCTAATTCCTTGTCGAGGAAATCAATTAAATCGCTCACGGCGGGAATGTCGCTGGACGAATGTAATGACAGTTCGAAACGCCTGCGTATATAAGGCGTAATTTTTCGTAGTAGAATATTTAAAAGAACAAAACTCCACTCTGTGACTGGAAAACCTAAAGACTTTAGAGCCGTAATGTTTTCGTGATAAGTATTTAGCAAGTTACGTAAGCTCGGTTCAATACATTTATCGTTCACCGGTTCGACATCAAAAATATTGTCGAAATGTTTTGTTGCTATGATTCGTTTATTCTCATAACGATTAGTTAATACCTGTAAGGCGTTTTCATAGTTCGACTCAGTAACTGGGATAGATTTTATGAGATTTAATGGCTCACCTTTTAATGACAATAACAAGTAACGAAACCTTTCGACGTTTGTTAAACATTGATTTTCATGAACGAGCGATTTATACAAGTCATAGAAGGCACTCCATTCGGTCAGTTTCCCTTCAAACGTTTGTAATGATAACTTAGGTAAACGAATATGCGAAGCCTCTGGCCTGCAGTGTGAGTGCGCGTCGAACCCGTAGGCCGCCGACACACTCGCGATACTTTGTTTACGGGTTTCCTTAATATCATCCAACTTTACTTGAATTTCATAATAAAGTGAATCGAATTGGTTACGAATAGCTAAATGTTTTTCTTTTGGAAATTCTCCACCCTTTGCAGCCAGTTTCTCGATTTTAGCTTGCACTTGGAAGAACGTTTTTTTTATTGCATTTAATTCTTTTACTCGAACACGAAATTCCGATAAATTTTCAGCACAATCGACTATACGTTGGATGCTATTTAGGGCTAGCTCACGTTCGAATTCTAATTGGTCAAGTTCCATTGTTACTGAGGAAAGTAGGTAGGTGTAAATTTAAAAATTAGTCGCAAACTAAATTTAAAATTACGGTTATTTAACATGTAATGCTAAATAACAAAAAAAATGTGTCCAGTACGAAAATACATGAACAGCTAAAGTGGGTAATGTATGAAATACAATGACCGCAATAAATTGGGTTCGGTATGTAATACCTTTAAACTGATAAAATATATCAGGCACAAGAGAAAACAAATTACGAATTTATTTTGTATGTAATACAAATTAATTAATAAATCGTGTGCGACTAGCCTTATTGTTAACGTGATGTACCTATCACTGCACCGCTGCGTGGCACCGTCCGAGCGCGAGCGGTTTCTCGTACTACCGACCGTTCGTTATGAAAACGAAAAATTGATGCAATGTAATTACACCAAAAATGCTTAAAACCATATAAAACTATATATAATTAGAAAGAGCACGTTGAGGTCTCACTGTATACATCGGTATTATCGTAAAATAATACGCTAAATGTTTGGAAACTTGATATGAAGTTTATAGTCTGACGGTAGGTCTCGCATTAAGATTAACCTTTGACGCAAATCAGATTGATAGTAAAATGCTAGCACAAAACAGTATTAAAACGCGAATTTAATGAAATATCCAGATACAAACGGTGATATCCGGCTCGAAGATATGTTGAGGGAAATAATTCGATAGCTAGTGGAAGAAATGCAAACACTCACCAGCATCCAGGAACGCTGCTATTGATAGGGGCCCCTTTCTGCTGGACTCCGTAGGCACGTAATTTAATTATCTGGCACGCGTTCTAAACGTCTTGGTGATGAGTAGAAATATAAGAGAATAGGACTTTTCGAAGCACTAGTCGGTAGGAGCTAGTCGCCATTGACGGTTGATGTAGAATGTGTAAAGTTAAAGATGGCGGCTCTGTCGCAGTTACCGCTGCGTTTTGTTTTCCCTTGTAAGGATGCGTTTAGTTTATTGTGCCCGCATTAAAACCTTGCTATCGATTCCCATTCAATTTAATTAACCTAAACTAAACAGTTTTGTGCTAGTTTCTAATAAATGTAAATATATTAAATAAATACGAAACAACAATACTTTTTATAGATTGTTGTAGTAAACTGATAGTGGACTTATGACGCATACTGTACTCACCTATACTTTATACAACAGCTTTATGCTATAGCAATTATAGTTAGGCAATCCAGCCGCCCAATTGCCGTATTCTTATGCAGCGCGTCTTGACTGCGTTTGCGTCATAACCATAGATTTCGTATTGCTAAGACGCACTCGTCACGCACACGTTACGCACTCGTCACGCACTCGTCACGCACACGTTACGCAAACCTAAACCACATGAGTAACTGCGTGACGAGTGCGTCTTAGCAATACGAAATCTATGGTTATGACGCAAACGCAGTCAAGACGCGCTGCATAAGAATACGGCAATTGGGCGGCAGGACAGCCCGTAAGTCCAATACTTGTTAATAGTAGTAATAGGCGCGCCGTGTTTTCACCCGCGTAAGTCCTTATCCCGTGGGAATATTAAAATTAAAAGTAGCCTATAGCCTTTCTCGATATCCAACGAAAAAAGAATTTTTCAATTCGAACGGCTAATTCTTGAGATTAGCGGGTTCAAACAAACAATCTCTTCAGCTTTATTTTTCGATCGTCTTTTTGATCGTCTTTTGTTTCAGTTTCGATCGTCTTTTGTTTCCGTTTCGATCGTCTTTTGCAGTCGGTCTATTATTTAGAAACTGGTTTCGTACGAAGAGGATTTTTTCTTCTTTAGTAACTGGTTACGAACCTTCGGCTTTGATTGCAGTCGAGCGGGTGTCGGTTTCGTGTTAGGAAATAAACCTCTTGTTAAGAAACTGGTTTCGTACGAAGAGGATTTTTTCTTCTAGTGTACTTATGACGCATAGTGTACGTACCTATACTTTATGCAACACAGCTTTATGTTATAGCAATTCTAATAGTTAGGCAATCCAGCACAGCCTTTGAGACAAAGTTCGCGAACGCTGCGACTGAAACACTAGTTTGACATCTGTGAAACGGTTGCTTCCAGTTTCAGTTCAGACGTGTTTTCAGTTCAGCGAATCGTATTTCGTCATTTCATATTTCTACGTAGATACAAACGTATGTGATATTCAGGACCACTGGACTATGATTGATTTTGGAATTTTTGATAGATTTACTACTTTGGTACTATTTGGTAAGTAGATTCATAGATAAAATTTGTATGACACAGAAAGGAACACAGAACATAATTATATACAAAGTCAAATAATACTAGGAAGTATAGAAGTATAAGTTGCAAAAATTTAGCTCTAACAAAAAAAATGTGTCTCAATAGAAAAAAAGAGCAACCTCAAAAACAAAGTGGCCACCTATTCTGACTATAACACCAATTTATTAGTGTAAACCATATGAAAATTTGTTTAGTAGTTTTTGAGCTGGCAGACAGACAGATGGTCTTTGTTTTATAGGTAACTAGCTATTGCCCGTGACTTCGTCTGCGTAGAAGTCGAAAATGGACCAAGGAATCACATTGTCCCATACAAACATTGCTACCCTTTTTCTAAGAGGTAGAATTTCGGAAAATTCTTTCTTATCGGATGCCATCATACAAAGAACATGCCCTCCAAGTTTCAGGTCTCTACAATCAGAGGTTTAGGCTGTGCGTAGATCCGTCAGTCAGTTAGTCGCAAATCCTACTTATCCTACTAATCCTACTAATATTATAAATGTGAAAGTTTGTGTGTGTGAGTGTGTGTGTGTATGTATGTTTGTTACTCCTTCACGCAAAAACTACTGGACCGATTGCGATAAAACTCGGTATCAAGATAGCTGGAGACCTGGATTAACACATAGGCTACTTATTATTCCGATATTCCCGTTATTACGCGGGTGAAACCGCGGGGCGCAGCTAGTCATTTTATAATTATGTATGTATAGATAAGTAGGTATAGATAAATTCGCGAACTATATATACTTACTTACTTACTTATTCGTGGATTACCTGGCTTTAAAGAAAAAGTACCGGCTGTGCGCAGAGCAGTTAGAGTTGCACTACAAAGTGAACTAAGTTCGTTTGTTTGCGTGTGTAGACGGAACTGCTTTCGACGTTCCTGAAGGGTGTCGTCTTCCGGAAGTAGGTACTGTAGATGCAGACGACCAACCCTGTCGCTGTAATTCGTGTTTAGATCTCTAATTCCTACTATAATCCTATCCTACTACTTACGCGGGTGAAACCGCGGGGCGCAGCTAGTAATATTATAAATGTGAAAGTTTGTGTGTGTGTGTGTATGTGTGTATGTATGTTTGTTACTCCTTCACGCAAAAACTACTCGACCGATTGCAATGGAACTCGGTAAGTAGATAGCTAGAGACCTGGATTAACATATAGGCTACTTTTTATCCCGATATTCCCACGGGATCGGGACTTTCGCGGGTGAAACCGCGGGGCACAGCTAGTAATATTATAAAGCTGAAGAGTTTGTTTATTTGTTTATTTGAACGCGCTAATCTCAGGAACTACTGGTTCGAATTAAAAAAATCTTTTTGTGTTGGATATTCCATTTATCGAGGAAGGCTTTAGGCTATATAACATCACGCTGCGACCAATAAAATCGAAGAATCAGTGGAAAATGTGGAAAAACGGTGAAAATAATTCATCTTTGAGGGCATCCGTTGTTTGTTTGAACGCGCTAATCTCAGGAACTATTAGTTCGAATTGAAGTAATATTAGTCTGTAAGATATTATTAATATGAATCCTGTACTTATTTTTAAGGCCTGTTACCTAAAATAAATGAATGATTATATTATTATGCCTATTAAAATACATTAACGTCTGCTTGCGAACTAAATACATTTTCTATGTTTTAATATTAAGATTAAGATATTTAAGTGACGTCCAGAAAAATATTTAAGTATCTTATTCAATTTTTACCCGACTACCGGCATCGAAATCAAAAGGGTCCAAACGTTATGTGTTTGGCCCACGTTTCTCCATACTATCGCCGTATATGTTAACATTTTATGTGTTATGTTTACATTTTGTTTTGTTTATATCAGTTGATATTACAGTGTAGTGCAGTTAATTAAGGCTCACTGTTGTGTAGAGTTAACGCGGGGCGCGGCGCGGGAGAGCCAGAGGCGAAATAGGTAATTATAAACTTGCGTACAGCCTTGCAGTTAACCATTTGCTGTATAAATGTACAAGTCGTAGCAGGCTGCTGTTTTGTGTTCAACACATGTTTTGATATAGTTAATTTAAGTTGTTGCTTCTAAAAACAAATTCACTAGCTTTGATATGAGAGAAACCACGCCAAAGACTTAAATAAAGTGACTTTTTTTTTCAAATATAAAAGTAAATAAGAATATTGCAGGACATTCCACACATCGCCATCTAGCCCCAAGCTAAGTAACTAGACTTGTGTTATGGGTGCTAGAAAACGGATATACTACTTATCCTACTTATATTAATATATAAAAACAAGCAGACCACAGACAAATATTTGTACACAAATATTGGCTCGAAAACGGCGGGAATCGAACCCACTACCTTCTACGTCGCAGGTGAAAGTTCTCAATACATACTGTAGTATATACTATCCTACTAATATTATTAATGTGAAAGTTGATGTGTGTGTGTGTGTGTGTGTTTGTTACTCCTTCACGCTAAAACTTCTGCACCGATTGCGATGAAACTCGGTACCCACATAGCTAGAGACCTGGATTAACACATATACTATTTTTTATCCCGATATTCCTACGGTATCGAGACTTACGCAGGTAAAACCGCGGGGCGCAGATAGTATTTTAAATGTGAAAGTTTGTGTGTATGTTTGTTACTCCTTCACACAAAAACTACTAAACCGATTGCAATGAAACTCGATATATAGATAGCTAAAAACCTGGATTAAGACATAGAAACTTAAGCGGGGAAAACCGCGGGGCGCAGCTGTATTATAAATGTGAAAATTTGTGTGTATGTTTGTTACTCCTACACGCAAAAACTACCAAACCGATTGCAATGAAACTCGACATGTAGATAGCTAGAGTCCTGGATAAACAGATAAGCTACTTTTTATTTCGATATACATGAAGGGAACTTACGCGTGTGAAACCGCGAGGACGCAGCTATTATTATAATAATTTACATACAGTATTGTAATTGACAAGACAAACAACACGAGCACATTAGAGGAAGGTATTAATTAACTGTTTCCCTTAAAGCCAATGTAATCGGCTTACATTGGTGCAGATGTAATTACCATAGAACATAGGTAAACCCTCAGTCGATTCCACAATGTTATTTAAGTATAGGTAATGTACTTAAATCTTATGTAAATACCTACAATATGCCTAGGTAACGTGGAAAATGAGCTTCGATTTTGAGGAAAAGGTACTGGATTTTTCTCTATACAAACGTAGTCGAGTGTTTCTTTCTTAGATACTAGAGCAAATATTTTTGTACTATAGAACCTAACTGCCATGGCCATTGACCATTGCCTCTATGTTTTTTTTTCATATTCGAATTATCATAGGAAGTAAGAGTCTTAAAAACAAAAAAGTCTTCATGGTCATGGCAGTTATAGGTTTTATTATTAAGAGCCTACACTGTCCCACTGCCGGGCAAAGGCCTCTCTACCCTTCTTCCATTGATCACGATCCGTCGCCATTGCGTAATCATTCCTATATGAGTCAAAATAATCTCGCCGTGGTCGTATCCCTATGCGTATAGGTTTTATGGTACAAAATATTTGCTTTAATGTCATTATCCAGGGAGGAAACAGTCGACTACGTTTGTATGGAGAAAGAGCCAGTAATCTTTCCTCTTAATAGATACATAGTTATAGCACTGAACTTATTAATTCATTTTATTAACCCACTTCAAAAAGTAGGAGGTATGTTGTGTTTTTAGGGCGGTTTGGGCATAACTTCTTTGTTTATGAACCAATTTTGATGATACTTCCCTATATACAAGATGATTTTTTTACGTGAGCCATCAGGGCCACGTAAAAAAATCCTTTATTATTCCTTAACTATAAGAGATAGCGAAGAATGCTGAAAGGAGTCGCGTGCCCGATTTTGACAAAAACTAAAACAGCATTATTTTAAAAAAATTCATTACCCTAGCCAGAAATCGAGCCTGTTGATTTTGGAAAAAAATATCATTCTTTATTTTTATACCAATCGATAGTGTTGTCCTTTCAGCATTTTTCGCTATCTCTTATATCATCATCATCATCATCATCCGAGCGATGTTCCCGGTTGCATCCCTCTCAGGAGCCCGGGGTCCGCTTTCCTATTTTCGCTATCTCTTATAGTTCAGGATAAAGTCCTGAAGGCCCACATTAAAAATATACCCTGTATATAAAAATTTTATGTCGCGGTGTTAGTTACGTATGTCCACCTAATGAACGATTTCAAGAATGAAATTTTTTGTCTATTTTGTTTTCCATTTTTTTCCTAATACAAAATTAGCCTGCCCGAGTAATGTCAAGTAGGTACCCACTTTATTGACAACTTCGTCTTAATTGAGTCGTCGTAGGTTTATAAAACGAGTCCATGGGTCACTTTACCGAACACCAACGTTTACCATCGTAAAAATACCGACACCGAAAAATCTGACAATTTTTTTTTTCTCCCAAATAAAATCTAGCTAAACTATTTATATTTAAAGTTTGATATAAACTTGGAAGTATCGTAGCAGATGTGTCACGAGAGCGAGTGCCTTTGAAAGGCTTTGGTTGTGTAAATGTCACTCTATATGGTAATCGGTGAAGTGAGTAGACAGTAAAGAGCACCGCGCACGGGGCCGTGAATAAAGAAGTCTGATGAGAGACGTAAAAAAGTCACTTGATATAAGCCAAAAGGGACTAAAATCCTCAAATTGTAACCCGTAATCGTAACTGATTGAGGAGTTTTGTGATGAGAAGATCCTTTCAGATCCTCCATCAATCTGTCCTTGTTAGTTTAAGGGTCGAATCTCAATTTGCTGCACGGTCAAGGTGCAATTCTGTTCATCACTCCGAAGATCATCATCAAATGCTTACAAAATTTTAATGGGACGATTAGGTATTCTTTTACTAACACGAAAAGAATCACCTCAATCGGTTCAGTAGTCTTTGCCATAAAAATATATACGCGAAAAAATTAAAACCACCTCCTTTTTATTTGAAGCATAGTCTGTACGGAAACATCACAAAATCGATGACAAAAGAAAATACATCAAATTTCGACTTTAATAGATACTAGAGTCTTGAAGGAACACATAACGTACCTAATCACCATTTTATTTTTATGTAACAACGAAAATGCAAAATAATTTAAATTCATTTTACTAGCGGATTATATTGCAAGAAGTCAGGAAGGCGTAAAATTGGTAGTATCCAAGCAAACATATCTCCTGTGTTCCCAGAGGTATTTCTTGTACACCATTCTCTACTTCCCCTCACAAGCTTTTACAACTTTAATTTCCCTGATACAAAGTGAGTTCTATGTAACATTCAGGTGCATTTTGGTATGCTTACTTCCTTATCTACAATGAATATCGACTGAACTTAACCGTAATTTTTCAGGCAGGTGTCTCGACCATTGGTGGAAATTCTTGTGGTAGCAACCTAATGCTTTTTAGAGGTGACTACTCGGCCATTGGTTGTGATTTTATGGCCTAGCTACAACCTATGCCGTTGATATACAGTATTTAATAAAAACCATGTGCTCTTAATATTACCAAGAATAAAAAAAATGAAACTAAAAGAATTACTAATTTGAATTAAAACTTCTGACCTGATTTACTAAAAAAATATAAATTTCGAAGATGTGGCAAAACCATTATTGGCTGCAAGCTCTTAGTTGTTAAGCTCTTACTCATGTACCCATATATAACTATTGGTATTAAAATAAGTCTGAAATATAAAACTATGGGTACCCAATTTAATTTCCAGAAAAAGCTAAAGGCATAAAATAATATTACTTTTAAAGCTAGAACAATACAATCAACCTAGATTAAACCTTGTAACCGTCAGTAATAAACCCAATGTAATTCTAGGTCACCTTCACATCCCGCCATTTAATAAGAACGAAAGAGCAGCCATAACAATTCTCGTTCTCCTCTGATAATGACGATACAATGCCTTGGAAGATGTTCAACTCACTACGGTTCAAAATGACCGCGCTGCATCACCGGCTTATTGTAAATTACTACTACGGATAACTTCTATTATAGTCTCTCTTCCTACAGAATAAGGGCGGTAGAAACTGCAACGGTAAGATGGTTGTGTATAATCCAAATGAAACGTTGACACTGAGCCCCCAACGGCCGCCGGGAAGAAAATTGTGAGATCAAATTAGGTCCCGGTTTAAAGTCTTCACAATAATAAGAATGGCTCGAAAATGAAATGTAGGAGGGAAGCGTTTTTTCTCTATTTTTGTTCAGCTCCCTTTTCTGCTGGCTGTGGAACATTTAATTTATTTTACTTCAAAACGTTTGTTCAACTTCACATTTTAAATCTTCTGGGGGATTTGTGAAATTTTGCTGGAACAGCTTATGCGGATGTAAAATTAGATTCAGTATGGGTGTGGGTGAAATGGGTGAAACTTGACCAATAGAACTTGTTTCTTAAAGTTTTGTACAACTTAACATTTTGTCGAATACACAACGTAATACTGGCAATAAGCTCTCCTATGAGCTGCTGCAATTAGATTCCCAAGACGGTGAGGGCGAGTTTTACAATTTGAAAATTAGTATGTTTTTGGTCGTAAAATCGCCCCTTTGCTTAATTTTCCTTTGAATTTGAAATTAAATAAGTAAAGTGTACATGTATAGTACAGTTTAGGAAAAACTTTTCAAAACGAGATATTACTGAGACGTTAAAAATGTACAACTCGAAAATATATGGGTATATTTATAAATACCTACTAAATATGAATTATTTAGTGCCACCAATACTGTACAATACAGCACTGAAGAAAACTAAACAAATTAAACAAACAAGAAATTGGAAATTGAAAATCACTCTCTTTCCGTACTAAATAAAAACACGAGAGCTTGTCAAAGGAACAGGAAGATCTAAATTAATATTTCAATTTTAAGAAGAAAAATAAAACAGCACTAGTTTAAAAGGCAGCGTCTAACTGATAGATTGAGTTCCGACTTCCAAGGGAGTACTGAACAAAAATCCATTAGGAATCCCCGAGGAGCAGACGACGTCTTCCGTTTCGGAAATTACATTAAAAAGCAATACTTCCTGCCCAATAACTAAGATACGACCTAAAAAATCAGAGAAAATGCTGGAAAATTATTTCATATTGAGATCGACTTTTCGCATATTATTTGCTTGCGTTCTCTACGCATAATGTAGAGGTTGCCAAGACATCCATTTATTTCACATTATTATTTTCAAAACCTACATTCTATATCGTTTGTACCCTTTTATTCTTAACTTATTATAAGTGGTCAGAAACGGCCTTTTCATTTTCAGGTACAGTATGCGTTATAAGTACACTATCAGTTTACTACAATAATACTATCAACAAGTATTGGACTTACGACCTTCTGCTAATAGACGCTACACACAAACATAAACACTTGAATTACAAGTAGGTACTTAGTGTGATTACAATTTTCAACATGTTAGCTATATCTTAAGTTGGCCGAGTTCGAGCTTCACCAACCGACGCGGCGACGTGGGTTCGATCCACAGGGTTGTTATACCTTATGTTCAAATAGTGCTGCACAGGATTGTAAACGTTACGATGGGCAGAGACTTTTGATTTGACCGTTGACTGTGGACCTTTTTATGTTGTAAAATTGTATAGGTAAGTTCTTACAATCATATTAGGTTGCTGAAAATTTTCATAATGATTTTCATATTAAATAAATATTTCGTGCACTGCAATTGCATCAAATCATGGAACTAAGTTAGAAACCGTAGTCTTAGGGTTTATTTTCTACCGACGTAGGTTCGATCCAATAATTACGTTGTTATAATGTTCAAATAGTGCTGCACAGGATTATGAACGTTACGATGGGCGGAGACTCTTGACCGTTGCCGCGTTAATTGTACATTCTCTTTTTAACCATGCATAAGTTAATATTTACCACATCATAACTTTTCTACATCTACTCAAATGAAAAGAACCTAAACGACGAAAGTTGAACGCAAGGCATATCCAATATTGGTCCTTTGACGTTATTGATTTCAAAGAAGCTGCTGCTTTGACCTTTGTCCTTACGTCTCTATAAAATCATATTTTGCAGACATTTTCCTTTGAATTCCTGATATAAAAATAATCGAATGTCACGGTAATCTAGGAAAAGAAAACAGGATGAATGTAAAAGATTCTTTACTCAGAATATAAACGTGGGTGTTAGGAAGTCAGGGGTATTTTTATAAGGGGATTTAACATCCAAGTAAATAAGAAAAATATGACTTATTTATTTAAAAATGATAATACAATATCGAATAAGGTTTTAGGTATATGGTGTCCATCTAAATAAAGAGACAAAACCAGAATTAACTTTAGTATCCAATTTCAGATCGAATTTACCTACCTACAATCTAAGTTGCACGTTCGACGATTTCACTAGCATATTCTGATCTCCATATTTCTGGACTTCACGTCTGACATTATTTTAGGACCAGTTAGTAATTGCCAGAAAATCATAAGGTGCGTACTTATCTAGGTATCTAATATAACAATATCATTTCAAACACAGATACCAGGAAACCAGAAATGTTAAAGAGTTAGCGATACTAACAAACAAAGTAAATAATTCGTCTTTAATCGTCCGGTCTGCGCAGACGGTAAGCAATTTAGCGAGGATTAAACCCTGATTCTCTTGCAGTATTCACCCCAAAGCAAATAATGCAGCTTTAGAATTAATACTAAAAGCGACGGGGAATATTTGTTGAAAAAATGCCGAGGTAGCAGGCACACGAAAAATTTAGCTAGACGCAAATATTTGCGGAAAAGTAATAACTTTTAATGTCTTTACTACCTAAGTATCTATCTATGTATTTCAGTGACTCAAACAAATAAAATCACGTACCTTTATTATTTAAGATATAGGTACATAACTAATAATACCGAAATAGAGTGATCAATTGCTTTCGTGAAAATACCTATTAAAACGGTTTTATAACAAGTAAGAACCATATCAAAATACACTTAATAATTATTTTTTGAACAAACAACCAAATTACTGTTCTATTATTAGAGATCACTTAGGATTAATGTCAGAAAATTCCTAAATTTCTTAGTGTTAATCCAGGTCTCTAGCTGTCTAGATACCGAGTTTCATTGCAATCGGTCTAATGGTTTTTGCGTGAACGACTAACAAACATTCATACACACACCCGCACACAAACTTTCACATTTACATAATATGAGTAGAAAGTAGGAAAGTATCCTATCCTAGGATGCGTCTAAAGGAACCTTTTGCATCTCGCTCATTTCTATTATCCTACCGTCCAGCTCATGTTATCCTGATGTTATACATACATACATACATTGCAAGTTAAATAAATAATAGTAACATCAGTGACAAAACGAAAACGACTGAAGGAAGTCAACAATACAGTGCTTCATTTTATGTATACGTCAGGGCGCCGCCATCTTGACTACTTGTGTCTATAGGATAAAAATGACGGAACGTGGTTCATTCTGTCGCAGTAGCTTCGGTCTTGAGTTAATTTTAGTGAGTGGATTAGGCGTTGTAGTAAAATAACGCTGATGGGTATGTAATTTACATGATTAAAATATGTTCTGATGATATGTGCCTTTTTTTACGTAACCTTACGCTCAGATTTGATTAAAATAGCTGGTCCTTTATAGTAACTTGGACCATATTGTATTTAAATCATTGTTCAATGTACTGCTTGACGGCTGAAATAGATTTAGTTAATTTGAATCAGTATTTCCTAAAATGAACGGATCAAAATACAGTTCTGCTTTAACTAAATACTAACGACTGAATATCAAATCGATTTCAACAACCAGAATAATATGAATAACTCGACCGGAACAGATTTATTTGCACTTTGTACCGAGAACTCGGTCTCTAATCGAATGAGGACTATCAAGGGAGTTGAGACAAACGGGCGTCTATGCAAGACTTGTTTGAATGGAATTTAATTGAATCCACCAGACATAGTTGCTGATTAAATAGTTTTGTTTGATGTTGGTTACATTGACGATTGGGTATTTGTTGAGTGTGTAGAATATTTTGCGGGAACTGTAACTTAACTGTTCAGTGATTAAGCGTCTAAAAAGTATCAAGTCTCCAGCGTATGTACATCATCCCAACGATGTTTCCAGTTGCATCGCTCTCGGGAGCTTGGGGTCCACTTTCAATACCTAAACCAAGAACTTTCAATACCTTAACATGCGATATTTATTAAATCTTTCTTACTCTGTTTCTTTATCTGTTGTCCAGCACCCATAACACAAGTCTAGTTACTTAGCTTGGGGCTAGATGGCGATGTGTGGAATGTCCTGTAATATTTATTTATTATTTTATTTTATTTACTGTAAATAACGCGCTGTAATTGCATGTAATGTAACTAAAGTAAACGCAGTATTTCTAACTATATTATCAAAGCAGAACTACTTCATTAAATAATTGTTTCATTTTGAGATACTAATATCTTCTTCCTTGTTTCTAGCAAAATATTTTTATTTGACGACTAGGTTAAACAAACATTTAAAGGTTAGCGCACAACTGAGTAGGGTTTCAGTTAGTAGCAGAATGAGGGAGGGACTGACGTTGGAAGAAGTTTTTGGCTTCTTCGAGGTTCATCGGTGTTACGAGCTACATTGCTCCTCAAAATACAGTAAAGTATATTAATTGTTGCAAAATAGTTTGTGCTCGCGAGGTCTCTTATTCGCAGAACTACTTACTTATTATACGTCCAAAGAGGTGGAGTGGATATAAAATAAATGATAAATAATATTATGAACCGTTTTTGTACTAATGCTGGACCTCAGAATACAGAGTATTCTGAGTGCTGGACAAAGGCCTCCCTTTCGTCCCTCTACAGATCCTGGTCAACAGCCATATATGTTCGGTTTTTAAATTTAGATGTCAAGGTCATCTTTACACCCTTGTCTGGGTTAGTCACGTGGTTGTTTAACGTTTTGTGGGACCCACATTTCGTCCGACATACGGCAAACGTGACTCGCCCAATGTCATTTAAGCTTTGCGCCTTTTTCTAAGACGTCAGCGATCTGGATACAGATCTTATTTAAAGAACCTCCTGAGTTATGCGCTACTGTATTACCTAATGATGTTTTCATTTCCTCATATCACCTATTAAGGGTCTGACATACAATTAAGGATAGTCGTCCACTACATGTGACATGACATAGAGCTTAGGTACAGCTTGTTCCATTAAAAACATGAAATTGTTATTTCTGGATATATTTATGTCACAACGATGTTTCTGAGGCTTTAGTTATTGACATGCTCATGTTGTATTTAAGGTGATAGTGTGTGTACCTAACCTTTTTTGGGTATAAAAATAGTTTATTTTCGAGGGAAGGGTGTATTTTTAAGCGTTGGATGTAGGTATTTTGTGTGGAGAAGTTTCCGTCTAAAATGACATTTGATAAAGTAGAGGAAATAATTATGTCAAAAAGAAATGGAATGTAGTTACCGTTTTGTTATGGTATCATAAGAGGCATAAAACAAGATTCATTTTTTTAAATACTAGAGTCTACTTTAAAAAAAAAGAGGAGGCTCTAAGCTGTATTTTTTATGTCTTTGTTTTTTTTGGGTTGTGTATCTAATGGGGTATACTAGATTTGCATACCTAATTATATAAGATTTATATACTAATTCCGAATCACTTAATGGACGGCGCTGAGATCTGATTCCTGGGTCAGTTTTTTTGGATATCAGGATAAAAAGTAGCCTATGTTACTCCCAATTAATCAATGTATCTCATACTCAAAATCAGAAAAAATCATCAAAATCAGTTCAGTAGTTTCGGAGCCTTTTAGTTAAAAAAAAACTTAAATAAAGGTCTTCCCTTAATCAACAATTTCAACCAAAATATCAAAATGTTACACCTCTTCTCGTTGACAAATGAAATTATCATACGAGGGTCCGACAATAGCTTTTGTAACTCAATACTATACCTAAATAATGTCCGTGATAATATGAATGTACAAATCCCCCTTATCTTTTCAAGAGTGGGTTTTCCTTACATCTCGGCTTCCTTAAATCCACCTTCAAATCCAACCTCACTTATAAGGGTCAGTTTTGACCCGGGGTACTTGGGAATACAAATATTTGGACGCGATTAAGCAAAGACTGAAAGTTTAAGATGGCAGTGAAGAACTTTGATACTTTCTTCAGCGTATTGAAGTTATTTGAAACGTGGTATTTACTTACCAGGCGACCACGATTTAAACTGAACACTGCTGTAAGTACTGTAAGCCAATTCTCTTAAATGAAATTGTTTAATAGTACATTGTTACCCTAGGTGTGAAAGTCACTCATTAAAAGTCCCGAGACAGAGTTTGGCGCCCGAGCGTAGCAAGGGCGCTAATAGTTCGAGGGACTTAATGAGTCTTTCACCCGAGGTAAACACTGTGCTTTTCATTACGAATAATACATAAAATTCTTCCTAACAACGAGAGTGAATGAGAGACTTCATACTACCTGATCCTCTTACAAGGTTGGGACCAAAAAGGTTGTATACATGTAGTGTTATTCTATGGTGTTACTTAAAACAAGGAGGTTATATAGGTTATGAAGTTCCTAATGTATAATGATACTGATACTGGCTATATGCACATTGCACGAGTCGTGCGTAGCCATAATTTGACATGACAGCTGTCAGTGAAAGCGATTTTCCCTCGGGCTGGAAATTTTATTTTCTACACGCTCTTCACGCATCTTTAGACCTACTTTCGGAGTATGAGTAATGAAATATATATATTGCAATATCATTCCAATTGCATTTAGATTTTAAAAAAAAATACTCTCAATGTTTGAGGATTTGGGGGTATTGTGAGCTACTTTGAAAGTATTTTTAACCGACTTCAAAAAAGAAGGAGGTTCTCAATTCGTCTATTATACGCCTCCTCGGTAAATTAGTCCAAAGGTCTGAATATAATCAAAATGTACAGATGCTAGAAAGACAATCAAAAGTACAAAATGACCAAGGTGTCATAATGTCCTGCCCCCCGATCGCCGTAATTTATGACGCATTAGTCGAATGCTCGTCTAGTTGACGCATACGTCACGTGCACGCAAACAATAATCGGTACTGCCGTAAAATGAAGCTATGCGTAACCGTAACTTTAAATGCACGTCTACTTCACCTACGCGCATCCTACGCGTGAAACAAGCTGTTGCCGTATGTTTTTGACTAATCTTCCTAGGTAACAAGACCATTCATTTGACATTTATTTCATCTCAAAATTTAGCGCGATACGGCGAGCGCGCGATGTTTAGGTTTGCGTGACGTGTGCGTGTGCGTCTTATGAAATTATAGCAATACGAAATATATAGTTATGACGCAAACGCAGTCAAGGTGCGCCGCATAAGAATACGGCGATCGGCCCGCAGATTACCGGTGATTGCAGACATCAACAATAATAATTTCTTATTTCATGCTCGTTTCATATTTTTTCGATGTAGGTCTATACCGTGGTTCTGGTTTTAGTATAATATAAACAAGTTTTTTTAATCACTTCTAAGAAACTTACTTATTATATAAACTTTAAATGTTTAAGTTAACCTTACATAAAAGCTTGTTATGGAACGGGACAGAATTTAACAAGCTCGACCCCTGTCACCATGTCACCCGCCAGACAATACTTACTCATTTTTACCAGAGTGCGAGACGGTAATGATTTTGAAGAAAAACTTACGTGACTTAGCAATTTTATACTTCAGCCTGCCTAGCATGAAGACCAAAACACGATACGATAAAGCGATATAACTACATCAACTCTCAAAATATGATAGATAAAGCCGCCATGTTGAATTTTTATTATAAATTGCGATAAAAATTATGATAAAAATTGAACATGGCGGCTTTATCTGTCATATTTTGAGAGTTGATGTAGTTATATCGCTTTATCGTATCGTGTTTTGGTCTTCATGCTAGGCTAGCAGGATTGCTCGTTTTCTTTTTTTGGCTTGATCGCAGTTGGGACTTAGCTTGAAAAATCTGTAAATCACTATCAGGACCAAAATCGAAGATACTTTTTTTGTTGGTATAAGGTCTTCCCCTAATGTACGGTTAGAGTCAGAATTACAGACCCACCGTAGAGTTCCAAAACTGCTATTGCTCGAGTGCAAATTTTAAGTCTTTCAACTCATGAATTTATGAGAGAAATATTATTAGAGTAAAAACTTTTAAATAATAGTAATTTTAGAAATCTACGGTGGCTCTGCAATTCTGACTCCGATCGTACATAATACTAAAACGTTCTCAAACCACAATTTTTACCCGTACTATGTCTATTTACTTTTATCACTGACAGGTTAAAAAGTAAAGGGCGGTCGAAACGGTGATATGGGCGGTAACCCTAACTTGAAATCCATCACGTAAGTAATTGACATTAGTAGTATAGGATTATTTTCATTAAATGCATGCTTTTCCTACCCTAGAGGATGTACGTGTGTGGAATTATAAAGAGTAAATACAAAGACAGAGGAAGGCTTACGGCTAGACGGTAAATATAAATAATGCATTCGTTAGGTATTCGGATAAATAAAATATTTTTAAATAGGAGCATTAAGTGGTTTGCTTTGTAGGTAAGGTAAAAGGTATTCAATTTGTATGAAAACGACACCAAAATATATTGAATTTAAAGACTAATGTTACACAAAAAATTCTAGTATAAAAAGAAATATTTCCCTAATAAATTTACCCTTTCAAAAAAAGACAAATGAGAGATAATTCTTAACATAACTGAGTCTCATAAGCGCTTATTCAGCCAAAAATACATCAGTATTTTTATATTAGTCAAATTGGTTAAAGTGTTTTATCAGAAGCGTACTGGGAACGTTCCATTAGTATAAAATGCTTTCTGTGAAATGTCTACAGTAGATTAGACGTCACTTTTCTCCAAAGAACAACGCTACATGTAAAAATTTTCGCTATCTACCTCGAAAATGGTGAGGAAAATTATAGAGGCACTTTGCTTTTGGGCAATACATTTATGTAAACCAATAAAAGGGTAATTTAATGACTGACAGTTACCAAATTAAGCGTTTTATTAAAGGAAAAATAGAATGCCATAGTCTAGACGACCTAAGGGTAAATAATAATTAATAGCCTTTTCCATTTTAATATTGAGGATGTATAATTGTGTTTAGTGCTTAGTTTATTATGTAAAATGAATTTAAATAAATATATTTGTATTTGTATTTTGTATAATTATAGTTTATTTATTTGTCATAAAGTACCTATTTACATTGCTTATTTTTAGGAGTGCCAAAAACCCATGGTTAATTCAGGGAGTTGTAGTCAAAAGGGTACTAAACTACTATTTTTCATGTAATAATAACATCATTAAGCTGAAAGGGTACCGGCGCCCTCTCCATACAAACGCACAAATATTTTTGTTGCATAAAACCTATAACTGTCATGACTATGCCCTATGTCTTGGTGTTTTTTTTTTCATTTCTTAATTATCATAGAAATTAAGATTTAAAATACAAAAAAAAATCAAACATAGGGCCATGGTCTTGGCAGTTATAGGTGTTTTTTTTTTCATTTCTTAATTATCATAGAAATTAAGATTTAAAATACAAAAAAAAATCAAACATAGGGCCATGGTCTTGGCAGTTATAAGTTTTATGCAACAAAAATATTTGTGCTAGTGTCATTATCCAGGGAGGAAACAGTCGACAACGTTTGTATGGAGAGAGCGCCCGGTACCCTTTCCTCTTAAGTGATGAGATAGCGAATGCTCCTAGAAATGGTATATAATCTTGCGGGAGTATAAACAACGCTCCCATATAAAGATAATCTAATTACCTGTGAATCGTTTCATCACACGCGTTCTGTGATACGGGATGACGAAGGGACAAAAGTTGCACATCGTGTCATGAACTGACGCGGAATACAGATGACCCCCCGTGGTCGCATGCATTATGTATCGTCCTAAGTCCACCAAATGAATGCAACTGAGAAAAACACGAGACAAGCCGGTAACTAGAGTTAATGGAAGCGGCTTGTTTGGTGCCGCCTTTTGATATTAACCATTGTATTGCAATTCGTTGGATTCGTTTCGGTTTTATTTTTCTAAGAATAGAATAATTTATAAGAATAATAATATAAGAATAATTTAATGAATAAAAACTTTTACAAAATATTATACTATTGAGCTAAATCACATTTTAAAACGATAAATAATACATTTGCCTAAACTAGGAGAATCCTGTGTTTCAGGCGAAAAGGGACTTAAAGAATTACCTATATATTTTATATATTAAATTAACTACTTGCAAAAACAAAAAGAATATATCTAGGTATTAGAACAAAAGTACTATATCTAAGTATAAAATTTTACAGTGTAAATATAACAGTTACAGCTACAATCATTTAGTCACAATAAGTAAGTTCTCTGTATCATCATAGGACATACATACTAGTGCAAGAAGTGTTGACTTAGCGAGAGAAACTTTGATTTAAATTATAGTTTCGAATCCCGACCTCAGACGTGCACTACGCACTACGTAACGTACGTAATTCTTCCTATACTTTTACATTGAAGGAAAGATTTTTGAAGAGATATTGTAAAGATACAGATAGTCATACTCTCAAACTCATTATGATTCAACCAATGGCATAAGACATTTGCCAATACGGAACGGGCCTAACTCCTTTTTCCTAATATGGGACATTAATGGGTAAATTTTATTATTGTTTTCATGTGAATACAGTGGCAGAAGATAGAAAATCTCAAGCTCTTGTCTATGAATAGTTACCAACACCAACACAAAGTTTAAAAAGTTACATCCAGTTTTTAAACCTTACGTTTTGTCCCCTACTTCGGTTTGCTACGTGTATTCGAAGCTAAACTACGGAAATAAAAATCCTATAAATATTGAACAACCATATTTTTCTCACTTTGTCGCACCGAGTGCCAGCCGTGTCGTACGTTTGTTGCTTCAATGGTACATGTTAAAGTGTTTGCACACTTTACGCGAATACGCTGCAACGCTTTTAGAAAGAAGTTTAAACGATTATTTCATAAAAATATGTACGACCAAGCGACAACCAATAACGATTCAGTTAGTTTAATCCGTAAATTTCCGACAAATATTTACAGTGGTATTCTTTCTGACTTATTTTTTCTTAGCAAATAAAATGCTAAAGACAAAAATGCAAGTTTATCCTGGTCGCCCACAGGTATGAGTAAAGACGTTTTACTACTTTCTGATCGGTAGGCAGTAAGAATACCATAGCTAAAACTAGAGCTTTGGCTGAAATTATTAATACATTTTAGTTTTAAGTTCCATGACCAGTGCCAAAACAATGTGTCAGTGACAACGTTCATAAACTATTCAACTACTAGTTTATCACTTCAGCTGATAAACTAAAGCACTTGACATCCATAAGCCATTTTCCTCTAAGCTACTCTTGTAAAAAAACGCCAAACAATTCAGCAATCCCCTTAAAATGTTTCATCTATGCACCGCACATATTGAGGCTTTGAATCCGATTTTAGGGTTACATACATAGGGGACTGCGTTTGCTTTTATAGGTGATCATTTTTGAAGGATCAAGAGAAAATTGCTTACAGCGGTATGCAGGCGCTACTTGAACGAAAACAAACATATTTCACAATATAGAATAAGACGTCTGGTGATATAGAGATAGATGGTTTGTTTGTTTTGAGGAGAGCCTTCTTTGATGTTTTTTATTGAAGGAACCTCGGAACAAAATACACCTGTAGGTAAGAATTATTGTAAGGGTTATAGGAAGTCAGATCTTATTGCAGTACACCGATTCCATTCTTTTTAGCTTGAGATATTAATGATATTAATAGCTTAGAGGTATTGATGTAGTATTTTTTATTTGCGCAGTCAGAACCAACTTCCAAGTGAAGGAAGCAATAAAAGACTTGGTGCTCTGCAGAACCCAGACTGACTCACTGCAGGGCAAAGACCTCTCTACCTTTCTTCCATTCGATCTGTAGCTATTGCACACCAGTTTGGAGGAATGAGGTAGCGGCTTCACCGGATAGGTTTTATAGGTACTTGGTAGGTCTCGACTCGACGATGTGTTGTTGAAACTTGTCTCGGCAAAACGTTTGTGCGATCTAATTCGTCTCAAACTTTCTCTCTCCGTGCAGTTATTAATTGCATCTGATCGTGAGGCCTACTTTTCTGGTCTTATCCCTCCATTTCGTTCTATCTGACGCATCGTCTGGGAAAACTTTGCAATCTTTTAGGCCTTTTTTAACCACGTCTGTCCACTTTTTTTAGATATGAAAGGTCAGGCTTTGACTACTATCACACACCCCTGATGGTAGTTGACGATGCGGCCTAGCACGCTTTTTTAACTTCAACTAGGGTTCGCCGATAATTCGGCTCAAACATCTTCTATTCAACCAAAATAAACCTTTATGAAAGAAATTACATTATTTTTCAAACAGCACTGAGTTTATTCTCCCATGACAAATATATCAAGTAATAAATAATGAATAAACGAGCCACTGGTGGTCGTAAATGATAAACTTGTCTTATGGATAACCAAGTAAATTGGAAGTCAGATTGTGAAAAGTTTAGTCCATATTGTTAGGTTTTTACAGGATATTTTTTCTATTTCTATTCAGTTATTTTTAAACGAATTGTTGTTGTTAGTCGCATACAGCAAAAATCCTCGGAATTTTTGGATTAACTATACACTCTTTTTAATGCTATAATGTAAACGTTTAATAAATAAATAAAATATAAATAATATGTATAAGACATAAAGGTTTATCCCTAATTTGCTCTGCATGTGCCAAAATTATAGTCTTAATTCTAAGTAGTGGTTTTATTTGCATCACATGGCAAATTCCTAAACGAAAATTAATTTTAAAACCTCAATACACAATGATTTTGGATGTGCTTACATTTAAAATTAGTACTTAGACATTATTGTGAGTGGGTTGCCTCGTTATAATTAATCTATGCTCATTATTTTAAAACTCGATCAAAATATTTTAAGTTAAAATCTCAGATCACATAGCAGTTGAAACAGCGGTTAGACATTAACAAAAAAAAAGCAAATCAAAATCGGTTCATCCATTCGGGAGCTACGATGCCACAGACAGACACACAGACACGTCAAACTTATAACACCCCGTCGTTTTTGCGTCGGGGATTAAAAAACTAAGTTTTATCCCAGCTTTTTCACCAGCAGCGTGGTGATCTCATCTCTCGGCGGTAGTCCAGTAAACATTACGACTTAATCTCGTCTAAATTGCCAGTTATCTTTGTTGCGACCGCTTGCATAATTGCAACTCTTTGGCTCCACCGGTCGGATACGTACTCCGTGCACTTAATTAGCAATATTCTTGTATGAAGCGACACAATTCGAATTTGGAATCCAATTTCGTTTTGCATTTTTGTTCTTTGATGTTGTTTTGTTTTAGAGATATTTAGATGTTATTTTGGTAAACACCAAAAAGGTTTTTAATGTGTTGATTTCGTTATCGCTTTTTAACCAACTTCAAAAATAAAGGAGGAGGAGGAGAGGAAAAAAAATTAGATAATTCATAACCTATCTTGCAACTTAAAAAAAAATAGTTTTCTTTCAACTTATTTCAAGCTATCACTTTAAAAAACAGACGGACAAGAAAATGATCTTGGGTTCCTATTTTACCTTTTGATATACGGAACTCTAAAAAGACAAAAAAAGAAATAAATAAAAAACTCTATTATGATAGCAGTCATATGTTGTAAAACAATGTAAGCCGTTTTTTTCCGAGTTTTAATTTTACAAATCCCAAAAGTACGGAATTCAAACAGAATAGAAAATAGAAATAAAACGAAGTTCCCTAACGTATCGTTCTCGACTTATTCACTAAAACTTTACTAAAAGTTGTGCATTTCGAATACAACCTCCTATTCTTAGTGAGTTCGTAAAAAGAGCTTGCAAATCCTTGTAGTCTCGGAGTGTTGGCAAAATAGTCGAACTGAACATGTGATAGCTTTGTCGAAACTTTCTCTAAGGTATGCTATTCTCAAACAACCATCGTTTTTATTGATTTAATGGGAAACTTTTGTTTTATACCGTTTTTAAATTACATATACGAAAAGAAGAAAATTTATTAGAAAATGTGTCTGCAAACAAACTTGCATAAATAGTTTTAATCATAACTCATCGAGTTAGCAAAGATGATTAAAACTATTTATGCAAGTCATCACTACATAGTATAAAATAAAGTCGCTTTCTCTGTCTCTATTTCCCTTTGTATGCTTAAATCTTTAAAACTACGCAACGGATTTTGATGCGGTTTTTTTAATAGATAATGTGATTCAAGAGGAAGGTTTATATGTATAATACATGCATAATATAGCCTTTGCGAAGCCGGGGCGGGTCGCTAGTATGTAAAAAAAATCAAAATAGAAAAAAGCAAGCATCGCAACACTTTCTAGTTCTTATGCATTTTATTGAAAAATGGCGCTGTTAAATTGTCAAAAGATAAATAAACAATAACATACTTATTAGTTTAAGAAAATAGTCAATCTTTAAGCAAAAAGCCCTTATTGCAATCGTGAGCAATATTTTAAAAACAGTCACATTATATTCCAGTAGATTCATGTCGATTGCCTTGAGAATAGTATATTAGGCCCCAAAGGATTCCACTTTCTTACCGTTCGCTATTTACTACCTTCGTCTACCGAATCAATATTGCATGTCGCAGATGCATTGCCCCTCGAAAAAGTTTATTTCTGTTTCTTAATAAAATTGTACTGGAAACTTTTAGCAATCAGTTTCAAATTCAATATTTTTATTGTTTAAAGTTTGATGCTCAGTGAATTGGATTTGTATTATTTTGTTATGAAGTTCGTTGTCAAATATTTTGATATATTATCCTCAGATAATATATCTAACATTGAAACTGAAATTTTGAAACTGTATCAGAATTATTTGAGGAAATTTCTTAAGGCATTGGCTTATATTTTTTTTTGAAAATATACAAATTACAGGTTTACATTTTCAACTGTAAGTAGGCTGCTAAACTTGTTTCACTTCACTACATAGTATAAAACAAAGTCGCTTTCTCTGTCCCTATGTCTCTATATCCCTTTGTATGCTTAGAATTTTTAAAACTACGCAACTGATTTTGATGCGGTTTTTTTTAATAGATAGAGTAATTCAAGAAGAAGGTTTATATGTATAATACATGCATAATATAGCCGTGAGAAGTCGGTGCGGGTCGCTAGTATTTTATAAAGACGGCTACAGTTTATGTCTAGTTACTAAGTTTGGGGCTAGATGGCGATGTGTGGAATGTCCTGAAATATTAAATTTATTATTGTATAAGAGACTATCATTTTACCTATTCTCAGTCAAGTATTTCATTTTCCCCTTCAGCCATCTACGATTTCCAAGTTTCGTAACCCGTTGCTAATATTGCTTTGAACTTAGACAAAAAAAAACAGCGAAGTAGTTGCTGAGAAAAATCGCTCGGCTATAAAACCGGCCGTGTAAAAAATACAATTGGTTCCAATTTTAATAAAAACAAATAAAACTTCAAAAAGTCAAGCGTTTCGAGTTTGCAGTTCAAATAACCACAAAAGTCGAGCTGATATCGATGCATCGCGTGCGGTGAAATAATGGATATTTTGACAAGCGACCGTTAAAGGTGGTGTTAGGGTGTCTACGATGCTAGAGGCGGAATAAATAAAGCCTAGTGCAGACAACGTTTGAATATTGAACGGTTACCGATGCACCTGAACGTTGGTGAAGACAGTGGAAATTTTGATTTGTTTGTTTTGAAGGTAAGTACATAATAATATGTTGTTGTGGTATTTCAAACAACTCATCCTCACGCAAAAAGGAGTGGTCTAGTTGCGAAAAATAGCCTGTATACAAGTACAAGTACACAATCGACTAAGCTGAGAGTGTGGTAGTATAATGCACCGGAACGTAAGTAAAGACAGTGGGAATATCGATTTGTTTGTTTTGAAGGTAAGTACATAAATGTTGTTGTCGTCTTTCATAACATTTTTTCTTTGTTTGACGATCTGTAACAGCTCACGTTTAAATATTTCTAGAAAAACTCTGTAAAATTCAATAGCCAACAATATATACAGACTGTATTGATCTTAATATGAAAAAGTAATATTCGATAGAAAATACGAGAGACTTTCTACGTACGGTCCACTGGCTAATTGAAAATCGGAAAAAGCTAGTGCGGCAAAGTCCTCATGTTTTTGGTCACTACTGAGACGGTAAAAGTTTGAAAACTAAATTAGATTTCGTCTACGGTATGTAAGAGAAACCATCGCTGGCCTCAGCACTTATCGTGATGCTTTCTTGCAACGTTTCCATTTCACAAGAACTTTGTACTTAACTCACTTGTCTGTTTTTAAGTTTTTTTTAAGGAAGATGCCAGCTGACGTTTAGAAAATTTTGCTGATATGTTCGTAGGTAAAACTTTGTTGAACATAAAATTAATAGTTTAGTTTTTGTTAGTTTCTCTAAACTCTTTTAAATTTATCTCTTTTTAAAAGCACCATAAATTCATAGTACTATATAACTTTAATTAGTTTGTTATTATTTAATCGTAATGTAAGTATTTTTTATTTTATTTTCTTGTAAATAAATTAATATGTTTCACATGAAAAACTTTAAAACTAATAAAAATCAACGTTAAAAAATATTCCTGAAATTGAATTCTCAAACCTCGAACCATTTTAACAACAAAGTAATTTGAAAACGCAAACAAAGTAAGTTAAATACTGGAAACGAATATTGGATTCCGATATAAAACCTATAAGAGTAGAAACGCAGCCTTCATATAAATGTCATATTAGATGCACTTCACATTTCGCTTTGATCCTTTTCGCAGCTGCACTGTTCAAAATAGAAGAACTGAAGATTTTATCTCAACGATAGGATTTGCAACACGGACATTTTTTGTGCACAAATGTAAAAAGTTATAACTAGTCTATTTAACAAGTAAAGTTAGTCCATTCATTTATGAGCTACTTTTACTAAGGCTTCAAAATGAATTGGCTGTATAATTATAGTCCGTCAGTCTGACAATCTCTATGGGTCAATCTCTATGGGTATTACGTGAAACATCTTTGAAATATTGAAGTGAAGGGGGTTCGGTCAAAATAGGGTAGGGTGTCATTTGTAAAATTAAAATGTAATGGATTTAAAGTATATTATAATTTATATAAATTTGATTTTAACTTTTTTTTTCTTTAATCGGTAAATTTTGCGCTCGTTTAGCAGCACCCAAAGAAACATGCTGCCGCCCAATTGCCGTATTCTTATGCAGCGCGTCTTGACTACGTTTGCGTCATAACCATAGATTTCGTATTGCTAAGACGCACTCGTCACGCACACGTTACGCACTCGTCACGCACTCGTCACGCACTCGTCACGCACTCGTCACGCACTCGTCACGCACACGTTACGCAAACCTAAACGTCGCGCACTCGCCGTTTCGCGCTAAATTTTGACGTGACATAAATGTCAAATTTATTGTCACCTAGGAAGATTAGTCAAAAATTTCGTACGGCAACAGTGAGGTGATATGTACAACATACTAGAGAGGTCAGCGCCGTACACTGCCGCATTCCGTCCAACTGCACAGATAACACACCAGACGACTTAGTCGCTTGCTAGTTCGTAGAGGTTAAAGCGCTCGTGCATTTTTAATCAAAAATATACGGAAAATTACGAAAAATGACTCAATGCGTTCACATTTAGAAACTACACAAACCATAGTAGAAATATTTCTAGAGCGGAAGGAATAACCTACCACAGGTAAATAACTAGATATTATCGATTGAAAATTAAATACGAACATCATTTTTTAGCCGCCATATTGTGACTTGTTTCGCGTCATTTATAAATGAGTATATACAGCAGAGGTGACTGTAGGTAACTTTCCTGTTCAATATTACAAATATTGGTTCAATAGTGGAATTTGGCTTTCATTAATAATTTCTACGATTGTCGTAATATTTGTGTGTAATGTTAAATATAATTTAAGTAGTTTTTTAAGTTTTAAGAGATAGATATTTAATAGGACTGAATTTGCCTTCGATTACTGATAGACGTGTGACAAGCAAAAAAAACTGGTCAAATGCGAGGCGGACTCGCGCACCGAACGAAGGTTCCGTAATTCCACTTATTTGCAAAAATAAATGTTTCTCTTTTTTTGCATTAGATTAGGCAGTAGGTAGGTACTGTAGTGTAGGTATTACGGAACCCTAGTTTATGTATAGGTTTACGCTTATTTTGTTGTTGTCAACGTCACCTTTTAATAATATTAGTAGCTATAGATGTAAATAGGTACCTATAATAAAACTGGTGAAGTGTAAGAAACACAGACAGATGGACAAATGAGCGATCTCATAATGGTTCCATTTTTCCTATTGAAATTCGGAACCCTAAAACCCTTAAATAATAGGTAAGGATTAACACCTACCCACGTAGATACAATATTAAGTAGGCAGAATAATAAATTATGTCGCATCTGCGCGCATTGGTTATCTATGAGAACATGACAACCCCCGCTTGCCCCTCGCATGCCCCGCGGTCATCAAATGGGCGCACTATGTTTGTTTGAAATAGCTTCTCTAGTACGTAGTACATATCACCTCACTGTACGGCAACGCTTGTTTCACGCGTAGAATGCGCGTAGGTGAAGTAGACGTGCAGCTTACGTGCAGTTAACGTGACGGTTACGCGTAGTTTTATTTTACAGCAATACCGATTATTGTTTGCGTCGACGTAACGTATGCGTCAACTGCGCGTCATAAGTTACGGCAATTGGGACGCAGGATTGTGATTGGTCACTGCGGACGCGAGCTGAGATCTTTCCCCCTATTAGTTTAAAATTGCATTAACGAAAATGTTCATTACACCATAATTATACCATATAAAACTAGGTCAAAAGAAATTTTGTCAATAATTCACTGTAACATTTGATGGTTATATTATAAAAAGTATAATAAATGAAATAAGGTTATGTTATTATTAGAACTTTTCTTATTATGACTTAAATTAACACCCATGATAGATGATGTAAGGAAATAGTTATTAAAAAAGTATAGTCTGACATGCCATAACTAAGACAAAGATTTTGGATTAGCTACATAAAATGTCAGAACTTGTCAACTTGCCATAAGATGAGACATTTCACAAACCTCACTGCGAGTTTGTCTCTCTATCAACCTTCTAGATTTCTTCAGCAGCCACTATCTTCAACATAGATATACCCTGCATAAAATTCTTATCACCTTCCTTCGTATCACAAGTATATAGTGGAATCCCAGTTGAAAATAGACGACGTAGTAAATTTACATTTTGATTAAAAAGAGGCGTCTGAGAGGACAGTGCATGGGCGAGGTGGTGTAGTTGACCGAGTGGTTTGCGTGCTAGAATTATAACTAAAGCCTTAGTAACGTTCAGTAATGTGTAAATAGATATAAACTTTGTTGCTAATAAAAGCTATGTTATAAATCTTACTTTTTTACTAAAAAAAACTTTCGGATCCAAGCATTAAGTCTTCAGCATCACGCTAATGTTTAATCGTTGCCGCAGGGTCTTTAAATTTAATTTGAGTCGAGCTCATGTTTTCAGATATTTTTCTTAGTGTAACAAAAATTAATGTTGTACATCAAGCAAGAACGGAGAGCGGTTTTGACCTAGTGGTATATACCTCGAACTTCATTCCGAAGGTTTCGAATTCCAGCCGGTCATGAAACAATGGGTTTTTCTTATCAATTTTTTTATCTTTTTATAAGAAAAACCAGTCGTTACAATGGTCACCATGCCGGACTCCCAAGCACAGGGTTGCTGGTTCGATTCCTGCGTATTTATGCTTAGATATTTGTCTCTGGTCTGGTTGTTTCTATGTATTATAAGTATATATTTACAAAAGACAAGTATATAAGAAGTATATCCGTTGTCTAGCACCCATAACACAATTCTAGTTACTTAGCTTGGGGCTAGATGGCGATGTGTGGAATGTCCTGCAATATTTATTTATTTATTATTTATTTATTTACTTGCGCTAATTGACAATATTATACTCTTACGGTAAAGGAAAACATCGCGAATTAGTTGGCTCCAGACAGTATTTTATTGACAACTGACAAGTTCTTTCCTCAGTCGACTAAGCAGAGAGGGTAGCATAGGTACTGGACAAGCCTACTCCATCCTCACGAAAAATAATTCAACCAAAGAGGTCTAGTTGCCGAAAAATAGCTCATAATACAGGAACAAGTAAGTACGTACATTTTGATGATGTATTTTTTATTAACCAACGAATTGAAATTTTGACATTTACCTTATTTCTTTGTAGTTTAATCCTTCGATTAAAATTTGCATGAAACAATATTAAATGGTCATTTGTTCGAAATATGCTTACAGACCACTGAACGGCAAACGATCAACTTGCTATTTTTCGATGATGTATAACGAAGCATAAAATTCAGGATTAATTTGTAATATGTAATTATCGGTCTTATGTTGTTGGGGGTAGAGATGATAATTGCAACGAAAGGTTATTCATTTTCGGGGCAATATTGTTACTGTGCAGCCTGTATTAGCAAGGGTTGTCAATTGATACTTACCAATTGATACACACCATTTAAAGCTTGTGCAGACATGTCTGTTGATACCTATTTTTTTCTATACTTATTACATAACATCTGTAAACCTAACATCCTAATAACACAGTCAATCAATAAATGATTTCTGATTTCTGTTTTCTTGAAAACTATAATTTTGGAGTTTTTTTTTGCATGGACCATAAAAAAAATAAAAAAAATAAAATCTTTATTGTAACACAAAAAAAATACATTTCAAGTTTTAGCCCTAACCAGCTGCTTTAGCGTAAATTGTGTTACAGCCGGCAAATTATACAACATTTTTTACATTACATTAACATTAGTCAAGTCGCAAATATAAAAAAAGGGTGCGTGTACTTATGTACGCGCGTGAGAAGTTATACTTCTTTGGCATTTAAAAAAAAAAAAAAAAAAAAAACTCGTCCGACAAAAAACTCGTCCGACAAAAAAAAAAAACTCGTCCGACAAAAAACTCGTCCGGCAAAAAACTCGTCCGACAAAAAACTCGTCCGACAAAATACTCGTCCGACAAAAAACTCGAAAAAGAAAAGGATTGTCAACACAATCAATAAAGTTCAATCTAGGTTTAAACAACTTCTCCCGTGAGAATTTTGTGTGACGTGAGAATTTTGTGTCTCGCTTTTGTAAAATTTCACTCTCATCATTTTTTCATAACGCGCCTAAAGAAGTATAACTTCAAAAAAAAAACATTTACCTACTTATACTAAATGAAATCTAAATTATGTAACATATTTCATCTTTGTAGTGGTATTAGTTTATGATCCAATTTGTAGCCCGGTGCCTTTATCCTACTTGCTCCCATCAAGCTACAAACTGTTACAAAAAGTTGAATAACTGCGTGTGATCTCAACGGTTTGTTTCTTCTTTGCTCCTGAAAATAGTTCTGTAACCTGCTAGTTTACAAACTTCAAACTATTGAAGAGCGATTAAACGTAATTTTTGAAACCAATTTGCTTGGTGCGGTCGTACATACTTACTGTTCAATTATTTACCGCGTACCCGCGTCAGCCCTGGTTCATTGTTTGGCCGCACACCCTTTCTCATATTGTTCCATACGAGTGGTCTCGCCTCTGTTTGCTCAATCTAATTGCGATCCAGTCACTGGCATTCATCTGTGCCGAATCATATTGCTAACAGTGCAGCGCACTGCCGCTGCCGATGCGTGCTTTTGTAAGCAAGGTACAAAGTCTGCCAAGCTTTCAGTTACGTGAAATATTCTGTTTTTAATGCAAACCACACAACATCCAATGGGGAATACTATATTCACTTTTTACTGGTTCCGCATAGCTTGATAGATAGTATATAAATGTTATAAGCGAGTCAGATAAATGCTAACTCAAAATTTTATTATCATATTACAAAATTTTACTGGTCATGGAAATCTTGCAGCATTTTCATCCAGCACCCCGTGATATGATGTTACAATCTATCAAAGCATAAGGAAATATAATTTTTTAGTAAGTCGACGTAGTACTGTACGTACGTACATATCCATAATGTTATGATGTATAACTCCAATATTTCATACATGTTTGTCCTGGATAATTAAGGGCTATGCTTGTTGTTGCAAAATTAACGGCAAAAGGAGATTGACAAAATCAGTAGGTAGTTTATTTTATGTTTCACTTTTATACACTAAGTATCAAAGTTATTATTAATTTATTATTTATACTATTTGTAATTTATTATTCAATCATGTAAGAAATTAAAGTATAAATTTATAATGTACGACCCGCCCCGGCTTCGCACGGCTATATTATGACATGCATAATATAGCCGTTAATTTATTATAGTATAAATAATAAATTAATAATAACTTAGATCAATTACTTAGTGTATAAATTATATATATAAACCTTCCTCTTGAATCACTCTATCTATTAAAAAACCCCATCAAAATCCGTTTCGTAGTTTTAAAGATTTAAGCAGTCAAAGGGAAATAGAGACAGAAAAAGCGACTTTGTTTTATACTATGTAGTGAAGTAGATGGATAGGCGAAATACTTATGAGACATTTATTTGCTCATTTAAGTAACAAAAAAATTTATTTGTTAAATCAATAAATGAATGAATGAATGAATGAACGAATTTTAATTTGTTATTTGTATTTTTTGGTACTTAGTTGATTTGTAATTTTTTGGATGATTTTATTGTTTGTGACATTTCTGAATAAAATGGAAACAACTATTTGAATAAATGCTCTCTAAAGCAACTTATGCAAAAGTTTACAAACCAATAATCCAATCTTCAAAGTCTCTCCACACAATAATGTTAGAACAACTTAAGAGAAAATCTTTTAATAAAATTTGTATTGACATTATGCAAACGGTCCGGGTAGAGATTATGCGCGGTTCAATATTTTCTCTTAGCTACTTATAGGTGTTTACCCAACGTTACGCTCCGAGCCGACAATACGCTTCTTTCCCTGCTTCGAAACTCTTGAGAATAAAAAACGTATGGAGGCGCCTGAAATTTTATTTTGTGAAATGATACGTTCGAAGGAAGTTGTTGGACGTGGAGACTAGAGAGCATGCGACCGATCGCTCTGGAAGTCTTCGGGGGATGCCTATGTTCAGCAATGGACGTCCTGTGCTGCGGTGTATGATGATGATGATGATGGAATGATACGTACTGATACGATATGATACTGATTTCTTGAATATCGAAAATATCATACACCATTCACGGTGCTTATTTGAGAAAATTCAACTGTTTCAACTGGAAAATTATATCTATACGCCTAAGTCATTATAGACGTCTAGACTAATTAGCGTAAGTTGATGAATATTTTTTTAGTTTAATACAATAATAATTTTAATGGAACTGTAATTTTTAACCCCCGACGTAAAAACGACGGGGTAGTAAGTTTGACGTGTCTGTGTGTCTGTCTGTTGCATCGTAGCTCCCGAACGATTTTGTCGGGAGAATTTGTCTGAAGTGTTGTTTGCTATGTTTGATTAAAATCCGTTCAGCCGTCTAAAAGTTATGATGGATAAAATTCGGGGGTTTTTTTTAATTTTAAAAAGTTTTTCAGAGTCAATAACTGCTCCACACATTTCTTTATTAAAGTTTCCATTTGCTCGTTCCATGTTATCTTTATCCTCCTAGTACAGTTTAATTTAATATGCGCCGTTACAAACTGGGTTACTGGAATACACCAAACTAAATAACGATTGTGCCGACGATCGCCTTACAGAAAACGAGCAAGGAAAATTGCCATGTACACTGATTAATCGGTTTGTTAGCTTGTAAAAAAGCTAGATGATTTTATATAAGCAAAAATAAACGAGTGTGGAGTTATTTTTTTCATCGCGTTTCAAAAACAAAGGTAATATGGGCGAGAATATTTTTTAAACCTTGATATTATGATCACCATCATCCGAGCGATGTTCCCGGTTGCATCCCTCTCGGGAGCCCGGGGTCCGCGTTCCAACTTTTACGCCTCCACTTCGCACGATCTTCGGCATCCTGGTTAGTAAGGCCATTTGCACGCATATCACCCGTTACGACGTCAAGCCAGCACTTCTTGGGTCTACCCAGATATTATGATATTAGTGACAAAATAACAAGAAATTAAACAAATGAATTGTTTTTTCAGATTGACAATAAAGCAATAAATGTTTATCTAATGACCTTTTTAAGTAGTTTTTCTTATACAGGGTGGCTCTAAAATACGTTAACAAACAGTTTTATGAATAACTTTATTGTTTATATTGATACAGTGCTGTGAGTTCCAAATAATAAAAATATAGTATTATTTTATCTTGAATATTTATTAGTTTTACAAATAACCGCCCTTTGCTTGGATACACAGGGTTAAACGTTTTCTGAAATTTACAACGATTCTCCGCACCTCTTCTTCAGATATTTTATCCCACGCATGAATAAGTGTTGCCTTCAGCGGGTCTATATTTCTAATCGCAAAAATGATAGAATTTACTCTTATAGCCGCCCTGGAGCCGCCCAGTTGTCTCTTATCGCCAAAAACCGGATTCAGTTATGGTTTGGGGCGGTATTTGCTCAACAGGCAAAACCAAGAAATATACCGACGGGATATTTTAGAGGGTGTAGTTCTTCCTTGGAGCCAGCAGCATTTCGGCGACCAACCGTGAAGTTTTCAACTCTGCTCCATCTCACAGGACCTTAAGCGTGCAGCAGCGGTGTATGGTAAACTTTCCTGGGTTCATAAGTTATAGGGAATGGCCTCCGTATTCACTGGACTTAAACCCGATGGATTACAGTGTGTGGTCTATCTTCGAGCTGAGGGTCTGTACGACTCCACACACAAGTATAAACGCGCTGAAGGCAACACTTATTCATGAGTGGGATAAAGTATCTGAAGAGGAGGTGCGGAATATCGTTGAAAATTTCAGAAAACGTTTAACCCTGTGTATCCAAGCAAATGGCGGTTATTTTAAAAACGAATAAATATTCAAGATAAAATAATACTATATTTTTATTATTTAGAACTCACAGCACCGTATCAATATAAACAATAAAATTATTCCTAAAACTGTTTGTCAACGTATTTTAGAGCCACCCTGTATTTACGAAGTATTTCGAATTTAGTTTTTAATTCAGTTGGCCCTTATTACCCGCAGGTACGTATAGCTTAGTTTTTAAGACGATTCAATGTAATCTCATGCGAAATATTCCAACTCAATAAGAAATTTGAACTTTATGGTTTCTTTGATTTGCAAAACGATAAAGCTATTATGATAAGAAAAATTGATTTTAAAATCATTATCATAGTATTAATTTAATCAATTTTTTCATGTATTGTTTAATTATTAACTTCGTTTAACTTAATATCGATTTGATTATAAGATTGTTTTATCACACGAAAATACCCTTTTGTAACCGTGGTACACCCAGTAGTACCACTAGTGGTACTACGGTTACTTTTTCATTACCGTGGTACCCCAGTAGTACCTCTGGTGGTACCACAGTTATAAAAAAATAACCGTAGTACTACAGGTGGTAAAGTAGTACCAGGGTAATAACCGTGTTACCACTCAGTTTTACTCTTACTGTGAGTAGGACCAAGATAATTATTTTCAACCACTTTTCATTATTTAGTAAACTAGAATAGAATTTCCAAGGAAAACAAAAGACGATCGAAAATAATAAACAAAAGACGGTCGTAACGGAAACAAACGACGATCGAAAAAATAAACAAATGAAAATCAGAAAACAAATGAATTTGGATAACGGCGACAAATGGCAAGTAACTGTCAAAATGTCAATCTAGGATCAATAGTTTCTGAGCTATAGCAGTTTTAAGTTTGACAGCTGTCACTTTGATGTCTGTCATTTTGACAGTTACTTGCCATTTGTCGCCGTTATCTAAATTCATTTGTTTTCTGATCTTCATTTGTTTATTTTTTCGATCGTCGTTTGTTTCCGTTACGACCGTCTTTTGTTTATTATTTTCAATCGTCTTTTGTTTTCCTTGGGAATTCTATTCTAGTTTACTAAATAATAAAAAGTGGTTGAAAATAATTATCTTGGTCCTACTCACAGTAAGAGTAAAACTGAGTGGTAACACGGTTATTACCCTGGTACTACTTTACCACCTGTGGTACTACGGTTATTTTTTTATAACTAAGGTACCACCAGAGGTACTACTGGGGTACCACGGTAATGAAAAAGTAACCGTAGTACCACTAGTGGTACTACTGGGTGTACCACGGTTACAAAAGGGAAAATACAATAACAAAAATACCTACCGGTTTTTTTACTCATAATATTCTTTTAAATTCCAAATCAGTTTTCTTTTTAATTCTGCAATAATTTGAAACAATATGTAAATTTTTTTTTTATATTTCGTCCTATTTGGATGTACTATTTGGCCATTAAATATACCTTTGGGATGAGAGAAGGGTAACTTTTTTATTTTCTATAATATTTCTATCACCTTTAGGTTGCCAGAAAGAAATCGCTTTCGGCGAAAAGGCCGCCCATTTAAATAAATAAATAAATATTGCAGGACATTCCACCCATCGCCATCTAGCCCCAAGCTAAGTAACTAGACTTGTGTTATGGCTTGTGTCATTTGTGCAACTTATACCTTCTAGCTATTACTTTGTGTATATCGTATTCTATGTTCTTTCTTGTGTTGTACAAAAAATAAAGTTATCTATCTATCTATCTATTCCTCCTACCAACAGATTTTTCAAACATTCAAAAGTACAGATTCTAACCATTCTAACCGTGTACATGAGTAAGGAAACCTCAAAAACGAAACCATTGAAACCCTACATTAATTGATTTCCCTTTAGTTACATAATGAATAAGGAATGATACACCATAATAATAATATGGAGTTATAGTACAAGTGGTAAACGTAAAAATATATTGAAACGTCATAAAAACAATAAATATTATTAAATCAATAATTTTATTTACTTATACAAAAACAGCTACATAATCACGCGTAGTTTCAACTAGGTAAGAAAGTTTACTATAGGAAGTGATGACTAAAACTTCCTTGCTTAATAACAAAGCTATAAATGATTTGCTGACATAGGTAATATCGTTACCTAGACGACATATTATGCCTTTGATTTTTCTCATGAGATGGCGTTGAAGTTGCATATTTTCAATAATTCAGCGAAAATTTACCTAGATTGTAAAGCAGCCGCTTTTTATTTTTGGGTATTTAATTGCTTTATTTAAACTAAATTTTAAATGCGGTGTAAAAGTTTTTTTTATTATCAATATTAAGCAATATTAAGTAATTACCTAATACTTAAAAAAAAAGTAGGTAATATTTTAAGGAGAAATGCATCTCCGAAAATTGCACCGTGACGAGGCTTGATTTTGCAACCCTGTGTATAGGTACCGTACAGGTGCAGAATATCCACTACAAAATCAAAAATTTAAATATCTAGGAAATCTCACCATTTGTTACATCTACCTCTCGGACTATACCGTTGGAAAATGCACAAGTAATTACGTTGAGTTGTTAGCAGTGTCAACAAAATTCCATTAAATTCGAGTTCCTGTCGAGAGCAATGTTTGTGTTTCAGACTAACGTGCATGCGCCTTTACGTAAATGAAACATTGTTAGTCTAATTAATTAATTACACTAAAGAAAAAACCTTGCACCCTAACCTAACGGTCGTACTTTGAAAATTATAACATTACACTTTGTTTTTGTTTTAACTCTTTGTACCAACACTATAAATATAATTTTACTGTTATTAAAAGCAACGTGTCTTGTTATTGTTTTGTGTGGGTTAATTATTTCTACTGTTTATTATTATGTAGGAATATTTTCAGTACGAATGCAAGCTGAGATTTTATCATATAAAATGCTTGTTTTTTATGATTACAGTTTACGTGATCACAATCTTTCCTTTTTATCATTTTTCTTAGCAATCTGAAACGCCAGGGCCAAGACACATCCGAGGCTACTAAACCTAAACGTTCTGGATAAGGGTGAATGTAGACAACATACTTTTTGCTTGCCGACTGTTTAATTTCATAGAACAAAAGACGAGTTTATATTTCACCTAGAAATTAAACGGTCGTCTATTGGTCACAAAGTCTTTATTTATTCTGCGACTATAGGAGCTAATGCAGTTACTTTCAGACTGCATGCGAGATGATGCAATGTAGCATAATATTATAGGAAATTCATTAATATGTATAATCTCAAACAATAAATCAGTATTTCGATAGGACATTTGTTTGATAAAAATCCATCAAAATACTCAATGAAAACTTTTTTCAGAGATATTCGAACCTATTTGCAATTTTTTTCTATGGAATCAAAATAGTTCTATACCTAATATTTTGAGCTTAGTACTTAATTCGGTAGTATATAAAAATACATAAGAAATATGTGGTTATTGTTTATTTCAAAGTAAATCATATATCAGTTTTAAGCGATATATAATAATAGCGTTTTGGTCCAGGCTGGCCCCTTAACCATCGTCTTTGTACCAAAGTCATCGAGATGGTTACCAAAACTATCACCTCCCAGTCGCCGTGCACCAAAATAAGTTCCATAGTGTATAACAGTCTGAGATTATAGTAGCTCAAGAGTCTTCCCTCTAAACCGGCTGGCTTCGTGCCTAATAGCCGGTCGACCATTACGGCTTCAGGTCTCTAGGATCATGCAGGGTATATTCCAAGCTTAAACTTGTCCTTAAAATTCTCGAGGGAAAGGTGCAAGGATTCCAGAGCATTATTGTAACTTTTCAGTTTGGTATTTATGTGCATATACCTAATTTTCGTTCGTTTGCTTTTATTTAAGGTATATTTTGTGTAATATTGGCCTTAATATAAAATCTAGGTGATTTATACAGCGTCAGTTACTGTAATTCATGTTATTCAGAGCGCTGAACTACCTAGAGTATTAGATAGTAGAGTAGGCTTGCTCAGCACCCATTGCACACTCACAACTAAGTCGACCATGTTTAGAGAAAAGAACTTGTCAATTCATTTAGAGCCAACTAAGCCGTGGGTTTCATTGCGATGTATTTCTTTACCGTAAGACCAATTGTTAACAATTATAGCGTAACCATTTGTGCACGGCCGGAAGGGTTTCGAACCCACTACCTTGGAAATGAAAGTTAAAATGTACTACTAGGCTACCATCACTATTGTATAATTAGTATAGATTTTACATGTTTGTAGTACTTTTTATAAACATAGCTACTTAATACTTCTAGACTAAAACACAGTTAAACTTTAAAGACCTACTATTTTATTTCTCTAGCTGTACTATATGTTTCACATCTTAGGCCATACATTCTCTACGAGACCTGAGTAAGAATTTAGAGCTTTTGCAGACTAGTGAACTTCGGTCTACCAATAATCTTCTATACAATAAAATGTTTTGTCCTGATTGACTGACTCATGGATCAACGCACGTATTCTGTGTATGGCGTACGCATACTATAGGATTTTGAAAAATCAACTTAAACGCGAACGAAACCGCGGGTAAATGCTAGTTTGATATAAGTAAGGGATTTTTTTTAGAACATGAGACCAATCCACCGTTCACTTTGAAGGAAGACGGTAACTTGTTTTATAGTCGTTTAAATGTGAAAATTTGGTGAAAAATCGAGCGACTAAAAGTCTGTATTCTAGGATAGGTTTTTAACTTAGTAATTGATATATCACCTCACGTTTTCCTACGACCCCTTAAATCACACACACCACTATCGGCCTAGTGATTAATCTCATTAAGTATGTACGTGGTTAGATTAAACATATAAATTCATAATTTACAGTTATACGAGATTAATTGTTAAATTTCAATTGGATTTCGGATATCAATTTGCTATTTTGACCGTGGAGGGACGTGGTAGGAATTCAGATTTGGTTACCTGAAATTCATTTAGATTAGGCTTGTTGGTTGATTTACTATGTATTCTGGGGTCAGTAACCAACTATATAAGATACCATTTGAGAGTATTAGCTTAAATTGAGTTCCAGAGTTGTGCTGAAATGTTAGTAGGAATTGTCTTACAACTTAAATAGTAGGTTCCATGTTAAAGAAAATTAATTAGAGTAGTATATTAAAACTTCTTTTACTGCGAAATAATTTTTCATCTTCACACGAATACATAATCATTTTCTACAGTTTTTTGTATTTCCTTCTGCCTTTTAGTTATGGGCCAGCACGCTTCTACTGACATCGCTTATTTAAAACTCGCAATTTTTAAACTCATTATTTCTATATTTTTTATGTGAGGTTTAGCTGCTTTTTCTTGAAAATGATTAGTTTTTGAATTGAAAAGAAAAACAGCAAATTGATAAACATGATAATTATAACGTCTTTACAAAAACCAATAGGCGTCAGTGCTGTTAAATAATATTCATATTTATATACGCTAAACACACTAATCTCTAGTTAAATATATCTTAACTACGCTTAATCCAATTGTGAATGGTTATTTTCACTAACCAAGAAGCCAAAAGACGGTAATGTTCTTATAGCACTTAGCGCTTAAGGCGATTTTAGTGAAGTTCCGACACTTTCTTTGAATGTTTTGCTGGACATACCTACTGTTTTATATTTGACCGACTTTCAAATACAAGAATGTTCTGGATTTGTGTCAATAATATGTAACATTTCACCGATTTCTAAGTTACAATCAATTACATTTACAAATTACACAAAGCCAATTAATGTGATACTGATTTTGTTTATAGCTCATTTATTGCGTTATGGTCCAGTTAGTTTTGAATTCGACAAAATAAATACACTACACTATATACTTAACTTACTCAATAAAATAAAGACCAAAAGAGACATCAAAATGTGCACCTCAATACAAATCTTTACCAATTTGACGCAAGATTGATTCAATTGAGTTCTGCTATTTCCATTTTGCATACAACCGGATAATACTTCAAACGGTTCTTCCCATTGCATCAACCATTTTATCAGGACACCCCCTGTCTCTAAACTTGCCCATTAGTACAACGTAGACAATGTTAGATGCGTTAATTTGTAGAGCTCTTATTATATTGGACAGTGTAATGTCTCCTGACGTTTGAGGAAGCGAGAATCGGCCACGGACCCCTTTTCGGGGCGTGAAATTGAATCTTGTTGTGGATGGAGGGCGCAGAGAAAACTTAAATATTTAAGGGGGTCTAACTGTCTAGGGTCCAACGTTTCAGAGGTGAGGTATTAATTTTACGAGCCCCATTGTAAAGGGGATATGTGCTGGTTAACTTGTAGTCGTTTGTAGGATCAGGTTTAAGGATGAGCCGGTGACTTGAGTGTAGATACTGTTTGTATTAATTAAAATTAGTTAGAGTTACTCCCTCGTGTGGCTGCGGTGTGCTCGTAAAATCTTTAGGTAGGTACGTATTACACCTCGTATAAAGTTTTTATTGTTGCTTTATGGATGAAAGTTTGTGATAAATTAGGTTTTGGTTTTAGCAATGATGATTGCAACATTGTATTTCACTTTAAAGTTAAATGTATTAGACCAAACATAAACCTGTATTAAGTTTATTAACTATCATAAAATAATCTTGATTTTAATTTATATTTTTCTTTATATACAGTAGTTAAATATTTTTTTTATGTATTTTACGTGTGATAAAATAAAAGCAAATCGTATCGTATCGGAGATACTTTAAAGAACACAAGATAATATTAAATTTTATCAAATTTTTAAGTAGGCTAGTTGTACTCCCAATTAATCACCATTCCTACCTACTTTTAATGCTCATAAGTTATACCTACCAAATCTTCTTCATCTTTTGTGTCAATGGTCTATATTAGATTTCTGATTTAGAGGCAATTAGTGGGTGTGAAGCAAACAGTTAAATTAAAAACTACCAAACCAAATCCTACTTACCAAATAAAGAAATCCTTTAACATACGTAGAACGATTTTTTAAGCTATTGCATAGCTTCATTCGCGGGCTTTGAGGGCGGCGATCGAATCAAGAAATTCCGTAACGAAAATAAAACCTAACACCCCCCACTCCGCCTACTATGTAGCTCGGCCGAGCGTTCGCTTAACGTGTATGTATATGGTATTGTAACTTCTTAAGTTTGATCAACTAAGCCCCTGATTATTAGATCAAGGAACGTCCTCTCATATTTATCTTGTCATTCCCAATAAACCTCATTAACATCTTTGTCTGAAACTAGTAAATTTTCATCGGAAACTTATTAATTTGGAACACCATCGATACCTTTGTTTGAAAGTTCAAAACAATGTGACCGCGAGGGTCAGGTAAGGGTGGCATCAGATTAAATACTTTTATTGGTCGATGTTTGTCTAACATTCGAATTTGAAGGCAGAAGTTTAATTGTTTGTATAGGGTTCCTTACCTCAAGAGGAGAAAACGGGACCCTTATCACTCGATTGTCCGGCTGTCCGTCTGTTATCACTCTTTTTTTTAGGAACGGGTAAAGATAGAGAGTTGAAATTTATCTACTCTAATATTTCGACTGTACTTTTTATCATATCAGGTAGATTTGCGATTTTTTGTTAGGTATTTTTGAATCGGGTAGAGATGGGATCGGGTAGAGTGGAGACGAAGCCATATTATAAAAAGATTTTTTTTTTTTGTTTGTTTGTTACGAATAGGCTCCGAAACTACCAGTAGTTTCGGACCTATTTTGACGAAACTTGGTATGAGGATACATTGATTAATTGGAAGTAACATAACATACTTTTTATCCCAATATTCCCACGGGATCGGGAGTTACGCGGGTGAAACGAGGAGTGCTGCTAGTACTTAATACTAAGGTATTATAAAAAAAGAAGTACCTTAGTCAATGTCATCAAAATATATGGCCATAATTTCGATTTTCGCGAAAGTTTGTAGTAAAACTCACTTTAATTCAAACCATTTTAATTGATCAACGTTTTGTTTTTGAACAAAAAAAAATTATATCTCATCTCATGAACAACGACAATTTATCTACCAATAAAAGTCTCAAGTCTGTTTTCACCCTAAGAAAGGGGCTTCCCTCCCAAGGGAAGTCAATTTCATTAATACTGCCTGCGGTACAGGAAAGTACTGTTTTTTAAATGTATTAACCGTAATTGAAAACCCTGTATTTTACGGAGAGAATTAAGTCTCAGGATGCGGTCTTAGGGTGTTTTGTTTTTCTCCAGGGCGTAGGTACTTTTTTTTAAGATAAAGAGGGAATGAAAATATAAAAAGGTACCTACTTACATGCTTTTTAAAAGCAGTTTAAATAGATAGATAAACACATTATTACGTCTCAAAAAAAAACATTTAAAAAAAATACAAAAACAGTAAACGTGTACGGAAAGATCCTATAGTGGCCCAAAGTGAAAGAGTAGCGGATCACACAAAAAAACAAAATCGAAATCGGTTCATCCGTTCAGGAGCTACGAAGCCACAGACAGACATACACACAGACACGTCAGACTTATAGGGGTGTTATAAGTCTGACGTGTCTGTGTGTATGTCTGTCTGTGGCTTCGTAGCTCCTTTTGCATAATAGATGTAAGGAAAGAATTATGTCGACTTGATCTTTAAACATATAAAATGCTTTTTCCTAAACGACTGACCGACTGACAGATCAACACACAGCCTAAAGCGCTGATCGTAGAGACCTGAAACTTGGAGGGTGTGTTCTTTGTATGACGTAGGCATCCGATAAGAAAGGTTTTTCGAAATTCTGCCCATTAGAGGGGGAAAAAAGGGGGCAATCTAAGATAAGACGGCTCACGATCTCTACTACGACTACGTTTTTATTAAAGGCTACCTGTTTTTTTTTTGGAATTAAAATTTCGAATTTTACATCCTTATAGTTTTGATACTCCATGTATTGAGCCGGAGGCGTTTGTTCCAAAACGTTGCGATCTTATAATAAGATACTGCAGTAGGTACTACTACCTACTTACAGTGAGCCAAGACCCCCTTAATTGACTTGAAACGGTAATAGCATTTTAAGCTCAAGACATAATTTAAGTTTTAATTTTCATTGGGTATTTCCGTACGAGCCATTTTTTACGGGACTTATTAGTGTTAGAACTGAATTAAACAATAAACATAAATCATTACCCCCTAAAAAATTTAAACGTATTTCTTGTAAGAAAAGTTAATAAGTTTTTGTGTTTATTATTCTAGCGAGCAGGAGAACTCCAAACCCACAAAAACATATTTTTCGCATAAAGAAAATATGAAGGCTTAAAGAGTTTCAGTTTTTTTTGTGATGTAATCTAAGAGATTACCTTGGAATACTTTTAAAGGGGAGAAAGCTTTTGCTAAGAAAAAAGAGAAATTGTTACCACTGTTGTTATTTAACAGAAGTTTATGAAACGAGAATTGTAAGAACACAAACCTAATCTTAGTGATTTGATACATACTTACCTATTTTTTAAAAGTAAAATATTTGTTTATCTGCATTATCATGGTATTATTTGATAATCTATTGCTGTTATCGTGGTAAGTACCGTATCAACGCGACATTACAATAAATAGTTATTTAGTTTGATTTGCTAGCTGCCACTGATCGGACGCTATGGCTGCTAAATATTTATTACATATCGCGTGCATTTCGCTTTCAATTCTTACCATCAATGCAGTTCAAACTGTTAATGGAAAAATAAAGATCACAGTAGGAACGACTGCAGGATGTGGTGACACGGTTACTTATATACGTGACCAACTGACTCCTACGTATGAAAAGTACAAGCAATTTATAGAACTGGACTTCCTACCTTGGGGACGTACTAGAAGAAACGCCGACGGTACTTGGTTTTGTCAATTCAGTGCGCACAACTGCTGGGCCAATCGCGTTCATAGGTGTGTTTTGAGCAAACTACCTAACCAAGATGCCCAATTAAGTTACATGAGTTGTGAGTTTACAAGTCCTTTTCCATCGTGGAGTCAAGGTAGCTATCGCTGCGCTCACGATGCAGGACTGAGCTTAGTGGACATCGACCATTGCGTAGCGAACCCTGGAGACGAAATAGACATAGAAGCGGAAAGAAGAGGAACCGAGATTATAGATATAACTGATTTTGTTCCTTCTACGGTGTTCAATGATAATACCGATAAACAGTTGAACGACGATGCTTTCACAGAACTGGAGAGCATTGTTTGCTTTGCGTTAGCTGATGATCCTACCACAGGAGTTAACAGCTGCCAATTTTAACCACCTTCTAAAGAAAGCGCTAGAACGTTTGCAAGATTGTTGACGAAGAATTTAGTGCTGATTTCAGGTCTTACTGACCTTACTACAAATCGGATAATCACAATGTTAGTAATATTAGTATAATAATTTGCTATAAGTATATTGATAACCTGTCAGATTATAGCGTTAATACAACATCAGAAACTATTTAATTTAAAGAAAACAAATGTCGGCGGCGTAGCTTTATAGACACGTATTCGAAGAGATTCTGTCTACGGAGAAGCAACGTCACGCTCGCATCGCTGCATGTAGTTTTATGATGCCTGTGTTCTGCGTTGTATCAGCTGGTGTAACTGCAAGTACTATAATAGAAGGTGTACTCAATCGACATTGTCACAAATAGCAGAAGACGTATGCTTGTAATACGCTCCGTAAATAATGTTTAGCGCAAAGTTCTATGAAGCTATGCCCCGTAGGCCCAAGTAAATCTGCATCTGCCTTCATAAGTCAGTAATCTGAGTTCCTTAGAAGTTTCTTATCTTCTTTCACCTATGGGTTGAGACGATAAAACGACACTTTTTGTTGTGCAACAACATGTCACTTTTGTCGCACAACTAATCGTGATTATTTGAGCAGAGGATAATCTAATTGGCGGAGCCTCGCCCATTATAATAATTGTATGAAGTTCAATAATAAATCCTATAATCCATACAAACTTTACCTGTTTATAATATTATTCTATTATTGATTATCAATATGTATTTAGAGTATAAAATGTATTTGTTAATTTCAATAATTGAAACATTATTTTTAATGGAATAAATTGATACAACCGGCGCAACGACTATTACCTATTTTATTTTATTCTGTTCAATTATTTATGAATGAGATATTACTATCAATAAAATTATTCGTGTACACATATTTGTTTCAGGATTGTATTGTTTCAGGATGTTACTGAATTTATAAGAGAACTAGCGACCCGCTCCGGCTTCGCACGGCTATATTATGCATGTATTATACATATAAACCTTCCTCTTGAATCACTCTATCTATTAAAATAACCGCATCAAAATCCGTTGCGTAGTTTTAAAGATCTAAGCACATATAGGGACATAGGGACGGAGAAAGCGAATTTGTTTTATACGTAGTGTATATGTAGTGATAGTGAATAAGTAATTTTACCTATAATATTGTTGGCCACCATAAATCATGCTTATTTGCTTAGCTTGAGCCAAGATGACTTCACCCAGTAGTTCGGTATCTAGTCCGGTTACCAGACTATTGCTACTTTTTGTCGCAGTAGTTTAGTTTAGGGGAGAAGACCGCACTATTGAGACTGTTTTATCCCAGTGGTTCGGTTGGCATTCTGGTTGGCGAACTACTGCAATTTTCCAGCCTTATTGGTCCGGTTGGAATAAAAACAAAATACGATCGAAACGCGCTGTGTGCATGTCCTGTAATCTATATATATAAACCAACTAGCGACCCGCCCCGGCTTCGCACGGCTATATTATGCATGTATTATACATATAAACCTTCCTCTTGAATCACTCTATCTATTTAAAAAAACCGCATTAAAATCCGTTGCGTAGTTTTAAAGATTTAAGCATACAAAGGGATATAGGGACATAGGGACAGAGAAAGCGATTTTGTTTTATACTATGTAGTGATGCCACTTTTTGTTGTAATTTTATAACTCAAGCACGGGTTTACCTATCCAAACCAAATGTTTGAGCTTTGTTCGGACTATTTAGTAGTTTTATGTGAAGTTTGCACAAAATCGGTCAACCGGTTTCTTCATTTATTACATTTTTTTATATGGCAAAACAACGTTTGCCGGGACAGCTAGTTATTATTATATTCTTTAACCATCTAGAGTTGATCTCGCACCGTAGAGACTGAGCTCAGCTAGCACTAGACAGGGAACAGGGGAAAAAGAGCATTTGCAAACCTTTTAAAAACCATAGCCTAGCCTTTTAAAAACCATAACACCATATTGTACCTAGTTCTTCAATAAATATTTTCTTTTCTGATTCTTGCCTTGCCCACTGCAAAGCAATGGTCAGAATGCGCTTAAATTAATAAAATAGAATATTACTCGATAAGATGTTTAGTTACGTTTTCAGCATTACGAAGTAAAATTAGGTAAGTATATAGTTTATATCGATAAATGACATGCGGTAATTTCGTATATATCTCCCTAACCTGTAAAAGTATTAAAATCATTTAGATTAGGATTGACTTATATAAATTCGTTGTTATCAAAAGATATGTATTTGGTATAAAGCCATTATTTTACAAATTAATTTAATAGTCGTCCTTCTAGCTGTCAGTGATCTGATTAGACACTATGGCTGCTAAATATTTGCTATTTATTTCTTGCGTTTTGTTGTCACTCATCAGCAGTGATGGATTTGAAACCATCAACGGAAAAATCAAGATCACAGTCGGTACGACAGCTGGATGTCGCTTCACTGTAATGTATATACAAGACCAGCTCGTTGGAACATATGAAAAGTATAAAGAGCACTTAGAATTGGAGTTCATACCTTGGGGACGTACGAGAAGAAACGAAGACGGTACGTGGTGGTGTCAGTTCAGTGATCACAACTGCTGGGCAAACCGCCTTCACAGGTGTGCTTTAAGCAAGATCCCAGACCAAGAAGCTCAATTACGCTACATGGCCTGCGAATTCTCCGACCCTTCCCCGTCATGGAACTTCGGTAGCTATCTCTGCGCTTACGAAGCTGGTCTCAATTTAGTGGAAATAGATTACTGCGTTGCAAATCCTGGAGACGAAATAGACAGAGTAGCTGAAGCTAGAGGAACCCCAATCATAGAGGTAATTGACGGGGTTCCGTCAATTGTTTTAAACGATGTTGTGAGCAGAGAGAGGCATTCGACGGCTTACGGTAATTTAGAGAACACTATTTGCACTACTTTGGCCGCTGATTCTTCGACAGGAGTTTCTGGGTGTTAGTTCTTACAGTTTTTATGCCATTGTAATGTTAATGTAGAAAATAAGTGATGCCTTTTATTAAGAACTATCAACCACAGATAAATCTTTAGTATACGAGAGGTCTTAGTCCAATGGCGCTGCCGGAGAAGTTTTATCTTTAACCTCTGAGTTCGTGTTTCTAATGTCCGAGTTCTGCTCGACTTTTGCTAGTTTAACTTGTACTATTGGACAATCGCAGTGAAGATATGGTTCATGTCTATTTAATTTTCATCGATAAGATGCCGGATTAAAGTGCTTATTACTTGAAGATAAAAAATTATACATGTCTAAGGATGTTACATATCTTTTTATTGATTCTGATTAAAATTATTATCTTTCTGGTAGAATACTAAGTAAATAAATAGCAATATGACCTTAGTGGCGTGGCAGGCGAACATCCGCCTGGGACGATGCTGAAAGCTGGTTATATTCCTGCCTCAAACAACTATTATTTAATTATGTACACTAATGTACAGATATTTGTTTTGATCTGTCTGAAATAATATACACTTAATATACATACGTATACTATGTATTAATATTAAGTGTATATTATTTCGAAATAAGAAGATATAAGTATTCTATCAGTTATCTGGTCACCATAACACAGGCCTAGTTGCTTAGCTTGGGTATAGATGGCGCTGTAAAAAATGACATAGAATAAATTGTAATATAGGAACTATAAAAGTGGATGCCTATGCCTTATATCCTTTCTTGCTCAATATTTGTACCATTGTACTAAAATACCTATTTCAAAGTGCAAAATCATGGACGTCATGTATTGTGTAGGGATTTAATACTGGAGTGACCATGAATTATAAGCAAATTAAGTAATTTTCTTTAATTTATTTTTATTTTGGGATGGTGTATGAATACTTGTAAACAAATTACCTAGGTAGGTACGTATTCATATTACATTATTATTATTTATTTATTTATTATAAATGTGAAAGTTTTTGTGTTAGTATGTGTGTGTGTTTGTATGTTTGTTACCTTTTCACGCAAAAACTACTGTACCGGTTGCAATGAAAGTCGGTATGTAGCTCTCATGACCTAGGTTGACACCTGTTTGGCCCGATATTCCCTAGTACTTACATAAATATACCTATATGAATGTAAGTCGGTACTTCTGCGTTAGGTATTTTTTTCCCCTTTATTACCAGTTCCACTAGATGTACGTTATTTTGTAAGTTCAGAAGACAAAAATCCAAAAAATAATATTCATTTGCCCATAAAACCAATGACAATAAATAATATTTTTCCCAAATTGTCCTTAATAGGTGTAAATGATGCGGCCCCCAGGACATTATTCCGTTATGGAAGGCCTCATGAGCCAATAATGCTGGGCCATTAAGCGATTGAAAAATGTCACAGTCCACTTTGCAACTCTGATGCGCTACATTAAACACGATTCGGTGAAGGGCGCATACAATATTGAAAACGAATTATGGCTGCATATTCGAAAATGGAATAATTTTTAATGGTTTTCCATTTTTAACATACTTCAAAAAAGAAGGTGGTTTTTAATTCGACTGTCTATGTTTTTACTTTATTATCGGAAGGACCTAAAAGCAAAATGTCCTACACAAGATCAAAATGGCCTCGTAGCAAAACGTCCTATAAGTAATTGGAATGACACAATATCAAAATGGCCTAGTAGTAAAACGTCCTATAAGTAATTGGAATCATACAATATCAAAATGGCCTAGTAGCAAAACGTCCTTTAAGTAATTGGAATGACACAATATCAAAATGGCCTAGTAGCAAAACGTCCTATAAGTAATTGGAATGACACAAGATCAAAATGGCCTCGTAGCAAAACGTTCTATAAAAAATTGGAATCACATAATATTAAAATGGCCTAGTAGCAAAACGTCCTATAAGTCATTGGAATGACACAATATCAAAATGGCCTAGTAGTAAAATGTCCTTTAAGTAATTGGAATGACACAATATCAAAATGGCCTAGTAGCAAAACGTCCTATAAGTAATTGGAATGACACAAGATCAAAATGGCCTCGTAGCAAAACGTTCTATAAAAAATTGGAATCACATAATATTAAAATGGCCTAGTAGCAAAACGTCCTATAAGTCATTGGAATGACACAATATCAAAATGGCCTAGTAGTAAAATGTCCTTTAAGTAATTGGAATGACACAATATCAAAATGGCCTAGTAGCAAAACGTCCTATAAGTAATTGGAATGACACAAGATCAAAATGGCCTCGTAGCAAAACGTTCTATAAAAAATTGGAATCACATAATATTAAAATGGCCTAGTAGCAAAACGTCCTATAAGTCATTGGAATGACACAATATCAAAATGGCCTAGTAGTAAAATGTCCTTTAAGTAATTGGAATGACACAATATCAAAATGGCCTAGTAGCAAAATGTCCTATAAGTAATTGGAATGACACAAGATCAAAATGGCCTCGTAGCAAAACGTTCTATAAAAAATTGGAATCACATAATATTAAAATGGCCTAGTAGCAAAACGTCCTATAAGTCATTGGAATGACACAATATCAAAATGGCCTAGTAGTAAAATGTCCTTTAAGTAATTGGAATGACACAATATCAAAATGGCCTAGTAGCAAAACGTCCTATAAGTAATTGGAATGACACAATATCAAAATGGCCTAGTAGCAAAACGTCCTATAAGTAATTGGAATGACACAATATCAAAATGGCCTAGTAGCAAAACGTCCTATAAGTAATTGGAATGACACGATATCAAAATGACCTAGTTGCAAAACGTCCTATAAGTAATTGGAATGACACAATATCAAAATGGCCTTGTAGTAAAACGTCCAGTTTGTGTTTATGTCACGCGATCATTCGAAGAAGTCTTAACCAACTGAGAAGATTTTTTTTGTGTGACCTTTGGTTAAGATCTGATGAGGATCTTCGGAGTGATGAACAGATTTGCTTAAACTAATAGGTAAAGACCGATGGTGCATTTGAAACCACCTTCTCATCACAGAACTCCTCAATTAATTAATGGAACGTCAAACTGCCAGACTTGAGATTATGATGGTAAGGTTATTTATAACCGACTTCAAAAAAGAAGGAGGTTCTCAATTCGTCACGTATATTTTTTTCTCTTTTATTTTTTAAGTCGTTTTTTTTTGTTATTAAAAACCTGTCTTTTTCCTACTATTAAGGAAACTTGTGGTCAATCTTGTCATACGTGATCGATAAATTTAATCTCTTAGTAATCTTAAATAGGGATTTAGATAGCCATTACGCAAAGAAAATGTGTTTCTATCAATAGATTTGTGATTAAAGCGTATCTCCAGACAAATAGAGTGTCAAATATGTCCTTGACTATTCATATTTTGTCCATAGTTTTAATTATACGAGTTATCAAAATTGTACACGACTAGTGCTGTAGTGATAAGCCCTTCAATTGCTCGTAGTCATAGCTATTTTACAAGCTTTATCAGTAGACTAAACCAATAATATTGTGGTAACTGCATATGGGGACTACAACTCAATAACCATTTCAACTGTCTACCTACCAATAATATTACTATTTGTTCTCGAAAGTAAACTTCAATGCGAGAGTTTTTTTATGAACGCTTAAATTCAAAAACATATCAGAAACTGAAAAAAAAAGGAAGTTAGTCTAAACCCAATTTTTATATTTTGTATTATCATATTATGGTAAATGTGCTATTTAATCTGCTAGATACTATTCATTACCTTGTCAGTAGACCAGATTTTGACATATGATATAGTTCATGCCACATATTGGACCTAATTTACATAGACAAAATCACAGCACGTCGCTATAGGTAAATTTACAAACACGTTCTAAAAATGTAGGAGAAGAAAATGTAATTTTTTTATACAATGACTTTAAGACCCCAAATAAAAGCGGTAACGGCTAGCTTTTGAGGGGCACAGGTAACGGAAGACCGCAGTGGATCTGTAAACTATTTTTAGTATTTCGGTTCAAACTCGAAAGTAATTCACATTTGCTTTGACTAATGAAAACTCGTAGTACGAACTTTATTATTGAAACACCTTCTGGTTAACAATATAATGGGAGCTAATACCTGCGCTTACGTTGTATTTACTGCCCACTGCTCGTTCGCAAACCAATTGAACAACAAGGCTTTGTATTTGTGAGATAATAAAGGACATCCTATCCTACTTCCTACTAATTAATACAATAAACTCGAAAGCTTGTACGTTATATTGTATATTTGTTATAACTTTACGCTAAAACTATTGATCGGCTATTTTTTATCCCGATATTCCCACGTGAACTGATCACGTATCAGGACGAAAAGTAGCCGATAAAAAGTACTTATGTTGGTGAAACTGATGACCCAGTTTGTACAATGGTCACCATGCCGGACTGCCAAACACAGGGTTGCGGGTTCGATATCCACCTCGCACAAGTACTTATGCTTAGATATTTGTCTGTGGTCTGGTTGTTTCTATGGTATTATCGTAGGTATGTTTGTTACTCTGAACCGATTGCAATGAAATTCGGTATGTAGATAGCTGAGACCTGCCTTTAACTTCACTATCTAGTATAAAATAAAGTAGCTTTCTCTGTCCCTATTTCCCTTTGTATGCTTAAATCTTTAAAACTACGCAACGGATTTTGATGCGGTTTTTTTAATAGATAGAGTGATTCAAGAGGAAGGTTTATATGTATAATACATGCATATTATAGCCGTGCGAAGCCGGGGCAGGTCGCTAGTTTATAATATTAGTAGGATAGATTTATCAAAATGTTATTTGTCAAAATTAAAAATCCTTACATTCCCTTGCATTTACATTAGTGAAATGGCTCAATTTGTAAAAGAAAATTTGCATCTTTTTAATAGATATGCGGATAGTGGAAGACGTAAAGGTGATCTTCTAATCGTTGCACGCAATACTCGTCTAATGAGAATTAGCGTGTTCTGTATGGCCCCTGAAATATACAACGGAATTCCCAAATCATTACGACAAATTGATTGTCCTGGAGAGTTCAAGCGGGCTGTCAACAATTATCTCATCGATAAGGCCTATTATTCGATTGAAGAATTCATAAATGATAAAGATGACGTAAATTGAATTTGACATGATTTTGTATTCCATTCTTGACTTATTAATTAATTAATTTTGTTTTGTTTTTATTTAACTTTCAATGATTTTAATTTTTTTTTTAATATTATTGACATTGGATTAATTATTTTGACATCATATTAGAGTACTTTTAATTAACTAACTTTTAATATTTGCATGCTAAGCTAAGTGCTGGTGAAATATGTTGAACTATATTTTTATGTGACATCTTTGTACCATATTTCAAGCAAATAAATGACATTCATTCATTCATTCATTCATTCATTCAAACAAATTACCAAAAAAACCCGGATGGCATTGGAACAACGTTTTGAAGTATCATCAGAAGGTGAAAGGATTGCCTTGTCCTATTCAAGTATATCAAGTGACGAATTAGACGAGGCTTACCAGTAGAATAAAATTAATATTGACTTATTACAGTACGTCACGTTATTCCGTTCGGAATTCAGTGAATACAACATTACAGCTCTCTCTGCCTGTAGTAGAGTAACACTATAACCTTCCTACACTTTCCAACACACGAGTCCTACCGTAGAATGTGAATAATTAAAGAAACATGGTCTCCAGTGTCGGATCGTCTCGCTATAGGATCGATACCGAACAAAGAGGCTTAAAATTACATGGGAAAAGAAAAAAAAACAAAAAATAGATGAAAAAGTAACGTTAATTTCACAAACCTCTCTACCCACTTATAATATATTCACCCGCGTAACTCCCGATCCCGTTGGATATCGGGATAAAAGTATTTTTACTTTCCATGAATCAATGTATCGTCATACCAAGTTTCATCAAAATCGGTTCGGTGGTTTCAGAGCCTATTCGTAACACAAACAAAAAATCTTACCTATTTATAATATTAGTGTAGAAAATCCAAAGATCTTAAAACTTCCTACGGAAAGGACCGATTATGTTCCACAGAAGCTGCGATCAAACTTTCAAAATTTTAGGGGATTTGAAAGAGTTTCTCCTATACCAATTGACAGCACAAAAATTGGCATAATAAAACTACTACCTTTCGGATAACATTGATCTAGGTACTTGTTACAAATTATACGTATACTAAGGCGTAATTAGTAAGTTTAATCCAATTTGTATTGATATCACTATCACTACATAGTATAAAACAAAGTTGCTTTCTCTGTCCCTATTTCCCTTTGTATGCTTAGATCTTTAAAACTACGCAACGGATTTTGATGTCGTTTTTTTTAATAGATAGAGTGATTCAAGAGGAAGGTTTATATGTATAATACATGCATAATATAGCCGTGCGAAGCCGGGGCGGGTCGCTAGTTTTGAATAAGGAACAACTTTTTTTTAAAGGAAAGGTTGCAAAAGCACACTCTTCCACTGTGCCTTTATTATCTTTGATACCGACCAAATACCTCCAGAACAAACAGCATTGGAATGCAGACCGGAATAGATTCTTAAACAAAAATCCACTGACCTGGTCTATTTGAGGATTTCCAATGTAAAAATGACTAAAAAAAGCCTGATATAGGTCTGGGAAACGCCGTAAAAACGATTTATTAAAATATATTTTTAACTTTTCTTGGTTTATTTACAAACTCTACCAGTAGTGTGTTGGAATTCTATTTTAAAAACGTTTTAAAGTACCTAAGTTTATACAATTTTTGTATTTTTGAAATATTATATTAATGCCTTCGAACGAAGACTACAGTATTTCACTATCACTATCATCACTTCACTATCACTACATAGTATAAAACAAAGTCGCTTTCTCTGTTCCTATTTCCCTTTGTATGCTTAAATCTTTAAAACTACGCAACGGATTTTGATGTGGTTTTTTTTAATAGATAGAGTGATTCAAGAGGAAGGTTTATATGTATAGTACATGCATAATATAGCCGTGCGAAGCCAGGGCGGGTCGCGGGTATTTAATGAACTAGGATTAAATCATTTGCTAGTATATTTTTACTGTGTGAAGAATAGAAATTGTTCATGTTCCAATATTTTATTGAATACTAGCTGTTGCCCGCGACTTCGTTCGCGATGTGGTTTTAGTTTATATAGAATGCCTAGCATTTTTCCGCATAGATACTATTTAACGTTCGGTGTAAGATATAATAACAAAATAGATACATTGTTTTCAAGCTATATTTTTTGATTGATTTGGCAAAGGCACTTATGTAGGTAAGTAATATTTATATTTATTTATTTCACTCAAATAGAACATAATACACAACAATATAATAAGCTAAAACTAAGTCCAATTCATATTCGCACAAAACTTTCAACATTCTTTGTCTTCCTCATCATCTCATCTTTGGTTTTTTGTAAATTAAAGTAAAAAGAATTATTAACTACCGTTGTCCCTCTATCCATAATTATTTTTGTATTCATAATATAAGAGGTTATAGTATTTATAAACACCAACATCATGCAAATAATAATCTATTTTGGTGCAAATAAAATTTTGTTTTTTATTTTCAAATATTATTAATGATTAAATATGGACAGAACAGATACTTATACATAAAATAACGTCCTTACCTATTGATAGCGGGCATTACGTCGAACAAAAAATGCTTTCACACCAAACATCTAAAACGTCTCGGAAACGGGGTATTTGAAGGAACGTGATGTCCTATGATTTTACAAAAGTGCACGATGCCCTTAGAGACCTATACCTATCGATAGAGGACATCGAAGAAAACAAATAATGCCTTCACACCAAACTTCTAAAGCGTATTGGATACAGGGTTTTTGAAGAAACGTGATGTTCCATGATTTTCCAAAAGTGCGCGGTGACTTTATGCCAATAATAATTGTGTAAAATTACGGTATGCCTAGGGTTATTTTATTATGCTAAAACGTTTATGCCAAACTACAAAAGGACATTTTGCTTATGCCAAAAGTGTGGTTCCCATCTAAAACCTCTAAGCCAACCTCCAACTACTAAAGCGTCTGGGAAATGGAATATTTAAAGAAAAATGATGTCCTATGATTTTTCAAAAGTGTGCGGTTCACTTTGAGACCCATACCCACCTAAATGAACAAAAAATGCCCTCATACAAAACCTATAAAGCGTAAGGGCATTATTTATCCATCGGGTCTAAAATCACAGCGCAAAAAACATAACACTGCCACGCTCCCATACTGAATGTCCGGACCCTTTTTGCAATTTTCTGAATTCTAGACCAAATTGCCCAGATTTTGGCTACGTAATTTTGGGGAAAACAAAATAAAAAAGTAGCTGTGACATACGGCAGACAGACAGACATGACGAATCTATAAGGGTTCCGTTTTCTGCCATTTGGCTACGGAACCCTAAAAATTGATTTTTACAAACATACCTTATCTATTATTCACTTCAAAAACTTCAAAAAATGAGGAGGTTCTCAATTCGTCGCGTATATTTTTTTATGTATTTTCGCCGATTACTTACTCGAAAACGCTTGAACCGAGTTGGAAAATTATTTTTAGGGTTTCGTACCTCAAAAGGTAACAAAGGAACCCTTATAATATCACTTTCTTGTCTGTCTGTCTGTCTGTCCGTGTGTCACCACCGATTATCTCAGGAACGGTTGGACTTAGTAAGTTGAAATTACTGAAGTCTATGGTCCCTATTAGGTGTATAAAAATCAAGGTGTATAAAAACTAATGTACGGAACCCTCGGCGCGCGAGGACGACTCGCACTTGGCGTTTTTTTTAATTTTGTTTTTATTTTCTAAGGAATTGAATTGAACTCATAATTCAAACTATTTATGATAAATAAATAAGTTGAGCGCGATATAAGTGTAACATCGAGGAGGTCTTCGGTAAAGGAGATCCGTAATTATAAGTAGTAGTACCTACCTCTTTGTACTAACCTCATTTTCAGTTTCACGTAGGTAGTAGATTTAAGCAAACTATTTGGTTTTATGACAACTGTCATCTTGAGCGGAGGCATGCACCTGTACGCCTAGTATGACTTGTTGAAGCACTCGAAAATAAGGAACCCTTATAAGGTCACTCTCTTGTCCGTCCGTCTGTCGGTGTGTCACTACCGATATTCTCAGAGACGGGTGGATCTAGTAAGTTGATTTTTAGGAAGTTTCATAGTAAATACTGAATATAGTATGTTTGATCGAATACGTAAAAAGTAGTGCTAAGCGTACTGTTCCTTTTTGACGTTTGATTACGTTTTACACGGAAAAATATTTCGATTTCACATTTTTTAAATGATTTTTAATCAATTATAATCATAATTATTGTATTAAAGTTATTATTGAAAAATACCCTAAATGTTAATCTGGTATTTTCTGAACATATTGGTGTGGACCTCGTTGAAATCTGTTCTCTAGTTTATGAGATTACCTGGTTCAAACAAACAGACAAACAAAAATTCTAAAAACTACCCTATCGTGTTCAGCTAACGATTCTAAGACGACCTGTGTATTTTTTTTCTAGATATTTTACAATTACAGATTTTTTTATGTCTACAGATTTATTATATGTAAGACGACCTGTGTATTTTTTTTCTAGATATTTTACAATTACAGATTTTTTTATGTCTACAGCTGAGCCCCGCGGTTTCACCCGCGTAATAATTTTCTACGAAATTTCCTTAATTTTTTCTTTCATAAGAACCTTCTCCTGACAATAACAAACACAACAAAAAAATAATTGGCCAAATTGGTCCAGGCGTTGTTGAGTTATGCGCTTACCAACACATTTTGCGATTCATTTTTATATATAAGAGATAAATATAAAAATATTTAATTCATTATTCTTAATTTCAGCAGTCACATTCCATTTATTTCTTTATTTTATTTTAAAACAAAATTTAAAAAATCACAACAATTCTGTGCTAGAATACCCTTGAAAGAGCAATGAAAATGTGGGTATGTATGTATGTGCGTACTACCAGCAAGATAAAATTCATCATAAAAATATCAACACAAGTTTATTAACCTTCCTTTTCGGTCATACAAAACAAACCATAAAAGTCTAGAAAACTGCCGCATCTATTTTTATTACTCTATCAAAAATACTGCGCAGATTTGAGCATATAAAATGGGTGAAAGAATCTCACCACCATAAGAGCTCTTATAGTTTGCAATATCTTCCAAACGAAAGCACGTTTTAGCTGTACTAATTTATTTACAACTTTGCAAGAACATTGCAAAACAAAAGGTATGATAAAGGTAGGTTTTCGGACAAGTTTTTCTTTATGAAAATAATGTTTTTAAACTTTGAGAAAAGTTTTTAACAATGCTGCCCACGCACTTGGATAATAACGATAAGTTATGGTTCCTTATGTAATTGTTCTACTTAATTAATTCATAGAATAAACCTAGTTCAGATAATTATTATAATTTAATCTTTTCTTTTGTAAATATATACTTATAATACTAGAAACAACCAGAAGGCCAATTCTCGTAAAAAAAAATTACATTTAAATATCATTTCGACTGCATTTCGATCACAAATAATACCCTCAAAGTAGCTCCAAATACCCTTAAAGTTAGCTTTTTGTAAAAAAAACTGACTTTGATGGTATCTTTTGCAATCGAAATGCAATCGGAATGATATTGCAATGTAATTTTAACAATGTTATTTACGAGAATTGGCCTTCAGACCACAGACAAATATCTAAGCATAAATACTTGTCTGATCAAGAATCGAACCCGCAACCCTTTGTTTGGCAGTTCGGCATGGTGACCATTGTGTCAACTGGGTAGATTAAAAAAAAACGGGGCCCAGCAGCTGGTATATATGGTAATATTATAAAGAGGAAATATTTGTTAGTTTGCATTGAATAGGCTCCGAAAATTCTTGCTCGATTTGTATAAAACTTATTTATTTAATTATTAACACTAAATTACTCATAACACCATAACAGTTTAAAACCAAATCGATGGTATAACTAAAAATTAGAAATAGGTACTTAACTAAAAATATTACTTAAGAATTAATCTAAAAACCTAACAACTATTGATTAATTTTTCCAAATAATTTTGACTTTCAATCAACCTAACCTATTCTGTGAATTTGTACAGCCGAAGATATCGACTTCTGAAGCTAGTAAATTTAAAATACGTATAGCTCGTGCCATCGGCGCAAAATACATAAGGTTGGTTGGTTGTTACTTGCTATGAGGATACATTGAAAGTATTATGAGCTTCTTCTTATCTCGATAGTCCCACGGGATCAGGACTTACGCGTTTAACACCGCGAGGTGATGCTAGTTAATAACAATTTACGACTACTAAAATAATCTTCAACATTTTTTGATAAAGCCTCGTCATAACAGACAGCTTACAAGTTGTCTGTTTAAGTGACAACCAGGAAATGGAATCATCAAGCGAATGTAGGCCCCGTGGCAATAACCCTTGTACATTAACTTGTCCTGTAGGACAAATAAAGGACGTATTTTTTAATTAATTGTACGGATTTTTGTAACAATTTTTTTGAAGTATTTGTTTATTTATTTTGTCACTGCGTTATTATTGTAAAATCTGAATCAATACTTTCATGCAGATGCAAGTGTCAGTAAAAGTTCATCATTTATTCTTTTTATTTATTTATTTAATTTTTTTTTTATTTAAGAGCCTACACTCTCCCACTGCAGGGCAAAGGCCTCTCTACCTTTCTTCCATTGATCACGATCGGTCGCCATTGCACACCAATCATTCCTATAGGAGTCAAAATCATCTCGCCATCGTCGCCTTGGTCTGCCGCGTGGTCGTATTCCTAATGGGGGACCATTCTGTTGTTATTTTAGCCCAACGTTCATCTGACATGCGGCAAACATGTCCCGCCCAGTCGTATTTCAACTTAGCGGCTTTCTGGGAGACGTCAGCAATGCGAGTTCTGGAGCGCAGGTTCGTGTTTCTGATGCGATCGGTTAATTTAACCCCCAGCATGCTGCGCTCCATACCTCTCTGACTCACCCCGAGCGCGGACCTCTGTTTTTTGGTCAAAGACCAAGACCATTTATACTTACCTACTAATATTACGAATACGAAAGATTTTGATTGTTTGTTTGCATTGAATAGGCTCCGAAACTACTGGGCCGATTTTGATTAAACTTGGTATGAGGGTATATTGTTCATTGAGAGTGAGATAGGTTTATTTTCCCATTGGAAGTTACGTGAAACCGCAGAGCGCTGCTAGTAAATTTAATAAAACAAAAAAATTGCAGGATATTGCTTAGTGCACACCACGCCATCTAGCTCCAAGATAAGCAACTATACTTCTGTTATGGTAACCAGACACGATAGAATACCTTAAAACATACATAAACACCCAGACCAGAAACAAAAATTTAAAGCGGAATCAAGCCCGCAATCTTCTGCACGCATATTTGGTTTACGATGTATATTTGACGTACTTACCTATTTCAAAGCTAGTTATTGCATCCCGTGTGTTCTGGAGCCTCCGGGCTTAAGCCGCACGGATGGTAAGAGACCGGATGGCCTCACGTTGGTGCCCTGGGAGAAAGGTCAGTGTCTTTTGTGGGATGCCACGTGCGTAAGTACTTTCGCGGTCAGCCACTTGGGTCGCACATTTAGGGAGGCGGCAGCGGCGGCGGAGACTGCTGCCCGTAGAAAGCGTGATAAGTACGCCCCGTTGTTGCCTAATTATTTATTCGTGCCGTTTGCGGTGGAGACAGCGGGAAGTTGGGCGGCGGAACCACGGCGGCCGTGGTTTTTGTGAGGGAAATAGGCCGCCGTCTGAGGGACCGAGGTTTTGACTACCGCTCCGGATCGTTCTTGGTGCAAAGGTTAGCCGTCGCCATACAAAGAGGTAACGCGGCCAGTATTCTCGGCTCCTTTGCACCGGGTCGGGGGCGGTTTATTTGAATGACGCTTAATTTTTGTTTTAAATTATGTAAAAAGTATTGTATTATTTGTTATTGTATTATTTTATTTATTTACAACATTTCACCCACGATTTCATCCTCGTAAGAGTTAAACTTTTCAAGATTTATTTTTAGCAGATGTCTACGTCATATGGCACAAAAGAACACACACTCCCAAGTTGCAGGTCTCTACGATCATCGGTTTAGACTGTGCGTTGATCCGTCAGTCACTCAGTCATTCAGGACAAAGCATCTAGGTATAGATTGTAAGTATGAAACTGTTTGAAAATGTTCAAATATATTCTTCGTGCACCGCCAAACCAACAATTTAACAACCGAAATACTTTTGTTGTTTAAACAATCACTTAATTCACAAAGGCAAAGTTATTGCATAAAATGTTACAGCTTGAACAAATAAACAAAACTTCCGACGGGTGTAAAGTATTGTTAAGATTTTCCATAGTTTGCGAAAACCGAAGTTTTCCTCCCTTTAAAGTATTCATATCGCGTCGAAGTCAGATTATAGTTGTAACTTTATAACTCTGAACAACCACGCACATCTTACTTTATTATTCTATCTTGAGATAAACTTTAAAATAGGTTTCATACTTAATGGGTTTACCTTGTTTATATTTAAATAGTTATAACGATAGTTTAGGGCGGTTAAACTGAAATATTTATCAAAGTGCAGTAATAGGCAACCATGGTATCCTACTTCTCTAAGAAGAAAAGGTACCGGCTCTTTCTTCATACAAACGTAGTCGACTGTTTTCGCCCTGGACAGACACTTGGAGCAAATATTTTTGTAGCATAAAACCTAATACTGCCATGACCATGCCCCTATGTCTTGGTTTATTACCTATTCTAATTACCTATTAAAGGAAGTAAGAGAATTTTTGTAATGTTCTAGTCTCTATGCGCCAGATCGACCATTGCATAATCTATAATCGCATGGTTCATAGAATCTTAAATTTTACAAAAACTCCTGACACCGGAACGGTCTTGATACCGCTCAGCGTTTAACTTGATACCGCCCAGCGAGCGTTTAACTCTTGCTCAGCGTGTAACTCTTGATACCGCCCTCTCGTAGCGGGATAAAAGTATTGGGTAAGCATTAATTATAGTTTATTTTTATTTTAAATAAAATAAAATAAATAAATTATTTTTTAATAACGAAAGAGGTTCTCAATTTGTCGCGTACCTATAAAATAGTTTGTTTTCCATCCTTCCAATTTCATTATAAAAAATGGAACGTAAAACTGTTATTTTTGCCTTTTTTTGAAGTCGGTTTTAATATTTTAAATTTATTTTGTTTACAGTCAGTACTTACTGAGTATGTACTTATGTCTTTAAATCATGTTATTAAAAAAGATAATTTCACGGTATAAAACAAACAGCTTCAAACTTGACCAGTTTTATTTTTAATACCGCGATAATCCAGTTTATCCTTGTAATTTCGATACGTGAAACGGGGCCAATATGTACACGATTTCTCCTCAATTTTCCATGCCAATAACCAACGGTTCACCGTTGTTCCACAACGTATAAACAATGTCTTCCACCCGGGTGGATCTCGGATCTGCTAATTAGGGATGTGGAAACCGATCAAAAGAGACCCTTTGATGCGAAACAGCGAGGTGACGGTGAGTCAACGGAGCGTGCGCTATCGATATTTTGTGGAATTTGTATCGATATTGTCTCAAATAAAAGGATATTGCGTTACAATAATGGGTAAAGGAATCGTCATTGGTTTTTGCGTCTATTTGAGACGATTTACGCTTCAGTTAGGTAAATGGTTTTTTGTAGCTGAGCAGGCCAATTCACGAGCGATAAATGCGCCCTCAGTTAAATTCGCCGATAGATATAATATGCATTGTGCATTTTCGTACTATGCGTCTCTCTCAATATAAATTAATTGTCGTTGTATTAATTCAGAGTTAGTTAATATATAAAAAAAAACATTCAGAATCATATACCTCGCGCAGCGAATGGTGACCTCTGCGGTAAGTGGAAGTGGCGCAGAACTCGATATTTATATGAAAATTGAGTTCTGCGCATACCCCTTCTACTTTCCATCAGAGGCCAACATACGCTGCCCTACGTTATACAATTTGTTTAAATCATAATTAATATTATTGAAATTTAAGTTGGAATAAAAAAGAATAAAATTAAGCTAGGATGTATTCATTCGAAACGCGAACCAATGATAACAAGGCACAACAAGCACTTTGGCTTTTTTGTGATTGAAGGTATTGGCTTTTTTGTGATTGAAGGTATTATTTGAAATAGAGCAATTAAAGTCACATGCATGTGTTCTTGTCATTAAAGTATGCCGAAGTATCACAGTACGCCTTAAGCTTTAAGCTTAAGCTTTTAAAAAAATTGAACCTGTTAATGGACAATAGAAATTAAAAATATTAAAACTGAAGCAAACACTGAATCAAGTAAATGTAAGTATTTTAAGAGGAAATTTAACAAGATCACGACGTAGAACTCGAATGCAAATTCCCTTACATATTCTTATCGGGCATAATCAGTAGCATTCCTCGAAAGTCGAAACCAAATCGAGTGCATACGTGACGTCACTATAGAATAGTGTGTGAAAAATGTTGAACTCGTCTCGGATCGATTTCAATAAGCGATAACTTTTGCATGACTGACTCTAGGTCTTTCGGAAGCTACGATCGGATGTGCAGGAATTGAGGCATTGGCTATTACCCAGCTACGATCGAATTGTGATCATAATAATTGTCATAGTTTTTAAGACGATTCCAAGTGATCAATACATAACATACATAAGCATCTAAAGGAATAAATAAATTTGACTTTGACATAGTAGGTCATTCATCATAATCATCATCAGTCAGCCCATACACGTCCACTGCTGGACATAGGCCTCCCCCATACGATGCCACAAACAGCGGTCCTGAGCCGCCTCCATCCATCGACTACCCGCGACCGCCACAATGTTGTCGGTCCACCGGGCAGCTGGTCTCCGAACACTCCGTTTCGCGTTGCATCGCGGCCGCCACTCGAGAACCTTTACTCCCCAGCGGTTGTCAGTTTTGCGAGCTATATGACCTGCCCATAGGTCGCAGTAGGTCATTAAACTAATAATAATAATGTTATATCTACTGCCTATTTATGTCTTAGGTAAGTCTTGTTCGTGTTGATATTTTATTTTTTTGTGTCCTTAGGAATGTAGTGTTTAGTGTTACATATAATATGGGTCAAACCTAAATCAATATTTATTTATTTATTTTATTTTATTTCATGATATTTAGGATAGTGGAACATGTGCTGGAAGAAAGGTGCTTGCCAAGAACCGAAACCACCTTCTGAGCTTAGTCGAACGTGTCAAGAGGAAAGCACTCGACAATATGTGTGAAGCCAACTAAGCAAATGGTGCACCTACTCCAATGCCCATTGTGCCCTAATACCTGCACATTGGAGGACCTGGTAGAGGCCAATGCCGCTGCAGTTGCAGTGGCTAGCTACTGGGCGGGAAAAATTTGACTAGTCGAACGTCACTGATACGAAAAGAAGAAGAAGGAGCAACGGGTTTGGTCATGATGTTTTCCTTCACCGTAGGAGCAATGTTATTAGCGCATATTTTTCCATTTGAAAAGTCCATTGGTGTACGGACGGAGCTGTGTTGGCCTAGTGGTAAATGCCGCGAGTATCATTCCGAAGGTCGTTGGTTCAAATCATTCAACTAAATTATACTCATAATAGGAATTGTTCTCACTAATGGTCGGTCGGCCGCATTATTGCAGATTCATCGTAGCGCTCCAAAACGGCTGTTATAAGTATGTTTTCAACACAAGCAAGATTCACCTGCTTTAGTTTATTAGAATGAAAACATTCCAATAATAGTAATTTTTGAACCCTACCGGGGGCTGCAATGATGCAGAAGACTGTTCCTATCCTATTAACGATTAAGTTACGTTATCATACAAATTCTATGCCGAGCAGGTGTGGGTCGTTGCAATTAATTACTTTTTTGTCCCCCTACCTTTGTTTAACCAGGTTTTCTTAAAAGTCATATAATTTAAAAACAGTAAGCTTCAACAAAATAAATGTTTAAAATTGTAAGTTTATAAGCCTGCTTTAATGGCTGATTGGGGAACCTCAAAATGCATTAAAAAAACTCGAAAAGCGTAAATAAATACCTACCTACATATACACTTTTAGAGGTAGGGGAGCATTATTTTGCAACGTATTTGGTTCCTTCTTATCTAATTTTGTTAGTAAATCGTAGTAGGTAATGTGGCTTTATGTAAGGTAATATTTTATATTTTTTTACATTTTCTCTATACTTATCATTTTTTTATTTATTAATTTTTAAATACCAACCGCGGTTTCACCCGCTTTTTTCGATTTTCTTTTCTTGTCCTGACAATAACGTAAACAAAAAAAGGAATTATTAATTCCGTGCAGTCGTTCGGAAGTCATAATTTACCCATACATATATAATTTACCCACACATTTAAAAACTGGACTTTTGGCACATGAGTAACTCATGTGCTTTTGGTCTGCAGACCTGTTTTCCAGAGATGTATTTAGAGATAGATGGATAGATTATTTCAATTTATATTTTTATGTTTTAAAATGTTAATCAATTATTAGATCAAAATATTTAGAGATATATTTTAAAGCAAATACTAAGCATTTACCATTCTATTTCCAAATATTTTTAAAACGTACCTACATAGATACCGTAATGATTATTTTTACATTACTGACTAGTAAAAATGAATTGAATGATTCACTCACATTTGAATAAAAGCTGAAAAAACAACAATACTGCTTATTTAAATAACCCATTTGTTCCGGGGTTGACTGAAACATAATTAATTTCAGTCCAGTCAGTGTCATCTATCGAATTAATTGTAACTATTATATTTAATTGATTAAAAAAAAAGATGTGATGAGAATTTATATTTATCTAAAAAAGATATTTTTGTTTCAAATATATTTTAATTGAATATTTTTTGTATAACGTTAGGTATTTTAAAATTGAACAAATTAAAGTTAACAAACTTCTAGCTGCCCTTATCCCAATTTATTTAGGTTTTATTTAGTATGTATTCGTCTTCCGTTTACTCCTATTAGTCATCATTTCATCCTTCACATTCATCTCTCTCATGTCTTGTCCTTAGTCCTTTTCTTATATCGTCCTCTTCCTCGTCAACTCTCTACATTCATACCTACTAATTACTCTTCTAGTCACATGCGTCCCCTTTCTGCTCATCCATGTCCATAATTAACAATGTTAATAAATATAAGAAAATTCATGCTAAATATACCAAGGAAACACTTGAAACGTAGGTACGCTTTCTTAAATAACGCACACTATCCCGAACCGTCTAACTTTGCTCATCCATGCATAGTTTTCACTGGAAAGTATTTATTATCTACCGGGAAAGTTCTTTTGCCATCTTTCAAAACTCCATCGACCGTTAAAGATCTATCTTCTTAGTTGGAAAATTCCCCTCCTATTTGAAAGGAAATTGTTTAGAACATGTTATGATGCGAGCTTGTTGAGCTTACTTTTAGCATTTTGCTATAGAGGTACTTAAGATATTATTTTACTAGGTGCACCCTGCGATTTAAACCGCGTAAATCTGGGATAGGGACCGAGGTCCTCGGGTAGAAACCCTGGTTGACGATCTAGGGCCTTAAAATTAAGAGTTAAAAATTAAAAGGTATAAAATACATGATACAATTTTACATTTCATTGTCAATTCAACTGGGTATGATGGTAAATTACGTGGGTCGGTAAACTATTGAAATGTTTAAACATCTGTGCAAATATTTTTATTGAATTACATTCGAATAAAAAAGAAATTCAAATTTGACGTACGTAATGGTATAAGTACTCGTTTGTACTACGTATCTATAAGTTTATTATGGGTTCATCACTACATAGTATAAAACAAAGTCGCTTTTTCTGTCCCTATTTCCCTCTGTATGCTTAGATCTTTAAAACTAAGCAACGGATTTTGATGCGGTTTTTTTAATAGATAGAGTGATTCAAAAGGAAGGTTTATATGTATAATACATGCATAATATAGCCGTGCAAAGCCGGGACGGGTCGCTAGTTAGGAATAAGAGTCATCACAATTCAGCTCATTCACAATTCAGTCCGTTTTTCAGGTTCTTTTTCTTACCCGACTTCGCGACGCAAAGGAGTGGTAATGTGTTTATCAGTCTGTGTATATGTATGTATGTATGTATGTATGTATGTACGGTTGTATGTTTGTTTCTGTGTAGCACTCTAGAGACTACAAAATATGACTCTACAATTGAAGGCGGCTCTCTCAGAGTTACAAACGTGTCTGAAACCTAGTCATGATCTCCCTGCAACGGCCAATTTGGCGGTTGTTATAAGAAACAGATTTAATTTCAGATTTTTAACAAAATAAAAGCAAGGTAATTATACCTAATCCTTAATGATTCTCCAGTAGGTATTCTAAAGATGAGCAGAAGATAATATTACATCGTAAATCATGGTTTATAAACCGCTTATTCATGAATATCTTTGTAAGATCTGGACAAACTTTCGATGTTGGTTTCACGGTCACAAAGATACGGAAAAATTAATTACCATTATTTTTTTACAGATCGCGTCGCCTCCAGTCTTTTCGCGACTGGTCATACTATATAGAGTGGACAAAGCTTAATTTTGAGAAATAAACCCTTAATTAACCTTGCTTGAACCTTTTCGTGTTACAATGATTCAGCTAAATATTATAATAGCAAAAGCAACTTCGAACTTTTGGAAACGAATAAAAAACGAAATATACAAATTTCACGGAGTTCGGTGAAACTTTATGCCCGTCGAGACAACGAAACGCTTTCAAAATAATGAAAAACAAACGTCAAAATGAATTTAGTTGGAGCCCTAAACTTCGAACTTGCATACTGCAGACTTGTCTGCGGCGGATTATTCACAGGCAAGAGAATAAGTAACATACCGCGTACTTACTCATTACTCAAAAAATAAATAGGTAACTCTTTTTCTCCCCTTACCTAATATTGTCCGATTTTGGTGTTTTTTTAGTCTAATTCATTCATTATAAACTATGCATGATTCAGGTGTGTGAATTGTATTAAATTGCTTTTAACTAGTATATATTTTTTGACAGTTAGTCAAAAAATAAAATGCATTTATGACCTTAAACTCTCAAAGTGTCAAAATGATAAAAAAATATCTATAATTTAGCTAAATCCTAAATGTTTAATATTTTTTGATATAATTTTGATGACATTTTTGATTTTATTGATTAACGATGGTATTCCTGTAATATTATGTAAAATGAAATTATACTAATAATCTAATCTATACTATCTATACTCATATTATAGAGAGGGAGTTTGTAAGCTTGTAGAGGCGGCGATTTGTATAAAATTTTGCAGGGGTAGCTGATTGTCATAGGCTATTTCGAGATTCAAGAGAAAATGCTACCGGGCGCTCTCTCCATACAAACGTAGTCGACTATTTCCTCCCTGGATAATTGAATAGAGCAAATATTTTTGTTGCATAAAACTTATAACTGCCATGACCATGCCCCTATGTTTTTTTTTGTTTTTTAATCTTAATTTCTATGATAATTAGAAAATGAAAAAAACCAAGACATTGAGGCATAGTCATGGCAGTTTTATGCAACAAAAATATTTGTGCTAGTGTCATTATCCAGGGAGGAAACAGTCGACTACGTTTGTATGGAGAGAGCGCCGGTACCCTTTCACCTTAAGCAGGTGTAACCGTGCGGGGCAGCTAGTCTGGAATTAAAATGAATACTGTTCCAAAGCATCGGTTGACAAAAAGTTTGTAGTCTAACTCCATTATCTTACCAGTGTCGTCGTAGTGGAATGTATGCACATATTTTGGGATAGAATTGGCAACCCCTGTCACCTGACCCTCATGAATTATACAAGACAATTTGTTACATTTATGTCCAGTGGATATAGACAGGTATTTGGGAAAAAATACTATTTCTATTTCTTCGGTTTTTTAGACCGAGAAAATTCGTAGAAAACTTACCTACTTAATAATAATTAGAAAAAACGAGCTGCATCCCGCGTTTTTGCCCGAGTAGTGCCAATCATTTAGAAAAATCGGAATAAACAGGGGTAATCTCGTAGCCTGTGCTCGCACGACACAGTGGGCACGTACAGTTTTCCATTGATCATTCAGTTTCTACTTAGTGGATTATGATAAAAAGTATAGGTAGGTATCACGACTTTTTCAGAATCTAAAGCAATCTAATGGTAAAAATTATAAAATAATTAATATCCAAAGAAAAAAGTCCAAAGTCTAAAATAACAAAATTAGAACGATCACATCGTAGAATAATAATTATACTAGTATTATGTATATAATTTTTTTTAAATTTATATTTATTAAGGAAGAGAAACAGTTATAAGTACACCTAGTAAATTATAAATCTAAACATAATTTGTCATAAACCTCATTGCTTTTTTTTTATATCTACTACTAGCTGTCCCGGCAAACGTTGTTTTGTCATCTACAAAAAAAATGAGGTTCGATTCTCAGACCTAACGAATACACACGAAAATATTTATACAAATTGGTTCAGCCGTTTAGGTGGTGACTAACATCGCGACTCGAGAATTTTATATAATATAGGGATAAACATATTAACCGATAAATAGAAGAAAATAAATCAGAATTTAAGATTCAAACATACCTCAAACGCAAGGCGGAAGCAAAATCCAGTAGCCAATTATCAGGACGGCCCGACTTGAATATGTAAAAAACCCTGAACAAAATTTTCCCTAGGTACACTTTTCCTTTTACATGATTACTTACTTATCTACTTCACTTGTTACACAGTGATCAAGGGATCGAGGGTCATTGACTTCAAAGTAAGGCTCTGCTTAGAAATGATAAGAGTTTTCAGAAAGAAAGAAATATCATTATACAAATATCTATTTGAATGTCCGAGACGAGACATGGTGGCCATATTCGATTACAGTAAAAGGGATCAGGCAGACTTACGACGTAATATCGGCCAATTCTGTGATCGGAGTACTTCTTCTTCTTCTCGTATAGTGGTGTGGCTCACCTATTGTTAGAGTTTTCAGATCGCCTTAAGGCCTCTAACATGACCAAACGACTGCTACTAGAGGTAGCAACCGGGACCAACGGATTAACGTGCCTTTCGAAGCACGGAGGGGCTCACGAAAACACATTTTTGCCACACTACTAATTGGCCACCCATCGAAGTAACGATCGAAGTACTAAGCAGACTTGAGAAGATAAGAAGAAGAGTAGATGGAAGGCCAGAGACAGAGTGAAATGGAAGTAGGTTGTTGTGAAAACCAAGTGCCAAGAGTTATAGCGCTGCGGGAAGTAAGGCAGGTTGGTGATGATGCATACAAACAATCCCGACCTTTCGTCAGACGTTCAAATTAATACAAAATATAGAATGCATTTATATCCAAATATAAAGAAAATACTTAAAAATAAAACTTTGATTAGACACACGACATTATAGCAAGAAAAACAATGAATAATAGCAAAAATAATTAATAAGCCGAGTGCCACTAAACAAGATTTGCCTCAGCATTAGCTGTAACTGCCTGATGTAGCTACAACGATGGTCTTCCGGCAGGAGTCCCGCCTCTTTGTCGACAGAAAGTTTGAAGTCTGCGATAGATCTAAAAGGGTTCGGACTCATATGGATACTATGAATTGAAATGGAATTTCCATCGATATATTTCTATAAAATTATTTGACTGTTATCTTTTTAGAGTACCTTTTAGGTAAAGGTATTTAAATAATAGATAGCTTTGGAGGTATTATAGTGTATTTTATTTGATTTTGTTTAAGATACCTAAAATATTTTTCAGAATAAGTTAGGTTTTGCCTTTGGCACATAAAAGGATTTTTACTATTTATTAATAAACACAATCTCAATAGAGATGAGATTATTTGTTTATTGAATCAAATTGTAATTTTTAATACAAATCCAAGTGTAAGGGATCTGAATTTTATATAATAATAATGTTTTTCATAATGAAAAAATAATGATAGTACACAATAAAATAATTTTGCTTGACACTTGGGCCTTCGTTTATTAAATTTTTAGAAAAAAACCTTCTAAAGTGGCCATTGTCGTAGGCAGACTGAAATGACTTTAGTTTTTAAAATAAGGGATCAGATCACGAATGTGAAAAAAAAACACTTTAGTGTTTAGTGTCATGAAAAAAAAAGCAAGAGAAAACCTTTGTTTAAAAAACTGTGCTTAACAGAAATTTTTAAAAAACTTTTTTTTTCTATCGGTAGAATCAGGGGAAATGTCGCGTCAGCTGCCCCAAAATGTGAAGCTTAAAGTGATTATAAGACTTCTTAGAGTTTAATATAAAAATAAAAAGGAAACTTTTCGAGCACGTGTACCTATCTATCTACTTTTGTTACTTTTGGCAAACTTTTTATCCGTGACGTTGTGTTATTCAGTGGCAGTGCTGGGACGTGGACGCATAGAGAATTGATATTTTTATCTTTCAAATAACTTTTATTTTTTTTAATAGTTCGGTGGTTCGCATATAAAAAAAATTAGAATAATTACGGAATCAGCACGAAAAGAAGAAGAGTTGTATTATTAAGTACTGAATTTTTGTTGAAATATTTAAAGTTCAAAAATAAATAGTGTAATCAAAGGATTAGTATTTAGTGTTTAGTTCCGAGCCTAGTGCCAAAACACAAAATGCTATGTGCACCGCCCTCCCAACTATAAATATAAAGGTATAATTACTGCTCTTCCTCTTCAAGGCAACATTTAGAGGCACCTTTGACAACTCAAGAAGGCTTTTGTGTTACTGTTTTTTTGGTTTTGGAGTCTATTGAGAGGAGAGCTAAGTGGATCATTGGCTATCAGTAAATAAGCCACCTGGCTCTGGCAGCTAGTATTTCGCAGAACTGTCACTTGAAATCTTTATCGACAAATCGCTTGCACATCACTAAGTCAATGTAACAGTTGGTACGATGCAGGGGGAATGCAACTTGTAAGTGAAAGTTAATATTTACTTTAAGCTCTTTATATTCTAAGAATGTCGTGAAAAAGGGCCATGTGTCAAATGCATTCGTAGGATTAACATTAAGGGAGGGTAAAAGAATATTTTTTGTTGACAAAAAATGATTTCGCCGATGTTGAACTTAATTTGTTTTTGTGCAATTATCTAATTTGAAAGTACTTAGGTCTTTTTAAAAGCTTATATTTTACTTGCAGTGTTTCTAAGTATCTTTGTTTAGGTCAAATCTTGCTTTCATCAAGCTGAATAAGAATTAAAACCACGATTTCGTAGCGGGATGCGTACTATCGCACTTAGCCGAGTTTTTTAACTTTCATAGAATCTGTAGCACAATGACAACATTACTAAAATCGCATAGTTTAGATCGCACCATGCCTACTTTTTCAGTTTATGTCGAATTTATGTCCGAGTTCAACGGAGTAGAATTTTTTATTTTAATTTTTTTATGTTTTTAGGATTATTTATCCCCGATTTTACAAACAAATCCTAAACAACCACATTTTGTAATATACTAAGATTACACTCAACTCTAGCTAGCTTTACTCACATTATAATCTAACTAGAAAAAAGCCTTTTAAATTGTGAAGTTATGTTAACAAGATTTCTCACTTAGGTCCCACGCTGGTTGTCGTCTGAAATGATTATGCATTCATGATTTCAGAAACTTATTATTATTAATATCTTGAGACGTAAGAGAGCTTAATGCTATTATTTCTCAAAGAATTTCGCTTTGTATAGTGTTTGGAGTTTTTATAAGCCTTTAGAATGTTCTTTTGGGAATAACAAAGTAAATACTACCAGCCCCACACGGTATCACTCGCGTCAGTCCCGATCCCGTGGGAAATAGAGCCTATGTGTTTATCTAGATCTCCAGCTATTTACATACTAGTTTGAACGCAATTGGTCCTACAATTTTTGTTTAAATTATATACCTACATTTGTATGACGTCTTATGCAAAATCTTTGTCCAATTTGTTTAAATGTTCTTTTGATAAACCAAAATCTGTCAATCATTCGTTTTACAATGACGTGAAATGTTCGCCCAAAAAACTACAAAAGATTTATGGAAAAATTATAAGAATACCATAGTTTAGTTAAGCTGGTTAAAAGTATAATTTAAGCTACGGTATCATACCCGCGTAAGTTTGCATTGGGATAATCTAGCTTTCACCCCCTACTTCACGCCCCCTTAAAATGTGGAAACTAAAAATCCCTCATACACGTCATTTACTAATAATAAGTAGGTAGATTTTTACTTTAAATTTTATTCCTAGTAAGATTTATGGCACGACATAATTAAAAACCATACACAGGTAATATTATAAATAGTTACTATGGTAGATTATAGGAAAGCAAGTAGATTCTTCCTAAACACATGCCATTCACAATTCTTGTCAACAATGTAAGAGACATTTGCAAATAAAACCCGCGACACGGTATCAAAAGACTCGATTCTTGCATTCCACGTTCCATATCGCGACCGCCCCCTGCTGTGCGACAATCCATCGAGTACTAGGCTCTGCAGATGAGCGTTTTATAATCGCTGAATAACTGTTCAGTTCAAGTGTTCGTCCTATATACTTTCAAGTCTATAATTGGCTATCTGTTTCCTTTTCGTTGTTTCGTAGTTTTAGTTAAAAAAAATTGAGGGGGTGAAAATAGGGGGCAAAGTTTTTATGAGACAACGTGATTCCATGGTCCAAATTACGAGGTTAAAAAGGGGTAGAAAGATTTATTTCGTGTAATTTGCTTTAGAGTTTATTATCAATAACTGCTCCTTAGTGCTGTTGATTTAAATTACATTTTATTTTAACAAATGTTTAAAAACTGTTATAATTCAACAATATTACTGATATCCTGATATTAAGTGTAACTGTTATACTGATATTAAGTCAACAAAAATCTCCTAAAAACCATTTTCGACTTCTACCTGAACGAAATCGCGTGCGAAAGCTAGTCTATATACAAATACTTCTTTGACTGTAGAAATCGATCCCACAACCTTCTACTTGCAGGTGAGTGTTCGCCCACTGCACTAGTAGTGCTAGTGGTAATTTATCGCTCGTCTATAAGTCACACTAGTTGTTTCACACCGATGATCCATCTCAGTGTGAACGCGTGATTCAACCAGCAAGGGAGAAGGCAAAGGGGGCTGTGAAATATTTATTTCTTTCCCCTTTCAGACGGACAAGTTTATGTCGATGCAGGGGCGACAATTTTCTATACCTAGCCAGCACAGCCTTCACTTTTACAAGGTTCTAACTCACATAGAATCCAATATTGACATAGAACCTTACAATAGCCGAAATGCTGGTGATGTGTGGACAATGCGACGCGTTTGGCTAAACGGATTAGTTTGATGTTAGACGAATGGTTGGTTTTTATGTCGCAGTTAACACTTTACTGCGTTCCGTTGGATTTTTCACTTTAAATAAGATTTCGTACTTTCCAACTAAATTTCCTATAGAATCACAGCATGACCTATGTGGCGTAGAAGGCGAACACCCACCTGCAATGATGGAGGTTGCGGATTCGATTCCTGAAGTGGAACAAAATATATTTTGTGTGATCTAAATACACTTCTGTCTGTATTATACCTAAGTATTTATTTACAAAAGCAATAGGTAGATAGTAATATTTCTTTTAATGGACACCTTAATTAACTTACATTGGGCTCATTTTATTAATCGCTTGCAATGAACCTACTAATTTTCACAATTTTTCTCCCTAGAGATAATTGGAAAGAGTTTGTCCCCAAAGCGATGTCACTCTTTGGGGACAACTGGACAGATTTATCAATATAAATCTCAGTTGTCACCGCTAAGAACATAGCCAACGTGGTCAAATGAGAATGACCCGTTAGATGGCGCTGTCGAAAAAGCTATAAAAGAATAACACTAAACAGGCTAATGGTACCGCAATTAAAAGTTCCAAGCATCATTTTCAGGTTATTAACATTCTATTTGAACCGTAAGCATTTCGAAAGCGAATAAATTATTCGAGCGATATTATCGCGAAACTCTAACACGCATAATGTTTTCCACCCCGTTTCGTTTAAACGTCTTATAATACAGAAGTTGATGATTCTACAGACGAACTGCAAGGACTTTAGCAGACATTCGACTGCAGAGTGTTTGAGAGACTGGTATACTGGCGTTTGGGGGGGGGGGGTCGACTATTTTTAGAGTTTAGTACCCAAAGGGTAAAAACGGAACCATATTATCTTAGTAACGGAAGGTGACGATGAAGTCTTAACTCCACTATCTGTCCGTCCGTCTGTCTTTCATCAGGCTGTATCTTATGAACCGTGATAGCTAGACAGTTGAAATTTTCACAGTTTTCTGTTGCCGTTATAAATACTAAAAACAGAATATGATGGTACAAAATCCTTCGTGCGCGAATGAAACTCGCACTTGGTCGGGTTTTTATTACCTACTAATCAACCAATTTATGGACAGATGGATGGAGATGGGGCTCATGAATGGAAAAGAAGAAGACGATTTAAAAAAAGATGAATCGACTATGTGAGACAAGATATGAAAATAAGGAATGTGAACGATGAGATGACGGAAAGAAGAGAATGAAAGAAGACATACTGCTGCGACCACAAATAAATTGGAACAAGAACAGAATAACCTGAACCAATTTAGTCGCGTGATGTTACTAGGCGATAGATGGCCATGCACATGCGCATTATCAAACTGGTCAACTCCAACGATTGCATTCTACTTTATAAGCAAGTAAAGTCATGTAGTAGTAGCAGTTTCATTGAGTAATCACTGCTGTGCAACTAATGTCGTTCGGTTGATGTGTCGTCCATGCCGTTCGTCTGTTAGCCCTAAAGGGTTGGATACAATATCACTGATTTAATAACAGGCACATTAGAACGGAATTATTGGGTTTCTTTGTTTGATAATAAAGACTAGGAAAGAGTAGATTTTCAGTCAATTTACTTGCGTTGTATTTTGTTTATGAAAATCTATATTAAAAGGTTTTGTTTTCGTGGAACGAGTCATTGTCACAAATTTTATATCCCTTAGAATATAAGTGTTTAAATTTTCACGGTTTATAGTAAGGCAAATATGACGTTATCGAGTCAATGCAAAATGATTAATCGGTTATTTATGAATCAGAAGACTGCAGTACAAATTGTTTTTTATGGAAATTAAAAAAAATAAGGCTTACATTTTGGTGGAACGTGTCATTCACCAAATAGTTTTTTTTTATGAAAGTATGTAAAAAAAGCTTATTTTCTGGTAGAACGTGTCTTGTCACAAATATTTACATCGTTTAGGTTGTAAGTGTATAAATTTTCACGGTTAAAACATTATAGGTTTGCAACCATTACGCTATTGAGTTAGAGTCAATACAAAATGATTCATCATTGTATTTTGACATGTGTAACGAAGGCGAAAAACAGGCAGATCGGAGTGGGGTGGGTAAACTAGGGGTCGTAAGTGAGACGTCAGGGGTCGATGAAAATTGATTTTCCGCCATCAGTCATCATAACTTAAGTTAGACTCCACATAGGATGGGCAAGAAGCGCGGACGTGGCGCGTTTGGGTGACATAACAGCTGTAAAAAAAATTTAATTTAGTTTTTTTTGATAATCTTCTAAGTTTAAATATATTATTATAATATACAACTTGAAGATGTATTATGTGTGTGCACAATACTGTAAAACAGTGTGTTACTTAGGACCATTCTCGCGATATAAAACCGCGACAGTTGTTCCGACGGAACCCTTGTGTTTCCGTTAATAAAACTGCGTACGATTCAGTGCCTCAATGATATGAGATTGGTATTTTTATTATCTATACTTAGCACCAAACTAACAGTGACAAATAGGTATTTAGAGGTAAGTAATTATTATTTATAAATTACTTATACGGTGACAGCAATCCATGTTGCTTAGAACGCTCTGTATTGGGTAATTTAGTATGTGACATAGGTTTGCCCATTCCCAACCACTTAAACTATTCTTTAAACTGAGTTGAATGTATCCAGAGAAAATAACTCGGTAAAGATAAATACATATTTACCTACAAGTCAGATCCTGTAGAATAAAAATTGTAAAAATAACATGTCAAATGAAAAATAAAATGTAATAGGTACGTCTAGACTAGATGTTTCTTCCTCGTCTTTCAATTCAAAGGTTGATCAAGATTCAAATCCCGGCATCCGTGCACCAATGAATTGACGAATAAGAAACAATAATAAACACATAATATAAGAGAACATTGAAAAGCAAGAAGACACTTGCGTTCTCCGCCACCTCGTCACATCTTCGTCGCTTCGTCGTCACGTCAGCGCCTCTATCGACTCTTCTGTGACTCGCCTCTTATATGCCTTTACACAATGGAAACCTTTTGTCGGTGGCGATGACTTTTCAACGTTGTTTTTAGACAAAAGGTTGGGATTTTTGTGAAAACAACATGTGTACTCGTATAGGTGTTCCAGTAACGAACAGAATAGAACAGTTCATGTGGAATGGATGGATACAAAGACTGAATCGAAAGCGGATTTATTTTTGTAGTTTTAAATATGGAAACTGAATAGTTTGGAAAACTTTAATAAGGCAATGTCCACATTGTCCGCAGTGGTAGAAATAATGATCACCAGAATTAGGTACGTTTAAACCTGGTCCAAATTTATAGGTGCGGGACGAATGTTGACTAGGATCATACCACACTTTCTTGTTAAAAGAAATTTGATCTAATTCTTATTTTTTGTTGGAAAGAGGGGGAAAATAACTATGAGGTTCTGGTTCTACAAAAAATTGTTAAGAATCTAACGACAACCCCTAAAAATGATTAACATTTTTTTTAATCGACTTAAAATAAAAGAGAAACTTACTGCACTCATAAAATCGAGCAGCCAAACTACAAACTGATTGTTGATTTAGTAGGTGCAATTATTTTCACTTTTGACGTTGTGGTATCGGCTGATCATTTAGTTTTCATTCTGTTTACACTCAAAAAACCAAACCATTTCCTGACTTCTAAAAGCTGTAAAAATTCCAGAAACGATATAATGGATTTTATTTTCCAGAACTCGTTCTAAGCATTTATAAAACCTACTTAACCTGTTTAAAATTACAGCGAACAGAGTTCAAACAACGTCCGAGGTATTTCGTATAAACGGATCGTAAACATAATTATCAACCCTTAGTCAGTTCTTAGCGTTTAGGGTTTTCATGTTATAGTTTAAAAACTGTAGTTCAAAAGAGGCGAAAATCGTGGTTCTTTCGATGAAAATCGGGAAATCTGTAAAATCGTAGTTTTGTCGATAAAAATCTGTAACCCTTTATTATTATTTTAAAATAGTATTAATATATTATGTTAAAAAAACAACAAAGGACGCAGCGATGTCTATTTAAAATGACAAACTTTTAGATATTTTATATAGATTACTCAGTCGAAATCAATATCGTTTCATGCTTGTAGTCAGTCACGGATAGCTTTTCTGTAATTTTTACGTTAACCTTTTTGCAGGCTGCGGTCCAAAATCGTGAGGGTACTAAAAAGCTTAAGATATCAATTGCAATTTCGGACGGCAGCCTAAATGATAGGAATGATACCCACGACTGGACCATACAAATATAGGTTATTGATTTTGCGCACAGATCCGAGACCAACGACTTAACTGCTTCTACTTTCCTTCTTATTTTTGAATAGCAAAACCCATTGGTGCATGACCGTAGAGCAAGCTTAATTCATAATACTTCACAACACTAATTATGTTAAAGTTTAAGCTGCATAGTTACTTGGTTAAACTATAATCTAGCATACCTAAGTTAGGACATGCACTCGAACGATGGAAGCCCCGCTAATGGCTGAACATACAAAGTAATAGTCTATCCAATTGATTTATGATTTCAATGCATGCACTGCTAACTCGTCGATTGAACCGATCCGCTTTGATTACGTCGAGTGTTTTACATTGAATTAACGTTGTTAGTTGTTATTGAACAAATATTTGTTTTAGTTTCCATTTATGTTGTTCATGTTGAAGATTTATTGTGTTGTTTGTTTATTATGACGACCCAGTTGGTAATGGTCACCATGCCGGACTGCCAAACACAAGGTTGCGGGTTCGATTTACGTTTTACACAAGTAGGTATTTATGCTTAGATATTTGTCTGTGGTCTGGTTGTTTCTATGTATTATATGTATATATTTACAAAATAAAATAATATCCGTGCCTACCCATTCTAGCACCCATAACACAAGTCTAGTTACGTATAGCTTGCTGGGGCTAGATGGCGATGTGTGAAATGTCCTGCATTTTTGTGAAATTAGTCTTTAAATGTGTGATGATCTAGATTCCTTTGACGGAGACTGGCCAAATTTGACCTAGGACCAAGATGCTTAGAAGGAGGGTAAAGGATACCTTGTCCCAGCAGTTATATAAATCCAGGAAAAAAGGAGGTAGATGTTTTATTTTTTAAAGACATTAAGCCTGTAATCCTTGACCGTGGGAACTTCTGATAGAACACACACATTGATATTTTCTAGCCACACAGGTGCAACGCAGTATTAAAATTACGCACCCTGGAAACAAATAAATCTACTTTCGATGCATCGTACATTTTGTACAAGTTACATATTCATCAAGCGTTCGTCTTTGTAGGATGTTTATGAATATCATAGAAAACACGCAATGTATGTAGTATTTAACTTGTCACATCGCAAAACTGCAGTCCGGTAGTAAGTAGCTGGCGGGAAAGGGTGGGGTCAGAGTGTACGTTTTTTGGGTATTTTGTTTGATAACGAAATTGTCAATAAGTAAATGTTCTGTACTATAATAATTTTTATATATATATATTTTTATAATAATAATTATGCGAAATAATTATTACATCCGTCTCTATATATTGAAAATTCACACATAAACGTTCGTATGTACCTATGTGCCCTACTAAGAAACAGGTTAAAACGTGTCGGTATCGGCATCATATATTATTATATAAATATTCAGGCAAAACACCTACCAATCTTTATAATATTCGATATAGTTGGGTAAAAAGATGAGTACATTATAGTTACTGGTTTGTCTTAAATCTTCCTTTATTTTTTTGGGATTTATAGTAATTTCCTTTTACTTTTCCCATTATTATTAAACTTGAATAAAAATAAGTTACGATATATAGGATTAAAATATAAAAATAAGCTACAATTTTAATACATCCTACCTACCTAAATCATACCTTTTCCATATTTTTATTTAATTTTTGACAGCTCAATAAATTCCTATTTTAATATCTTTAGAGAAAACAAAAAAAAAAAGTCCTGCAAAAGGCAGAAACGTCAAATACTAGTTGAGTTTTTCTTTCCCGCAAATTGTTTGTAAAACATATCCAATTAGAGATCGAAATGTAAAGATCTTTGGACACAACCGGCATAGTAATTTAAAATGCCGCTGTGCAGTTTGACACCCATACCTATTGATAAAAGGCATTACAATAAAAAAATAATGTCTTTACACCAAACCTCTAAAACAGCTCAGAAACGGGATATTCAAATAAAACCATTGTGACCAAGTATTTCTACAAGACGTATCACCGCGTCCTTTTCCGTGACACTTTTGAGGTTTGTTGTGTAGGCATAATTTTTTCGCTGTAATGCCCTCTATCGAAGGGTATGGGTCTCAAAGTGCACCGCGAACTTTTATAAAATCGTAGGATAAACGTTTCTTCAAATATCCCATTTCCGAGACGCTTTAGAGGTTTGGTGTGAAGGCATTATTTGTTTGTTGTAATGCCCTATATCGAAAGGTAAAAAACCACAGTCCATGAAGTATTTAATTTTTTGTCTATGTTTGCCTGTCATAATTATGTCAAAAATTAAAATGAAATATAGAAACAGTTATTTCTTAGGTTAAAATAAATAATCAATATCACATTATAACCCGCGCGCAATGAGAATGGGATGGAACCTTGTCAAAGTAAATCGAAAATGACAGAAAAGTAGCGTTAGAAAAAAAGTTCTGAATAATAATTAGGTATAAATTAGTTATTTGCACGGTCATAGTGTCGCGGATTTGAAACAGACCCATTGATTTAAAGAAAAATTATTATTGTCTGTGGTAGATTGTCTATGAAGCAATGGCGATTTCATTTAAAAAAATGTTTTCTCCAAAATTTTAAATAAAACGAGCACATTATTAATTAAACAAATAATAAATTCCGACCGTGGTTTGTGTTGTTATAAATTGTGGTTTGTTTTATTATAAATGCTAGATTTATGTAATTAATTATTGTGTGATTATTTTAGTGATTTAGTGATAATGAGTGGAAAATGGGGTAAAACTTTGAATAATCAACCACCTCAAATAGTTCTGGCAGTCGATAGATATTTCGATCAGGAACGAAGTCGGTTTTTCTAACGCATTGAAAATGATGACTTAGTTGGCTGTGGATCACGAATCTAGTAATTCGGGAATTACATTGTCAAGAGATCTTTTTGACGAACCTATGGGTTTGTTCAAAAATACAAAAAATAAAAAAAACAGCGCACTCCGGGAGTGCAGGCAGAAGTGAAAACTGTATATCTGTGTAAAATCTCATCTGTCGAAATCTCATCTGTCGCGAGAACGGCTGAAAATGCTCACTCGTGTATCAGTGATGGCGGTAGCGTGCGACGCGAACTGCGTACGGCAGCTCGCTGCGAACCTGCACCATCCACCGAGAGATGTCGCTGTTATCACTGTTGTACAGAAGTGAGTATCGTAGTTCGGCCGTTTGCACAGAGATGGCGCTGTTTTCAATATTGCATAGTAGTAGAAGCACAATAACTGTTAAAATCTCATCTGTCAAAATCTCATCTGTCGCGAGAACGGCTGAAAATGCTCACCCACAAAAGTGCCCAACGCGCCATAAGAAGTTTTCACTTCAATAACCGAACGAGCAACAAGCATATCTAAAACACGGTGTCACGCATCCGAGGTGAGGGAACTTTGGCTGCATCAACTTCATTTTTTTCAGAAAGCGATACTTCTGAAGAAAGTCAAAGCTCTGATGATGATTCCCATGAAGCACATATGAGTGGCATTGGGGAATAATAATTGGAATAACTAAAAAAAATATTCCTAAACATTATTATTGAAAGTATTACAACCATGAAACATTTTTGTGTATTTTTAACAGACTTCAAAAAAAGGCGGTTCTCTGTTTGACCCGTATATGTGTCAGTATGTATGTTTGTCCGTGAAGTCTTCACATACAGTAGAAATGCCTAATACTATATATGTAGCTACACTAAATATGAATAAATAAAAAATAACTAATTACAACAAAACGAATTACCCATTATTCAGAACTTTTATGCTAACGCTACTTGAAGACGACCCAGTTGGCACAATGGTCACCATGCCGGACTGCCACACAGGTACGATTCCCGCCTCAGACAAGTATTTATGCTTAAATATTTGTCTGTGGTCTGGTTATTTCTATGTATTATAAGTATACCTATATTTACAAATTTTTATAAGTAGGTAGGTATTTGCTGATTTTATAAAACAAAGGTCATTCAGACCAAAAACAGTACATGAAACTTAAAAAATAAGTCAAATTTTAAGGTTACTGACCTCTCCGTGTAAGGAACAGCTGATTTTCAGGTAAACCTAACCTCAAAATTTTCGAAAAAAAGTTCGAATTTCTAAAAGTCGTAGAACAAAAGTTGTTGGTTTGGGTGCATAGAAGGAGCCCTCAACGGCTTGCTAGTATAATTTCCAATAACCCAGTATATGGAGTATATCAGTTGGCTAGCACGCATAACACAAGTCTAGTTACTTAGCTTGGGGCTAGATGGCGATGTGTGGAATGTCCTGCAATATTTATTTATATATGTATTTATAAACTGTCATTTTCGATTTACTTTGACAAGGTTCCATCCTATTCTCATTGTGCGCGGATTATACCTAGTTTCGACTCCTTGCTCGAAGAATAGGTACAATTACAAATTAGTTGTCGTGTGCAACACTCGCACCCCACCCTTATGCCAGGTCAAACAATAAATGTCGGGAAACAAATGGACGTGCTCTCACCTTGAATACTGAGATGACACTGTCAGTTTTGCGCGCCGCGACATCTAATATAAAGCGAAATGTCACGAGCTACGGCTTCATACTAAAATATATGGGCAGCGAGGAATGATTTTAACCAAAAAAAATATCTATGTTTCGGCATTGATTATTATTATTTGGTTTCAATAAGTAAAAAACTGCAATAATGAATGCATTCTCTATACTTTTGTCTCACAATTTAACCAAAAATATTTTCAAATATAACAACGAAGTAGCACAGATACTTAAAATAGAAAAGGTCGATTTCGATGTTTTTCATCAAAGTTTAATAATTGTTTTTTCAAAAACTATGGATTATTTTCAAAATATCTGATAGTGAAACTGTAGACTCATCTAATAAGCTATCGAGAATTCTTTTTAGTGTCTTACAATGCAGGGAGTTCTTCTATATTTTTAAAATAGTAAATGACGTTTTTAGGGACTCGCCTCTTAAGAAGTTCCCTTCCTTAGGAAGTGGAATACTGAACACGGGAAGGGTAGCGAACGCTATGTTGAATGAAAATGGTCTAGGGCAGCTCTATAATATTAACCAAATTACAATTCTTTTAATTTAAATCGTAAAATATAACAAAATGATTTAATCTATTCATTATTATTACTTATTATTTAATTTTGATTTTATTTTCTTTCTTGACATTTAATTCGATTTTAAGTTGTTTTTTAATAATCCTACTATAATATTATAAATGTGAAAGTTTGTGTGTGTGTGTGTGTGTGTGTGCGTGTGTGTATGTTTGTTACTCCTTTACGCAAAAACTACTGGACCGATTGCGATGAAACTCGGTATGTACTTAGATAGCTGGAGACCTGGATTAACACATAGGCTACTTTTTATCCCGATACTCCCACGGGATCGTGCGCGCGGGTGAAACCGCGGGGCTCAGCTAGTATAACATATTTTTTAGTTTTTAATGTGTTAATAAAAATTATATGGGCCTGAAATAAATGGATTTTAATGTAATGTTTTTTTTAATTTGACCCCTGTGGCTGTTTAAATGAACCGGATTGAATGCAATTCCTTTTATCTCAAAACTAAATGGTTCTGTTTGATGAAAATGGGCGAAGCCGTTTAAAAGTTACGAGCATGGTGAATTTTTTAAAATAAATAAATAAATATTGTAGGACATTCCACACATCGCCATCTAGCCCCAAGCTAAGTAACTAGACATGTGTTATGGGTACTAGACAACGGATATACTACTTATATACTTTTCTATTGTAAAAATATACTTATAGTACATAGAAATAACCAGACCACAGACAAATATCTAAGCATAAATACATGTCTGAGGTGGGAATCGAACCCGCAACCCTGTGTTTGGCAGTCCGGCATGGTGACCATTGTGCCAACTGGGTCGTCGTTATGGAGGTTTTTTCTATTTTTTCCGGTACTGAAATTAGACGTTGTGACGTCACACTCGTGGCTAATCAATAATAAGGAATATGGTTAGACGTATGAACTCTCTATTAAATATTTTATCTCTATTGACATGGTACGGCTGAAATGGTCACAAAAAGGCCCTTTTTAATTTTAATAAAAGGTCAAAAGCTCTCCGAATTGAGGAATTAGTTAATGTTAATGGCAGGTGAAAAGGTAAAATAATCTTTAATTTCAAAATGGATTTAATCTCGCTATATTATTTAAATTGGCCTTTTGTAAAAGTTTGAATTTCGCTGTGATTTCATTTAAATTCTGCCAATATTGTTTCAATGGATCAATGGATATTTAAGGTGAAAGGGTACCGACACTCTCTCCATACAAACATAGTCGACTGTTTCCTCCCTGGATAATGACACTAGCACAAATATTTTTGTGCCATAAAACCTATAACTGCCGTCACTATGCCCCTATGTCTTGGTTTTTTTCATTTTCTAATTATCATAGAAATTAAGATTTAAGAAAATAAAAAATATTTAAAAAAAAACAAAATATAGGGGCATGGTCATGGCAGTTATAAGTTTTATGCAAAAAAAATAATTGCTCCAGTGTCATCCAGGGAGGAAACAGTCGACTACGTTTGTATGGAGTGAGCGTCGGTACCCTTTCCTCTTAAGTAAAGATATGATATGAAGGTATACATAGTAAAATAATATGTATGTATAACTATGTCTTTGGTACTTACATTTTTCGCCATTAACAAATAAGTTAAGCCTGTAATCCTTGACCGTGGGAACTTCTGATAGAACACACACATTGATATTTTCTAGCCACACAGGTGCAACGCAGTATTAAAATTACGCACCCTGGAAACAAATAAATCTACTTTCGATGCATCGTACATTTTGTACAAGTTACATATTCATCAAGCGTTCGTCTTTGTAGGATGTTTATGAATATCATAGAAAACACGCAATGTATGTAGTATTTAACTTGTCACATCGCAAAACTGCAGTCCGGTAGTAAGTAGCTGGCGGGAAAGGGTGGGGTCAGAGTGTACGTTTTTTGGGTATTTTGTTTGATAACGAAATTGTCAATAAGTAAATGTTCTGTACTATAATAAATTTTATATTTATATATTTTTATAATAATAATTATGCGAAATAATTATTACATCCGTCTCTATATATTGAAAATTCACACATAAACGTTCGTATGTACCTATGTGCCCTACTAAGAAACAGGTTAAAACGTGTCGGTATCGGCATCATATATTATTATATAAATATTCAGGCAAAACACCTACCAATCTTTATAATATTCGATATACCTAGTTGGGTAAAAAGATGAGTACATTATAGTTACTGGTTTGTCTTAAATCTTCCTTTATTTTTTTGGGATTTATAGTAATTTCCTTTTACTTTTCCCATTATTATTAAACTTGAATAAAAATAAGTTACGATGTATAGGATTAAAATATAAAAATAAGCTACAATTTTAATACATCCTACCTACCTAAATCATACCTTTTCCATATTTTTATTTAATTTTTGACAGCTCAATAAATTCCTATTTTAATTTCTTTAGAGAAAACAAAAAAAAAAAAAAGTCCTGCAAAAGGCAGGAACGTCAAATACTAGTTGAGTTTTTCTTTCCCGCAAATTGTTTGTAAAACATATCCAATTAGAGATCGAAATGTAAAGATCTTTGGACACAACCGGCATAGTAATTTAAAATGCCGCTGTGCAGTTTGATACCCATACCTATTGATAAAAGGCATTACAATAAAAAAATAATGTCTTTACACCAAACCTCTAAAACAGCTCAGAAACGGGATATTCAAATAAAAGCATTGTGACCAAGTATTTCTACAAGACGTATCACCGCGTCCTTTTCCGTGACACTTTTGAGGTTTGTTGTGTAGGCATAATTTTTTCGCTGTAATGCCCTCTATCGAAGGGTATGGGTCTCAAAGTGCACCGCAAACTTTTATCAAATCGTAGGATAAACGTTTCTTCAAATATCCCATTTCCGAGACGCTTTAGAGGTTTGGTGTGAAGGCATTATTTGTTTGTTGTAATGCCCTATATCGAAAGGTAAAAAACCACAGTCCATGAAGTATTTAATTTTTTGTCTATGTTTGCCTGTCATAATTATGTCAAAAATTAAAATGAAATATAGAAACAGTTATTTCTTAGGTTAAAATAAATAATCAATATCACATTATAACCCGCGCGCAATGAGAATGGGATGGAACCTTGTCAAAGTAAATCGAAAATGACAGAAAAGTAGTGTTAGAAAAAAAGTTCTGAATAATAATTAGGTATAAATTAGTTATTTGCACGGTCATAGTTTCGCGGATTTGAAACAGACCCATTGATTTAAAGAAAAAATATTATTGTCTGTGGTAGATTGTCTATGGAGCAATGGCGATTTCATTTAAAAAAATGTTTTCTCCAAAATTATAAATAAAACGAGCACATAAGGACTGTGCTTATTAAAGTGATTAAATAAACAAATAATAAATTCCGACCGTGGTTTGTGTTGTTATAAATTGTGGTTTGTTTTATTATAAATGATAGATTTATGTAATTAATTATTGTGTGATTATTTTAGTGATTTAGTGATAATGAGTGGAAAATGGGGTAAAACTTTGAATAGTCAACCACCTCAAATAGTTCTGGCAGTCGATAGATATTTCGATCAGGAACGAAGTCGGTTTTTCTAACGCATTGAAAATGATGACATAGTTGGCTGTGGATCACGAATCTAGTAATTCGGGAATTACATTGTCAAGAGATCTTTTTGACGAACCTATGGGTTTGTTCAAAAATACAAAAAAAAAACAGCTCACTCCGGGAGTGCAGGCAGAAGTGAAAACTGTATATCTGTGTAAAATCTCATCTGTCGAAATCTCATCTGTCGCGAGAACGGCTGAAAATGCTCACTCGTGTATCAGTGATGGCGGTAGCGTGCGACGCGAACCGCGTACGGCAGCTCGCTGCGAACCTGCACCATCCACCGAGAGATGTCGCTGTTAACACTGTTGTACAGAAGTGAGTATCGTAGTTCGGCCGTTTGCACAGAGATGGCGCTGTTTTCAATATTGCATAGTAGTAGAAGCACAATAACTGTTAAAATCTCATCTGTCAAAATCTCATCTGTCGCGAGAACGGCTGAAAATGCTCACCCACAAAAGTGCCCAACGCGCCATAAGAAGTTTTCACTTCAATAACCGAACGAGCAACAAGCATATCTAAAACACGGTGTCACGCATCCGAGGTGAGAGAACTTTGGCTGCATCAACTTTATTTTTTTCAGAAAGCGATACTTCTGAAGAAAGTCAAAGCTCTGATGATGATTCCCATGAAGCACATATGAGTGGCATTGGGGAATAATAATTGGAATAATTAAAAAAAATATTCCTAAACATTATTATTGAAAGGATTGCAACCATGAAACATTTTTGTGTATTTTTAACAGACTTCAAAAAAAGGCGGTTCTCAGTTTGACCCGTATATGTGTCAGTATGTATGTTTGTCCGTGAAGTCTTCACATACAGTAGAAATGCCTAATACTATATATGTAGCTACACTAAATATGAATAAATAAAAAATAACTAATTACAACAAAACGAATTACCCATTATTCAGAACTTTTATGCTAACGCTACTTGAAGACGACCCAGTTGGCACAATGGTCACCATGCCGGACTGCCACACAGGTACGATTCCCGCCTCAGACAAGTATATATGCTTAAATATTTGTCTGTGGTCTGGTTATTTCTATGTATTATAAGTATATATTTACAAATTTTTATAAGTAGGTAGGTATTTGCTGATTTTATAAAACAAAGGTCATTCAGACCAAAAACAGTACATGAAACTTAAAAAATAAGTCAAATTTTAAGGTTACTGACCTCTCCGTGTAAGGAACTGGTTGGATTTTCAGGTAAACCTAACCTCAAAATTTTCGAAAAAAAGTTCGAATTTCTAAAAGTCGTAGAACAAAAGTTGTTGGTTTGGGTGCACAGAAGTAGCCCTCAACGGCTTGCTAGTATAATTTCCAATAACCCAGTATATGTAGTATATCCGTTGGCTAGCACGCATAACACAAGTCTAGTTACTTAACTTGGGGCTAGATGGCGATGTGTGGAATGTCCTGCAATATTTATTTATATATGTATTTATAAACTGTCTTTTCGATTTACTTTGACAAGGTTCCATCCTATTCTCATTGTGCGCGGATTATACCTAGTTTCGACTCCTTGCTCGAAGAATAGGTACAATTACAAATAAGTCGTGTGCAACACTCGCACCCCACCCTTATGCCAGGTCAAACAATAAATGTCGGGAAACAAATGGACGTGCTCTCACCTTGAATACTGAGATGACACTGTCAATTTTGCGCGCCGCGACATCTAATATAAAGCGAAATGTCACGAGCTACGGCTTCATACTAAAATGTAAGGGCAGCGAGGAATGATTTTAACCAAAAAAAATATCTATGTTTCGGCATTGATTATTATTATTTGGTTTCAATAAGTAAAAAACTGCAATGATGAATGCATTCTCTATACTTTTGTCTCACAATTTAACCAAAAATATTTTCAAATATAACAACGAAGTAGCACAGATACTTAAAATAGAAAAGGTCGATTTCGATGTTTTTCATCAAAGTTAATAATTGTTTTTTCAAAAACTATGGATTATTTTCAAAATATCTGACAGTGAAACTGTAGACTCATCTAATAAGCTATCGAGAATTCTTTTTAGTGTCTTACAATGCAGGGAGTTCTTCAATATTTTTAAAATAGTAAATGACGTTTTTAGGGACTCGCCTCTTAAAAAAATTGAATACACCAAAATTTTTAAATACTTTTAATTAAATAAAATATAAAAAATAAATAAATAAAATTAAAAAATAATAATTTAAAAAATAACCATCGAGTTTTTTTATACATAGTTCATAGGTATTGCATTTTACTTCTAGTAAAATAAAATACCTTCAAAACAAAATTGTTACACATTTTAAATGTATTTAGTAAAACACACACGTATTTCAAATTTTGTTCCAATCATGTTTATGACAGTGTAAAATTGATTGTTATGTATTTATTCACACGGGAGACATAATTTTGTTTGGGAAATTGTTTTATAAAGAATACCGAAAGCTAGCAAAATTCAAAAAGCAATGTCCATGTTCGAAATCGAAATGTTACAATATTCTAATAGCTACAAGTTAAATGCGACCAAAAAACTTGAGTGCATAGTTTTCAAGGTATAAAAACTTTTTGTAGTGAATTTCGAAGTATTCTAAATTTAAATTTGAAAATCTACACCTAACTATATAATTGATGGTAGATTTATAAGCGACATTTTATAATTAAACAGCCTAATAATTAAGATTTTTTTCGGTCAAGTGTAGCAGATTACAAAAGTATCAACACAATTTTGAATTCAAACTGGGGTAATTAAAAATAATAAAAAATAAATTGAAATTTTAAAAACCGACTTCAAAAAAACCTAAAAACAAAAATTAAAAAACCTGAAAAGAAAACAAAAAAGTGTAAAATAATCCATTTCGGGTTACTTACTTGGAAGTCGGACTGGGTTAGATTGAATGTTTAGAGGTATAAAGAAAACATGGTGTCACCCAGTCCGACTTCCAAGTAAGTAACCCGAAATGGATTATTTTACACTTTTTTGTTTTCTTTTCAGGTTTTTTAATTTTTGTTTTTAGGTTTTTTTGAAGTCGGTTTTTAAAATTTTAATTTATTTTTTTATTTAACCATTTTTAGTGCCACTGTCACTGGAAATTCTACTCCATGAGGCGAAAGCGACTGTTTCTTCAAATTGCAATCTGTACCTAATCGTAACCCATTGAAGAGTTTGGTGATAAGAAGGTGTTTTCAGATGCTCCATTCATCGGTACCTATTTGTGTATGTGCCACTTCTATTAGTGGAAATGGAAAACTGAGCAATTTGTTGAATCTCGCTGTGCAGATCTGTTCATCACTCCGTAGATCCTTATCAGATCTTCGTTTAGGATAGGGTTCTCTATCAAAATTCATTCAAACCCAGTCCGGCGAGGCAAAGGCGAATATTTTATTCAAATTGTAACCTGTAATCGTAACCGATTGAAGAGTTTTCTGATGAGAAGGTGGTTTCAGATATTCCATTAATCGGTAACTGTTCGTTTATGGGCCAATTGTACTGGTGGAAATCGAAAACTGAGCAATTTGCTGCACTCTCGATGTGCAATTCTGTTCATCACTCCGAAGATTCTCATCAGATCTCCACCAAAATTTTATGGGACCACCCCTGAGGTGTCACCTTCCGAACACAAAAAGAATCATCTCAATCGGTTAAGCCGTCTTCGAATGATCGCGTAACATACACACAAAAAAAAACATACAGACGAATTGAGAACCTCCTCCTTTTTTGAAGTCGGTTAAAAATATTGAATTTCGCGGGCAAACGGGGTAGGTTATCATGAAATAGACGAAAATTTGTTACTTTTTAATAATATTTCGTTTAACTTCTGAAACAAAATTAAATAAAAATTGTAATGTTATAAAGATTTTTTAATGGTATGATACGATGGTAGGACACATTTATATTTTGTAGTACCAAATTTTTAGAAAAGTTCTTTAAATTTATGTTCCATGAAGACAAGAAGCCAGCCACTTCATGATAAAAATATAGGCATATCTACTAATGGACATTTTTAGGGTTCCGTAGCCAAATAGCAAAAAACGGAACCCTTATAGATTCGTCATGTCCGTCTGTCTGCCGTATGTCACAGCCATTTTTTTTATTAGCCTATTCCGTCCCACTGCAGGGCAAATTCCTCCCTCCCCTCCTTCCACTGTTCCCTGTCTAGTGCCAGCTGGGTCCAGTCCCTACGATGCGAGACTATGACTAATGGACATACTTACTCGTAATTTGAAAAGGAAACCTTTACTAATACTTGGTTGCAACTTGATAATAAATAAGTACTGAAAGAAAAATCAACAAAGTCTGCTAGCAATCTACGGCAATTAATTGCAGAAAGGGAGACATTTTTCCAAAAGCAAAACTTTTTATAGAAATAAACGGGACAAAAGCGGTGGTTCGTGCTAATAGCCGCCATGCAAAGTGAATGCAGTCCCATTGATTTACGATTGAAATGCACGCGCTTCCCCTCTGACCTTTTATAGACCAAAAGTTATAGAAATACAGCATAAATAAAAGCAAGAGAACTTCTATTTATGCTTTATATCTATAACTTTTCTTTGAAAGTTTTCTATGGAATTAAAGGTCAATCTCATGCTCCTATTAAACTGTTTTTCTATAACTTTCCTATAAAAGTTTTAGAATTGAAGCTTAACGTACTTATATACCTAGTACTTAAAATTTACATTAGGTATCATATTTATATAGCTTTTCTATGGAATTTCTCCATGAAATTGGATCTCAATTCGTTTTTATGAATTCGAAATAATTTAATTCAGCATATGGTTTAAAATGCATATTAACATTAAAAGAGATGTAGGTCAAAGAAAAAAGCGATTATTTATATTATTATGATTACTTTTTCCGTCAAGGAAAATATGGCAGTACGCACTCGGGTTTTGATTTTGTTTATCATCAGTTACCATGTACGTGAAATAAATTCGATACTTACAATAATTAAATACACTACCAAAAAATAATATAAAACTGAACTTGAAATTATTTTAACTAACCTATAAATAGATAGAGAGCGTCTCCACGTGGCGTCATCTTCCCGATAAGGCTTGCGACAATTCCTCTCTGGATATGGATATCCAAGCTTACCCTTTGAGTGAAGGAGCCTCCGGTCGCCCGAGGCCACATTAAGACGCCCCGCCGCGCCGGGTCCTAAAAATAAGGCTTTAGGATCTTCCAACATCTCAATCCCCATGGGAATGGATTGCTACCTACAAGATCCTCTAGAAGTCTTGTTTATTTGACAAAGACTGATGTCAAGACTGTCCCTAGAATTCGATAACATTTTCAGAATAAACTCGACGAAGTACCTAAGTATCCAATTAACATTTCTTCGAAGTGATTCCACGTCAATAGCGTGCGGTACCAGACTACAGAAGCTTTACAACTGACGTTTAATCTTGTCCTATAAAACAGCTATATAACTGCTGCACCTAAACAGCATTCAGGCAGTTTAAAGAATCAAATGGTTCGTAAAAATTAATAGCTATCTGTCGTTAAAACTTTAACTGCTATTCTGTATTCTTTTCACTCGAGTTTCCGCTTATGCGATATCGGTAGGTTCACAATGGTGGTTTGGAGATACCTTATCTAGAAAAATAAAGTACAATGCCGCAGCTCGCAGGCGTGAAATTACTGAATGCTTGAAGTAACTGTTCAGATGATGTGATGAAATTGTTTATTTTCACTGCCACAAGTATGGTTGTGTGAATGAAGATTCAACAGTTCTTCACTCGCATTCTATTGTGCTTGTTGAAGTTGCTTAAGCAAAACTCATGAACTCAAGAATTAAAGGCAACATTACCTACTTATCAATTCAATTTTGACTTAACATTATACACACAATTTTTATATTTAAAAATATTCTGCGTAAAACCACTAAAGTTAAAGAATGCTCCTATTGTTTAAAACTCGTCGGCACTTTCTCTGTCTATGAATTTATGAAGGCTCTGTTGGAAATGGCGAGATTTTTTCGGCGTCACGTGCTTTCGACGGATGCGAAATTGGATTTTTTAACAGTATCGAGGTAGAATATTGAAGTGAAGTGAATTAATTTTGATTGAATTGTTTATTTCTTTTTGTTTCACACTTTTTAAATAAAATTTTCGCGGAATATTTTGAACTTTCCATCTCCGCTTATTTAAATACAAGTAGATATAGGTAAACTATTTTATTTTCCGCTCATCCGATTACGTATCACCTTACGCTTATCAAACTTTAATGGAACACCCGCAAATTAATAAGACATTTAAAAACACAACTTATAAAGCAAAGTGACACAAAAAGAAAGAAACTGAGGCGATCTGGAATAAAGACAAGCTGTGACAGCCGCAGATACCACGATACAAATACACAATCGCACAAATCTAGTCGAAAAACTCAATTTAAAACGAAACAGACTCAAGTGTTGTAGCAATACGGGTTATATTTCAGCTGATGTTGTTTCAAGGTTGCAGAATAAAGAGCATTTTCAAAGTCTTTAGGTGTAAATTATTCAAACTGAGTTGATCCAGAGACGACTGGTAGCCTTCTTTGGTAGCTTTTTTGAACTGGTAACTTTTTTACCGCCTTAAGCCTATAAGTTAAACATAAATGAAGGAATTATTTAAAGAGGTCGGATCAGGAATTACCGGTAGACAGTTTTAAATGTAAAGTGCTGGTTTTATTAAAACTTTGCTAAGAGTTAACAGGAGATAATTCTTTTTTACGCTTGTCCAACAACGTTGTAGTTTAAAAAAATTATAATATTGCAATAAGTAAGTATTCACCTAAGTAGGTACTTTATTTTTCTAAAAAACAAAAAGTGAGTAATTGAAAATATTCAATTAAATCCAAATTATATTTTGTGCACCTGTTAACAAAATGGCTCTCGAACAAACTGTATGTTTACCATAACCCGTGAAGGTAATATTTTATATTTTAGAAGTCATTACATAATACAATATGACCTCTAAAATAGGTATTTTTACCTTTTAGGTAAACAGGGAAATTAATATGACATTACTTGGTGATTAAATTTAATGAACAGTACAAAGTAGTTCTTGAAATGCCTAGAATTATTTTCAGTTATGTATCGGGGTTAGTATTTAAGGCCGTAATTACACGAAACGTCCCTAATGCTATGTAATTAAAGCGAATCACACGTATTTGAGGGCCAAGAATAGCGATTCTTGTCGTTTGGACTTTAATTTTACGACGGTACTTTGAGGCGGTTTACTTACGCTGGTTCAGCGACCCGAAGTGGATCTTGGCCTCAGACACCAAAAGCCGCCATTGCACCCTATTCTGCGCCACTTGTCGCCAATCGGCTGCATGAAGGGCTTGCAGGTCTTGTTGGACTTGGTCTATCCAGCGATACCTAGGTCTGCCAACGGGCCGTCTCCCCTGAGGTCGTCCTAGATATGCTCTTATAGCCGCTCGATCCTCCTTCATTCTCTCGATGTGGCCAAGCCAGCGAAGTCGGGCCGATTTTGTCTCGCCGATGATATTAGGCTCAGCCACAAGCTCTTCCAACTCCACATTTTTCCTTACTCTCCATGAGCCGTCCTCTCTCTTGGTTGGTCCCAAAATTCTCCTCAATAACTTCCTCTCCGCTACCAAGCGTTCCTCCTTTAGCGTTAGTGTCCAAGCTTCGCAACCATACATTAAGAGGCGGTTTAGTGACTCAAAATGTATTTCCGAAATATGGTTTAAAAAACCAACCAATTGCAAGACGGGCTCGCGTTAGAAAGGTTCCATACTATGTCCCTTAATTTTTTTTCTGTTTTTAGTATTGTACTTGTATACGGGTTGTTTTCCGCAATTAGACCCTTTTTAATTGGGTCCTTTTTTTACGTGAGGATGGAGTAGGCTTGCCCAGCACCTACCACCCTCTCAGATTAGTCGACCATTTTCAGAGGAAAGAACTTATCAATACTTCTGGAGCTTACTAAGCCGCCTGTTTCATCACTATGTTTTTTTTTAACCGTAAGAGCAATATCAATTAGCGCACATAATTTTTACTTAAGAAAAATTCATCGGTGCCCGGCCGGTCGGGATTTGAACCCACGACCATCAGAATTGAAGTTGAGGTATTTACCACTAAGCCAACACTGCTCTGTGCTTAGTATTTGTTCTCATAGCGACAACAGAAATACATACTCTGTGAAAATTTTAACTTTCTAGCTATCTCTAGCTATATCTTTATCACTACATGGTATTAAATAAAGTCACTTTTCGCTGTTCCTATGTCCCTTTGTATGCTTAGATCTTTAAAACTACGCAACGGATTTTGATGCGGTTTCTTTTAATAGATAGAGTGATTAAAGAGGAAGGTTTTTAGATATAATACATGCATAATACAGCCGTGCGAAGCCGGGGCGGGTCGCTAGTAGTTCATAAAATACAGCCTGACAGGCGGATAAACTGACGGACAGACAGTTAGTAATAGGATCCCGTCTCTACCCTTTGAGTACGGAACCCTTAAAATGATCTATTCCCAAAATGATTACACAGTAATGTGACTCTATCTTACAATTCCTTTATTGTTCGGTTCTGTATCTGTATGATTATTTTACCTACAAGCACATGAGGTACAAGTGCCTTATATGTTCTACGTGCGTTTTATTCCTAACTATAACATCACCTGTACATGGAGTTTGCAATAAAGAGTTTATCTATCTATCTAACGGGCATACAATGACCGTTAGCCATACAAAATGTGAAAATATTTGTCATAATAAGCATGAAGTTAAACCACTGAACAGGTTCATTTTACTCAATAACCCAACCTATGGCTCCATTCAAGGTGAGATCGTGACCACTGGTCTCTTGCCCGTTTTATGAGACACTTACTACATCACGCGGATTTACCTAGGTACGTGATACCTTTAAAATATCGGAATTAAAATTGGCTTATGCCAATTTTATATTAAATTGGCTTAGAGATTTGAAAATTACATAAAGGCTTGTAGAAATTAGGGGTTGTAGAGTTAAGAGCTTTGTTCTACATGGGTTGCTTTCAAAAACTAAATGAGGGATTGACACCATTAATACGTCATAATTTGTAACGAATATTGCAAATTCAAACTCTTTGTGTTATTTCGTTTATTGCATTAAAATGAAAAGTCTTTCGTTTAAACGAGACGTTTTCACGTTTAGCGGAGTCATTCCTTATTCGTACAGCAAGGGAATGAAATCAGTTGTCTGCATCTGTTTTTCCTGACGTGTATAACTTGGGGGTCTTCAATTTGCAATTGAAATATCTTCTAGGAAAACGGCTACATCTTAGCCCACATCGTCACCTACCATCAGGCAGGTGTGATAGTGGTCAATTGCTGTTAAAAAAACTACTATGTCCCTAATACTGCCTACCCAATTTTTACAATGACTGTTGCAAATCCACGTATGCATTTTGCATAAAATGTATTTGATAGCATTTCTGAATTAGATTCATAAAATAGAACAAACGTATATTCAGACGGACAGTCGTGCAAACTTTTGATTTTGTAATAGGAAAGCTTAGGACTCAAGGCATCCGTGCGCGCTTTACTCACGGTCCCCATTTTAGGAATAGGTCCTGACACCACGACTAAGTATGAGTAGATACCTATTATTGTAGTGTGTTAGTTCTGGAATATCCGGGTTATTGTTTTGTGATTTGAGGTTATGATTGTTTTTGCTAGAGCTACCAGTAGATTGGAAAGCTGAGACCAATAGTCAATAGATAGACCATAGATGAATTCTTTAGTAAATTACAATATTTAAAATTAACAAAAGTTTAATAAACTTCGCACTCCCAATTCTTTGAGGTAAAAGGAAATAAAAGACTCGGGAAAATAATTCATTACTAAATTAATTGAGTTTAGAAAGTTTAAATTTAAATCCAAGTGGCTTAAAGGGCGACCTTATCCCTAAAAAGCGATCTCTTTCAGGCAACCTTTGAATATTTTTTTGATGAAACGACGAATGGGGCTTAAAAAAAGAAGTGTTATTCCAATTTGCTTTGATAAATGAGATTACTACCAAATACCAAATAAATAATTAGTATTTTTTATGATATACATTTTTAAGAGGCATTTCTATAAATTTTAATATCATTTCTCTGTCCATTCTCTTGGTGGTAGTATTCCCATTTATAATAGCACGACCAGAACACTACCAAATAAATAATCAGTATTTTTTATATAAAATATTTAGTGGCATTTTGTAACGTTTAATATTATTTTTCAATCCATTCTCTTGTTCAGAGATCGTGTTATTATTACTAATACGAATCATCTTTCATGCGATTCGTAATTTGTTTAGAAAAATACGAATCTACTCTTTATGCTTTTTTTGTTATAATATGAATTGAGTATGTTTTTAGGGTCATACACATACACTTAAACGAATAATTAGCATACCGTCCGTGGATGCGGGCGTGAAATTTCATTAATATCATCTTTGTATCCATCAATCATACGGAGCGATGCTTGGGCTGGTTTAAAAACTGACTAATATGATTATGAAGGTATTTCTTTTAGCGAGAGAAGGAACGGAGATTCCTTGTGTTTTTGGGTTGGGGTGACGCCTTGGAGGACGGGGGTTTTTCGGTGTTTTAATTTTGTTTGTATATCTATTAATTGTTTAATTTATTAGGTACTAGCGACCCGCCCCGGCTTCGCACGGCTATATTATGCATGTATTATACACATAAACCTTCCTCTTGAATCACTCTATCTATTAAAAAAAACCGCATCAAAATCCGTTGCGTAGTTTTAAAGATTTAAGCAGTCAAAGGGAAATAGGGACAGAAAAAGCGACTTTGTTTTATACTATGTAGTGAAGTGAGACATCTAATTTATTTTCAGCTTTTTTTTAAACTGCAATACTTATCTAAAAAAGTATTTTTTTTTGGAATTTGAATCCACAACTCGGTGTAGAGGTGCTCTATAACAACTGAGCCACGAGGATCATGTAAGGAACTAGGTATGTTAGAAAACAGCTGCTCAGATACGTCTGATCTGACAAATATAATAAAAAAAACTCTTATTATGGATATTTAGGCTAATTTGAACTGAAAAACTATTGAACAAAATATTACTAACAGTTACGGTGGTTCCGGAGAATATCCGCCATAAACAAAATCTCTTCACAATAATAATTATGACCCAGTAAATATATAAGATGTAGGTTCTAGGTCTATAAAGGCAACCACCGACGAAGATAAGGCACGGTAATAATCTTTGTTTCATACATCTCATAATGCAAACCCTAATATATCTTCTGATATAATATCATCCTTTAAAGTGATGCGTTACCATATGCGGGGGGAATTCATTTTTTTGACCTCCGACGCAAATACGACGCGGTGTTATAAGTTTGACGTGTCTGTGTGTGTGTGTCTGTGGCATCGTAGCTCCCGAACGGATGATGATCCGATTTTGATTTTCTATTTTTTTTTGTCCCCGCCATGTGCACCGACCCGCCGGCGGCGCCGCCGGCGGGTCGGCTAACTACAGAGCAAAAGTTGCGCTCAGGGGCACGCACTCGGCACGCGCAGGCTAATATAAACCGTATTTTCATTATGATAGAGTTTATATTTGTTTGAACAACTTGTGTCTAAAAGTTGGTCCAATTTTTTTTCTAATCATTGCAACACTAAAATTTTCGGAGGCATAGACAAAAAACAGAAAAAATCGTTGTTGAAGTTTCGCGCCGGTTGTAACTGACACCTGTCAAATGATGTCATGCGAATTTGGGTTTTATTAGTAGGGCGTTAAGGTGCAAAATAGTATAACAATAAGTATCACACAAAAAATGATTAGCGAATATAAGCTTTATAGCTAGAGTATTAGGGTACACGATTTAGTATACCAATTAGTGTCAAAAAAATAGCTTACGTTGACATTATTTCGTGTTTATGTTATTTTATCTTGATGGTGTCGAGTATAAATTACATTAGATATAAAGATAAATTATAGAGCAAGCCATTGCCGTTTACAGAAGCGCGATAGGTGTCCTAGATTTTTTTAATGGGTATTTTATTTGAAGTGTAACCTGAAACCGCGAATAAAATAGATTCGCGAGTCTAATGACCTGGATAATCTGCTTCGCGAAAATTTAAAATTAATATTCCTGGACCAGGAAAGGGTTAAAAGGTGAATTAATCGGTAGCGTTCTTAGTTATGTTTTTTCTATCGCATATGAAAATTATTATACTTATAGCTAGATGTGATAACTAGAAAATAACAGTACCTATACTTACTAGCGTTTTGTGCGTCGACTATTCTATAGTAAACAACCAACAAATCGACATATGAGCTTTTTTCAAAATAAAATAATAAACGATACATTTCAAACTGTGACTACTTTAACAATTTTAATTATAAAACATTTTATTTTTATTGTCGACGCATTCGATAATTAGGTACCTATGTCGTAACTACAAAATAACACTGTAATATTTAGGTTTCTATCGAGATAGTTCTTACAAAAACTATTCTGTTTTAAATTTCCCGCGCATCCTGTGATACATCACCTTAAATTATCAACATAGCCTGTTTTACATACAAATGGGTCGTTACATCAGTTGGTTAGCCTCGAATAATTGTTGTTGTTTTATGCTTATTTATACCTAAAGATTATGCGATTCAATCAAAGACATTTAACATACTAGTTATAGACATTAAAAAGCCTTAGAGTATAAACTTTATAAATCTTACGATAGCAGATGAAGAAACAACTAGTTATAGTGTTGTGTAGTTGTTATAGCGGCCACAGAAATACATAATCTCTGAATATTTCAACTGTCTAGCTGTCATAGTTCATGCTTCGAGCATTTAACTAATATGCAGTTCATGAGATGCAGCCTGGTGACATACAGACAGACATACGGACGGACGTAAAGTGAAGTCTAAGGGTCGTAGCACACATTTCAACTCGTAAACGGAACAGTATTCAGTATTCCTTGTATGAAATTCCCTACTGCAACGCACACTAATCGGAATCGTAACGCAAGCTGACGAACCGCGGTACGGTGCGTGGTCGACTTGCCGTTCCCGCGCTTACGTCTCGCCGTACGCTATCTTACGACTCTCCGTACCCTGACTTGCGTTTCTTCGTCTACACTTCACGTTAGGATACTGACTAACCGCGCGGCGGCACCCCGCCTAGCCGTAGCCTAGCCGTAGCCGAGTTGATTTGGAGTTGCTGATCGCTAGACATCGCGCTTACGTTAGGTTGACGGCGAGGCGATAAGGTGACGATCCGCTTCCGATTTGATATATTATGTGCTACGACCCTTAGGATCGCTGCATACGTAACGGGATAAAACCCCGGACGGGACGGGGACGTGACGTGCATCTTTTATAAAGTGTTTGTGGTCTTTAAAAATACGTAACGTGATTTTTCTCGTGCCGGACGGCACGTGACAATTTCTTGACAGCGTTTCATAGAAAAATATCATGTCCCGTCCGGCACGAGGAAAATCACATTACGTATGCAGCGACCTTTCGAACCGGGTCCCGTTTTTTTCAAAATCCCGTTTTAAATAACTTTAGTAGTTAGTGACATTAACCATGGTACTTTAAAATCCTATTTTATATTTTATTTATTCCATTAGAATCTTAAATATCTTTGGATGAAGCTCTATAGTCATACTCATATCTGAATGGTACAAAGCTTATTGTAATAATGAAATTATCCAAGGTTTGATAGCCGGATAATTATTTTAATTTGAAAGTATGTGACGTGAATTTTAATACGATGTTTAAATTTTACTGGACGAGTAATAGGAAAATACTCGTAGAAATGCTGCATTAATGTTATTTTATATTTTTAGTTCATATTATTTTACACTAGCGACCCGCTCCGGCTTCGCACGGCTATATTATGCATGAATATTTTTATACATAGAAACCTTTCTCTTGAATCACTCTATCTATAAAAAAAAACCGCATCAAAATCCGTTGCGTAGTTTTAAAGATCTAAGCATACAAAGGGAAATAGGGACATAGGGACGGCGAAAAGTGACTTTATTTTATACTATGTAGTAGTGATTTGCAGCGCTCCGCGGTTTCACCCGCGTAAGTCCCGATCCCGTAGGAATATCAAAATAAAAAATAGCCTATAGCCTTTCTTTACAAATGGACTATTCAACAACAAAAAACAATTTCAATTCAAACCAGTTGTTCCTAAGATTAGCGCGTTCAAACAAACAAACTCTTCAGCTTTAAAATATTACTAGCCGCGCTCCGCGGTTTCACCCGCATAAGTCCTCATCCCGTGGGAAAGTCGGAATGAAAAGTAGCCTATAGCCTTCCTCGATAAATGAACTATCCAACACAAAAATATTTCTCAATTAGAACCAGTAGGTAGTTCCTGAGATTAGCGCGTCCAAACAAATAAACAAACAAACTTTTCAGATTTATAATATTAGTATAGATATAAACTATCTAAACTATTATATCTAAATCCGACGAGAACTACGAGTTTGAAATTTCGTATGGGTCTTCCTTTTACAACGTAAAATTCGCGTTAGTGTTTTTTCAAAAGTGATATTGATTTCCTACAAACACAGAATACATATAATAGTAACTTCAAACTACAAACTTTAACAACCCTTTTCTCCTCTTTATGTTTTTATGTCCATATAGGCCATGCCAAATTTCGGACTCGTTTATAGCTCTTGTTTCAGAGATTTCTTGATAAGTGTTTTCCTCTTTTATATACATTACTAGCGACCCGCTCCGGCTTCGCACGGCTATATTATAAACCTTCCTCTTGAATCACTCTATATATTAAAAAAACCACATCAAAATCCATTGCGTAGTTTTAAAGATCTAAGCATACAAAGGGACATAGGGACGGCGAAAAGTGACTTTATTTTATACTATGTAGTGAAAGTGACTAGCAATCCGTCCTGGCTTCGAACGGCTATATTATGCATGTATTATACATATAAACCTTCCTCTTGAATCACTCTATCTATTAAAAAAAAACCGCATCAAAATCCGTTGCGTAGTTTTAAAGATTTAAGCATACATAGGGATATAGGAACATAGGGACAGAGAAAGCGACTTTGTTTTATACTATGTAGTGATAGTGATGTATAATTGTATAGATATACCAATTTGAAATATATTGTAAGTAATCTAGTTTTATTTCCTTTTTAAGCTAAACGCTTTTTGAAATCGCTGCACGGACACAAGTTGCGCGACTTATGAAAGGTTGTTTTTTTTTGCACCAAAATATCAAATCAAAACTTTAAAATCAGTATTTTCATGTATCAAACGTTAACACCCGTATATTAAAGTGAATTCTAAAACCGATAGACAGCAGACAAAACTGTCGGCACATAATTATATGAGACCGTCATATTTCAAAGCAAAAAAAAAAACCCTATCCTAGCAGTCGGGTAAAAATGTAAGTGAACTATCATTTCATAGCTGATACAAAAAATTAAGATATCTTGAGTATGCAATAAAATACTCAAGATATCTTAATTTTTTACAATAAATACAACATGAAAAACAAACTGTAAAGAAATAGCTAGAAAGTAGGTATAAGTGGCGGAAATGGGCGGTCTTATCGCTGAAAGGTTTTTTTTGTTTATAATTTTTGCGAAAGTTATTAATTCAATTCCCACTATAAACAAAGAGGTACATAAATGTACAGATTTTGGTTTCTGGTCTAGATATTTCTGTACTTACGTATTAAGTACCTACCTATATTTTATATTCCATTCTTTGTCTAGCTACCATAACGCAAGCCTAGTTACTTTGCTTAGCTTGGGACTAGATAGCGCTGCATAAACTGTCTTACAATATTTATTTATTTTTATTTTCACGATGAATGGCCTATAATTATGGCAATGCTAATTCTCTGGGTCCAATAAGTAGAGGCCATCTTTTTGGTTTCCGCTTTGCAGACTATAAGGTTGCTTGTCCACAGAAGCGGATTGTGGTAGCGAAACGAGCGTTTCTACATACACTGTGCTCCGCAATAACTCCGTCCGAGTTTATTATTGCACAATGTATTTGCAAACGCCGCTCTTCTACCTCGCTCCGCTGCCTCGCTCCGCTGCCTCGCTCCGCTGCCTCGCTCCGCTGCTTCACTCCGCTCACTTGCTCCGCTACCTCGTTTCGCTACCTCGCTCCGCTACCTCTTTTCGCTACCTCGCTCCACTTCTGTGGACAGGCAGCCTTAAATTTTTGCAATCGCCCGACTGCAACTATGTGGTCTGTATTAGCCCTAATCCAACGGGCGACGGCTATACATCACCACTGCAGTTTGTACACGCAGCAAACGATTCAACCGGAAAGTGATAACGGCATATAATTTACAGCGAATGTTTTGTTTTGTTCACGGCAACCATGTTTGTTTCAGTGATTTTTTAAAATATGAATATTGTATTTGTATACGGGCTGTTTTCCTGCAACTAGACCACTTCAGTTTGGTCCTTTTTGCGTGAGGATGGAGTAGGCTTGTCCAGTACCTTTACTACCCTCTCAGCTTAGTCGACCATGTCCAGCGGAAAGAACTTATCAATACGTTATAATATTATAGATAGATAAGTCATAGAAGTATGACTTTTTTATACCAAGACGTTAGAACGATATCGTCATTTTGTAAAAAGAATATTTTGATAGTGGCTCGCGCTATTACCCACGGCTTCACGGTTCCCACTTTTCTTCTTCGGCTTCAGGATAGTATTATTCTCGTATTTTATCACAGGTTGGGTTTTAATTTATTAATTTGATGGTTTTTTAACTTTTATTCTTATTACTTTACTAGCGACCCGTCCCGGCTTCGCACGGCTATATTATGCGTGTATTATACATAAAACCTTCCTCTTGAATCACTCTATCTATTAAAAGAAACCGCATCAAAATCCGTTGTGTAGTTTTAAAGATCTAAGCATACATAGGGAATAGGGACAGAGAAAGCGACTTTGTTTTATACTATGTAGTGAAGTGATTGTGATAGTGATGCACGACATTGCACATTTTCAGGATTATTCGGTTCCGTTGAAGTTTTGTAGCTACCCGAACTCTTTTTAGTAACAATTTATTGATTTCAAAATTGAAGCGAATTTTCGAACCTAACCAACATCACTTACCATTTCGTTCTACATCGCAGTTAAATTCAATCGAGCGAATAACCATAATTCAATAACGAATAACTCAAAAGTCACTCAAATAACGCAGAAAAATCTCGCGGTTTAAAAATTCGGGTACCCTTGAAAGGAATGCTGCATAACTCGAATCGAGGGGGGCATCTTACAAATAAAAGGGAGAACTTATTGTATAGAACCTTCAAAACCAGACGTCCTAATCGACCCTTTTGAAATTTCCAACTAACGGGAAACTCGTATTTCCATAACAATAAAAATTTGATCCGAACATCTAGGAATGCCTGCGCGATATTCACGGATCATAAAATCGCACTCGGTCTTTGAATATAGCACGACTGATTTAATCTGACCCCAGGATCCTAAGCGTTTGCCTTATTTACACCAGGTTTACATCTATTAGTGAAGGGTATGAGGTATCTTTATAATTTGGTTTTTATATTGTGAACTGGCCGTTTTCGCTCATGTTTGGATGATGCCGTTTTGTGGTTGGTTTTACTTGATGTATACAGATGTCTGCATTTAATGATGTTATTTCTGGTAATTTCATTTTATGACCCGAGCTTTGTCGTTCTTGTACGAGTATTTATATATTTATTCAGACAATTTGGGGGTCTTCAAGTCCGGCGGTTCTAGGAAAGCGTGCTACATTTTAGGCCGCATCGTCACCTACCAGGTTCCAGGTGGCAGGTGTGATAGTAGTCAAATTGTGGATATTATGTAAAAACAAACTTAGGCTAAAGATTACAAACTATCTTAAAAAAAACTGGTTGCCTGTAAAGTCGGTATACGGGCGAAAGTTTTACGTGACAACAACTGTGCTCGAGTGGAAGGGACGCGTGCCTTTCACTTTTTATGTCTGTCTCTCTCGCTCTTAGGCGGGCTAACCATGCCCGCGTGCCTCTCACTCGCTCTCATTGTGAGCGCATAACGTCAGCGGAGCGTAACGCAGTTTCTTGAAGTGTCACCCGGCATACCAATTTATAAGACGTTGTCACGTCAAAAAATATGATTAATATGTTTTATAAAGAGGAAAGATTCGATTGTTTGTTTGTTTGCATTAAATAGGCACCGAAACTACTGAACAGATTTAGATGAAACTTGGTATGAAGATGAATGGATTCACTGACAATAACAATTTCGAAAAAGACTTTTTACACAGGCTTTTTATCCAGATGTTTCCACGCGATCGGAAGGGGTGATAAGCTAAGTTTATCACAATAACCAGAAGGCTGCCTGTCCACAGAAGTGGAGCGAGGTAGCGAAAAGAGGTAGCGGAGAGAGGTAGCGAAACGAGGTAGCGGAGCAAGTTAGCGGAGTGAGGTAGCGGAGTGAGGCAGCGGAGCGAGGCAGCGGAGCGAGGCAGCGGAGCGAGGTAGAAGCATTGCCAATCAGAAATAGAAACATACTAAAACATACTAAGACACACTACAAACTTATTTAAAATATAAAGGACAGCGTATCGAAGAATAGATAGTTAGATATATAACGACAAGTAGGATATAAAACACATCAAGCATGATTCACTCATATAACACTTATTTCTTTTAAAAATACAAAAACAGCCTTAAACCTTCCTGTATAAAATTTTCCGGGACCAGTACAAGCCCTAGAGAGTCATCCACTACACCTATCACAGCCCTAAAGACCAATTAGTTTCCTGGTTATAAAGTTCTCAACCAGATTTTATAAACATTGCGTTTGGGAATAACGCTGTCATATTTGATTTTAAATAACAACAGAAATACAAACTCCCTTACATACGAGTATATTGTGATAAATATTTTATATTTTAAGGCTTTAGTCAAAGCTTGCCATGTTAGTGAACTTGGCAGATCATTGTCCAGCAGATCAAAAATAAAAGTGAGTTCTTATCGCATGCAGATGAGTTCTACAGTTCCTGATACTTTTTATGAATAGTTCTGGCGTTTTTGCCGAGATTTTTTTTTTTCAAAATGATCTGCTAACTTCCCGTAGCAGATCATTTTACAGCAGATCAAAAAAAAATGTGAGTTCTTTTAGCATGCAGGTCTGCTCTAGAGTTCCTGATACTTTTTATGAATAGTTCTGGCGTTTTTGCAGTGAAAAAAGTAAATTGACAAAATAATCTGCTATTGAAGTTCGATAAGACGAAAAATACTATTTTTATAGTTTCAAATTATTTGAAAGGCTGGAACTCTTCTTTTATCCACATATTCGTATTAGAACTGCAGCCTAGAACTTGATTCGAGATCAGAACCCTGTTCCAAGTGCCAGCAGATTATGTCAGGACAGTTCAAAATAAAAAAATAAAATTTTTGCAGCGTTTCAAATGACATAGGACGCTGGAACTCTTTCGTTTTAGTCAGTTCAATATCAGAACTGCAGTTAAGAACTCGATTCTATACCAGAACTCTCGTCCAAGTGCCAGCAGAGCATGTCAGAACTCTTAGATAATGTCAAAACTTTTCACAAGTCGAAAAATAAGATTTGCAGCGTTTCAAATGACATTGGACGCTGGAACTCTTTCGTTTTAGTCAGTTCAATATCAGAACTGCAGCTAAGAACTCGATCATATCTCAGAACTCTCGTCCAAGTGCCAGCAGAGCATGTCAGAACTCTCAGATAATGTCAGAACTTTTCACAAGTCGAAAAGTAAGATTTGCAGCGTTTCAAATGACATAGGACGCTGGAACTCTTTCGTTTTAGTCAGTTCAATATCAGAACTGCAGTTAAGAACTCGATTCTATCCCAGAACTCTCGTCCAAGTGCCAGCAGAGCATGTCAGAACTCTTAGATTATGTCAAAACTTTTCACAAGTCGAAAAGTAAGGTTTGCAGCGTTTCAAATCACATAGGACGCTAGAACTCTTTCGTTTTAGTCGGTTCAATATCAGAACTATGTAAAAGAACTCGATTCTATCCCAGAACTCTCGTCCAAGTGCCAGCAGAGCATGTCAGAACTCTTAGATAATGTCAGAACTTTTCACAAGTCGAAAAGTAAGATTTGCAGCGTTTCAAATGACAAAGGACGCTGGAACTCTTTTGTTTTAGTTAGTTCAATATCAGAACTGCAGCTAAGAACTCGATTCTATCCCAGAACTCTCGTCCAAGTGCCAGCAGAGCATGTCAGAACTCTCAGATAATTTAAGAACTTTTCACAAGTCGAAAAGTAAGATTTGCAGCGTTTCAAATGACAAAGGACGCTGGAACTCTTTCGTTTTAGTCAGATCAACATCAGAACTGCAGCTAAGAACTCGATTCGATCCCAGAACTCTCGTCCAAGTGCCAGCAGAGCATGTCAGAACTCTTAGATAATGTCAAAACTTTTCACAAGTCAAAAAATAAGATTTGCAGCGTTTTAAATGTCATAGGACGCTAGAACTCCTTCGTTTTAGTAAGTTCAATATCAGAACTGCAGTTAAGAACTCGATTCTATCCCAGAACTCTCGTCCAAGTGCCAGCAGAGCATGTCAGAACTCTTAGATAATGTCAAAACTTTTCAAAAGTCGAAAAATAAGATTTGCAGCGTTTCAAATGACATAGGACGCTGGAACTCTTTCGTTTTAGTCAGTTCAATATCAGAACTGCAGTTAAGAACTCGATTCTATCCCAGAACTCTCGTCCAAGTGCCAGCAGAGCATGTCAGAACTCTTTGATTATGTCAAAACTTTTCACAAGTCGAAAAGTAAGATTTGCAGCGTTTCAAATGACATAGGACGCTGGAACTCTTTCGTTTTAGTCAGTTCAACATCAGAACTGTAGCTTAAAACTCGATTCGATCCCAGAACTCTCGTCCAAGTGCCAGCAGAGCATGTCAGAACTCTTAGATTATGTCAAAACTTTTCACAAGTCGAAAAGTAAGATTTGCAGCGTTTCAAATGACATAGGACGCTGGAACTCTTTCGTTTTAGTCAGTTCAATATCAGAACTGCAGTTAAGAACTCGATTCTATGCCAGAACTCTCGTCCAAGTGCCAGCAGAGCATGTCAGAACTCTTAGATTATGTCAAAACTTTTCACAAGTCGAAAAGTAAGGTTTGCAGCGTTTCAAATCACAAAGGACGCTAGAACTCTTTCGTTTTAGTCAGTTCAATATCAGAACTACGTGACAGAACTCGATTCGATCCCAGAACTCTCGTCCAAGTGCCAGCAGAGCATGTCAGAACTCTTAGATAATGTCAAAACTTTTCACAAGTCAAAAAATAAGATTTGCAGCGTTTCAAATGTCAAAGGACGCTGGAACTCTTTCGTTTTAGTCAGTTCAACATGAGAACTGCAGCTTAGAACTCGATTCGATCCCAGAACTCTCGTCCAAGTGCCAGCAGAGCATGTCAGAACTCTCAGATAATGTCAGAACTTTCCACAAGTCGAAAAGTAAGATTTGCAGCGTTTCAAATGACATAGGACGCTGGAACTCTTTCGTTTTAGTCAGTTCAATATCAGAACTGCAGTTAAGAACTCGATTCGATCCCAGAACTCTCGTCCAAGTGCCAGCAGAGCATGTCAGAACTCTTAGATAATGTCAAAACTTTTCACAAGTCGAAAAATAAGATTTGCAGCGTTTCAAATGACATAGGACGCTAGGACTCTTTCGTTTTAGTCAGTTCAATACCAGAACTGCAGTAAAGAACTCGATTCTATGCCAGAACTCTCGTCCAAGTGCCAGCAGAGCATGTCAGAACTCTTAGATTATGTCAAAACTTTTCACAAGTCGAAAAGTAAGGTTTGCAGCGTTTCAAATGACATAGGACGCTAGAACTCTTTCGTTTTAGTCAGTTCAATATCAGAATTACGTGAAAGAACTCGATTCGATCCCAGAACTCTCGTCCAAGTGCCAGCAGAGCATGTCAGAACTCTCTGATAATGTATGAACTTTTCACAAGTCGAAAAGTAAGATTTGCAGCGTTTCAAATGACATAGGACGCTGGAACTCTTTCGTTTTAGTCAGATTAACATCAGAACTGCAGTTAAGAACTCGATTCGATCCCATAACTTTCGTCCAAGTGCCAGCAGAGCATGTCAGAACTCTTAGATAATGTTCTTAGATAATGTAAGAGTTCTGACATGCTCTGCTGGCACTTGGACGAGAGTTTTATTTTTATTTTATTTTTTATTTATTTAAGAAAACATACAGCTACCTCTATTACTTATAAATAATATACACAAAATATTACACTAGCCAAAACAGTTTTCAACGATAATAATTTTACATAGCAAAGATTGAGACCTAACAAAGACAAGTGACAATTAATAATAACTAAATAAACATAATATAACCATAAATAATACGTAATGAAATACCTATATAAACTAAAAAAACCATAATGAATGTATAGTTTAAATATGTACCTATGTTATACATAAATATAGCATGTCGTATCATAAATACATACCGAAGTTTTATTTTCTTATTCTACTTTTTTTACATCTAAAGCAAAACCATATAGTTTGCAGTTGAACATATCAATGTGATGGTAACGATCATTATATGTTTTGCAAGCTCTAACCAAAAACCTATTTTTTGAATATCTAGTTCTGCATAAAGGCACTGAAAATAATGCGTTATTGGAGCGGGTCCTTGGATTAGAACATTTCAATGATATACGACTCAAAAGGAAGGGAGAATCTATGATGTTATTCATAACTTTATACAAGAATATCTGATCTTTGTGTTCACGTCTTAATTCTAATGTTTGTAGCTGCGGTATTGAATCCCTAAATCTATACCTTAATCTTCTCAAGAATTTATTCTGGATTCTTTCTATCTGATCACTATAAGTAGCATATATAGGGTTCCACACCACAGATGCATATTCTAAGTGGCTTCTTACTAAAGAGTTATACATCATAACATAAGTGTTCGCATTCTTAAAGTCCTTGCACTGCCGGAAGACAAAACCAAGCATTTTATAAGCTTTAGCTGTAGCAATGTCAATATGAGAAGCTAAGTTAAGTTCAGTATCAAGGTATACTCCCAGGTCTCTCACCTCGGTCACCCTTTCGATTGTAGTATTATTAAAACTGTAATCAAAATTTATCGGATGTTTCTTGCGGGAGTAAGTTATTGAATGACATTTACTTATATTTAACTTAATTTCATTTGCTGAGCAATATTCATAAAATTTATTCAATTCATCTTGAAACAGCTTACAATGTTCAACAGTTTTAACAAAAGTAAATATTTTAGTATCATCAGCGTACAATAATGCGTTAGAATGATGAAAACAATGCATAACTCCGTTTATAAAAATATTAAAAAGAAGAGGACCGAGGTGGGAACCCTGAGGCACCCCAGAAGTTATGGGAACGAAGCTAGATGTATAACCCTTTACAGTTACCGCCTGTGATCTGTCGCGCAAATATGAGGTTAACCATCTTAAGAGATCTCCGTGTATACCTATATTTTCGAGTTTATTTATCAACAAATTATGCGAAATTTTATCAAATGCTTTAGAAAAATCGGTATACACGGCATCCACTTGATATCCCTGCTCCATTGCCTCTAAAGTTCGATGTAGAAACTCACAAAGATTGGACTCTGTTGACCGACCACTAACAAACCCGTGCTGATTAAGAGTAAGCAGCGGTCTAATTGCCGGGAATAACGTATCATATACTATTTTTTCAAAGAGTTTAGGCAAAACAGACAGTTTGGAGATACCGCGGTAGTTAGAAATACAATGCTTGTCGCCATTTTTAAATATAGGAACAATAGTTGATTGTTTCCATATTATGGGCATAACTCCTGTCACCAGAGAAATATTAAAAAGCAAAGCGAGAGGAGCCGCCAGTTGTATATAACAACGCTTAAGAAATAGTGGGTGGATACCATCTGGACCAGTTCCTTTGTTAACGTCGAGTTTCTTGAGATATTTCTTAACAACAGAGGCATCAATGTAGACAGAGTTAAGAACACAATAGTTACCGGAATTACTTACCATATCACTAGGTACACTAATATTTGATGGAGGTTCAAAAACGGACAGGAAGAATGAGTTAAAAAGATCTGCAATTGACTGACCCTCGGAAGCATGGGTATCCCCAAGGTATAGAGTGTCAGGAATACCGCTATCATTACGTTTAGATTTAATAAATGACCAGAAATGCTTGGTATTAAAACGGATATTATCCTCGGTGTGACTTATATATTTATCATAACAGATTTTCTCAAATTCTTTGACATCACGGCGTGCACTCGAGAAATTGTCATAATCACTCTGCCTACAGTAAATTTTCCATTTCCTGTGAAGTTTTAGTTTTCTATTAATCAGTTTAATTAAATGTTTATTAAACCAAACCGGATATTTACTGCTATTTTTAACCAACTTATGAGGAACAAGCCTATCTATTATATCATTAACTATTTTATAAAAATAATCTACAGCAATATCAATGTTGTTTGAATCGAGATGAGTTTCCCAATCAACATTTGACAGTTCGAAATTTATTTTATCATAATCAGCTGCATGAAAACGTCGTACCACTCGAGTTGCAGGCGACAAACTCGAAGTGTAACTGATATTTATTTCAATACAGAGAGAGGGATGGTGTCCGTCCTCCGGCAATGATAACGGCTCAACTCGCTGCACCGAACACTCAGTGTCAGACATTACAAGATCAAGTTGTCTGTTGTTCTTATTGTTAACATAATTATATTGATACCAATCATTAAAACACAAGAACGCAAAGAGCTGAGATGTTAGATCGTTTTCATAGGGATTTTCAAGGCGCATTTTTTTATCTAAGGAATCGAGATCTGAGATCCATCTAGCAACTCTTATATTAAAGTCACCTACCAACAAGAATTTGTCATTAGGATACTCAATTCTCAGGTCAGATATATATTCATAAAATGATAGTTCCGCTGCTGGTTGGTTATCATTTTGTGGAAAGTAGCAGCAAAATAATCGTAACATAACCGTATTAGGTGCCTGATTTAATAAAATACTTACACAGGTCACATCGGCATCGTGCATGAAAGGCAATACGCGTAATCCTTGCATACTTACACTTACCCCTCGACGAACAGCAATCAATGTACCACCACCTCTCTCAACCCCCAAACTGGCGTAATCACGATCAGTACGGTACACGTTGTACCGGAGATCAAATAATTCAGCATCATATATACCTGGATATAACCAAGTCTCGGTCAAACATATAATATCATAATCAGAATTCAGCATATTCCCGTAAAAAACTTTATCTTTAGTCCGGAGACCTCTAAAATTTTGATAAAAAACGTTAAGACCCATCGTAAATAATAAATTTAACTAGTATATTTTTTATAAAAATCATATATGAAATCGTATTCATTGATAATGTTTCAAACTGAAATAATGTGCAGAAAAGGTTTTCGGCTAGCTCCAACGTATGTCTACCAAAGTACAACACATTAGTATTCATAAATAATGCTTGAAACAACACGCTAATAAAAACATGATAAAAAGATTTTTTTTTAAAACTATTGTTAAATATAGGTTTGATACCAACAATATGACTCTCTAGATAACAAACTACGAGATACAACAACAACAAACAATACGGAGAAATATAAGCAGCAGCAATAGCTCCTATACAATCTTGTTTAACGAATCATTCGACGTGATATGGATAATAGGTGACTGGTCACTGCGTCGCACCATGATTGTACAGTTTCTGACCCAGCAGTACGCATAACCTTTCTCCTTCGCTAGACGTTTCGCTTCCCTGAGTAAATATTTATTTCTCGCCGAAAGATGGTCATTGAAAAATACTTTCCTGTCGCTTTGAGGACCCGAGATACCTATATCACCGGCAGTACAATTCTTTAATTTGCGTAACGATGACAAAAAATCGTCTTTCTTATATCTCGAATGCATTTTTAGAATAATCGGCTTCGGTGTCTTGTTATCGGCGTCGTTCTTAACCGCTACTCGAGTAACAAAATCAATGTCGGTGTCTACGTTGATATTGAAGTTGCATTTCTGTGCTAAGGCCTTAACCAAGCTAAAAAGATGCTCATTTTTTTTCTCAGGAAAGCCATTAATCTGTATGTTAGAACGACGAACCCACTGCTCATTTCGATGGTTAGTGTCAGATATGTCCTTCATATTTGAACGCAAATCATCGAGCTCCTGCTTTAATTGTTGATTCTCTTCTTTAAGGCCCGAAATCTGTGCATTCACAGCTGAGATGGTAGATGCAAAGCTATTTATCTTAGTCTCCCATGCACTTACCGTAGATGATAGTTTCTTTAACCCTAGATAGCTAACGTTCGTCAAAATGACGAACCCTCAATGAAAATATCGCCATCCTTTTCTAATTTTTTCACTTACACGCGTGCGGCGTTGAACTAACTCAGTGCGAGCCAAGCTGCGTCGAACGGCGGTTGCGATTTGGCGGTAAGTTGCATAGTTTTTGAGATACCTGCTCCTTGCTCGTCATTTTGACGAATGGTTAGCTTATGTGTAACTTTTTGTGTGTTATGTTTTGTTTCAGTTATTACGTTTAGTGTGAAGTATGGCTGGGAGATCGACCATCACAGACGAGGAAATAACTCGGGCATTGGATGATGATGATTATGTCCCTACAACGGAGAATTCAGACAGTGAGACTGAGGACCAATTGTTAGTGGATGATGTTGAGAGTGATTTTCACGACGAGCCCTCGGACACTGATGAACTGCCTACAGATATTGTGGAACAAGAAAGCTCCTCTTCGGATGATCTTCCACTTAGTGAGACGCGACGAGAATCTTTATCTGCTTCCAATTATATTGTCCACTCAACTCAGGCCAATATAAGAGGGAAAAATAGGCATATTTGGGCTACCCGTAAAGGCAATACATCATCTCGAACTTCTGCGATGAATATAGTTCGTACGGCAAGAGGACCAGGACGTTCTATTAGGGGTATTACAGATCCTCTTGTTTTATTTAGTTCCTTTATGACCGAAGAAATATGCGAGGAAATATTGAAGTGGACTAATGCTGAAATAGCAATAAGAAAGCAATCCTATGATAAGATTACGTCGACTCAAAACAACATAAGCAAAGAAGAACTCAACGCTCTCTTCGGTGTCCTGTTGTTAGCAGCCGCATTGAAAGATAGTCATCTAACAAGCGATGAACTATTCAACACATCTTTGTCTGGAAACTGTTATGTTGCCTGCATGAGCCGAGAAAGGTTTGATTTTCTCGTGAGATGCCTCAGATTTGATGATAGATCGGTGAGAATACAAGCTTTGCAGTCTGACCCATTGACACCAATTCGAAAAATATGGGATTTGCTCATGATTCAATGTAGAGCCAATTATATTCCTGGAACCAATGTTACCATAGACGAGCAGTTGTTGGCATTTCGCGGTCGCTGTAAATTCAAGATGTACATCCCTAATAAGCCTGCTAAGTATGGTCTGAAAATTGAGATGATGTGTGACAGCGGGACTAGATATATGATTGACGCCATGCCTTATCTTGGAAAAGGAACAAATACAGGAGGAGTACCCCTTGGTGAATATGTCGTCAAAGAGTTAACACGGAGTATTCATGGATCAAACAGAAATGTAACAACTGATAACTGGTTCACGTCTGTCCCATTAGCTAAACAACTGCTACAACAACCTTACAAGTTGACATTAGTTGGAACTTTGCGGGCTAATAAAAGAGAAATTCCAGAAGATATGAAAAACAATCGGAATAGGCCGATTGGAACGTCCATGTTCTGCTATGATGGACCACTAACTCTCCTATCATACAAACCGAAGCCAAGCAAAATGGTTTACTTGCTCTCATCGTGTGACGAAGAAGGAACTGTTAATCTGTCATCTAAAAAGCCTAACATGATCGAATTTTACAATGCGACAAAAGGTGGCGTAGATACTTTTGACCAGATGTGCTCGAATATGTCATGCAACCGCAAGACCAATCGATGGCCAATGTGTTTATTCTATGGCATGTTGAATATATCGGGTATCAATTCCTATATTATTTATTGTCATAATGTCATGGTATCTGGTGGTAAACCATTATCCCGAAGAAGGTTTATGAAGCAGTTACATGAAAAACTGATTGAACAGTGGCTAAAACATCGTCTGGAAACACCAACAATGCCGCGAAGAGTAAAAGAAATAATAAGAGAAGTTTTGGGTGAAAATGATGGGGATCCTGCTGAAGGACAAAGTCAAGGTCATGCTCTACCAGGTTCGGAACCTCAATTAGTCCTAGAAAATGTCCCACCAAGGAATAGGAAGAGTTGCGGCTTGTGCTCCTACAAAAAAAGGCGTATGACAAGAAACAGTTGCAATAGTTGCAAAGTTCCCATTTGCGGCGAACATTCAATTGATTTTTGTCCCAATTGCGCCAAAAAAAATTAAGTTTTAAAATAATTCCTACTTTTTTTGATATTTTTGTTTACTAAACTAAAAGAATAAAAGAGGTTTTTTTTAATAAAAGTTCCTATTTTAGTTGATTTAAGATTCAGTGCCTTTTTTATCTCTTATAACTATGTGCCATTAAGATATGTGATTTTTTATTTAAAACTTTAATAAATATAATATTTTTAGTAATAATTATCTTTCATTTTATCCTATATTATTTATAATGATAATAATCTCGGATGTAACTACATTCAATATTATTGAAATAGGCATTTAAAAAGTGTTCGTCAAAAAGTCGAATGGTTAGCTTCTCACAGTGTCCTAATAACGTTAGCTATCTAGGGTTAACTGATCGTTAACGTCGGTTTTCAGGGAATCGATGGCCAATTGCAACGCATTAAACTTGGTGTCCAAATGGTCCATAATAGCATTCGCATCGACATTCATTATTGAGTGAGATGAGCTGCACTCCGAACGGGCGTTCTGAGATCACATCGAGTTCTAAGCTGCAGCTCTGATATTGAACTAACTAAAACGAAAGAGTTCTAGCGTCCTATGTCATTTGAAACGCTGTAAATCTTATTTTTCGACTTGTGAAAAGTTTTGACATTATCTGAGAGTTCTGACATGCTCTGCTGGCACTTCAACGAGAGTTCTGGCATAGAATCGAGTTCTAAGCTGCAGTTCTGATATTGAACTGACTAAAACAAAAGAGTTCTAGCGTCCTATGTCATTTGAAACGCTGCAAATCTTATTTTTCGACTTGTAAAAAGTTTTGACCGTTGAAGTTTTATCTAAGAGTTCTGACATGCTCTGCTGGCACTTGGACGAGAGTTCTGGGATCGAATCGAGTTGTTAGCTGCAGTTCTGATATTGAACTAACTAAAACGAAAGAGTTCTAACGTCCTATGTCATTTGAAACGCTGCAAATCTTATTTTTCGACTTGTGAAAAGTTTTGACATTATCTAAGAGTTCTGACATGCTCTGCTGGCACTTGGACGAGAGTTCTGGCATAGAATCGAGTTTTTAACTGCAGTTCTGATATTGAACTGACTAAAACGAAAGAGTTCCAGCGTCCTATGTCATTTGAAACGCTGCAAATCTTATTTTTCGACTTGTGAAAAGTTTTGACATTATCTAAGAGTTCTGACATGCTCTGCTGGCACTTGGACGAGAGTTCTGGGATCGAATCGAGTTCTTAGCTGCAGTTCTTATATTGAACTAACTAAAACAAAAGAGTTCTAGCGTCCTATGTCATTTGAAACGCTGCAAATCTTATTTTTCGACTTGTGAAAAGTTTTGACCGTTGAAGTTTTATCTAAGAGTTCTGACATGCTCTGCTGGCACTTGGACGAGAGTTCTGGGATAGAATTGAGTTTTTAGCTGACGTTCTGATATTGAACTAACTAAAACGAAAGAGTTCTGGCGTCCTATGTCATTTGAAACGCTGCAAATCTTATTTTTCGACTTGTGAAAAGTTTTGACCGTTGAACTTTTATCTAAGAGTTCTGACATGCTCTGCTGGCACTTGAACGAGAGTTCTGGGATAGAATCGAGTTCTTAGCTGCAGTTCTGATATTGAACTGACTAAAACGAAAGAGTTCCAGCGTCCTATATCATTTGAAACGCTGCAAATCTTATTTTTCGACTTGTGAAAAGTTTTGACCGTTGAAGTTTTATCTAAGGGTTCTGACATGCTCTGCTGGCACTTGGACGGGAGTTCTGGGATCGATTTGAGTTCCAAGCTGCAGTTTTGATATTGAACTAACTAAAACGAAAGGGTTCTAGCGTCCTATGTCATTTGAAACGCTGCAAATCTTATTTTTCGACTTGTGAAAAGTTTTGACCGTTGAAGTTTTATCTAAGAGTTCTGACATGCTCTGCTGGCACTTGGACGAGAGTTCTGGGATCGATTTGAGTTCTAAACTGCAGTTCTGATATTGAACTAACTAAAACGAAAGAGTTCTGGCGTCCTATGTCATTTGAAACGCTGCAAATCTTATTTTTCGACTTGTGAAAAGTTTTGACCGTTGAAGTTTTATCTAAGAGTTCTGACATGCTCTGCTGGCACTTGGACGAGAGTTCTGGGATCGAATCGAGTTCTAAGCTGCAGTTCTGATATTGAACTAACTAAAACGAAAGAGTTCTGGCGTCCTTTGTCATTTGAAACGCTGCAAATCTTATTTTTCGACTTGTGAAAAGTTTTGACCGTTGAAGTTTTATCTAAGAGTTCTGACATGCTCTGCTGGCACTTGGACGAGAGTTCTGGGATCGAATCGAGTTCTAAGCTGCAGTTCTGATATTGAACTAACTAAAACGAAAGAGTTCCAGCGTCCTATGTCATTTGAAACGCTGCAAATCTTATTTTTCGACTTGTGAAAAGTTTTGACCGTTGAAGTTTTATCTAAGAGTACTGACATGCTCTGCTGGCACTTGGACGAGAGTTCTGGGATCGAATCGAGTTCTAAGCTGCAGTTCTGATATTGAACTAACTAAAACGAAAGAGTTCCAGCGTCCTATGGCATTTGAAACGCTGCAAATCTTATTTTTCGACTTGTGAAAAGTTTTGACCGTTAAAGTTTTTTCTAAGAGTTCTGACATGCTCTGCTGGCACTTGGACGAGAGTTCTGGGATAGAATCGAGTTCTTAGCTGCAGTTCTGATATTGAACTAACTAAAACAAAAGAGTTCCAGCGTCCTATATCATTTGAAACGCTGCAAATCTTATTTTTCGACTTGTGAAATGTTTTGACCGTTGAAGTTTTATCTAAGAGTTCTGACATGCTCTGCTGGCACTTGGACGAGAGTTCTGGCATAGAATCGAGTTTTTAACTGCAGTTCTGATATTGAACTGACTAAAACGAAAGAGTTCCAGCGTCCTATGTCATTTGAAACGCTGCAAATCTTATTTTTCGACTTGTGAAAAGTTTTGACCGTTGAAGTTTTATCTAAGAGTTCTGACATGCTCTGCTGGCACTTGGACGAGAGTTCTGGGATCGAATCGAGTTGTTAGCTGCAGTTCTGATATTAAACTAACTAAAACGAAAGAGTTCTAACGTCCTATGTCATTTGAAACGCTGCAAATCTTATTTTTCGACTTGTGAAAAGTTTTGACCGTTGAAGTTTTATCTAAGAGTTCTGACATGCTCTGCTGGCACTTGGACGAGAGTTCTGGGATCGATTTGAGTTCTAAACTGCAGTTCTGATATTGAACTAACTAAAACGAAAGAGTTCTGGCGTCCTATGTCATTTGAAACGCTGCAAATCTTATTTTTCGACTTGTGAAAAGTTTTGACCGTTGAAGTTTTATCTAAGAGTTCTGACATGCTCTGCTGGCACTTGGACGAGAGTTCTGGGATCGATTTGAGTTCTAAACTGCAGTTCTGATATTGAACTAACTAAAACGAAAGAGTTCTGGCGTCCTATGTCATTTGAAACGCTGCAAATCTTATTTTTCGACTTGTGAAAAGTTTTGACCGTTGAAGTTTTATCTAAGAGTTCTGACATGCTCTGCTGGCACTTGGATGAGAGTTCTGGGATCGAATCGAGTTCTAAGCTGCAGTTCTGATATTGAACTAACTAAAACAAAAGAGTTCCAGCGTCCTTTGTCATTTGAAACGCTGCAAATCTTATTTTTCGACTTGTGAAAAGTTTTGACCGTTGAAGTTTTATCTAAGAGTACTGACATGCTCTGCTGGCACTTGGACGAGAGTTCTGGGATAGAATTGAGTTCTTAGCTGCAGTTCTGATATTGAACTAACTAAAACGAAAGAGTTCCAGCGTCCTATGGCATTTGAAACGCTGCAAATCTTATTTTTCGACTTGTGAAAAGTTTTGACCGTTGAAGTTTTTTCTAAGAGTTCTGACTTGCTCTGCTGGCACTTGGACGAGAGTTCTGGGATAGAATCGAGTTCTTAGCTGCAGTTCTGATATTGAACTAACTAAAACAAAAGAGTTCCAGCGTCCTTTGTCATTTGAAACGCTGCAAATCTTATTTTTCGACTTGTGAAAAGTTTTGACCGTTGAAGTTTTATCTAAGAGTTCTGACATGCTCTGCTGGCACTTGGACGAGAGTTCTGGGATCGAATCGAGTTCTAAGCTGCAGTTCTGATATTGAACTAACTAAAACAAAAGAGTTCCAGCGTCCTATGTCATTTGAAACGCTGCAAATCTTATTTTTCGACTTGTAAAAAGTTTTGACCGTTGAAGTTTTATCTAAGAGTTCTGACATGCTCTGCTGGCACTTGGACGAGAGTTCTGGGATCGATTCGAGTTTTAAGCTGCAGTTCTGATATTGAACTAACTAAAACGAAAGAGTTCCAGCGTCCTATGTCATTTGAAACGCTGCAAATCTTATTTTTCGACTTGTGAAAAGTTTTGACCGTTGAAGTTTTTTCTAAGAGTTCTGACATGCTCTGCTGGCACTTGGACGAGAGTTCTGGGATCAAATCGAGTTCTAGGTTGCAGTTCTGATATCGAACTGACTAAAACAAAAGAGTTCTAGCGTCCTTTATCATTTGAAACGCTGCAAATCTTATTTTTCGACTTGTGAAAAGTTTTGACCGTTGAAGTTTTATCTAAGAGTTCTGACATGCTCTGCTGGCACTTGGACGAGAGTTCTGGGATCGAATCGAGTTTTTAGCTGCAGTTCTGATATTGAACTAACTAAAACGAAAGAGTTCCAGCGTCCTATGTCATTTGAAACGCTGCAAATCTTATTTTTCGACTTGTGAAAAGTTTTGACCGTTGAAGTTTTTTCTAAGAGTTCTGACATGCTCTGCTGGCACTTGGATGAGAGTTCTGGGATCAAATCGAGTTCTAGTTTGCAGTTTTGATATTGAACTGACTAAAACAAAAGAGTTCTAGCGTCCTATATCATTTGAAACGCTGCAAATCTTATTTTTGACTTGTGAAAAGTTTTGACCGTTGAAGTTTTATCTAAGAGTTCTGACATGCTCTGCTGGCACTTGGACGAGAGTTCTGGGATTGAATAGAGTTCTAAGCTGCAGTTTTGATATTGAACTGACTAAAACGAAAGAGTTCTAGCGTCCTATGTGATTTGAAACGCTGCAAATCTTATTTTACAACTTGTGAAAAGTTCTGACATGATATAAGAGTTCTGACATGCTCTGCTGGCACTTGGACGAGAGTTCTGGGGTAGAATTGAGTTCTTAGCTGCAGTTCTGATATTGAACTAACTAAAACGAAAGAGTTCCAGCGTCCTATGTCATTTGAAACGCTGCAAATCTTACTTTTCGACTTGTGAAAAGTTTTGACATTATCTGAGAGTTCTGACATGCTCTGCTGGCACTTCAACGAGAGTTCTGGCATAGAATCGAGTTCTAAGCTGCAGTTCTGATATTGAACTGACTAAAACAAAAGAGTTCTAGCGTCCTATGTCATTTGAAACGCTGCAAATCTTATTTTTCGACTTGTAAAAAGTTTTGACCGTTGAAGTTTTATCTAAGAGTTCTGACATGCTCTGCTGGCACTTGGACGAGAGTTCTGGGATCGAATCGAGTTGTTAACTGCAGTTCTGATATTGAACTAACTAAAACGAAAGAGTTCTAACGTCCTATGTCATTTGAAACGCTGCAAATCTTATTTTTCGACTTGTGAAAAGTTTTGACATTATCTAAGAGTTCTGACATGCTCTGCTGGCACTTGGACGAGAGTTCTGGCATAGAATCGAGTTCTTAGCTGCAGTTCTGATATTGAACTGACTAAAACGAAAGAGTTCCAGCGTCCTATGTCATTTGAAACGCTGCAAATCTTATTTTTCGACTTGTGAAAAGTTTTGACATTATCTAAGAGTTCTGACATGCTCTGCTGGCACTTGGACGAGAGTTCTGGGATCGAATCGAGTTCTTAGCTGCAGTTCTGATATTGAACTAACTAAAACGAAAGAGTTCCAGCGTCCTATGTCATTTGAAACGCTGCAAATCTTACTTTTCGACTTGTAAAAAATTCTGACATGATCTAAGAATTCTGACATGATCTGCTGGCACTTGGAACAGGGTTCTGATCTCGAATCGAGTTTTAGGCTGCAGTTCTAATACGAATATGTGGAAAAAAGAAGAGTTCCAGCCTTTCAAATAATTTGAAACTATAAAAATAGTATTTGTCAACTTATCGAACTTCAATAGCTGATTATTTTGTCAATTTACTATTTTTACGGCAAAACGCCAGAACTATTCATAAAAAGTATCAGGAACTGTAGAACAGACCTGCATGCTAAAAGAACTCACATTTGTTTTTGATCTGCTGTAAAATGATCTGCTACGGGAAGTTAGCAGATCATTTTGAAAAAACAAAAATCTCGACAAAAACGCCAGAACTATTCATAAAAAGTATCAGGAACTGTAGAACTCATCTGCATGCGATAAGAACTCACATTTATTTTTGATCTGCTGGACAATGATCTGCTAAGTTCACTAACATAAGCTTGCCTGGGAGAGATCGCTTTGAGCGATATGGCCGCCCTTTGTAACACTGAGACTTAAGCTTTGTTTTAATATTTAATGTCATTTTAAAAATGTTGTTTGCAAAAAGAATTTTGTTACCATTTTTTTTAGCTAAATAACTAGTATAATTATAATTAACAAGAAGCTTCAATTATAACAATAAAATAAAAATTTGGTTAAGTTAGAATACCGTCAGCAAGGAAGGCTCTATCTATTTTTTCTCATTTTAGATGTAAATACAGTGTAAATTAACTCGACATTTAAGGATAAGAACTTAAAAAGACTCGTTAAAAAACAAACCAGTAAAATAACACCACAAATCATATTTTCCCTCACTGTAAACAACTCGGTCTCATCATTCATAATACCTAAAACTGTGACAAGGTACTACACGTGGAATAAAGTAATCCACGTTGGCGGAACTAGGTCAGCATGAAGGCCCTTGTCAAATTAGCGCTTCCCTATGTCTCGGAATGACAAACGACACGGGCATAATAAAAAACTCGAATATCTGCGGAATAAAGCTATTCTATTCGCTTCCCGAACGTGGAATTAAAAATTATTCACGTCATTGTGCTTACAAAGGTTTTACAATATAAGTACAATGAACGTATAGGTTATTATACAGGGTTATTGGTAAAGGTATTAACACACGTTCCAATTTGATCGGCCCGATCTAAGATACTGTTCCTTTAGGGGGAAAAACGGGACCCGGTATTACTAAGACTTCACTTCAGTCCATCAGTCCGTCCTTCTATCCGTTCCGTCCCTCTGTCCATCCGTCCGTCCGTCTGTCTGTCTGCCTGTTTGTCCGTCTGTTATCCGGTTGTATCTCATGAATCGTGATAGCTAGAGAGTTAAAAGTTTCACAGATTATGTATTTTTATTGTCGCTATAACAACAAAACTAAAAACTGAGCACTAGAGCACTAGATAAAACTTAAAAAGTAAGTATAATCTTAAAGTTAATGACCTCTCCGTGTAAGGAACAGAAGATTTTCGGTTATACACTATCTCAAAATTTTGAAAAAAAAAAGGTCGAATTTCCAAAAGTCGTAGAACAAAAGTGGTTTGTTTGAGCACATACTGTGTGAATGCGACGTCTTAGCAGCGAAGCGTATGAACCTCCTTGGCAATGCGTATCCCAAACCGGAGGAATATAGGTTTCTTCCTCTCAGTGGGATCACCGCGTTAATCGACCACTTCTTCAAAGAGTAAGAAACATTCTGATGTTTCTTACTCTTTACACAAAAGTAAACACAAAAGATCCCATTGGGTCGAAGTGTTGCTGCCTATTTGTCAGCCCCCAATATATAAGATAATTGTTTAGGTGCACAGAAGTGGCCCTCAACCGTTTGCTAATATAGTTGCCAACAACCCTGTATAAGCAGCTATATAAAGGTAAGTGAAAATTTTTATTTACCATTTAGCCAGTAACAAAAAATTCAACAATGCACTTGATTACGATGAATATACCCTTACCTATTTCGATCTATTCGGAACACCTACAGCTCTTACGTTTAGTTACGATCAAACAGCTTATTTTATGAAAAAGGAGCTTAACACGCTTGGCATAAAGCACCAAATAATCTACGTCATCGGTTCTTGACTGAGATCGTGCTAACTTTAATCTTCAGGGATTTTTCGTTGATATGTAAAACAGCAGCTATCAAAGTTTTATTGCTAACAACGTAGGTGTTCAATCACGTATTACGAATATGAATAAATAAATAAATGAATATTGCAGGACATTGCACAATGCATATAGAATCATCTAGTATTTTGAATAAACTTTAATGACGTTCTAAGGAATTGATCCTTAGAACGTCATGATGTACCATTGACCCTACCTAACAGCGTCAAAACATGCTTTTTATTCAAAGTTGTTGTATTTTGAAGACGTTTTTCGTAAAACGTTAAAAGACAGGTTTAGCTTCATAAATTAAAAAGCAATTTTCACTAAACCTCTTAACTAAATAAAGAATCTTGACAAGCTAAGTTAGGTCAGTACATCAAACTTAAGCACTATTATAAAAGAACTATTTTGAAGTTTGGCGATACGCCAAACAGTAGCCTCTCGATTTTTCTTGCCCAAATCGGAAAATGAAGAGCAAATTTAGTTCCAGAAAACAATATTTTAGGCTTGATTTTTTTACAATTATGTTGAAATTTTATTATTACCTAGTTGAATTATGGAGTTTAATCATCGTAATTAATTTAAATATAAGAATTAGACGGCCAATAATTATTGTAATACTTAAATTAAAATTAAAACAATTGAACGTAAAATTAGAAAATTTTTATTTAATTTCAGACTGTTAAATTAAAAATATTTATTATCACAATAACCAATCTCTATTCTATTGGGTTATGTAGAGAATAGATTTATTATTTTTCTTAAAAACCAAACTTTACCTATTTTGTACATAGTTTAAGTTTCTCCTCTTGAAACAAAGGTTTTTGTGCCAAATAATTTCAAATTCTGTTTACATCGCTATTCACTGTAGAAACTTCAAAACCCCGAGGGTATGTCCTCGTTTGAAATGCACCTACGTTACCTGTTTAAAAGATTTTGTAAAACTTTGAAGTATTTTTGCTAACTTTCTTTGTTTTAAAATTATTTGCAGAAGCGTGTAACTTTTTTTACAAAAGAAATTCAGTCAAAAACATGAATAAACATAACAAACTATGGCCAAGTCTCTATGCTCAACATTCTGAGTGAACAATTTATACACTTATTTAACGTTCAAAAATGTTTTTCACTTTTGCACACCTGTATCTGTAAAAGTGCGTCCGAAGTTAAAAATCTGTTTTAACCCATCACCTGTTCACTAAGTGACTTTTCATTTACCAAAATACGTTTTCATCGATAAAATATATTTAGGAACTACAAAGTACACAAAGCTAAAAGCTATACTTGGCAATCGATAAGAAGTAATCACTCTCATTAAATATTTGATTTCTTTAACGCCATCGATTGCTGTGAAAATAGCAAAGTGTTTACCAAATGGGCTTAGAAAAGAGCCTTTTCTTGTTGATTACGACAAACAAAAGTGCGGTTGGAATAAAATATAAGGAGTTATTCTTAGGGACTTACTCGAAGTCAGTTAAGTAGGTATAGAAAGGAGAAAATAGTAGGTTGGAATTATGTTTGAGGCTTGATCTTTGATCGTGGCTCTTTTAAGCAACGAGGTGAAAAAACTCTATATATTAAACTTGCGACCCGCCCCGGCTTCGCACGGCTATATTGTGCATGTATTATACATAATATAAACCTTCCTCTTGAATCACTCTATCTATTTAAAAAACCGCATCAAAATCCGTTGCGTAGTTTTAAAGATTTAAGCATAAATAAAATAAATAAATAATAAATAAATATTTCAGGACATATTACACATCGCCATCCAGCCCCAAGCTAAGCAACTTAATGCTTGTGTTATGGGTGCCAGATAACGGATAAACTACTTATATACTTTTTTTTGTAAATATATACATATTATACATATCGGAAACACCCAGAACCAGAAACAAGAATTTATGGTCAGCATAAATACTTGTTCCCGGCGGGAATCGAACCCGCAACCTTCTGCGTCGCAGTCGGGTGTTCGCCCGCGCGCCACAGAGGTCGTCAAATAGGGATATAGGGACAGAGAAAGCGGCTATGTTTTATACTATGTAGTGATTCTCGTGTCACGGTGTTAATTGCCAATCTCTACCTAAACGACTCAACCGATTTGTATGAATTTTTTTAATCGTTAGGTCTGAGAATCGAACATCTGAATTTTATTTTTTACTTTATTTGTTTTTGTTTTTGTAAATGGCAAAACAGCATTTGCCGGGACAGCTAGTTGAAATATAGGCAAAAGTGGCGAAGCGAACTAATGATGTTCTGATGATTTGGTGTTATGCAGTAACCTCTCCCTATACTTAAAAATCGGATCGGATTATTCCCATCACTCCAAAACTTGATGAAATAATAATTATGTCATGTGCCTTCTAAAGGAATCTATTACATTTATATGATATTTTTAGTCAACTTCTGAAAATAACTCTAATAATGTTATTGGGATTTCAAGGTTATGGCATGAGTATGAAACACTCACAGGCACTCATAGCGAAATATAGCCTGGGCTAATTGCCAGCTGAATCAGGAAAAAAACTCGATTATTTTTAACCTAGAGTTAGTGCATTCATTTCTGATAGATAAGCTAGAAATCCAAATCTAGATTCAGATATATACTCAATATTTACAGCCTCCTTAGTGATTATGATTGTCCTTGCTTTAATAAAAAAATGTTTAACTGAAAGCACTGAATTACAGGAACTGAAATCCTTTAACTCCACAATGTCATTGTTAACATTACTCTGAAGAAAGACGAATAAGTGATTTCATCTGAAGAAATCGCGAGTCCTCGCAAAAGGGAGCAACAAAAAATAATGTCTCTCCAAATTGAATCATTTGTAATATTCATTCTTTTTACTTCTCCTTCTGTGGACGGTTTTCTGAAGTTAGTTACACTGATCTCGAATTACTAGATGGGTTTAAAGAAGTAAAGAAATAAGCTCTTTGGATTCGAAATAATAAAACTGCAAACTAGCTCGACGTGACGGTGCAGGTGGCGGCTGTAAATAACTTCTGATTTAATCACCACGCAAAACTAATTGATATTTTAGAAAATTGTAAAGCTTTAGGTGTACTGTACTCAAAATATAATAAAAGCGTTTTATATTATGGAATAAATTTCTATTTTCTACAATTCAATAAGTGTGTTTTAAAATTTTTAATAACGTGTAGGTATGTGATTATTGAAATCAAATAAACAAAAAATTTTTAATAAAAATATCACGATTGATTTTTCTAGGAATTATTTGTAAGTAATATTTAATAATTTAGGAAGTCATTTTATGTATTGTATACCTACCTTTTTCTTAAAAAATTATATCTGTCGGCGCATCCGCAATACAGACGGTCAATTGACAGTCAACGTCACAACGAACACCGAACATTGGAGAGGCGGCCATCTTGTTAAAGTGTCATTCTGGTTTGAGTCGAGGCAGAGCGCGCACGCATCCACGTGTTCGGTGGACGTTATCTTAATCTAACTAAATCTAAGTCATCTTTAATCATTTCTTTAAGTTGTTGATTGTATAATCTTGAATTATAAGTGAAGTAGTAATCCAAAGCGTTATTTCATTGAAATATTATCTCCCTACCCGACAACTCACGCCTACTGAGATCATGGAGGACAACCCAAGTGAAGGCCAAAAGACTTCATCAGAAGTGGGATGCGAAGGGTTAAATCAATCAGAGGAGATAGTATCCAACGCCAGCAACCAAGAAAATAGAGATGCACCGATTTCCCTTGATTTTCTTGCCGGAATAGAGTCAATTTTGGGTAAAATACTGGCGGCAACTGCAAGTAACAATCAGCCGCCAGTGCCCGCGTCGTTGGAACATTCTTCTATCCTGTTGGTGAAATTTAATCCCGACGACGTCGAGGCCGACATTGAAGGTTGGTGTAGAATTACTGACATCATAGTTACTAGTAGAAAGCTGGCGGGAACTGAGCTGTTGATTATTTTAATTAACTCACTGAAGGGTCACGCCGCAGCTTGTCTAACTAAGTTGAAGAGTTCAGAAATTGAATGGCCTCAAATTAAGGAGTTACTGCTTGCGAAGTTCGGAAAACCCATGCTATGCAAGATTACTTTGATAGTGTAATGAGATTCGAAATCGGCTCTCAAGAGGCGGCTTCTGAAGCAGCGTTACATTTGTGGAACCTTATCGACCGTATACCAAAAGTTAAGATGATTGAAGAGGTAATTACTGGATTCGTCATATCAGTCCTTAGTCAAAAAGTTCGCTGTTACGCAGAGAGCTCAATTCGTACACTATCACAACGAGGGCCCAGTTGAGTCGTGCCTTTAATGGAATATCGCTGAAAAGACGCCTGGACTGGATAACGAAGAACAACCTTCTAGTTCGAAGAAACCGCGTACGGTGGCAGATGCAAAATTTGTAGGAACTTGTTTGCGGTCACCGTGGACTTAAGATCGAAGAATGCCGCAAACGTCGGGACAGCAGCGCCGCAGTCACAAGGATGCCGGAGAGAGTAAAGACTGTCATCTGTTTTACCTGTCAAAAACTTGGGCATATCAGTAGGTATAGCTTGTCCCAATAACAAGGCAGGCAACTTCCAAACACGAAGGACGTAAATGTCTGTGAACGCAGACTAGCAAAAGGTACGCTGTCCACATCAACTGGTAAGTCAGTTTTGTTTCTATACGACAGTGGTTCGGCATGTTCATTGATCAAAAATAGCTTAGTTGAGCCACTTCCTGGTTCCGCACGTAATGACACAGTCTATTTGATAGGTATAGGTAGTGAAGACATAAAATGCTCAAATCAAATTCTCAGTTCAGTTCTAATACAGGGTATTCAACTTAGTGTATTATTCCAGTGGTTCCAGATTCCACTTTAGTCAAGTCTATCATGTTTAGTCAAGTCTATCAGGAGGGATATTTTAGATCAAGGTATTCAGGTCGAAATGAACAGTGATGCAATTAAGTTTTCATCGCGCAAAGCTATCAACACATGTCGAACCGTTTGTCAATTAAATTTTAATTCTATCGATACTGATTTAGAAGGCAATGAAAAGGAGCAGCTGTTTGATATCTTGCGCAAGTATAGCGAGTATTTCATAGAGGGTATGCCTACGCGACGAATCACTACTGGTGAGATGAAAATTGATCTTATAGACCCCCATAAAACGGTTCAAAGGAGTCCACATCAAATGTCACCAGCAGAGAAGGTAATCGTACGAGAAAAAATACAGTCTCTTTTAGATGCAGACATTATACGTAAGAGCTCTTCTCCTTTTTCGAGCCCTATCGTACTGGTGAAGAAACAAGACGGTACAGATAGGTTATGCGTTGACTACAGAGAGCTGAATGCCAACACGCGACCTGAACACTACCCCCTTCCTAGGATAGAGGAGCAGGTGGATCACGGAGCGCATTTCTTCTCATCACTGGACATGGCTGCTGGCTACCATCAGGTGAAGGTGAGTCCAGAGCAAAGTTAAGCAAACCGCTTTCGTCACCTGTGAGGGACAGTTTGATTATCTATGCCGTTTGGGTTGCGAAATGCCGTTTTATACCCAACTTCGCCAATATTGCTAGTCCCTTAAACAAACTAAAAAGGCGTAGGTATTACTTAGACAAAAGAGTATTCGGAAGCACACAAGAAAATTATCGGAATGCTTTCATCTGAACCCGTATTGACGATCGTTAATCCCGATAAACCTGTAGAACTCCACACGACGCTAGTTTTAACGGCTATGGTGCTATATTAATCCAAAGAGATGGGAGTGTGAATCATGTGGTGGCATATTTTAGTCGCCGTACAACCGAGGTAGAGTCTAGGTACCACTTCATGGTACCACTCGTATGAGTTGAAAACTCTGGCGGTGGTACGGGCGGTTGAAAATTTTTGTCACTATCTCTACGGCCAACATTTCACAGTCTACACAGACTGCAATTCCCTAAAAACCTCTAAAGCCAAGATTGATTTGTCACCTCGTGTCCACCGATGGTGGGCCTTTCTCCAAGCGTACGACTTTGACATCATATACAAGGAGGGTCGTAGTATGGCACATGCCGACTTCTTGTCCAGAAATCCTTTACCGTCTTTGTCAAATATTGATGAGGAAGCCAATACGTCCCTAGTCGATTTTCGTAAAATAGTAAATTTTGTCGTACTTTACAGTAGTTGGTTGCAGGTCGAACAAAAACGGGATCCTGAAATCCAAAACCTTATACAGCAACACGAAAATGGTGAGTTACCCGAAACGTTAGCTAATACCTACGATGTCCGAGATAGTATTCTCTGCCGTAAAGTCGAAAGAAACAAGGTAAGTAGCTGGCTCCCTATAGTTCCACGTTCTTTGGTATGGACACTCATAAATCATGTCCATACAGAAATCAAAAATCTAGGGTACGACAAAACTCCCGACAAATGATATGAATGATACTGGTTTCCACAGATGTCAAAAAATGTTCACAGATTTATCGACTCATGCATAGTATGCAACGCCTCTAAAGGTACTTCAGGAGCACAGCAGGTAATATTACACCCTTATCCCTAAACTTGCAGTAAAGAATATGCATCTGTCATCATACATACGAAGTATGTCCTGTTAGAGTACACCCAATCATTAGACGCAGCTTGTGCTGTAAAAGCTTTAAAGAAAGCCGTGCACCTTTTTCGCTTCCCTAAAGGAATAATTGCAGATCAACGTAGGTGTTACATCAGTGCAGAATTGAAAGAGTTTTGCACTGATCACAACATAGAATTACATCTCATCGCAACTGGTTCTGCCAGAGCAAACGGTCAGGTAGAGAGGGTCATGCGCACTCTGAAAAACTTACTGACCATTATTGAAAATGATGCCAATAAGGTTGGGAGGGATGAGCTAGACGAAGTAAAATTAGCCTTAAATAGCACTAGGTCTAGAGTTACAGGATTTACACCAACAGAGCTATGAATGCAGAGAATGTTCGGCGTTCGCGCCCCGTCTCTAGGGTTGTCTCAAATCGCTCCTAACGATAGCACCCTCTCGCGCGTTAATCTAGACGTTATAAGGGATCAGGCTGCAGCAAATATCCTTAAGGCAGCTAGTGCACAAGAGCAACTGTTCAATCGGGGTAAGGCCACGGTATAACCAATTGACCTGGGTGATTATGTCTTTATCAAATGTAGCCAGCGTAATCAGACAAAACTAGCTAGGAAGTTCAAGGGACCATTCGTTATAACTAAGATTTTAGATAATAACCGCTAAGAGCTAAAATCCCTTAATAGGTCTAGTCGCGTTTATAAGTTCTCTCACGAAAACTCGCGTACGGTACCCAGAGGATTTGAGGGTCTAGTAGAAATATTTACAACACTAATCAATGACGAGGATGACGTGTCGGCGGTAGATGGAAACGGAACCGACCTAATAGAGTCTTCGGACTCCGATAATGAGACAACTGCCATTGCTAGCGAAGAGACCTTGACTGCCAGTTCCGATACTCTCTTAGGTTCAGAAGATTACTGTTGAACACGCTCAAGTACATCGAAGTAAGTTACCTTAGTTTTAGATTTAACGTTTTGCGTAATTTTTGTTTGTTGTGTAAGCTGGTCGAAAGGGCCTTGTACGCCCGGGCCACGGGCAAGTAGCTGGTTGAAGGGGCCTCGCACGCCCGGGCCACGCTACGGGTTATGGTTGAAGGGGCCTCGCACGCCCGGGCCACGTTATGGGACATGGTTGAAGGGGCCTAGCACGCCCGGGCCATGGGTAGCTGGTTGAAGGGGCCTCGTACGCCCGGGCCACGCTACGGGGGATGGTTGAAGGGGCCTAGTACGCCCGGGCATGGGTAGCTGGTTGAAGGGGCCTCGTACGCCCGGGCCACGCTACGGGGGATGGTTGAAGGGGCCTAGTACGCCCGGGCATGGGTAGCTGGTTGAAGGGGCCTCGTACGCCCGGGCCACGCTACGGGGGATGGTTGAAGGGGCCTAGTACGCCCGGGCCATGGGTAGCTGGTTGAAGGGGCCTCGTACGCCCGGGCCACGCTACAGGGGATGGTTGAAGGAGCCTAGCGCGCCCGGACCATGGTTGAGTAACTGGATGAAGGGGCCTAGCACGCCCGGTCTACGTTACTCCGCAATGATACTAAGTTTCATTTCGTCAGGAATGACCGAACGTGTGTTAATGCATATCTTTACTGATTGGACAGGTCGAGAGCAGTAACATAGAGTGCTGTGGATGCACGACATATTCGCACGAGGTCGTGCGATAGTCAGGATTGGCCGTGTCGGCGCATCCGCAATACAGACGGTCAATTGACAGTCAACGTCACAACGAACACCGAACATTGGAGAGGCGGCCATCTTGTTAAAGTGTCATTCTGGTTTGAGTCGAGGCAGAGCGCGCACGCATCCACGTGTTCGGTGGACGTTATCTTAATCTAACTAAATCTAAGTCATCTTTAATCATTTCTTTAAGTTGTTGATTGTATAATCTTGAATTATAAGTGAAGTAGTAATCCAAAGCGTTATTTCATTGAAATATTATCTCCCTACCCGACAACTCACGCCTACTGAGATCATGGAGGACAACCCAAGTGAAGGCCAAAAGATTTCATCCGTGTCGGCGCATCCGCAATACAGACGGTCAATTGACAGTCAACGTCACAACGAACACCGAACATTGGAGAGGCGGCCATCTTGTTAAAGTGTCATTCTGGTTTGAGTCGAGGCAGAGCGCGCACGCATCCACGTGTTCGGTGGACGTTATCTTAATCTAACTAAATCTAAGTCATCTTTAATCATTTCTTTAAGTTGTTGATTGTATAATCTTGAATTATAAGTGAAGTAGTAATCCAAAGCGTTATTTCATTGAAATATTATCTCCCTACCCGACAACTCACGCCTACTGAGATCATGGAGGACAACCCAAGTGAAGGCCAAAAGATTTCATCAGAAGTGGGATGCGAAGGGTTAAATCAATCAGAGGAGATAGTATCCAACGCCAGCAACCAAGAAAATAGAGATGCACCGATTTCCCTTGATTTTCTTGCCGGAATAGAGTCAATTTTGGGTAAAATACTGGCGGCAACTGCAAGTAACAATCAGCCGCCAGTGCCCGCGTCGTTGGAACATTCTTCTATCCTGTTGGTGAAATTTAATCCCGACGACGTCGAGGCCGACATTGAAGGTTGGTGTAGAATTACTGACATCATAGTTACTAGTAGAAAGCTGGCGGGAACTGAGCTGTTGATTATTTTAATTAACTCACTGAAGGGTCACGCCGCAGCTTGTCTAACTAAGTTGAAGAGTTCAGAAATTGAATGGCCTCAAATTAAGGAGTTACTGCTTGCGAAGTTCGGAAAACCCATGCTATGCAAGATTACTTTGATAGTGTAATGAGATTCGAAATCGGCTCTCAAGAGGCGGCTTCTGAAGCAGCGTTACATTTGTGGAACCTTATCGACCGTATACCAAAAGTTAAGATGATTGAAGAGGTAATTACTGGATTCGTCATATCAGTCCTTAGTCAAAAAGTTCGCTGTTACGCAGAGAGCTCAATTCGTACACTATCACAACGAGGGCCCAGTTGAGTCGTGCCTTTAATGGAATATCGCTGAAAAGACGCCTGGACTGGATAACGAAGAACAACCTTCTAGTTCGAAGAAACCGCGTACGGTGGCAGATGCAAAATTTGTAGGAACTTGTTTGCGGTCACCGTGGACTTAAGATCGAAGAATGCCGCAAACGTCGGGACAGCAGCGCCGCAGTCACAAGGATGCCGGAGAGAGTAAAGACTGTCATCTGTTTTACCTGTCAAAAACTTGGGCATATCAGTAGGTATAGCTTGTCCCAATAACAAGGCAGGCAACTTCCAAACACGAAGGACGTAAATGTCTGTGAACGCAGACTAGCAAAAGGTACGCTGTCCACATCAACTGGTAAGTCAGTTTTGTTTCTATACGACAGTGGTTCGGCATGTTCATTGATCAAAAATAGCTTAGTTGAGCCACTTCCTGGTTCCGCACGTAATGACACAGTCTATTTGATAGGTATAGGTAGTGAAGACATAAAATGCTCAAATCAAATTCTCAGTTCAGTTCTAATACAGGGTATTCAACTTAGTGTATTATTCCAGTGGTTCCAGATTCCACTTTAGTCAAGTCTATCATGTTTAGTCAAGTCTATCAGGAGGGATATTTTAGATCAAGGTATTCAGGTCGAAATGAACAGTGATGCAATTAAGTTTTCATCGCGCAAAGCTATCAACACATGTCGAACCGTTTGTCAATTAAATTTTAATTCTATCGATACTGATTTAGAAGGCAATGAAAAGGAGCAGCTGTTTGATATCTTGCGCAAGTATAGCGAGTATTTCATAGAGGGTATGCCTACGCGACGAATCACTACTGGTGAGATGAAAATTGATCTTATAGACCCCCATAAAACGGTTCAAAGGAGTCCACATCAAATGTCACCAGCAGAGAAGGTAATCGTACGAGAAAAAATACAGTCTCTTTTAGATGCAGACATTATACGTAAGAGCTCTTCTCCTTTTTCGAGCCCTATCGTACTGGTGAAGAAACAAGACGGTACAGATAGGTTATGCGTTGACTACAGAGAGCTGAATGCCAACACGCGACCTGAACACTACCCCCTTCCTAGGATAGAGGAGCAGGTGGATCACGGAGCGCATTTCTTCTCATCACTGGACATGGCTGCTGGCTACCATCAGGTGAAGGTGAGTCCAGAGCAAAGTTAAGCAAACCGCTTTCGTCACCTGTGAGGGACAGTTTGATTATCTATGCCGTTTGGGTTGCGAAATGCCGTTTTATACCCAACTTCGCCAATATTGCTAGTCCCTTAAACAAACTAAAAAGGCGTAGGTATTACTTAGACAAAAGAGTATTCGGAAGCACACAAGAAAATTATCGGAATGCTTTCATCTGAACCCGTATTGACGATCGTTAATCCCGATAAACCTGTAGAACTCCACACGACGCTAGTTTTAACGGCTATGGTGCTATATTAATCCAAAGAGATGGGAGTGTGAATCATGTGGTGGCATATTTTAGTCGCCGTACAACCGAGGTAGAGTCTAGGTACCACTTCATGGTACCACTCGTATGAGTTGAAAACTCTGGCGGTGGTACGGGCGGTTGAAAATTTTTGTCACTATCTCTACGGCCAACATTTCACAGTCTACACAGACTGCAATTCCCTAAAAACCTCTAAAGCCAAGATTGATTTGTCACCTCGTGTCCACCGATGGTGGGCCTTTCTCCAAGCGTACGACTTTGACATCATATACAAGGAGGGTCGTAGTATGGCACATGCCGACTTCTTGTCCAGAAATCCTTTACCGTCTTTGTCAAATATTGATGAGGAAGCCAATACGTCCCTAGTCGATTTTCGTAAAATAGTAAATTTTGTCGTACTTTACAGTAGTTGGTTGCAGGTCGAACAAAAACGGGATCCTGAAATCCAAAACCTTATACAGCAACACGAAAATGGTGAGTTACCCGAAACGTTAGCTAATACCTACGATGTCCGAGATAGTATTCTCTGCCGTAAAGTCGAAAGAAACAAGGTAAGTAGCTGGCTCCCTATAGTTCCACGTTCTTTGGTATGGACACTCATAAATCATGTCCATACAGAAATCAAAAATCTAGGGTACGACAAAACTCCCGACAAATGATATGAATGATACTGGTTTCCACAGATGTCAAAAAATGTTCACAGATTTATCGACTCATGCATAGTATGCAACGCCTCTAAAGGTACTTCAGGAGCACAGCAGGTAATATTACACCCTTATCCCTAAACTTGCAGTAAAGAATATGCATCTGTCATCATACATACGAAGTATGTCCTGTTAGAGTACACCCAATCATTAGACGCAGCTTGTGCTGTAAAAGCTTTAAAGAAAGCCGTGCACCTTTTTCGCTTCCCTAAAGGAATAATTGCAGATCAACGTAGGTGTTACATCAGTGCAGAATTGAAAGAGTTTTGCACTGATCACAACATAGAATTACATCTCATCGCAACTGGTTCTGCCAGAGCAAACGGTCAGGTAGAGAGGGTCATGCGCACTCTGAAAAACTTACTGACCATTATTGAAAATGATGCCAATAAGGTTGGGAGGGATGAGCTAGACGAAGTAAAATTAGCCTTAAATAGCACTAGGTCTAGAGTTACAGGATTTACACCAACAGAGCTATGAATGCAGAGAATGTTCGGCGTTCGCGCCCCGTCTCTAGGGTTGTCTCAAATCGCTCCTAACGATAGCACCCTCTCGCGCGTTAATCTAGACGTTATAAGGGATCAGGCTGCAGCAAATATCCTTAAGGCAGCTAGTGCACAAGAGCAACTGTTCAATCGGGGTAAGGCCACGGTATAACCAATTGACCTGGGTGATTATGTCTTTATCAAATGTAGCCAGCGTAATCAGACAAAACTAGCTAGGAAGTTCAAGGGACCATTCGTTATAACTAAGATTTTAGATAATAACCGCTAAGAGCTAAAATCCCTTAATAGGTCTAGTCGCGTTTATAAGTTCTCTCACGAAAACTCGCGTACGGTACCCAGAGGATTTGAGGGTCTAGTAGAAATATTTACAACACTAATCAATGACGAGGATGACGTGTCGGCGGTAGATGGAAACGGAACCGACCTAATAGAGTCTTCGGACTCCGATAATGAGACAACTGCCATTGCTAGCGAAGAGACCTTGACTGCCAGTTCCGATACTCTCTTAGGTTCAGAAGATTACTGTTGAACACGCTCAAGTACATCGAAGTAAGTTACCTTAGTTTTAGATTTAACGTTTTGCGTAATTTTTGTTTGTTGTGTAAGCTGGTCGAAAGGGCCTTGTACGCCCGGGCCACGGGCAAGTAGCTGGTTGAAGGGGCCTCGCACGCCCGGGCCACGCTACGGGTTATGGTTGAAGGGGCCTCGCACGCCCGGGCCACGTTATGGGACATGGTTGAAGGGGCCTAGCACGCCCGGGCCATGGGTAGCTGGTTGAAGGGGCCTCGTACGCCCGGGCCACGCTACGGGGGATGGTTGAAGGGGCCTAGTACGCCCGGGCATGGGTAGCTGGTTGAAGGGGCCTCGTACGCCCGGGCCACGCTACGGGGGATGGTTGAAGGGGCCTAGTACGCCCGGGCATGGGTAGCTGGTTGAAGGGGCCTCGTACGCCCGGGCCACGCTACGGGGGATGGTTGAAGGGGCCTAGTACGCCCGGGCCATGGGTAGCTGGTTGAAGGGGCCTCGTACGCCCGGGCCACGCTACAGGGGATGGTTGAAGGAGCCTAGCGCGCCCGGACCATGGTTGAGTAACTGGATGAAGGGGCCTAGCACGCCCGGTCTACGTTACTCCGCAATGATACTAAGTTTCATTTCGTCAGGAATGACCGAACGTGTGTTAATGCATATCTTTACTGATTGGACAGGTCGAGAGCAGTAACATAGAGTGCTGTGGATGCACGACATATTCGCACGAGGTCGTGCGATAGTCAGGATTGGCCGTGTCGGCGCATCCGCAATACAGACGGTCAATTGACAGTCAACGTCACAACGAACACCGAACATTGGAGAGGCGGCCATCTTGTTAAAGTGTCATTCTGGTTTGAGTCGAGGCAGAGCGCGCACGCATCCACGTGTTCGGTGGACGTTATCTTAATCTAACTAAATCTAAGTCATCTTTAATCATTTCTTTAAGTTGTTGATTGTATAATCTTGAATTATAAGTGAAGTAGTAATCCAAAGCGTTATTTCATTGAAATATTATCTCCCTACCCGACAACTCACGCCTACTGAGATCATGGAGGACAACCCAAGTGAAGGCCAAAAGATTTCATCCGTGTCGGCGCATCCGCAATACAGACGGTCAATTGACAGTCAACGTCACAACGAACACCGAACATTGGAGAGGCGGCCATCTTGTTAAAGTGTCATTCTGGTTTGAGTCGAGGCAGAGCGCGCACGCATCCACGTGTTCGGTGGACGTTATCTTAATCTAACTAAATCTAAGTCATCTTTAATCATTTCTTTAAGTTGTTGATTGTATAATCTTGAATTATAAGTGAAGTAGTAATCCAAAGCGTTATTTCATTGAAATATTATCTCCCTACCCGACAACTCACGCCTACTGAGATCATGGAGGACAACCCAAGTGAAGGCCAAAAGATTTCATCAGAAGTGGGATGCGAAGGGTTAAATCAATCAGAGGAGATAGTATCCAACGCCAGCAACCAAGAAAATAGAGATGCACCGATTTCCCTTGATTTTCTTGCCGGAATAGAGTCAATTTTGGGTAAAATACTGGCGGCAACTGCAAGTAACAATCAGCCGCCAGTGCCCGCGTCGTTGGAACATTCTTCTATCCTGTTGGTGAAATTTAATCCCGACGACGTCGAGGCCGACATTGAAGGTTGGTGTAGAATTACTGACATCATAGTTACTAGTAGAAAGCTGGCGGGAACTGAGCTGTTGATTATTTTAATTAACTCACTGAAGGGTCACGCCGCAGCTTGTCTAACTAAGTTGAAGAGTTCAGAAATTGAATGGCCTCAAATTAAGGAGTTACTGCTTGCGAAGTTCGGAAAACCCATGCTATGCAAGATTACTTTGATAGTGTAATGAGATTCGAAATCGGCTCTCAAGAGGCGGCTTCTGAAGCAGCGTTACATTTGTGGAACCTTATCGACCGTATACCAAAAGTTAAGATGATTGAAGAGGTAATTACTGGATTCGTCATATCAGTCCTTAGTCAAAAAGTTCGCTGTTACGCAGAGAGCTCAATTCGTACACTATCACAACGAGGGCCCAGTTGAGTCGTGCCTTTAATGGAATATCGCTGAAAAGACGCCTGGACTGGATAACGAAGAACAACCTTCTAGTTCGAAGAAACCGCGTACGGTGGCAGATGCAAAATTTGTAGGAACTTGTTTGCGGTCACCGTGGACTTAAGATCGAAGAATGCCGCAAACGTCGGGACAGCAGCGCCGCAGTCACAAGGATGCCGGAGAGAGTAAAGACTGTCATCTGTTTTACCTGTCAAAAACTTGGGCATATCAGTAGGTATAGCTTGTCCCAATAACAAGGCAGGCAACTTCCAAACACGAAGGACGTAAATGTCTGTGAACGCAGACTAGCAAAAGGTACGCTGTCCACATCAACTGGTAAGTCAGTTTTGTTTCTATACGACAGTGGTTCGGCATGTTCATTGATCAAAAATAGCTTAGTTGAGCCACTTCCTGGTTCCGCACGTAATGACACAGTCTATTTGATAGGTATAGGTAGTGAAGACATAAAATGCTCAAATCAAATTCTCAGTTCAGTTCTAATACAGGGTATTCAACTTAGTGTATTATTCCAGTGGTTCCAGATTCCACTTTAGTCAAGTCTATCATGTTTAGTCAAGTCTATCAGGAGGGATATTTTAGATCAAGGTATTCAGGTCGAAATGAACAGTGATGCAATTAAGTTTTCATCGCGCAAAGCTATCAACACATGTCGAACCGTTTGTCAATTAAATTTTAATTCTATCGATACTGATTTAGAAGGCAATGAAAAGGAGCAGCTGTTTGATATCTTGCGCAAGTATAGCGAGTATTTCATAGAGGGTATGCCTACGCGACGAATCACTACTGGTGAGATGAAAATTGATCTTATAGACCCCCATAAAACGGTTCAAAGGAGTCCACATCAAATGTCACCAGCAGAGAAGGTAATCGTACGAGAAAAAATACAGTCTCTTTTAGATGCAGACATTATACGTAAGAGCTCTTCTCCTTTTTCGAGCCCTATCGTACTGGTGAAGAAACAAGACGGTACAGATAGGTTATGCGTTGACTACAGAGAGCTGAATGCCAACACGCGACCTGAACACTACCCCCTTCCTAGGATAGAGGAGCAGGTGGATCACGGAGCGCATTTCTTCTCATCACTGGACATGGCTGCTGGCTACCATCAGGTGAAGGTGAGTCCAGAGCAAAGTTAAGCAAACCGCTTTCGTCACCTGTGAGGGACAGTTTGATTATCTATGCCGTTTGGGTTGCGAAATGCCGTTTTATACCCAACTTCGCCAATATTGCTAGTCCCTTAAACAAACTAAAAAGGCGTAGGTATTACTTAGACAAAAGAGTATTCGGAAGCACACAAGAAAATTATCGGAATGCTTTCATCTGAACCCGTATTGACGATCGTTAATCCCGATAAACCTGTAGAACTCCACACGACGCTAGTTTTAACGGCTATGGTGCTATATTAATCCAAAGAGATGGGAGTGTGAATCATGTGGTGGCATATTTTAGTCGCCGTACAACCGAGGTAGAGTCTAGGTACCACTTCATGGTACCACTCGTATGAGTTGAAAACTCTGGCGGTGGTACGGGCGGTTGAAAATTTTTGTCACTATCTCTACGGCCAACATTTCACAGTCTACACAGACTGCAATTCCCTAAAAACCTCTAAAGCCAAGATTGATTTGTCACCTCGTGTCCACCGATGGTGGGCCTTTCTCCAAGCGTACGACTTTGACATCATATACAAGGAGGGTCGTAGTATGGCACATGCCGACTTCTTGTCCAGAAATCCTTTACCGTCTTTGTCAAATATTGATGAGGAAGCCAATACGTCCCTAGTCGATTTTCGTAAAATAGTAAATTTTGTCGTACTTTACAGTAGTTGGTTGCAGGTCGAACAAAAACGGGATCCTGAAATCCAAAACCTTATACAGCAACACGAAAATGGTGAGTTACCCGAAACGTTAGCTAATACCTACGATGTCCGAGATAGTATTCTCTGCCGTAAAGTCGAAAGAAACAAGGTAAGTAGCTGGCTCCCTATAGTTCCACGTTCTTTGGTATGGACACTCATAAATCATGTCCATACAGAAATCAAAAATCTAGGGTACGACAAAACTCCCGACAAATGATATGAATGATACTGGTTTCCACAGATGTCAAAAAATGTTCACAGATTTATCGACTCATGCATAGTATGCAACGCCTCTAAAGGTACTTCAGGAGCACAGCAGGTAATATTACACCCTTATCCCTAAACTTGCAGTAAAGAATATGCATCTGTCATCATACATACGAAGTATGTCCTGTTAGAGTACACCCAATCATTAGACGCAGCTTGTGCTGTAAAAGCTTTAAAGAAAGCCGTGCACCTTTTTCGCTTCCCTAAAGGAATAATTGCAGATCAACGTAGGTGTTACATCAGTGCAGAATTGAAAGAGTTTTGCACTGATCACAACATAGAATTACATCTCATCGCAACTGGTTCTGCCAGAGCAAACGGTCAGGTAGAGAGGGTCATGCGCACTCTGAAAAACTTACTGACCATTATTGAAAATGATGCCAATAAGGTTGGGAGGGATGAGCTAGACGAAGTAAAATTAGCCTTAAATAGCACTAGGTCTAGAGTTACAGGATTTACACCAACAGAGCTATGAATGCAGAGAATGTTCGGCGTTCGCGCCCCGTCTCTAGGGTTGTCTCAAATCGCTCCTAACGATAGCACCCTCTCGCGCGTTAATCTAGACGTTATAAGGGATCAGGCTGCAGCAAATATCCTTAAGGCAGCTAGTGCACAAGAGCAACTGTTCAATCGGGGTAAGGCCACGGTATAACCAATTGACCTGGGTGATTATGTCTTTATCAAATGTAGCCAGCGTAATCAGACAAAACTAGCTAGGAAGTTCAAGGGACCATTCGTTATAACTAAGATTTTAGATAATAACCGCTAAGAGCTAAAATCCCTTAATAGGTCTAGTCGCGTTTATAAGTTCTCTCACGAAAACTCGCGTACGGTACCCAGAGGATTTGAGGGTCTAGTAGAAATATTTACAACACTAATCAATGACGAGGATGACGTGTCGGCGGTAGATGGAAACGGAACCGACCTAATAGAGTCTTCGGACTCCGATAATGAGACAACTGCCATTGCTAGCGAAGAGACCTTGACTGCCAGTTCCGATACTCTCTTAGGTTCAGAAGATTACTGTTGAACACGCTCAAGTACATCGAAGTAAGTTACCTTAGTTTTAGATTTAACGTTTTGCGTAATTTTTGTTTGTTGTGTAAGCTGGTCGAAAGGGCCTTGTACGCCCGGGCCACGGGCAAGTAGCTGGTTGAAGGGGCCTCGCACGCCCGGGCCACGCTACGGGTTATGGTTGAAGGGGCCTCGCACGCCCGGGCCACGTTATGGGACATGGTTGAAGGGGCCTAGCACGCCCGGGCCATGGGTAGCTGGTTGAAGGGGCCTCGTACGCCCGGGCCACGCTACGGGGGATGGTTGAAGGGGCCTAGTACGCCCGGGCATGGGTAGCTGGTTGAAGGGGCCTCGTACGCCCGGGCCACGCTACGGGGGATGGTTGAAGGGGCCTAGTACGCCCGGGCATGGGTAGCTGGTTGAAGGGGCCTCGTACGCCCGGGCCACGCTACGGGGGATGGTTGAAGGGGCCTAGTACGCCCGGGCCATGGGTAGCTGGTTGAAGGGGCCTCGTACGCCCGGGCCACGCTACAGGGGATGGTTGAAGGAGCCTAGCGCGCCCGGACCATGGTTGAGTAACTGGATGAAGGGGCCTAGCACGCCCGGTCTACGTTACTCCGCAATGATACTAAGTTTCATTTCGTCAGGAATGACCGAACGTGTGTTAATGCATATCTTTACTGATTGGACAGGTCGAGAGCAGTAACATAGAGTGCTGTGGATGCACGACATATTCGCACGAGGTCGTGCGATAGTCAGGATTGGCCGTGTCGGCGCATCCGCAATACAGACGGTCAATTGACAGTCAACGTCACAACGAACACCGAACATTGGAGAGGCGGCCATCTTGTTAAAGTGTCATTCTGGTTTGAGTCGAGGCAGAGCGCGCACGCATCCACGTGTTCGGTGGACGTTATCTTAATCTAACTAAATCTAAGTCATCTTTAATCATTTCTTTAAGTTGTTGATTGTATAATCTTGAATTATAAGTGAAGTAGTAATCCAAAGCGTTATTTCATTGAAATATTATCTCCCTACCCGACAACTCACGCCTACTGAGATCATGGAGGACAACCCAAGTGAAGGCCAAAAGACTTCATATCTTAATATATATATATCTCGTGTCACAATGTTTGTCCTCAATGGACTCCTAAACCACTTAACCGATTATAATAAAATTCGCACACCATGTGCAGTTCGATCCAACTTGAGAGATAGGATAGCTTACATCCCGATATTCCCACGGGATCGGGAGTTACGCGGGTGAAACCGCGGAGGGCAGCTAGTAATAACTATGGAAGAGCGGAGCCTTCTGACACAGGCATTTCATGCTTAAAAGAAGGTTTCAACCTAATGTAGATAGATTTAAGCATTTGTAAAAGAAATAAACGCATTTATTTATTATTATTATTATGTTGACGTCAATTAATTTTCTAGGACGTCTATAAATCTGCACCACAATGCAATAACACCACACTAAAAGATTTCTGATACTGTCATTCATCATAATATAACGTCCCGTTGCTAGGACTAAAGGTGCAAACAAAACAATTGGTCTGCATGTGAGATACTTCCAAGCCTACCGCGTTAGATGTTTTATTAGTGCAAACGCACGTAAAATAAAAATATAAAAATTAAATTAATAAATAGTTGAACATTGCACATAGCACCATAAAGTTCCAAACTAAGCAACTAGGCTTGGGGTATGGTGACCAGACAACGAATAGAATAGATTAAGTACCTATATCTCTACATATAATAAATTCGAAGTTATGGAAGTAAGCGTTCTACGTCCATAATGATCTTAGCACTATAGAATTCGCTAACCTTATATAGCTCCGGTAGAAAAAAATCTTGCATGCGCGATTCAGGTTTTCTTAAATTTATAAAGTCACAAATTAATTTAATATTATTTTTGTTACGCTGAAAAATTTTGTAGACTTATGTATTTTAAGAATACATATAGCAATGTCCACATTTTATAACTAAAAAATATAGTAATTAATTTAATAAGATATTTTTTTTAAATTTCAAGTAACTAGCGCCATCTCTTCGGTTTTCGCAGACCTACCATTTTGTTAATTTTGTTTGTTTACCTTTTTTGTGCAGTCTATTCTCGGGAACTAGGAAACAGATTTTAACACAATCTTCACGAATGTGTTCAGAAAATATCAGAAGAGGTTTAGGTATTTCAGGTAGATTTATGTTACTACTAGAAATATGATATTTTTTGCCATAAAAAATAAACCACAATATTTTTGCATGACAACGTACAGAACGTAGGGATGATGTCAAAATTGTCATTTTGACATATAGAAAGAAGCATCTAGCGCCATCTTTTTTATTTTAAATTATGGCTTGGCATTTTCGTGCATAAAGCCAGTGTTGAGTTTTACGGTCAAAGAAAATTAAATCGAGCGTTTTTCGAATTTAGAACATTACTACGCTCCAGCAATGAAGCGGCGTGCTGGGATTATTATATACTTAAATACTCTTTGATTGGATCTCTTTTATCGAAGTATAGGCACATGAGTAGGAAATAGGATGGAAATAGGTACCACAGTCTCTTTGCTTAGTACGAAATGCGTTCTCGTGGCTTTATAGCTATAAATGCGTTTGCCTTTCGGCAAGGATGATATAAATAAAAAAAATACGGCAAAGCTAAAAATTTCCCTTGATTTGTTATTTACTGATTTATAAAACTAGCTGCGCCCCACGGTTTCACCCGCGTAAGTCACAATCTCGTGGGAATATCGGGATAAAAGGGACCTATATTGATGTGAAACATCTATAGCCGCACGTAAAACCGATTTCTGGCGTGGCGAAGCATGCCGTGGCGACGCACAGTGGGTCGAAACTGAAAATGATTGACATAGGGCTGTTTTTCGATGCAGATCGTTAGAGCTCACTATAGCCGCACGTAAAACCTATTTCTAGCGTGGCGACGCATGCCGTGGCGACGCACAGTGAGTCGAAACTGCAAATGATGAACATGGGGCTGTTTTTCGATGCAGATCGTTAGAGCTCACTATAGCCGCACGTAAAACCGATTTCTGGCGTGGCGATGCATGCCGTGGCGACGCACAGTGGGTCGAAACTGCAAATGATGGACATAGGGCTGTTTTTCGATGCAGATCGTTAGAGCTCACTATAGCCGCACGTAAAACCGATTTCTGGCGTGGCGACGCATGCCGTGGCGACGCACAGTGGGTCGAAACTGCAAATGATGAACATAGGGCTGTTTTTCGATGCAGATCGTTAGAGCTCACTATAGCCGCACGTAAAACAGATTTCTGGCGTGGCGACGCATGTCGTGGCACGCACGCGTCGCCACGCTATATGATGGTATATATATACATGTCTATATGCAGTAGTGTGTGCGGTGTGCACACCGTAATCGACTGTGCGATTCTATCACAATCTGTTCTTTTCTGCATATTATTTTTACAAAATAATGTTTTAAATTCCATCTAGCATTTCCTGAGATCAGAGCGTTCAAACAAACAATTTAAGCCTTAAAGATGTGATGTTATATTGTGGTTATATAGCCTAACTAAAGCCTTCCTCGATAAATCCATGACCAAAAGAATTTTTAAATTCGAACCAGTACTTTCTGAGATTAGCGCGTTCAAACAAACAAACAAACTCTTCAGCGGAAAACCTGCTTCCAGCGAAGTTAAAACAAAGCTACATGAAAGTATCTAAATATATAAAAATCCCAATTTAACTTGATCACGGCATCACGCGTGAATGGCTGGAGCAATTTCGCTAATTCTTTTTTTGTTGTGTTTGTTTTTGTCAAGAGAAGGTTCTTATGAAAGAAAAAAATTAGAAAGTTGCGCAGAAAATTATTACGCGGGTGAAACCGCGGGGCGCAGCTATCATAAATAAATACATACATAGTGTAGAAATGTAGCAGATTTAGATATAGGTACATACATTAATTAGGTAGTTAACTACTAGGTTGGGTTATATAAGTACTTAGATTACTTATTTATAAACTTTTTTTATGTTTTGTATTTTTAGGGTTGGCAGGTATTTTTTCTTGAGAGTATATTTTTCCACTTACAAACTTTCTTTAAAGTTTGGTGGATTTTTTTGTAAACTTTGCCTATTTCCTTTTAATAAATGATTTATTTATTATTGATTCCCGCCGGGAACAAGTATTTATGCTGACCATAAATTCTTGTTTCTGGTTCTGGGTGTTTCCTATATGTATAATATGTATGTATATATTAAAAAAAAAAAAAAAAAAAAAAAAAAAAAAAAAAAAAAAAAAAAAAAAAAAAAAAAAGTATATAAGTACTTTATCCGTTATCTGGCACCCATATCACAAGCATTAAGTTGCTTAGCTTGGGGCTGGATGGCGATGTGTAATATGTCCTGAAATATTTATTTATTTATTTATTTTATTATTTATTATTTATTATTATTATATATTTGTCCTTTTTGTAAATATATATCTACTTAATATTATTATACATGTCATATAGACCAGAAACAAATAATATCTGATTTTTTTGTTATTTTCTAGTGTAAGTATGTTTTTATTGATGTTTTTGAATTTTATTATTACAATTGATCGGTTAATAAATGACTGCCTACGGAATATTTTTGTACTTGTTTGACGCGGAAGGCAACCACATAAGTCGTCGGTTCATCTTATCTTTCACTTCCAGTTTAACCACAAGATCCATGTAATTCTTGTCTAGAGCTCGTCTCGTGATAATCAACTGTCTTCAAGAATTTGCGACGTCTCATCCTGACGAAAACGGGACGGGAATAATCCGTTTCCAAAGTATCTTTTATTAATGTCCTCGCTTCGATATCAGCCAAAGATTTTTTGCGAATTTGTTAATGAGAAAGATAAATTACGTAAAGATTTTTTAAAGAAAATTAAGATTCAGCCCTGACGCCACTTTTCTTTGGATTTGAATTGTGATCGTGTTCATTAATGATGATGAAAGTTGGAAGAAGTAGCTTACAGTCGGTATCTGTTAGATAGGTATTTCTAAAATTTGATTTTATCTAGATTTAGAAAAGCAATCAAGTGATGGAATTAATAATTGGCTGAGTCTGGGTTTTTGACGTGAACTAATTGAGAGTTTTAAAGTCGCGAGATAGTACCTTAGAGATATTTTCCTAACAAACCTTGCCACACCTTGAACTGTATAGTGAGATAGCGGTCAATCATTGGAACTATAATTTATCGAAAAATACTTTGATAAACTACAACACTACTATACCTCTGAATAAATTCTAATAATAAGTAATCCTAAGCAATTGGGCTATTAAGTGTTTGAAAATACAATAATATGCGTCGAAAAAATATAAGTTACCTATTCATTTCGTTCGCCTTAGCAGAAACACTCCTGTGACCCCAAGATTCGACACAATTTCTAAAACACCATTTTAGTCAAAGAAATTGTGAACCTCTATAAATGTACGTTCCATTTAGCCCTAAAGCGACTCCGTATACTAGCGGACCTAAATAAGGAGCCGAGAAATCTGATTTCTTGCTCTTGTCTCGACTGGGCGGGAAATAAAACTGTCGTTTCATAACGTAACGGGGTCGGACATGTTAGGTGCTTGCCTGGGTGGTATGTTTTGCTACCCTGGTAGCTGATGCTTCTCTGTATTTCTTTTCACTTAAGTTGTCACTTTTGTTTTCGGTACGGAAGTAATTCCATTTAGAAATATTATCGCACTCTAGCCTCGTAGAGTGAGACTAAGGTGCTTCATGGCAACATGGCATACCTAATTTCCTGCCCGTCATGCCCTACCATCAGAAAACCAGAAAAGACCTGTTTGCTCCACACCCCGTAATTATCTCTTAACAAAAACCTAACATAAGCTATTGAAACCAAAATAATGAGAAGTAGAAGCCTGTGCTGTCTTGGACTAATCCGTAAGAGTTCAGCTCGTTTTGCCATATCGCTTTAATGAAATACCGTTCTGAATCAATGAAACTCAACAGTTCGAGATAATTATTGTTAATAGCGCAGAATTTCGAAAGAGTCGTCTGCCATATAAATAGGAATAAACGGCAAAGCATTTATTTACAACATCTTGGCGTAGGCGCATACTGATTAAAAAATAGTATCATAGAATTAATAAAATATAAATAGTGCCTACATACTTCCTTACCTTTTTGTAAGTATCCTATAAATCTTCACTTAGCTTAGTTTGTAAGGTCGATATGAAGTTAGCGAATGCGGCCTGTGTGGGGTGTATTCTAACGTTACGCGTGACTCCAAGCCGTACAAATCACGCGAGTCTTAGCTACCACTACAACTGTAGCGTATATTGCAATCAATTAAAACGAGAATGTCTACTTTTTCTATGTAGCTAGATACATTGAAGTTTATATTCAACGCTTGACAAAAACCGCATTGAACGGAAAATGCATGAAAGGTGTAGTTTGTTAGGTTGTTAAAGACTACGAAAAGGTGATTATTATGTCAATACTTAGGTTTTATAGTCCTAATATGCACGCCCTGGCAAAATTGACTTAACGTGATATCTCCGGAAGTAAAAATAAAATGCGACGAATTGAGATCCTCCACTTTTTTTTTAAATCGATTGAAAAGACAAAAAGCTTCAGAAGACAACAAAATTATGATAAGAAACATAGTCATAGACAACGAAAGACATAAGAGTACTATTATTAAGATTTTTTTTCTGAAGTCAGCCCAGAGAAACTTGTCACAGGAGCACAGAAACCGGAGAAATTTGTCTAAAACTCCATATTAGCCAGTAACAGCTTTTTGTTCACAGTAAAATATTTAAAACCTGCGAGTAACTCTTATCTCAATGGTAAATATGTCACGCTACATTCCAAAGGACATGGAATTTAGCTAATGAAACTTATAAACGTTCATTATCAACTGCTTTTAGACTATTGTCGACTATATCTGGTAACTGTAGAGTTCAAAATTAAGTGCAGTTTTATATTATAAACCTTCATTTTTTCCATGAGCTGTTTTCACGTAATTTTCTAGTCAGTATTTGTGGTATTTTTGTATTGTTTGTTTTTCCTAGAGGTCAGTGAATTGGTAAGTGTATTGCGTGACTCTAGCTACATAAGTAAATGATAATACGAAAGGCACCTTTAGTAATTCTAGATTCTTAGTTAGCAATTAATGTAAGTGGATATTTAATTGTTTATTATAACTTAATGTTAAAGGTCAAAATGAACTTCAAATGTCTAGGACAAATGAAATTACAAGAATTATGGGTTGAAGTAAGTTAATGAAATGTCGTTTAGGTACATTTTAGATAATAAAGTTTCATTACTTAAATAAATTAGGACTAAAATATTTAGAAAATGAAAACATTAACCTAGGGAAATATTTTTTTATGTTTAACTAGCGACCCGGCTTCACACGGCTATATTATGCATGTATTATACATATAAACCTTCCTCTTGAATCACTCTATCTATTAAAAAAAACCGCCTCAAAATCCGTTGCGTAGTTTTAAAGATTTAAGCGGTCAAAGGGAAATAGGGACAGAGAAAGCGACTTTATTTTATACTATGTAGTGAAGAAGACGATTTTAAGTCATCCTTGATACTGTCTACACGATAAAAAAAAAAGAGTTTTAGATGAAAAAAAAAAAAAATAGTCGGACGACAAATAGTCGTCCGACATTTGTCGTCCGTCAATAGTCGTCCGACAAATAGTCGTCCGACATTTGTCGTCCGTCAATAGTCGTCCGACATTTGTCGTCCGTCAATAGTCGTCCGACATTTGTCGTCCGTCAATAGTCGTCCGACATTTGTCGTCCGTCAATAGTCGTCCGACAAATAGTCGTCCGACAAATAGTCGTCCGACAAATAGTCGTCCGACATTTGTCGTCCGACATTTGTCGTCCGTCAATAGTCGTCCGTTAAAAAATACCATATCATATCGTCTTAATACACTCACAGCCAAATTAAAAACAGTAGGCCCAGGCATACATTTTCGCCGCGCCGCGCCGTAGAGAGGGGATAGCTGTCTACTCTCCATCCGTCTTACGCTTTTTCCAGGTCACGTGTCCTGACGCGAGTTTAAGATTTTATACACATTACAGAAAAAGTGCTCAACGCCGCTAAAGAAGTTTTCACTTCAAAAATAAGGAACGAGGCCGCAGTTGATATTTGAAAACATCATAATTTAAACAGAGTTCTCATTTTAATAACAATAAACTTAATAACCCAAAGAGGATGGATTATACACATTGGTTACAAATTAAGCAAACAATTAGCGGCATCCCGCAGTTTCACCCGGAAAAGTCCCGATCCCGTGGTAATTTAAGGATCGAAGTATACTGTGTCCTTCTCCCTCTCTTAAACTACCACTATACCGATTTTCATCTAAATCGGTCCAGTCGTTTGACCGTGAAGAGGAAATAAACAAACAAACAAATATAGACACAAATAAACAAACTTTTGGGTTAGTAATATTAGTTAGAATAGGCTAATCCTTTCCTATATGATTCATGTATTGGATTTATGTGTATTTGTGGTTTTGTGTTTTAGTTGGAGATCCCTTTAAGGACGACCATCATCGAGCTGTTTAATGGATGAAAAGTATTTTATATCAAACTAGCGACCCGTCCCGGCTTCGCACGGCTATATTATGCATGTATTATACATATAAACCTTTCTCTTGAATCACTCTATCTATTAAAAAAAACCGCATCAAAATCCGTTGCGTAGTTTTAAAGATCTATGCATACAAAGGGACAGGATATAGAAACGGCGAAAAGTGACTTTATTTTATACTATTTAGTGATTAAATATGTCAGTAAATATTGCCTAAACATTTCAGTCCAGAATATGATTAATTACCAATTTTTGTTTTGTTTTTAATCCTTTCACTGTTTAAGAGACAAATTCCATACCAATAGAAAGTATGAAGCCTATAAAATATGCAAACGTTAGGTTGACTATTTTTTCCCGTTACAACTCGCGGTATCGAGTAAATCGATACTAGTCATTTGCACTGGTCTGGTTAATGAATTAAAGCTAAGTTAAAATAAAGATTAAGTTATTTAATTGGTACGGAACTTGTCTTTGATCAAACCAGTGAAAAGTCTAAAAACAAAAAAAAAATATTCTAACTGGATAGGAAATAGGATTTGAATATAATATTAATTGTATAAGTCTCCAGTCTGAGGTTCGTAACAACGCATTCCACCCACTGTCACATTATGGGCGGGTGGCGATTTAAAACAATAACCGTGCTTCGTTCTAGGCGGGTGTTTTATGCTTTGTAGTAGTTTTATGTTTTTAGATTTTTCACTGGTTTGGTCAATAGACAAATTCCGTTCCAATGAAATACATAACTAATTTTTATTTTATATTAACTTTAATTCATTAACCAGACCAGTGTAAATGACTAGTATCGATTTACCTGCCTACCCACGAGTTGTGACAGGAAAAAGTAGTCAAACTAACGTTTGTATATTCTATAGGCTTCATACTTTATATTGGTATGGAATTTGTCTCTTAAACAAGCCAGTGAAAGTTTTAAAAAACAAAACAAAAATTTTAATTGGTAATTAATCATAACCTGGACTGAAACTTTTTAGGCAACCCATTTGCAATATATTTATTGATCTATTTAATTTGATATAAAATATTTTTCATCCATTAAACAGCCTGATGAAGGTCGTCCTTAAAGGGATCTCCGACTAAGACAATATTAATTGTATAAGTCTCCAGTCTGAGGTTCGTACTAACGCATTCCACCCACTGTCACATTATGGGCGGGCGGCGATTTAAAACAATAACCACCGTGCTTCGTTCTAGGCGGGCGTTTTATGCTTAGTAAGCACGCGAACTATATTGCCTGTTACTTTGAACCTGTACGATACTGGTTATGTACTTACTAAGGTACTAAGGACATTGTCGTACCTTGTTAGAGGGTGTTTGTTAAGTTGTTTAGTTAAAGTTATGTTCATTGTATATTATCTTATAATAAAATGTTGGGTTGTAACTAAAAGGTATAGAATTATAACTTTATTGGAGGCTCACAGCTAAGCGACGCTCGCTGATCGTTTATCCATGGCTAAGTTTTTTTATTAAATAAGTACTAGCTGCGCCCCGCGGTTTCATCTGCGTAGTTCCGATCTTTCTCACCGTTTAAACCTTCCCTGGACTACGAGAAACATTTCAAAAACGAAATCATCTAAATCGGACCAGTCGTTCTTGAGTTATAAAATTACAACGAAAAGTGACATTGATTAACTGCTCCGATATATAGATAACACTCCCAATTAATCAATGCATCCTTATTCCAATTCCATCCTTATTCATCAAAATCGGTCCAGTAGTTTCAGAGCCTGTTCAAACAAACAACAAAATATTTCCTTTATATAATACTAGCGACCCGCCCCGGCTTCGCACGGCTATATTATACAAGAATTATACATATAAACCTTCATCTTGAATCACTCTATCTATTAAAAAAACCGCATCAAAATCCGTTGCGTAGTTTTAAAGATTTAAGCATACAAAGGGATATAGGGACAGAGAAAGTGACTTTGTTTTATACTATGTAGTGATTAGGATAGATATTTTCGCAACCTATAAAGATTTTTTAAAATTTTATTTGTCTACAGAGCAAAATCCATTCCCTAGAGCATTTAAAAGACTTAAAAGATTCAAATAGGAAGCAAACCAACGACATTCTCATTAAGTAAAAGTACACAATTTATTTAAAGAAAATATCGTAATGAAATTGAAATGGTTCTGAAAAAACCTAGGGCGCGCTGGCAGTTTATTCTTTCCTATTAGTAATGAGCGAAAGTTTATCCGTCTGTCTGTATAAATTTTGTTACTACAGATTTTAATAAAACGTAGTATTATGGACACAGTGTCTTTCTGATAAATTCAAAGGCTACTTTATACCCGACTACCGTTTGCCCGCGATTTCCTCCGATTCAGGTTTTGAATTTATCAAAATCTTTCGGATACCTACCACGTTGTAACATTACATCTACCTGTATGTTACATTTTTAGCCCGATTTGTCAATCAATATGAGCAATTTACCTATATTTCATCAACTGACTGACAGATGGCGCCATATTGAAAATGTATGAGTCGGCCTCATTTATGCCTCTCTGCCAGTTGATAAAAAATTAAAAAATTGTCAGTAGTCTATTAAGAAATACTTACCTACATAATTATTGTAAGTTATAGTAATATTTTTCTTATTATTTTCTTTTTGTTAATTATATACTTATCTTTAATTGATCATTGTAATCGGCTACGATAGTTTTAATAAGATAAATAAATATCAGTCAGTCAGTCAAGACTTTGAATTTATACAGATTTTTTCAAGGCATCAAAACTTACGCAGGCAAAACCGCGGGGTATAGCTTGAAGAAAATACTTAGTTCAAACACGAAGTCGAGTGTCTGCGGCCTTATCAGTGTGGTGTCAGCGATGTAGACACGACCCTAGATTTGCTAATGCCAAGTTTTTATAGTGAGACAAGTAAAGCAACTGTATTTTCTTGTACATTTTAATTGTACAGTTAATATTAATAATAAAATATGTTTATTGAGTTCTCCACAATAATAATAAAAAAGATAATTAAGAGAATTAATCTTATCTTTATATATCATTCTCTACATAGTATAAAATAAAGTCACTTTTCGCCGTCCCTATGTCACTTTGTATGCTTAGATCTTTAAAACTACGCAACGGATTTTGATGCGATTTTTTTAATAAATAGAGTGATTCAAGAGGAAGGTTTATATGTATAATACATGCATAATATAGCCGTGCGAAGCCGGAGCGGGTCGCTAGTAGGTATATAAAAATCAATGCCACTTTTCGTTGTAATTTTATAACTCAAGAACGGGCTCACCTATCCAAACCAAATGTTTAAGCTTTGTTCTGACATTTAGTAGATGGTTTATGTGAAGTTTGCACAAAATCGGTCGAGCTGTTCTTCATTTTTTTTCTTTTTTTTATATGGCAAAACAACGTTTGCCGGGACTGCTAGTAGTAATATATAACACATTTGTATCTATTGCTAAAGTTTGTTATTGTATACGGGCTGTTTTCTGCAATTAGATCCTTTTCAATTGGGTCCTTTTTGCGTGAGGATGGAGTAGGCTTGCCCAGCACCTACTACCCTCCCAGATGAGAGATCTTGATCATACTTCTGGAGCCAATAAAGCCGCGGGTTTCATCACGATGTTTTCCTTCACCGTTAGAGCAATGTCAATTAACGTACATAATTTTTTGCTAAGAAATATTCATCGTTGCACGGCCGGCCGGGATTTCTACCCACGTCCTTCAGATAGAAATTCGAGGTATCTACCACTAAGCCAACACCGCTCTATAAAGTTTTCTTCGATATAAAAAAAAAGTCAAGTAATAATAGCTGTAGAGGCATTCTCTCGCATTGCAGTGGGAAAGTTTATGAACTTTTTTCACACGGCTAATAAAAATGTAAAATATATATCTTTTTTATTTGATAAAAACATTTATGACAAGGTAGGTATGTGTCTAATTGCGTATGATTTGCTGTCCATTTGTGTCTTGAACTTTATGCAATGTCCGCCACTCTCGGGAGCTCTGTTTAGTCTGAAGATGGAAGGTAGTCAGAGGTTTACCCACAATAAACCTGACCAGGTTTCAGGAGACATTAACACGATTTTTAGAATGAAATAAATACTTTATATCCAGTACTTAACTTATACTTTAATACTTTATATATTCTTTTTACTTTATATTTTTTTTATTTATAATACTTTTTATCTTTTTTTTTTATATATCTTTATAGCCAGTCTTGTCCAACTTGTGTAATTTTTATTTTTTTTGGGGTTCCGTACTAAAGGGTAAAAACAGGACTCTGTTACTAAGACTTCACTGTCCTTCTGTCCATCTGTATATAATTAATGTCACCAGGCTGATGAACCGTGATAGCTAGATAGTTTAAATTTTCACAGATTATATGTATTTTTGTTGCCGCTGTAACAACAAATACAAAAATTAAGTGGGCCTCTCATACAACATAATACGGATTCTTTGCGCGAGACCAACGCACACTTGGCCTGTTTTTTTGAGTAGCAAAGGTTACCAATTTTTTTTTCTTAAGCTGGAAACCAAGATGTTTCAAAACGAACAAAGTACGAGTATGACTTAGTACACCGTCTCAAACTTTTATGTCCCTTCATCGTAAACGCAAGAATATCACCGACCCTAAACTTTGGAGGGCTTTAAAAGATTAAAGTCATTAAATTTTTATGAAGACCCCTGTCAGTGATGCGGCAGCTCGCGATAACGGAAACTCAGGGATTTTAGTTTTTCTTTAAAAGATAGTTCGATGAAAAGTTTTACTTTGTTATTCTAAAATAGCATTAAAGTGAGATAGATAAGGTTTAAAATAATATAACAAAAGCGGATAGAGATGATGATAAACAGTTGTTTATGAATAACGACACTCGAAAGTATCACACCAAAGAAAGTAATGAAAGGGGTAATAACATAATATACATATTATGTGGTCGGTCTGCAGTAAAATCGTGTATCCATAGAATTGAAGTTTACAAGAGGTGAAAAATTGTCTAGTGGATTGTGGATTGAAAAACCGTGGATTGTACATAGTGCTTAAGTTATTTCGTTTTATTGCAATATTTAGCTATCTATTATATCAAAAACTAATAAGCTTATTAAGCACTGTATATAGTAAGTAAGTACTTACCTACTTTGTTCACTAGATTTTTTTTCACTTGCTGTAAACTTTAGTTCTAGGTTTTCACTGCAGACCGACGATGTAGATTTGTTTAGTAGTCGCTTCTATCTGACATGGTAGTTGTTGTTTGTATTTATACAAACAACAACTACACACATTACACACACATACATTACGTGACATTTATGTCACTATGATTATATTAGCCATAGGACCGAAGGTGGCGTAACTAAATAAAATATAAATGCCGTCAGTCCGTTCACGATGCCAGAATGTTGCAATCCCTTTCTGGAAATGAGTGACGAACGATAACAATCGCTAAACTATAATACAGAAAACAAACTAATTTCTTTGTTAAAAAAAACGGGCGAATATTTTGTCAGACCCTGGGATCTAAATATTATGACCTTACATTACCATGCCTCACTGTACCTATATCAAAAGAGATAAAACCAACATACCACGAGAGTACAAATAATATCACAGCAAAAAAAATATATAAAAACCAACAATCCCATCATGTATTCGGAATAAAATAAAGATAAAAAAAGAAAATAAACTTGAAAATAGACTAAACATAGCAAGATAAAAACAGAAACCTTCTCGAACCTGTCCTTATAAAATGTCTCAAAATTCGTCCCCGAAGAGTCGTCTGTGCTCACAAAAGATTCAGTTCTTTAGAAGACAAGCTGGCTACAAAGGGTGTCTGTTAAAAAGATTCTAGAACATTTTCGAACTAAGTATTTCTTCTTTTTAGGGATCTTTACCAAAAAACGGAATTATGAATCGATAATGTACGAAATGATAATTTTTTGATCGTCTTTTGTTTAAGTGTGTAAAATAATCATGTGGTGGACTAGCCGGATTGCCAAATACAGGGTTGCGGGTTCGATTTCCGCCTCAGACAAGTATTTATGCTTAGATATATTATGTCTTTGGTCTGGTTGTTTCAATGTGTTATAATAATATGTATATCTTTACAAAATAAAAGTATAAAAGCAGTATATCCGTTGTCTAGCACCCATAACACAAGTCTAGTTACTTAGCTTGGGGCTAGATGGCGATGTGTGGAATGTCCTACAATATTTATTTATTTTCTAATAAAAATTTAACTTAAAATGGAACTACTGATAATAAAATTTAACATTAGATCAATATATTTTCTGATTTCTGTAAAAAGGAACTGTTAATGTTAGTGGCAACGAATTTAATACGGACCCCGTGCACGTGTCCGACTCGCACTTGGCCGGTTGTTTTTTTTTTGGTACAATCTCGTTATGGTAGATTATGCGGGCCTGTACGATGCATTGAGTATTCGAACAGCATCTCTCACGAAATTAAGTTCAAAGTTATTTTAGACAACTGTGTTATATTTGCAGTTTCTTTGAGAAAATTTTGTAAAACATTGAAGTAAATTGCTTTAACATTCTTAAGGAGGATCCACCCATCCATATTAACAGTATGTTTTATTAAAATAAAATTTTCGAAGGAAGATATTACTTTCCTGACCTTTGTGAAATATAAATTAACTACAGAAAAAATACCCATGAGTTTTTTGTGGCTTCCTCTCACTGGAAAGATCCTAAACTAAGACTTTTTTCAAAATAGCAATGCAATTATTTTGAATTTTGATTTGAAAACTTTGATAATTTGTCACTTTGTCGATCATCTTTTGTGTTAGCAAGCGAAGTTATTAAACCAAGATCCCACCTTCCGCCAAACCTTCGTGATTTCATAAAAGTTGGTAATTTCTCAGCGCATGCCTCCACTACAGTTAAGAACGATGTGCAATTATGAAGTTTAGACCATACTGGCTTGGACAGTTTTCAAAGCCAAAAATCGAACCTGTTAATTTTGCAAAAAAATTGCCTATTTATTTATGTACCAATTGATCATAAAAAAAAATAAAAAAATTGCAAGACATTCTACACATCGCCACCTAGCCCCAAGCTAAGTAACTAGACTTCTGGTGTTAGACAATGGATATACTACTTATATACTAGTGATGCAATATTTTGTTTGAGGCAGTTACAGGAGAAGAGTAGAGAGCAAAATCAAGCATTGTTTCTCTGCTTTGTGGATCTGGAGGAAGGGTTCGATAGTGTGCCTCGTGAAACTTTGTGGGTAGTGCTCTCTAAGTTGGGGTGCACTGACAAGTTTATACGAATGATAAGGCTTCTACATGACAATATGACCTGTTGTGTTGCCATTAGTGGTGATGAAACGGATCAATTTCCGGTTACCTGTGGAGTGAAACAGGGCTGTGTGCTTGCACCTACACTTTTTGCCCTTTACTTTTCGGTTGTTGTAAGGGAGTCTTTGAAATGCAATGATGAGGGTATAAGAATTCGTTATCGTACTGACGGTGGCCTCTTTAATCTTTCAAGGTTAAAAGCCCGTACAAAAGTGTCATACGACCTTATTACTGAGCTCATGTACGCGGACGATCTATGCTTTGTTGCCGAGTCACCGGAAGGGCTTCAAAACCTTATTACAAGACTAGATGAAGCATGTCGTAAATTTGGCCTCAAAATTAGCATCGCTAAAACGGAAGTGATGGCTGTACATACTGAAGATCAGACGCCCCTCAATATGTGTTTGGGTGCGGAGACTTTACAGCAGGTTTCTACATTTAAATATCTGGGTACTAAATTAACAACCAAGGGTGATCTTGATGCTGAGCTGAATAGTAGACTCGGCACTGCTATGGCTGCTTTCGGTAAACTTAGAGATAAAGTGTTTCGCTCTCATAATATAAAATTAAGTACAAAGATAAAGGTATACATGGCTATAGTTTTGCCAAACATTCTATACTCTTCCGAGACATGGTGCCTGTATCGTAGGCATATACGTACGCTTGATAGATTCCATCTCAAATGCTTGCGGGACATTATGAACATTAAATGGTCAGACAAAGTTCGAAACACCACAGTTCTGCGTCAAGCTAATGTATGCGGGATGGAAGCTTATCTAATGCGGCGCCAGCTGCGTTGGTGCGGGCATGTGTCTCGTATGTCCGATGATAGGAAAGCTAAACGCATATTATTTTCTGAGCTCGAACATGGTAAGCGGAAGCGCGGTGGCCAGTTCCTTCGCTATAAAGATGTGCAGAAAAGACATATGAAGAATTGTGACATAGACCCTTGTGCTTGGGAGTCGCTTGCTTCTGAGCGTCCGGAATGGAGGCGGCGTGTGCAGACTCAGGTGTCCGAGTTCGAGGACGCACGAAGGCGTGCGTTGGACGACAAGCGTGATCAGCTGAAGAATAAGCCACCTTCTGCCATTGTTTATAACTATGAAAACGGAGTTCTGACGTGTTCTTCCTGCGGACGAACTTTTGTAAACAAGATAGGTTACATAAGTCACCAAAGGGCCAAACATTCGAACCCTTAAGGGTTCTTTTTGCAAATACCAGTCGCCGAAGTCGAAATCGACTAGGAGGATGATGATGATGATGATACTACTTATATACTTTTTCTTTTGTAATAATAATATACCTACTTATAATACATAGAAACAACGAGACCACAGACAAATATCTAAGCATAAATACTTGTCAGAGGCGGGAATCGAACCCTGTGTGTGGCAGTCCGGCATCGTGACCATTGTGCCAACTGGGTCGTCAATGTTGCTGATAGCGATTAATTCCTGGAAACAAATCTCTAGATTTTTATAACCACATTATTAGGTACACTTACTAGGTAAACTTTTTATGAAACGAAATCATTTGTGCTCTTATGTGTACTGAAAACTAAACACAGATGTGCACAATCCTCTAAATTTTGCTAACTCAGTAACGAATGTTGCAAACAACTTTGTTTAAATTAATTAAACTAAATTGTTGGGTAACAACATGAAAATTGAAAGCAAATATTAATGCAAATTCAAACGACTAACATACCGTACTGAAACACTGATTTATAAGCCATTGATACTTATTAAAAAATAAACTATGGAAAAATTCACATTTTTTCAAGTATTTTGATTTTGAAGTTATTAAAAGAATTAGTTTAACATGGGTTAAAATAACATTTTTCCTATAGAAAAATTACTGTCAATGTATTTCAGGTCCATGGGTCTACTAAAGAAAGAAACTATTATGAAGTCTACCTAAAGACAAGTGTCAGAAAAGGCTAATTTTAACTCTATAGGAGTAAGGTTTAAACTGGAGGCATAATAATGTTCTGAGCCTGTGGCGTATTCACTAGCGATACACACATAAAAACTTTATTTTAACAACACATATATGAAACACTAGCTGCGCCCCACGGTTTTACCCGCGTAAGTCCCGATCCCGTGAAAATATATGAGGAAAATTAAGATACAGATATCAAAGTGACATTTGACAGATGTCAAAGTGACATTTGACAGATGTCAAAGTGACATTTGACAGATGTCAAAGTGACATTTGACAGATGTCAAAGTGACATTTGACAGATGTCAAAGTGACATTTGACAGATGTCAAACTGACAATTTTGTCGACACTTTTCGTTATATTTTAGAAAATTCACACAATATCTTTATAAATTATAGACTATGTCCTATTTTGATGTATAAGCTATATTATTGAAAAGTTTCATTAAAATCCATTCAGTAGTTTTTGAAGAGTAAGAAACAACCATACATCCATACACACAAACTTTCACGTTTATAATATTAGTAGGATTAATAGAAATATGCAAAGCGTAAGTAAGTATATAATAAAAAGTAAAAGATATACAAATAACGAGAGTCGTGAAATGAATAATAGAAGTCCCACTCTATAATAATAGTAATTCAGCTACACTGGACGGACATGCTTCAAACACAAAATAACAAGCAGTTTTTCGCCAGAGCCCGCTTTCAAATATTCTCTGCGTTTGTTGAAAATATGAAATTTGTGTGAAGAATTTGCAGAGAATATAAAATTTAGTTTGACAGAGCAACTGACTAAACCCAAGTATACTTTAGAATCGAAATTGAAAACACTTTCCTAAATTGCATGTCCCTGATGGAGTTGAGAAGAGTCAGATAGTAAGTAGAGTTGATTACAAAAGTAGTGGGAACACAAATATTGAGAAATAACAGTTTATACCAAATAATATAACAACATTTACTTTAATTTTCTGACACTACCCTTCCTCAATTTCTTGACATCTAAATCTTTAAGCGGAAGAGATCGCTTTAAGCGGTAAGGCGGTGCATTGTAACACTTAGACTTAAGCATTGTTTTTATATATTTTATGTGGTTGTATTGTTTGCAATAAATAATTTATCTATCTATCTATAGGTATTTATCGCTTTCATGTCAATCGTATCATAGTACAGGCTCATAGGTATCCAAGCTTTCAACTATCAACTAGTTACCAATAAATAGTTGAATGAAGTAAATGAATTGGAGTTACTGGGTATTTCAATCACTAAATTACTTTCGTGCATAGTTTATGCAGTGTTCGTTTATACGAGTAGTTTGATCAATCACATTGATGAAGTGCAGTCGACGAACTTTGATAGTAAATGAAACGGAATTTTGAGTACAGCCATGTGATTACCAAATTGATTAATATTATATGAAAAGATACAAATAATAAATATTTTGTGAAGTATCCCAACTAGAATATAATTACGAGATAGTGGTTAAATGAAGATAAAATTTATGAATATCAAGATTAATTCGATTAAAAAACTAGTATGAACTCCTATACAAAAATAACTATATACACCACCGGTTAAACCATAAATTCTGCGACTATCGATGAATATTTATAAAAAATTTAACTCACAATCATTGTAGTAGCACGTAAAACACCCATTCATCTTTATTGAACGACAGGCACCATCATAACATAGGTATGTAACATAAAGCCTTTTACACGCCACACACCTACCACAAAACAATTGCAAGTAGCTCTTTAATATGCAAGGCCACGCATCTCATCAGCGTAAATTGACTTTTATCAGATCCATCGACTTTATCTATAAGTTTAATAAACGTCGAAGGGAGTCAAAGTATCCGACGGGGCTGGAACCAATGATGTATACCTGACTTAATCAATGGCAGAGATAAGATATCTTTAGCATTGAGAAATGACTGTTATTTTAAAAGGATGGATGTGTTGTTTTTTGAATGTTGAATATTATTGTGGTACTTATCGCGATAAGTTACTAAGTAAGGTCTTTGGTGGAGAGGCGACCATGGGTCCAAAATTCGTTCAAATGTCAATAGAACGAATGTCACTCTCCCGCACTGTGCAATATTTATTATTAATTGTCAAACTTGCATATTTTGTAAACTAAAACAGACGGACAACAAAATGATCTTAAAAGGGTGCCTTTTTTACCTTTTAAGGTAAAGGAAGGAAGTAAATAGTTCGAATTATGCAACCATGATACTCAATTGAAAAAAAAATTGTTGAAAACAGAAGTCGTTAAACAATAACAACGTCTAGGACACAAGAAAGTAGAAGCTTCATATTCATATCTTAGAACAATTTCTATCCTTCGAAAGTATAGCTGGTAGGTTTATACAATTTTTTTTTTAGTATCAAAGGAACAGGTGAAATGACGAGTTATACAGGTAGTTTTAATATATTACTGACATTACAGTGACATATTTAAACAACGAAGTGGTCTTATAATGAAGGTATTAAATAAACGCGTATCGTGCATCTCCGGCGGCATGTTAACATTTCATTATCAATGTTTTAATTAACTTCTGATAATCGACAGCGCTTATTCTCTTACGTTTAATCAAGTGAAGTAACCAGTATTTATTACAGCGATTTGACTTCTAGAAGTTATCGTGAGTTAATAGTTTTTGATTAAAGTTGAATTTAAAAATATATTGCAAGTTCGTGGTTTGTTTCTTTTTTTATATCGACGTTTGAAAGTTTTTTCTCGTGACTATGAATTCGAATAATCTATAATATAAAAATCAATTGCTGTTCGTTAGTCTGGCTAAAACTCGAGAACGGCTGGACCGATTTGGCCAATTCTTTTTTTGTTGTGTTTGTTGTAGTCCAGGGAAGGTTTAAACGGTGAGAATTTAAAGATCGGACTTACGCGGGTGAAACCGCGGGGCGCAGCTAGTCTATATATATAAAAATCAATTGCTGTTCGTTAGTCTCGCTAAAACTCGAGAACGGCTGAACCGATTTGGCTAATTTTGGTCTTTATTTATTTGTGTAAGTCCAGGGAAGGTTTAAACGGTGAGAATTTAAAGATCGGACTTACGCGGGTGAAACCGCGGGGCGCAGCTAGGATTCACTAAATATCGACAAAGTATTAAAGCTAATACAAGTAACAGCTGAAAATACAATATACACAATTGAAACTAATGACTTAAACGTTCGGGGAAACCAGATTGGAATCGATTCATAATTGGAGCAGGCTAATTGTCCCAGCAAGGAAAGTTGTCGACGTAGAGGGCTTAATTAAAGACATCATATCCTGAGTTGGTCCCAGATGGCAGTGGAAATACAGTGGTGGTTTCGCACTGGAAAAGAAAGGAGCTGCGGTTTTGGTAATAACCAAATTAATACTGTCCATCCCCTTGTTGATAGGTTTGCTATGTTTGAGCTCTATCAATATTAAAAAGAATATAAGAATATTCATGAAAAGTGTTAATTTATTTTTATTTTTAATCTAATGATAGCAGAATGATTAATTATTTTGGTTGTTAGATTGATTTTAGATCAACACCATTGAGTCCAAAAAAAAATTATTATTAAGTACCTATTCCTCTTGATAATCTCTAGAAATTGGCGACATCAATATTGATACCTTTACTTCTAGCCGCTAGACGAGGTGAAAAAATGACGAGTACTATGACTATATTAAGTATATTATTTAAATGTATCTACACCACTCTTACATAAAACATCTGTTTTTTTTTTGTTGAGTTTGACTAGATACTGAACCGTGTGGCTTCTTAAAAGTTATAAATAAGGATTCTTATTATATTTAAAATATAAGCAAAACCAAATACAAATACCTACATTGCTAATCACACGTTCCGACATTCCAACCCAGTGCGTACAAAGTTAACACAACAAGTTTCAAAAGTCGCATAGACCAGATGAAACGACTGTTTCCAGAAATTCTGGCGAAGGACGGATATTGAATGGAAAATCTGCTTTATTTAGTTTTAAAAGTAAGTACAACCACTGCTTCTCCATACGGTCAACATAAACACTATCAATATACAAATTATGTATTATAAACTAATAAAATAACTTTTATTCTAAGACTTGGCTACTTTTTCATTTATTCGAAAATATGATCCCACAAAAGATACTAAACACAATAATAAGTTTTTATTTGTTTTAGAGACCTTCGTTTAATAATAGCATAGACAATAATATACTATTTCGTCTATGACAAAAGACAATGCTTCATGATATTAATTGCAAGATCCCTTCAGGTGCCTTTGAGAACTAAGATATTAAAAATAAGACCAGCAAACTAAAAGCATATTTTAATTAAGTCTTTCATATCTACCATCTGACTGCAGAATACTAAATTGTGCAATAATATAAATCACAATAAGTAATTTAAAATTATTAAAATGGTCTAGACCCGACGCCGACGGCGGCAGTGAATATGTCTGAACTATTTTTCATCTTGAGCTAGAAATATAGTTTTACTGGCATATCTATAAAAGATTATATGGACCAACAAATGGTGCACGTTTTAAATGGTATGGCTAAGATCAGCGCCGCATCGTCAATAGTCGGTAGTATTAAAGCTTTTAGACTTTCCGTGCGTACCATCTAGTCTCTCATAGGTACTTATTATTTAAAGCTGTAACGTACCTCTAAGACCAATCTCAATCACAACTGATCTGTACAAGATAAACCTTTATTAACAACTTTCAAATCACATAAATATTTAAGAAATTGCACAGCTCACTTTGAATCAGATTATTAAAGTGAAAAGTAGATATTACGCCCGTATTCACAAGCAGTTCTTAAGTTGCTCTTGGATAAGTGAACGCACTGCGCTAAATGCGGTGAATTTTGTGCTGCTCTATTCACTCTAGCGGATCAGCATCTTATTGGCTCTATGCATTCGCGCGCACCACGCAATCTTATAGGGTTGATTGTGAATACGCGTGTTAGGGTGTTAGGTAGAACTTCACTGCTGTTATGTTAAATTATTAATAAAAATAGTCATAATTTTTCTACGTATTTTGTAGATTAGGCGAAGAGTTAGAGAGTAATAGTGGAACTAATTGAACCAGGTCCATTGACGCTTTTTCATATGAAAAAATTACGAGCAGAGCAAATGATCACCTGACGCTATGCAGGAAGTTGTCCTATATCTTCTTCTTCTTCAGCAGCATGTTATTGCAGGTTTATGCCTTACCATGTCTCTCCACACCTTCCTATCACCAGTCTCCCTGGACCACGCCCGCGCCGCCCCAGCAAGAGCTCTTATGTCGTCGGACCATCTAGCTGGTGGACTGCCCACACTTTTCTTCTCGATTCTCGGTCTTTTTTTGAGAACAGCTTTGCTTCACGTTTCGTTCTCAGTCTATAAGACACCATAACATGTAGATTTTACCAATTTTTATGCTCAAGTTTGGGACACCTTTTGCGGAATCCGAGATATGAACTCCTGCAATTGATAATGATGGGGAAAGTTGCTGGAAAAAGGAAAATCGGTCGTAGGAAAAAATCCTAGCTGCGGAATATAAGAGAGTGGACAGGGATAGCGAGTGCCGCACAACTTTTTAGCCTCGCAAGAGATCGAGTCAAATATTCTGAGCTGACTGCCAACCTTCACTAGTTGGAGAGGCACCCTGAGAAGAAGAAGATGCTCAAGTTAGATATTAATGCTATAGAAGTTCACATAGAAACCAATGCCAAACATGACGAATGCGAGAAATAATTACAGGAGCATGCAAAAGGCTGGTTACACGTCTCACCGTATAAATTGCGATACAGAAAGGGCGTGGCCTCGTCATTCAATGTCCTCGCTCCTTTACGTTTAATTAACTTTTTGCAAACTTCAGTTTGTGGTGAATATAAATCAACAAGTCATGCGGACAGAATGCAGGAATATTTCGCATTTATAGTTTAGATTAAATTGGATCTTGCTCATCAGTATTTTAGATTGGAATTGTTTATTACAGAGTGTAATTTCACTTACATACATATATACCTACTGTGACTTAGTATACTTTATATTCCGAGCATTGTACATACTAAGGATGGCGAGAGCCTGGTGACCTGTATCACAGGTGTTTTTACTACCTATCACACGCACCAAGTCTTTCACAATTATTTAAGTGTAATTGCTCACTCAATTATTATGTACTTTTTTTAGAACTTGTTTACTCAAGTTTTTGTAAGAGAATTTATTTTACATTGATTGATTGAGAGTAACTATTCGTAGTCACTTTGTATTTTTTACCCGACTACGGCGAAGCCAAAAGGGAGGGTTATGTGTTTTTGTCCAATGTGTCTACTAGGTACTTATGTAAAACATTGATGTAAAAAGTAGATGTGTCGTTATCTATACATATAAAATGCTTTGTCCTGAATGACTGACTGACTGACGGATCAACGCACAGCCTAAACCGCTGATCGTAGAGACCTGAAACTTAGAGGGTGTGTTCTTTGTATGACGTAGGCATCCGTTAAGAAAGGATTTTCCGAAGTTCTACCCTTAAGGGGGTGAAAAAGGGGGGCAAAGTTTGTATGGAACAACGCGATTCCTTTTTCGACTTCTACGCGGACGAAGTCGCGGGCAAAAGCTAGTTGTCATTAATTCATTAAAAGGTAGGTAGGTGACGGATTATACTAGTAATTTTTAAAAGTGGTTTTAAACTAAGTGCGAAGTTAGTTTAATCCTATTGGAATGATTGATCATCTATTTTCTATTAGTATTGTATCCATTATCAGGCTACCGTAACACAAGCCTTCTTGCTTAGCTAGAAGCTAGATGTCGCCGTATGCAATTTCTTCTAATATTTATTTATTTAATTATTATTCTTGAGCTATCCATCTATCCCTTCTTCAATTCTTGTCCATTCAAAGGTTGCCTGGAAGAGATCGCTTTTAGCGATAAGGCCGCCCATTGTGCCATATTTTTTCATTTTTAGTTTTTTGTGTCTTATAATTTTCTAATTTTTATTTAACTAAATTTATTTTTATTTTTATTTTAATATCATGTTAGTACTTTGTTAGAATTAATTTTGTGTTTTGTTTTTATGGTACAATAAAGTGTTTATCTATCTATCTATCTATTACTAACATTTTTTAAGGATAACTCTCATTATCTCAGTCTAGATCTATACTAATATTATAAAGAAGTAAAGTTTGTGTGTTTGTATATTTGTTAAATTGTAAGGGGTAATCTCGGGATCTACTGAACCGATTTTAAAAATTCTTTCACCAATAGAAAGCCACATTATTGCTGAGTGTCATAGGTTATATAAAAAACCGAAAAATAAAAAGGCTTTTACGTGGTAGTCCGTTTTGCAAAGTGAATCGGAGAAAAAACGGTCGAATGAAAGCGTTTCTTACGAACGCTGCTTTAACTATGAAAGATATATTTTTGAGTTCCATAGAAAAGATGTGGAGCTTGAAAATGCCTACAAAAAAGTCAACGACAGCATATGTCTAACTTTTATATTTAAGTTACAAAAAGTATTTTTTTTAATATTAGTATAGATAATTTAATTTTTAATATTAATAAAATAAATGCCCAACGAAGTGGGCACGGGTCAGCTAGTTGTATAATAAAGTTGTTAAAGTTAAAAGGTGAAAAATTAACAATTTTTTACAGTACTGGTAAATAAACAATTTGCCAGTCCTATACAACTAGACTGTGTATCAACAGAAAACAATCCCACTCAGGGTCTACTAACAAATAAGAAAAAACGCCTACACAAACAGACCTAGAAGTAGGAACGTGGATCCGATACAGATGGCCGTCGAAACTTAAATAAATTATTCACTACAACGAAATTGGAGTCTAAAAGACTTTGCACACTACAGACTTGTCTGCAGCCGATAGTTCGTCCACAGCTTACATTTGGAAGCAATCGTTCCGCAGCACTGACTTTCATAGTTGGTACACAGCAGTATTTATTTAATTAAAACATTTACTCTCGGGCTTACAGCCCACGCCAAAACGCCAGAAGAGCCATACAAGTACAAATTATTTTTATTTAAATTAAATAGGTAAATTAATCAACATTTGGATATAACACTAGTTAGTAATATAAAGAGTCGAATTTTAGGTATCGCAAAAATAGACAACAGTTTTGCAGTATTTTCAACGTAAGCCTTTGGATTGGCACAAAATATAACTGACATTTTATATGGAATACCAAACATAGCGTACTTGTATCTTCTTCTTCTTTCTCTGGCCTTGCTCCCATCTCTATTTGGGGTCGGCTCTCCTAATAGTGTTTCTTCAGAGTTCAAGGTTCTGGGTCGTCATTGGGTCAATAGCGTTACTTTCTAAGTTGTTTCTTAGTGTTTTTCTATATTATAGCTTATCAATGTTTATTAGCCTTTGAATGCTTCAGACTTAAACTAATATTAGATGACGATTGGCCTAAACTTAGCGACGGAGACAGTATTTGTCCGACCTCAGTCAGGTTAGCTTGATTTGTTTCGGAAGCGGATATAAGCTGCTGCAAGCAGATTTCATCGGCTGATAATAAACTGTTGTCTGCAAAAGCTCTGAAAACGAGCGAACCAAGTCTGAAAACTTACATTGGTTCTAACGTTCCCTGCGAGGGAATACGGAAAGTTTTGCAACGCCAATGTAGCCAATTTCCTGTATTTGTGACAGATATGTACTCCTGGGGCCTCAGTATTAATACACTAGATATAAAGTATTCGTTGAGTTCTAGAGTTCGTCTGCTAGTTGTCCTATTAGGAGTTCCTTAATAACCATTTTACTGTAAGTTCTAAAGGTTCTCCGGGGACGTTTTCAGTGCAAACTGACTAACAGTTCGAGTTTGTAAATAGAAGTTTTTCAAAGTTTATTTTGTTAGAAAATATTATATTTTGTAAGAAACTCTACCCTTTGATATCTCTAGAGGTAAATAAACGAAATGAATAATATTTTTTAATTTCCTACAGGTGTCATATTTTAGTTCTGTCAAAGTGAAAAAAAATTACATTCCTAAGTTAGTGAGACCAGAATTAAAATTAGGCTAATACTTTCTGAGACAATTACGTATACCTATACATTATATAAACAGACGTAGTTATGAAGCTTAACTTTATCATATTGCGGTTTATTTTGTTAGTCGAAATATAAGACGTATCTATGTGTCAAAGGCAATAAAACGCTCGGGGTCTAATGCCACCCAAATCTACTATTAAACGTTGATTTTCAATGAAATTCATCTGACATTGATATGGATCCAAAAGAATGCAGATAAAAACTTTGACAGAAACAAATTACAATAAAAGTAAAATAAGAATTAAATTGGTATACCCGCTTCTGCTAATTCTACCTATAAATAAAAATTAAAAATAGTAATCTCCATTTAAGATCTTGATAAGGCAAAAGCGTTGTGGGCACTCGTAAATAAAATAGCACTACAGTCGTTTTAAGCTGTAAATTATTTTAAAGGTGTTTCTACGTATGAGCCATATAATATTTAATGGAAGCCGATATGAACTAACGTTACACATGTTTTAGCTGAATACTCCGCGAAAATCAGTGCAGTGTATAAAGTAACTAGCTGCGCCCGATCCCGTGGGAATATCGGGATAAAAAGTAGCCTATGTTTTAGCCTATATCCAGGTCTCCAGCATTCAACATGCCGAGTTTCATCGCAATTGGTCCAGTAGTTTGTGCGTGAAGGAGTAACAAACATACATATATACACACACACAAGATTTCACATTTATAATATTAGTAGGAAGTAAGATATTACGAGGTTTTAAATTATTATTATCAACTAGCTTCTGATTTTTTCCGTGTGGCAACAATCAAAAGCAACCCCCATTTTACCCCCTTTTAATTTTTAATTATATATCTGATAAAATCACTTATTTATCCAGTGCGACCAATTATGTTAGCAATTAGGTAGGTACTTGAATCATTTTCAAACAGTCAAAAATATATATTCAAACATTTTTTATGTTTGTCTCACTTCAAAATAAGGCCACCTACATATTTCCAAGAATTGAAATTGTTTTTATTTCCTATTATTCTTAGATAACCGATAAAAAAAAACGTTTTTATGTGCAACCTAAACCACTTTTAAATGACTAATATCTGTTGCGAATGCTTTACGATCATTTTTGTGGTCGTAATAAATTTTATTTAAGCACTTAATCCTTATTTGTTAGTCACAAGACTAATTTTAATTGCTATTCTAGAAACCTACTAACTTTATCAACAAAATTTATAGTTAGGGAAAATCCTATAGAATTTTGTAATGACTCAGTTTATTTTGAAAAAGGTAAAGATAGCAATAGATTATCGATTTTAGCGTCCACGCATGAAAATATTTTAAAAAAATTAAAAGAATGCAAAAAAACGATAATAAATATCACTGACATTATTAATCTCTGGATTGGAAATAGACTGTTTAATTTGTTCATCTCGACATCTCGATCAACAAAACATAAATCGATTAAGCTCTAACCTAACAAAATAAAGACATAACAATTACGTGACATCGTTATCAATTACTGATTCCGGACCACAAATCGATTCTGAAACGATTTATCGGACAATCGGATAATAATCGATTTCATTAACGCTTTCGAACGCAGGGGTCAGAGCAGCGGGTGGGTTTTTCACAAAAATGATGCAAGTTCCGGCGATACTAAGAGATGACGTAAATGGAAGAGATTTTATCAGAAGGAGTTTTTAACGTTTACTTAGTTTTCTTTTAATTTTTGATATCTCCGTAATAATATCATAATTTTCCCAAAAATCACTTCAAACTCACCTTGACCTTCTTTTGTAGAGCCACATTTTTTTGAATTGAAAAATACTTACTTATTTGAGTATCTACATCAAAACATTATTAAATATTACAGGACAACGCACTCAGCGCCATCTAGTCCCAAGGCTTGTGTTATGGTGGACAGAAAACGGATATAATTTACTACTTACCTACTTGCCTATGTGCAGTTGTGCACATACTAAGCAGACATACTTATGCTTACATATTCATTTAAATGGACAGACATACAGACGGAGAACTGAGTGAAACTGTCCCTTTTATATTACTTCTTGAGATACGGAAGGCTGTTCCTGAATTTCTATCAAAGGTGCACGGAAAAACACGTGTTTCATGTAATGAACGAACGTAGGTACCGGGTGATTGTGGTGTACCGGACACATTGGTGGTCGCTCGGCACGGACTCAACCAGCAATCTCTTTACTATACAAGAATATACAGGTAGATACAGGTCTCGAAATGTTCTGAGGATATTTTATTTCAATGGTCACCATGCCGGACTGCCAAACACAGGGTTGCAGGTTCGATTCTCGCCTCAGACAATATTTATGCTTAGATATTTATTTGTCTGTGGTCTGGTTTCTGTGTATCTTCACACAAAGTTTTTATGTTGAAATCAGTTAGGAGTTAATAGTTCAGGAGATTACCCATTACAATCATTTGTTTGTAAGATTTGGATGGTCTATAAAAACTAGATTTTTCATAACATTCAAGGATATGCTGCCAAACATGTTTACCAGTATAATGTAATTGAATACCCTATACATATAGACAAACATATTTCCTACCAAAAACTTCTCATAAAGAATTCCTGGGTAGATTCTATTTCCTGGTATCTTCAACGGATGATTCACTCGAAATCCACACGATTTTTGTTAAAGTCAAGCATGTGACGTATGCGCGAAAGTGTGAAATACGAGTATATCATCATTTTATAGGAATCGACTGCTGTCTGGCCTACTTTTTCAAGGCCTATAATAAAGAGACTCAGGGCTGGCAACAAATATCTGTATCATCAAATATACTTTTAACATAATATTTGTCTTTGATGCTGTAAGTACTCAAATATTTGCTTAAAACGTACACATAATATTGAATATTGGTATGCTGGGCGTCGAAGGAAACGCAGTGATATCTGTATAATACAAAGATTTATTTAAATTAATTTGTTTTAATGTGAGACGTGCGTCTCGTCCGATGGACAGAGATAGAAGAGGTGGAGCGAGAGCTCCGACAATCGACATGACACCTCTAGTGTTGTGCCATATTTTTAAGTATTTTGACCACAGAGTCTCAATATTCATCAATTTAGTCGATTATTTTCGTCGTAAAGTAGCGCCATCTAGTGCAACGTAGCTCCACTAGATGCCGCAGTTTTACCTTTAAATAGCCAGATGGCGCTGTGTTAACCAATATATTATTCATTCATTTATTTCAGGTAGGTAACATTACTTAAATATAAGTTCAAACCCCATAACTATGTAATAAATATCCTATAGAAATATCTTATATCTAATCACGTATTACAAAGATTTACATACTTATAATGACACTGTAACACTACTTACGTATCGTGGGGATTGGTAGAAAGTAAGAGAGATATCTGCGGGGGGTACTACTATGATATATATAAAAGTAAATATTTTCATTCGTACCAGTACCTACTACTTACAATCTCTCTCTTTCTCCTAGCCTTATCCCATTATTTGGGGTCGGCTCTCCTAGTTAGTCTTCGCCAGGACACACGGTCCTGGGTCGTCTTACCTACTATACTACTTACAATGAAAAAATAAAACTTAGAGTCAATAAATTCTACGTAAGTGCTTGAAATTAATTTCCCTTCTAAACATAATCATTGTGAAAAAAGTGCAAAGCTAATTAAGTACCTTTAGTGTATCTATATGACTAGTAAATACAAGTCATTGTCATGTATTTCAAATGTATTTTAATACACACAAATGTAATTCGAATGTTTTAAATGTAGAACGAGTAACTTCTTCATTCTTACCAATGGTTTACAACCCTAACGATTCTCTAGAAACCTCTAAGGAAAGACAACTCAATCATCCCCATTTCTTCTGAAACGTTAGGGAAAATCGGAATTTTGTCACCCTTTATACTGGAATGATCTTTCTAAGCTTCGCACAATTTGCCAACCATCTTTGATTGGAGTACGTACCAGGATATCCTGTTGCGGTTGGTCATTTTTTTTCGTTTTTATAGTTTGGGTTCAAACATTTGTAGAAAATTGGAAATACTGTATCAGTTAAATGTTTTATAATTCGTTGTATTTTTCGACTTCGTACGCGTTGTAGTTGGTTTAATTAAATACTAAAACCTTCCACTTGAATCAATCAATCTACTAAAATAAACGGCATCAAAATCCGTTGCGTAGCTTTAAGATCTAAGCATACATAGGGACTAACAGTGGGAAGGGACTTTGTTTTATGCTATGTAGTAATGAATAAAAAATACTTACTTTTGTCTTTTACCTGGACTTTGATCGTATCTATGATCCGTTTTCTTTAACAAAATTCGTTTAACTCACATTACATAATATTTAAAATAACGGAATTGTTAACAGGGTTAAATTGAATAAGTTTAACGATCGTTTTTTTTGTTTGCCCTCAAATGATGGTTGGCTAGCTATCGGCCACCATCTGCTTCCTTTGCTTTATATTTACCTGAAACGCAGTGTGCCTAAAACGAGTTATGCCTAGACGGAACAAGGAGTTGACGTATTGAGATTTAGGCTTAGTGAGTTTTGGTTCAAGTTACCTTTTGGTACATCAAATAGCGCAACATAGTAACACAGTAAAGTTTATTATGAAAACGCAAGTAAGTGTTCACATCGTAATTAATTCACCGACGACATTCAATTCATTTAATTACAGAGAGGACTTCCGTGTCTTCATTTTATTGCATCATATTTACTCTAAAGAAAATAGTTCACTCAGTTATCAGATAAATTTGTGCTTTATATAGAGGTAAAGATATCTCGTTTGATTTTTATTTACTACCTAAATTACAAATATTTACGAATACCAAAAGTAAACATAAAACAAAAATAAAATAAAGCTAATAAATATGAAAATAAGCAAAATACAAATAACTAAATGAAACAGCAAAATAAAAAATATGCGTACCGAGCTAAAAGAAGTTTTCACATCAAAAATCAATATAATAAAATGTATATTAATAAATAGGTACATAAATAATTTAGAGAGAGAGTATGATAGATAGATAACTTTATTTGTACAACACAGGAAGAAACAGAACACGATATACAAAATAAATCAAATCAAAGTCAATGCAGTGCATAACACCACTTTGAAGCGTCTTAAAACAAAGTAAAGTATAAGCTAGAGAGTATAAGTTGCACAAATGGGCGGCCTTATCGCTGAAAGCGATTTCTTCCATTTCGCGATTTGGGTATGTAGAGAGGTATTCGAAAATATTTTTGTTATACTATGGCACCCTCGTGCAAAGTTTCTTATTTTGATATGCAGTGGTTTTGGCTGTTCATCGTCAAATAATCAATCAGCACAGGCAAACCCAAGTAGTAAAGATAATAATATTTAACTTACGACTTAATAAAATAATTGAAAACACTTTTAAACCGTTTAAACACCCCTAGTTTAAACGAAATAATTTCAAAATAAACGGTTGCAGCAATTTTGCACAATAAAACCAATATTTTTAACATTTTCATACAAAGCATCAAATGTAACGACATCAACAAAATTGGCAAAGTTACCCCGTCGCATTTTACTGGGGTGCGTCAGGCAAGTGACATGTATGCCACTGATTGGTTATTGTGAAATAATAGCTAACCTATAAAACATATAGCACAATACAATACGGTTGATTTTGCCAGTTCCACCATTGATTCTGAAAACAATCACTTTGCTATTTTTTTTTTCCAATAAATTGAACAGATTTTTGGCACGTGGTACACCGAGGGCTCGTTAAAAATAATGAGAACGGTTTTTGGTGATAAATAATAGGTTTCGGTCGCCTTTGTCGCTTTTTAGGTGTTTTCGATAATTATATAGTATAGTGTAAGATTTATGGTATTGTGTTCGGGGTAATTGAAATAGACGGGGTCAATGAAACACGTATCTACTTACAATATTATGGAAATTTTGCTATCCCTACCAGTGGGGATATGTCAGTAGGGATATATTACAGGGACAATTATACCAGAAAGTATAGAATATTTGTATAATAATGTTATGTATAAAGTTATAATAATCTATACTAATCTTATAAAGCTGAAGAGTTTAGTTTGTTTGAACGCGCTTATCTTAGGAACTACTGGTTCGAATAGAAAAAATATTTTTGTGTTGGATAGTCCATTTATCAAGGATACTTTTCATTTTGATATTCCCACGGGATCGGGACTTACGCGGGTGAAACCGCGGACTGCAACTAGTTAAAACTATGCCGGTTGTAAGGTAGATAACGTTTAGAAGACTCCTGGCATGTATAGTACTTAGTACATATAATCCATAGATCAATTTTAATTTCAAAATTCTTAATTATTATCAAATATTGTGATCAACATTATAATATTACACTTTCAAAGCCAAAAGCACCTAAATAATATCCTACATTTTGAAAGTGAATAAATATTACACTTATTAAATCAATTTCATTGAATTATAGATAAATAACTATGGGATTTTTAAAGGTTGCTAATTTGTATATTGCTAATTTCAAGAAAGGGTAGAATGCATTTTATTTACAAGACATCCATTATTAATTGTAGGCATACTAAATAAATGTGTTTATACCTACGTAAAAAAGTAATTACCTATTTAAAATGTAATAAAATAAATCTCAATACCAAATAAATCGGAAGGAAAACTACCCTTTACAAATAAACGTTTATAGATTTCAAATAATTTGCTATAAGAACTGTTTACGATCACGCAGAAGCAATTTCGATAGTAAGGGTAACCTATAAGTTAATGCATGTCGTTTTGCTGCCCTTTAAGTAGGGGAACTCTGAGACATTTAACGGACAAATATCAAATGTTTGTTTGTATTGTAGTGTTGAATTCAAAATTTGTTACCCGAATGATTTACCTTTTTCCTTCCTTTTTAACCGACTTCAAAAAAAGGAGGAGGTTCTCAATTTCGGGATATATATATATATATATTTTAATGTATGTTCCCCGATTATTCTACATTAGGTTAGCGTTTGACTACTATCACCCTGCCTGATAGATGGGTGACGATGCGGTCTATGATACGGCACGCTTTTCTAGAAGATACTTGTTTACCCGATTTGAAAACGTCCAAATTGTGACCAGATAATAGAAATAGAATGCCTTTTCTTTTTACTTTTCTATTTTAAGTTTGACATAATTCTTATGTAAATACTTAGGTACTCGTAATATAAAGAATAAATCCCACACCTTAAACAAAAATATCTTGAAATCTTATAAATATGTCACAGCAGAAATCGAACCAGCCAGCTTCTTCATCGCAGGCGGTTATTCGTTCACTAAACCACAGAAGCCGTCAAATGCTAATAGAATTTCACCGGGAATACATACGCAACCTGTCAAAACAAATTACAGTCCCAATTAAAACATAGGTATCATTATTTTCATGTAATTGTAAATTATCAGTCACCGAAAATTTGTATCGCATTTCAAATTAATCAATTAACTCTCGGGAAATAATCGGAGCTGAAGAATCGCTTTGAATTTGAGGTGAAGACTTTGGAAGTTTTATATTTGGTCATAGGGCCCCGAAGATTCAGTATTCTTCAGGGATCTCAAGGTGCGTCTCAACGAGGCTTCTGGTGATCGGAGGGTTGGTGGTTTTTCTGCTCAGAGGGTCAGTTTGGCTATCCAGAGGGGGAATGTTGGATGCCTTCTGGGGCATATGCCTCGTGGGGATACCGAGAACATTTTCTATTTATAGATAGATAGATAGATAGATAAACACTTTATTTGTACAACACACAAAACATTTAAAAAATCAAAGAGTACAAGAAAGCTTATTAAATTGTACAAACAGGCGACCTTATCGCTTAAAGCGATTTCTTCCAGGCAACCTCAGGATGGAGAAGGTCTGTATAATGTTATAAATGTTATAAATAGGTACATATTAAGATTTTAGGTTTCAGATTGGTTTTGTTTATATAAAACTAGCGACCCGCTCCGGCTTCGCACGGCTATATTATGCAGTATTATACATAATACTTATAAACCTTCCTCTTGAATCACTCTATCTATTAAAAAAACCGCATCAAAATCCGTTGCGTAGTTTTAAAGATTTAAGCATACATAGGGATATAGGGACAAATGGGGACAGAAAAAGCGACTTTGTTTTATACTATGTAGTGATAATTAAGTTTAGGGTGCGAAAAAAAGCCTAAATGAAGTTTTTACCACTTACTAAAACTGGTGAAATGGGAGTTGGACTCGCGTACTGAGATTCCGTACAAACATCTATTTTTAAATTTGTTACATGATTTTGCAGTTTATATTTGATTATAATGAAATAATGATTTTATTAATTGTGTTCCTGTTTGCTAATAGGTAACTCAGAAAGTTTCGGATCGAATTGTTTGCTTCTCGTAACTGGATCGTTTCTCGCATAAACTGTACTGTGGGGAGTGAAGGTTTAATAAGCGACGATTATAGAGGGCCTCGGGTTCGTAGCCTAGCACTTTACTTTGGAATATATGGGTTGAAATATTGGGTGCACACGCCGCGTCATAGACATTGTTCTCGTCACATTGACATTATGTTTTTTACATCTTCGTGGAACACTAGACCTATAGAATATTCTAGGATCCCTCCTCGTACTTAACCGCGTATGGGGCAAGGTAGCGGAGTCGTGAGGGGTGAATTTTGATATACAGGGTTATTGGTAATAATACTAGCAAGCCGTTGAGGGCTACTTCTGTGCACCGTAACAAACTACTTTTGGAAATTCGAATATTTTTTTGAAAATTTTGAGGTTAGGTTTACCTCAATCAGCTGTTCCTTACACGGAGAGGTCATTAACATTTTGTGGTGCGTAGGTTGCGTGGCAGTGCCAACACCATCCTAGCCATGATCGCAAGCAGGTTGGACTGTGTGTATAATAAACCACTGCTGTGCTACTGCTCATGGTGTCAAAATTAAAAGATAATGACACCATTATTTTATTTGGATATTTATTTAATTTATAATAATTACATATGGATTTTTTTTATTTGTCATAAGTATGTTACCAAAAATATTAGTAACTTTAATCATTAAATACCTATATTTATTTATTTATTACTTCTCGTATAAAGTACCTATACACCCGTGTATTTCCACCCTTACACTTTGGTTATTCAGTTTGCAATATCTTTGTTTAAACTCGAGACAGCCTCTGGATTAGGTTAGATTAATTTTGATGGACTGTAAGGAATTGTTTAGTTGACAGCCGGCTTTGGGGCGAAATTATTTTATAATTTTCGAGTCATAATTTTGAATTGTTTTAATTAAAGTTTCGAATTAATAATAATGTCTAATGGTAGGTTTGTCGAGAGTTTTGTTGAGATAGATTTTGACTGAATGATTAGGGTGAAAAGTACCTTCGATAAAACGTAAATTCGACAAAACGATGTTTCGACATAATTTGGATAAAATAAATACGCGCGAAAACGCGTGTTTTTGTTTTCGTCGGTTAAAATAAAGAGAATCTGAAGAAGTATTAAGTTGTTGGGGTCTTAATATTAATTTATTAGTAGTCTATTCTATATTATCTAGTACATCAACCTATTTAGAAATTGTATACGTAATCAAAAATAAAATAAAATCAAACAAAAGAAACAAAATCAAAATCGGTTCATCCATTCGGGAGCTACGATGCCACAGTAGACACACACACGCAGACACACACACACAGACACGTAAAACTTATAACACCCCGTCGCTTTCGCGTCGACCGGGGGGTTCAAAGTAGTTAAATATTTCTTATTATGAACTTATTTATTTTTTTCAGTTTTGTAAACCAACGGCGATTCTAGTTAGAAAGAAACCTTCCTATAAGAATATTATGCTTTATTTTTAATTAGAGCCATCTATCATCGAGTAGAATGACTAAAAAGTTACCCGTTCATAAACTAGATGGCGTTACAAGTCGCGCCTGCGCATGAGTTGAATTTGTTAGAATTAGGTACAAATCTTCGCTTTACCGTACTTTGAAGGGTTTATTGACATTGATTACTATCTTTATTTAATATTTATTACTCTATCTATCATTTTTAGCACAGTAATAGGCGTAGTACGTAGATACCAATTTGGCAAAGCTTATAAAGAGTGCTTGCTTTATTGCACCCTGTGTCAGACAGCAAAAGCTTCGCACGGGTACAAAGTAGACCAAAAATATCTAAGGATACCAAGTGCTCTAACACACAATACCTTTTTATGGTACCATACAGAGAGTGACGATACATCAAGACTTTTGTAGGTACATTTTCACACTGATACCAAACCAATACTTTATTTCGTACAAAACACAAGCAACATCACTACATAAAACAAAGTCGCTTCCTGCTGTCTGTACCTATGTAAGCTTAGATCTTTAAAACGACGCAACGGATTTTGATGCGGTTTTTTATTAAGTATATAGAGTGATTCAAGAGAAATGCAAATAAAAGTACATAAAACAAAACTATCATATGGCACAAAGTCGCGGGCAACAGCTAGTTAAAAATAAACCTATAGCTTATTAACTAAGAAATTGTACTTAAATCTTGACCTCAAAACATTTAATTTCCTGTCTGCTGTAGAAGAGTTATGGATTCAAACTATAGGTAGTTTGAGAAAATCTGCATCTGTATCCAATAAAACGCACATCCGCACCGTGACATTAACAGAATCCATTCCGTTTTTATATCATTGTCATGTTTGTTTTTACCGTTAATTCCCGGTTGCACTGCATGTAATTGGATCCGAACGTTTCCGAGCTCCGTGAAATCACTAATCCACCTAATTCTGACGTCCATATGTCATGCCGTAACGACTCCGGCGGCGGTAACCTTAATATGACTTATTCCTTCATATTTCCAAGATTTTTTTGCGTTCAGAGACAATTTAAGACAAAGGTGGAAACGAAATTCTGTTCGGAATTGAATCTTATCTCTATATAATAAGGGATCATCTAAGTAGATTCCTTTTCGATACTGATTCTTGTTCTATATGAGTGACAACCGTGAAATAAATAAACGCCGTGTGATTTTAATGATATGATCTTTACGCGTGATGTGGTTTTTTCGAATATTTAGTGACTAATGTAGTAAATGATATATGGTACTGGTTCTCGTTTGCAGGTGAATCATTTTTAAAGGATCCTAATTAGTTTTGAAGACTATGTTGTTGGTATTGTTTGAAATCCATAACGAAATCTTAAAAAGGACATTTATTATCAGTTATATAAGACCGGCAATGTGTAGCATGAAATTTCGGTCCGGATACCATCAACACTTGAAAAGAATTAAAGTTATTAAAATGCAAAACCTCGTTTATGGAATTCATAAAGAAAACAAAATGCCTATTTAAAAATAAATAAAATTCCCATTTATTACATCTAAACTAATTGTAATTCTAAAAATAACTTCCATTTTAAATGCAGTCGTCATAAGTACAGTAGAACATATATATCTGGCGTAGTGGCCAAAAATAGAACTAAATGTCATTCATAAGCGCGTTAAGGAAATAACAACATCATTAACCGAAGACAGCGCCTCTACAAACAGCACACATAAGTTTGCAGAACTGTCTCCTCACCTAATAACAAAATGGAAGGAATTGCCATGTCGGACGTTTTACAGAAACAGAGGAAGTAAGGCGCCAACAATAAGGAAGCCGAAATTTAAAGTGGTTTTGAATTTGGCCATAAAAGTATATATATATTTGTTAGGAATGACCGTTAGGTATAACGTCGCGTGCCGGAAAGGCGATTATACGATTTAGGTCACAGGTTTATTTCTAACGAGATAATACTACGTTATGTTTATTTTAAAGGGATTTTCAACATTTTTGTTGCTGTTATTGTGGTGTTACACAATACAGTTTAAAGCATGTTTGAAAATATCAACAATGATTGTTTGCTGTACACATAACTGATATACAGCTATACCATACCAGTATGCCTGTCTCGTCGAAGACTTATAGGATACGCTTTATTGTAAAAATTCCCAAAATTTCAACCAATTCGCCCTCAAAACATCGCAACCCACGCGACGTCAATAACTCAAACTGTAACTTGAGCAAAAAATCCTTTCAAAAATAAGTCGTCGGGTCGTCGCCTCGCATATTTCGAGTCGGATTTTAACATGTGTCAAGACAGTAGCATATATCATGCTGCAGGAAAGCCCAGTAATGGTATATAGGTATCTATAGACATATGCAGCATTAGAAGAGATTATCTTAAACAGGACCACCTGTTCAAAAGTCGCGTTTACAGGAAACATTCGTTTCGAAATTATACTCTGGGTTATTCAGGTAATGCGGGAATTTATGATTTGAGGATATGAAATGGAATGTCGCGGATTATAGTTTGAAATACTGACTTCAAACTCAGTGCTCTCTGATATTTGCAATATCATCCAAAATTATTTGTTCGTCATAAACTTAGTAACTTAGTATTATGGGCAACTCTTTATATCAGTTGGACGTGATATCACCATCCAGAACCCAAATTACGCTAAGAGTAATTCAAAGATTCTTAAAATACTTTGCATACAGTAAGCACTGTTTAATTATATCAAAATATTATTGTAAGTATGCATGTCTTCCCTTTGAAGTACTATTAAAAGATAATTAACATAAAGGCATACTAATTAATTCACCGAACGACTAAGCACAACCATTAGCAAATAACAACAGACGTTGCACAAACAGAACATCCAGTTATGACACAAAGACATATTCAACATACCCATTAAACTCTGAATATTCAAGCAGGCTATGGCAATTAATGCGATTACAGCAGGATGGTTGCACACCAAGACCAACTTTATCTAATCTCCCCTTGTTTCCTCCCAAAAGCCACTTAAAATGGAAGCACCCTAATGAAAAGAGCATAAAACTATTACCGGTGATAATGACAAGAAATGAGAAATGTTTTAAATATGATTACCGACACCTGGGCTTGTGTTTTATGCATCCTTTTCACTGCGTTTGCATAAGTTTTTAGTTAAATAAAAGTGTGTTAAAAGGCACTGTGTTCTGCAGTGGAATAGTGGGCCTTTGTAGCCTGAAATAATTGTTTTATTATTTATTAATATTGTTTTATTGTAAACTCAGGACTTATATTCACTCAGCACTCATTAAATCATAGCTCATTAATCAGGATGTATGAAGCGTTAGCAGCTTTAAGTGTATTCTTACAAAATGGCAGCACTTATACTTCCATATTTCGCTTATTAATAATATATTATGGTTACAGACGTACTGGCTTCTCCTTCTTCTTCTTTCCTTTTATCCTGGCTAGTCCGGGTTCGGGCCTCCTCGTATTTTTGCGCCATCCTGGGTTGTCAAGTAATTTAGGTTCTGCGACATCATCTGTCAGCTTGTCCAAGCTTGACGCTTGTCAACTATGCTTTTCCAGCATATATCCATGTATAGTCCACCACCAGGTATAGGCATACTGGCAAGTTAACTAATTTATCTAAGATGAACTGAATGTAACTGAATGTTTCTCTAGTGAGAAACATGTTGTTAATTTTCTTCCAGATTTTTTTCCAATCCCAAGAGACTTCGACTACGATTGAACACAATCCCTGTTTCAAATAAAGCTCCTGTACGACCGACGACAGTTTCTTTTTTACAAATAAATAAAAAACTGTTATCAGTGTTTTCGCATAAATACCTTTTTGAAAATATAAAAAAGCACCCTAATGCGGCGATGTCGGTATCCTTTTAAGGTGTTAAAAGTAACGCAACAGATTTTAGTGGAGATAAATAGAGCTCTTTTTTCTAAGATATTTTTCTACTAGGTACAATAATTTTGATGCCTAATTCAAGGACTTACTTAAAAATGAAATAGTATCTTTATAACCAATTTTTTCTGGTCATCCGTTCAAAGGACGGACGTTAAAAAACGACTCTTCATGTTCTACTTAAGGCAGCACTTGAAACCAATTATACTTCCAACTAAGCTCTCGGCCAACGGCCCCAAAATAATTTATTGTAAGCTCGGAACGTATTAGGTGTATTTTTTCGCCCTTCCATGGTCCCTTTCGTTGGAATTTAGAATTAATTGTAAACAAATTAACGCGTTGTTTGTCTCGGTACGTGAATGTTACGAGTGTCAGATAAAGGTTTGTATTGTTTGTTGAAATGGCTTTCTGTTTAGTCGTTTTGTTTGTGCGTTTTAGAAAAATAGTAGGTTTAGTAATTTTATACAAACTTGGGACTGCTAAAGTAAATTCTGAGTAGTGATACGTGTGCCAGTAACTCCAAAGCACTGCTGATTAATAGTTAATTGACGTATAGCATGTCATTGGATAACGGGAATTTAGTAGGTACTGCCTGTTTATCCAGAGTCAGCCTATTAAGGTCTGAGTGTGAACTGCCAAATTTCGTTGCCCACTTTTCTATTAGATACAGCAGAACCAACGGTGCTTCTGTACTGCATAGTAAAAAAACCTTATTGCAAATAGGGAAATCGTACAAAATCACAGCACGCAGCCACATAACTCAATCAACATCAATCCGTTGGAATCGGGACGTGGATTTAACAAGTAACGTCACATTCGTCCAGTCCAATGTTTGCGTATTCCCTATCCGCGTAACTTAATTCGGAAAGCGAGTGTGGCCTTCCCCGTCCGAACAAGCTTGTCACTACAATGAATGTGCCCCACAAATCACCAGTTCGGTTCTGGTACCACCATTTTTTGTCGTTTCGTTCATTTCGTAGTGAAATTGAGTTGGGATGAAAATTTGAGCCTTTCGTCCTATCGGTGTAGAAAAAAATGTGTAAACAAATGTATTGACCGATATGTCGTGAACGAACATGGAAGCTGTCAAACTCGCATTTCCGTAGTCATAACATATCGCCCTACATATGTATGGTCTCGGGCTTTTCAGGGGGACCTATTTGCCAGATGTCAATCTGTAACGAATGACCGGCTACTTTTACAATCAATACAATTCTTTTTTTATTAATCACATTTCCATATTTTACAAATGTAATTTTCAAACGCAACAATTATCTTTTATCTCGCTGCGCTCTGCGGTTTCATCGCGTTAGACCCGATCCCGTGGGAATATCAAAATGAAAAGTAGCCTATAGCCAACCTCAATAAATGGAATATCGAAAACAAAAGGAATCTTTCAATTCGAACCAGTAGTTCCTGAGATTAGCGCGTTCAAACCAACAAACAAACTCTTCAGCTTTATAATATTAGTCTTTAGATATGACTTCTTTACCTGTGTACAAGTGCTGAATCCAAATAAAGTTTATATTATTTCTTGATATAAAATACAGTTAGATAACGAATACGCATTGTAAAACTCATTCCAACCAAGTATTTAAGTAAACGCTCAGTTTTGACTCATACTTATACTTGTAATAAAAATCACAATTGTATTACAGACGTGAGCGAACAATATTCTATTTTACAGCCCATCAACCACACATGTCAAAGTATCGGTAACCAAACCACTTTTTTTGACACCAAGAATCGAAAAAACTCTAAAAGCTTAATTTATTGCATATGCCTCGTAATTTTACTCGCCGTTATTATATTTCAAAGTTTTTGGTTGTAAATCACAACGGATTTAAATTTTATGTGACTCAGTGGTGCTTTCTGTGAGAGAAGTCATAAGTTTAATTTAAAAGATGGTAACACAGAGACGTCGTCGGATGATCAAGGTGCGGGTTTTCATTAATATACTGTCGTTATAAGGTATGAGTAAAACCAATCTTTATGGATATTATAGAATGTGATACTTCGCTTCTTCTCTTATATCGATCAGCTCGGTATAAATTAACTAGTTTGAACTCAGTAAAAAGAAAATTAGAAATTCACTGTCGACATAAATATTGTATGATATTGCATACAGCGCCCCCTAGCCACAAACTAAACAACTAAGAATGTTTCTTATGTGAAAATTAGACACCAAATAGAATACCTTAATTTTGTAAATACATACCTACAGAAACACCCATATAAAAAGGAAATATCTGTAAATCATTCAAATATTTTCTGCACATGATGGGAATGCACCGGACTATTATTATAGGTCATCACTTCACTTCATCATCACTATCACTACATAGTCATTACATAGTATAAAATAAAGTCACTTTTTCCCGTCCCTATATCCCTATGTCCCTTTGTATGCTTTGATCTTTAAAACTACGCAACGGATTTTGATGCGGTTTTTTTTAATAGATAGAGTGATTCAAGAGGAAGGTTTATATGTATAATACATGCATAATATAGCCGTGCGAAGCCGGAGCGGGTCGTCAAATATAAAAATCAAAGTATCATACATAGAATCTAATTTTTATTATATAAAAATATTAAAATTAAAAACACACAAATAAAACTTATATTTAGAATTAGAATTAGAAATTAACAGAGAAATAAAATTTATACATAGAATCAGAATTAGAAATTAACGTACAAAAAAAAATTATAAGTAGGTACATAGAATTGTAACTGTTATTACCTGCAGTACTTTATAGAATTTTTAGTACTTTATAAGAATTGTTTTCACAGAAAAATATGTTAATTATTTCTTAAAAGTTTCCGCATAAGACGACTTGCGTTTTAGACCGTCTGATACTAACCCATAAAAGCCAGGTATATTCTTATTTCCAAGATTAAATATTGTTTTAACTTTGACACAAAAATAAATCCGCTAAACGACCAAAATTCGATTATTTTGGTCGTCTCACGAATATATTAAGCAGTTTTAAATATTTTTAAATAATAGTTTAGTATTGAAAACAATAAATCAAATGTTCAGAGCTTCTAATTAAGCCAAAGCCAATTTAAATTAACGTTTCGTGTGGACTTTAAGTTTAAGGGTCAAAATTGATTAATGTCCTGTTCTTAGAACAATAAAGGTTTAGCAAAACAAAAGAAAGGCTTAGGTCTAAAGTTAATTTGATGATCTTTATGGGAACACTGGAGTATATGATAAATTAGTGTTTCTATCTTGATAGCGGGTTACTGAGTAGGTTCCTTGGGTAACTGGGAGAGGTAATACTACCTACTACAACGTATATGAGCGAGCCAGTCTGTGGCGAAACCAATTCACTCAGTTACCAACAAGCGTGTATTCTTTTGTCCATACAAAATTTATTTCCCTATTTCTTCCAGAATAATGCCTTTAGGGCTTTTTTTCTCTCATAAGACTTAAGTTTTCTCTGCCTATCTCTTTTCCTTTTTTAACAACGAATTACTGTAGAAAATGTTTTTTTTTATTTATTTCAAAAGAAAACAGGAAAATATAATGTGTTTTTTGAAAAATAGAATAATAATTGAAGTAGATATATTATTCAGAAAGAACATATTAATATGAGAAAAAAACATCTTTCTTTTGGCTTCGTCTTAGTTAGGTTAGCTGTGTCCCGCGGTTGTCTCCCCTGTAATTTCTTGATCAAAAGGATTGTATGTGTTTCTTCATCCCCTACACTAACACTATGTTGATTTTCAGCCAAATTGATTCAGTAATTTGACCGTGAAGAGGGACAAACAAATTAACAAACGTTTGGATCTATAATATAGGATTAGTACTGTTACAGCTTGAGGGGATTGGCTGAGGCAGGCTCGATGCTTATGATAAATTTGCAGCTAATTTAGTTTTGCAATTTCTTTCTTAGGAGTAGATAACAAAACAAACGAAATTGTTACCTGTTACTAAGACAAGGTTGAATTTCAATCCTGTCGTGAAATGAAATCTTTAAGCAAACTAGGTAAGCTTCAAACCAAAGCTATCAATGTGGTCCGTCAAACAATACGTTTGCCAACAAATTAGCAAGCCTACAAACTCGTAGCACATCTGAGTCAATTTAGGTAGGCCTTATTGAATTACAAACCGACACGTTACTATCTGTAATGGTGCCTATACTTTACAACAAAATGTTAACCTAATACGTGCGATGTTAGACCACATTTTCGGTTGTTGGTTATGAGCTTCAGCTCAGAATTTGGTCACTGCAATTTCAATTTTAAAGTTTAGTCAATAAAGTTGATTATAGAATGGAGTATAGAGGTTCTTGATCGAAGGGCAGGGAACACGTGAGAGGTAAAAGGGGCGCGATGAGTGATGTGACGTTCGTAGCCTCTGACTCTGCGGCGCATCGTGTGATCGGCTGAGGCAGGCTTGCCGGTTTGCTGGTCTTATTTATAGGGGATTTTTCTGCTAATGTCTTTTATTAGTTAAACGTTACTAGTACTTATGGTAGCAACCATCACATTTAATATAATATGAATTCCTTCCAATCGTGCTCAGTTACGCCGGCCTCTTCTGGTGTTGCTCATGAGCTATAATTTGGCTAACGAAGCGTATGATTTTTGTACCTATTCTATATGACATAAATTAGATCATAAACCGAAGCTACTATACACCGAAATAAAACCATATTATATTGCCCCACATACATTTGATTACTGCTTTCAATTTTTTTTAATTGCATTGAAAACACTATACACAATAATAAATACAGAAAAAATGCTTTCTAATTCAAAGGTAAAAAAAATATCTACAATACTTATTGTATTGTCTTTGGTTGGTTTTGCATTTGCATAGAGTCTTGGGCACAATATTATTTGCTACAGAATTTTTCTTGAAAAATAACGTAGCCCCTCTATACATACGTCCCAAGTCGAGGCATGAAGCGTGAGATGGATCCAGCGATGCGCCACCATTGCCATTGTGCTAACTAGCCCGCGAATATTATGCCACCTCGTACACGTTTCCATTACTCAGGAGACGTTTGCATTTAGACCATATTCTGAGAAGTGTAAAGGGTGACAGTGTATTTGCATTCGATTTGGCAGAAATACTGAAAATAATGGATGTAGTCGTCTAGAAAAGACTGGTGACCCAGAAACGAAACTGTGTCTGAATACATATTATATGAGACCTTTATTCACTTAAGGGTCAAAATGTATTATCTATTCTACTTCTTCTTCTTATTGTGTGAGAAGTTCTACTAATTTATTTTGTTTCATTGCATCATCATTTACCCCGTAAAGGTCCAATGTGCAGGTGTAAGGACTCATTGAAGAAGGTGCTCCGTCTCCAACGAATGTTTTTCTGGCCCCACAGTCACAATGCTCAACTGCATCAACTTAAATTTTCTCTAGATCGGCATTTTTGTGGCCCGGAGCCGATTTAGCGACTTCTGCGTAAACCACTGCATATTAGTGCACATTATGTCCTGGACAATCAATATTGTGAACCTGAAAGACAAACTCCCTCTTTCAGGTTCACAATATTTATTGTACTGCTATATTTACATAAAGAATCTGAATGAGAGCTTTGTCCAGCTGTAGAACAGGTACTCATTCTTAATTTTCCTTATTTATCTCTTTACTTAAATATTAAATTTGTCAGTTAATTAAATCTTACGAACTTGTGAAGTATATTAATTTAAGGATTTTAGATTTTATCGTATGGCCAAGTTTTATTATAGTGACAAACAGTGATAGATAATACAGTTTGGCTATAAAACGAATTTGTAAGCTATTAAACAAATTTTATTTGTATGTAAATTTATGGAGTTCTTTTACGCCAATTTATTGACACCTGCAGGCTGTTTCTTTTTCTGTTTATTTCGGCAATTAGATTAATAGATATGTAATTAAGCTCTGATATTAAAATTGAGAATTTTTAACATACCTATAATTTAGTTTATTTAAAGTCAACTAATTCAGTTTCATTTTAAGTCTTTGGACTTTGAAGAATGTATGTCTTTATTTTTAACCAACTTCAAAAAAAGGAAGAGGTTCTAAATTCAACTATATTTATGTTTTTTTTATGGCTTGGGCACAATTTATTTCTTTATTAATGATTCTTAATCTTAAACTCAGTGTATTATATTTGTTCAATTTGGGTTCCCGAAAAGATTGCCTAGCGCTGAGGTGGTAAAATGCTTTGTCCCTGACTGACGAATCAACGCACAGCCTAAACCGCTGATCGTAGAGACCTGAAACTTATAGGGTGTTTATTTGTATAACGTAATCATCCGATACAAAAATATTTTAAAAATTCTACTCTTACGCGGATGATGCCGCGGGTAAAAGCTAGTCTAAAAAATTAAGATCAATTTTCCTAAAGTGTTATTATTAAATACCTACAGTGTCAATAATAAGAGAAGATGTTATTCACGCTATTTTAAGTATCTGTCTCTCACCTTTAAACATTATTATTGTAAGTCAATATGACTTCTGTAATTGGCTTCTTTTTATGGTAGAGTAAACAAAAAAAAACATGTTTGAAGCTAAAGTTTTCGAAAAAAATATTCTATCAATAAATTAAATAAGAAACTTAATTTCCAATCTTCGTGTCGATTATTTATTCGTTCAATCTTGTTAATTTATTAGCAGAATATGGAAAAAGTATCTAGACTCTGCAATTAAGAGGGTATTGCTTTCTCCATACAAACGTATTACACTGTTTCCTTTCTGAACATTAAATAAAACCTAGGCTTGCTGTATACCTACCCTTATATTTTCCTTTTTTCTAACAACTATAATTACTATAGGAAATACGACCCTTGAAAACCTAAAAGAATAAAAAGTAAATCACAGATTTGTAATATCGCAGATAATGTAGCTAAATTAAAGTTGGCTATGTCTGTCTGTGTGTCATTTCATATAAAACCATTATGAAAGTGATCTTTTATGGGTTCATTTTTACCTTTTGAGGTACGGAACCCCAAAAAAATGCCATCGGTATGTGCTCCTCTTAAGTATTGGTAGCCAACTTTAATTTAGTGTAAGTAAAGTAGGTAGTTTATTTAATTAATTTAAGTTTTCGTTATTTAATTGTTATTTAGTATAGTTTAGTTACTTGTTCATTTATAATTAAAATAAAATTGCAATTTAAAAATTTTTTTTTAAGATTGTTCATAATCAAATCGGAAAGATAGATAAAGACATTAATTTATTCGTCACGGTTAATAACATTCGACATCTATATAATTAATGTATGCATTTCCAATATATAAACCGGTATCAATCGAGAATATTACAAATATGTTATAAATTAAATAATTTAACTGTCTATTTGAAGTAACGATCCGTATAAGTAGCAATAAATTTGAATTTATGCTAATTCAGTGTAGATTTTACGCCTACTGTTGATGATCACTAATGAATAGATAAATTTACAGAATGTTCTGATCGTTTAGAATATGTCTTATTAGTAACTAGCGACCCGCTCCGGTTTTGCACGGCTATATTATGCATGTATCACTAGCACTACATAGTATAAAACAAAGTCGCTTTCTCTGTCCCTAATCCCTATGTATGCTAAAATCTTTAAAACTACGCAATGGATTTTGATGCGGTTTTCTTTAATAGATAGAGTTATTCAAGAGAAAGGTTTATTTATGTATAATACATGCATAATATAGCCGTGCGGAGCCGGGGCGGGTCGCTAGTTATACATTTAAACCTTCCTCTTGAATCAATCTATCTATTAAAAAAACCGCATCAAAATCCGTTGCGTAGTTTTAAAGATTTAAGCATACATAGGGATATAGGGACATAGGGACAGAGAAAGCGACTTTGTTTTATACTATGTAGTAATAGTGATAATGTAACCAGTGTCACTGATAGCTAGAATTCGGACCGCTGCCGCTGAAAGCTGAAAGCTGCTGAAATTATAAAAACACAAGAGAAAAGATAAATTTACTGAATAAGTATTCCGATCATTTAGAAGATGATCTTCACTAATATTAATATTATTTTTTATTTAATAACCATTAAATTTGAAATCGGAAAGCTGTTTATTTATTTGTTTTGCTCCCTCTTTAAGTTCAAACGATTGGACCGATTTAGATGAAAATCAGGATAGTGGTATTTTAGGGAATGCAGAAGAACATGGCTGTTTATCGTTTGACCAAAGTTACTATAGCTACGGTCTAGGTTTCACCTGCGTAAGTCTCGATCCCGTGAAATTTAGAGATCAAAAGGTTTTGCGTGAAGGAGTAATGAACATACACACAAACTTTCATATTTATAATATAAGTAGGTGTAGGAAAGGATAGGATAGGAAGGATAAGATAGGACCACATCAAATCAATATTTTTTCACATCAAAATAAACTACAAATATTTTATTTTGCAAATGAATTTGCCACTATTTGTCAGTAGATTACAAAACACGGCAGCCACGACTGTGACGTCATCATGAATCCTGCAATACATTTGACCGGGAAAAAATACAAAAAACATCATGATGTGAGCCTTCAAAGATGAACTGCGACTTCATACTGTTTTTCTAATAATAAAAGGTTTCTCTGAAAAAAAAAACATGGTTCCTTATACCTACCTAAGCATTTACGACGTCAACAAGCCAATTGTCTAAGGTAAACCCGATAAAAAAAATGATGAAGTTGATGCACTAAAATCAAGTTTAATCCTAAACCATTTCTTCGTCTGACAATTTTAATAGCTTCTCATCTATGGTTGTTTTTTTAGGTTCTTTTTCCGATGTTATTTTTTTTATTTCGATATGTATTTTTCCGCTGCCATTTCATTTTTTTAGCAACTGGAATTTACCTCAGTGAATTACAATTGGAAATAAAAAAACAACATACAGAAGAATTGAGAACCTCCTCCTTTTTTGAAGTCGGTTAAAAACTAGCTGAGTTCTGCGGATTTTCTCGCGTAAATTGATGATTGGTTTAAAAATACGTATTATTTTATGATTGAGACATCGATTAGTTTTTGCGTGACAAGGTAACAAACATACAATCACACACGTTTTTTGTATTTTATTAGTGGGATTATAATTGGTCCATTAATTAGAGACTATATCGCACATCTGGAGAAACAATGGCACAATTTACATTTAGTCAATTTTACAGGAGCAAGATTAGATAGATAGGTAGATAAATTCTTTATATTTTTATTAAACACAATTTCTATAGAATTTTGACGGATCCAATAAATTAAATGATTTACGATTTGGTGTTTTCTTTGCGATGTTACGGGAACAATAAAATCCACTTGAAAATAAAAAAAATTACTTGACGCTTTTTACCGAAGTGGCGAGAGACTCGTAAAATCACAAAATACTCAACTTCCTTTTTTTCTAAAACTACTTGAAAAGTTAGTTGTAGTTTTTATTTTGATATTCCCACCGGTGAAACCGCGGAGCGCAGCTAGTTCTCTATAAACTGCTGCAGGTTTGAAAGGTGGAAGAAAATGGCAGACTCTTTACTATACCAGAATGTCACAACCCCTTTATTTTTACAGTCAATAGCAGTCATTGACTGTAAAAAATAAAACTATAGTGGTTTTAGTTTTATTTTTACAGTCAATGACTGCTATTGACTGTAAAAATAAAGGGGTTGTGACATTCTGGTATAGTAAAGAGTCTGCCATTTTCTTCCACCTTTCAAACCTGCAGCAGTTTATAGAGAACTAGCTGCGCTCCACGGTTTCACCGGTGGGAATATCAAAATAAAAAGTAAGCCTTCTTCGATAAATGTACTATACAACACAAAAATATTTTTTTTCAATTCAAATTCAAATTCATTTATTCGCATGAAGTAGGTATAAAACAGTTGGTTCAAACCATTAGTTCCTAAGATTAGCGCGTACAAACAAACAAACAAACTCTTCAGCTTTATAATATTAGTATAGATACTTGCATTAATTAATACAAACAACAAATGCTACGTAACTAACACCCGTATTCACATTCAACCATTATGAGATTGCATAGTGCGCGAAAACGCATAGAGCCGCAAATAAGACACTGCTGATTCGCTAGAGTGAAGAGAGCAGCACAAAATTGACCAATCATAGGGCCGCATTTAGCGCAGTGCGTTCACTTATCCAATAGCAACTTAAGTACTGTTTGAGAATATGGACGACAATCTCGTAAGTGTCAGATTTTGCTATTATATTACTCATAATATAATAACAAAATCTGACACTTAATAACATGAAAACTTTTTTTTTTAAAGTACTTACCCATACTTTATTAAAAAAATCGACATAAGTTTTTTAACATCCAATAACAGGCAACCTGACACTTTATGATATTTTGTTGCATGGTATTTGTTAGTTGTATTTAATGTGCTCTATACGTTGTCATTTGTTTAAAGCGTGGCTGCTATGCCAGTTTCTTTACTCATATTATACTACCCCTTTCTCCGCTACCGCTTTAATGTTTTTGATTTTATACTTTGCCGATCGGTGGTGATTTTCAAAAAATACATGTGGGACAAACTATTATTTCCGTCTTTAACACTACTGCGGGTTGTTATTTGGTATCGCCGGCCGGTATTTCGTACCGGGTGGCCGCCAAATATGACATGCATAGGTTATTATTAATGCCTAATTGGAAATAGTTTTTTGAAATAAAAATCGTAGAAAAAATAATCCGCATAATTTGTGTTTAATTTATGTTTGATTCTTGTGGACCGTATTTTTGTGTGTATATTTAACAAAAATCCTACTAATATTATAAATGTGAAAATTTGTGGGTGTATGTATGTTTGTGACTCCTTCACGCAAAAACTACTAGATCGATTGCGATAAAACTCGATATCTAGATAGCTGGAGACCTGGATTAATACGTAGGCTACTTTTTATCTCGATATTCCCACGGGATCGGGACTTACGCGGGTGAAACCGCGAGGCGCAGCTAGTAAATAAATAAAAAACTAGTGGTATGGGCACATGAGTAAATAATACAATGTGGTATGGGTACGGAACGGAATCATCTTATGTAATACCGTTAAACACAACGTGAAAAGTGCTATGGTAGAGTAACCGCAGACAATATAATAATCTTGTTAAGTAGGTAGGTAGACATTTAACAAGATTTTTTTCTAAATCTAAATCCAATAAGAACGATCATCAGGAGAGTGTTGAGCTGTGAACGCATCCTAAGTTGGGATAAAGGGCCGGACATACTGCACGTGGCAGACGTGTGCCGTAAGTGTGCAGTTTGGGGACATGCTGAAGCATGTTGAGCGTGCTTTAAATTGGATGCTTTTACACCTAATGTGATTAAATTTAAAAGTTCCTGAATGAAAATTTAATTATTGAATATTTTTGCTCACGTTGCTCCATAATTAAAGTTTCCATAACTTAAGTTTCACTCTGGAACTTTTTGAGTGCGACCATTATGAAATAATATATCTAAGTAAATTTTTATTTAAATTTACTGTCTAGAAAAAATAGGACGGGAAAAAAAATAGGTAGGTACTTTCTTAAGGGCTGTCTACTACTTTTGGCCAACGGATCAGAATTGCCATCCAAAGAGGCAATGCAGTCAGCCAAATTCTGATGTTATAGATAATAGAAAAGTAAGAGAAGATAATAAGAGAGAGAGGAAGAGTAGTAGATAATAGTGATGTTATAGTGATAATTCTGTAAGTAATTTAATTAAGATTTCATAGTTCGGAAAATTACCCTAATTAACTAAACAGTGCTGTGCGATTGCCAGGTCGCTAATTTTTGCTATAAATTTTATTATAGAAATAAAAAGAAAGAAAGGCGTTTATTGAGTACAAACACACGACAAAAACAGGAATGAAGAAATGAACATAACAATGAAAATTAATTACATAAAAAACAAAAAAGTGGTTACGAAAATACAACATAAATGAGGAGTCGTGTGCTGACCCAAGAGGGTCGACCTCAGCTTAAAACTGAAGCCAAGCATAACATAAAAAACAAAAAAGTGGTTACGAAAATACAACATAAATGAGGAGTCGTGTGCTGACCCAAGAGGGTCGACCTCAGCTTAAAACTGAAGCCAAGCATGCTTAGCTGCAGCGCTGGTCTTTCGTCCACATCCACCAGAAATAAAGATTTCCCGTCCCTGTCTTAAACCTAGAAATATCAGTAGGACAGTAGACTTTAGCGTAAAATCTACTTTTATATTTATTGTTACCCTAATTTACGATGGGTAATGATTGTACAGAATCCTAACTTCTTAACTATCTTTCGGTGTAACTGTCGCTCAGAAACATACGCGTGCCATCCCTAAAATAAAACTAAAAATAAAACCCTCCCATTAGGGAGTTAATGCGCTAACAATGTTCGTAGATATACTTGAAGGTAGGTAAACATATTGCACTTTTACCGAACGTACCGATTCGTTAATAATATTACTGATAGAATGTTGTCTATTTTCAAAATAGTAAAAAAATCAGGTAGGTTGATCAAGCCTTAGTAGAAGAAATAAAAACGCCTTGCATAAACAAAAAAAATTAGTTGGGAAAATTTAAAATTTACCCAGAGTTCTAAATCCTCACTGCCAATAAGAGTGTAATAACACAGTAATAATATCTTGGATATCCTACTAATAGGTATTAGAAATGTGAACGTTTGTGTCTTAGTGTGTTGTGCGTTTATGTGTGTGTGTTTCTATGTTTGATTGCAATTAAACTACTGTAGAGACCTGGATTAACATATTGGCTACTTTTTATCCCGATATTCCCACGGGATCGGGACTTACGCTGATAAAATCGAGATGTGCAGTTAGTTTTTAATAGGTAAATGTAGTCATCCCTAACTTTAATTATAATAGACCATTTTCGTGCTATAATATTTTTTTGAAACGACCTTACCTGCTTGTACCTAAGAGGGATTACAGGATTTTTGTTACAGACTGAATACCTACTAAATCTATCTATCTGCTACTGAATAGTCAATATCAGAAACAGCCCTAAAGCAACGCTTTGTCCGATGTCCTCTTCAAATGCGACGACCATGATATTCTGCAGGCCACTTTACTTTTTTTCGTTGTAGGTACAGGTGAAAATTGTGGCTCTTTGCGCCCGTTGCGGTAGTTTTCATTTTCCAATTGCATTCGACATTTTCAAGTCCACTTCAGGACTAAGTGAATTGAAACAGATTGCGCTTTTAAACTACGTTTGTATATTTAAAAACTCCTGATCCCGTAGGAATATCGGCATAAAAAATAACCTTTATCATTGTCAGTGAATCAATTTATCCTCTTACCAAGTTTTATCGAAATCGGCTAGTGAACTCTCCAACTAGTGAAGGTTGGCAGTCAGCTCAGAATATTTGACTCGATCTCTTGCGAGGCTAAAAAGTTGTGCGGCACTCGCTATCCCTGTCCACTCTTTCATATTCCGCAGCCAGGATTTTTTCCTACGACCGACTTTCCCTTTTCCAGCAACTTTCCCCATCATTATCAATTGCAGGAGTTCATATCTCGGACTCCGCAAAAGGTGTCCTAAATAAGCAACTTTCCTTTGTTTGATGGTCAGTAATTCCGGAGACTATTAAATACAAACCAACAATTAAATCTTTCCTCTTTATTAGTATAGATTAATATCAAAACATATACCTACAAGCGGCATTATCTAAATCGCTCGTGAAAGTACAATCACTATCACTATCATCATCACTACATAGTATAAAATAAAGTCACTTTTCGCCGTCCCTATGTCCCTTTGTATGCTTAGATCTTTAAAACTACGCAACGGATTTTGATGCGGTTTTTTTAATAGATAGAGTGATTCAAGAGGAAGGTTTATATGTATATACATGCATAATATAGCCGTGCGAAGCCGGGGCGGGTCGCTAGTCAACTATAAAGCACCTACACAAAATAATTCACACAAAGAACTCAGAGTACAAAAGAATATTCTAACTGCATAAAATAAACTGTTTTGCATAAAATTTTATTCAATAAAAACAAACACTTTATTCAATTGAAACCAACTCAACCACGAAATTCAGCCATCTAAAACGAATATTTCAAAGTTCACTACAAATTTAACTGTAGATATATGAACCAAAACTCGCGAACATGAGTTAAAACCACTAATGAAACCAAGTTTACGGCATGTTTTATCAAATAACGTTTTAATTACTAAAAATGCAAGGGTTCAAATACACAGATAGTTTCTAATTAAAACTCTTTTGATGTCGTGTTGAATTTCAAAGCAGTTTGAAAGACCTTCGGTTGTATTACAACGGTGTCATATCAAAGTGTTTGATCATTAAGACAAATTAATAGAAATTATTTTTAGTAAATTAATATTTCTAGAATATTTTTTTCACTCATTCCTTTATATGTATATTATACTATAAACCTTCCTATTGAATCACTCTGTCTATTAAAAAAAACCGCATCAAAATTCGTTGCGTAGTTTTAAAGATCTAAGCATACAAAGAGAAATAGGGACAGAAAAAGCGACTTTGTTTTATACTATGTAGTGATTATCTTAAATTTAGATTATTACAAAAAACAAATTTAATACAAAATAATATATACATTAATAAAGAAACTTACAAAAAAAATCTATATAAAGGCTTACAAACTAGGTAGGTAGGTACCTAAATAAAATTAAATTTAATGTCTTAAAAATAATGTATAAATATTAATTATTATTCTTAAGTTGCTGCTTAAGTGATAAATATAGAAAGAAACTAAAATAGATCAATTGAGATTAACGAAGGAATTTGATCACTAAATTCTCCTAATACAAAGAATATATTTGTCGAATTCACATCCTTTCCCATTTCAAATTACAAACCATTTGTTACTATTGAAACTGTCTTGAAATTGTCTGAACTTGACGAAAGAAATTACCTAGTCAAAGAGATTACGATCTTACATTTTGTTGTACGGAACTCTCCCTACAAATTCGACAATTCGTTTAGATTAAACCATTGGACAATGGCGTATATTTTTCTATTGTCTTCCTCATAATGGGTTAAGTGATGGAAACTATAAAATAGAGTCAATTGACCCTAATGACAGAGTGCAATCATGTTACATTGTTCATTTTGACATATTTTGTCTATAAAACGTATAAGTCTACTAGCTGCCCTACGCGGTTTCACCCGCGTAACTCCCGATCCCGTGGGAATATCGGGATGTAAGCTATCCTATCTCTCAAGTTGGATCGAACTGCACATGGTGTGCGAATTTTATTATAATCGGTTAAGTGGTTTAGGAGTCCATTGAGGACAAACATTGTGACACGAGATTTATATATATTAAGATAACAGCTATATTCATTAAAAAAATATATATTATTATATCATTCTGTCTTCAAGTCCATTGACGGTGAAATATGTGAATTAAGTTTAATTAAAATGCTAATAAAGAAAGTTTAAAAAAAAACCGCACAAATGATAAGTGGAACTACCAAAATACAAACGTAATTCTAAAGATCTGTCTGTGACAAGTCACTGTGGGGATAATGAAGGCATCATCGTCAAACACAAAACATCAAAAGCTATTCAAGTACTTATTTTAATGTCATGAAATGAACCGTGACCATGTTCCGTGGATAATTGAGATATTTTACGCAAAGGATGTGATTATGACCAAACATAAACAGAATTCAACGCTCTTTCTTACGCCTTAAAAGCATTAAGCAGAAACCTTTGTGTCACTATTAAGGATTATTTTAAACTAGCGACTCGCCCCGGCTTCGCACGGCTATATTATGCATGTATTATACATATAAACCTTCCTCTTGAATCACTCTATCTATTAAAAAAACCGCATCAAAATCCGTTGCGTAGTTTTAAAGATTTAAGCAGTCAAAGGGAAATAGGGACAGAAAAAGCGACTTTGTTTTATACTATGTAGTGAAGTGATGTTCGACGTTATTTAAAATTTAAAATAATTATAAAATATTTGATTTATAGTGCAGCTTTATTTCAGGAATATCTTAAACCCTTTTCTTCAAGCCCAACTTTTTTTGGAAATATCTTACTAGCGACCCGCCCCGGCTTCGCACGGCTATATTATGCATGTATTATACATATAAACCTTCCTCTTGAATCACTCTATCTATTTAAAAAACCGCATTAAAATCCGTTGCGTAGTTTTAAAGATTTAAGCGCTCAAAGGGAAAAAGGGACAGAAAAAGCGACTTTGTTTTATACTATGTAGTGATGTTCGAAATTTTATGTTTCTAGCTTGGCTTAGTCTCCTCTTCACTTCAACTACAATTTAAAAAAAGTGATTTCTATCCCAAGTTATTCTAAAATATATATATTTTTTATATTATATTAATAAAAAATGCCATGATGTTAAATCAGATAATGTTATTATGTATATTTTAAGACTCTATCGTAGGACAAAAGTTATTATTTGCAATTGGTACTGCATCTTTATATAAATACCTTTATATGAACTCTTTCAATAAATTAAGAATAATGATGAATGAATCAAGAACCAAAGCGGAAAATAACTAAAGGTTAATTTCTCGTTTATAAATGCTTGATCACGAACGAGGTTTGTAAAAGTAAAAAGGATAAATTTATAGTTATTTAACAATATTGTGTTAACATCCATAACACATTTATATTATTGCCTCTATTATTTGATCGCGCGACTAATAAAAGCTGTGGGTGGTATTTCTTATCATTAATGTAATATATTAAGAAGCATTGTTGCATGTATTATGACAATTAAAAGAAAATAGAAAAGATATAATTTCAACAATTTGTCTCTTAAAAGAATTAAATGTAAAAAAGTATTAGTAAAGAAATAACTATAATTATATTTTTCAAGTACCTATATTTATAGGATTTTATTTTCTGGAAGTAAAATCTCCAAACCATTTTACGATTAGTAAGTCTTTTTTATTTAAAAATACATTTTCAAGCGTTTGACATCAACAACATAACATTTCATTGCAATTTAATGTATGAAAATAACTTGAGTCCTGGAACATAATAAAATAAATAAAAAATAAATAAATATTTCAGGACATATTACACATCGCCATCCAGCCCCAAGCTAAGCAACTTAATGCTTGTGTTATGGGTGCCAGATAACGGATAAACTACTTATATACTTTTTTTTTGTAAATATATACATATTAAAAGAAAAAAAAAAATAAAAAAAAAATATAAAAAAAAAGATAAATTAAAAAAAAATAGAAAAAATAAATAAAAATTAAATAGATAAATTCAAAGAATAAATGTAATAGGTTTATGATCGTCTTAAAATAATATCGTGACTGATGATTTAGGTTTTTGTCAAGAGGATGATAACAACAACAATTGAATTTCAACAACAAACACTTCCAATACCAACCAAAATTGGTTCTATAATAGGCAATTGCATCTTGAAATCGAAATTCATTATTGTCATTCATCGAAGGTACATTTCGTATTCATTACAATCACAATGCATCTGTAGGTGTCAATAGATACGTAGATACGAATCTGTGCGGGGGAGGCCATATTAAGCTGCCAGTACACCATCAAATTATACTTCAATCTCATTAAGTTTTAATACGTTTGAATCAAGACACCGAAGGTGGTTTGCACTGTGCCGTTACGCGTGGCGGTTGACCCGCTTTCTTCATTATCAAGAAGACATAAAGCTGTTTAGACGTAGTCGTTTTTTTACATATGATAGGTCAGCGCTTGACTACTATCATGCCTGCTTGATGATATTGTGTTGAAGATGATGTGGCCTAAGATGTAGCATGCTAACCTATTTACCCCTTGACTTGCGACATCACTTTTTAAGGCAAAACATTAAGCCTGATTGGCACTTCACACGCATCACATGTTTGAGAGTAAAGCAATATTTGATCGGGCCCGGAGCCTTAATTTTGTAATAGTTAAATACTTCCTAGGTAAATGAACTATTGTGAACTTGTAACCAATCATTTTAAAAGTGATAATATCGAATCGATATCATTGTTTTTGTTATTTGAATGCATTAGAAGCTCAATTATTCAAATAATACGCCGATTGTTTAAAGCAAAGGCGATAGGCAAGTGCATGAATGACGTATTATCATTTCTTTGTTCAAAAAGTACAAAAGAATAAAAAATACGAGTAAGTTTTGAAAGGATTTCAACGCCACAAATTATGAAAATAATTAAAATGAAAAAGATATCTCGGCTGACCTTTGTGGAAACATTACCATGCAGTAAAATAAGTTCAATTACAGCCTTAAAAATGCTCACTTTCCATTTAAATAAATAATCCTACTTCCCCGCCGTAATGCCGTGAAAACAAAGCAAAAGGAAAAATCCACCCCGCGCTGTTTCCGCTCGAAGGAATCGTGTAGTGCAGGGGTAAGTTTTAACACGAAACCTACAGCTCTAGTGCACCGGCGACTCATTAGGGACCCCGTTCTACAAAGTAGGGGCCTAAGGGGACTCAGCTTCGAGGAAAAGGGGTTCTTCAAACTCTTAAGAGTCATCTGTAAGAGCACACACACAATCTAACCCTTCGTAATACAGATTAACGGCAACACGTTGAAAATTTTACATTCTGCAGGTTGTGATAAAACTCTTGTTCACATGTCTCTACTCTGTAAACTTTGAAGATGTTGTGTTGTAACTCGAAACCGTTAGGTCGCTTTTGCAAGAATATGTAGTGATTTTTCACGACACATTCTTGCAGAACACATATTTCAGACTTTGCAGTCTGTGTTAATTTGAAATTGTCTTAATTTGTTTTGTAGGAATAGCACATTTATTTCATGGTCTCTGGAGTGTTTGTGTTCAGAGGCCGTAATAACTCGCATTGCTTTATCACCTTGAGGTAGCTTTATGTTCGTTTCAATTAAAACGGAAATTGCGTCGTTTAATATATTCAGGTCATTGTTTTTTGCAAAATAACACTGAAATAGTGTAAGTACAATGTTTAAATAAATAAATAAATAAAATAAATATTTCAGGACATATTACACATCGCCATCCAGCCCCAAGCTAAGCAACTTAATGCTTGTGTTATGGGTGCCAGATAACGGATAAACTACTTATATACTTTTTTTTTTTTGTAAATATATACATATTATACATATAGGAAACACCCAGAACCAGAAACAAGAATTTATGGTCAGCATAAATACTTGTTCCCGGCGGGAATCGAACCCGCAACCTTCTGCGTCGCAGTCGGGTGTTCGCCCGACGCGCCACAGAGGTCGTCAAGTTTCATTTCATCAAGTCATGTTTGTTACCAATAATGTTATTTTTTAAGCTATTGCATAGCTTTTATCGCGGGCATTGAGCGCGGCGACCGAATCAAGGAATTCCGTAACGAAAATAAAACCTGACACCCCCCACTCCGCCTACCATGTAGCTCGGCCGAACGTTCGCTTAACGTGTATGTATATGGTACGACTGTACGAAGCTCGCACGATGCCATAGCTTTACCACGGCAGTCCCCGAGTGCCACACTTTTTTTTTCTACATATTTTTAAGCTATTTCTTATACCTACTTATTGAGTAGTAGAGTTTAAAACGAGTCTTTCAATAGATAGTGGAGATTTTAAAAAAATCAAGAGGTTTCTGTCAGAGGGAGAGTTTATGCTAATGCAATGTCTTACCGACACGATCAATCTGTGGTAAGTGGTAAGTTCCAGGGCAGGTCAATTTCCTCGCGATGTTTCGTTCACCGTAACAGCTTACCGGATTACAAAGATTGCTTTCAATGTTCTGTACCATAATATTAAACTTTTATTTATAGTGGCTTACACTTTGAAAAGGCTCGTTTGCTTCTTGTATTTTAAACTCGACCGAGACCGGAGTCTTATATATTGAGAAATGTTGGCACATAAATTGTCACTTAAATGCTGGTAGGATTTTAGCTCAGAATGTACGTTAACTTAAATCAAATGCACCTAAAACTAATAAAGTAAACGACGGATATAAAAGAAGATGTTTGTCAAAAACTTGTTAAGACTCAAATGACTTTATTTATGAGCATTGGGTTAACGGATGATAAAATTAAAAATACATGAACTGTTGGAATGAGTGCAATTTTGAGTTTTTAAGTTATTATTTATTTTAAGCATAACGACGACGACGGTCAATTGATTGATTGATTGATTTTGATTGGCTACTGGCTATACAATTGGAGCTTGGGCAACGTTAAGCTCGGCTTGACGCTTGTAGCTTGTATGACCGGGTTAATACAAAAACATTAATGCAAAGTATTGTGTGTTTTTATCTATTGTATTTTAACATATTATCACGCAAACGAACGATCGTAGGACGGTAAACAAACCCCGTATTATCGCCCCCTCCCCCAGTCGTTAGGCTAAACCTCAGACAAATCTACTTGGATCGATCACAGCTATCACTCTTAATAATGAAGGATCACGATTTAGATTGATAAGCAAAAGCAACCCTAGTTTGTATAGACTAGACAACGCGTAGACAGGGCTGAAAATTTAAAGTACAGTGTGCAGAAAAAGTTAACATTTAAAAAAAATAGGTACATAAACAAAAAACTTTTATGATGTTGTGTTGTGGTAGGCTTTAAAATGATTAGGTGGTTCAATTTATTTACCTGCTTCCAAACCCATTTTACTCAGAAATGAGTACGACAGAGACGTATGTAAGTGTAAAAACAAGCAATTTTGTATGTCCGGACTTGGATCATAAATCAATGCGTACGGATCTACTTTTCCTAACTCTATGACTACTCATTACTTAAAAGGATTACAATTTTATCCCATCCGATGGACCGCACTATGTGATATCGCAGATTTGAGGCTTGTAATGATTGATGCGTTTTCAACATTTTAGTTTGAAACGCAAATCGTGCAGATTAATGTGTCCTAGCTAGACAAAGTCAAACTCAAATAAAAATATTGAAGCAATTTTTCAGTTAGAACAAAGTTAAATCAGCTTATTATGTGACCTATGTTTTAGTAAAAAAACATTATAAACGTTGAATTTAAATGCAGGACAAAATTACAGTCTTATAGAGTCATAAAACCTAAAATTAATAGAAAAACTGTAGTCATTTTTGACAAAAATTACTAAAAGGTCGTTAGTTAAAAACTGTGATCGTATAAACGATCACTTATCGAACGGAAAGTGCTCATTTGAGCACACATTTCGTATTTTCTGGACAAAATTTCATTATATTCGAAAATATAAACACTATCATTAAAGCCAGGACTGTGTGAACCGATGGAAATATTTATGTAAATTACAATTAATTAACTTTCTGAATCAGACGTTTGGTTAAATTTCAAGAATTAAGTATGACTTTAGATTTGAATTGGGGTTTCAATTTAATAATAAATGTAAGTGGTGATTACAAAATTCAGTTTAATCAAGTAATTCTTCGAGAATTGCAGGTACATAAGGTATTCCGTCTTCCATGGTCAGATTGGCAGAAGCCACGAGCTATATTAAGAGATTTATATTATGGACGTCATAGTATCGCCTTCACAGGTACATAAGTTATTCAGTCTTCAAAGGTCAGGTTGGCAGGAGCCACGTGCCATATTCAGAGATTTATATAATGGACGTCATAGTATCGCCTTCATAAATATAGGCAAAGGGTATTGGCTTTAAGCAGGTTAGCCATCAACTCGTTCCCTAACTTAATTCATAACTTTTTTTCTACTTTTTCTATAAAAATAAATTAGAATCAAATATAAAACAACTTCAAAAGGATCGACTGTCTTATCAAATTAAGAAAGTTCAATGAACACACCTAAATACATGAATATTATTATGTTAATTTAAATATACAGTTAAATGAGAAAATTCCACGAAGCCATTTTAAACTTAATAATATTGTAGACAGTACGATAGAAACATTCAAACAGTAAACATAATAGAAGATGAATATTTCGAAGTTTAACAAATAAACGAATTAAGTAAATGCTAAGGATCTAAAAATTGGTTCCAGAAAAAACATCCCATTCTTGATTGATATTTAATAGTTGACCGTTTATGTTCGCATTGGATGCGGACACCTTGACTCCACGATAATTTGATCTAATAAAAAATTAAAAGCATTTTAAAAACATAATGGTAACAACAGCATAATTGCTTAATGGCAACCCAAATTGTGATTCTATATTATTTATTCATGAGCCGTGCCGATCTTCACATGCGATGGCTTGCATCAACCCAAAATTACCTATCCCATTATGTCATCAACCGCTTTATGAATCTAAATTCTTTATTATATGAATTAAGTATCTTTTTATAATGACTCAACGTCATGGTTGCTTACACCCTCGCGATTATCCGTAATAAGCGTTTAACAACCTTTTGGCTGCTATATACCTAACATATTCAAAAAGCATTAGTGTAGTTAGTTCTATCTTATTCGTATAGGTCATTTGAATTTAATTCGTAAACCATAGATAGAAAATCATGTTTATCCTCTGCACAAATTAGATGGATAGATATTATTCAAATTATTTACCAATTCTCTCCTGAACTTCCGAAGGCACGATGCCATTGGTCCAATATGTTAATATTTAAGTTAAGATAGAATTAAAGATACCTTAAACTCTAACACCTGAATCATACACACCGTACAATATATATTTTATGTTTAATTGTAGATATCAACATAGGCACCTATTTTATTAGCTTTGTAGTACCGCTTCCAAGAACACCAAATATTATCTGCTTTTAAGCGAAGTTTAATTTAGATGTTCGCTTTGAATATCACTAATGTGGAAAGCGGGATTTAATTCATGAATATTAGATTTTAGATTTCTAGGAAATATACTGAGTTACATATTAAGAGGAAAGGGGACTCTTTCCATACAAAATATTACAAACGTAGTCGACTGATTTCTCCCTGGATAATGACACTAGCACATCTAATTATCATAGAAATAAAGATTAAAAAAATAAAATATAAACCAAAACATAGAGGCATAGTCATGGCAGTTATAGGTTTTATGTCACAAAAATATATTTTGTGCTAGTGTCATTATCCAGAAAGGAAACAGTCAACTACGTTTGTATGGAGAGAGCGCAGGTACCCTTTCACCTTAATAATTTCGCCGAAGTTATTCAACTTACACACCAGCAGATAATGATTTTAATGTTACGTTCTACTCATCGCAGCGTAGTTAATATTATATTTAGCAAAAACATGTTTTCTTATTTGTCATTAATTTCCAATTAGAACCTACTACTAATTCAAAAAATATCCATTACGATCTACATGATACGACCTCTTAAAAAGTTCAAATAGCCAAAATAATTATTTAAAAACATGTTTCTAAACAAAAGTGATATCTAAAACATCCTGGAGACGATCAAACAGAGGCCGCAAGCATGAAACTGAGCGTGTGTGGTAAAATGTCAGTAGGTATACCTACTAGAATCCATCAAACTATGCCGGCATGCAATTTATCATTTTCAAACAGCCGACTAAAGACCATTGACTCATGTCTCAAGTTTTATGCTTGAGACTTGATATAATTTTGAACATGATCGTTTTAGTTTGGTAACATAAAAATCGACATCGGCCGTCGTCGGTCCGTAAAATTAAATTCTAATATGAAATTATATTCCGTACATGTTACTAACAACATTATAATGAGGGTACTGGAAATGAGATCGCTTGTAGCGATGACTAATTTTCGAAAGATTCGTGAATAGAACATTTTTTGTGTCGAGTCAATTTTCGTAACGGATCTGGGAAAATACCATAACGTTTTTATTTATAACAATCAAAGTATGAGAGTGACTGGGTAGACACGATTTTATTTTAATGTAAACATTATCTTCTAACTCTCTTCTCAGGCAATTCGGTTTTAGATGTAACAAGTCTACTGATGAAGCAGTTGCACTTCTGACATCAACAGTAGCTTCACACTTAGACAAGGGGAAGGCTAGTGTTGGGGTATTTCTTGACCTAGCGAAAGCTTTCGACACTGTTTCCGTTCCTATACTGCTACAAAAGCTTCAAAACTGTGGTATCAGGGGCAAACCGCTTGACTGGTTTAACAGCTACCTTACGGGACGGAAGCAGTGTCTAAGAGTTGGTGAGTTGCTGAGTACTCCTAGACCAGTAGAATTCGGCGTTCCCCAAGGGAGCATTCTCGGACCCACTCTCTTCATCCTCTATATGAATGACCTTCATGAGTTGCCTTTGGGGAGCGCTGACATTATTTGCTATGCAGATGATACGGCGGTGGTTTTTCATGGTAAATCTTGGGATGAATCTTTTAGACGTGCGGAGGATGGGCTCAGGCTTATTTCAAACTGGTTACAGCGGAATCTTTTGACACTTAACACCCAAAAGACAAACTACCTTTGTTTCCATAAAACTGCAGCCTCGACTCCTCCACCCACAGGTAACATCAGGATTCATAACTGTGACCCCGCCGACATCGGTTGCAACTGCAATGAGGTCTCTAGAGCGATGACTATGAAATATCTTGGAGTCATTGTTGATGAGAATCTTAATTTTAAAACTCATATCGATAAGTTATCGGCCAGAATACGTAAATTAATAAATGTAATGAGAAACCTACGCGCAGCCGCTTGTCTTGAAACTCTGAAGTCAGTCTACTTAGCATTGTGTCAGTCCCTACTTAACTACTGCAATGTCAGCTGGGGTAGCTCTGCGAAGACTGTATTGATACAAGTTGAGAGAGCCCAAAGAGCGGTTCTTAAAACTATGCTCAAAAAGCCTCGCAGGTATCACACAGTGGACGCGTTGCGTGATTGTGGAGTCTTAAGTGTTCGTCAATTGTTTATTTTAAAAGTAGTGTTAGATGCACATAGCGACATACTTTGTTCTGGTGTACATCAAACAATGAGTCGCAGAAAGTTTGTTGCTAAAGTTCCGAGAGTCAAAACAGCTCTTGGCCGTCGTTTCTGTCCTTTTATCAAAAATTTCTTATACAATAAAGTGTTGAAGATCTGTGATATTAAACTGTGCAATAAACGTGAAGCAAAAGCAAAACTTTTAGAATGGTTGTCAAAATTAGATTACGATGAAACTGAGTCAATATTAGACAAGTTAGATGTATAAAATAAAAATATAGAAAGCACTGTAACTAGAGAACTAAGATATTGTATTTAATCTAGGGTAATGTATTAATTTAGGGATATTTTAATTAATTCGTACGTATGTGTAATATATATAGTATTTAATTTAGGAATATTTATGTATATATATGTATATTTAGACATATCTATAGTTACATTCAATTTTATTTATCGGAGGCTCTATTTAAAATTTAAGTTTATTTGTGTTTTGTAAAGTGTTACCATCGTTCGACATTAGACTGTTGGTAATCGTAAATACCGGTACTCACGATACAAGCATTTGCTTAGTGTGAATACCACTGTAAACTCGCAAACTGTATAACAAACAGCAAGATTCTTTAATCATAGTGCAACACTTGTAAATTTATTCTAAGTTTTTTTGCTGAAATAAATATTTTGTTTTTTTTTTTTTTTTTTTTTTTTTTTTTACTTGACTGATTGTTCAGGATGTACTGTTTTTTCACCCTTAATCATAAACAGTAAGTTAACTTCAAGAACCAAAATTCTTTCACCCATAATTACAATATCTCATAAATTAAAATTCATAAAGATACAACACCAAAATAAGTAAGTAAGTACCTACATAAAGTTTGAACTGAACAGACGGCAAACAAATCTCAGATTACACTTACAAAGACAACAGTAAATCATCCAATGATCCTTTATGTCCTTTCTAACGTGTGTGAACTATGAACTATAAAATTGAAGAATTGCCTTTTATCACAAAAGGGACCCATATTTCGTTATGACTGTTCCACAAAGGACCTTGTCGTAAAAATTGCAAATAAGCCAGTTTTATATCAGTACTTTAAACGGGTTGGATAAGTATTTATTGTGTATCATTAAATAAGGAATCCCTTAGGCTTTAAATACATCAGGATTTTATTGATTTTGACAATGGCGGTTAAGGTTACCGCTCTAGAAAATGCGTTAATATAAGTTTTATTTTAACCTGTACGTATAGGCAAGGTATCATTTTTAAAATACTTGCTATACTAAACCTTTTTTGGTATCCATATACATTAATTGTAATTTGGAATTAATGGTCTGAATTAAGATTATGGAATGAGTTAGGTAGGAGTAATGTGCCTAAAATAATTATTTATTAAGTTTACAAGGTCTGAAAATGAGGTGTCAACCTTTTTAAAGCTAATTTTCAATTTCAAATAGAGTTCTCGACTGGTTAGGAACATTCAAGTAGGTACTTACACTATGAGCAGACAGGATTGGCTTTGAAGTCTAGACAACGATGCCAATAAGCACGCTTATATCGAAGATTTTGCACAGACGTTCTCTGTATTTGATTAGAATGCCTCGATTTCGGATGGAGTCTCTGTTGTTCTTTATTTTAAACTAGTTACTCATGATAAGACAATTGTGCAAAAATACTTACCATAATATTTCGAAATTGCATAGACAGAATAAACATTCTGACTCACAGTATAAACTATTATAATTTTGTAGCTCAGACGCTCAAAATTATTTATTCAACATGTTTATTGTAGTTTTATAGTAAGTGCGTTAAATCGTTTAGAACATTTACAGTCCAGAAAATGCAACAATACATAATAACCAACTCAAGGCCTATTCGTCAGAACACTTCTTCATACTTCAAACGAGACACTGTAATAAGCTGGTGTTTCCAATTACTAAGAAATGTGCAGTCAATCACGACTTCAGCTGACAGACCACATGTGCTTTAAAAGACGTGGCTTAATATTCAATACCAACCATAAGACAATGATCCTTAGAACCATCGAACAGAGCCTGAATTAGTTTGACTGAAAATTTACAGGACGCAGTAAGCCCTTTCCGCAAAACACTTTATGGGCCAGGATGCCAAAGACTTATTAAAGGTATGTGGTTAAAGCTTAAAGAGTGTCCAATGGTGTATTGTGTTAAAAATATTACAGAAAGACAATACTTGCCAATAACTTGTTTGTTATTTGGCGTCAGAAAGTCATTTAGAAAGCCTGTTGTTGATGTTTACGATTATTTAAAGTGAAATGGTTATTTCAACTGATAACCTTTGGCATTAGCCCAATTACTGTTTGTAATGAGACGCGTTTAGTGGCTCGTGTTTGTGTATTAGTATTATGGGTCCAAATGTTCGTCATCACAATAATATTAAAACCGAAGTATGCTTGTTTAGCAACAGCTATTGTATTTCAGAGTATATTTTGGTTACATTTACCACAATTATTCTCAAGATATTCAAATTGAATAAAGTAAGGTAAGGTTATATGTGTTTTTTATCTTGTTGTTTCGGAATATAATTTATGTAATTTAACGTTTCTTTTATTATTTTTCTATGTAAAAAGTATCCACTGTTGCTTTTATATATTTAGTTACCTATTATCTTTAGAATTTATCTTGTTGAGTTATAATTTATCTTGTAAAGTTATCTTCTTGTATTTAACTGACCGAAAACTTAGGTCCGTATTAATAAACCGAACTCAATATCAATTTCAATCTTGAGTTTGCTCTTGAGTTGTTGCACTGATTAATAAACCTATCTTAAGACGCGATTAAAGAGCGACGTATCACTTGAGTCATATCATATTAATAAATCAAAGTCAGTTCTCAAGATATGTCTCAAGATGTAGTGAACTTAAGTCTGATTGCGGGTCATACAAATCTTACATTTTTTTAAATGTTTTCACATTAAAAACAAGTTGAAAGCAAAATATGACGACACTACCTACCATAGGGTAAGAACATATCATTCAAGGCAAGAACAAAGCGTTACTGTCATTCAAGATCAGTCTCAAATCTCAAGAGCGATATCAGCCTGGTTAAAACTTGAGATTTATCTATTAATTAACGCCTAACTTAAGATAGTGACCACATCTCAAGACTCACTCGATTGATACGCACTCAAGATCGATATTGAGAGCGATTTATTAATACGGGCCTTAGTCCCCAAACATCAGGTCAAATGGGTATTTTTTTTGTTTTACTACAATATTTTCCATTCTCAGAACATTTTCATTTAAATCCAAAATAATATCACAATTAAATACAGTTTAAACACAAATTAAGACCATTACACCAATTAAGGCTAGGAGATGGTACAAGTGGTACGACCTAACCTACATTTGTTACATTGTTGCGTGCGACTGAATCACCAATTAAAAACTACTTTAAAACTTTTATACAAACGACCGTCTTCATTAATGCATAATTAATTGCGTTCGTCATAGTTTTCAAGTGTAATAAAATTATAGGTTTTGTACGAAATTGCAGAGTGTTTGTTGACTGACTTACGGACTAGACACCTAAACAGTCATCCAACAATTCCAACATCTCTCCGTACTTCAAATTTGACTAACTGGACCAAATATTGTATGGGTATACTATCGAGTAACTGCATTAATGTGCTTTCAAAAATACCAGAGAATAAATATATTTTGCGCACATAATTTTTTCTTTAATTCTTAGACAAATATTTTGGAACACGACTAAAAGTCTAACTTAAAATCTTTTTATACAAAGATGTGGATCTGTTCAGCAATAGATGAAATTTTAAAGGCGGTCAAACACATAACCCCCCCTAAACCGTTAAAAATGAACTTGAATATCATAATATTAAATTAAATATCAGCTTTAACAATTGCCTATTGTTAAAAGACCTTGAACGCTCTAAGGACTAAATAACAAGTGTATTTAAAGATATTGAAGTTTAGCTAGGGTATATAACTTATGAATTAATAATGTTTTAGTAGATTATTAAATATCGTTCAAAATTGTAAACAAAGCTATATCAATTCTGTGACGATTATAGAAACATAAATAGACCAAAAGCAATTAATATTACTATTAGCTCTCTGCTATTGGTATGAATACTAGACATTTCATTTCTATAATGAAGCCATTTTGAAACATTTAAATGTTGATTTAACAGCAAAGTAATCAACCGTCTAAATGTACCAACGTATTTGTTGATAAATTTAAAGCTCTTCACATATTGACCCGAATACTTATGCGGCAGTGTAATCCTAATTCTATAAGCGATCTACAGAAATTTAAAAAAAAAATGTCAGGGAAAAGTGCATATCGATTCTCTCTACGAAAATGGCTATAGAATATGTTTTTGACTCCAGATGGTTAAGTCCTACTACTAAAAACTCGTATTCATCATACGTTCAATTTTAGTTATAAAATATTCGCATTATCGCGTTATTGGGATTAAACTGTCATGTAATAAACTAAACGTGGAAAATTTATACTTACTTACTTACTCCGCTGGCTCAGTGACCCAAAGTGGATCTTGGCCTCCGAAACGAGAGTCTTCCATCGCTCCCTGTCGTGCGCTATTTCTTGCCAATTGTTGACTTGAAGTTCACGCAGGTCAGCTTCCGCCGTGTCCTTCCAGCGATACCTGGGCCGCCCCACCGGCCTTCGACCGCAAAATTCTCCGGAAGATATTGGGGAGGACAAGGAGAGAAGACGGATCTTGGAGGACTAAGAAAAATGCCGAAATCGAGGAATTGATGGCGGAGCCGAATATCATCGGCGAGATCAAGGCGCAGCGTCTTCGCTGGCTTGGCCACCTGGAGCGAATGGGAGAGGATCGCAGTGCTAAGAGAGCATATTATGTGCGTCGCCCAACCGGAAAATTTATAAAATAAAAATATTCTAATCAGAGCTACTTTACGACGTGCATTAAGTAATGTACTTTTAACTCAAGACTGTATTGGTATTTAAACATAAACACTTATTCCTACTTCCCTTCTTCACTATCACTATCACTACATAGTATAAAACAAAGTCGCTTTCTCTGTCCCTATATCCCTTTGTATGCTTAAATCTTTAAAACTACGCAACGGATTTAGATAGAGTGATTCAAGAGGAAGGTTTATATGTATAAAACATGCATAATATAGCCGTGCGAAGCCGGGGCGGGTCGCTAGTTTTAATATCTATATTTGAAATGCAAAAGTTACTATGTATGTCCGTCCGTTTGTCTTTTACGTTTTCCATCCTTAACCGTTGAACCGATTTTGATGAATTATGGGTTAAGGAAAAAAATGAAAGACATAGGCTACTTTTATCCCAATCATTGTTATCACTGCTATGATATAGTACAAAATATAAAGATATACCTACAGTAAACAGTCTACCTAGGTCTACGTATACTTTTAGTTGAACAAAACTGTACGAACATGAACGGTTTCATAGCCAAACAGTTTCTATAGCTACCCGAGGCCAACTAAAAGTTTTCTATTGAACACCACTAACTGCAACGGATGCATGCGACATCCCATAATTGGATGCAAGTGTACTGTCATTTGAAAAGCACCTCTAGCACAACTATTTTAGTTATTTATATTATTTTTGGAGGTTTCTCCTATTCAATTTTTAGTAATAGTATAGAATATATAATAGTACAAAGCAAAGACGACACTGTAGAAAATAAGCATCTTGGTCTTTTATATTATGTACGCGACTTTATTCAAATTATCACTACATAGTATAAAACAAAGTCGCTTTTTCTGTCCCTATTTCCCTTTGACTGCTTAAATCTTGCTGCTGCTGGATTTTGATGGGGTTTTTTTAATAGATAGAGTGATTCAAGAGGAAGGTTTATATGTATAATACATGCATAATAGTGCGAAGCCGGTGCGGGTCGCTAGTTATTTCTATAGTACAAATAGTAATAGCGTAAAAAGACACCCCGTTCTCTAACCTTTGGGTAAGATATTGTTATATATTCTGTACTATTGCTATTACATGCCATTCCCATATTAAAGTTAAATCTGATTCTTCTGACTATTTGTGACTATATTCATATTATGATTGCATTTAAAGTTCGTGTTTAAGATATTGTTTTCGTGAAGGATTTTTGCACCTTGTGATTGGTTTAGTTTGGTCAGTATTTGAAATTTTACTGATAAAGACAGTATCTCGTTTTTGATTTTTGCTATAAATGAGTAACCAATGTATTAAAGTTTATTGTTAGAGGACAATAATAGGGGTTTTAGTAAAATCCCACCATTTGCCAACTGACTGTAATGGGCATCAATCAGATTCGAAACTAGTCTCGAATCGCTCGAGAGACGGTGTTGGGAGCTAATCCTACTAATTCCTACTTTCGTACTAATATTATAAATGTGTAAGTTTGTATGTTTGTGTGTGTGTATGTTTGTTACTCCTTCACGCAAAAACTACTGGACCGATTGCGAAAAACTCGGTATGTAGGTAGCTGGAAACCTAGATAAACATATAAACAAATTTTTATCCCAATATTCCCACAGGATTCGGACTTACGCTGGTGAAACCGCGGGGCGCAGCTAGTAGAAGTATATTTTTGGTCAAGAGAATGCCATTATTTAATTTAACATCATTTCTTCAGGGAAGGCAAAGGGTGAGCATATACAACCTCGTATTTTACAAACTTCGCTGATTTTAATGGCCATGGGCATAATTCAGTTTCCTTTGTTCAGTACCAAAATGGTGTTGCCATCTACTAAGACCAAATGAAACTAGTCCTTTTTGTTCGATTCTCAAACATGCGTGCCATCCTTAAACGTATTAACCTAACAAATAAAGTGGATATAAGTAACTACGATCATTAAACAATAGAAAAGAAACTTTGTACTTAATTGTTTTAAGTAGTTTGTAAGAAATAAACAACAGCTGATCGTTATTGGCTAGTTTATGAACTAAAATAGAAAATCGATAGAAACTTCGAAGTAATTTGCTGTGTCGTTTTGTCGTTGCAATTACGGATTTAGCATTAATATTAAGTTTGTTAAGTACTAACTAAGTGAGTATGCATGTTGACTTAGGCTATTTAGGTACGAGACTCTATCAACGACAGGCGATCGACAGATTACTGAAAAAAATACCGATTTGGTTACCTTTTCATAGACATAGTGAGCGAAGACTGTAAGTTAGGTTGGTGATTGCATACTAAAATTGCTAGTAGGTACTGAAAACTATAAAATTTAATTACCAAAACACCAATAGAAACAAGAAAAATGAACACAAACTATTCCCAAGAATAACAGTAAAAACTTATAAAGCACAAGAACTTATGAAATTAAAATTCTCTCGCAGAAAATGGCGGACGCGAAACGTTGCAAAAACCGAGCAAAAAACTTATCGGATTCCATACAAACGGCACTAATTAAAGAAACTCTGAGAACACCAATAATTATCAACTTTGAAAAGCCACAGTTTTCTATTTAAAACTGCAACAAAACAATACGTAGGCAGCCTTTATACATTGTATTCTAGCGTATTGTCGCAATAACAAAGTTTGCCCTTTGTCTGGCGGCGTGTTCGACGAGTGAAACTGAATGCTACTAATTAGTACGACGACTTATTTGCTGAGTTCAATTGAAAGTTCGCTATTGGGGTTCTGACCTGTGGCTAGCGAGTTTGATTGCCCTCTGCAGTTTTTCTTTTATTTTCGGATTTCATTTGAACTGTGGCACAAGTGTTTCTAAAATCTTTATTATTTCAATTTTAATTAAATTAGGTATGATCCTTTAATACCATTTATTTGAGGATCATACCTATGCATTACAGCAAAAGCTATTTTATAAAAGTTTTATTAGTATTTTGATCTTTATCAAGACGAATGAAAACCTACGACTTTGTTTGAATTAGACGTTTGATTTTGACATGTTTATTTGGTTTTTGGCTAATTATTCTTGCATCATCGTCGCTTCCCAATTTGTACTAGTTTGTAATATCCAACTGTGGTTGAATTTTTCCTCTTTATTTAACTTTTGGCTAATACTTGCATCATCGTCGCTTTTAAATATATTTGTACAAGTTTGCACCTAGCTGTTAACTATTTAAACTATTTTTTTACACACAAACACATACATAAATATGTATATTTATGTTACAGTTTAGTTAATATAGGTACATACATATTAGAATGCTCGGCAATTTTCTGGTGTGTGTGTTGAGTGACCATCTCACCGCTACTGATTTTTACCATCATAAGTTCTACATTATCTTTTAGATTTATACTTCAGATTTCCACTCATTTATATCCTCAAAACATAAAAAATTAAAACAATGCCGACTAAAATAACAAAATCTTAAAATAAAATAGGAAGCAATTTCAACAAACTATAACAGAAAAACCGCACAATTTCACAGCCGGCTTGGCTTGTTCACTCCCAAGTTTCCTATGGGAGCTGGAGACGGGCGGTGTCGGGTTAGTTAATTAGTGCAGGCGTTGACGCGTAATGACGTGACAAGGTATGAACACGTTCGGCCAGGTGGGGTTTTGGGACATGCATACCTGAATATGACCAAGCTAGAGTGCTTTAAAATTATCTAGGTGCCTACTTAAATTTTGTAGCTAGTAGAACAACTGTGATTGACAAGAGTCTAATAATAATAGTTTATTAAACAAAAGTAGTAGCATTAACAGCGGAACTCGAACTAGGAATATATCCTGTATCTCGAGTGTCCCGAAAAGATTACAAAAACTTAGCGATTAAAGTGAAACAATCGAATATTTAACGCCTCAATTATACAAAATAATTTTTAAGCCTTTCAATAGCTTATTCAACCGCTTGGTGTAGGCAAAATGCTATCAAAGAAAGTAAAGCTTGTTGTAAAGCTAAAAAATATTACAAAACTGCTGCATAACACACTACCTACGTAAATTAGGCGATAAATAAAATATGAATTTTACAATACTTATCGAAAAACCATTCACACGTGCGTTCTAAAAGTAATGATCACTATCGTTAGCTACACATCCATAACAGGGGTTCCGTATACAATGGTAATACGCGAATCACTCTCGAAATGTCGCTAAAGCGTAGATAATGCGAAAACTCAGGCCACATGTTTTGTTCCCATCAAGTAATAATAGCTCACTACACTCACTATACCATATCGTTCATTCGCTACAACCCTAATATAGAGCAGGCGCACTCAAACAAAATTTTGGCAAAAGCGCAGAACGTAAAGATTTTCCAAAGGGTGTACTTTGTCGTAATGAAATAAAGAGGGTTGGAGACTCATTGAATTAGGGTAAAGGGGTCAATAGTGGGCCAGGATAAAGATGGGCTGCAACAAATTGTGTGCTCTCTAGACCTTTGTTAACGGACCCTGCTGTACTTAATTGTGCTTTTGTCCGCCTTTAGGGTCGGTTCTGTGATTGGTCATCTTACTCTAGATTTTGGAATAAAGCTCAAATAAAATACAGCCGTAATTCTGTAATAGCCATTAGTGACCTTTGTCGTTAATGTCTTTGTTTTGAAGTATTTTAGAAATTATTTTATTACTTGCTTATTCATTTATATACATATTTGCTGGTTTTTTTGTATAGGCATTGTCTAAAAACGTAAGTTACTGTTCCAAACTATCATAATGTTTGTGCTCAAAATGATTTATGAGTCTACGCTTTCGTGTACCTATATCTACATAAGCAACGTTGTGGTTAACTACACGTTATAAAGCACGTGCAAATGCTTATAATTCGGACACCCTAGATCCCTTCGTTTGCATGCCATTCAATTTTATCGCTTTAATATCTCAATTGGAACCCCTGTCATTACATACGAAATGACCACCTTTACGCGTTCACTGTTATCAGAGCATATCATTCAGCTCTTCATAATACTTTGTGGCTTCGGACAATCGCATTAGCGCACGCCTCAAAAACAAGCTTTCACCGCGAATCGCCATCCTAAATAAACAATAACAAGGAGGGGACCGCTGCTTTTAAACGATCTCCAGCGACTCAGCTGACAGATTAGCTCACCCTATCAACAAAATGAATATTATAAAGGACTCATTATATGCGCTCTTATGCTATACTATTTAAGGCCGAATTTATGCAAATCTGATCGAGAATGTAACTTTGTTCGCCGATGGGTTTGTCTGATAGGTGCTTATGGAGTTTTTAGGCAGAAAAGGGGAAGTGATTGGACCACGTGCCCAAGGCTAGCAGAGCTGCTTTTATCTCCGTAATAGTTGTCGTAACTTCTCTAAATGCTTCCTCGTCTCATATGAATTTGCATAATGATGTTGACGTTGGTGTTGAAATGCAAACAGACAACAATAACAAGCTAATGGTGGAGACAGGAAACGTAGGTACTTGAATTTTATTAGTGTTTACTTTGTACTAAGCATTCTTGTAAGTTCTACAATCATACTGCTAATAAATGCTGCAACTACGTACTTTAAACATAATAAAAGCACACATAACATAGTAATTAGATATTTACAGTTGCAGTATCTAGAATTACCACTTCTTAAAACACGCAAATATATTTTTTTACCAAACTTTTTTGAGCTGAAACCCCATCAACAAATTTTAATCTGCCAATGACATTAAAATAACCAGCGGCAACATTAAATCAACTGTCGTCTACAGAACAAAGCTTAGGTACTCGTTAAGTTCGCAAGATCCTCGTGGGACTGAAAGCATATGCGTCCCGTTATAATTAGCGTACAATGTTTGGCTTTACCAAATCCCTTTGGAGCGTAAATTAAGAGATTCACGGACGGCTCTCAAATACATTTGCGTATAAGCTGGCTGGCGGACACAAGAGCTTATCCTACCTACATGTACTGATATTTGTTTAAATCTATCTGATATTTACTTGCCCTTATTTCTACTTATTATAAATTAGAAAGTTTGTGCACTGTATGTAACACAAACAAGTTGGTAATAGACATAATAAAAAACTAGGTCTCCTGAATGCAATCTCATTACAATCGTCAATAGTATATGCTTTGGAAAATAAAGCGACTCATATTAAGAGAGACTTTCTTGCTCTTTAGCAAGAAGGAGTCTCTCTTGACTCGACAGATGATTTTTTTAAAGACAATCTGATAGAGACATGAACTACTTTATTTCAACATTTCTTCTATTAGGACTTTTACAGTAAGAACCGCGGGGCGCAGTTAGTTTTGAATTATTTGAGTACAATTTACGGGATTTCATTTATTTTAGTTTTAGTCTCGTAAACTTGTTATTAAAGACCCTTGAGCTTGTCTGAGATCAGTTGTTTGAATTCAATCTTAAAATCCTTTATGACTAACTGAAGCGCAATTCTCAGTTTAGTATTATGAATTTAATTCTATGCGTATCTTATTTTAAATATCAAATAGAAATTCGGTTATTGACCAACGGTACTATGTACAACATAATTTAGTTTATTGCTTTTGTTTTGTCTCATGGTATTGACAGTTGATAGATTGGTCATTTTTTATTTTACTAACAAAAACTCGTAGCGAAAAAATCTTATAATTCAAATACAAAATATTCTTTCAGGTAAACTTAAAAAATCCAACAATAATCCTGTAATATTTATTTATTTGTTTGTAGATTATGTGGAATGGTTTTTTATTTTTAACTTTATTTTCATTTAATAACTCTTCAATTGAAAACATTTACCCTCGGGCTTTAATAAATTTCCTTCAAGATAACGTTCCAAACATAACATAGAACTCTTTGCATAACATCAAGAGTATAAGCAATAAATCTAAATGCTTTAAAATATTAACATGCCTGTAATAATAACTTACCAACTTGTTTCTTGCAAAGTTGGCGTGCAACCACGTTATTTCGAAGTTTTTAATTACTTACCTTCGAGTTATAGTTAAAATTAAAAAATATAAACATCATTGTTTAAAATTTAGTAGAAAAAGTAGTAGTAGTACTATAGTAGGATTTTTTTAAGCAAAATTTGCTTTCATTTGACCTCATCTCACTTGATGGAAAACGACGGTGAGTTCGAGGATGTAGCACGCGTGCCTAAAAAGTACCTATTGTTTCTAAAAAGTACTTATAGTATTAATTTGAAATAAATGAATAAGACTGAGTATCGATGTCCTGCTTCTTGGTAGAATAAAGATGCTAAAAATATCTTACTTATTGTTAGTAAATTATCAACTAAAATTTTTGGACGCTGACGAGTTTTGTTAATTTAAATTTGTAAAATCATAGATAGGTACTCGTACCAACCTCTCTTTACTAACATCGCGGAGGTCACACCACGAACTAAGCCATAAGTGAAGCTAACTTAGCTTAGGTGTGACGGGATTTAGAATTTGTTTTCACCGCAAACTACAAAGCAAAAATTACCGAATGCAAAAAGACACTGAACCGAGCAAAACTTCGGTCGAGCTAAGCTGAAGTAAGTGAGCTTCTTTTGCTTAGTTCGTGGCGTGATTTACACTTAAGTTCATTCTCAGTATCATGTTACCCCTTTATTAATTTATTATCTCCTCTAGATTTATGAACATCAAAATCGTGTGTCAGAGTTTACACAAGCAATCTTGTTTGAATGTGTTTGCATATCTCTGTCCTCTCTTATTTGCATATTTCTATTATTGTCATTGGGGTATGTTCGGAACCCGTTGGCAAAATCAACACGTGTCTTCCCAGATAACTTGTGAATGAAATTTCTGTATAATTCTGTTGATTTAACGTTGTGATTGTAGCGTCCATTGTTGCTTATGAAAAATATGGTTTTGTATATTCTGCTTTCTATTTTTTATTTAGTGTTGATTTTGTATACCTACTTACCTGGAATTTGTTTGGACAGTCGGTCTTTGAATGCAAATATTATTTGCATTTGTGTACTTATCTTAATGAACTAACTGACATGTCACTCACTACCTAACATTATGTAACTAAGCATTTTATAAAATTCTATTTACCAACTATGTACTACGGGCAGCAAAAACTACTGCTGAATCTCAAAACCTGAAAGGAAGGACTGACTTTTTACTGTAACAAGTTTATTCCGGAATGTGTAATCTTCCTTTTCAGAATTTAAAATAACCGTATCGTAATTCTAATGACAAAACTGTCGAACATTTGATTAATGAAGGCTTTAAGGTACCTACTACGCTGCGAACAAATAAAAAAACTAAATAGCAATATGTTAATTAAGATAGTTCAAATTCCTGTTAGTCCATTAGCCAGATATTTTAATTGTCACGTCCCCTTGAAAGTTTGCAGCTGGTTGAACCTACCACGTCGCGTTATTTCAAGACAAATTGCTTTTTCGACTGATGGCTATTTCCCTAATATACTACAATTTTAAAGTAGAGTGGAAGTTAGAAGTTTTAAATTTAGTTGTCTGCTTTTTTCAGTGGAAGATGTTTTAATTTAGATGAATTGGTTCACTTTTGGAAAGTGACGGATTAATTGCCTTAGCGAAGTGTGTTTGATATTTTCTTTTCATTGGAAAGTGAAACCTAAGAATTGAACTTACATCCCCTTATTCCAAAACGAGGTTTAAGGATAGTCCGAGATGTGGATTTAAACCTTAGATTTAGACACAGATTTACTCGTGAACTATAGTCTAAACACTATCCCTTTTTATTATATAGGGAACTATTGTCTAAGCACTAGCCCTATAGATTATATAGAGATAGTGTTTAGACTATAGTTCACGAGTAAATCTGTATCTAAATCTAAGGTTTAAATACACATCTCGGACTATCCTTAAATCTCGTTTTGGAATAAGGGGGACAAGGTCTATGATAATGTTCAGACGAACATCCTGATATTTACTCCTCTTTTATAGACATAGAAGAGGAGTAAATATCAGGATTTTATCATTTATACTAAATCTATGACTACTAATGCAAACTGAACGAAACAACCTATACCGAAAATCAAAGAAATTAAAATTATAAGAGAAACTAAAAAACTCAGATTACGAAAAATCTAAATTTATACTCTCTAAAACTACAAAATTAAATAAACAATTATTAGCTCAAACACCAAGCGTGATATTTGCAGGTATGCACGAGTATGTTATTCACTATTCACCCAATATAAAAAATGGTAACAAAATAATATGTCTCGGAGACAGTTGTTTCTATCATCAATACAACATTAAAATGTTAATCTGTTTGTATGTTATTTTCATCACCATCAAACATCAAAGCAATAATTCAATTTTTATCTAATCAAAGCGAGCCCTCAACAATTTCATGGCGATTGTCTGCACCCCGGATTTAAATGTAGACCCCATATATCATATTCAAATGATAATTCAATAGGCGAGTGATTCTAACCGTGGCGGGTCACGATAAAATAAATATAATCCGAATAAGCATAAAATTATTTCCCAACGGCTCACATGGGACAGCTTATTTCGACTCTAATAATATATTCAATCGTTGATAAAGTGTAGTAAAGAGATTAGCAACTAGAAAATCTAATAGAAAATATAATTTATATGTGGTCGCTTATCGCTAACGTGCGTAGTCGCGTGGCTACAACAACAGCCCCTATAGATTTAATTAAAGGTTACGTATTAGAGAATATTTAGAAACAAAATACATAAAACTGTATTAAATTTGAGGACCGACGTTTTAAAATGAGATTAGAAGGAACTGTTGCCAACCACCATCCTAATATTATTGTAAAGTAAATTAATGACTTTTGCGTAAAATTCAAACAAACATTTTCTGAAGAAAACAAACAAGCTAAATTTAGGTCTTCTACAAACAAATTTCGTATTTGTGGACGGTTGTACAAACATTGAAGTAGGACAAAGCATTATGAAGCTTCTGTTAGTTATTTAGTTACAAGATAAACACGTAACCCATCAAGTTAAGTCTTGGGTTACGGTTAAGTGAGTCGACCACCGCAGAATATTCCATTAAATTGTTTTCTTTGCTAAACACTATCCGTCTTACACAACAAATAATAGCCTTTAATGGGGGAAACTCGAGATAAGAACGGATGAGGGAACTAAAACGAAGAGTTAACAGTGATAGAGGTATTAAAACTAGTCGAAACAAACGAAAATTGAATGTGAGTTATTGACGCAAATTTTATGTTTAGGTAGAACTGAGCTTTCAAGACAAATACAATAATAGAAATAATTTGGTCATGTAGCTATAGTCCGGTTGTTAGTCCGGTTGACCGAACTAGGGCAACTTTTAGATAGCAAAAGTTAGGCTGATAAATTTATTTATTTATTTATTTATTTAAGTTACATGTCATTTCGGTATCAATTTTACATATTTCACTACAATTAAGTAGGTACTTGTTCAAAACAGAATAATTAAATAAATAAATAAAATCAATCAAGTATTAAAACACAGTAATCACTACATAGTATAAAACAAAGTCGCTTTCTTTGTCCCTATATCCCTATGTATGCTTAAATCTTTAAAACTACGCAACGGATTTTGATGCGGTTTTTTTTAATAGATAGAGTGATTCAGGAGGAAGGTTTATATGCATAATACAATATGCATAATATAGCCGTGCGAAGCCGGAGCGGGTCGCTAGTAATAAAATATAATAAAATAAAATGTGTGGACTAATACATCATGTAAGTAGATTTAGTACAATCTATATACTTATATTTAACTATAAAAACTAGATTATCGGCAACAAACCAAACTCGTCAATGATATAGTAACAACCGTTTATTAGCCACTTCTTGACCATATTTTTGAAGCTATTGATGGAGGCTGCACTAGTTTCGTTTTAGATATACTATTGTAGATCGAGGGACCCACCACGTACACCGATTTCTCGGATCTGCACAACGCGTGAGTGCCCGTAACCAAAATAATCTGAAGTTTCTAATTCGCATTACCTATCTACTTAGACCTACCTATCTATCCTACCTATCTACCTAGAGACCGCTTTCAGCGGTAAGGCCGCCTCTTGTGCCACTGTTTTTTAAATTTAAACGAATAATAATTGTGTTGTCATTTTCTGTAACTTGTGTGTGCAATAAAGCGTTCTATCTATCTATCTACTTTTATCCAAGATCTACCGAATCTCAATTCATCCAATAACTCAGTCGTTATAAATAATAATGTCCTAGATAGGTACACAAAGTTGTATAACGGTATTAAAACTGACCGAAACAAACGAAAACTGTATATGAGTTACTGACGCAAATCTTATGCTGCAGGTAGAACCGAGCTTTCAAAACGGTGAGAATCTGAAGTTTCTAATCAGTATTACCTATCTACTGCTGGTCAAGATCTACCGGATCTCAATTAGTCCAATAACTCAATCGGTATAACTACACTAAGAATAATAATGCCCTAGATGCACAAAGTGCATCACAATAGTCCGACGTCTCTTATTGTCGCGTAACTACCGATCATTTGCAACAATTAGAGTTAAACGGATGCAGTAGATTCTAACCGACCCAATTGGCTTTCCAGTGGTATCTTGATTAGTGAAAATAACTGAGTTAATATTTATTTGTTCTGTGAATTTTATGATGTCATGCTTTTGCTTTATTTGCTATTAACTAACTAATATCAACTGACTCTAATTATGATTAAAAGAATAATGTACATTTATCTATATTAATGTCGTATAAATGATTTGAAATTTATAAATACCTATACGCCATTTAAACTTTCACATTTATAGATTGCTAATTTATATTTCAATATAACTTTGTTAATTTATTTAGTGTTTAGTATCCTATGAACTTGATATAAACTCGACAAATATTTACCGCGACTCTCTTTAAAGCTATTTTGAATAGATTATAAGCTTCAAATTATATGTCTTTTATCGTTCAGATCTTTTGTCCTTTTTATGTCCATACGTGTTTTCTCATAATTTTAAAATCCATACTTAATTCAAATTGACTTTTATAGTCCCGTTCCTCGTTTCAACGTCACAGTAATTTATGTTTCTCATAACTACATCACAGCTATTAATATCTTGCAAAGATGGTTTCAGTGTTCTTGATGAGTTTAATTAAATACCATTTTGATCGTTAAATTATTCTTGTTGAAGGAAGAGAGTGGTAAATGTTTTCTCTGTGTACTTTATGATTACTCACTTTTTAAATTTCCGTATCCAAAGAGTACAAACGGGACCCTTTTATTAAGACTTCACTATCCTTCTGTCTGTCACAAGGCTGTATCACATGCACCGTGATAGCCGGACAGTTGAAATTTTTACAGATGATGTATTTCTGTTGCCGCTGTAATAACAAATACTTAAAACAGAATATAATAGCGCGGAACCCTTTGTGCGTGAGTAGGACTAGCACTTGGCCATTTTGACGTGACAACGTTTTATAAATTGGTTTGCCGGGTGACACTTCAAGAAACTGCGTTACGCTCCGCTGACGTTATGCGCTCACAATGAGAGCGAGTGAGAGGCACGCGTCCCTTCCACTCGGGCATGGTTAGCCCGCCTAAGAGCGAGAGAGACAGACATAAAAAGTGAAAGGCACGCGTCCCTTCCACTCGAGCACAGTTGTTGTCACGTAAAACTTTCGCCCGTATACCGACTTTACAGGCAACCAGTTTTTTTTTTTTCAGTTACTAACTAAATAATGTAATTTTATTACTGCATCATAATAATATTAGCTACATTAAGATATTGGTGAATTTTTGTTGTAGCATCACATATTTTTTAAGTATTTTATAAAAAAAAAACCATTTCAAAACAAAACTTCCCATTAAATTCTTGAATAAAACGACTCTCACACGGCTAAATAGAAACAAAACAGGTTAAATCAACCTAGCTATTTTATTCTCGGAATAATCTTGTCTCATTATGGCCTAAAGCCGATGCAGATTTTGCAGATCATCAACTTTTTATCGGATGATAATTTATTTATATTTAATGTAAATTCTGTAACCAGGGATTCAATTTCTCCTTACATTATTTAACAACAAATACAAAATTGGAATTACATCATAATGATATTATGCTATTTTATTAATTCGAGAATAAATATTTGTAACCTTTCTGAAAACATTTACTCATGTTAGCACTAGAATTACTGAAAACTTCTGCAGCTGGTTAGAAGTCGAGAGTTCAAAGTACCTTGAACTCTAACCAGGTGCAGCAGCAGCTGTACACCGTAGTGCAATTTTAGAAGACACTTAAAACAACAATTTTAGCAGTCAACAATTTTAAGAGTAGTAAAGTCGAATGCAGACATACTTTAAAACGATGTTATCAATCATATTACAGTTTGTTGTATGCTAGGAATACGATTACTCGAAATATTCTGTCTTTAATTTTGAGAGATTTTGCGTCCCAACTAATTATCGGCCGATTACGTTGCATAAGGTCTCGTCTGAAATATAACTAAGAGACATTTTTTCAATTATCCTTTAGCCACCGACTGCGCAATCAGCTTCTCTCGTAAGAATAACATGTAATTTATATGATTGTTTATTTTTAAAAGGTACTCCCCAGGTAGGTATGACTTATATTTCTTCTAAATTGTTACACAAAAATGAGTTTTTGATTATGAACGTGTTTGAGGTTTTGCGAAATTGTGTCGTAAATAACTTTTTAGGTGGATATGTCTTTGCATAATAATATGTAAGTACAGACCTTGGTTGGAAATGAACTGACGAAGTCTTCTCATCAGTTGTTCTCATCTAAATTCACAATGATTGACTGCATACCGAGTGAATAAATAAGAATAGGCATTTATTTGAAGAGCACACGGACAAGAAAAAAGTAATATGTCCATAATTACAAAAATAAAAACAATAAAATGAAAACAAAACAGACAGTATGAGAAAAAAATCTTAAAGAATAAATTTATTGGCATATATTAGGTACAAAAGTCAGGGATGCAGTGTGCTAACCTAAATGGACCGATCTCAGCTGAAATACTGCAGCAAGCTCGCTAAAATATAGCGCTGATCTTCCGGCCAGGCCCAGCAATACAGTAGGCACCGCTGCAGATCCCCGCCCGTCCAACCCAATGGAGAAGAATCTGTAACACGCTGGTAAAAGCATCAAAAATGGTTGACATAGGTAAGTAGTTAAGCTAAACCTCAATCTTAGTATTTCCTCGCGTTACTTTTTCAATTGGCATTCCTTGAACCGAAACATTCTAATACTTATTTAGTTGGCTACTTGCCAGTGAACCACTCATATTTAATGCAGTATGAAGTTACATCAGCTCTTGATAAAAATGTGTAGGAAAATATTCTATTTAAACTAGCTACATTTTTGTAGTTTTCTTTTTATGATTCAGCGAATTCTGGAGTATGTTCAATGCATAATTAATGTAACAATCTTATATAATTAAAAAACGATTTTAATATATTTATGAATTTTAAACCCAACAGCTTTCTTTTTGATGATATGTTTGATTAAAATTATTAAGTGGTATCCTCAAAATAACAAAAAGTTAATGGAATTAAAATACCATCCTACTTGATCATACAAGTTATTGAAACGCCAGTAGAAATACCTAATTTATGGAATAAAACAGATTTAAAACGTACCAGTTAACAATATCCCAAACTAAATCAAATTCAAACCAATAAAATACCGAACATAATCTTGGATAATCCGACGATTAATCAAACAAGTGTGACAACGAGCGAACGTTGAAAATTGGCGGTTTTCGTTAGTAATAAAACACAAATATTAAACTGAATTCAAAAATGAGATTTTGGTACAAAATACGGTTTATTTGGGAAATAAATTAATATTTACGAACTTTATAAGTAGCTGCGAAAATTCTAAAACAGTTTTTAACGAAAATAAATATACCTACCTCCTACCTAAAAAAAAATTGTCAAAGTTTAAACGCATTGAAGTAAATGTAGTTGGCTGTAAAAATCGAATATTTTATCAGTTTTTTGTCTCTCGGTAGGAAAACAAACTGTAACGATATTTTATAATTTGCGAGTCTATAACATTTTTTGTTTCGATAAAACTACTTAGTGCTTAACTACCATATGACATTATGAAACTGTATTGCAATTTACAATAGTTGACGGTTAATTCATAAATGATACACCACATTTTTGGAATACTTGCAAAGTTGAATTAGGTTTTAGTAATTGAGAATAGGATTGGAATTTAGATTTTTAACGTCTTTCGGTGGAGGCTTGCCATTACTTTGACAACACTGACTTTTTTGCGGTCGAGTATGTCGAATTTCGTTTACGAGGAACTTCGTTCGTGATAAAGGGCTTGTCCAATCACCGACAGATGTACTGCGTAAGAAGAAGGCATATGCGACGAATCCCGTAAATAACTCGGGTTTATGGTTAAAAGCCTGTAATCCACGTCGCTTCTACTCACGGTAGAATAGTAGTACTTATTAAATAAAAAACGTATGGTAGCTTTGTAGAGAGAACCGTAAACAATTACGTGGGTGAGCGATTGCTGCCAATCGCTGGCATTCGCAATGTTCACACCATATCATTCTCTAAGAAAATGGAGAGAAAATTAAAATACAGTTCTTTGAAAGTTGAAAATTCCCTTAATTAGTTTGCGAGTCTTGTCGCAAAGCTATTACTGTACTGAGCTATTAATGTACTGCAGTATTCCCAGAAACTGGCACCTTAAAAACAAATACGTGACATTAGCAACGACAAATATGACGAAACACAAAACTGTTAGGTTAGTCTCATACAGAACACGGCCGTATCGTGTTTATTGCAGGAAACAAGCAGTAAGACGCGACTCCATACTTTACGATAACTCGTAATTAATGTCGCTACATAGTGCTTTATTGTCCTGAAGTTTGTAAGCGACCGGTATGGAGACGAACTCAGGGTGTGTTTCTTAGGGGTATAAAATAAGTCTATATTCCATGGGCGCATTAAAGTCGGCTTCTACAAAATGACAAACAGCGCAGTTAGACGCGGGCTACAACGTCGCTAAGTCGACGCCAACTATCTGCTTCCGACATGAATGTGTCCTAAAAGAACAAAATTTTCAATCGCTTTTATGAACTGTCTAGTTGGAATAACTACTTTAATTGTAGTTCATTTAATATCGCTTTTCTATCTTATTTTTAAACAAAAGCTCATTATTCTTGCCTTTAGAATTAACCCTAATATATCCTAATACTTCTAGCAAAGAAAAAAGTTTACTTAGACATTAAGTGCGGGTTTCTTTTTTCACCCAACTACGGCAAACTCAAAAGCGATGTTTTCGTATCAGAGGTTTAGTTTAATTAGGTTTAATCTGACCAATAGCTTGTTACAGCAATGGTAACATCATTGTCATCGTAAAGGTTGTCCAATCCGCAGGTGTTAGTGACATTAGATATTCAAGAAGATGCTACATAGACTGCGTTGACCCCACAGTCACAGTGGTTATTCGAATGAAACCCAGCAAACTACTCCAGTCCAGACAGAGGGGTCCAGAGTCGATTGAGTAGTTAAACGGTAAAAGCGCCCCGTATCGGGTACAAGTACCCCTATTCGAATGCCCTTAGTCCATCCCACGGAACATTCTAAATTATGAGTCGACGACGTTCCGTGTGAGTCTCTCCAGATAAATTATATGAAAAATGTGTCAGGTTTAATATTGTTGAATGCAATGTCAGCCCAAGCGCTGGCAGATAATTTACTGGTATACTAGACAAATCTCGACAAATTTAATATACGGTCGAGAAATTTATAGCTTTGTTTAATAAAATGTTATTGTTTTGAGTTAACAGTTGTAATTGTCGGTTACAAGTTTTGTAGGTAATTGTTTATTTAAATTTTCTTACTGATGTTGGAGTTAAGGTCAGACTGTTACTACATAGTTTGATATAAGATAGCTTTCATGGACTTATCTTGTCGTTTATTATTTTTAAATGAAATGTTTTGAGTCAATGTTTTCAAAAGCCACTCTGAGTTTCAAACTCAAATAATTTTATATATTAGAATTAGGTACATTAAATACATAAAAAGTAAATCGCAGTTTTATACAAAAGCCTACGTATTGAATCAACCACAAACTAAAGACTCCTGCCCGCGGGGAACGGAAAATTAAAAAGTAAAGCGGGGACCATTTCCTTGCTATTCTTTTTAATTCTCAACGTCTCGATGGACACGGAATCATTAAAATTTTCTACTGCACTCTTGCGGTATTATTTGATACTTTCCTATTGGTTCCACAACGGTCTAAAAACAATTTTTATCGCGAACGTTGTAGCCGTTTTCTCTTTAGATGTTTTCATTTATGCATTTTCTTACCCTTTTTAAATAACTAGGGGACAATCAAGATGCTTCTTAGGAAACCTTTGCGGTAACTGATGAACAACCCTGGGTGGGTTGTTGTATACGAATCAAAAATATAACACCCCATTTGGTTTCGTCGTAGTCGGATAAAAAAAAACTAACTCGAGATAACATAAAAAAATATTTATCTGCCCTTTCTTTCACTTTTTTGTTACCTCTAAGAAGTATACACTAACTTTTAAATTCTTATTTTGTTTTTGGTTTTGTAACAATTCTAATTAGGTTAGACATAATAAAATTCAAACAAGAAAAAACAAACATTACTTACCTGATTCGATTTTATACAAAATAGAAATAAAAATTTGGCGAAATTAAAGTAAAGAAAAGGAAATGAGAATTGACATAAATTCTTTAATCCGCTTTGCATAATTTTAAAGCAAATAGGATTTTGGTCGAGGCAAATAGAGCTTAAATTACAGTTAGTGTAATGAAATCCAGGCCACTTAATTATACTCTAAACTTTTTAATTATTTCACTTTCAGGTCGTATGAATAGACTGAATCGAATGACCAAACTATTAAATGTGCAATGTGCATTGTGCAGTTAAGAGTAAAAGCCCAGTACCTCCTTTATGAACATAGTTTTGCCTGCACGGCTCTGCATATTTTAGGAAGGGTGAGTGATCCCGTGACATAATATTTTGTGCAGCTATAGAGTAAATTCACATGTCGACGTACTAGTTAATTATGAAAGTTTTGTAAGATTGCTGCCGCAATTTTGACCACCATACCTTTACCAATTCAAACATGCATTTTATACTTCAACGCTTTTATAACCGACAAAATTTGATTGCTCGCAATATTAAATGATGGTATTCCAACAAATAAATAACAACCTTTTTAACAGAACAAATTATACAATTTTCAAAGTAATTTACATCAAAAATAATGTAGTTCATTCGTGATAATTTTCTCAACATTTGCATTTTAATTTTTATTTATTCGACTACTGATGTCGTTAGTGATATTTCTGAATAGTGATAAGATTTTATCTTAATTGTCTCGAAGACTAAATGGGGCTAACAGGTTAGACTTGTCTAAATAGATAAAAAAGAATATTAAAAATGTATTAATTTATATCCAAGAAAAATATAGGTAAAAGCTTACCTAACACAAAAAATATAGTAATCTAGAATTTGAAAATTGAAAGTGGCTGTGTTTGCATTATGTTGATTAATTTCAAAATTTGAATATACCAAAAATAGCTTTTAGAAAAATACGTCATCATAAAAGCTGGGTTCTAGTAACTATACTTGAAGTCAAACTGATTGGACATGACCAAATATTATAGGTATGTATACTTAATTCAAGTTCCAAAAATATGAAGCGTGACAATGTCAAATATCTTCTTAAAAACATGATCAAAACAAGCAAATATTAATAAAATGAATTATAATATATCCGATGACAGTGGTCTCGTATAATTAGCAATTTAAATTCACTGAATGTACAATAAATTAGGTGATTTCTCTACGGTTGTTCAAACACCCACGTTTACACTATTTGGCGATATCTTAATGACCGTTAATAGAGTTTTTAAAATGGACTCGCGTCTTAAATTATTATTAAAACTAATAGCTTTTCGAATTAATGTAGTGTCAGTGGCAGTATTAGTAATAATAACCGTGAAAATTATAACTTTAATCCGACCACGAAATTTCCCATTAAGAATATTTCGGTATTTAGCTTAAAGTTTACTACATCCTTGATTACCTACCTATAACTAACTAAAATCTTCATTAATAGCTTTATTTTGGTTCTCCACAGTCAAAGAGAATAATATGAACAGTTTGGTATGAAAGCAATATTGTTGTTTAGAGTACAAACGAATTCGTTATTACAGGGACTGGAACCCACACTAAAATTTTATGAAAAACTTATTTACAGGACTACATGCTTTCATCTTACAAATTCAAAGCAACGTAAAATTTATTAGGTATAAAAATAAATTAGCAGAACCGAGAAAGTATTTTGATTTTAGACAATTAAAAGAAAACAGACATGACGGATCTTATACGGGTTCCTTTTTTATCGTTTAAAATACAGAACCCTAAAAAAGGAAAACTTAAGTCGTAAAAGTAGTAACTGAGGTGTATTCGTTTTCCTAATTCATATATAGAACATAACATACACTATGCAAAAGTAACATAATATACACTACTAGCGACCCGTCCCGGCTTCGCACGGCTATATTATGCATGTATTATACATAAATAAACCTTTCTTTTGAATCACTCTATCTATTAAAGAAAACCGCATCAAAATCCGTAGCGTAGTTTTAAAGATTTAAGCATACAAAGGGAAATAGGGACAGAAAAAGCGACTTTATTTTATACTATGTAGTGCGTCTACGGAAAATTCGTCTAAAACAATTCGTCTAAAACAATTCGACTAAAGCAATTCGTCTAAAAACAATTCGACTAATAACAATTCGTCTAAAACAATTCGTCTAAAACAATTCATCTAAAAGAATTCGACTAATAACAATTCGTCTAAAACAATTCGTCTAAAACAATTCGACTAATAACAATTCGTCTAAAAATGTGTTAACATTCGATGATGGAGGTAAAATAAAACGTGGGTATGTAGGACGCAGCTGCAGTGGAGTTAAGAGAGAGATATAAAGACCCATCTGGAAAAACCCCTACCCAGAACCGACATGGATAGGTTAGGTTTATTCTAGAAACGAATTCTACCCATTTTACTTGAATATTAACTCCACTGCAGCTGCGTCCAACATATCCGCTACTCAACATAACTCCATTACCGAATCTTAACTCACTTCGAACTTAATGTTTTAGACGAATTGTTATTAGTCGAATTATTTTTAGACGAATTGTTTTAGATGAATTGTTTTAGACGAATTGTTATTAGTCGAATTGTTTTTAGACGAATTGTTTTAGACGAATTGTTTTAGACGAATTGTTATTAGTCGAATTGTTTTTAGACGAATTGTTTTAGACGAATTGTTTTAGACGAATTGTGTTAGACGAATTGTTATTACTCGAATTGTTTTTAGACGAATTGTTTTAGACGAATTGTTTTAGACGAATTGTTATTAGTCGAATTGTTTTTTAGACGAATTGTTTTAGACGAATTTTCCGCAAATCAGATTTAACTAAGACCAATAATATTACCTAAGATTGAATCCTAAATCATTTTCGAGCCGAGTATTATCTATCTGTTTTTGTTTTTGACCCTATGACTTCCTTCAAACTAATTTTTTCTGCACATGTGTGCCAGATGTATCGCCAGAGTGGTTATATCGACGGAGATCTTAGTACTTAAGTAGATATTCCGGTACAATACAAGACCATTAAGTAACTTTACAAAAAAAAGGTATTCGTTTGATTTACCAAATCTTCTAGTATCTACCTTTTACGTTTAAAATCTGAATTTATAGCTTTTTTATCTGTTATAATTTATTGAGCTTATCTTAATTTTATTCTGCATTGTTCCGGTTAATGTAGATCTCTGGTTACAAGAATATCGTTTTAGGTTTATTTGTTTTAAAATATTTAAATTAGTTGGTGTAATATCCGTGAGCACGAGTTAATGACCTTGCAGATATCGATAAACATACACAGCGATTTGATAGATTTGATTTTTTAGATACAAAAATATTACTAGTAGGTATTTTTACTTTGTTTTGCTAATATCCTATACCTACCCAAAAACTTTGATAAATTGTGATGAGACAGGAAATTCGACTGTGTGACTGGGTTTCCTTTATTGTAAACACCACCATTTAGCTGAATTATCTTCCGGCTATCTAAGTGCCCTGCTTTCATGTCGTCCAACTAAGTTATAAGTGAAAAGGTACTGAAATTCCTCACTACGTAATCTTATTATATTGTCACAATAATGAGTAAGATTCTGTAGAGCATATGACTTTTTAAATTAAAGATCTTTGAAACTTTCTGCAATGAATTTTGTAGGGTCCATTTAGTTCGATGCCATTGTTAATATTTAAAGTTCGTCACTATTATTCCGATTTGATGGACAGACTGGAAGTCTTTATGTTCAGCACTGGATGTCCGGTGGCTGAAATGATGATGATGATGGTACCTATAGAAACGTAATTGGACCGGCATTGGCATTTGAAGAAAATGGAAAAAGCACAGGAGAAACAAAGAATAATATAGGCCACTAAACTCAACCACGTTGGAATCCGATACCCTCTTCAGTTTAATAGTTCTCACAATTTCTTTCGCAAAGTCTACATCTGTTGATAAATGGGTTAAATCTTACATCTGTTTAGCAGATGTTATCTAAATTGCTATGTTGTGGTAACGATTGAATATCAGACTATATCATTTCGAGAATCTAGTTTCATTGAAACAATAATTTGATTGTTTTATAATAATTTATCATCACCAAAACAGTGATTTCGTTAAACCGTCCAATAAATATTCACTTTTACTACTGCTTGAGCCCGTGCGCAGTCGTCCAAGAACTTTCACAGTATAATGACAACAACTAATGACCCCTTAACGTTCTGTTTCACACCATTCACCATTGTTTAAATTAAGATATTTAAACGAACGACATCAAACATTATTTTAAATGCCTGCATTTACTCATCTGATAAGAGAGAGAAACTTCTAAGCTTGACAGTACACGGTAGCTTCAAAAATTTTAAAACTATCGATATCTCAATTAAATAGGTATCTATCGTTACATCAGTTGTATATCCAATGAATGAAGTTCATAATACGCCCTGTGTGTCAGGTTAATGAGAATATACACCGTCTATGTACACAATAAATTTAAAACTTCGAATAGAGCGGCATATTAATTGGACATTAGTGTACATCGACACCTCCGAGTGTCGGCCGATCGAAACGTGAAAGCATCTCGAAGTTATTCGGGGACTATAAAATTAGGTGGGTGTAAATTTTTAACGTTGCCCCGGGGCTATATTAGAGTGCTATGTGAATTTAAATTTGTTTTCTAAAAGCTTTTTAAGCGTTTGTTTCTGGTCGCCAATAGATAGGGTAGGTTAATAGAAAAACAGAAGGTATTTTTCCTGTTTAATGGAAACGAATTTATGTTAATTTTTTAATTAAAATTTTAGAAACTAGTAGAATGGAACGTTTAGATTACATAAGTAGCATCCCAAATTTACCTCACTCTTTCAAAAGTTAATGATGGTAGGTATGGACGGAATAAATAAAAAATAAAAAGCTACCTAGTTGCTTGATGTCTTCATAGATGACAAGCCCAGTTTTCTATTGATTTAAAGAAATGCGAATCTGAGTAAAGCCTATTATTTTAAGTACCAACCAATTTAGAGTGATATCTCTCTTAATAATATACACACAACAATACCATATTAGCTTCAAATTGAATTGCAGTCCCTACATTAATTTAATTTAAAATCGAAAGACCTACCAAATTGAATTTCGCTATAAATCCAATGAGATTGACTGACCACAAATTGGGGATTCGTTGTCAAGCGAGATATTCTCAAGAATCTCATTACATTTCTACATTTGTTCGAAGACTCGAATTCCTTTAAGTTGCCACATTGCTTTGGATGTAATCTTGGGATGTTGCCGGAATTGTTTTAGTTCGGGAATCTGTCTAATGTTGGTCAGTAGTCAAACTGGAGTTTGTAACAGTTTGTTGTTTGGAATTTTACTCATACATTTACATTCGACTTTGAATAACTTATAATATTATGTGTGACCAAAAATGCCATGACAATGGAAAATTGTTTCCAATTGTCATAAATCATAAAGCAAGTATTTAAATGTTGCAACGTAAAATTCACCAATGTAAGAATAAAACCGTGATAAGACCTGTCGTCATGTATGGATCGGAATGCTGGGCCGTGAAGAAGAAGGATGAGAGAAGATTTCATGCAGCGTAGATGAGAATGTTGAGATGGATGTGTGGAGTAACGAGGATGGATAAAATAAGGAATGAGTATATTAGAGGAAGCCCGAAAGTAGCACCGATTACTGAAAAAGTAAAAGGGAACCGTTTAAGTTGGTATGGACATGTGATGAGAAGAGAGGAGACGCATGTGACTAGAACAGTGATGAGTATGAATGTAGATGGATGGAGAGGAAGAGGACGACCGAAGAAAAGATGGATGGACTGCGTGAGACAAGACATGAGAGAGATGAATGTGAACGATGAGATGACGACTAATAGGAGTGAATGGAAGAAAAAGACATACTGCGCCGACCCCAAATAAATTGGGATAAGGGCAGGAAGATGATGTTGTATAAGAATATTATATTCTCCTATTTTTATTCATCCTGTATTCTAATCCCTTATTTTCTTTTACACATAAACTTTTTTCTTTTAATAATTAAAAGTATTAAAACGAAGGTTTTATTAAACCTAGAGCTCAGACTAGAGTCACATAAACACTTCCTATAATGTGCTTTATTTCGTAAAAAAGAAAAAAGGTTATAAAACCTCATTATTATGTAAATTACGTAGCTGATATACCCAACATTTATCAAGCATAAATAAACCCTAAGCAGTTCAATTATGGGTCTTTAAAGCCGTTCTATATGCATAAAAGTTGCTATTGTGAGATCACAGAGCGCATTGATACTCAAGGGAACAAGTAACAACAACCAGTGATATTTGACCAATGTGAGCACCGGGCTAACAGAACTCTTCCTGCATAAACGATTTTTAACGTGATAACGTCTTATAAAACGATGAACACCAGCATTCGCAAAAAAGCGTGATGTCATGCTTTACGTAACGTTACATTATTGACAAGGTAACCATAGCAACGTATTGAAGTATGCAAAATGGGAATGTGTCAGATTTTGTTGACATGATAGGTAACCATACTAATTTACATATTATTTGTAAGACTTTATTGTTGTTTTCTCTTTTTATATAAAATGCAAAGACTTTCAATATTACTTATATTACCAGAAGTAGACCGGACAACAATAACAATTAATTGTAATTAATCTCTTTGGTAAAATGCAAGAGTGTCTTTGTTTGGATCCAATCTTATCTATAAATGGAATTTTTGTCTATAAAATAAAATAAAGTAGAAAATTTTGTGCTAAAACTGGGTACGTCGACTAACGTACCCAGTTTGGTGACTACCAACGAGCTGAATATCGAAATTCATCATCACCTACATAAGTAGGCAGAAAGAGTCACCGCTAAAATCAGTCTAGAACATCATCATTACCATCTCTCTATTCAATTGTAATTGTAAAATTCTTTAACCTTAACTCATTAACGATGCTCTCGTAAGAAAATAAAGCAATTTATTTTTACGATCTATAGGCGAACCCTGGAGAGAATGAACGTCCGCGGGGAGCGCATATAAAACTATTGAACTCGAAAAAAGGATACCGATATACAACTTGTTGTTTGAAAGCTATCGAGCACGAAATTGAGGCACAGAATATATCCAACATCAGAGTAAAGAATTTCTAATAATGCAATAGGATTTTTAGCGGGATGGAAAAGAAAATTTTAATTTTCGCTTTATATGGAACTTTATTAATAGATTAGTGAAAGTACACCATGGAAAGAGTCCAATCTTGTTGGCCCTAAAAGTCTTTGACTCAGTCTGGTCACTATAATAAAGGCCAAGTTGCTTACTTTTCGGTTTGTAAGTAATTAGGTTGACAATCCCACCGGTTCCATTTACCCTTTTCCACACACACGGTAAGTATAGAGAACAGTTTAATTCAAAAAATATAGAGTCAATAAAAAAGAACGTGCTTTGTAATGTATTCAAACTGTGAGTGGATCGTTGTATCGAACGCGAACGAATCGATGTTTATGTTAATTCTTTACTCGATCTCCTTTTTAACTTCTGCAGACTGCAGACTTATTCTTTAATATTTTTTTAATAAGAAAAAAAGAAAAAAACCAGTAAACCTTTTCTTTTCTGTGCTGTACAGTGTAACACATAAAATAACATAAACAAAAAAAAACAAGAAAAAGTGTACAGTGCCTAGAAAAAAGTTAGTCCTCAGCACGAAGCAAGACATCCCAGCGCTGATTTTCAGGACGAACTTTACTGAGACACACGGGGTTAAATAAGAAATATGCATATCCAAAAATTAAAAGGCAACGACATATTGTGATCCCGCGACCTTTTGCTTATCTGCAGTTAAGCACAGAGTTTCGAGATTTCAATCAAGTCGCGTGCCGCGGTGAAATTTTTATACTGATTTTTCATTTATAAATATTTATAGAAAACAAAGTAACCTCCTCCTTTTTTTAAAATCGGTTAAAAAGTATACAGATTTATTTTTTATCTGACAGTTATAAAATAACTAAAAGATTGCAGACTGGCTAACTGTCGATCGTATTAGTCAATTTGGTATGTGTATATCTGCTTACTATATTGTAATATCCTGGGTAAACAAAACACAATCGATACGGTATATGAATCTGTAAAAAAATGCCGGTCCGGTTGCGTTAGCTTGGTAGAGTAAGATCATAAAGATCTCAAATTAGCTGATAGACAATTTTAGGATTGCCTGCTGTTTAAGGCTTAAAATAATCTTTGATAGCTGTACGACTGGTGACATTTAAAACAAAAACAAGTGAATAATCGTTCGACCGTTTTTAATTTATTTAGCTTTAATATCTACCAGTTAACCCAATGTCTTTCGTCTGCAGGTCCCTATATTGAGATGTTGTGTTTGTTTATAGAGCATTTCATCGGCGCTTAATTATTACAGGGCCTTAATTATTTTGTTCAGTTATTACCTTAATTTATGGTTAATGCTGTCGATTGGAAATAAAAAGGACGAGTCCTTTTTTAATTGCTTGTAGTCTTATAAAATAAAATTTTAACTGGCACTATTACTAGGAAAATCAATTAAGTGGAAACTTTGGAGTTTTGGCGAGAAGGATGCTAATGACAAGCTAATTTATCGATTATATTATAGATCAATGCCCTTTTATAATAATTTTTCATTGATTTGACTTGATTAGAGTAAGGTTTTTACATTAACTTGTCTCATTGCTTTAACATTCCAAGGTAAGGTTTTGTTAAAATCATCACTGTGTTTAGCAAAATACGTAAGAAAGAAAAAAATCTACTCGTAACTTTATACAAAAACTAGCTGTCCCGGCAAACGTTGTTTTGCTATTTACAAAAAAAAAAAAAAAAAGGATGTTGGCCGATTCTCAGACCTACTGAATATGCTCACAAAATTTCATGAGAATCGGTCGAGCCGTTTCGGAGGAGTTCAAGTTCGAACCCCGTGACACGAGAATTTTATATATATAGAGAGAAATTTGACACTGACGTCATGCAAAGTTATTATTTAAAGAATAAACAGTGGAAACTTTGGCGGCATATTGAGCTGTTCTTTCTATAAATAAAGGCACTTTTTGTATGTTGTACTTACAGGGTAATTTAATATACATACCAGAATATTTACCGATGTCATTTGACCTACATTTGGGTAATTTTATTTATCTTTAGCAGTCAAGGTTACTTCCTACATTTGTAATGTTTGTCGTATTTGGTAATTGCTACGAGTATGTTCATCGTTATTTGATTCGAAATATCACAATATGTAAAAATTACCATAATATTCAAATTTTTTTTACCTAATGGCTGACACAGGAAGGGATAAGAAGTAAGTATTGCCTAAAAGTAAGAACTTATAGTAAAAGAAATGACAAAGTAGCAGCGAAGTCAAACAAAAAAGAATTTACTATTAGCACTTTGTTTCAATCTATTGTTCAATACTCAAAACAAATTTTAAACAACATAATTTGACACCCAGAAAATGTGTAATCTGTCACTCTTTTCAACAAAGTTAGACAATTGACTTACAATTTTTCTGGGTCATTAAAATACTTAACCCACCCACTGTGTGTTCTTTATTCATCTATTGTTTAATTTTTGCTACCGTTCAATGTTTAGTTTTCATAGAATTTGATGGCACACTTTTCGACAAAGATCTGTTTGAATTCTTTCTTTTGTCTCTCAGCGGGGTCTATTCTTCGAACATTGTTAGCGCTACCAAGTTCCATCTTGCTCTTTATGTTTTTGTCTTTGACGCAATTGTTTTTTTCTGTTGATTTTACTTTAAATTCGTTAAATGTTTTTGTTTCTTTTAGAACAGCTAAACAATGAGGTATCGTTAGTTTTTATATCATTGTCGATCTCTATTGAGAGATTTCATTGAACAGCACCAAAAAAGTAACTGAAAGTTTACTAAAAATAAAAGAAACTGAATTACAAATAAAGCTGCTAAAATTTTAAAACGTGATAGGCTATCCATTATTAACGTATAGCGTATCAGAGCATAGCCGGGACGGAACGGGACATTCCATTGTCGTGTAACTTACGCACGTCGTTCATCAAGTTGACAAGCGTTAATTCAGCTTCCGGTCCTATTACTTTTGATTCTCGAATAGTTTTATCACTTTCGAGTTTTCCCTCTTCACTATCACTACATAGTATAAAACAAAGTCGCTTTCTCTGTCCCTATATCCCTTTGTACGCTTAAATCTTTAAAACTACGCAACGGATTTTGATGCAGTTTTTTTTTATAGATAGAGTGATTCAAGAGGAAGGTTTATATGTAAAATACATGCATAATATAGCCGTGCGAAGCCGGGGCGGGTCGCTAGTAAATGATAAACCTATGAAAACTTTTTTTGTTTGAATGTGTTTTGTCACTTTCGCACTTTTACAGGTGACAGACACGCGAAAAAACACATTTAAACTGAAGAAGGTTTTTGAAGGTTTTGAAATATTTACGAACATCTGTTGTTTCTTGTTTAATGATTTGGCTCACCTACTGTTAAAATTTTCAGGTCGCTGTAAGGCTTTTAAGTTGACCTAATAACTGCCACAGGCATAGCATCTGCCAAGACCAAATGGTTCAAACTGTCTGCCGAGACACGAATGAGTTTGCGTAATTATTTTTAAGTCACATTTTTAGTTCATTTTTTATGGAAATAGTAGGTTTGAACTAATAAATATACACGGTGTAACAAAGGGGATGGATCTTCGGTTGTTGGGGGGTAGGGGACCTCAGTACCTATCGATTTAACCCCCATGTAAAAAATACTAATTTAATAGTTTTATTTTGAGTTTTATAAATCTAAGACTCTGACTGGTGTAGGGGTACAAAAGGTCAAATATTGATCTTGTTTCACAAAAAAAGGCAGAGTCGCAGACCAAAATTTTGACTAAAATTTCACTAAAACTCAAATAACTTTTGAACCAGTGAATATGTGCAATATTCACTGGTTCAAAGTTATTATTATAACATACATGGGGTTTAAATCGATAGGCACTGAGGTCCCCTACCCCCCAACAACCGATGATCCACCCCCCCCCCTTGTTACACCGTGTATGGTAGGCAATTAAGTTCCTAATTTTATTAACAGATAGATAAACAGTATAAATGTGATATCTTCTTGCTTATTTACATGTTATAACTTTTATAATACGACGCAATTCAGAGATAGACATAACATGAAAGATTCCTTTTCGTTTACCACACTAAAAAGGTCTTATTTGAAAGGACCTTCAATGGATGGACTTCAAATGGATATTATTATGGCTTCAGGAAATCCCAAGTCCAATAGTACGGTCTAGTATAACATCCCCCAAATCTCGATGACAAATTGTTGCGTAAATGATAGTGTTCGGCCGCAAGAGTCGCTGTTTTTGTTGTATGATGTATGTATCTCGCTTTGTAAGACATGACATCCGCACTCCATTGTGCAGTGGGTTTCTATTGCTTGTTTTTTTTGCTAACATGCCTCATTGATCTAACGTACAAGTATTAGAAAAAGGTCGAATTGTGTTTTAAGTGTCGATTAGAGCTTAACGTATCACTACATAGTATAAAATAAAGTCACTTTTCGCCGTCTCTATGTCCCTATGTATGCTTAGATCTTTAAAACTTACGCAACGGATTTTGATGCGGTTTTTTTAATAGATACCAGTGAATAGGGGGGAAGGTTTTTAGATATAATACATGCATAAGTCGTGCGAAGCCGGGTCGGGTCGCTAGTGTGATATAATTTTATGACGTAAATAGAATTGTAATAATATTGCCTATAATCTTAGGTCAAATAAAAAAACGGTGGCACACCGACAGAAGTGAAAATTTATAAAAAAAATAAACTTATTTACTAAACAACTACAAAATATATGTACGGTTGGCTGCATAAGTGCAGACCCACCGTAGAGCTCCAAAGCGGCTGTTATAAGAATGTTTTCAACACAAGCATGATTCTAGACACCTGCTTTAGTTGAAGTTTAAAGTCTTCTAACTCATCAATTTATCAAACAAAAATTATTAGAACGAAAACATTCTAATACTTAATAGTAATTTTCGAACTCTACCGGGGGCTGCAATTATGCAGCCGACTGTACTTACATGCATATATGCACACACTGTAGCTGCGTCTCGTAACGGTGTCGCGAGTTCAAAGATTTTATCTCATCTAAAAATATGCGGACCGCGCTAAAATAAGCAGCAATTCAAAAACCGCAATTTATTTATAAATTAACATTTAAGTTAACACGCGTTAATTTAGCTTTAAAGTTCTGACTGACTGATTGATATATCAACGCTCAGCTCAAAACAATAAACCGATCGAGCTAAATTTTGAAATACAGATAGCTGTAATAAAGTAGGTATTTTCTAAGCCAAGATTTTAGAAAATTCAAATCCTACGTGGACAAAGTCACAGGCGAAAGCTAGTTTAAAAATATAACAGAGATTTACCTAACAATTTTGTGTCTATAGGTTAAGTTTTTGTTGACTTAGTAAAATTATCTCAACCATGAAAAATATTCCAATCATCTCTGAACTAATTATAACTCTCGTCCATCACTTCTGTTTTAACGACCAATCCTGGCACATCCAAAAACTACATTTAGGTACTTTCGTGATGTCTATTAAACCCTTTTACGTTACACAATCAGATAAACGGCACCTGGCATGAGACTATACTTTGACAAGGCTCTTACTGAAGGTTAGAGAGGGCGCTAGCGTACTCAATAATACAATTCAACCCAATTTAAAATACATATCCTTTTCTTCTTCTTCTTATTTTCCTGTCGATTCCGTTGTACCTAGTGTTCATTTTTTGCTTTTTTTTATTTAGATTTTTTATTAAATCTTTTGTATTTGTTTTTTTTTAATTATTATTATTTATTATTATAATAATATACAGTATCCAGACCAATAAGTGGCTGCAGCCAAGCCGCAGTTTGAACGCCAGTGATGATTTAGGCGTCATTCATTCAACTTGGCTGAGTCGCCATAAATTTTACTAACCTTAAACTATGTTTTTGTACGAAGAAACGGATTTAAACTACTGAAACAACTAATACAACAACTACTTAAACAACTGTAGTAAGTTTAAAAAATGACTAGCGTTCAAAGGTTTTCTGACATGACAGTATTATTAGTTCAGTTTTTGGCCACGTTCATTAAGATTCTAAACTTTGGGGAGGGCCATGCCATGTGGAGGTCCGATGACATGGACTAAATTATTATAATTAATCATTATTTTCTACTGGACCCTTCTTTAAGTAAGTGTAATGATGCCCCCGGGGATGTTTTTCTATTATTTTCGGGTACCATACGTTTCCTGTTAGGATGATTAATCAATATCGTTTTAGGATAGTTGAGGTTAAAAAATTTAGAATAATGTTGTGGTTTGTAGTTTATGACTTTTTTAAAACCTTTGTCTGTTTTGATGGTGTTCATAATGACTCTATTTTATTCTTTGTTATAACCTAACTTAATATATAAATAGTATAGGTATCTGTATATTGGTAAGACTTACATGCGTCAATTATCAATATGTCAACCTTTTTTTGAAATTATTTGAAAATAAATAGGTATACCAGACAGAGCACATTGTGCAATATCTTAAAAGACACTTGAAACTTTCTTTAAAAAAATAATAGAAAATCCCGCCCTTCTAAGGAGTCGTTGGATTTCAATTACCGAACATATTCACAGGATCGTGTTTTGCTTTCATTCATTTCAACCGAAATAATCTCTACCGCAAACAACGTTGTACAGTCGAATTGTCAAATATAATGCTCCTTTTGTGTTCCCCAAAATCGATTATGGCCTTTTTGTTGTCAAAATTGAGGTTCGAAATCACTCCGAAATTCTCGAGTTTCACAAAGGTTTCACAATAGTTACGATGTTTATCAAGACCCAGGTGTTTTTTGATGTTTTAAACGTATTTTAATTGAGCTTACCAGTCTTGGAGGTTCGTGTCTTCAAGACTTCAGTTTTTGACATTAATCCTCAAAACGCTTTATTTTGGTTACAGTTTTTTATTATTTGATGTCTCGGGGTAGATTATACTAAGCTGTTTTTTGATTGTGCCTTTTTAGGTATTAAGGAAACTCAAAAAGCTGTGTTGAAATTACAAAAAAGTACACCAGAGCTTTTGGATTATTTTTGTCCAAATGTGACTATTTGGACCTACTACCCTTCAGCAATGATATTTTTATTTTTTACTACATTTATTGACTTTGGTGTTTAATTTAATAAAATCATGTATATAAGTCATAAGTGTGGAATACATTCGGTCAATGGCTCGTCAACCGTTCAATGTAAAGCCCTAATAAAAACCTTCGTCTTTCATTCATTTTATATTCATACATAATATTTTCAACAAAATATATTATATCACGTAATAATTTTCATCCCACATTCTCGACATTCCCACTTGACGACACAATGCTATTTTATTTCGCGTACAAAGAAGCCACAGTTTTATTAAACTTCCAAAGGTTTATTCGGTTCGTTTGTTTTAATGCGAGAAACCGCGTTTTGTGGTCGCCTCTTCAATTTCACATCCGCAACCCTGTCTCGTTATGTAGTAAGAATAATAATTATTATTAATATTAAATACGTAATTATTTATTTTATGTTAATTTTCAATTGTTAGCCGTATCTTAACAAATCAAATCAATTATCTTTAATTACCACAAAAATTATGAAATATCAAATATGCGACTCTACCTCTTGCGTTAGTTGGAAAACTGTGTTGCAAAAGGTAAGTTCTTCCACAAAAAAGAAAATTCATAAGATTGCCACTTTCTTATATTGAACGTTATCCCATAACGTTAACTCTAAGCATTCCTAAATTCGTCTAAACTGTTTTAACATTTATTTATTGACTAGCGCCGTTAACACTATAGCCACAGTCTATACTTGACGACCTCTGTGGCGCGTCGGGCGAACACCCGACTGCGATGCAGAAGGTTGCGGGTTCGATTCCCGCCGGGAACAAGTATTTATGCTGACCATAAATTCTTGTTTCTGGTTCTGGGTGTTTCCTATATGTATAATATGTATATATTTACAAAAAAAAAAAAGTATATTAGTAGTTTATCCGTTATCTGGCACCCATAACACAAGCATTAAGTTGCTTAGCTTGGGGCTGGACGGCGATGTGTAATATGTCCTGAAATATTTATTTTATTTATTTATAATATAACACCTAGTTTTAGTAGTTATTTGCTAGTCCAGCAAGGTCGAGGGATATTTTTCTGAACTTTTCCTTTAACCTTTAGTTCCGTTCCAATCCAACAGACGTAGCTACTACATAGATAGTCAGTTTACCATTTGCTTCCTAAAAAATCTAAGTTCAAAATTCAAATTAGTTCTCATGAGACAGGTGTATTAATCCCCAAAGTAATTTATACTCTCCACTAAAATTCTCATTAAATTCCGTAACGTACTAGTATTAAGCCAGTTGCACACCGAACCGAACGACACGGTGCCGACAAAGCACACCAATTTGCAGACTAGCTGATGCATAAACTGATGCATTAGCCTTACGTATGGTCGGGCACTGACCAATTATATCGGAAATACGATATCCAACGGTAACCAGCGTGTACACACTTTTGTAAGTATCATGGTAAGTATTTATTTTGTTTCTCATAATGCACCGCGAAGTTTTAATTCCGTCTACTAATACACGGAACAATTATTTTAAAGGAAAGTTTTTTTAAGTGCAATTAAATTTTAACATAACAAAATAACTTTTTATTTTTCTGATTTCTGGCGTGATGGTCTGAATTTGACGAACAGGTACGCGGATGTAGCTAATACATCTAATAATTTAGAGGTTTTTTCACGTTTATTTCATTTTTTTTTAAAGTTAGTCTTAATTTTATAGCTTTTCAAGGATCCTTTTTACTTTAAAATCCAAACAAATTTAAACCTTTTGAAAATTATGGTTAATGGAAGCTTGCTAGTTCTTATTTTTATCACGTGCCAGGTTGCTAAAAACTATTAACTATTCACATCACACAATAATTATTTCTTAAACTTAGTCAAGAACAAGGATTGAATGTTTGGTATCAAAGTTCATTTAACTGAATACTTAGTTAGGTAATCTAAAACAATCTTAGTAGACAATGTTTTCGTTAAGCAAAATTAGATCATATTTTTTGGAAAGTAGAGTCTACTTTCGTGTTCCAGTTTTCTTGTTTGTAGGCTAATTATTTTAACAAGAAGATAAAAAACGAAAGTATGCGGTCGGTTAGAAAATGTATTTCTTCGACATCCCATTGGCTACTGTAAAAAGTTTTAATTATTCGCCGGATGCTATTCGGTGCTATTCCGTTTTAGATCAATGTACTTTCCTCTTTTAGTTTTTTAGCTTACTAAAGCGTGAAAATGTCAACCAAAGGTTCAGAAATATTTATTTCTAAAATAGCGCGTATAATTACATCCAAAAGTAGGTAAAAAGTAGTTTAAGACAGCAAATAAACCGTTTATAACTAATAAAATAGAAACCGCTCAAACTTACGAACTAGTTATATTAAGTTTTTAACTTAAACATTATTTCTTTTTGCTTATTTTCGTTTCACGTCATCGACTCAACGACAGATTGAGAAAATACGGTCGGTGCATTCGTCTTATTATTGATGTATGCACTGACTCAAACAAACACATAAGACAAACACTAGCTCTACATCACAGATTCACGAGGGACCCACCACCACCAATAAATCAAACACTGAAATATCTAAGTGCATTATCGACAACGCTATAACATAGTATCAGAGTCCTCTTCGGAATAAGGAATGACCTATGATAAAAGATAAACTTGTAGTGGTCATTACTAGCATCCAGACGTCTCCATTGCCTCCCAGTGTGTATCACAACTATTTCTACAACACCAAACTAAAACTAACTCTAACGCTCATGTTTTAGAGTTTCTATTTCACTTACTACGGTTCCTAGAATAAAGCCATAGTATGGCAATAGTTCTCCTACAAATATTCCCAACTGTATACAGAAGTGTTAAGGTTCAAGGAAGTTCAGTGTTAGATACAATATTAATACGGATGGAAATACTTATTCTTAGATAACAATAGGAGATATGGTTCAAATTATGGAGTTCGAAGTGGGATGACACAGCAATTTTTGAAATGGAATTATTTTTTTAAACCAAATTGATCGGAGAGTAAATTTAAGTCCGTTTCATATTTACCTATTAATTACATACAGTAAATATTTTCATCAAATTTTGACAAAAATTTTAACAGACCAGCTTCAGGCTGTCTGGAGATTTGCGACGGACTCAAATAATTCCAATATTTATTAGCAAATTAGTATTGCTATAATTATATAGCTATAAATTACACATTAAAGATAGATCATTATTGAACAGTTAAACACAAGAATAACCAGTTGACTATCGGGAAGTTCTCAGTTCTCAATAGAAAGGTTCTGTTTCATTTGACACCTCTACTGTAGAGTGAGCAAACAAATCGATTTCTTATCGCAACCACGTTCAAAGTCAAATATGAACAAGTTTTTAAGAAACAAACCAAAAGCCCAGAAGTCTCGGGGTATGTTTGTCCAATATAATAGCCTCCATACGATGTTTGCTTGGTGTGATTGATGCCGTCCGTCGCTAATGGATCAATATAACCCGGTTCAATGTAGTTGGTAGGTGCTAATATGAGATTGCAATTGGTTAATCTTACTTTAACGTTAGAGAACTGTGCATGCATCATTCCTATAAATTATAACCCAAGGCAATTTCTCTAAATCTTGAATTTAGGTATAATTTAGTGTTTATAATATAAGTTTTAAGAAGTCAAATGTCTAACTAAGGAGGAGGTGGTTAAAAATCAAGTGGATCACTTTGTGCATTACATTTAAGAAACTTCTTAAAAAGTTTAGGTTTATCATGAATTCGTCATCCTTGAAGGACCTTGGTTTGAATTAACTGTTTGTTTTGGCTGCTGTTTTAAATGTAATGGTTGAACTTTTTGAAAGTCATAATAGTCATGTTAAAGTCAATTTTAATGAAGCGATTTAGGTATAACTAACAAGCTTTAGAATGTACCAATTTATAACAACTTAGGTACAATTTCTAACGAACTTGAAATTCTTCGTTTTCGGAAACGAAAACTAAATTAATAATTTTACAATCTAATTCCAATCCGAACTAAGAGTTGAGAACATTCAATCATTGGAAATCAAATGAAACACTCAATCAAAGTAAAATGAACGTCAACATTGAAACTTTCATTGAATTCGTATCGGAACTGAGAGAGGAGATAAGTCAATACAACGCTCAATCAATTCTCAAAGTTGATTTAATAAAATTTGATCACTCACTTAATTGGTCTAAAAATGTTTTTACAAGAAGCTAAAACTACCTAAATTAGTTTAAAGCACCTATGAGAGACGCAAATTTAAAAATTCAAATTTCAATTTCTTTATTAACATAAATTATAGTGCATACAATCATTGTTACAAGTATTGATATAAACATAATATTTATATTTTAACACTTTCACAGGCTATAAGCGCCTTTAAAAAAGCTTACAATTTATTTATTTTATACATTATACATAAGACAGACTAATAATATGCGAAGATACGAAATTGCATATTTATCTTTACTTGTTTATATTACCAAATTTTAGAATCGTCACCATATTCTTATACTCTAGCGTAGACTTACCAACTTGATTTCGATGTTTTTTTTATTAGTAAGGTAAGGTAGCTTTAAGTTTTTTACCACAAAAGTTGCCATAAAAATTGGGATTATTTAAAATTTCCAACCATGTCATTCCATTGTTTCCAGCCATGTCATTCCAGAGTCATTCCATTGTTCTTGTCAAGTGAACTTCCATACGTTCAATACTGTGAATGCCTAGTGTTAAATTAAATGAAATACCTATATATAATACATAATAATATATTATACATAATTATATTTATTTTCTATTCTCACAAAAGTCACAACAGAAATGTATAGGTAATTAAAGTCTTCGAAAAATGATACAACTCGGCTGATGCTACAATTTAAGAGTTTTACAAATTAATATTTATAATTTTATTTAACAATAAAATGTCAAATATTCAAGATACATTGAAGAAAACCATTTAAATACGAGCAAATACCATTTAAATTGTCGTACGAAATATCGAACAAATTAGTTTAAATTTTAACAAGCTCTGCTGTCAATCAAAAACGATCATTATTTTTATTTGAAACGTCTCGTCGTGTATGATACCTACTTAAGGTCCTACTTATTACACTGAAACCTTTGATTTATATGTAGGACAGCAAAAGAAAATACTTACGTATTTTTTATTTTGCCTTAGTCTTGGACGGTAGACAGTTAGACACCGTTTAAGAAATATCTAATCTCTTTTCAGACTTCAGCCTAGCTAGCATGAGCAGCACGATATAGCGATTTATCGACAAAAACTGTCAAAATATGCTATATAAAGCCGCCATGTTGAATTTTTATCGAAACGGCGAGCATGGCCCGTGTGTGTGACGTCACGTGTTACGGTATGATAAGATAGACAAAAGAGCGAGCACGACAGTCTCTTATTTATCGAAAGGTCGAGCATGACCGACTAATTGTCGATAAAAAACGTGAAAAGTATCGATTTTTGACATTATGGCGCGTTATTTTATCGACAACGTTTGGAGTGTGTGATAAATTTATCAAGATTATTTAGCGTAACCAATATTAACTTAAATTCATTATTAGACTAGAATGTAAGAAATATTATAATGATTTTTGTGTAAATGTTCTTAATAAATACAGAAAATGTACCTACCTACGTGTAGGTATAACTAAACTAAAAAGATTCTATTCCATTCGTTTTTTTTTATATTATAATTAATTAAAGCTTCGCAGTGTGCAGTATATCTAGTGTCGAGTTACTATTTTCGCACTGTCACGAAATTAAATTAAATTTAACTCGATTATTACAAAGTTTTGCTAAAATAAAAATCAGCGCGCCATGTTGCTCTCGCGTTCCAAAACGCGATTTACACGAAAACGCCAACACTCAAACACGATGATAGCACGATTTCAAAATATAAACATTGAAGAAAATCTTGTTTGATCGTTCTGTCAACAAAGATGTGTCAAATTCAGTGACAGATTGCGTTAAAAGTTGCAAAAAAAGAAGAAAAGAATGAATGGTTAACGTTATTAAATTGGCAGCATTGAAATTCATATCTCATATTGCGTGATATTATTTTAACATATCATATCGCTCCATTTGTCATACTCGCGAAATCGATAAATCTTTAGGTGTGGATATAATACGTTATCTTTTATCATATTATATCACGAACAGCCATGCTAGCTAGGCAGATCAGCTTTCAAGTGATTCTATCATTAACTTCTTGATATTTTAAGAAAAAAAAATCGTTTGCTTATAATCAATTGCCTACGTCTGTTTTTTCATGTCGCAACATCGGTATCTTTAGGCTTCTAGGCGCGCTATATTATGTTAGGCTGCATCGTCACCTACCATCAGGCGGGTGTGATAGTGGCTGACCATCACTATCACGACATAGTATAAAACAAAGTCGCTTTCTCTGTCCCTATATCCCTATGTATGCTTAAATCTTTAAAAATACGCAACGGATTTTGATGCGGTTTTTTTAATAGATAGAGTGATTCAAGAGGAAGGTTTATATGTATAATACATGCATAATTATAGCCGTTTAAGAAATAGAAAGAAACCCGGGGCAGGTCGCTATTAGTAAATAAAATTAAGGCGAAAACATTGCAAAACCTAACTAAATATTTAATATTCTTAACTTTGACTCCTATCTATAAAAATATGTTCCAGCGGTTATTAATATTACCATGTAGTGATTGCACCTTAAAGTTTTTTTATTGGTCAATTTACACTTGTATGTTATATTGTAACTCCGAAACGAATTGAAATGTGGTTATTTTTTCTGCTACCTTTAGATATTTGACGAAAATCGACTGTTCGAAACTTTTGGTCAATCAGAGTTTTCTTAAATTTCGAAGTATACTGCTTCATAGATCTTGTAAATATAATTTAAAATAATAAAAAAATACATAACACTTTTACCTGTTAATTTTTGTCACGTACTCGCTTGTCCAATAAATAATGTTTTCTTCTTCAAAATACAAGTAACTATTTCTCACGTAAACTTTCAAAACGTCACCCATCAACAAACATAAGTAATTCTTTATTTTAATGTAATTACAATAAGATTAACATATTATTATAATGTTTTACGGCTCCAACATTTGAATATATATATTTTTTAACTTTCCTTTGAAGTAATAAACAAAAATAATGTCTCATTTAAATACTTCTGTATCACTAATGAACTCACAAATTGCATTTAAGTTAATTGTTCTTATTTAGAACAATGAAGACGTTATTCATTCGAACGGTGGAACATTTATACATCGTGTGAACAACTTTGGAAGATAGATAGATATATAAAAAGGTACTTTCTTAAAATTACAACCCGTATGTTCAACTAGACAACTCGTGCAATTCAATAAAAAAATGTAGGGAGGTGTAACAATGTGAATGTTTCCAACTTAAGGCTGACTTATCAAACACATAGATCATTGGAATATGTTTTTTATAAAACTTTGTCGCTGTTTTTATTTAATGCGTAATGCGTAGCTTGACAACTCTGCGCAGGACACAAACGTCAAAAACTTAATCACATTTCAAAATATTATTTAGATGGACAAAAATAATATTTTACTTGCATTTAACAGAATAGTGAGAGCAACGAGTGACCCTTGGACTTTGTCACATTTAGACCACATTTGATGGATCAAAAGGATAAGTATTTGGAACCCATTTAAATCTAATTTGATCCATCAAAACTGTTGGTATTTCGGACGCGTCCAAATGTAAACTCTTTTCTCTCCCTATTCTGAACGCGAGATATCTAGTTGAAACTCACAGGTTTGTTTCTATAAAACGCTACTACAAAACTTGACGAGACTCGTAATTTAATACTTTCAAACTAAAATATGTACCAATTTCATTTGGAAAAAAATTACATGGTTCACGCTCTTCTGAAGTTTGTTTGACAGCTCAATACAATCACGTTGCTAAAACATTTTGTTGGTAAAAAGAATAGAACAATAAATAATGCGTTTTAGAGAACGGCTACCTGTCTTTGGTTTTTATTTAACTTTTGTTTGATGGAGATTAAAATTGTATTAGAGAAACGGAGTAACCCTTGGACATACAGTTACGGTCCACTTGAGACGTGTTTGAGGTACCTATCCAAAGTTTTATAGTTTTATATTAAAAAATGCAAATGAAGGGAATAAGTGACGATAATCGAGCCATGGCTAACACCACCCCCTGGTCAAAGTTAAGGCAACTTTGACCAGGGGGTGGTGTCAAAAGTCGCTGGGGTGGTGTCAAAAGTCGATGGGGTGGTGTTAAAAGTCGCATGGCCTACCACCGCTTGATTGTTTGCTCCTTTAGCACCACACAGGGGTCACGGAGGCGCAAAATCCTGCGGCATTGCTACATCCTCATGTAGGCAGCATGCTCGCCTAGAAGGAAAACAGCATGCCTTAACTTTGACCAGGGGGTGGTGTTAGAAGTCGCTGGCCATGGCCTACCACCGCTTGATTGTTTGCTCCTTTAGGACCACCCAGGGGTCACGAAGGCGCGAAATCCTACGGCATGCTACATCCTCATGTAGCATGCTCGCCTAGAAGGAGAACAGCATGCTTTAACTTTGACCAGAGGGTGGTGTTAGAAGTAGCTAGCCATGGCCTACCACCGTTTGTTTGTTTGCTCCTTTAGCATCATCCAGGGGTCACGAAGGCGCAAAATCCTACGGAACGCGAGCAAATCTGCACTGAACAAATATTTGATAGACTATTTATAGTCGATCGCCAACGCTACTATATCCTTAAAAGCAAACATTAAAATCATTACTGTATGTAGACCAACATGTTCAATACGGCCATTATTTTTTCTGGAGCATATTTTGTATACTGTTTATTTAAATTAATCCATAAATAAATATTTTGATTTCATGTTAACGAGTAGTTTGTGTTGGATGCCGAGTCGTTGGAATCTCGTTAAAGCTGAATATAATCGTATATTGTCATAATGTTGTTATTTACTGCGAGTATATCCTTTATTTTGTACTGAACCTCTTTATACGTACCTACTTAAGTGTGTTGGAAAGTGCCCCCTTAAAATCATAATGGTGTAATTATTGTGTTACTGTGGATAAAGAAAATGGTATTAAAAAGTGCTAAAAATCAAGGCGGCATCACTCATCATCATCATAATTAGCTGGTGTCAGTCCATTGGTAGACGTAGGCCTTCCCCAAGATGCGCCACTGAGCCCGATCTTCGGGTCGAGGGCGTCCTATACGTTTGCCAATTCGTGGTCTCCACTCCAGGACAAGTTTACCCCAACGGTTATCATCAGTCCTGCGGCAGATATGACCAGCTCACTGCCACTTCTGTTTGCTAATCCGTTGAGCTACGTCGATCACTTTAGTTCTCTGGCTGTAGGAGCCAGGAGGCAGGACGATAAGGTGAAAATATTGTTTTAAATAATTAGACCGATTCGATAAGAAATTGTATGACAAAACATGCAATTCTTGAACATAAGCTTTTATATTTATGCTTTTATACTAGCGACCCGCTCCGGCTTCGCACGGCTACATTATGCATGTATTATACATAATATAACCTTCCTCTTGAATCACTCTAAGTATCTATTAAAAAAACCGCGTCAAAATCCGTTGCGTATTTTTAAAGATCTAAGCGTTTAAAGGGAAATAGGGACGCCGAAAAGTGACTTTATTTTATACTAGCGACCCGCCCCGGCTTCGCACGGCTATATTATGCATGTATAAACCTTCCTATTGAATCCCTCTATCTATTAAAAAAACCGCATCAAAATTCGTTGCGTAGTTTTAAAGATTTAAGCATGCAAAGGGATATAGGGACAGAGAAACCGACTTTGTTTTATACTATGTAGTGACTATGTAGTGATAATTCCACACAGACCGGGTCTTGTGAGTAAAACTGGAAGGACGCTAAGTAATTAATGTCTAAGTCATATTATTTTAGTGAACAAGAGCCAAAAAATGTAAAACTTCAACAATGTTCATCACCAATTAAAAAAGACATAAAAATCCAGTTAGACAAACCGACTAACGCTAATAAAAAACTCAAATATTAGGCAAACGATAACAAACTTTATGGGAGATGAGAATAATTTTATGACGTAAAAATGGGTCATGTCAGAAAATGTGAGGACGGCGTTTTATTTGCCCATTGTCAACATTGTGTTTGAATTGTGGCTTTCCCTTATAGCCCGAGAGACGAGCGCCAAAAACTGACACTATACTTTCTAAAATGCAGTATTTTAGTAAGTCTCGATCGCGTGAGAACATCAGAATAAATTCTACCTTATTCTAGCTGTAAAACACATATCAAAATCGATCACTTAGTTCAGAAGATCAGCAATTTTTTTTAAGAAATATCCATCAAAACTTTACCTCTTTATAATATTGCTTTTTTAAATACTTGTTCAAGGGCGAATCAAACTCGTAAACTTTTTGTCATGTTATTGACAAGGTAACCATAGCAACGTGTTATCGTTGCTATGATTACCATCTAAATTTTCTTATGATGTTTATACGTTAAATTAAACGTAAGTAAACCGTAAACCGACTTCATAGACAACCATATTTTTACATAAATAGTATTTTGACCTCATCTGACCTGATGTGAAAATGAAGCAAAGAGTACTTTATATAAATGAGGTCGAGGATGTAGCATCGCCTAGAAGGTACACTGTACAGGACCTATTCACTCTAGATTTTAAGACTCTGAGGTTCCAAGAGCTTCTGTTCACCCACCGCACCACATAAGTTGACGTAGGTGTTATAAAAAACGATAATTAGATGATGGTGGTTGCAACTTTCAGCGTTCACCTCTCGGGCTATGACTACCTGGAATCAAGGAAGATGATAATAAATTATCAAGTGTGGACAGGCCGACACTACATGCTTTTTATATTATTTTATGAATGAGTTATCGTTTAAACACACCTGTTTTGTTTACCCTATTTCTGTATCTACCCATTGCTACGTCTCACTTTATTAGGTGAGGACATATTTTCAGACTAAGGTATAAAGGCAGTACCTATGTTTGTAATTGTTTGCTAGGTAGACCATCTATGTATAATCTATCTATCTCTATCTACCTATTATTTTTAGGCGGTTTATAAATAATAGGCCAGGGGACGATTATGAACCTCAAACATTTGAGGGGACGAGTAGGCACAGGGTGCGAATTTCAGGGGACTAGTGGGTACTGAGTCAATATTTTGAAGAGGAATTATTGTTTTATTTATAGGGTTGGAACAAAAAAACTTCGAAACTACTAGTTTGATTTTGAAAATTACTGTAGTTATAAACTAGCTAGATGCATTTTATGACGGCTTTTCCCTATACGTATAGTATACGAGTTAGCTCTGATACTACTGCACTGATTTTGATGTAACTTTGTATGAGGATTGGTAAATTATTAACGCACAGCTGAAACCAATGGCCGGATTGGGCTAAAATATGGCAATACAGATAGTTGTTTTAACTTAGGTATCAGATAAGAGATTACATACATACATACAGGTCAAATACATCATCATCATCATCAGCCGGTGTCAGTCCACTGTTGGACGTAGGCCTCTCCCAAGATCCGCCACTGAGCCCGATCTTCGGCTCTTCTTCTCCATTCACTGCCCACCGCTTTGCGTATGTCGTCGCTCCACCTGGTCACAGGGCGAATACATAACCCTCCCTTTTGGTTTCGCCGTAGTCGGTTAAAAAAAAATACACCCTACGCGGACAAAGTTACGGGCAAAAGCTGGTAGGCAAAACCTTTCCTATAAATTGAAATACTTTTCAAAACTATTTTACCCCATGGGAATTGATCCGGCAACCCTTGCCTCTCCATGGCGCAACGGAGCTACATTGGATGAAGCCCAGCCGAGTCAAAATTACGAAAATCTTACTTTCTTCCATTTATTTCCTATGGATCCTGCAAAAAAATTATAAAATACTTACTTTTATCTGGCATATCAGAGAAAATTTACCACCATCATAATTTCGGAAGCCAACGAAGAAAATTTATATTCAAATGAATTAAGCCACAACATAAATAACAAAGGTAATGAACGGTTTTATTCGCGTAATACCGATGTATTTTGACCTTCTGCCGTCTAAAATATTGTAGTCCCTATTTTCTCGTAGTTTGTTTCTTAATTACAATAGAATTCATGGCAGCTCATTGAGCCCGTATTATATTCCTTTTGTTATAGTCGTTTGAATATTTTTATATTTAAGTCTAAGTACCTGTACACTTACCTATTTATTTTTGTTATACGAAAGTATATTTAAATAATAATATTATTGGCTTTATAGTTCTGAACTATCCAGTCCACTCACTACCATCTCATCACAGTAGCCTTAGTACTTTTCTCCTGTAGTTTATCAATAGTTCTATTAAAATTGAAGGTTGTCCTCGGCTGCAGACATGGAATAATCACCGATTTGGTATCCATATCATACAAGGGCCTATACACGTTCGCTTCAGTTCCACGCACGCCTTCCAAGGCGTCCAAAGTCTCGGGCTCCATGATCAGCCCCGTGATATGGGAGACATAACAGACGTATTAGCTTTTACATCAAGTCTAATTGATATATACAGCGTCAGCTTCTTTAAAATCCATGCTTTTAAGTGTGCTTTAGTATTTGGGACATACATTAGACGTAGGTAGTAGGCTTGTCCAGCATCTATAGCACCCTTAGTTCAGTTTTACCGGAATATGAACATTTCCCAGTAGAATCTTTATTTAGGTAGTACATAAAAACCTAATTCGAATACTTACGAACAGTTTAAAACAAAAATAACCAAATCTGTTCAGCCGGTCTCAAGGGATGCCGTAACAAAATACCAACGCCGCATTTTTAATTTTTATTTTAAATAGATTTAAGAGTACCCCTTCATAGAACTCTTTTCATAAACAACGCTACGCGTCATGATTTTATATTAAAAATTCCTTTAACAATTTCAGCACGAGTGCAAGTAGGTCAGTCGAGTTTTACATAGTTTGCTGGCTTCGTGGGTACGGTCACTCGTCCGCTAGCACACAACCGAGCGATGTAGTACAGACTCGGAATAGAAAATAGTTTAAACGAACTCCTTTGGTATTCTGCGGCTCTCTCCGGAGGTTCTCCCAGTTCCAATTTCAATTATCAACCGCTTGTTTATTGATTGAAAAGAGATCCTTGCTATCTCTTTTTGCAATCGGAACGCTTTGATGAGTTTTGATTTTATTTTTTTGTCATTGGTTGAGTGGATGTTGATATTTTTATCATTTCCTTTGTGAATAATTTTGAATTACCGCCCCTTTTACATCACTTTTCTATTTCCTTAGAAAGACATGCTTGATATATAAATTTTATATAGGTATTTTGGTTGGTTATTTTGTAAAAAAGCCGTCCTCTGCTCAAGTCTCTGCTGAGTTGTCAAATTTCTTACTTCACTATCACTACATAGCATAAAATAAAGTCGCTTTCTCTGTCCCTATTTCCCTTTGTATGCTTAAATCTTTAAAACTACGCAACGGATTTTGATGCGGCTTTTTTTAATAGATAGAGTGATTCAAGATTAAGTTTTATATGTATAATACATGCATAATATAGCCGTGCGAAGCCGGGACGGGTCGCTAGTTCTTAAATAAATTACATAAATATTTCCATAACGAAAATACTTAGCATCCACCTCGCAAAATCAAAATTACACTTCAAACATTTCAAAACCTATTTATAAAGCCACGAACGGAAGACATCTAATTTCATATAACAGATGTCCTCATTCATTTGGCTGCGCTTCGCAGAGAATCCTTTGAGCACGTCACGGTTTACCCACTCAAAAGAAAACTGTCAACAAAGGATTGTTGTTCCAAGTGTTCACAAACTTATACAAACAAAGTTTGACAATCGACCGTATCTGAGCGACCTATAGACAGCTATTGTGCTAAATTATCGGTACATTTAATCAATAGTTTTTTTTTAAATCGGATTGTTATAGCGATGATCGAACAATGTTTCCACTGATTCGAAGTAATCAGATGATTTCGTAATGAGATAGATATTTTCTACTGGTCATTTCACATTTTCTAAGCTTGTCAATGACGATGTTATTTAACAATTCTTAAAAAAACGATCAACAGATTATGAAGCTGAATCATTACCTTTAAACCTAGCTCGTAAGTGAACATAGCATTTCTTCCAGTAATACTTTGGCCTTATAACACGCAGATAATCCTGAACGCTTAATATTGGTAAAATGCAAGATTGAGGATTTATTATTATTTTTTATTAAAAAAGACAATGCAATGCCAGTGCCTTTGTCTTGGCATCTACGTACGGTAGGCTGCATAATTGCAGACCCACCGTAGAGCTCCAAGACGGCTGTTATAAGAATGTTTTCAACACAAGCAAGATTCTAGGCACCTGCTTTAGTTGAAGTTTAAAGTCTTCTAACTCATGAATTTATCAAATAAAAATATTGGAATGAAAACATGCCAATAATAGTAATTTTTGAACTCTACCGGGGGCTGCAATTATGCAGCCGACTGTACAATCGATAAAATAAAATACCACAAAGGCGAAGCTTCAAACGTTGACCAGGTATCTGAACTGAACAGCTGGTATACTTTGGTATAGGTACTTTCAGCACTGCTATTTATCAGACAGGTAACCGACAGAGACCTGAAGGAAGACGTCTTATCGACTATAACAGAGCATTGTTTTAAAAATATTATTATCACGATATGCCTATGTGAGAAAAGTATGTAAAATTTAAGGTCTACTTGTGACATTTGTTGCTAAATTTTCTCCGGTCTTTAAGAAGTAAACATATATATCTATCTATTATAGGAGTTATACAATGTTCCAGCGTTGAGGAAACGACGTAGTAGAAGGACCCCAAAAACCTTTCAATGCACGACCTTTGCATCGTTCCGAAAGTCAAGGTTTCAAATTATTTCATCTTCCCAAAAGGTGAACCTCACAAATCAAAAGGTCCCTAAAATAATTACAAAAGGTATCAACAACCAATTCTAATAACACCGAAGTCAATAAGTCACATAAGTGTCAAAACGTCACAATTACGTAACTCATCCGAGTTCATTACGAAAAGAACTGTGTGAGTGACAATTTAATGAAGTGTTGCCTCATTGTGTAATTAAAGCCGTATATTTAGAAGTTCGAACTAATGAATGAACGGCTGATTACGTTACGTATAGTATAGTTTTGTAATATGAAGATGATTCTACATGAAAATTTCATAGAGAAAGAGTATAAATAACACTATAACCTAAGATCCCTTTAAGGACGACCTTCATCGAGCTGTTTAATAGATGAAAAGTATGTTATATTAAATTAAATCGGTGAATAAAATTAAATCATTTATTCAATACAGTAAATACAAAGTTAAATTAAATTAATATAAAATCATAATTTAAAATATAAATTAATCGTCATTCAAATAAACCGCCTCTGACCGCACCCGGTGCAAAGGAGCCGAGAATACTGGCCGCGTTACCTCTCTGTATGGCGACGGCTAACCTTTGCACCAAGAACGATCCGGAGCGGTAGTCGAAACCTCGGTCCCCTCACAAAAGTCACGGCTTCCGACGCCCAACTTCCCGCTGTCTCCACCGCAAACGGCACGAATAAATAGTTAGGCAACAACGAGGCGTACTTATCGCGTTTGTCAATAATAATAATGGTCAATAAATATATTGCAAATGGGTTGTTTAGTTGTTGTTCAGTCCTGAATATAATTAATTAACAATTAAATTTATTGTTTTGTTTTTTAAACCTTTCACTGGTTTATTTAAGAGACAAATTCCATACCAATAGAAAGTATGAAGCCTATAGAATAACAAACGTTAGGTTGACTATTTTTACCCGTCACAACTCTTGGATAGGCAATCGATACTAGTAATTTGCACTGGTATGGTTAATAAATTAAAATTAATTTAAAATAAAGATTATGTACCTATTTCATTGGTATGGAATTTGTCTATTAACCAAACCAGCGAAAAGTCTAAAAAGAAAAATAAATTAATCATTCTGGACTGAAATTTTTAGGCAACCCGTTTGCGATATACTTACATATTGAAATATTTAATTTGATATAAAATATTTTTCATTCATTAAACAGCTTGATGAAATTCGTCCTTATAGGGATCCTGTACTACTAGGGGAGGATTGTTTGAGATTGTGCTAAAAACTAATAAGGCACAAGGTTGATCTTATTTTAATCACAGGTGGTTGTGTTTGACAATTTGACAGTTGTTTAACCTAGAAGAAATGTATGGAGAACGATTGTGAGACTTAACAACGTAAAATATTTCGGTGTAAGGTTTTTACCTTAAGTTTTTATTTTTCATTAGTTTTATAATATAGGTAGTGTCGAAATTTTACAATTCATAAATCGACAGCTGGCCTAAGTAATCAAATAATTTTAGTACTTCCTCAAATATTCAATTTCACCTTCGAGTTAAATTATATATAATAGACGTTTATACGTTACGATTAAATTAATAATAGAGAATGAGCTCATTAATTTCCCATCTCAATGTACGGATGATGTGAATTTAATTCATCATAGGTAGGTACATAAGTTACTTGAATTGTGAAATTAATTCATATAACTAATCATCACTTCCTAACTAATATTATAAATCCGAAAGTTTTAATATTATAAACCAAAGATCCTAGCCTATGTTACTCACAACTAGCTGTTGCCCGCGACTTTATATATTAAAACCTTCGTCTTGAATCACTCTATCTATTAAAAAAAGCTATTGCATCGTGCGAGCTTCGCACTGTCGTACCATATACATACACGTTAAGCGAACGCTCGGCCGAGCTACATGGTAGGCGGAGTGGGGGGTGTTACGAAATTTCTTGATTCGGTCGCCGCGCTCAAAGCCCGCGATAAAAGCTATGCAATAGCTTAAAAAACATCAAAATCCGTTGCATAGTTTTAAAAAACTAAGCATACATAGGGACAGACAGACAGCGGGAAGCGACTTTATTTTATACCACGTAGTGATGAATCAGTGTATATTCTCATAACAAGTTTTAACAACATCGAATCCAAAAAAAAACAAAAAAATTGAAATATCTATCTTCTTTATTATATTAGTGTAGATGTGAAAGTTTGTGTGTGTGTTTGTTTGTTCCTTCTTTACGCAAAAACGACTGGACCTATTGGATTGTGATGAAACTCGTTATGTACTTACATAGCTGGAGACCTAAACTTTTTATCCCGATATTCCCACGAGATCGAGACTGTGACGTGTCAGCTAGTAATAATAAATATCCGAAAGTTTGTCTATTAATTTGTTTGTTTCTTCTTCACGGTCATAACCACTGGACCGATTTAGATGAAAATCGGCATCATTCCAGCATCGGCCTAGCATACTGTTTCTGTTACAATTCTCTTTAGTTTTGTCTTGAAAAAAAATATTAAAAGAAGATATTACAGTTTTGGCGGGAACGAGCCAACAACATGTCGTGCTGCAGTTTTATTTACACGAAACTTAGTTGTAAACCGAGTTAAATTGTATAATTCTGGTGGAAAGTTATCTAATTTAGTTCCGTGAAAGTGCACAAGTGTAGTGAAAGTAAAAATCAGTGTCAAACATGGACTTTTCTCGTTGCCTCCAAAATCTCCTACAAGGTTATAGTAAAGTAGCCACCGCTTTACTATGACCCCTGACTTGACAAACTGTGACTTGACGACTTGACCATCTTGAAACACTTTGAGCCCGATTTCTGTAAATCGGGCCATATCTTGATGCAAAATATTACTTGATACTGGCTATATGCACAAACCGTGCGAAGCCATAACTGAGAAGAAAAAAAAAAGAAGATATTACCTTTTTGCTAAATCAGAATCAACGCAGGTGAACCCGCAAAGCAAAACTAGTTCAATATAAAATGTTTGCTTTTGAAGAATATAATTTTTGATTGAATCCTAAATACAATTTTGCTTTTAGTACAGTTCCTTTGAAAGTAGAAGCCCTATTATTTCTATTTCTTTTGTATTATTGTATTTCTATTCAAGTTATCTGTTTTTTTTTTCAAGTCTGATTGACCTTTCTGTCACTCCCACACAGTAATGGCTTTAAATTGTGTAAACAGTAATTGTTTTACTTCTAATACTAGCTATGATTTACGGTTTCACCCGTTCAAATAGTAATCACATTGAAACATAGTATTAACTACACTCCTTTGTCTCAGCCCCGTACTTGTTAGTCAATACCATGGACCTATAAACTTTTGATAGGTCCTCAGAACAATAACTAAAGCAAGATAGGTCCATGGTATTTTTTTTCGTCTATGTTCTGCTCAGCTCGGCAATCTGTTTCATATTAATCCAATCCTTTGGTCCATGGTCAATACCATAAAAATGTAAAACTGTCTTGTCATAATATTGTCATTGTCATGTACGGAAAAAGTCATAAAAAAAGTAAAAAAAAAGTCATAATCGTTATTGAGAGCCTAAATTCCCATGAAATTCCCATGGGCTCTGCACTTTCACGTTTCAAACCACAGAGTATAGCTAGTATTCTATCCCATACTAATATCCTTCTTATATTGTAAAATGTGAAAGTTAGTATGTGTGTTTGTTTGTTACTTCTTCACGCAAAAACTACTAGACTGATTACGATAAGACTTGGTATGTATGTAGATAGCTAGAGACCTGGATTAATACATAGGCTATTTTTCATCATATTTCTTAGAGATCGTGACTTACGCGGGTGAAACCGCGGGGCGTAGCTAGTAATATTATAAATGTAAAAGATTGTGTGTGTGTATGTTTGTTATTCCTTCACGCAAAAACTACTGGACTGACTGCGATGAATCTTAACATAGATACTTACCTTTTTAGGAGTTCTTAGTCTTAATAGCCCAAACTGAATCGACCTTGGAACTTCCGAACGTAAACAAAAATACGCGGGTGAAACCGCGGGGCGCAGCTCCTTATAAATTAAGCAATCAATATTCGAAGTTTACTGTGTTATTCTAAGGTTTACATCAAGTTTTACAAAATCAGGTGTAATGTCGTCATAACTCTGCAGGGGTTTATTCAACCTAATAATTTATAACCAAAAAAACAAAACTATGTTTTTTTATCGAAACAAGTAGCACTTTGTATAGTCACTTAAACTGTAGATCATAAAACACAATGTGCTTTTTTTATTTTTAGGTGCTTGTATAGAGAAAAACTGATGTTCAACGATTGTAAAGTTAGACTAGCTTTATTATGATAGCTTTTCTAACTACTAGAAAAGAAACTGTTTTAGAGAAATTGGAGAAATTTGAAATATATAGGGTTATTGGTAATTATACTAGCAAGCCGTTAAGGGCTACTTCTGTGCACCTAAACAAACAACTTTTGTTCTACGATTTTTGGAAATTCTAATTTTTTTTGAAAATTTTGAGGTTAGGTTTACCTGAAAATCAGCTGTTCCTTACACGGAGAGGTCATTTAAATTTTAAATTTTACTACCTTAAAACCTTTAAATTTTACTTATTTTTAAAGTTTTATCTACTATTCTTAGTCTGAATAAGTCATTGTCACAAAAGTCTTGTTTTAACAAATCAGCTGGTTTCGAATTTACATAACCTCAACATTTAAAAAAAAAATTCGTATTTCCAAAAGTCGTAGAACAAAAGTTGTTTGTTAAGGTGCACAGAAGTAGCCGTAACGGCTTGCTAGTATAATTACCAATAATCCTGTATAATTGATAAAAAATCTACATCTTCCTATTTTCTTTTATCTGTTTTCTGTAATTATTAGAAAATCCATAATATTCTTCTTCTTTGTCCTGCCCCTTTCCCAATTTAGTTGGGGTCGGGCCTCCTTGTACGTTTGCGCCAGGTCCTTCGATCCTGGGTTGTCATTGGAGATATCGAGAGCCTTAATGTCCCTAGCAACATTGGTCCACCAGGTGGCGGGCGTAATATTATATAGGCATATAAAACAAAGTCGTGTTAGTTTATAACTCGAGAACGGCTGAACCCATCGCGATGAAACATGGTAAGTAGATAGCTGTAGACCTGAATTAACACACATGCTACTTTTTATCTGAATATTACTATGGAATCAGGAATTCCGCGGGTGAAACCTTGGAGCACAGCTAGTAAAGTATTAAATAAAACTGAGAAAACATAATTTCATTCGCTTATTTCATTGACAGGTATCTTTAAAAATTCCATCAAAAAGTAGAACCCAGGATAAATATAGATTTAGGTACGTCATTTAATTGTGTTGATATAATTGTATTGAATTCATCTATTTCAGATAATAAGATCCAATAAATTCATTAAATTAGTTGGCACAATAAAATCTAAAATGTCTCACAATAAAATGTAAAAATGAAATTATATAGAATGTTAAAAATAACTACAGTTAAAATTTTAAATGTCAATAGATTTCAAGAAATCTTTTTTCTTTGTATAGACTAGGAATTTCTAAAATAGTTTTTGGATTCGAAATTTATCTTGTTAATGTGCAAGCGCCCATTGTTACGACTATATGAGTCATTGTGAAATAGTTATTGACGTATGTAAATAAAAGAATAGTAAAAACGATTTTTTTAACCAAAACGTGAATCGTTTGAATACAAACAAACCTTATTGGTACTTATTCTTTCAAATATAAAACTTTTGTTTGATACAACTAATGTTGGCCTAGTGGTAGATTCCTCGCTTTTAATTCCGAAGGTCGTAGGTTCAGATCTGCTGATGCACTTTATTTTACTCACGAACTTTGGTCCTATACTAAAAGAAAACTCATGGAACCCGCGACTTAGTTGACTACAGACGTTTTGACGAGTTTCTTTCTTTGGATGTGGAGGTAAGAGGTTGGTATAGGTATTATAGAATAGAATAAAAAAAAAATCTTGATTATACACTCATCATCATCATCTCCCTGCTCTTATCGCAGTTCCCTGCTCTTACCACAACGCCAATTTTCGATGCAATCCCATATTATAAAGGAATAAGAAAAACCTATAGGTGCTAGGTAAGCACGTACTTAAGTCGCGATATTGTTATTGTTTGTTATTGTTTCAATATCTAATTGAGTTTAATATAGCGTAAAGGTTATTCCAGAACTCCAACTATCTACATTTACTAAGTTACAACGCAATCGGTTCAGTAGTTTTTGCGTGATAAGGTTACAAACTATGACACAAATTTTCGCATTTATATACTCATTAGTATGACAATGATGACAAAACATCTCATTTACCAGTGCCGTATATAGAATTTCGTCCTACCTAACTAGGTACTTATCTAAATAAAAATATCAGATATTATACTCACTTTAAATCCAATGGCATAATTTCGCAGTCGGTTTCCTTTGTGTATAATAAGAAAGTAAAATTTAAAATTCTGCCGGTGGCTCTATACCTCGAGATTATGATAGGAAGGTGACCGCCTCATTCAGGTCACGTAAAATCTCCTGTGCTTTGTCAGATTTAGTTGGTGCAGGTAGAGAAGCCTTTTTTTCATAAAGCCACTGTGACGTGCCCCGTGTTTTTGACTGATTCCATTGAATTAATTTTTACAAAGAGATTTTTGTTCATGGAGTGAATATGAATTGAGTTTTTAATTGAAAGTTATTTTTTTAACAAATTATATAAAAATATTTTTATTACCTAAACTAATATTTTTGACGTCCTCTGTAGGTCGGGTTATCACCCACAGAAGGTTGCAGGTTCAATTCCCGCCTCAAACAAAATATTTATGAACAGATATAAGTATTCTATCCGTTGTCTGGCCCACATATTACAAGACTAGTTACGAAGCTTGGAGCTAGATGGCGCTGTCTGAAATATCCCGCAATATTTATAATGGCATATAATATTATATAATGTTGGGATAGGTAGCCAGACCACGGTATAGTAGCGCATTAGAGATGTTTGCTAAGGCGGCTATTATGACTTTTATAGCCACTTACAGCACAATTGAAAACCCCATTTTGAACCTGTATATTTTTAAAAGAGAGTTTAAATCAAGTTTTAAATTGTGTCAAAAATGTGAACAAATCTAGACTTTGTATAAACGAGACTTTGCAATTTTGCTGCAAGTGGTCCTTAACATTAAAATACGTTCAAACACTCGCGTATTTATTACTTTTAATCATTGATGTTCTAACACTTTTAATCTTTACTACGTGAAAGGACAACATTTGCCTCCAATAAGGTGGATGGATTCTTTGTTGGGCATGGGCATTTGAGGGAGATGCAAGCTAAGCAGTGCTAAAAAGAGAGAACCCCTAATGAATTTTCTTGTTTACTGTACCTACCTACCTATTTATTATATCTAGCATAGTTCTAAGTATACAATTTTTACACAATTTGAAACTCTCGTGATTTAAGTTCTCAGCCAAAAATTTATGGACTGAATGTACCTACCTATGTGAAGTAAAAATCGAGATTTTTCATTTTAAGTAATAAATTTCGATCTGGAATAACTTTATAATTTCACAAAATTGGTAAAATAAAATCTAAATAAGGTAAAAATAAAAGAAAGAAATTATGCAAAATTATCACAATGGCTTTATTAAAATACATAAATAGTATACTCGTGACTTACAATATTATAGACAGTTATTTACAATATATTTACAAATTCACATATTACTACAGCAGTCTTATAAGAATGTATTTACATAATTACGAGCGCCCTTATTACGGCTAGAAAATATAAAAATAGTTTTATAATAGTTTTATTTGGTAAAAGCGCGCACTGCAATTACTATATTCACAAGAAGCTTGACTAAATGAATTTTTAACAATGATATTATGAGAAGCGAGTAGACTAGACAAGGTACGCTTGACCTGATGAGTGAGTATCAATTAATGGCGGCGGAGGGGGCCAATGCCTAAACTCCCTCCTTCTATTTGGATTATTACCTCCTAACTCTAAAGACGAATAATCTGAATCTATTGAGGAATAAATATGATCTGACGGAGGTCTACCTTCAGGCCCGTACGCGGACATTTGAACTTGCTGTGATCGATTTTCCGCGAACTCCGGAGAAGCACTTACCCCATCACCGGGACCTCTAATCTTCTCCGTGAATGAAAATGATCTCATTGTACCATTTTGAGTACCACCTCTCATCGTGTAAGAATTGATATTGTGTCTGTAAGTTGTCTTTTTGGATTTACTTTTTTGATCTGGCATCGTGTAGCGCAATTTTTCCCAAAATTTGTTTTGGCCCCACCTAATTCTCGTACTCGTTTTTAAATACGGTCTCAGATCTGGATCACATTCAGCTTCAGGTAGAACTGAACTGTCTTCTATTATAATTAAGGAATAAATGCGAGTTTTAATAATTTCGTGAAGCGCTTGCCTGAATTCAAACCGAGACCATTCGGTTTCAATAAAATTTCTAGTAAGCACAATAACTATACGCTTGGCTGCCTCGGCAGCTTCTGGTAGGGGTAAAGTACACTGCATATAAGCTACGTTATGTTGCGGAATGTCTCTATAGTGTAAACAAAGATGATATGAAGGACTTCCATTTTCCAACTCAGGGGCCAACGTTTGTATAACAAAATCGTCATCTTTTGGGCTGTAGCACACATAAGCGTCGTATAATTTATCCATGTCATCGTACGCTCCGGTGAATGGAAACAATCTTATACCGCAACTTGTGTAAAGCCATATGCGAATCGTGTCTCTAAACAAGAAAATCACAAGGATGACTAGCATAATCAACATGAATCCGGAGAGCGTAGTCACCATCATGGGCATGTAATTTGAGACCAACATGTTATCTATAACAGAATCTCCGGCGTAATAGTCGCTACAAATTGTACCATTCAGATTGAGTTCTTTCTTTTGTGATGTTTTACGGTCCGTGTTCCAACACCACACGTCTGTAATATCAACAATTTTAGGAACGTTATCTGAGATGAACGCGGTCAGTCTTTGTAGATATCTACATTTACATGACCACATGTTGTTACCTAGAGATAATGCATTCAAATTTATGTTATTGTTCAGATTCCAAACAGAGAATTCAACTAATCTATTACCATCTAACCTTAAAACTTTCAAGGAGTGAAGCGTCATAAACGTCGAGTTCGCTATATGGCTGATAAAGTTGTCTTGCAAATACAGCTCGTTAAGCTGTGTCAGATGCTCAAACTCGTATCCATTCAAATGTTTTAACTTATTGTTACCGAGATGCAGTGTAATAAGCGAGGATAAACCCGCAAACGTTCGGTTCTGTATGTTTTCAACTTCACTTGTATTTACATACAGAGATCTCATATTTTTTCGGCCGATAAATGCATAATTTTGCAATTCTTTAAAGTCGTTCCCGTCTAAGTAGACTTCGGTTGCGTCCATGGGTATTTTTTCTGGTATATCAACAGCTCGCTGGCTGGAACAATCTACTACGTTTTTATTCCATGTAGGATCATGATAGCATGAACAATTGTATGGGCAGGTCATTTGGCAATCGCAAGCAACGTAATCACAGCAGCGGCATAGTGTAAAACAATGTGTCTCATAGGTACACAAGAAGTCTGTACTTTTCAAGTTGCTTAGTGGAATGTGTGTAACGCCTCTAGTATGAGTCATTTTACACAATACGTTCTCGAGATCCATTATCCTAGGATGTTGTCTCATGGCAGTCATATTGTTTATCAAAGGCAACCATTCCATAGAGCAATCACAGTTAAACGGATTTCCTCCGATGTAGAACTCAGGCAAGGACTTGTTAGAGGGTACAGGCGACAACCGGAGACTGTTGATATCTAAACGAGATATCTCATTTGCGTAAATGTCAACACGAGTGAGATTAAGTTTATCCATAAACGTGTTTACTTGAATATTGTTAATGTGATTATTGTTTATGAATAATAACTCTACGCTATCCGGTATTGTTAAAGGTGATATTTCAACGATACGGTTATGGCTTACGTCTAAAGTTTTTATGTGAATTTCCTCTTTGATCTTGTAGTAATTTCCCAGATGTTCAATAAAATTTCCATGTACATCGAGCCATTTCAAATTGCTAGGTATGAAAGCATAGTCGAACCAAACCAAATGATTTTCAGAAAGGTTAAGCCACAACAAACTTAGTAACGTTGAAAAAACTCCGTTGATATCAGATATGAAATTACCGTCCAGTCTTATGGCTTCTAGTTGTTTATTACTTAGAAAACTGCCCCTTTCTATGGCTTGTATTTTATTTTTTGCTAAATTTAGTACTTGTAAACTTGGTAAGTCCGAAAACATACCTTCAGATAAATTACCTATTTGATTATCGATTAACCGCAAACCGGTTAGCTGTTCTAAGTTTTTAAACGATCCATTTTTAATATCGGTAATTAGATTTTCACCTAAATCTAAAGTTTTAAGAAGAGATAATTCCCAAATAGCGTTAGGTACTTCAATTAATTGATTAGAACTTAAATCTAATTCTTTTAAATCGGAGCAGTTCTTAAAAGCCTTATTATCTATGTTGATTAACAAATTATTATTTAAATTCAGTTTACTTAGCACAAACAGTCCATTAAATAACAATTCATCAATCGTATGCAAACGATTTTCAGCTAAATTCAAAGTATGAAGATTATATAATGGCAAAAATGTATTTTCTTCAATATAACCAATAGAATTGTTCCTTAGTTCTAATATTTGAAGGAAGAATAAATCTTTAAACGTTTTACCGTCTATCCTCGTCAGAGCATTATTTGATAGATTCAGAATGACTAAGCGAATAAGGCCAATAAACGTCCCGCCATCGATGTGAGCGCTAGATAGTTGATTATTCGATAAATCTAAAACAAGCAGCTGTTCTAATCGGTGGAACACGCCGCTGGCTAACTCAAATACTAAGTTATTATTCAAATATACCTCTCGCAACTCTTTCGTGCCGGCGAATGTGCCCTCCGGTATAAATTGGATGTTGTTGTAGGAAATATTTAATATACGCAGCGAAACGAGTCCATTAAATGTTTCACTAGAAATGTCTGTTATGTTGTTGTGCTGTAGCTTCAGCTCTTGAAGCCTCTTCAAACCGGTGATTTCCGATTCCTCGGAGATAGACTTGAGTTCATTATGACTCAAATCTAAATTGAGTAAACTCGATCCACAGTTCTTCCCGAATCCCAGTCGATCTAAGCTTTTTATTCTATTGTGAGTAAGATTTAACACTTGTAGATTATCAAGGGGACAAAATACGTCTGATGGTATTGCACGTAAATTATTTTCCCCCAAATCGAGTATCTGCAGTTCTCGTAATCCATTAAAAGCACCAAGAGAAAGTTCTAAATTTTTATTTGGACTCCAGTCGTAGTTTTTCGATCGAACCGACAACTTTTTTAGCTCACGTAAACCTTCGAACGCGTTGCCTGGTATCCTGAGGAGTTTGCAGTTCTGTAGTGTTAGTTCAGAGAGTGTTTGAAATCTTTGAAAGTAGTTGGCCTCTAGGAAACTTTCGAATAGTAGCAGCTGATTGCATTCCACAATGAGCTTCTTCGTGTTTTCCGTCGGTGCGGCTGGTGATAAAACTGTTCCATCTGCGTCGAGTGTTCGTACATTACACAAGGTGCCTTCGTCACCCTTTGATAGGCGACTACAGTTGTCCACACCACTCGGCGCATAAGCCGCGTTAACACCAAAAGTCACAAATAATAATGTCAGCAGTTGAAACATTTTTTAAACACATTTGTCATTACCAATCGTACTGAAACAGCGATTGAGTACGGTCACAAAACTTGACAGTTAATGTTGTTAGGACATGTTACGTAGTCACTTCACAGCTTTTATTGTTTACGTCTCGCGTAAAACACGTTTCGAATGTGGAGGCGACGCGACCGCGTGCGCCTCATCGTGGCTCGTGCGCGACTGCCGAACAGTTCGCTCCGTCACTTTGTTGAGAGTGGTGGCGCTCATAACCGCCCCTTGGGCTTCCCCCCGCCCACCCTCTCGCTCCCACATAGTTACACGTCCGCTCGCATGGCGCCACTTGCGCGCCTGACAGCTCTCGCACAATTATGTAATGTTTTCTTAATCGAGCCACCGCGCCGCATCGAGTTAAAAAAGGTAACTTATACTTATATACCTGTACTTCAGAAATTACGATAATGATAATGAGCTTTCGTAGGCTCTATCAATTTTGAAACGATCGGTTCGGTAAAGAGAATTTATTACTTCCATCGTATTTTTATTGTAGTTGCCGGCGTGGGTGTTATGACGACACATTTCAAACTGTACTAAACGTTATTGACATCGACCTAGTTCTATTTCACAATTGAAAGCCTATATTGTGTAACATACGTGACAAAGACGAAGAGGAAACTTGAAATTGAGAACCCGGGAACAAAATGCATGTTACCGCGGGTGCCCTTAATTCTTTTTCTGTCACTTATTGAATTCCCAACTCACATACTTTGGTGAAGATACCCAATAAAGCTTGTTTGGCGTTGCGTGCCCCTTCACATATTTTTGTCCAAAGAGACGTACAGAATTTTCAAATAGAGGGCGGGTACCATTTCGGCAACAAATTCCAGTATCTGGTAGTAGCTAGAAGAGGTGTGAAGTTGGTAGAAGTTGATAATTTGATTTCCTTGTTCGACACGTAAAGTCGTTTACGGGTCTAACTTGAAGTTAGTTACGGAATACGGTTGAAGTTTTAGGAAGCAAGCGTTGAGAATAAAGATACGGGGTTGTTTAGGGTCGATATATTTGGTTTGATGCTGTTATTAACTTTTCTTTTGTTCATAGGAATCTTAACAAGTAGTTATAAAACAATGTGAGAACAGAAATCTTTGAAATTTCTTTCTTTTGTTACATTGTTTCTGAAAGAGTAAAGGGCAATAGAAACGCTGTTTGAGTTAGGATTTGTTATTTTAACAACTCTCTGTTACATAGATAGGTAGGTAAGCTACGAGTAAATACAAGTATTACATATGGTTAATAATAAGTAAGTAGGTACAATAACTTACAACAAAATAAACCTGTCAGTCATAACAAACAGTCCTTACTCAAAATACGAAACTTGAACAAAATCTCATTCCCAAAAATGTAGACAACACCAAAAAACGCCATCATCCTCGTTATTAATGTTAGTGCCACCGTGTCCTATATCAAAACTTCTTCAAGAGTTCTCAGTGCGGCCGTGATAAACGACTTCGTACACTTTTACCCAAGTTTTTGATACTTGTGTTGTATCTAAACATTTTTTTATGACGTTGTCCACCCCAATTTCAACTTTTGTCATAATAAACAGTAAGCCTCCGACTAGATGGACGGACGACTTAATTATGGTCGAGGGAAGTCGTTGGACGCAGAAAGCATACGACCCATTGCTCTGGAAGTTTTGAGGGGAGGCCTGTGTTCGGGAGTGGACGTCCTGTCATCGATATGTTAAGTAAAAATTCTGTCACGTTTGTCATAATAATGCAGATCGACGACGTCATTTGACTGTTGCTCGGCACATCTGCTTGTCCATATATCATTATTTAATTTTGTCCACACACAAGCGCAGCAAGTCAGCAATGGTAGTCAAACGATGGTTGCTTCTCATCACTTAACATTATTAAAACTTTCTTAAAGACGTGTGCACGAAGACGTATCCATGACTATCTACTTATTATTCATTCATTAAACAAATAGATTAAAATCATAATTCTATTTGTATAAATGAAATGAAAATCCTTAAGACAATTGACAGTTAGTCCTGTTTGTTTAGACACTTATTGTGCTCTATGTTTAAGTTTGATATTTTTATTTGTCTTTGTATGTTTTATCTTTCTATCTATCTTTGGTTCATTTGATCATGGTTATCTTCATCGTTACTGTATGCGCTCAGATAGCATTAATGTAGGTATAGCCATCTACTCGTCTCGATCTAAACAGCAGTGTCATGACTGTCCATCGGCAAAGTACTTAACAACTAACAATCTGTTAACGTAGCATCCGCGTCTGTGATCTCACCTGTTATAGTTCTAAGTTGATCTTCGTTTTCTTTTCGTGCACCTGCATAGCTTCTGCCCAAATTTTATCCAAAAATTGCGCCACAGCTATAGCAGCATTATTAGCCTCATTTAAGTTGTCTATCGTGAAGGTGTTAGGGCACAGTGGATATTGGAGGAGGTGATCTATCGATTACGTTAGGACCCCACAGTTCAATAGCTCCTCTGAAGTAAAACCCCACCGCCTCATATTTTGTCTGCAGCGGCCTACTTGGTTCCGGAGTCGGATTCAAGTAAAGTAAGTGGAAGTTGATAATATCATCATCGCCATTACATCAGTCCCAGGACGTCAACTGCTGATCATAGGCTTCCTAGGAACATAGGGAACAAGACTTCTAAATCTATCGGTCACATGATTAGTCCCTCCGCAGAAGTTGATATAAAAACTAATGGTAACGTGGACAACCTCACCAAAGTTATAATATATTTTTTCTGAACATGTTTTGTCACAACACGAACGTGTAGCCACTACTGATGACGTTTAGCTAATACGATTGTCATTATCTTGCTTATCTTGTTATGTGATAATCTTTGGTGATGTAATAAGATATACTTGTTGTTGTAGTTTCATTTGGTAATAATATTTTGCTAATTTCTTTGACAAAGTTTGATTTTATTTGGCAAGGTCACAGATGTAATTTTACAGCGGCTAAATAGCATGCATGAAAGTGTGGCACTATATAAAAATCACCTAGATTTCATGTAAAGGAAAGTTTAATGATAGCTTTTTAATTCGTCGCTTGTGCCCTATTATTGGGACGAATGCAGAAATTTGTAGGGAAACATAGACAGGGCCTGTATGGCACGGTAAGCAAAAGATTTCTTACAATAGAATCGGCCCTTTAACTACAAGGAAGGGTTACTGGAGCATTTGGAACCACCTTCCCACACAAAACTTCTGAAAGTTGGTGCTCGCGAGTTGCGTTGGTTGCACAATCATTAGTAGATACCTATTTATACTATTTACTTAGAGGCACCTTAAAAACTTAGAAATGAGACTGTAAAATAACATGGTCAGAATAACGCCAACAGATAGATCTCGTCACATAAAAATTAATACAACTACCTCATTGCCTCTATCTTTTACTAATAAAATAACCATTTTCCATCCCTACAATAATAATTACAATTAAAGCTTAAATTGAACGCACTAAGAGCAATCAGATGAGAAAATAATCGTTATTAGTTTTATCTGATTCATTAAGAATAACGACATTGCTTTACTCATAAATTCAGAAGTAAGGAAGTGTAATTAAAATGCACATTTTGCCGCCTGAAGCAAAGTTTGTACAACTGTTATCTAGTATCGTTGTGTGAATTGTAGGATTCTCAATACTCATGAAAGATAGCTATTTATAACAAAGGAGTACGTAGGTTTAAAATTAAGGAGCGGTGTTAGCCTAGTGGTAAATACCTTGACTTTCATTCCGGAGGTCGTGGGTTTGAATCTCGACCCGCCGTGCAGCAATTGGTCTTGCCGGAAAACATCGTGATAAAACCCGCGGCTAAGTTGGTTTCAGACGTATTGACGAATTCTTTCCGAGAGAAACGGCTAAGCTGAAAGGTGGTACAGTTCTTGCAATTCACGAGTGCGCTCGCCCTTTGTTTGTAGTTGTAATTGTAAATACACAGTAACTACACATGTTCGTTAGTGTGTGTAACCGACGGAGGAGAGGTCAGTAGCGAGCGACACATTATACAGATTGGTCACTCACACAAACAAAGGCCGAGTACACTCGTGTATTGCAAGAACTGTATAGGTACTGTTCAGACCAACAACTCCATTTATACTATCTCGGCACCATAACGCCCTGAATAGCATGGAGTAAAGTTGCTTGCACTCTATAAATCACCTAAATTAGATGCAAAGGCCAGCTTTATATTACTTATATTACTTATTAGCTTTATATTACTTAAGCATTTATTGCATAAGTATTTATTGGCATTTCCCGACCCTAAATAAGTTGGAATAGGACGGGCACATCTATTTGAAACTCGAGACATGTTTATATTTAGATCGTAAGTAATTGTACAAGACGTCTCTATGTTTCCTGAAGCGGACAGTTTGGGAGTCTTCAAGTCTCCAGTCTCTTCTTCCTTTCGAGTCAGTGACGTTCGACCAGTCAAATTTTTCCTGCCCAGTAGTTAGCCACTGCAACTGCACCAGCGTTGGATTCTACCAAGTCCTCCAATGTGCAGGTCTTAGGGCACAGTGGGCATTGGAATACTTATCTGATCCATCGCAGGGGACCACGGGCGTCCAGACATGGGGCTGTCTGGCGTCCATCCGCTTGGTACCCGAGAAGGTGGTTGTGACGTGCCACGTGCCCTGGTGCGTCGCAACTAGGAGGGAGGGGCGAAAGCTTACTAAGAGGAGGGTCCTCACGGACAAATGCCGTCGGGCTGCTGTTGCATGCGAAAGCTATCCCGGTAGCCCCGACAATAGGCATCGAGACGGAGCACCCTGGGGTTTTAGTCGGTTGGAGCCCGACATAACCACTTCGTTGGCCCCAACAACGGAGTGGTACCCGACCGGGTTTCCCCAGGACAAAAAAAAGGTGCACCAAGGACTGTGATGGGGTTTCATACTCGCATTGCTCCTCAGTCGGTGCAATATACCTCCAATTGCTTAAATTTTGTCTGCAATAGTCCATTTGAGTCCGGAGTTGTTTATGTGATTGCCACGTAGGCCATTGCAGATCGAAACCCGAGGGAGCCTCTGCCTCAGTCTCGAGTAAATAAATATCATCAAGGCTCCGTATGAACTGAACTTTTGACTGCATGGTCACCTATTAGGGGATATAGCTAGCATTCGCTGAATAAAGACCTTTTGTCTTTTTTTTATAACAAACAGTGACTACTATTTTATACGATGGTATAAGTGACTATGTGGTTTGAGGTGTAGCATGCTATCCTAGAAGATACCTAAATGCTCGTGACTCAAATATACCCGTTCTTTGTAGGACATCAGTGAAGGTAAGAAGAAGGCAGTGGAACAAAAAAAAAATATTCACTCTTCTTTTTGTGACTGCACCAAAAATGCTTATACCATTAACGGAGACTTCTCAATTTATTTCTATTAATAACTCAAATTTTCACTTAAGTATACTTACCTACGTAACTTGGTAAATAACCTATTAGGGTATCTTATATTTCTCCTAACGTATTTTCCTACAAGTTTTCTTATATTGAGTAATAATTTATTCGAAGTATAAAATAATCTTTAAAGTTATACCTATCTGTTCTAATCGGCACCTGCGGCTCATTCTCTATTCGCAGTTCTGTTTCGACGACATTGCTCTATTGCGTGTACTATTCAAATTGATAAGGACCTTAACAGGTTCCGTTTTTCATATCTATACGATAACGATACGATTACAATTAGGAATTAATAATCGAAGGCAATTTTACAAACAAAACAAATTAATGAAGTACATTTAAACATTGGTCAAATAGGGCATGGGACCGATCGATCTGAAAGCCTTTAGAGAAAGCCTATGTTCGGTGGACGTCCTATGGCTGTTATTATGATGATATAAAAAAACCATGCAATTGCAAGCAAGTGAAATTATTGGTACCCGCCAAAAATAAAAATATTTTTTATTTTTTTTTATTTGTGTGATTTAGGACATAATACGTTAGTCCAAAATAACGCTAAGTAAAGACGCGGACTTTTGATTTATTTAATGTTATTAGATAAAAAAAACTATACCTACCTTATAAATTAATTAATTCATAAACTAAATTAATTATTTTTCAACGCAGTTAGTCTCAAACTAACATTCTAGTGTTTTTTTAAATAACGATAGAACTTAGAATTAAAACGCGCATCTATTAAAATTGATGGCACATAAATATTTATTGTTACCGTATACATAAAAAATGAACCATACAATCCACATTTTGAAGATATTACAGTAAATTACTTCCAATTTGTTTTTAAATATAGTCATAGAGATTTTATCGTGAGACTCTATGACATATGAAAATACACTGGTTTTTAAATGGTCGAAGGTTTTTAATCCTACTTCCCTATATATATAAAATTCTCGTGTCACGGGGTTCGAAGTTGAACTCCTCCGAAACGGCTCGATCGATTCTCATGAAATTTTGTGAGCATATTCAGTAGGTCTGAGAATCGGCCATCATCTATTTTTTATTTTGTTTCCTTTAGTTTTTTTTTAAATGGCAAAACAACGTTTGCCGGGACAGCTAGTAATATTATAAATGTGAAAGTTTGTGTGTACGTGTGTGTGTATGTTTGTTACTCTTTCATGCAAAAACTTCTGAACCGATTGCGATGAAATTCGGTATCTAGATGGCTGGAGACCTGGATAAAAAGTAGCCTATATGTTAATCCAGGTTTCTAGCTATCTACATACCGAGTTTCATCGCATCGGTTCAGTAGTTTTTGCGTGAAGGAGTAACAAACATACATACACACACACACACACACAAACTTTCACATTTATTATAGGATAGGATTTTACGATGAAAAAATAGGTGATGTCGTAAATTATAAATGGCTCTATGCTCAAGGCGATACCATAACACTTCGATATCTGCACAATCGACTTAATACCAGCCGAGGCAAGAGAATTCAGAACCAGAATCTATTTAAATGAAGATCATTGTTTTACATAACTGTTTTAAAATAATCATTTTATAAGTTTTTAAACTAAAAAAACTGTAATTTCGTCTTTTTATCTTGACAAAGAGGGATGCACAAACTTGACGCCTATTCAAAAGACTGGCTAGATATCGCTATTGACCGGGGTAAATGGAGGAACGAAAGGTAGGCCTTTGCCCAGCAGTTAAGATACGAGTAATAAAGAAATTCATCAAGTGGTTTGGAAGATATGAGGAAATAAAAAATATTTCAAAAATACAAACACCAAGATAGGCGCGAAAAATGGGTGAATATTTTAATATTAAAAACTAAGAATTTATTATTTATAAAAACGTAGTACCTACCTTTAGAAAACCTAGTAGTCATAATATATAAACTACAATTAATTTTATCTAAATATAGAGCCCTTGTTTGAAACGACGAATATTTAAACGAAATCAATTTTAAACTTGAACACACCACTTTTTTCATAGCGTAGGTAAGCAGGGCAGATAGATAGATCGTTATTTGGGAGAAAACACTATTGTAGGACTTAAGATTAAAAACATAAAAGTACCTAAAGTACTACTACTAACTACATTTGAATATCAAATATTACCCTATTTTCATGACATCTAACTGAATTGTCTTTCAACGAAAAGGTCATTCAATTCATTCGATCCATTAGGAATCTGGCCAAGGGATATTTGTACTGAGAAGGAAAGTTCTCAGTGGATCCACAAAAAAAATGAAATCTGGAATCCAATGAGGTAAAATATCTCACTAAGTCACTTTCAGATAATAATGCCTTTATATTATACAAATTAGCAGCTGTGGCATTAGGTGTTTAATGTGATTGTTATTGCTTTGTTTTTTAACTAATAGAGTGATGTGGTTGCTCAATGACAAAACTCTTTAAATTAAATTTAAAAAACGGTCCTTGATTAATTGATCTTCTGAGAATTATTAATTCTGATAGTGATCCGTAAACTAGATACTTACATTCATACATAGGTACTAAATAATTTTCATTAGATCTGAGATGAGATGAAACCCATTTTACCACCTGATGAAAAGCGACAATCACATAGATAAATCTTGCCTTGCAGACTCCGTGCTACTCGATTTCTAAGCCGATATTCAAATTAAAACAAAAACTAAATACCTCCTATTGTTCGAAGCAAACAAACTCCATCCACGCTAGGAAATGAAAGGCGTTAACGTATTGTAATTGAGTTCTTGCGAAGGATATTAGTTGAAGATTGCTCGTCAGCCGGTGTTCTCGGTTCAATCACTCCGAATAGTTCCAATAGTTCAATCGGAGGGCGTTGATTAAACAGAATCGGTTCACTGGGACACAACTGACGTTCGTTTGCGAATCGATAATGACTAGGTATACAGTAGATAATATAAGCTACCAGTACACCTTCAAACAGTTATTTAATCTCAAAAATAAAGTAAGCCTGACAAAATAATATTGTAATGATTAACAGTAACTTATAAAGGTTATCGCCCACTATATACCGTATCATACCAAGAACATCGAACGCGACGGAGCAATTTGTATCTATTATAAGTAAAATATATAAATGATTCTACTGTACTTGTGTATGTAACTGAACAGTGAAAACCGATTAGAATTTTTTTTGTATGCGTTTGGGTGGCGCCCTTTTTTTAATTCACAAATCAGCCCGGTTTTTTAAAATGGCAAAACAACGTTTGCCAAGCTAGTTAAAATATAAATCTCAAAATCCTGACTGACAGGACACAGGTTAGACTGACAATGGACATTTTGGGCTAAAATTTCGGACGCACAACCTTCCGAATCAAAGTCGAGGTATCTACCACTAGATCATAACCCCTTGATACGTGTTTTGAACGTGTACTGAGCGCTTTACGCTTGGATATCTAGATGTTTGTTTCGGTATAAATCCATAGATGATAATTGATTTCGCAGGCACACTAGGTCAGGACGAACATAACCTTATTATTGTTAGCGGTGCGCCAGTCTATTAATTCAACTCAATTTGCACAGTTCAGCAAAATCAATATCGGCTCTACTTTTATAAAACTGATATTTATTTCTAGATGCACTCACGGACACTGTCTAGGGATTTGGAACTAAATTGGATGCAGTATTGGATGCCCATCGCAGATATTTCTGAAATTGTCATTATTAGAATGCTGAAATTAAAGTTATGCTTGAGTTGATGGTCTTTAGAAAGGTCCTTAATCTTAGCTTAAATCATATCTAAAATAAACTTATTGATCACTAAAATAATAGCAATTTAAAAGCTCTACGGCAAGTCACCATTTTTGTTGTAGACAGTGTTAATGTGTAGTGTAATGACTAGTTCTATTAGAACTGATATACCTATATACAAAACACGATAACAACTTACTTATACCAATTTCTCACTCTAGCAATTATGAAAGTTCCTGTAGGATTCCATCAGGAGGATCCTATTAATCGTACAGCCAAAGTTCTAATATACGTCTGAACTCGCGTAGGAACATAAATAACATCTCATTGACATATCAAGAAGTAAATACGTTTCTGAGCTTCATTTGATCACGTTTATGAGTTGATGTAACAGTAGAGATATTTAAATTAACTGCTTATAATGAAGTAGAGAAAACATAAAGTTTCTGACATGGCCTAGAGGATTGGTAAGCTGAAGTGGGAATGGGCAAGACATGTGGCGCTGTTGAACTGTTGACCATTGGGGCCAAAAACTTCTACGTACCGGAAAATAATGCGCGGAATGACCTCCGACTAGGGGAAAACCGTTGAATAGGTTTAAAAATCTTCAGCTTATGTTGATCATTGGATGTCTTACTTAACAACTACACCTAAGAATATTATGTCAAATGTTTAGGTACAGCTTCTCTTTTCACCGGCGCTAAAACGGTATATAGATCTTAGCTTTCTCCAAAAACATCATCTTTTTTGTTTCAAGATAAATAAACTTCCCCATTCGCTGTAGATTTTCTTTCAGATAGTCCTTCCAGAGCTCTCTGTTTTGGTCTTTTGGACGTTTTATTAGAGAGTCCAATAAGAAATTAACTGATCTACCAGTAATCATCCACACTGGGTGGATGATTCCTGGTAGAGCAATGTAGAGTAGAGATAAAAGAAAATAAGAAAAATGATAAAATGTATCCTCTATTCTAGTTTAGCTCATGGCATAGAAAACAAAACTTGAGTGCGTTATGTATTCGCTTTGAATACTTCAATAAGTTAATACATCTACTTGTACTTATCTAACTTGTAGAAATATTTACCTTGCCAAAGACGTTGATTTTGAAACGCACAAAGTGATTACAAAATTATAATATTGCGGGAATTTTTAGTATGCGATTATTTCTAATGGGTACGTTGTGTATGCGAAGATATTTCTAGTCTTTTGTTAGACTTGTTCTACAATAGGTAAATAGTTAATAAGTGAAAATGTCAACTCTTTTTAACCCCTAAACTCATGTGCCATAACTGACAAAATAGGATGCTATAAAAAGTTTGAAACTGACGTCTGTCTGCTAGTTTTTTTTCTGTTGTCTGTGTGTATAGTTTCGTAACTCTTAAGAAATAACCGCTTTAATTTTTTTTTAAATCTGAAACCAATGAGATGTAACAGTTATAGACAGACACAAAAATAAGAATGCGTGTCTTCGTACATACCTATGTACCTATGACCTACCTATGAACACGAGGGATTAAGAGTCAAGAGTCCTTAAGTTTGTATGGTCAAGTTCATTTCGCAAAGACGTATCTACCTCTGGTTGACATAATAATGTCACTGTCTGAAACCTGTTCTGAGTTCTGTTGCTACTAAAGTATAGTTAGCTAGCTAATTAACTATAGCTAAGTATCTGTTTACACACGATGCTATTTTAGACAAGTTAAAAAGACGCCAAGTCATCAAACTAAAAACATCAGAGTTTCGTTTTATAAAAAACACATTTAATTTCCTACAAAGCGAAGCAGAGCACTAAGTAAACACCATTTCATATTAATATTATTTGCACATGATTTTAAACAGAGATATACAGTTTGTTGCCATTGCATGCAGTTCTGTTCAGCCAGGTACATTGTAGTGTTTGTTATTAATTATGTAATAGTTTGGTTAGGAAGTGCGGAGTGCAATTTTGGCTCGTAGATTGTGTGTTGTTTGCGAAGAATATTTATTGTTTAGTTGAGGTAGGTTGCAATTTTGGTATTTCAAGTATGTGATACGACATTTTAAGAATGTAAATAGAAAAAATATGATAAAATTATCCGTTTTCCTAGAGTATACAATCAAATCAAATATCTTATTTACCACAACAAAAAAATAAACCAACAATTATGCGACTCTACCTCTTGCGTTAGTTAGAAAACTGTGTTGCAAAAGGTAGGTTCTTCCAAGAAAAAGCATATTCATAAGATTACTACTTGCTCATAATTATCATACACTAGCTGCGCCCCGCGGTTTCACCCGCTTAAGTCCGATGTTTCTCACCGTTTAAACCTTCCCTGGACTACGACAAACATGTCAAAACCAAAATCATATAAATCGGTTCAGCCATTCTCGAGTTTTAGCGAGACTAACGAACAGCAATTGATTTTTATTTATATAGATAGATATAGAGTGTAGAATAATATTATTTAGTTGGTGCACGTGTGTGTAGTATAGTATACCTACTTGTATGTTTGTTATCATGGGCCAGGAGCTGCCCACGTCACCCCAGTGTCTTAAGACTCTGGGTACACAGACCAGCTCCTGTCCATGACAAGTATTGTGTTGTCTAGTGTCATGTACCTAGTTAATGTCTCAGTTCACAGACCACTCCAAAAGTTTTCAACAAGTTGCTCAGTTATAGATGGATTGTAGACTTAACTTTGTGCCTCGCTAATTGTTTAATGCTGTGACAGTGAAATTGATATTATTTCGTAAACTTTGTGAAAAAAAGATATAGGAATTTAAAGTCACGTGTTTTTCATTTTCATCATCAGTATCTGACGCCGTTACACATATAGGAACTTTAAGAACATGACCTTCTTGCAAACAAGTAATTTTTGTTCGAAGTTTTGCAATTATTATTTTAGAAATGTTAACTTCTTTTAGCGCAGTACGCATTTTTTTAGATGAGAAATCTCTGAACTCGTTACCGAGACGCAATGTGACAGCTACGTCATTATCGGCTTCAAACAGTACTATATTTTCGTCGCTCGGTAATAAGACTTTGTGGCTTGGTGGTTTTGAGCGCAATTTAACACTTGTATAAATGTTTTATATTAATCGATTGATAAATAGCGAACTTTATAGCCACCGATTTCTCTGATCAAGAAAATATTTTATTTTTCAATTTTACCAGATCGACATAATTACTTAGCTATTTCCTTTAATTTGCCATACTATATTTGTTTTCACGAATTAATTTCTATCCGCAAAACAAAGGGTGATTATTTGTTTGAAAAATTAACAGATTCTATTCCTGTCTAGGATAATGACTTTTCCAAAAATCTAAAGATGTTGTTTTAGTAAAATTGGGACACAACTCCTTTGAGTATTTTTCGCTATCTCTTATAGTTTAGGATATATAGGAAGCCCTGAAAGCCCGTTTAAAAACTTCACCCTTTATAATTATATTTTATTGTCTAAGGTTTGAACAATGCGTTTTTAGAAATAATTATTCGAAATTAGGTACTCTCCAATCCTACTTTACTTAATATTATAAATGTGAAGGTTTGTGTGTTAGTATGTTTGTTACTCCTTCATAAATAAAATACTGAACCGATAGCAATAAAACTTTGTATGTAGGTAGATATCTAGAGACCTGGATCAACATATAGGTTAATATTCATCCCGATATTCCCACGGGATCGGGACTTACGCAAGTGAATCCCCGGGGGACAGCTAGTAATTAATATAGATGTAAAATGTAAATCAAGTTTCTATTACATCGAAACTAACTTAACTAATAATTGAGCTAAGTTAATTCTCGTAATTTTACCCTATTATATACCAAACGTACTAAACATTGGCAAACTTTGTTCGAACTACGCCCGATTTGGTTTGGCAATGCGAGCACGTTTTATGTAATTACCAATAAATAGTGGGATACTTCGGTAATCCTTGTTTTGTTTGTAAACAGAGTAATTAGAATTATGTTTTGTTCTTGTGTGTAAGTAGAATTTTACATATTTATAAAGTTTACGTAGACTTTTAGAAATAGACGGCGAAAGCCAAATCTGGGGGATCTTCGGGTCAAAGATTTTTCCATACGTGTTTTATCAGAAACTAGCAACCCGCCCCGGTTATATTATGCATGTATTATACATATAAACCTTTCTCTTGAATCACTCTACCTATTAAAAAAACCGCATCAAAATCCGTTGCGTAGTTTTAAAGATCTAAGCATACAAAGGGACATAGGAACGGCGAAAAGTGACTTTATTAATTTACTAGCGACCCGCCCCGGCTTCGCACGGTTTTATATTATGCATGTATTATACATATAAACCTTCCTCTTGAATCACTCTATCTATAAAAAAAACCGCATCAAAATCCGTTGCGTAGTTTTAAAGATTTAAGCATACACAGGGATATAGGGACAGAGAAAGCTACTTTGTTTTATACTATGTAGTGATAGTGACTATGTAGTGATAGTGATAAATAGAAAATTGTAGATTAAAAACGATATTTTTGGATTTTTGCTTTATACCTACATATTATCAAGAATTCGTGTTTCGTTTATGTATCTGTCTTAATATATATAAATCTCGTGTCACAATGTTTGTCCTCAATGGACTCCTAAACCACTTAACCGATTATAATAAAATTTGCACACCATGTGCAGTTCGATCCAACTTGAGAGATAGGATAGCTTACATCCCGACATTCCCACGGGATCGGGAGTTACGCGGGTGAAACCGCGTAGGGCAGCTAGTGTTAATATAGTTCTCTGTGGAGTAGCATTTAGGATAAATATTTATTAATTAAATCTGTCAAACAACTGCTAAAGAAACCAGTCTTAATAAGCGTATACCTAAATGAACAACCCTAACCTAAACAAACGACAAGTTTCATATTTTTCTTAAAATTAAACTATGTGCTCAGTTCTCATTTCCTCGCGAAATTGCTAAGTTGGCTGTAATGTGTCACACGTTGGGTTAAGTAATGGTCGCTGTTGCAATTTCTAAGATTCATTTTTAATGTGGTGATTTTCTTCAGCGAATTGCGCTTAGTGAAAACATGCAGAATTGCAGATCAATTGACGACCTCTGTGGCGCGTCGGGCAAACACCCGACTGCGACGCAGAAGGTTGCGGGTTCGATTCCCGCCGGGAACAAGTATTTATGCTGACCATAAATTCTTGTTTCTGGTTCTGGGTGTTTCCTATATGTATAATATGTATATATTTACAAAAAAAAAAAAAGTATATAAGTAGTTTATCCGTTATCTGGCACCCATAACACAAGCATTAAGTTGCTTAGCTTGGGGCTGGATGGCGATGTGTAATATGTCCTGAAATATTTATTTATTATTTATTATTATTAATTCCGTTACATTTTTTAAGTTGATTTATTTAGATAGACGGAATAGTCCATAGATTTTCTGTTCTAATTCTAGTTTATAGCTAGTTAGGTACACAGTACCGGCTGCCCCTGACGCTGAAATATTGATCAAAAACTAAACAAATGTATCTGAAAAAGTTCAGCTAAACGTTGCCTAAACGAAACTTTTTACTTTACCAAAAATGTACGTTTTCAAAGTTGACAAAACCTTGAAAAAGCATCGAACAAAAAATAACAATTGGTATTGATCAGCAATAACGAATAAGTTTGCGGTTTGTCATTTTTTTCACACGAAACTGAGATGCGCAGGGCACGATCAAGCAGAGAATCAAGCGTATGCTACAAGTATGAAACAGTTCTATTGTAATCTTGAAAAGGTGTTGATATTTTATTTAGGCCTGTCACAAGCAACTCTGTCATATTCTCAAAACAAATATCTGATAAATAATATGTACATTTTTACTAAATCAAACGGCTCTAGTTTTCTCATGGTGGTTGACTTAAAATTTACGTCTGCGCAGTTGTATATTTTATGTTTGCGAGGATTTTGATCGTGCAGGAGACATTGAGCTCTACTCATGTGCCTTGAGACGTATAACAAAAGAAAATGATAAAAAAACACTACTGTTTCCAGTCGTTTACAAACAAAGATTGGTAAAAAACCAACAGCAAGCAACTGGTATCGGAGAAAAACCATGTCATAATATATCAAAGTTACAGAGGCTCCTGCTAAAGTGTGAAATATACGGTTGTTCAATATTTATAGGATTTTTATTTGTGTTATTTATTCACAAGGCACGTTTTGTCGTTGAGACAAAAGGAGACTCAGACTCCATCGGTATCTTATTTTTCGTTAGTATCTGCATTCGTTTTGGTCGCGCTAGGTCGTATAAATAATGCATTATCACGCGTTGAGTCTACGTTCCCGAATGGTCAGCGGGAATAAAATTATTCACTGGAATTTTAGCACTTATAAACAACGATTTCATTGTTATAATGTTTTTTCTGAAAGGATTGTCTGACCCAAGTTTGTTTGGATCATTTGATGCATACAATATGTGTGACTGATTTACTTTATTTTAAAACAAAATTCGAAACAAACAGTTTGTAAAATTGTGATAAGAATAGATAGCATCTACTGAACGCTTGGATCAGGTGCTTCTTTCCAATGACATGAGTTAGATCGTAATTCGCCGTGGTAAGTGACAGTGGCCAGTAGATTAATGCTAAAGCACGCTTCAAGTGATGTGGTAGATAAGGTACTATATTTTATTATGATCTGTACAATTTTATTTATCGTATGGAGATTTATCACAAAACTTGACTGCTCGAATTATTGTTTTTCCTACAAAATAATATATTCAATGGAAATGTTCATCGGAACGTATATATTTTAATAAATCTCATTCTTTATTCATTCAATGTTGGTATTTTGTATGTTCGGGCAAGATACATTTTAATACACACATACTCTATCGGAATCTAGAATCGAGGGTGGTCATTCTACAAACTGAAAATGTATACGAAATAGGCACACTGTAAGTTGAATTGCTTCGAACGATAATCGCATTACGAAATGTAAAGTAAAATGCTCGACATTATGAAACAAAAACTTAGGCGGTTCTTACAAAAGGAAACACCGGTGTCTTGTTTTAATTAGAATGCAAATTTAATAGCCTAAAGGGATTTACATGTCAATGGTTGCCTAAATAAAGCTATCTGGAGGCACAAAGGAGTTGGACGTTATGGCACAGTCTGCTTACTGGCTTTCGCATATTGATCTCAGGGTTATGAAGCATCAAGCGGCTATGAATAGCAATAAGTGTTACAGACTCGAATTGCCTTTCTAAATAGTTTTCGTGAAAATTTGCATCAATATAAAATTGAGTTGTGATGGAGTTTTTATTTCATGTGGGAATTTACGATAAGCTTTTTCGAAGTGTTTATTATTGGCGGTTCGTGAATTTACAATCATAAGTTTTTTGATTTTTCAGTGTAAGTGCTGCAGATTTATCATGATACTTAGTATGAACTACATTTACTGTCTCATCGTAGTTGAGAATAGGACGAGCTCCAAATTTAACCAGATGTGAATATGGGATGAGTTTTGAATGGGACGACTTGCGTCGGAATCGTGGATCACCTGTTATGGACATAAAATCCAAATAGCTTGAAACATTTAAAAAAAGAAATAGAAATAGATTGTTATTCTATAACTTAGATAATAATAACGATCTACTTTAGTGTCAAAGTCAAAATATTAACATCAAAACTTAGATCTTTAGCATTTGCTTATTACTTTGTTAATTAATTTTGAATCACCTCGGTAAGCTTAGATAGCTATCATCAGTGGTAACCCTAATTGTACTTAATTTTCACAGTATCATTTTCTACCACATAATCAAGTATCACCCGCAAACTAATTCCTGACACTCCAATGGATGCCTACGTTATACAAAAAAGATACCGTCCAAGTTTCAGGTCTCTACGATCAAGCGTTTAGGCTGTGCGTTGATCCTTGAGTCAGTCAATCAGGACAAAGCATTTTATATGTTTAGAGATAGATAATGGGATCGTATCCAGCATTTCACGCCGTATTTTTTGTCCTTGAACCTGTGACGTTAGTGAAAAAAAGATGGTTATTTTTTGCACATGTTAGATACAATTCATTGCATCATTTATTTGGCCTCATTACCGTAAAAAAAATACCGGTAACTCGCGAGTCCCACTGATCTTTTAAAAATTTTGTATTTTTACAATATACAAATAGTTTATTTAAAATTACAATGCATAATATCTTAAATAGTATATTTTACTCTAAGATCCGTTACTTTACATTCCATTGAGATTTTAGTAAGTAACTAAGTGTTTTGGAAAACAAACATGTACTTCTTTAAGCGATCTGACTAATATTTCAACATTATCTATTTATAAATCGCTAATCTCATAACTTATGCCAATCCCATAATGAGATTTTCCGTCACCACCGCAGCTATCCCTGCATTTGATACACCTGCTATAAGCCGGTAGAAAACTGTAATAACACTAATGGCATTCGTATGTTTTTATATATAGGGACTTTATATAGTAACTCGTAAACACTGCTTTATTTTGTAACGGGTTGATGCATTGTTTTAATTTAAATAGTATCTACTAAAAACGCCTACATAGGATATTTTAATGGTCCCGCATGCATTCTTTGTTTTGATGGGGGCTTGTTTGGTGTTAGAATTTGTATAAAGAACTATTTATTGGATGTAAATGGAATTGTAGCTGTGTTAACATTTAAAATACACACAGATATTTTAAACTAGCTGCGCCCCGCGGTTTCACCCGTGTAGGTAAGTCCCGATCTCGTGGGAATATCAAAATAAAAAGTTTCTCGATAAATGGACTATACAAAAATATTTTTTCAAGTTGAACGAGTAGTTCCTGAGATTATCGCGTTCTAACAAACAAACCCTTCATTTTTATTATAGATAAAGACTATGAGGACGATGAGGAGATTTAATGGTAACCAAATTAGAAAGTACCTCTCATTTGGTTACCATTAAATCTTGATAAATATAAAATAGTAGTCTTCGTCCGTGTAGGGGTTGAATTTTTCAAAGTCTTTGCTTAGCGATTGCTGACGTATGACGGAGGCATCCTCGTGCTATACTACGCTTTGCATTTACCTTATTGGTAAACTAGCAACCCGCCCCGGCTTCGCATTATATTATGTATGTATTATACATAAAAACCTTTCTCTTGAATCACTCTATCTATAAAAAAAAACCGCATCAAAATCCGTTGTATAGTTTTAAAGATTTAAGCATACATAGGGATATAGGGACAGAGAAAGCGACTTTGTTTTATACTATGTAGTGATGCATGTCCATCAAAATTTTGGAGATGTATTATTTTTGGAAAGGTCAGTGCAGGTCATGAACCATAAAATACTTAATAATCTGAAGGTGCATTTTCCCTTGTTTTTTTTTTCAGACTCCTAGCTGACGCACTATAAAAGTAAAATCAGTGTATCATTATTAACACTCAATTGTTCAATGTTAGGTCCAGTCCGTACAAATATTTACATTGTATCTCGTGTTTAGTGATTTAATTTATATCGAGAAGCAACTTTGTTTCTCCGTTGCCGTTCCTACATCGAAGACATAGAGCTAGACGTAATTAGAAAGGTCCTATCGAAGATAATTTAAATCCATAAATTAGGCATAGGTATAAGGTAGGGTAGTAAAAATAAAATAATGTAATAAATAAGCAAAATGACGGTTTATGGCAGTTTTACGGCCAGTTATAATTGTATTTATATAAGTAGCGTTTTGCTATAAACCGACATCCCTTTTGATTTTAATCATAACATAAATTAAGTAATTTCAATTGTTAAGTACTTAGCTATTTGTAATACTTGGTTATTTTACTTAACTATGTTTTTTATAAATAATTAAATTGTATAAAGAATTAATACTCATTCGAAAATGCTACTTTTTTAAAATGCGTTGGTAAGTTTATTGTTTCATACATCTTGTGATCCGTTGCCATTTCGTATTTATTTATTTTTGCTCAAATGACATCAGTTATTATTTTAGGCGATACACCGGCCGCACCGTGGTCTAAAAAACACATTGTTTTTCTTTAGGTACATGAATCGATGACACAGGCCTAAAGCAAGTACCTACATATTTTATTTTATGTAGTTGCAGGTCTTATCTAAATACCATACTAGCTCTATATTCCAAGAATCAAGTCTACAGAGATTCGATTAAAGACAACGATCTCGTTTCCTATTAGATTCGGTTGCAATGGCCCGTGACGTCACTTCTGCTACCTTTTACATTTTTTTTCTGTAAACGGAGTTTCCTCCAGCCAAGGAACGTTAAAAAACTTATAAACTTAATAAACAATATAAAGGGTAATCAAATCATTAAATATTATTATTTCAAGTGGGGCATTATTTTAAAGTATGAAACCTATTCCAATGAATTTTAATTTTATTTTTACAGGGAACTGTTGGCCCATCCGCATATCATCGGCGAGATCAAGGCGTAGCGACTTTGGTTGGCCATCTTGAGAAGATCGAAGCGCTAAGAAAGCATACGTATGTCGCCGCATCGGTCGAAGGCTGGTAGGATAACCCAGGTATCGTTGGAAGGACGCAGTGTAAGCTAATCTGAATTAAACAATTGGCAACAAATAGCGCAGAACATAGAGCGATGAAAGACTCTCGTTTTGGAGGCCAAGAGCAACTTTGGGTCACTGAGCTAGCGGAGTAAGTGGTGGGTCAGAATTTATATGGGATAATTTTCACATATTTTAACACATATTTGAAAGTATTTTAATTATTCAACAACTTATGCACTAACACTGTTTAAGGATAACGTACTTTGCCAATATTTAGCTACCTATACATCGAATACCTCTGTGAATTTAGTCAGACATCTTATAAACAAACTTCGCTACCGTCTTGGTGTTTACAAATTCCCTAGACTTTCAGCTATCCAATAGATAATTCAATACAGAAGCACAGAAGCTACGTCTGAATTAATATTCATTACCGTCAGTCAGGATAAACCTCGGTGAAGAGAGCCTTCGACGCAGTCTCTGTTTATGGTAATTGAGAAATGTGTGTGTGGCAATATTTCTTTATTGTCACATTTTTAACTTAGAAAGCTGATTGGCGCTTGGACTGCCACGTGATACGAAATGCACCAATCAGCGTGCAGCAGTTTGGCTTTCTTTGGTGAATTTCGTGGTCACGTGATTGTTAGAAATGACGCGGAGGCGCAGGTAATGAGGTTATATCGATTACTGAAAGTTCCAATCGAATTTGAAACAAATCCTAAGACTGCTCTTTTGTGTTTGCTAAAACATTTATTATATTATTGCTAATTTCTTGATTTATGATATTTTTCAAAATTTAATTACTTTTTAAAAGATGGTGTATTGATTTAGATGCATTCGATGAAGACTGGCCTAACATAGCCCAGGACCGACAGGCTAGAAAACAGATGTGGGACCTTTGCCCTGCAGTGGAACAACGTAGGTTTTTATATAGAAAAATACATTTTTAGCCCTTAAAAAGGCATAATATAACAGGTACCATCTCGACTCAATGGAGTTTAAGAGTAGGCAGTCCGAAAGTAATTTATCTTTAAGGAAATATGAAGAGCCCTTGTATCCAACGTCACTCGAAACGGATGATCGATTGACCCATAGATAGGTTATTGAAATTGATATAAGTATTTGGGATTGTGAAGAAGTTCCTACAACTTTTCCTCCTAATCAAAGACAGGTAAAATAGGAATCTAATCTGGTTTTTAAAAATGGCATTTCATTTTATTTTATATTTTATTTGAGTATTGGCAATGTTAACTGGCTACATACAAAAGTTGAAAAATATTAAAAAAATGTAGAACCTACAAGCTTTCGCGAATTTCTTTGCCTTTAACTTTTCATCGTGTTGACTCAGGACCTTGATTTATACACCTAATAGGGACTAAAGACCTCGGAAGGTATCTGGTATAAATTTCAATTTGCTAGGTCTACCCGTTCCTGAGAATATTGAGGCGACGAAATTTTACTTAGCGGATAGTTTACATCATAATTAGCTATCTGAATGGATTTTAATTTTATATTTCCTTGTCTTTGATACATGTAACTGAGTTTTATTCTATCTGAAATTTTTTTTTAAGAATTTTTAGCATAAACTTGTTTCCTTAGGTTTTTACGATCTGAACTCTGAATAAAACTGAAAGTTTCCGTAAAATAAGTAAACCTAATTTAGCTGCCAAACAGTTAGTCGTAGCAGTTGTTAAATTTAAAAAAAGTAATAAGTACTGTTGTTTAATACAGACCACTAATACGTAGCTACAACCTTTCTATACGAAAAATAATAAAAAAAAGAAACAGAAAACGACGCACAAAAGCCCAAATACACATTCCCGAATCACGTCAAAAGCAAAACGAGCGCCACGGTTGTAATAACACGATATGGGGACATATAATTCGAAATCCTTTCGCTCGTGCTTATCTCAGAGTCATTTCGAGCGACCGAGTCTCAAACCGTGTAAGACTGTAAGTATTATTTTAATTTTCTCGTTACAATGTAAGCTGAGAGCATAAAACGTCTGAAGACTATGTAGAGTTGTAATTTAGGTTGTAAAACGTATTAAAGTAGCGTAACGTTATATGTGTTGGTTTTAGACATTAGGTATCTATATTCATTGTGTTACTGTATATTGTCTTGTGAATGTGTTTCTAATGGTCGTACCTTTATGTTTTTGAAAGGGATTTCGCGTGTATTAATGTGTAAGCAGGTTCATGGCTGTGTTGTACCTATCTATTAGTAGTTGAACAATATTTTTAAGTTTTAAAAGTACCTACAACCTAGTTCCTGTCGGTTTACCTGTGCTTTATGGATTCAGGCATAGATGTCTTTCTAAACCTATCTATTTTAATAAAATAGTGTCATATAATCAACATCGCTCCACAAAATTACTTAGTTTATCTACTGGTCTGTTACAACAAATACACAAAAAAAAAAGTTCCTGATAACCGATAGTGTTTGAATTTGTGGATTCTGTGGCGATTTATAGGCTTACCTTTAAAGAAATTTCACTCCTCGCAACTGGCTCTCGCATCGCTCCTCGTACCTACATAGACAGACAGCAGAGCCTTTTTAATGACAATCGTCCTTTAAATTCGGTTAAAGAGGAAGCTCATGACCAAGGTCACTTTACACACAAAAGAATGCACTTGCAAATTCAATTGCTGTGCTATGTGCAATGTCATGTAAGATTTATTTCGTTTTTTTTATTTATTTATGGATGAGCAAGATTTGTGCATACTTATTGCAAATGTCAAGCTTAACTCTGTTTATTTTTTTCTGCCATTATCTACCTGCTAAACTTTTATGACAAATACAAATCCCACTTGATTGTCAAATCAATGTTTAAAATTAGTCAACTATTAACTATTAATATTGTACCTACCCATTCATAGATACTTCCTACCGTCTGAAGATGTCGATTTGTCTACGCCTCGCCTCCCAGGAGACAGGCATAATGAATATTAACTCAGTCTTGGAGTAGAACACTACATTGAAACAAAAAGGCATTTTCTCTACCTACCAGATGGATTCAGTTTATTGCAGGGTGAGAATTGCGGATTGTTTATTTTTATTCAACACCTGTGTTTATTGGTTTCTCTTTATTAAATTTTTCTCTATTTTAAAATAAAAAGGTAGGTAATATATACATATATATATATATATATATATATATTATTATTATTATTTTATTTATGTATGTATATAGTAAATTTATTCATATAAGTATGTATTAAATGTATAATATGTGTTTAATTTTTCTCAGTTTTTTTGTAGTTGTAGGTACTATTTATATTATCTCTTTTTCTTAATGCACCTTACCCTTAATCTTACGTCAAATCCTCTCCATCCTAAGGTTGCCTGGAAGAGACCGCTTTCAGCGGTAAGGCCGCCTATTGTGCCACTGTTTTTTAAATGTAAATGAATAATAATTATTGTGTTGTCATTTTCTGTAACTTGTGTGTGCAATAAAGCGTTCTATCTATCTATCTATCTATAAAAAAATATTAAAAGTACTTACCTATCTATATTAAGAACAAGTACTACTTCTAAAATACTCGTAAAATCTATCTCTTTTGTGTCTTTTGAATTCCTTTTTAGGGCTTTTGCGTTTACATATAATTACCTTAAGTTTTATATAGGTACCTATTAAGTTTAATAAGAAACTTACCTTACCTAAATATCCTTTTCATATATTAAGTTACAAATTGATCTTTTATTGGATCCTATCTGAAAACTTCAATAGGTACCTCTGAAAATCTAAAAAAAATTCCTAAGGCCTATCTCTTTTCTAAGTTTCTTTCAAATTAAGTACTTTTCTTTGAATTTGGGGTTTACCTAGAAAATTACCTTATCTTTTTCATACTTCCATAGGTTACACGTCGATTTGTCATTGGGCCACTATTGTTTACTAGCGACCTGCCCCGGCTTCGCACAGCTGTATTATGCATGTATTATATCTAAAAACCTTCCTCTTTAATCACTCTATCTATTAAAAAAACCGCATCAAAATCCGTTGTGTACTTTTAAAGATCTAAGCATACAAAGGGACATAGGGAAATAGGGACATAGGGACGGCGAAAAGTGACTTTATTTTATACTATGTAGTGAAGTGATAGTGATGAAAAACTTTCTGCGTATCCGGTGACTCGTGTAGCTGTAAAGAAGACCCGTACGTATCCAACAATCTCTAACGACACCCTGCTTCTAGTGTTTGCATTCAGCTTCCAGCACATCCAGCTGGCGCGCATTAAAAGAAAATTAACGGTATTTGATGCATGGATTATGTAAATCGATGCATATCCGCCGAGGTTCTTTGTTATCACGTACACTAAATGAGTTTTAATTGCGTCTGCTGACGTAGTATGCTTTTCGTAATGTTCTAGTGAGTATAGAATGGTTTTAATTGATGAAAAATCCCACCCAAAAGAAATTATGAACTTACCCCTTTGAGAAGCATCTGAGAAAGATTTTGGCTATGGGCAAGTATAGCAGGGGTAATAGATATATGTCCGATTAAAGTCTGGGTAAAGACTCTTAGTTATAGAGTTGGTTTCAACACATCCATCTCAAAGACGCTCCTACCGAAGAACAATTACTTTGGTAACCCGACACAGGAACGCGCTAACAAGGTTGCAAGATAAAGCAAACGTAGCAAGATAAGGAACTTAGCGTATTAAAGCTATTACACTACGTAAATTAAATTATGTACCTGCCCCTGAATTAAGTAAAACAAATAAAAAGTTTAATATTCCTACAGTATGAATTGAGAATCTCCATGTTTAAAAATTCGTGAATATTGACCACTGTATTTGTCCGTTTCTAGCGCTCTACCATTATCTTCTTTAAAATTGTTACTTTGCCGATACCTATCTTAGTAGTTATTTTAGCGCTCTAACTTTGCCATTGCTAAGTCCATTCTATGATATAATTTTAAACTCAGTTTCTTTGGCATCTTTGAAATCTCCTGTGTTTTGCGTCGGCTAATTAATTCCAAGCTGTGGGATCCAGTAATTTCGTGTAAACAGACTTATTCGGTGTTTGCGTTTGACTGTCTATATATCATGTAGCTACAAGATGAATTTACGTTGCAAGAGGAAGGTACATATTTGATATCTTTAGAGGCATAGGTACCGCCTAAGTCGCCCAATGTATCGTCTGCCCAACACGTGCTAAAACATACAATTTGGACGAAAACCACTGAATTAGAAAAATCTCAGTGCCAAATTGTTATAATTGCATAGGCCGTGCTTAAAAACCAATTGTGTCAGTCAGGAAAATAATTTCCTCACCGTTACACTAACACGATTGATCAATGTTACGGTTTCAGAAATTTGACTAGTTCATTGATCAAATGCCAATTCGAAGACTCTTGAATTCGACCATTCACGAATTGAACTTTTTCACTAATTGGATGTTTTTGAGCTATTGAACCGATTAAATATTGGATCGAGTTCATCGAAAATACCGGTTAATATGACCAACTATATTTTATGGTATTTCCAAAATCAATATTGATATGCGTGTTGTATTTTATATCTATTACCCCTGCAATTAAATTTTATATTCGACGAATAGCGTTCGTATCAACCTCAGATTTCAACGCATAGAATAATGTCAACAAAACACGGAAACGAAAACTTTTGTTTCGTCCCCTCAAATTACAGTACCTATCATAAAACAATGATTTAGTCTTCGAGCATCGAGGTTACTTACCATTATTAAGGGGTGTACAGTCGTGCTCATTTTATCTAACCTAGTATCTATAGCTTGATTTGATAATAATAACTTTTAGACAGGAAAACGTGAAAAGGGGGCGAAACGTGGGGCGTGAAAATGTTTATACACTTTCATAATTTTGAAGGGGATGATATCGGATCCAACAAAGAGGGTTTGGGCAAGGAAAGGGCTTTCAACAAAATACTTAATACGGAAAATACGAGGTGGAAAACCAGGTTATTTCTACCAGAAGCTGTTATTTGGGCTCTGATGTTCTGAGCTCGGATTTGTGAAGAAACACATAACGTACGAAGGGGAACGTTTACTGTTAATTTTTTGAGGTTTACTCTAGCATTAGGTACAAGGAGGGTTGAAAAAGGGAACTCTTGAATATGTTTGCTACAATTTCTTGAAATTAAGAACAGTCGGTTCTAAATTTTCTTCCAGGAATAGCTATAATACTTCTTAAACTCATTTTTAATTTTAAATATTAATTTCTTAAACACGGGATAACTATATACTAATTATTTTTCATTACTCATACTCCGAAAGTAGGTCTAATGATGCGTGAAGAGCGTGTAGAAAATAAAATTTCCAGCCCTTGGGAAAATCGCTTTCACTGACAGCTGTCATGTCAAATTATGGCTTCGCACGACTCGTGCAATGTGCATATAGCCAGTATCAGTATCATTATACATTAGGAACTTCATAACCTAACCTCCTTGCTTTAAGTAACACCAAAGAATAACACTACATTTAAACAACCTCTTTCTTGTAAGAGGATCAGGTAGTATGAAGTCTCTCAATCACTCTCGTTGTTAGGAAGAATTTTATGTACCTACCTATTATTCGTAATGAAAAGCACAGTGTTTACCTCGGGTGAAAGACTCATTCAAGTTTTAAAATTGTAATAAGTGACTTTCACACCTGGAATAACAATGTACTATTAATATGTATCCAAAGTTTCGATCCAATTGCATAGAGTCGTGGTTATGAGAATACTTGATAAATAATTAAAAACCATCCATAAAAATAATAAAAAAACTTAGAAACATTTCACTTGAAAATGATTGGCATTTTTTCAATTAGACATTATCGAAAATAGTCAAATTAACAAAAATGCTGCACCGACATAAAACAACCAACTTTAATTAAAAGTCACTGAAAGCGGTCTCCAAGGGGTTTTTCAATGAAATTATTCAGGCTTATTGAACATCAGACGTCGGTTAAGGCCGATCTATCATGAGGTTACAAGGGACCCAAGCCTTGTCTGACCCAAATAAGCGGGTCACAAATCCCTTAGAAATCGGACCTTTAAAAATTGGTTACATTCAATCTGTGTTTAAATATAATTATACTGAGGTCTAGTACTTAACGAATTTTTTTGTTAAGGCCATAGTAGAGCATCATTTGGTGAAGACAAAATTAAAGCTAGATAAAAAACAGAGATTTAATTTCCTCGCAGACAAATAATTTCCAAAGTACTACTTTGATATAAGTATGTTTTTCAGGGTTCCGTTCTTCAAAAGATAAAAAAGAAACCCTTCTAAGATCACTTTCTTCTCCGTCTGTATGTGTATTTTATTGTTGCTTTAATTTTGTTCCCGCTAAATTATGCTCTGCGCAGTCTTAATATTTTTCAAGAATTTTGGGATTGATTTGTTTATATAGTTCGGCCTCAGCATAAAAATATTAGAACATACCTGAACCGATATAATTTTACGCCTTTTTGGTTGGTGTCTGGTTAATAAACAAATGCCTGTGCAGGGCTTCTGCTCGCCAGTGCCGGTTCGTCCTTAATTTAAATGCAACTTAAACGAGTCAAATTGGGGCACTATTAACGTGGAAATTCCTATCATGAGTTTCTTGTGCCTTCTAGGTGGGCGCGTTCCGAAGGCACACATTCTAACTTAGTTTTTAAGACGTTTCTATGTGATCTTCGTACAAAGCATGGGTGCATCCAAATGAATAAAAAAAAATTACTTTGACTTTGACCATATCATTTCAATTCTTGACTTTCCATAATAATGCAGTAACGAAAACCTCGGGGTTTTGGCGGGAACGAGCCAACAACATGTCGTGCTGCAGTTTTATTTACACGAAACTTAGTTGTAAACCGAGTTAAATTGTATAATTCCGGTGGAAAGTTATCTAATTTAGTTCTGTGAAAGTGCACAAGTGTAAATCAGTGTCAAACTTTTCAAACTTCGACTTTTCTCGTTGCCTCCAAAATCTCCTACAAGGTTATAGTAAAGTAGCCACCGCTTTACTATGACCCCTGACTTGACAAACTGTGACTTGACGACTTGACCATCTTGAAACACTTTGAGCCCGATTTCTGTAAATCGGGCCATAACTTGATGCTAAATATTACTTGATACTGGCTATATGCACAAACCGTGCGAAGCCATAACTGAAGAAAAAAAAAACCTGCTGAAAATGAAGAACAAGATGAAAATGGCATAAGTTCCTGGGGCCAAACAAGAGAGAAAAAAAAAACGAAAACCTCAACAAAAATTGCAGCTAACTTAAAACAAAACTGCGCACAATCGTCTAATACTAAGCCGTAGCTTTCCATTACTTAGCGAACAGTAATTTCCGAGGGCAATTCGCGGCCAAAGGATTACCGTATAAGGTAAAGTGGCTCCAAATCTTGAATCTGCAGGCTTCTTCGGAGTACTTCGGACCCTCATACGGGAACCGAACACTTTTATTACAGCTGTAAAACACAGCTATGCTTAGACTTCGTGTGCTAGGTGTAAGTAAATACAATGTAAAAGATTTTAGATAAGAGTGCTTTGCTTTTATCTTGTGCAGTTTCTTGGTGGTAGATTAAATTTGGTACCTAATTATTTTTCTTAGGATTCCATACCCAAAGGGTTCAAACGATACCCATTTACTAAGACTCCACTGTCTGTTTGTCTGTCTGTCCCCAGGCTGCATCTCATGAACCGTAATAGCCGTAATAAGAGTTAAAATTTTCACATTTCAATTTCAATTTATTTATTGTTTGTCACAGGTAATAGGTTCTTAAAAATAGCAATATAACATAGTTCCTTTGTAACAATACCACTAGGTGTACTATCATCTGTTGCCGCCATAACAACAAATACTAAAATCACAATAATAATGGGCCCTTCGTGCGCGAGTCCGACTCGCACTTGGCCGGTTTTTAAATAATATTCTTACGTAAATTTTATAATACCTAGTGATCATTTACGTTCATAATCATTTATACGGTAATGGTCGGTCAATTCTTATATTTTAAGTCTTCTTGTTCTAAGAAAGCATGTTACCAGAATTCTAGCTAATTTAATAGATACTCGTAAGTAACTGACAAAAAGTTAAGAGGAAAGGGTACCGGGGACTTTCTCCATACAAACTATTAACAAACGTAGTAGACTGTTTTCTCCCTGGATAATGACACTAGAGCAAATATTTTTGGTGCATAAAACTTATAATTGCCATGACCAATTGCCCCTATTTTTTTTTTATTTTTTTAAATCTTAATTTCTATGAATATTAGAAAATGATTTTTCATAGTTAAACGATTTTTTTAGGGGCATAGTCATGGCAGTTATAGGTTTATGCACCAAAAAAAATTGCTCTATTGTCATTATCCAGGGAGGAAACAGTCGACTACGTTTGTATGGAGAGAGCGTAGGTACCCTTTCATCTTAACCGTCTAGATTTTATTAAATTCTAATGGAAATCATCCCTTTGATTAACCTTTTGTTGTCCGAAAATCTTCAGCAAATAAACATCTGATTAGACGAAATAGCGTACTATTAGGGCAGGGGCATGTCTCGAAAACTTTAATTAAGTTTTACAAAAGGTCATGTTCTGTTGTTCTTTGAGTTAAATTTCGACTGAAGAACTTTATTTATTATATTAGTCAAGCTATAGCAAGTAAAATAGTCGACTATCTTTATGGTTCTAATAAAAACAACACATATTTATGTATCTTTTTATTTATGCTAATATCTAATTTTGATGTTAAAGAACATGTTAAGGTGATGCTGGTAAATAAAACGATTAAAAAAAGCATAAAACTTATATTTAATAACGACGACCCAATTGGCACAATGGTAACTATGCCGGATTGCCAAACACAGGGTTGCTGGTTCGATTTCCGCCTCAGACAAGTATTTGTGCTTAGATATTTGTGTGTGGTCTGGTTGTTTCTATGTACTATAATAATATATTTACAAAAGAAAAGGATATAAGTAGTATATCCGTTGCCTAGCACCCATAACACAAGTCTTACTTAGCTTGAGGCTAAATGGCGATGTATGAAATGTTCTGCAATAATTATTTTACTTAATAAGGTGTGTAGAGGAATGAGTAATAAGGATACGTTTAGAAGAACAGGCGCGCGGACGAAGGTATAGAAGATAGAATGAAGCTCCGCAGCAGATCTGAATAAGCCGATTCAAATTTCGGAGACTGATGTGCGTTGCTTGTAGAGGCGTTCCGCTACAAACATTTTATAAACCTATTTTACTCTGATGTAGATTCAACAAATTTTCCTTTGCCAACATCAATTCGTATGGTAACGACCAACCAACCATCAATACAGAATCTGAGTAATCTTCCATCAACTATGTCATCGCAAACAGAGTCTACAAACACTGCAACACAGCCAATCTAATTGGTAGCCAGTGGGGCGATACATAGTTTGCATAAGCCTAGAGGTATTCCCGGCTTTATTTTTGCACGTACTCAATTTCTCGCCTCACTGGGTGTCTCCGAGAACAGATATTAATTTACATGAATAAATAAAATTTGCATTAAAAGCGTCAGGAAGATGCCGGCAAAGAAAACTGTTAGTTGAGTGCAATGAGTTGTTTTAGTGTCATATTCTTGTGCACGGAAATTTACTACTCGGTTGTTATGAATAATGCGTTTTACGAGGTACTTTGCGGTGTTTCCTTTATTTTGCTGCTAAGAAAATGGTGTGCAGGATGGTAGCATTATTATTTTATGTTCATATTTTAATGCTTTTTATTTTTTAACTAATCTAGAAACAAGGCACTCCTATAATAATAAAGAATGTTTTTCATAAAGTTTATATCTCTCACAAAACTTAAGTCAATAGGTTCAAACTAAAAATAGGTAGGTACACAATTAATGAGTGAGCATTTAATTACACCTTAATAATTGTGAAAGACTGGTGCCTGAGGCACTCGCCAATTCATAGTAGATAGTCTAGGTACATACATACATATACCTATATGCTCAGTCACACTAGGTATAAATATGTTAGTTAAACATCACATAATATAGGTAAGTAATAAATAAAATGTTTTAGGTGGGTAGATTTAAACTTTTAGACTAGTAAATAAAGAATTAAACCTACCCTAATTCAGTAAAAAAAATCCTATTACACTGGGAAAAATGTGACCCGTGTCAATTATAACGTTAATTTTGAGGTGTAATTTACTTTAGTACATTCACAAAGAGAGTGTTTTTATTAGTGTACAAAGGTTTAAAAGTAATACAATTAGAAATAGTAATAAATACAACAAATTTACAGTCTCTTGCAAATTTTAAAAAGAGATTTTTTTAGAGAATATTAGTTGGTATAAAAAAACTGGTAGTTTCTGAAGTCGGTTTACGGACGATAATTTTACGTGATAACGTCAGAAGAAAACGATGAAAAATTGAGATATTTTTTTGTTATTCCTTTATAAAAAAAACTCCATTTTTTATTGTTTTCGTATTCGTTTTCGTTTACGTAAAATTATCATTCCTCTAAGTCATTCTATTCGTCACTTGCTACCATAATACAAGCCGAGATGAGCGATATTATTATTAAGAGGAAAGGGTACCGGGGGCTTTCTCCATACAAACTATTACAAACGTAGTCGACTGTTTTCTCCCTGGATAATGACACTAGAGCAAATTTTAATATTTTTGTGCCATAAAACCTATAACTGCCATGACTATGCCCCTATGTTTTTTTTTTTTTTTTAATTTAAATTTTTATGATAATTAGAAAACGAAAAAAACCAAAACATAGGGGCATAGTCATGGCAGTTATAGGTTTTATGGCACAAAAATATTTGTGCTAGTGTCATTATCCAGGGAGTAAACAGTCGACTACGTTTGTATGGAGAGCGCGCAGGTACCCTTTCACCTTAAATACTCTTATGTTACCATGACGCAGGACGTCACACATCGGCAACGAGACGCGTCATGTTACGGTAACAGGACACGTTTGTGTGAATGCAGGTATTCCATTAATCTAATAGACGTTATCACGTGAATAATAGCACGTGACTGATACAAGAATATCTTTACTATGGGAAGTATGTTTGTTCGCAAACACACCTTGACAAAGATACCTTGTTTGTTGAAGGTAAACAGTTGATTTTTGACGTTAGAAAAAAAATAGTAACGTAAATGATCTTATAACATTGTTGGAAACAATTCTGTAGACTGTTTTAGGATTTTAAATAATTTTTTATTGGGATATTTAACAAAAAAAACATAACAAATATCTCGTAAATAACTTTAGAACTGTACTGTCCGAACGAAATTACAGATTTTGTTTTCTTTTAATTTAAAAATTAAGATCAATATGAAGTTAAACTTTTTACCCCTATTTTTACCTCCTTCGAAAATAAATTATCATTAAATATTTCCTAAAAGCTGAGGTAGGTACTTTTCTGCAAACAGTATGATGGTAGCTTCTGCAAACAAAATGATTTCTTTCTTATTTTTATTTTAAAGTCTATTAAAAATCTTTCTGTTTCTAATGCTGCAAGCGTCTTCCATTTTACATCTTCAAATATAATAAAAACATTGTTACAGAATTTGAATAATGCATTCGCTCAAATACTATCGTATTTCACACTTCCATTAGTAACCCCCTATTTTATCTATTCTACTTGCTTTTTGATTATGAATTCTATTACACAGATATCAACGTTGAAAACTATTTTCAAAATTTAAGTGATAATAATATGATAGGTATCAAATTATCTGTTTAGGTACTTTCTCAGTGTACTGAAGCTGTCAACTGAATTTTAAGTCTCTAAATTCAATTGTTCCGTTTTTATTGCTAGATTTTAATAAAATTATAGAGAACTGTTTTATTTCAATGTTCTCTCTTTAAGTATTTTGAAAATGTTTTGTAACTGCACTCAGATAATTGTTCTTAGGCTATTTATTGCAATATTATGGAGGGATATCTTGAAATCAGCGGTTTAAGCGTTGCTTGATTGTTAGAACTCAAAATAAAGACAGAACTCTTTCATGTAGGTATCTACTAGTCTACCTATGCCTAAAATATACGAAAAGAGGTTATGCTAGATGTCTGGGCTACCAGCTTTTGTTCTACGACTTTGGAAAATATTGAGGTTAGGTTAACTCAAAAAAAAATCTATTTTTTGGAGTTAGAGCTAGGTCATTGACTTTAGGGTTTTGTTTGTTTATTTTAACCACAAAAATATAACCCTCCCTTTTGGCTTCGCTGTAGTCGGGTAAAAATCAGCTGATTTTTCTGTAAATTATACTCAAAATAATAAAAAAGTATTTTACAAAAATCGTAGAACAAAAGTAATTGTTCTCTTAGATGTCTAGAAACACTCTTTCGTATAACAATTTTACAATATACTCCTTGTATTTATAAAGTTGATTTTACACTTTAAATTTAATTGAGCCTCTTTGATTAAAACCTCTTTATATACTGTATTAATTCAGTACTATTGCTATTGTGGCACAACAAACAACCTACATGTACATTTGCAATTCGGTGGCTATGTTTATTTCATTTTCTAACGCATCCCTTGTGGAATTACTTCATTAATGACTACACATGTGCGGGAACTCGATACAATATTCCTTGCTGTTTATTTGTTTAAGAAAAATAGTCTTTATTGCGTTCGAATAAGAATAGTTTGCAAATAAATGCAAGTGGTGATATTCAAACAATTTATAAAGATTTCTACAAACATCTATTCTGGGCCTGGATATTTTTTTTAGGGTGGTATATAATAGATTGTTGCCCCATTGTGCAAGTTATGATTTCTAGCTATTTCTTGGTGTGTATAGTTTTTATATGTTCCTTCCAGTATTGTAGGTACAAAAAAGCTACTATTTAATTATAATCTTGAAGAAATTTTGAGAAAAATACATCTCATTACTTAATGAGATGTATTTTTCTCGAAATTTCTTCAGGTACTTACCTAACTTGGCAATCGAATAAAGAACCTCCTCTTCTTTGAAGTCGGTTAAATACATGAATTTATCCTCGTATTACATCCCTCTAAATAAACTTAAACTCTGTTAATGCATGTCTCTATATTGTAAGTGTTTGTTGAATTTAAACACAAATGTTTTCCTTTATTTTGCATCGCCCTGTTTATTCTAACCTAATACATTTATCTGAGAGGGACTATGTGCGTCTTTAACATAATTCGTACTAGTGAAGTGTTGCTTTTAAAACGTTAATTTAAGTTAGTGTAAAAGAGGGGGCCTAAAGTTGTACCTAACGATGTTTATAACACCCTTTGTACTTACCAAAAAAGGGCCTAACTTCACTATAAAGTCTTTGATATACCGAAATAGTATCCATTTCGACATTTCATGCTCTACTTTTTCTATTTTTATTTACAATCGATCCCAAGATGCTTTTAAGCTATGTATATTAGCCAAAGATCTTAGAAAGTAATTACAGCTTTTAGCACGTTCATGGCAGTCACAGTCTGTTACCGAATCGGTACTAGGATATTATACACCGAAACGCTTAGCCTCATCGATAAAAAAGGTCAACCCATCACTTGAATAGTATGTATTTTAACATTTTATGCTCTACTTTTTCCATCTTCATATATAATCGCTCTGATGACGTTTTTAAACTATAATACCTACCTATGTATTAGGCAAAGACCTATGAAACTCATTACGGGTTTTAGCATGTTCTTGGCAGTCCCAGTCTGTTACCGGATCGGTACCATACGAGGCGATACACTTAGTCTCAACATAAAAAAGATCATCCCCTTCGACTTCCTACACACAATGTCCCACAAGATAAACTAATCGAATGAATTTGTTTACAAAATAAAAGCCTAACTCAAACACGATTATCAACAAATAACCAAAGATTATCGCATAATCTTACTTAAACAATGGCGGATTCCACAATTTTCTCATTGGCAACACCATACCATGGTAACACTACCGATGCTACCGACGCTGTTCACGCTATGAATTCGATTAGATGAGTCGATAACTGGTATTTTGCACTAAGGTTCACGCGATCGGGTGTTTTCGTATGAGACTCTAACGACACCAATACTAAAACGATGTCATAAAATCTATTATCAGAAAGAAAATTGTAAATTGATGTGCCGTATGGAGGACGTGCTTAAATTATACCGTTTTTTTTAAGTAGATTTTTTAAAATACTTTCAGTGGTCCAGCATCAATGGAAGAAAGGTAGAGAGAGGCTCTTGCTCCTTCGCGGCTGCGTCCAAAATTGAGGGTTAGTAACCACTCAGTTTCGAAAAAGAAAACGCGATGAATCTTTGCATTGGGATTGTGTGGGTTCTTAATTAATTAATAAACGACTACTATAAAGATGTTTCTTATCAGAAAGAAAATTTACCACTTTACTTGTATACCCGTTTAAATCATACCCTGGTAGTATCACCAGTCAAGATTCCAAAAGAATATACGGATAAAAGTAGACTATGGAATTTCCAAGGATTAAATGGATATTTAAACTACTTAAGTTTCATCAAAATTGATCCAGTAGTTCTGGAGCCTTTCTTCTTTATAATAATTCACACCGCAATGACAAATTACATAACGTCTATTCTGTATTCATATTCTTTACTAAGTCTTATAACTTCGAAAGTCTTTTTTACTTATTTTAGTCTAGCAATAGTTGAATTGAGCTGCAGGCCCAGGAGGAGATGGCGGGACGAGTTGGACTCGCATCGTAGGGACTGGACCCAGCTGGCACTAGACAGGCAACAGTGGAAGGAGGGGAGGGAGGCCTTTGCCCTGCAGTGGGACGGAATAGGCTAAAAATAAATAATAATAAATAATAGTTGAATTAGTGCTTCGTAACTTTCTTTGTCGTTTTCCTGTAGCGTCGCATTGAATCAATGTAATTTCGGAGTCGTTATTGTCTAACAAGAAACTGTTCATTCAATACACATTGCTTAGTTTATTGTTTTCCATATTACTGTTTTGTTTGGTAATCGTTTGCATAATTCATTGCTACCTACAATATTTATACTCGTATCACCTATGTTTAGGGTAAAGCGTTCAACAGTGGTTCACTTTTTTTCCGAAGTCTATAGCTCCGGTCTAAATTGTCTTACAAAGCTGAAATAAAGGAGTATTCATAGAGGATTTATCTAGGTTTATATAAATCTGTTTGTTTTCTAAATTACTGTAACCAAAATTAAGAAATAATAGATTTTTTAAAAACTTATAAATGAGCCACTGTGTACGATGGGGTCGAAACAGTGGCACGCCCCGAAATATACAGTGGCTCGGAGTGGTATACAGTGGATAATTGGGGAATAATCGTCTAAAATAATACAAGGTTGTAGAAAAATCAAAGTCTTTAATGATAAATCAAATGTTTTTATAATAAGTCACAGTATCCTTAAATTAAAACACATAATTGAGATCGAATAATAGAGACCAATACTTAAAATTATTTGGAAAATTACTATTCTTAAATTAAATTAAAGCACGTATTAACGCTCAATTGGGCCAAATAAACTAAAAAAACGTCTATCCATAACAAAATCAAATAATTCTCATTTTTAAACATAAAAAATCTCTACCTATGTTAATCTCTGTAAACAAAACAAGAGAACAAGTTAAATGAAAAAAAGTCACTTTGACTCTAAAAACGAAATAAACATTCATCAATCAAATAATTTTCATGATCAAACATAAAAAAACACCTTCGTAATAAGAAATTAAAAAATTAAAAGGTAGCAAATAAATCATTAATGCATATTTAGTTGAGAAAAATCTATTGGAAAGCAGTAATAAGATTGTTGACGTATGGTACTGCCTCCGAAAGTGGGTTTTGGTAGTATCAATTTGATATCGTGTTCTTTTACACTAGATAAATCTGGATTTATAGGCATTGCAAATTTATTAAAAGCCTTCTTGCGTAGGTAGCTAATGTAATATTCCAAGTTCCTATTCCTGCTTTCCAAAACTTTACCAATATAATAAACTTTTTGTTTTTTAGTTGCGAATTCAACTAAAACAAATTCTCCTTCTCTAGGAGGTCTTGGTAGGGGCATTTTGAGATCATTTTCCGTTAAAAAAGTTTCATTTTCGACGCCTTCGTCTGGCCATTCATTGTCATCATCGGATTCCTGGTATTCCACATTCATATTTTGAACATCTTCATCTGATTCACTTTGTAGCACTTTCTTGACTACTTTTTTTTGTTTGGGCTCTTTTTTCTTTTTGGATTTAGCCATTTCAATTTCGTATTTCTCTGGTGTGTCAGTAGCTATCATACTTCGTCCTAATTTTCTCGGTTTTCGGTTAGATTTTCTTGGCCCAGCTTTGATCGGATCCCTAAATTGAAATGGAGATATAAAGTCAACGCTTTTTGTTTGCGAAAAATTGCGTTGTTCGGAAGATCTTGAGGGAATTGCACGTGTATTAGACAATTCTGTCAGTACTTGGGAATCATGTCTTTTCTCAGATTGTAGTCCTAATCCTTGCTCCAAATTATCCTCAGCAGAAAAATCCATAATCGACGGTGAAATTTCTCTAGTGGTAAGTTCTCGAGTTGGTGTTGTAGTTTCATTCGGATAATTGCAAATAGGTTCAAACTCATCATCAGTGGAGCAAATTGTCTCTTCAGAATCAATTCGGGTGATTCGGCGCCCAACACTGGCTGCATCTGAAGAACATGACGGGCCAGGCATGGGGACCAAGTGGGAACTTGATATTTGATCCTCATTATTGGGATAAGGGCGATCTGTCACTGTACTCGGCATGTAATCGTCTTCAGTAAATATGTTGCGGTCGAAAGGAGAAATCCCACATTTCTTAAACGAATTGATGATATTGACCGGTGTCATTGCTTTGAGAAACGCAGTACCAACGATTTCGCCAATATCGTAAATTGATACTGGTCTTCCAGGATGTTGCATCAACCAAGAATCGATAGCAGCGTTGTAATACGTTTTGAAGGGCCCATATACTCCAACATCTAGAGGCTGCAATTTAGCAGATGTATGCGGGTGCAATGTCAAAATGTGAACTCCAGAAGCTTTCGCCAAGTTTAATGCTTCGATTGATAGATGCGACTCGTGGTTATCCATTATTAAAATGCATGGATTTTCAAGAGAAGAATTCGAATATTTTACTAAATGCTTGATTACTTCAGGAAAAATTTCTGAATTCATCCAGCCACTGGATGCAGCTAAGCCCAAGGTACCAGGAGGAGTATTCTTGATCATGAAGTTTTTAAAATTCTTTCTCGGAAATACCATAATAGGTGGTAGTGCTGTACCAGCCGCACTTATGATACAACAAGTTGTTACCAAATTACCTCTTTCTCCACTAGTTACCTTTCCTACGTTGCGACGGCCTTTAGGTGCAATTACACGCTGCGGCTTTTGCACAGTTGTGGTGGATGTTTCGTCTAAGTTGAATATACGATCCGGTCCTAATTCAGGGAATCGTTTCATCAATGATTCCAAATTATTAAAAAACGCTTCAACGTTCGTTTTATTGAATGATGTAGCCCTGGCAAGGCTACACGGTTCTGGTTTCCTCAAACTAATGTCCGAGTGCCTCCGCATGAAGCTCCGCAACCATTCTTTTCCTGCCATTTGGCGCTCCTCCCAGTTTTTGGGCATTTTTAAATTATTCATTTTTGCCGTTTCGTATGCCACTTGTCTGGTACCTTTGGATGTTAATCCATAAAATAAAGACGAACAGTAGGTAATATAATCTTTTAGACTCTTTTCCTGTTCATTAGAAAATACCTTATTTACGTCGTAGTGAGGAACTACCCGCATGGATTCAATAGAGCTACAACTTTTTGATTTCATGTAATATCGTCTTAAAGTAGTGAAAGGAATGTTAAAGTCTTTTGATGCTTTCCTTACACTCATGCCGTTTGCTATTGCTTGCAAAGCGTTCCTCATATTTGTTTCGGAATGGCCACCAATGGAGCGTGGTTTTTCTTTACGGGGCATCCTAAAAAGAAATGAAATAAAAGCTTATAAAACCATTCCACCGTTAGCAAACTAACCGTAATAAAAACATGTATTATTTGTGTAGGTAAATAAGCACTGTAAGTGAGGAGTAATAGTCAATCGGCTTCACAATTATAGCACAAACCATTGGAATTACACCTTATTTCATTGAATACTAGTTACTTCAATTTAGAATAGAAAAGTATATTAATAATGTAAATCTAGGTCCTAATTTATTTCTTGCATCAGTAGGTACCCATAGCAAGCTAAAAGTACACAGTGAATCATGATTCACTGTGTACCTCCACTGGTTGAGCCACTGAGTACCAAATCGCCATCTTGAATTTCAAGCAACGTAGGCAAAAGAATATTCACGAAATGAAGTGGATTAATGCTTGAAGATAATCTTAATATAATGCTGTTAACGGTAAAAACAAATCACCAGTAAAAAAACATGCGATGTTTGAGATAGAACAAAAAAGATCTTACCTTAAAAGTATATTTTTCGGGTCCAAAAAATAAAAATCGTCCTTAACACAACTAACAAGCCGCGTGTGCGCGGGCTGACTAGTTGCCACGAGTTAGTATCCGAAGCGCTATCGAAGAGTGAAAGAGACAACTGTATACCTATCCTGTAAGCTGCGTACTGTTACTGAGCCACTGTGTCTGGCATAGCCACTGTTTAACACCTAACCCTACTCTTTCAAATTCCAATGTATTAACTGTGCTAGTTTTTTTTTGGATTCCAAACTGATTATTTTTTTAGAATATATGCTTTAGTTAACTATTAAGATGAAATAATGCATTAAGATTCACATTAAGTCCCACATAACGTCCCCCTTTTAAATTAAAAATAACAATGACTAACAAAACAGCCATTTGAATTGAATAATGTTGACAGTTGAAAGTGACGGCGAAGACATTTCGTAACTCAATAATCACTAAATCAAGAGATTCAAAGCGCAGCGAAATTATAGAGATCTGTTTTTATATTACGACAGAGAATAGGTCATAATAATACTCATAATGTCGACGAAATATTTATTAACCGTAGCAGAAGATGATTTCACAGAAACAGGAACGTGATTCTATCAAATCTAGCTAATTGTCTAATGTAAATCATTCTCGGTAAAGGTTTTCTCGACTTGTTTTATAGACGTATTTATTGTGACATATATTTTAATGGACTATTTAATTTACGAGCCCTTTGACGGTGATGGCGAAATGGACGTGAAACTTTTATATTTATGTGATTTTTAGAGAAATTGTGATAATTGGATGGGACTTGTATGGCTTTAATAAAAACAAGCTCTTTATTTTATAGGATACGCGTCGTCAATGTTATATTTGTTTGAATGTTCATATTTACCTCTTATCTATTGTAACTTGAAAAGACTGTAAGAGGGCGGGTACCCAGGCCCCCTTACCAGTGAATATTACTGGTCAGACAGAGAGTACTAAGAAGTTAGTTCAACAAGCTTTTCACCCCAGCCTATTCCTGGCTAGACCGCGAAGCATGTCGCTAAGCTCAATCGGGGATGCTAACATCCAAAATCAGAATACTAACTCTGAACATAACCCTAACGAGATGAATGTAGATAATCATGAGACAGTCAATCCCCCTATTTGGCAGAGAGTACCTACACTAAGATGCGCCAAAAGGAAGAAGATCTCATCACCTTCCCCAGAGAAAACATCGGTATCAAACCAGTTTAGTGGACTTCCTGTTGATCAGGAAGAAGGTACCAATCAAGAAAGTTCAAAAAAAGTCTCAAAACCACCACCCATCATTCTGTATGGCATTGAAGACCTCAATAAACTCACAGAGCTCCTGGAATGTGTCACCATCAAGAATAGCTTCACCTACAAAATTATCAATAAAAACCAACTGCGCATTAATTGCTACAATGTCGAGGTCTATAAAGTTGTTATAGAAACTATCAGGTCCAAGGGGTTAATTGGACACACCTTCAACAGAAAGGACAAAAGACCATACAGAGTAGTAATTAAAAACCTACATCAGTCAACGCCAATTAATGAAATAAGACGTGCACTTGAAGAAACAGGAAACACAGTTATTGGAGAGATAATAAATGCAAAGTATGGACCTGAAAAGATACCTACTTCCACATTCTTTGCTACCATAGAACAGGGACCGAACAATAAATCAGTAAAGAGTATTAAGCATATACATCATCAATCAATTACCATTGAAGAACCAAGAAAACGGAACTCTGTTGTACAATGCCAGAGATGTCAGCAATATGGGCATTCGAGAAATTACTGCATGAGACCCTATCGGTGTGTCAAATGTGCCGAAGCACACAAAACATCCGAGTGTCCAAAAACTGATCGAAACACACCAGCAAAATGTGCCCTTTGCCTCGGAGCCCACCCCGCCAACTTTAAAGGATGCGAAGTGTATAGAGAAATCCTGTTACGGAAATCTAGCAAACAGTTCCACCCCCGAATCAGGGAAAACACCAAACAACCAACTGATACAGGAACCAAACCTTCACAGCCTCAACACACACCTGCCAATGGAGCAAGACCAACCGAAGACTCCAACAAGCGACCAAAATACGCAGATGTATTAAAATCCAAAAGAAACTCTGACAACGCAGAACTTCCAACTCTCAACACAAAAATAGAAGAGATGCTTCTCAAACAAGCAGAAAAGTTTGACATTATATTACAACAAATGAGTACTTTAATTAACCTCATAACGACCTTAGTAGCAAAAATTTCACAATGACTTCCCTCAAAATAGCTACGTGGAACCTAGACGGACTGTCGTCTAATCTGGGAAATGTAGAAGTATTGCTGCATACACACAACATAGACATATTACTTGTGTCTGAATCTCATCTTACTGACAACAAAAATATTATGCTACGTAATTACAACATCTACGCAACCAACCATCCAGATGGGACTGCACACGCAGGAGCGGCCCTGATCATCAAGTCTAACATTAAACACTATGAGCAGCCTCAGTTTAGAAAAGACCATATACAAGCAGCCACTGTCGCAGTGGAAGATCGTAATGGTACCTACAACGTATCAGCCATATACTGCCCTCCAAGACACAATATAAAAGAAGACCAATATGAAGAATTTTTCAACACACTTGGCTCGCGATTTCTAGTTGGAGGAGACTGGAATGCCAAGCACGTCCACTGGGCTTCTAGAATAACCAAAACAAGAGGAAGAGAGCTCAAAAAATGCGTTGACAAGAAGAATCTCACTACAATCTCAACGGCGGACCCGACAAATTGGCCCACGGACCCTAAGCGACTCCCGGATGTTATAGATTTTTTTATAATGAAGGGGCTATCCAGACTACCTTATGACGTACGTACATGCCTAGATTCGGACACTAACCATGTCCCTGTTATACTGACTATTGGCACTGCTGTCTTAAAAATGGAGAAAAAAACTAAACTGTATAACAAGCGCACAGACTGGAACTGCTTTCGGGATCTTATCCACGAAAAATTAGACTTAAAAATAAATTTGAAAACCGAATTAGACATCGACGAAGCTGTACGCAAAATAACCTCAGTGATCCAAGAAAGCTGTTGGTTATCCATGCCCGAGGTTACCAATCGTGGTCCTCAGAGTAAAACATATTCTGAAACTATACGCCAAAAAATACTCGAAAAGAGAAGGCTTCGCAGAATATGGCACAACAGCAGGCACCCAAGTGACAAGACCCTACTGAACAAAGCTATCAAAGAACTGAAAGACCTCATAACTGAAGCCAATGATACGGCGTTAGATAATTACCTGGAGGGGCTAACGGCTACAAAAGTAACAAACTACTCACTGTGGAAAGCCTGCAAAAACTTCGATCGGCCACATCATCAAAAACCACCTCTACGTACTGCGGATGGAGAGTGGATAAAAACTGACCAAGACAAAGCCGAGGCATTTGCTAAGCACCTAAGCCAAGTATTCAAACCTAATGAGCCTAGACCAAACGCAGATGAATCGGACATCGATGCGACTCTCAATCAAGACTTCCAACTTGATCTGCCTCTAAAACTTGTTACTCCTAGGGAAATACACAAAATCATCAAGTCACTAGAGAACAATAAAGCACCAGGGTATGACCTCATAGATAAGAAAGTCCTTGAAGAGTCGCCTCGCAAAGTACTAGTATACCTTACAATGGTATTTAATGCAGTCCTGAGAACCGGGTACTTCCCAGACCTCTGGAAAGTGTCCCAAGTTACTATGATCCACAAACCTGGTAAAGCTATGCATGAAATCACATCATATAGACCAATAAGCCTCCTGCCAATAATGTCAAAGATTCTTGAAAAGTGCCTATTAAACAGAATGCTAAACGTTATGAAGGACAAAACCATAATACCGGATCATCAATTCGGATTTCGAAAGGAACACGCCACTGTAGAACAGGTTCACAGAGTTTGCAGGACGATAAGAAAAGCACTAGAAAAGAAAGAATATTGTTCATCTGCGTTTCTCGACATTCAACAGGCCTTTGATAGAGTCTGGCACAAAGGCTTGTTGTATAAAATAAAGTTAGTACTACCACACACATTTTATCCAGTCATAAAATCATACATATCGAACAGAATATATCAAGTCAGAGATAACGACAGCACATCGGGCTTTTATGAGGCATCTGCAGGAGTACCACAGGGCTCCGTACTTGGACCGATTCTGTACACGCTGTTCACGTACGACCTACCCCAGAACCCTGAAGTTACTTTCGCGACCTTTGCTGATGACACGGCCCTTCTTGCATCAAACAAATGCCCAACTCAAGCCTCTCGCATACTCCAAAAAAGCTTAGATAAAATCGAAGAATGGTTGACCAAATGGAGAATTGCTGCCAGTGTATCTAAATCGGTGCACATCACATTTACTCTCCGAAAGGAAGATTGCGCCCCGGTTACTCTAAATGGCACTCAACTACCTCATCACAATACAGTCAAGTATTTGGGTATGCACTTAGATCGTAGACTTACATGGAGGAGACACGTCGAAGCCAAAAGGGATGAACTCAACTTGAAATACAGGGGCCTATATTGGCTGCTGGGAAGGAATTCAAAGCTGTCTCTTGACAATAAACTACTTCTGTATAAAACAGTGCTTAAACCAGTCTGGGCATATGGCATACAGCTTTGGGGATCTGCCAGTGCTACAAACGTAATGATCATACAGAGAGTACAAAACTCCATTCTAAAGCAGATAACAAATGCACCATGGTTTATAAGAACAACAGAGGTCCATGAAATCCTCAATATGCCTATGGTGAAACAGGAAATTGAAACCTATGCAAGCAATTACAGAGAACGACTACAGAGGCACCCAAACCAACTTGCGGGCCAACTTACCATCCCTGAGACAATACGTCGGCTGAAAAAGCGGCGTGACATCTTTGACCAGGACTTAGTCATATAAACAAAAGGGCAGTATCCGCTGGGAGTAGCGCCCTAAATGCCATGAAGCACACACCTCATCTGCTTATAGTCAAAATGACTGATCGCATGATAAAACAACAAAAAAAAAAAAAACAAATCTATTGTAACTTGATTGATACCAAATCTCAGTACAATAAAGTTTTATCGTCTGTTCTAAGTCTGAATGACGTTAATTTTATGAAAAATCAGTTGATATTCGAATTAACATAACGTCAAAAATTTCCAATGATAATTATTCCAATTTTCAAAAGTCTTAGAACACAAGTTGCTTGTTTCAAGGTGCACATAAATAAAATATTCAATAACCCTGTATAACCTAAAAGTAGCTTATACACCGCAATCATTTAATAATCTAAAACAATATAGAACTCAGATACTAAATTTCGCAAAAAGGCGATATTTTTGCGAATTTGATGAATTTGGCGTAAACTGCCTACTTCACTACATAGTTTAAAACAAAGTCGCTTTTTCTGTCCCTATATCCCTTTGTACGCTTAAATCTTTACGCAACTACGCAACTTATTTTGATGCGGTTTTTTTAATAGATAAAGTGATTCAAGAGGAAGGTTTATATGTATAATACATGCATAATATAGCCGTGCGAAGCCGGGGCGGGTCGCTAGTATTGATTAAAACCAACAAAACTTTATGTCAACAAAAGAACACCGCTGAATATAAACTTATAAAACAGTTCCAAAAAACACACACTAAAAAGAAATTTGTGTTCGTAAATAAACCGTAACAGTAACAGAAAATTCACTTTGTCGGTCATTCTGGATCATTAGATAGCTTCATAAGAATTGGTTCCTTAACTCCCGGCTGATAAAGCATGCCACATGGGACGTTTTACGAGTCAGTTGTAAAAGTATACGCCGTCTTAAATGAGACATAAACACAGGGACGTGTAAATGAATGTCGCACATTTATTTTATTAGCGTCATTAATTCTTACAGTTTTGTCGCGTCCGAAACAGTTATGTCGCGAACTGAGAACGTTGATGGTCTTTCGGTTTACATTGTTTGTTTCTTTGTTTAGGACGTTAAATTAGATGTTTCGTGAAAATTCGAGAGACATTAAAAGACCATTTGGGAAAGTTTAATGAAGATGTGATAATAAAATATTACATTTTCTTAGGTTTTCGCAACTTGAAGATATTTAAACGATTTAAGTGTTACAATAAAAGAATTCGTTATATTATTTTTTATATTAAAAGGTTCAGTTTAAGGAAATATAATTATTTTAATTCAGGTAAATACAAAGTTAAATTAACGCGGCCAGTATTCTCGGCTCCTTTGCACCGGGTGCGGTCAGGGGCGGTCTATTTGAATGACGATTAATTTTTATTTTAAATTATGATTTTAAGTAAATTGGTTACTAATATTTAATTTCTTATTTTATTTTTAGGGTTCCGTACCCAAAGGGTTAAAACGGAACTATTACTAGGACCTCACTGTCCGTCCGTTCGTCCATCTTGTTTGTCATGTCGCGCTGTATTTCATGAACCGAAGCTAGAAAGTTAAAATGTTCACAGATTATAATATCTGTTGCCGCTATAACAAGAAATACTAAAATATTACAAAATATTTAAGTAAGGTTTATCGCCGCTCGTTGTTAAAAGTCTGCTAATTTTCGAAATTTTAAAAGTCGTAAAAGATAAGTTATTTGTGAGGATGCACAGAAGTCGTTCTTAACTGTAAAAATATTTGTTGTTTTTTAATCTTAAGAATACTAAAAGACAAGGAAGGCTTACGCAATTAAAAAATATTTTTAAAATGTTATCTTTAAAGTTATTACCGCTTTATCTAATAAAGTAAAAATGTATGTCCTGAAAGCTTTATGTTTTAGTGCATTACAGTGTCTAAAATCGTGCTTTCTAAAAATAAATTTAATATTTTTTATAAAGTCAATGACGGCATAAAAATCCTAAAAAAAGAAATACATGTTATTGAGATTACTGTAATTATAATTAAGAAATATTAAATTGGCGTGAAAACAGCGTTGTAAATAACACCACTCTAATTTTATTTTTTACAATTCTTGATTGCCAAATCTTCGTCTATTTTTTAAGAATTTTAATCAACGTAAGTATTTGAAAGTGAAGATTATGCAAATTGAAGACGTTTTTTGTTATATAAAATAGGTCAGCGTTTGATTACTATCTCACACGATGGTGAGTGACGATGTGGTCTGAAGGCCAATTCTCGTAAATAACATTGTTTAAATTACATTTCAATATCATCCCGATTGCATTTCAATTGCAAAAGATACCTTCAAAGTCAGTTTTTTTTACAAAAAGCTAAGTTTGAGGGTATTTTAGCTACTTTGAGGGTATTATTTGTGATCGAAATGCAATCGAAATGATATTGAAATGTAATTTAAACAATGTTATTTACGAGAATTTGCCTTCTGGTCAACGCTTTCTTAAAATATGCCTACTATATAAAATGCTCGTGACCTAAAGACCCCTAAATAAACGAGGGCCTTAGTAGGTCGCGAGTGGAGTTAGGCAAACGGCAGTGACACTCTTTCTATTATTCTGTAATTCATCTAATTTTTAGACTTTTGCGACTAGTCTGAAGTTGATCTGTGTCATTTACACATGATAGGGTTTTATGTACTTTTCACGTAAAATAGGATCGTATTTAATTTTGATCTTAGCTCATCTGACGTGAAACTACAATGAGGTCGAGGATGTAGCATGCTGGCCTAAAATGTACCTATTCACTTTGGACTTAAAAGGCCTCCGAGATTGTAGTTTTGGTTGATTATTTTGTTTTGTGTGCCATAATGAAAAAAAGGAATAGCAATTCTAAGCTTGCAACTTCAGCACACTTTGATCGTATCGAAGAGAGAAATAAGTATAGCGTGATTCAAAAATATGTAATCGTTACCTATCTTACAATAAAACAAACATTTACAACTTTAACACAATAAAACTAGATTAATAAAAACTCGAACCAAAAATCAACATTGTAAAAATAAAAAAGCACACTAAAATTGCTCTAATAAAATTGAAAATTACGACGCGATGCGTAAACTTTACCTTTACCTATGCGTAACTGCCTAGTTTATAATACCACAACACTCAACGTCAAAAAATAATTTATACCTTCATTAGCACATCGTAAAATGGTATCAAAGTTAGAAATATCAAACAGAAGGGTAGAAAAGGTTGAAAAACAGTTTGCGTGCTCACTTTCAACTATTTCGTGGCGTGCTTCACGAAGCAAATTCAATCGGACAGCCAGCGAGTTCCGTGTGTTGTGTGCTTTCAAATATTTATGTGCATTTTACTTTTATGTTACCTACGCACTGGCTTGAATAATTCGTCACTCTGTTTAATTAAGTTTGTTCAATCATCATCACTACATAGTATAAAATAAAGTCACTTTTCGCCGTCCTTATGTCCCTATGTATGCTTAGATCTTTAAAACTACGCAACCATCTTTTCTTTGGTCGTCCTCTTCCTCTCTATCCCTTTACATTCATACTCATCACTCTTCTAGTCACATGCGTCTCTTCTCTTCTCATCAAACGGTTCCCTTTTACTTTTTCAGTAACCGGTGCTACTTTCAGGCTTCTTCTAATATTCCTTATTTTATCCATCCTCGTTACTCCACAAATCCACCTCAACATTCTTATCTCCGCTGCATGCAATCTTCTCTCATCCTTCTTCACGGCCCAGCATTTCGATCTATAAATGACGACAGGTCTTATCACGGTATATCAATCACAATTGTAATACCCTTCAGTTTAAGGGGCATCCATTTGTATAACTACCTACTAAAGTTATTGTCAATTAAATATTCCTATAGACAACCCCCCATTCAACCTATCCTATTCCTATCTTCATGTGTTGTAGTATGTACAGAAATCAAGCTTGTCTCTATATTTACATTATACATAAATATCACAGACTCATTCCACCTACACCTATACCCTATCAAATAATAAATACTTACCGGAAAACCAGTATACAATTGAATTTGAAACCGATCAATCAATCAATTGTAAAAACGAAAGAAATACATTAAAAACCTTTTAGTACAATAATAACTTTGTTTTTCATCACAATGTTATATTAAACTTCAGGAAATTGTAACATCACGATATAAGAATGAAAAGTCACCGTTATTTTTGCATCGCACTGGGTGTAGGTACGTAATACTGTTGGAAATATGACGCGTGATATATCAGTACCTACGCACCCTTTTCTACTTAGGGTTGGGTGACGATTATAGCGATTCAAATCAAACCCTTTTATGATCACTGTCTAGACACACGTCCATAGTGTTAGTAGCAGTACTTATACATAACTTAGAACTAATGTTAGTTTGGTATTCTTCTTCGTATTGATAGCACAAATGAAGGGGGAATTGATGAGGTAGGGTCAGATCCGCCCACTCCAGTGAGCTGCCAGGTCTTTGGCGTTGTTATTAGCTGACATCAGTTCAGCCAATATACAGCTATCAGGGCTAGAGAGGCAGGTCAAGAGGTGGACCTACCATCTTAAGCCAAGGCAAGGGGAGCCCCACACACCCACACACAAAAACACAAAAAAAGGTCAAGAGGTGGAGCATAGTATACTCGGCATGGATCGATCATGCCCTATTAAACATAAATAAATATTAGGGTCCGTAGTGGAGCTTCAACTAATGACGTAGCAGGGGGCAGTCCTACTGGTCGAAGACATTCAGGAGACTGTTGGTGGTGGAACGGAGCCCAGTGAGCAATCTTTTACAATCTATTTTAATATTATAAAGAAAGATTTGATTGTTTGTTTGTTACTACCGGAATCATTTTGATGAAACTTTGTATGATACATTGATTCATTGGACGTGAAATAGGCTACTCTTAATCTCGATATTCTCACGGGATTGAGAGTTACGCGGGTGAAACCTCGGAGCACAGTTATTTTTGATAATTTAGATTTTTTGCTATCCTCGAACAGTCTGACCGAACCTTTACCGGGTCCCTCACTAAAGGTTTACTTGCATCGGCTAAGCCTGGCTTATTTTTCAACATCATTAGCCCCGTCAAAATGTGAAAGGTTAACGCATTATTTGCAGTAACGTGATAATATGATATAATGTACGAGAAAGGAAAAATGGATGCCGCATTTATGAGGTGGTTCATTTTAAATGAAAATAACCCCTACGTGTTTGTTATTCGACGTGGTTGTTAACATAAATGGCCTTACCATTCACTGTCAGAATTTCATCTAAATCTAGCGTTAATACTCTGTTTAATCTTATAACAAAATAAATTATAATAACATGAACAATATTATTTAGAAATCAAAAAGTTAAGTTAATCTGAAAATGTAAGTAATTATTTTTCGAATTCTAAACCAACCTCTGAACCTCAGAAGTTCTTAATAAGTACCTAACAAAAAGGTATAATTTTGGTTTTTGCTAGTGAAATAAAAAAATCATTAACAAAAACATGAAAACATACTTAGTACACTACTTACTTAGTAAATTATATACCTATAATAAAGCTTCACTAATCTCAAAATAATTTTGAATAAAAAGCAATTCATTCAATATTTCGCAATTAAAATTTCGAAAGATTTCAAGTATTTTCCAAAAACCTACAGAATAAACGAAAAACCTTCATTTGACATTCTCCCTCGATACACAGCAGCAAAAGTTTGGACAGAAATTGCAAACATTTTGAGATCTTTTAGAAAGAAATCATTTATAATACACAAAGAACTCTACCAGAAACTTAGAAGAAGTATAAGGTAGATATAATAAAACACTCTAACAAAAATTATCGATAAATGCAATATTGTACAAAAAGGCAAGAAATATGTAAGAATCGTTATTCAGTTGAGGGTAAAGGAGGTTGTATAATGGTATTGCAGGGGTGCGTCAAGTGACTGTCTCACTGCCATCCATTATAACGTAGTCTTATTCCGGTACAAGGTAACAATAACGTTTCGATATCGCTCAAAACAAAATAATACCGTTCACATAAATCAAAAATCAAACAATCAATCAATAAGAATAAACCTAAACATAGTAATTCTAAATTTAAAATGTGCTTTTACTTGTTTATTACAATCACTTTGCAATCACCAATAAATTGTTGACCCAAGAAAATCAGCTTTTGCTTTGTTTGTGTTTTTCTCTTTTTTTCTGTGTAGTTCTTTGTGTTACTATGTTTATTCAAGTAGATAAAAATATCACCTAAGTATAAGGATTTTCTGCGACTGAAACTGAAAAGAAGATCGACAGGCTGTTATGAAATGCGAAGCTTTATTGTAACATTGTCGGTAGCTTTTTTCTAAATTAAATTATCAATACATATCTACAAAAACGATGATAAATTGAAGACAGGTAGGTACGTAATTAGTTAAAATATTCACATTGACCGTGACCTATGTTTTGAATACTTACGATAAATCTATCATCTTTTATTTCTTAATCCTCTTCCGAATTTGTACCACCAATGCATTATATCACGAAGATGTTTTGACTTATTAATACAAGTTCATTAATTTAAAACATTTTGACACTGAAACTGACGCTCCATATGATATATTGATCTCGCTACATTTAATAGCCAAATATTTTATCTAAATAATATTATTATTATAATTTGTGAAATTTAATTACAGTTCCAGAATAGGTACGCGAAAGATGTTGCTTACACATTGCCAAGAGCTGCATTCATTAACTAATGTATAGACTTACAAAATATTTGCACATAAATTTCGTTTAAGGAAGGGAAAAACTTGGGAATCGTCGAATAACGAATGGTCTCGAACGATCATTATTTTCATGTCTTCCTGATGTTTAGATTCTTTTTCTTTGTGTTTGGCAACTTTAAGGATTTTTTTCATAAGAGAACTAAATTCGCTTCACATTTATAATATTTCTTCTTCAATATCATTAAGTCAATGTCCATGTCATTATTTTGAAAAAAGCTTTCGAAGTGTTAGCTCAAGCCAACTAAACTTTATTTTTTTATACCTTCGTAGTTAGTATTACCAATCACGGATTGTACTTGATTCCTAATTTGTACTATGTCGGTATCAATCGTGGACCGAAATTGAGGAGCATAGTGAAAAAGACATAGTTTATGTCAAAACGGCACAGACTCTGCTACAAGTTGAAATCGATAAAGTTATAATTTAGGTTTATTCCACTTTGATCACCTGGGTGACCAATTATAGCGCCGGCGCCAGACTATTAATAATATTGAATTAAGTAATAGTAGACCTATTTTGTTTCTTATCGGTCACCAATAGCTATTTCATACTCTGCCATTTCTATGACACCCATAGATCTACAACTTACTTCTCATTACACTTCTCTAAAAGATTTTTTTAAACCAACCCATTCACAGCTTTCAGAATTTCTAAACTGAACTTTTTTAAAACAACCGAGCCCATAGCAAGCAAGCCAAGCCTGTATAAGCTGAAAGTAAATGGAAATTCTTTTCACCGTCGCTAATTCACAGTTATTCCTCATGAATTGCTATAAATGGCACCGTCAGGGGCACAAAGACAGGCTTTAACGCGGTCTTAACTTGGATAAAGTCATTCAGAATGCACGTTTTAAAACTACATTAATAACCTGAGGGAAAGACAAAAGTTTAACTCAGAAGCTGTTGACATTGATGTAATTAAATGTGGTTTGTTGAATTTGGGAACAAAGAAAACTGGCAGTTATCACGATACCACTGATTTTGATATTCTCGTTGATTTATAAAGCATCAGAAATGTTATATGTAGTGCTTTTCAGTATAACCAAAACAATAATAAATGTAGATACCAAACTTTTTCCAATACAAACCCCTAAAACAACACAGAAAATACATATAAACTAAAATGAAAATACATAAACAGAATAAGCGTAGCCCCCACTTTATCTCCCTGGTCTCCAGTGTCTTGCAACAGTAATATCTCAGAATGTCAGACGGTAGCGCAATCACTGCCGTCTCAAAGGTGTCACCAGTTGCCTTGCCTTCCCGTGCCGAGGCTGCCTCTTGACGTTTCTTGTTAACTCGCCTATTGCGCTTTCCACTATGGTTCTGTAAATTTTCTAGCTCAAGAGTTTACAATTGTCAGCCGATCTGTACCTTTTCGGTTTCAAGTGAATTGGTACCATGTAAGCAATTAAGTAGGCTACTACTTTGACGTCAGTTTTGCTTTCTACTTGTACATTAAAATTAACTATTACTACTTCGAGAAAAACAGATCGTGAATAGCTTACTTACTTTGTTCCATCACGACTTTATGACTAATCGGGTGATGATTATTTTAACTGCATGGGAATTACAAATAAAATAAGAATTAATAAGTCAAGACAATAAACTGGGCTGAGTGCTAGTGAGGGCACGTCAATAGATTTGTTTGCAAACTTTGTCTGTCATTTGGAAGTTCGTTTTTACTTTATAACTACCCAATGGAAACAAAACCATACAAATCGCAGTAATTTACAGCCTGCATAATTGATCTTTTAAAAAAAGTTGCGCTCTACCGCTATAAAATATTATTTAACCGGTAACGATCCTAACCATACTTTATATTCAAGAATCGTAATATTCTAATAGAATAACATTTCAATCCAAATAAAATTCTTTATCTTTTTTCACTCGGTTAACCCTTAAATGCGGGGTTTTAGCTTTGAATGAATGCCGGTGGCGGGCAGTCAAGCTTGCGGTATTGTCCGTCAGTCCAGATGCATACGCGCGTTCTCGACGTGTTGAGGCGCCGCGCCGACGTCTTTAGACGTTATTTAAAGCCTCATTGTGCCATCGGCCATCTCGATTTGACTCTTGATAAGCGATTGTTTCGACTGATGAGCTTCAGTTTCGAGTTTATTTAAATTTTTCGAACTTCGATTACGAGGTTATGTAAAACATTTTATGCGAAGTTGATTGTGGGTATAAATCTCATAGCTTACAAGATAATGTAAGTTTTATTTTATCTAACTATACTGCATGTTACTTTCTTAACCTCATCGTCGTCACAATTCATTAGATGAGATGAGGGCAAATCAGCCTATTTTGCGTAAAGAAAATCATTTTTAAAAAACCTTCCAAATTAAGGAATGTATTTTCAATCTGCACAAAGTTGTTTAAAATGTCGCTTTAGTAATTTAGTACTCGTATAACAGTATCTACTAGACCCTTAAGTGGTTTGTGTTGTCAGTGTAAAACTTCTCACACATTTTCAATCGTCGTGGCAGGCATCATAAATTAATTAATTTTATCATTTTTCTGTTTATATTAATTAAAAAGCTATTAAAAGAACCTCTTTAATTTTATGAGACAACATTTAAAGTCAATCTCGTGAGATTAGTGTCAAATTAAACGAACCATCATCGACTTGAAATTGATTTTTGAGGCCATTCATCAATCTTTTTGACTTATTGATTGATGATTACGCCTCTTATTGACGGAAAGTAATTAAAAAAACTACGACCTACCATATCGTTTTTCTCACATGTCCGAAAATGACCGGTCTTTTTTGACCTCTCTTGGAGTTGAAGGGTTGAGAGAAGATAGAGCTCAACTTTTAGTGGTCAAATGTGACGGCAGTCAAATTATTTTATTATCAAGTACACAATCGCGTTAGGTATGTTTCTTGTTTGCATCGTTTAATTTTGCTTTGACAGGTTATTTATTTTATTTAGGACACGGTATAATAATCTTAACGTTGGTTTGTACATAAGAATATACTTATGGACTTATTGTTTTCTAAGAGTTTGAATTATCTTCAGGCAGAATCTTTTAACCGATTTAAAAAAAGGAGGACTTTCTCAATAATTCGTTGTGGTGTCAATATTTTTAATGTGTGCTAACCGATTCGTAGACAATTGACATGATTCTTTTTGTATTGAAAATGAGATATTATCTCATAAATTAAAAAACCGACTTCAAAAAAAACCTGAAAAGAAAAACTAACAAAACCTGAAAAAAAAAACCAAAAAGTGAAAAATAATCCATTTCGGGTCACTAAGACAGCAGATAACTATAAACATAAGTACTTACTTGGAAGTCGGACTGGGTTAGATTGAATGTTGAGAGGTATAAAGAAAACAGTCCGACTTCCAACTAAGTACTTATGTTTATAGTTATCTGCTGTCTTAGTGACCCGAAATGGATTATTTTTCACTTTTTGGTTTTTTTTTTTCAGGTTTTGTTAGTTTTTCTTTTCAGGTTTTTTTGAAGTCGGTTTTTTAAATTTTTATTTATTTTTTATTTAACCATTTTTAGTGCCACTGTCACTGAAAATTCTACTCCATGAGGCGAAAGCGACTGTTTCTTCAAATTGCAACCTGTACCTAATCGTAACCCATTGAAGAGTTTGGTGATAAGAAGGTGTTTTCGGATGCCCCATTCATCCTTTTTGTGTATGGGCCACTTCTATTAGTGGAAATGGAAACCTGAGCAATTTGTTGAATCTCACTGTGCAGATCTGTTCATCACTCCGAAGATCCTCATCAGATCTTCATTTAGGATAGGGTTTTCTATCAAAATTCATTCAAACCCAGTCCGGCGAGGCAAAAGCGAAAATTTTATTCAAATTGTAACCTGTAATCGTAACCGATTGAAGAGTTTTCTGATGAGAAGGTGGTTGCAGATATTCCATTTATCCGTAACTATTAGTTTATGGGCCAATTCTACTGGTGGAAATCGAAAAATGAGCAATTTGCTGCACTCTCGAGGTGCATTTCTGTTCATCACTTCGAAGATCCTCATCAGAACTTCATTTAAGATAGGGTTCTCTATCAACATTCATTCAAACCCAGTCCCGCGACTAAATTCGACTAAATTCTTCAAATTGTAACCTGTAATCGTAACCGATTGAAGAGTTTTCTGATGAGAAGGTGGTTTCAGATATTCCATTTATCGGTAACTATTCGTTTATGGGCCAATTCTACTGATGGAAGTCGAAAAATGAGCAATTTGCTATACTCTTGAGGTGCATTTCTGTTCATCACTTCGAAGATCCTCATCAGAACTTCATTTAAGATAGGGTTCTCTATCAATATTCATTCAAACCCAGTCCGACGACTAAATTCGACTAAAATCTTCAAATTGTAACCTGTGATCGTAACTGATTGAAAAGTTTTCTGATGAGAAGGTGGTTTCAGATATTCCATTTATCGGTAACTATTCGTTTATGGGCCAAATCTACTGGTGGAAATCGAAAACTGAGCAATTTGCTGCACTCTCGAGGTGCAATTCTGTTCATCACTCCGAAGATTCTCATCAGATCCTCACCAAATTTTTATGGGACCACCCCTGAGGTATCACTTTTCGAACACAAAAAGAATTATCTCAATCGGTTGAGCCGTCTTCGAATGATCGCGTAACATACACACAAAAAAAAAAAAAAAAACATACAGACGAATTGAGAACCGGAGGAGGTTCTCAATTCGTCTGTATGTTTTTTTTATGTTTTTTTTGAAGTCGGTTAAAAAAGAATAAAATAATTTATGTGTACGAAATTTTTACGAACTAAAAGCGAATCTACTAAAATACTAGCTAATTAAGCATAACTTAATTTCTGATTAAGAACAACATTTTGATCAAACCAGCCGTTTTTTTAGTTAAAAAAACTTTATTCTAACTTTTAGGTCTTTTTTACTAATTAACCGTCAGAAACTTGTAATCCCGATAAGGTACCGGTAAGCAAAACTTGGAAGGAACCGGTGAACTGATTCGAAATTCAAATCTAATTACTCTACTCTTTTCTTGTTAAACTAATTGAAACGAATCGAATTGAAATTAAAACTTGCCAGACTGTAGACAGAACTTTTAACGATTTAAATGACAAGTAACAACTTTTTAAATCTAATTTCGTACTGGTTGGCTACATATTTACAAGAATTATAATTTATTTTATGACTGAAAAAAATATACAAAATCATTTGTGGTCTTACGCAAAAAAATGGAGTCATCATAGCTCATGCTTTTAAAAGGCACGCTCCATGAAGCTTTCATATTTTACGAGGAATTGAATTTTCAAAATTCTTTCATAGCGGATACGGACGTCATGATAATCTTAATCCTAAATGTTAACCTGATTCGTCTATCGGTTTAAAGCTGTGTTAATATCCTATAGACGCATAACACTATAAAAACGAAACAACAACTCGAGATTTTGTGGTATTTTGCGGATTACTTGAAATAATTACGTAAAATACTATCATAGACTAAGGTCTATGGTCTAAGGTCTTCGGTTGTTTTCAGTAATAACGGTAAGTCGTTATTACCGAAAACAACCGAAATATGGAACCAGGTTTAGATAACCCGAAATAACATTAATTCAATAGATTCTTAATAATATTTTAAACTCACACAATAAAATTGTCTCGCGACCATGATTATTGTTACATAAGAAACGTAGAGGTAAGAGAAATATAATTAAACAAATACGCGAAATCAAGAAATCAAGACATTTATTGCAAAGTTATGTACACAAGGATCTTAAAATAGACTCAATTAAGTAACAATAACTTACCCATTACAGGCATGCAATATATTAAACTTATGTACTAAATGAATATTTCTATAAATAATATTAAAGGTAGGTAGGTAATTTAAAAATATACCTTTGTTTCTTCATAAAATTCAGACAGACAGGCGATTAAGCCTCGGGAAAATAATATCCATAAAGCTTGTTGTTGTACTGAACCAAAATTCTATAGAACCAATGTTATCCCTGAACCCATTGCTACTGTATCTGAAATACAATTAACTGTACCAACTTGAGTTGAGGTCAATTCCAAGTAGATGTGACAAGATATCTCTGTACGTGACGTCGGTTATCTGAATACGAATTTTAATTGAACACGTTTTGAGGTAACATTGGAACATCAACCTTATCCCGAATGTAATAAGGTACGGAAATTATATTGGACAAGAAAATCTAGTTTGATGAGCGAAAGTGTGTTGTAATGACATGGAATTAACAAACTCTTGCTTTAGAAGGAATTTGTTTTTAAAATTATCCTGATTTATATTGGAAAAGTTTACACTATTTTCAGATAAACTATTTTTAATTAACAAATGAAACCGCAGCTTGAAAATAAATGGACTAATTTAAAACCTTATAACCCCATTATATTCGTAACAAGCTCTATTAAAAGCCACGAACCCACCTTAGTCCTTAAATTACTCTACAAGCAAGGTTAATCTGAAATTTAAACTCATTTCACCCTCATTACGGAAATCAACAGGATTAAACTACAAACGGTACTGGAAATTCATATTTGTGCGGAAATTATTCAATTTGTTCACAATAATTTGGTTAATCTTCTAGAAAGCCCTAAAAGGTTCGAAGGTGTGTGACAATAGATGATCCGGAATTGGTTAATATTTTTTTTAATTTAAAGAAAAATTATGTATGAAGGACTTAGTGACTTAGTGTCTTGGCAAACGTTAAAAAATAGATGTTTTAACGAATATACACAAATCGGTTCAGCCGTTTTGGAGGAGTTTGGTAAATAACACCGCGACACGAGAATTTTAATATATTATTATGTATATAGATGATAGAAGTTTTATGCAATTATATTTATTTTAATTTAGATCTGAAAACGTATTAACCATACAATTTAATTTATGCCTTTATAACCAATTCTCGTAAATCAAATTGTATAAATTATTGCAATAATATAATTCCGATTGCATTTCAATTACAAAAAAATATGTGTAATTTGGCCATATTTTTGGTAAATATAGCCAAGGTTCTGGTTCTGAAGCCGGATAGTCATAGTGGCGTTACTAACCTGGCCAAATGGTCCAACTAGGTAAATCTAACTTCGATAAAGAGGTCAGCCGACGAATCCAACTTGGTTGGGCAGCATTCGGGAAGCTTCGCAATATCTTCTCGTCACAACAGAGCCTCAAAAAGAAGGTTTTCAAGCAATGTGTGTTACGAGAGATGACATACAGATCCGAGCCGTGGTCGCTGACTATAGGCCTCGTTCATTAGCTCAGAGTTGCTCAGGGGGTATGGAGAGAGCTATACTCGGAGTTTCTCTACGAAACAGAATCCGAAATACGGAAATCCGTAGACGAACCAAAGTCACCGACATAACTCTCAGGATTAGTAAGCTGAAGTGGCAATGGGCAGGTCATATAGCTCGCAGATGTAGCAGTAGCGGGTAGTCGGTAGATGGAGGCGGCTCAGGACCGCTGTTTGTAGCGTCACATGGGGGAGGCCTATGTCAGAAGTGGATATGTATGGGCTGATATGATGATGATGATGATAGCCAAGGTTATTTGAACAATGATGTTAACGAGAATTGGCCTTTCAATGATTTTAACATGATTTTGTTTATTTATTCAAAATCGAGACTAGATTGAAACATAGCTTAAGTATAGTACAGTGAAAGCTAATAATTTATTTTGGTTTCCCTTCTATGTTGTCCTTATTCTATAACTGTTACATCTCACTGATATTCTAATCTTTTTTGATACTGACTAGATTGAGACTAATATTGAGGCAAATCTTTTATGGGCAGTTAAAGAGTTATTTGTCCCTCAACCGTAAAGAATTCGACAGACAAAACGTCTTATGAATAAAAGGAACGATAAAGGATTGATAAAACCTGGTTATTCTATTAGAAAAGGAGATAGCTATTTAGACGGTAACAAGGATTCGATTTATTCGATTGATAAAATACCTAGCCGTTTCAATTACTGAAATAGAATCGAATACAATCGACTATTATTAACGAGTTGAATCGATTATTAGGGACAATACTGATTGGACTTGTTATTGGCTAGTTTGCAAGAAAATTGCTTGCTTAATTTTGCATTAGGTTTCGAATGGCGATCGATTTAAAAGTTCATAATTGTAGGTTATGAATTATTTAAGCTGGTCATTGAACTACGTAAATCGTTGTCTTTGATTCAAATGTTATTATATTCAATACAAAATTATCATAATTAATTTGAGTTAGGTACAGCATTATAAAGCTTATTAATTCAGTTAGTTCATTTTTCTCTAAACTTTTTAATCAGAATTTGAATCGATCCAAAACAAGTTCATGGTTTAAAATTTATGTACAAATATTTTCCTTAGTACGCACATCATTTTTACTTCACTATAAAGCGGTTCTGCTACAGTCAACAAACAATATATTTTAAACCCACTAATAGAAACTTGCTATATTGAAGTATAATACGAAGTTCTATAAAATAACATTGTTTTATTTCAAAGTTTGAGACTTCAACACCACCTCTACATCATTACAACTGCTTCGTATTCCAAGAACATATCACCGCAATATGTCACGAAAAAAATGATAAGAGAAACCTAAATAAAACATACAAATGCAGTTAAAAGGGCGCATAAAATTCAACCCGCCCGTAATATTGTATGTCGGCCACGTATGACAATATCTTGAAGACATATTTTTACAACCCCTAAGGTTATGAGCCGTAAGCTAAGGGATACGTTAGTTATGTTTTTGTTTATGAATATAGGTAGATATACATTCTTTGTCTAATATGTTTTCAGTTGACTGGGATAATATAGCTTTTACCTGCCACTTCATCCGCTTAGGTGTTAATTCTTGAAATTCTTTCTTAGTGGATACATACTGTACTGTAAAATTAAAAGTCCAGACTGCCTGATATTTCAACGCACAGCTCTAACCAGTGGACAAATCGGCCAGAGTAATGGCGTCAGATGCTGATAAAGAAAATGATAAAATACATTACTTAAAATGTTTATATCTTTTCCCCACACCTAGTTCACGAAATACTCTCAATTTTATTAGTCTACAAAAACTGTCAATTTTCTCATATTTTTCTATTTGTGTATGGCAAATATTGCCTTGCCATCATTATACAGAAAGCTATTATGACGTAGGCATCCATTAAGAAATGCTTTTGGAATATTTATCAAAATCCCCGGTCAATGCTTGTCTGGTATATGATACTTCTCTGTGCGTATGTTCGACAGTTCATCATCATAAAATAACCCAAAAGAAACGTATACCTACCACCGTCATCATCATTTCCAATACAGAATACACAACACCTACCGGAATACCTAACTTATCTATCTCGTATTCACCCCCTTTGTACAAAATCACGACTTTAAAGCAAAGAGATTTAAGTAACATTGCTATAGAGAGATCACCTATTTTATCTGTTGAAATAATTTGTAATCTTGACTTTTGTGAGCATTATAACAACAAACTTTAGAAACTTCTAGTGCTTTTCTCTCATTCGTTTTAATAAAAACGTTTCAATGTGATTTTATCCTAAATTATTCTATACTAGCCGCACTCCGCAGTTTCACCCGCGTAATAATTTTCTACGCAATTTTCTTATTTTTTTCTTTCATAAAAATCTTTTCACAACTATAACAAACACAACAAAAAAAGAATTGGCCAAATTGGTCCAGGCGTTGTTGAGTTATGCGCTTACCAACACATTTTGCGATTCATTTTTATATTATAAGATAAAAAAAATTGACATAGATTCCATTTTTTTTGCTTTTGGCAACTAAATAGTGCTAAATAGTTGAATAAAAAGTGGCTGTGACATACGGTAGATAGACAGACATGACGAATCTAGGGTTCCGTTTTTTGCCATTTTGCTACGGAACCCTAACAAGGAGCAACGAGTATCTTTGACGCCTAGTTGAGTGTCATATTCTGACGTTTAAAAAAAAACGGTTGTCTGTAAAGTCTGTTTCCGGACGATAATTTTACGTGATAACGTCATAAGAAAACATTGATGGTAACCATGGCAACGATAAAACGTTGCTATAGTTACCTTGTCAACAACATGAGGCGTTCCAGTAACGACGCGTGACGTCACACTTTTTTGAGATTGCAGGTGTTCACCAATTTATAAAACGTTATCACGTCAAAAAACAACGCAAAGCAAATCGCTTTAATGGATAAAGTTTGGAGGTTCTTTCTTTTCCGCTAAAATGACAATTTTTTTTGCTTCAAGGGTTAAAATTGTCCCTTTATCATACAAGTTACATGCTATGGGTGGCACTATGGGTTAAAATATGTGAAGGACATTGACCTCTTCAAATCTATGGGGTTTCTATGGGACAAATCCTGTGTAATTTGCTATGATTTAGGGGTGTGTTATCTATTTTATACGTAAATTTGATGTTACAGTTTGAAAAAAATATCGTTGATCGAACCGGACCACCTGGGTTTCTTTTGTGAGAGATGTTAGGTAATAACTATAGAAAAGTTGGGAAATGGTATGTAGGTATACTTACTAAATATGAGGCAAAAATGAGTCAAAAATGTTGGTAAAATTAAAGTGAAAAAAAGGTAAGAAAATGTATGTGTGTGTGAAAAAATAAATAATCCAAACGTTGAAAAGTATTACTAATAGCCAGCATGTTAGATTGAAACTGGGTCATCCGTATTATTTTTTTTCTTTACCTGGTAAATCTCGTATCTGGTATTTATCTTTCCTATAATTTCCAAGTACTGAAAGGTAATGAAATATGTTGCATTTTCTGTTAAACGTTTCATTTCGTTTCACGTACAAAACACGGAATAAAAAGAATTCGTTTAATAATTGAAGTAAACTCAAGTGATACAATGAATTTTTCTTTTTTTTATATCGGAGGTTTTACAACTAATCTTTTAATTAACTGTATGCTGTATTTTTTAAAGTAAAAGGTCAACGACGCGTAAAACGAAAAAAAATCATAAAATAATAACAAAATGTTTTCGACACATTCATAAAACACCAAAAATATCACCGTTAAATACAAACTTTTCTAAAATCCCCAACATCAATTTTCCTCGCGTGTTATAAAGCCAGACAACATCCATCTTTCTTTATGTACAGGATGACGTCAAAATTACAAATTCAAATATTATTTCAAGCGAAAACTTTCACAAATCCACTTTGCATGAAAGCGTTCTTTATGTCACGCCAACACCCTATGGGGGAGGCGTTGTGTGTATGATAGAAACGTAGTTTTCAATATAAATATAAACAAGTTTTGTAATTTTGCTGTCGGTTCTAGAGTTACACGGTTAAATTTTTTTTTGAGGTTGGCAAATAAATACCTAATTATAAATAATAATAAGCCGCCCTGCTGGCTTCCTTCCTGACCCTCAGGCGAGGTGTCGAGGAGTAGCAAGCAGCCCAAAGGTTCGGAGTGCTTCAGGGGGAAATCACCGTTCCTCATCGCCGGCTCGTCTCTATAGCCCCGTGATATGGGACATAAATAAACTTTTACATCTTAGTAAGTTTAATCCATTTAATTCATTGCACTGCATGCAGGTTAGCTTAGCTGGAGTTGGCTAGTCCAGCAGTTCCAGCTCCTACACCTTACTCTCAGGTTAGTCGACCGTTGTCCAGAAGAAAGAACTTGTCAAAAAGACAATATAGGTTGGCGATAAAATACTTAAATAAACTGGATCAATATTTAATAATATCATTAATTGTAATTTAATTATTATTAATGCAATCTAAAAGTCTAAATAATGATGCCCATTTAAGTACTCGTATGTAATGTTCATATTTTTAGGGTTCCGTACGCAAAGGGTAAAAACGGGACCCTATTGCTAAAACTTCGCTATCCGTCCATCCGTCCATCCGTCCATCCGTCCATCCGTCCATCCGTCCATCCGTCCATCCGTCCATCCGTCCATCCGTCCATCCGTCCATCCGTCCGTCTCTCTGTCTGTTTGTCTGTCAATAAACATATTATAGTTATGGCTGCGTTTGACCACTTTCTCACCTGATGGTTAGTGGTGATACGGTCTAAGATGTAACAGAAATTTTCTCTACAAAAATTACTAACAAGCAAGTTCCTACATATTTAAGGTACCTACTACTACCTACTGAAGTATGAATGCATTATTATATTTTACGTTTCGTTTAACACAGAATTAAAAGGATTCGTTCAACAATTGAAGTATTTTCAATTTATATAGGAAAAGGTGGGAAAAGTCTTTTGTATGTAGTTCCCTTTGCAGTGAACTCGTAGGCTTCCATTTGAATAGTTGATTGTTATTACAATGTGCTTATATTTTTTCTGATTTATAAAGTGAAATACTCAGCAATGAGATTCTGTTCAACGAAAGCAATAACTAAATAATTTGGAGTAAACGAAAAATATTGAATAACTAGCTGCGCCTTGCGGTTTCACCCGCGTAACTCTCGATCCCGTGGGAATATCGGGATAAAAAGTAGCCTATAGCCTTCCTCGATAAATGGACTATCCAACACAAAAAGATTTTTTCAATTCGAACCAGTAGTTACTGAGATTAGCGCGTTCAAACAAACAAACTCTTCAGCTTTATAGTATTATTATATATTATATAGTATAGATTAATTTAAAGCATAGAGACTGGCATAGTTGTCTACATTAATATTATAATCTTTTAAAAACAACAATTACTATGTAACAAATATCGTAGTGTCAGATTGGCATGTTATCACCAAAAAATATTTAATAAGATAATTATTTTTATTTTACAAATCACCTTAAAACTTAACACTTTACCAGATTTTTTTACTTGGCTGACCTCTATTACAATGCCATAGGTTTAAAAGTTGCCCGCGTAAAAAAAGTCTGTATAATTTTATGTTACCTACCCCCTTTAAAAACTATCAACTAATCTTATCTTATCTATATATATAAAAATCAATTGCTGTTCGTTAGTCTGGCTAAAACTCGAGAACGGCTGGACCGATTTGGCCAATTCTTTTTTTGTTGTGTTTGTCGTAGTCCAGGGAAGGTTTAAACGGTGAGAATTTAAAGATTGGACTTACGCGGGTGAAACCGCGGCGCGCAGCTAGTATATATATAAAAATCAATTGCTGTTCGTTAGTCTCGCTAAAACTCGAGAACGGCTGAACGGATTTATCTTATCTTGGTCTTGAATTATTCGTGGAGGTCTAGGGAAGGTTTAAAAGGTGAGAAACATCGGACTTACGCGGGTGAAACCGTGGGGCGCAGCTAGTAATCTATATATATAAAAATCAATTGCTGTTCGTTAGTCTCGCTAAAACTCGAGAACGGCTGGACCGATTTGGCCAATTCTTTTTTTGTTGTGTTTGTTGTAGTCCAGGGAAGGTTTAAACGGTGAGAATTTAAAGATCGGACTTACGCGGGTGAAACCGCGGGGCGCAGCTAGTCTATAATATAAAAATGAATCGCAAAATGTGTTGGTAAGCGCATAACTCAACAACGCCTGGACCAATTTGGCCAATTCTTTTTTTGTTATGTTTGTTATTGTCAGTAGAAGGTTCTTATGAAAGAAAATATTAAGAAAATTGCGTAGAAAATTATTACGCGGGTGAAACCGCGGGGCGCAGCTAGTAATTAATACTTTTCGATATTTATTTTTTTAATTTTTTTTTCCACACATCGCCATCTAGCCCCAAGCTAAGTAACTAGACTTGTGTTATGGGTGCTAGACAACGGATATACTACTTATATACTTTTCTTTTGTAAATATATACTTAATATACATACAGACACCCAGACCACAGACAAATATCTAAGCATAAATACTTGTCTGTGGCGGGAATCGAACCCGCAACCCTATGTTTGGCAGTCCGGCATGGTGACCATTGTGGCAACTGAGTCGTCAAATTCTAAAGATTTTTGATTATAATCTAAGATATAACAATAAAATAATTTTGAAAACCTTTCTGCAATTAAAATTCGAAATAGCAAATAAAATAATTTATAACTTAAAAAGATAATAAAAATAAAATACAAATCAATTCCTGTTTAATTTATTTTCAGATGAATGTTATATTGTATTTTTCTTCAACAAATCCAGCCCTTTTAAACTCTGTAATGAGCTCTATGCAAAAACAAAAATGTTCGTGCATGTGAGAATCTATCGAGTGCTTTGCTTTCGTGCAAGTGCAAACTACACAGAGGCGTTGGGGTGTCAACTTTAATTGGTGCTGTATTTCAAGCCAAGCCAACGGTTCGTGCTTGGTGTTCATCCGGATTGAGGTACGGTCACAGTGTAAGCGGACATTTACGCACGAAACACACGTGAAAAAAACGTAACGTAATAATTTGAATTAGAGTATAATATTTTAATTTTAGTAAAACAGCCTGCATAAACATAAAGTCATCAATTGGCAAGAAATAGCACAAGACAGGGAGTTGACTAAGATCTACTTTGGATCGCTGAGCCAGCGGAGTAAGTAATTAATAATTTAAACATCAAAATGAGTACTTTTAATTCAAGTATTATAATAATCACGCTGAGTACTTTTAATTCAAGTAAGTATTTATATTTGTGTGTAACGTCTATTAGAAGAAGGTCGTAAATCCAATACTTGTTTATAGTACTATCTTCGCAAACTGATAGTGGACTTATGACGCACACTGTACCTACTACTTGCTTCTTTGTAAAGGAAACAGGCATTGCAATTGAAACTTCTTTTTAAAGTCGTAAGCTGATTATAGTGTGCGTAGTGCGTAGGTGTAGTAGGTACACCTACGCACACTATGTAGTTTTCGAATAATAAGTCCACCTAGTCGAAGGTAGGACGGCCTTCGACTAGGTGGACAGAAGGCCAATTCTCGTAAATAACATTGTTCAAATTACATTTCAATATCATTTCGATTGCATTGTGAACAATGTTATTTACGAGAATTGGCCTTCAGATCATCGCTTATGAAGTTTTTAGGGGAGATTTATGTTCAGCAGTGGATGTCCTATGGCTGATAATGATGATGAATTATAATAGTAGCCACTTACCTGTATGCTAGTAATAACTATCTATGGCAAATCTCATGTTTTGAGGATCACGTGTCTTACGCGAAAGGCTATAATGAGGTCCATTTTAGGTTTATATTACAGTCACCTAATTACAATATGTACCAGTCGGAATACCAATTAGCTGAACCCCATGTGACCAAAACTGAAATTTAGTTATTTAGGTACCTATTTTGTTATTTTTTTAATATACTGTATTGTATAGTATATTGTATAAAACAGAATCAGGTAACTTTACTTAACAACCTTACAGATGTGAGAGTGTCTGGTCAGGTCTGGGTCACGTGGGGTTCAGCTAATTAGAATTCCGACTGTACTACCTAACTATAAACTACAAGGCAATACCTTTACTTTGAGACGTTGAAATCGCTGTCAGTAGAGCCGTAGACTTATAGAGAATTTTAACTTGCAATATCGAGGATTCTATTGTCTTTTTTATTCGGAGGTGTCTCTAATTGGATGTGCAAGAGTGAAGGGAAAAGATTTTTCACTTTGTCCTTTTAATTTCACAGTTACATTGCTTAAAAGTTAAAATGTTTTGTTTAATTCTCAACAAAATCTGTTTTTATGGAACAAAAAGTTATAAATGTGGTGGAAGTGGTATTATTATTTAAAAAACAAATTATATAAGTTTTAAATAATATAAAAAAATTATACTTAGTAAAATTTAGATAAAAAACAAATAAATAAATAAAAATAATACAATCAATCAAACAAGCCACCTGCCAGCGGTCATTTTATGTTGAGAAATTTGACACATCCATATTGTAACCTATCAAAAAAGCTGAATTAGTTCTTTTCCATCCAAAGGTTGCCTGTAAGATATCGCTTTCAGTAATAAGGCCACCCATTTGTGCAACTCATACTTTCTAGCTATTACTTTGCTTTGTGTATATCGTGTTGTATGTTCCTTTCTGTGTTGTACAAATAAAGTTATCTAACCTAACCATTTTATCTATACATATAAAATGCTTTGTCCTGACTGAGTGAAGGATCAACGCACAGCCTAAACCACTGATCGAGACCTGAAACTTAGAGAGTGTGTTTTTTGTATGACGTAGGCATTTGATTAGAAAGATTTTAATAGATTTACTAAAGCTTAGGCTATGAAATAGGGGGACAAAATTTGTATAGAACAACGTGATTCTACGCGAACGAAGTCGCGAACAAAGGCTAGTTTAAAAATAAAGGAATACAGCAACACAGTATACAGAAACAAATTCGTAGAACCATCTACAACTCAAACCAAGATTTAAGAGAATCAGAAATGGAGATAGAAGAAACGAGTTATGAATCCAAATAATACCTATACATAAAAATATAAAACTGAGAGAAGATTCGCATATCTATGGGCACTTGGATAGTGAACATTTCTGAATAGACGCCTAGAAAGCCGATTATGTCAGGCATGCCTAAATATTGGTGCTAATCAAAGAGTTAAGATACAAAATAGTTTTAGCGAAGGCTTTAAGAGGAAAGGGTACCGGGGGCTCTCTCCATACAAACGATTACAAACGTAGTCGACTGTTTTCTCCAAAATATTTTCTCTAGTGTCATTATCCAGTAATGACACTAGAGCAAATATTTTTGGTGCATAAAACTTATAACTGCCATGACCAAGCCCCAATTTTTTGATTTTTTTATTAATTTTTTTAATCTTAATTTCTATGATAATAGAAAATGAAAAAAAAAATAGGGGCATAGTCATGGCAGTTATAGGTTTTATGGCACAAAAATATTTATGCTAGTGTCATCACTAGCATAAATTTTTTGTACCTGCGTGCTCTCCATACAAACGTAGTCGACTGTATCCTCCCTGGACAATGATATCCAGGGAGGAAACAGTCGACTACGTTTGTATGGAGAGTCACCCTAATGTGACTCTACAACACTACTGAGGCATAAAAGCTGTGAACAATTTTTAATATCCGACGTTAATTAAAAATCGTTAAGGTATGCACTAATATACCTACCTACCTTCAACAACAAAATCGCATTGCACACTGTACCATCTAACCCGATGCTAAGCAACTAAGCTTGTGTTATGGTGGTATCATGGATATTTAAATTAAAATATTGCCAGACATTCAAGACATAATAATAATACCTACCTTTATCATTTTCTTTTGTAAATAGGTTCATCATTACATATTATAAAACAAAGTCACTTTCCGCTTAAGTCTTTAAAACTACGCAACGGAATTTGTATAATACTTGCATAATATAGCCTTGCGAAGCCGGGTCGGTAGTACTTAATAAATGTAGGTACGTAAAGAAACACTCAGACCAGAAACAAATATCTGTACCAACATAAACCCGCAACCTTCTGCATTGCAGGCGGGTGTTCGCCACGTCAAAGAGGTAATTTTTAAAGAAAAAGGACATTAAACTTAATTAAATGTCTCACGTAGCTAACTTTAAACAACTTCAGATATTTTCACTATTCACATACCCTCAGCAATGGCAATGTAACGCCGATAAGAAATAACCATAAATAGAAACGATACCAATGTATTGATACTCAATAAAAGTGATAAAAATGGGTTACAGTGTACTGACGTCGACAAGGAGGCGTCAATATCGACGGGGTGTCGGCGCCTGAGTAATCTTCTTCGCCTATTCTGTTTTGCAATACATTCTATTGAACTAATGAAATTGTTTAGTGTGTTTTGTTTGTTTACTGTTCCTATTACAAATGTAGGCGGCTAGCAAAGCAAAGTTAATTTTAAAATAACCGACAAGTGACGACGACTATAAATTAACTAACCAATGGCCGATGGCCTCTTCAGGTCATCGGCCATTGGTTAATTCATTGGGTAGTTCATTCAGATTGCATTTCCATTACAAAAAATACCCTCAAAGTCAGGTTTTGATATTCTCAAGAATATTGTTTGTAATCGAAATGCAATTGGAATGATGTTTCAATATTAATTGGAACAATGTTATCTTATATATAAAAATGAATCGCAAAATGTGTTGGTAAGCGCATAACTCAACAACGCCTGGACCAATTTGGCCAATTCTTTTTTTAGAATATTCCATAAGGTACGAGGATGGTTCTTACGGAGAGAAAAATTTAAAAAATTGCCTGAAAATGTCTAAAAACAACACTTTTCTATACTCCATACAAACGATTCGTAATAATACAAGTCAATAAGAACTTTAATACCATAACATAAAGTTCAAGTTTTAATGGAGAGGTTCCGGGAAGGCAAAACAATTGAGTGACGTATAAATATTGATGTCAATCGTGTCGCGGTGTTAGTTGCCAAACTACACCTAAACGGCTGATCCGATTTGTATGATTTTTAACCCCCGACGCAAAAACGACGGGGTGTTATAAGTTTGACGTGTCTGTGTGTGTGTGTCTGTCTGTGGCATCGTAGCTCCCGAACGGCTGAACCGATTTTGATTTAGTTTTTTTTTATATGGCAAAACAACGTTTGCCGGGACAGCTAGTTTACGATAAAATTGGCCTTCTGCATGATATTTAACAACGTCTTAATCTTAATCATCAAAACAAGTAACGGGGCCACACGAGTGTATTCTTTCAAAAAGTGCTGGAAGACTATCGCTGTAGCTGCGTCATGCAGTAACAGCTAATGCTGAGGCAGATTCTGGTTAGCGGCATACAGCTCCTAAGACTATTCAAGTACCTATAGATTTTGTCCTTCGCACGTCTAATACCCAACGATTCAAAAATGCTTAACTACTGTTTTTAGGATTCCGTACCTCAAAAGGTAAAAAAGGAACCTTTATAAGATCACTCTCTTGTCCGTCTATCCGTGTGTCACCACTGATTTTCTCAGGAACGGATGGACCTAGTTTCTTTCTAACTTTTATTGCTGTTCATTGTTTTCCTCCTTTACATGTCATAAAGCTTGTCTCTTAAACTTTATTCTAATTCATTCTATTATTTCTATTCAATGCGCAATATTTGAACCGACTACTCGGTTGTGTTATACAACTTGATGGGTAAAATATTCGAGATAATAACGTATTTGTTTGATACAAACAGAGAATCAAGTCTCATTATGACGTTTCACTTTTGACATTTGACATACCACGCGTGCACTTGATTTATTTTTTATACTTATACCACCACTGTGTGTGCTTAAAGATCAATCTATGTATTACATTGTACAGCCCTCTTGGCCCGTCTCTTAGAGCCCTTAAGCTACAAACACAATTATTCTCTTTGACTTTACTATTAAAATACAATGTAAGCTAATACAATATAACAAATAGATACCTACTGTGAGAACCAGAGTACAAAATGGTATTCTTTCGAAGATTCCTAATAAGTAATAAAATATTACCCACGGCTCGCCTGCGGACGAATTGTGGAGTCAAGATATAAAGGCAAGTCAAAATTTACGGGTGTTCATGAACGGAGTTTCCTCTGTAGATTTATTGTCTATATCGCTAAGCTTTCAGCAATAAAGTGATTTTAAATGGGTCATATTTAACCCTCTTTCTGCTGCTAATAAATGGTAACGTGACAATGCACTTATGGTTTGATTAAAGTGGCTTTAAAATTGAGCTTAAAGTCGTCAATAATTTTGAAATGAAATTGAAGTGTTCCAATTTTAAACCATTTTCAGGTTTTACTTTTGTCACTGAAACGTTCCATTTACAGATTTTTTTTAATAATAAATAGGTTAGTAGTTGACCACTATCTCACACGATGATGCGTGCTGTATATGATGTAGCAAGCTTTTCTAAAAGATTACGCTCGTTGCTCAAATACCCCCAAACAAACGGGGGCCTTCGAATTACGCGAGTGGACGTAGAGGCGGCAAGAAATTTCAAGGTAGTAAAGTAACGAACAAAATCAAAAGACAAAACAAACGGACGTATGTATAGAAATATAATCTTCACTGAAATTCTTTCAAGTGAGTGACCAAAATTACAAAAACAATGGCCTTGAAACAAATCTTTAATATTACGATTTTTTTTTCTTTATGATCGCGTAATTACAGGCATCGGCTTTCGACTTTCTACTTGAAGCCTCCGAGCGGTATAAAAATGATATACGTACTCGTATTATTCATTATAGACATTTGCGACCGACTGTTACGTTCCGTTTCAAAGTTATTTTCTTCTAGTACAGTCATTTGCAACGGGGACATGGGTACTTTAATGATTTTTACTTTCAACGTCTTGCGTTCGATGTTTTGCCCGTTATTTCTAACTCTGATTGATAGTTTACTATAAATTAAAGAGTAATAAAATAGTCTTTCACTTTCATTGAATAGAGCAATTATTCTTTTTAAGGTTCCGTACCCAGAGTATCAACAGGCTGTATCTCAATGAATAACTATAGGCAGTTGAAATTTTCACAGATATATATTTCTGTTGCCGCTTAATACTAAAAACAGAAAAAAAATTGTAGGTTTAACCTAATGCGCGAGTGCGAATTGCACTTGGCAGTTTTTTTTAATTATAAAGTAATATTTTAAGGCAGAAAATGTTGTCTAGGTATAAACTTAGTATCGCAAGCAAAGGACCGTTTATGTAAGGCTATGCAAATACAGAATTTGTTTGAGAATATCGAAGAGTCAACGATCAAAAAAGGATAAGGATACAACACAATGGACATAGTCCTTTCAACATTACACAAAAGCGTTTACCTTGTAACTACTAAAGCTAGGAAAGCACCGATAACTATTAATTGTTCAATGAAAACTAACGACCTGGCTCCATGGCCGGGATTTTCACAAAACCGGCTTTTCTATTGATACTGAAATTGCAGTGTTTAGTTAGGGTGCAGATGGTATCGGCTGAATAGCGTTCCAGGTTTTTATAACAAATTAAATGTAAAATGGCTAGAATATAATCAAGCAGAGAAAGATCAAGCTAGCGATGTTGGCTTAGTGGTAGATACCTCGACTTTCATTCTGAAGGTCGTGGGTTCGAATTCCAGCCGGCCAATGTATTTTTCTTAAGAAAAATTTATGTGCGCTAATTGACATTGCTCTTACGGTGAAGGAAAACATCGTGATGAAACCCTCGGCTCAGTTGACTCCAGAAGTATTGACAAGTTCTCTCCGCTGGACATGGTCGACTAAGCTGAGAGGGTAGTAGCTGCTGGGCAAGCCTACTCCATTTTCACGCAAAAAGGACCCAATTAAAAAGGGTCTAATCGCGGAAAACAGCCCGTATACAAGTACAAGTAAGATCAAGCTAAAGCATGAAGTTTAAGCATAAATACGTAATGAGCTGCTGATATTTCGATCAAGCTTAGCTATAAATGTCATGACAAAGCTGTTAATTAACCCCAACTTCAGATGGAAACAGGTAATGGTACCTTTAAGAAACAAACAAGAACCTTTATTAGAAACTTTATTTTCGTCGTGTTTGATGTCTTCGAGATTTAGGTATACTAATTAACTATCATCTTTCTCTATTTTCAGTATTAATAACACAATACATTTGAGTCACAGATTCTGTGCCTGAAGGCTCTAGGCAATTCTTTAAGATGACAGATGTCTCTTAGGACAAATTGATGTCATTTGTTTCTTGATGTTTGTAGGGGTTTAACTTGTGACAGTTAGGCATAATTAAGACTGTTTTTAACACCGTTGTGAATTCGAAATTTTAGTTGAAGCGACCGCAGACTACAGGCGAACTTATCACTACAGAGTATAAAACAAAGTCGCTGTCTCTGTCCCTATATCACTATGTATGCTTAAATCTTTAAAACTTCGCAACGGATTTTGATGCGGTTTTTTTTAATAGATAGAATGATTCAAGAGGAAGGTTTATATGTATAATACATGCATAATATAGCCGTGCGAAGCCGGGGCGGGTCGCTAGTCTTTTATAAAATACTTAAATAATTATGGAACCAATATTAAGACGCTCAGTCATTCGATCTCTCACAGATTTTCAATCACACTGACAAAATATTTCACTATTCATCCGCAATTAAATCACATTCAGGTTTTTTATTCGAGAGAGCGTTCCATGAGTTGAGGACACGAAGATTAGGCGACTGCTAATTTGATACTTTTTGACATGGGGGCAAGGCCAGTCCGTAAATATTTGCAATTGCAGTCACATTTGCTAGTGAACTGTCGCTTATCTGTTTCACTCGCGCCATCTATCGGCTGATTCCAAGTCTATTATCTACGTTTACCTCTTTAAAAGTAATTAAGTTTTTCGATTAATCTTAATAACTTTGGGTTTATTGGTCTTTCCCTGCAGAGGAATATTTAAAAACTTTACTCAACTAATATAACTCAAAGATACGAAAGAAAAATAAATTAAAAGAAAATCCTTAATATTCTCTAACTGACTTTGCAACTTCAAAATCAAACATTGCAAAGTGGATTTAGCAATAAGATTCTTTCACAAATATTTGAGAGCCCCTATACAAATAACTCGACTTAATCTTTTGCGCATACAAAAAGAAATAAACTCATCAAAAAATACGGGCACCTATCTAAGGTTTGTGTCTGATAAATAGGCACAGATTTTTATTGAATTGTCATTTTAATTCAGTACAATTCTGAGAAAATTTACTAGTGTATAGTACACTAGATACTAGTACACTAGACTTGTGGTCTAAATCCCTACCTATTTGACCTATCTGTCGACTGCCGGGCGGTGTAAATGATTTCCCCATAGGGAAGATGTCTTTTTTATGGAGGACTAGCGACCCGTCCCGGCTTCGCACGGCTATATTATACATATAAACCTTCCTCTTGAATCACTCTATCTATTATAAAAAACCGCTTCAAAATCCGTTGTTGCGTAGTTTTAAAGATTTAAGCATACATAGGGATATAGGGACATAGGGACGGCGAAAAGTGACTTTATTTTATACTATGTAGTGATTACTACCAAAGACTATTAGATGGTCACTTAAAATGTTATAAATAATTAGCCTAGCTTTTACACTTACTTATCTATATTAATATTATTGTTTGTTTGTTTGCACTGAATAGGCTCCGAAACTATTGGACCGATTTTGATGAAACTCAAAAGAATGAGGTATGAAGATTCATTGGGAGTAACATAAACTATTTTTTATCTCGATATTCCCATGGAATTGGGACTTACCCGGGTAAAACCGCGAGATGATGCTAGTTAATAATAGTTTGATGAAAATTGGTTTAACAAAGTCTTCTACACTATTCACTTACAACATTTTTTCAAAAGGAAGGAAGAGATGTATTTTGCCCTGCAGTGGGAAGAACTTAGTTAACACATAATAATAATATATTTTATGTAGGTTTATACATAACATCAATAGAGTTGTTATGGCCTCTATATTTTAAAATAATAAACGTTACTTCGCGTTTATGAAAAAATTCTTCAGTGAATTATGGCGTATAAATTTATCTTTACCCATAACCGAGGGGGTATGCCCCATAATTCTGTTTTCATTGAGACAAATAATCGTTTAAGAGGATATTACAATATGCGTGCCTAGAGTATATTTTATATGGGGTAGTTAAGTATGCGAATATTTCGAATTCAATTAGGAAAATTCGTTTAAATAAAGACTCGGTCCCTAACAATTTTTTATTTAGGTTATAGAAACTTTAAATTTGTTTGTTTCCACTAATTTCATTCCTTTAAGGCTGCTTATGCTGCCAAACGCAACGCGCCGGAAATACCCGTCTCTTACAACTAACATTGTTGACTGTAACGAATGTGTTTTGTTTTTTCAAAAGTGCTGATATGAAATTGTAGGTGATCTTTAGTAGATCTTTACCGATATTTTGGAGTAATTTGAGACGAAAATTCCTTGTCATTACAAAGCTAGACTAGTTATAATTCTTAATTTTAGGATCGCTGCAAAACTATATGAAAGGGAAATTTTTGACTCAAAATCACACCAAAAATCTCACCTACAATTCCATTTCAGCACTTTTGAGAAAAAAAAATACATTCGAAACAATCAACAATTTTCACCAACGAAGGCGACCGGTGCCAGTAGTAACTATTTAGTAGGCTGTGTACCAAGGTTGTTGGCGTATGGACCCCCCTTAAGTGTTTTTGGTTATTCCTTACTAAGCCGTACTGAAACTTTAAGGCATTGGAATTTATTTAGCTTCTTATGCTGCAGGAAAAGAGGTTTCTTTAACTTGCAAAGTCAGATTGCTGGCTCGGTAGCAACTGGACATAATTCAGGCAATAATGGCATGTTTAATTCCCTTGTCTATATTAGTGCTACTGGCGGTTGAGACTAATTTTAAGTTACAAAACACAGAAACTCGGGAAATATTTCTTGATTTAATTTTTTTTTCTTTATTATATTACTAGCGACGCGCTCCGGCTTCGCACGGCTATATTATGCATGTATTATACATATAAACCTTCCTCTTGAATCACTCTATCTATTAAAAAAACCGCATCAAAATCCGTTGCGTAGTTTTAAAGATTTAAGCATACATAGAGATATAGGGCGTAGGGACGGCAAAAAGTGACTTTATTTTATACTATGTAGTGATTTTTGGTCCATTGATAGTGACACACTGTATCACGTAATAGTAAAATAACAACGGTACAATTTTCTTGTTCTTGATTGATCACGCGTGGTTGATCACAACCGTCATTTCAACATAATGAAATTCACTGTTTGAAGGTATGTACCTATGTTTAAACCTAGGTGCCTACGTATATACCTTACGACAGATACTTTAATTCCATGCTCATTTTGCTTCTAGTTCACTCAATTCGCGGGAAACGCTCGGCGCCATAGAAACGTGACGTGTATGAATTGAGGAGTCTTAATAAAATAACTCTGATATAGGAATAATGGATGTTGTCGAAATCTCTTAGGTTTCGAATAAATATCGTTTTCAAGGTTTTTAGGGGTGACAAATATATTATATAAATACTTAATACTGTTAATATTCAAAGTAATTATCATCATCATATCAACCAGAGAACGTTCACTGCTGAACTTCTCCTAAAGACTTCCAGAGCGATCGGTCGCAAGGTCTCTGCGTCCAACGACTTTCCGCGACCTTAATTAAGTCGTCCGTCTATCTAGTCGAGCGCCATTAAGTAACTATCACTACATAGTCACTATCACTATCACTACATGGTATAAAACAAAGTCGCTTTCTCTGTCCCTATGTCCCTTTGTATGCTTAGATCTTTAAAACGACGCAACGGATTTTGATGCGGTTTTTGAGTATAGAGTGATTCAAGAGGAAGGTTTATATGTATAATACATGCATAATATAGCCGTGCGAAGCCGGAGCGGGTCGCTAGTACTTAAAATAAATGCTCAAGAAAGGTGAAACCTTTTATTAATGTCTCCTTAGTTGACAAGTGAGCATATTACTCTTGTCAACTAATTTCAAGCCTATCCAGTGATTCAACCTACGCACATACGTTTCTCTACCATCTGTGTAGGTAAGTACCTACCTACTCTCATTTTGGAATCATTACACGAAATAGTATCACCGTGCAAACTCCCCAGGGAGAGGGAGTGACTTTGTAGCTGTTTATTTATACACACCCATATATATTTTGGTTAATTAAGTTTTTGTGCGGTCGCGGATTAGTATTGCGGGGGAGTCAGTGACTTGGCACGTGAAATACGAAAGTGAATAGATAAGGTCACAAAGTTTAAACAAAAATGCGTGGAGGCGTTCACGCAAGTAAGTCGTGGCAAAATATTTAGCGTAATCTCATTGCGCTAGTCACTTTGAAACTTGAGTAAATTATTTCAGTCGCCAACATTCAATACTTCCTCTGAAGAACACCATAATTACGTTCTACAGAAAGTAAAACTAACTAAAACTGCAAACTGCTACAGCAATTGAAGGGTAACGAACATACATAAAAAAAATATATATACGCGACGAATTGAGAACCTCCTCCTTTTTTGAAGTCGGTTAAATATACAGAACTAGCTGCACCTCGCTGTTTTACCCGAGTTGGTCTCGATCCTGTGGGTTAGCAATTGCAATTATTGGTAGACAGAGAATGTATTTGTCGTCCTACGAACTTTATCAGTCCTTTTTACCACCTTAGAGGTCGAATTTCCAAAAATCCTTTGTAGTGCTAGCCTACGACCTAAACGGCACCTCTATGCCGAAGTTTCAGACTCGAAACTTTTGGAGTTGCACAGATTTTTTGATGACTCTTTCTCTCTTCTAAACAAATAGGTATGTCACTTGCTCACCGTTCCGTATTGCACGTACCCCTAATCGTGATGAAGGGCGCATACCGTTTAATGTACGGCAGGCTTTGTTTATGAGAAAATATTGGGATATTTTCTTAATTATTTCGAAATGGAATACCCGTGTTGGCTTACAGGTGTTTGGGTGAAAATTGTAGCACGTTTTTGTTGTTGCAGTTTCATTTTTAAAAGAAGTATGGTCTACTAAAATAGCAAAATAAAATAGTAGGTATCTACAGTAGTACAGGCGCTTTGACTTACCTATTTAGATATCTTTTTCAACATACATTTTAATGATGAAACATTTTCCAAAGTAACTATAGGAAAAAGATCGCAAGAAATTTCTTGGACTTCTATTTAAATAATTTCTTTACCTTCAAATGTAATAGGTACTTTCAAAAAAATTAACTTTTGTTTACTGCTATTTCTTCGTAAATAAACAAAACACCATTTAGTCGCGTACCTACGCAATTACCCAGTTTTGCGTAACAGATTGAACATCAAAGAGAGCTTAATTAAGCCTTAGAAGGCCCATAAATAGCAAGCAAAGTACACTGAAATATTTACTTAGTCCCTCTAACATTTTAATTGAGTATAACAAAATTTCTTAAGGTCGTTTTGAGTATCGCGGTAACGTTCTGAGAATTTGTTTGCTTTCATTATTATTAATTAACACTGATTGCTTATGATTGAATTCTTGGATCCATCCTTTTCAGCTGTCAATACTTGATTGCAATGCTTTCTTTCAGCCTGAAGGGTAAATTCCATCTTCCAGATTAGCGAGGAAATGCGGGATATATTAGTTAGTACGGTATAATATTGGCCTATTTGGACGACCCAGTTGGCACAATGGTCATTGGCCACCATGCCGGACTGCCAAATATACGGTTGCGGGTTCGATTCCCGCGTCAGACAAGTATTTATGGTTAAATATGTTTCTGTGGTCTGGTTGTTTCTATGTATTACTTTCTAAATATATATTTACAAAAGAAAAGTATATAAGTAGTATATATCCGTTGTCTAGCACCCATAATGGCAATGTGTGAAATGTCTTGCAATATTAATTTAATTTATTTATTTATTTACATCTAATCTAGATTATTAAATACAGCGCCAGATACTATTATCCATGATATTTAGGGCGCTGCAGTGGAAAGTATTATGTTAGATGGAGTATAGGCGTGCCCTTCATCTACCACTCTCTCAACTTAGTCGACCGTTTCCAGAAGAAATAACTCGTCAAATACGTCTGAAGCCAACTATATAAAATAAATAAATATTGCAGGACATTCCACACATCGCCATCTAGTCCCAAGCTAAGTAACTAGACTTGTGTTATGGGTGCTAGACAACGGATACCTATACTACTTATATTTTTGTAAATATATATTTATAATACATAGAAACAACCAAACCACAGACAAATATATAAGCATAAAAATACATATCTGAGGCAAGAATCGAACCCGCAATCCTGTGTTTAGCAGTCCGGCTTGGTGACCATTGTGCCAACTGAGTCGTCAACATTAAAAACCGCGGTATTCAACATTTAAAGTGATATTTCCTTATTGATTCCTTTGTATAAAATACAATGTTTTACCATAAACAATTTCGTTTTACTTTATTACATCCAACCGTCTTCCAACTAATAAATGTCATTCCTTTAAGACGAGCGTGAATAGAAAAATCGACTGCAAAACTCCGAGTAGAAATCAATTTTACGAGATCAAATACTGAGCAAATCACCGCGAGTAGGTATAACTGACTAGAAATATTGAAACGCCTCAAAGACATCCATTGAAGGAAGGACTCTTTCATCTCAAATCTCTCTTAGACTACAAACTTTCTATCGGCTGATAATTTGGTAGCTATAAATAGGGAATCTGATGATTGTCTTTGAATATGTAAAATCAACGGTCAAAAGTCTCTGCCCACCGTAACGTTTACAATCCTGTGCAATTCTATTTGAACATTATAACAACGTAACCTGTGGAACGAACCCACGTCGCGTCGGTTGGTGTAACGGGTAGCGGCTTAACCACTCACACAACTAAACACATAGCTAACATGTTGAAAATAATAATCAGACTGAGTTCTTTTAATTCAAGTATTTATGTTTGTGTATAACGTCTATTAGAAGAAGGTCGTAAGTACTTACGTACTTGTTGATAGCATTAAGGAAACTGATAATTTACTTATGACCCATACTGTACTTGAAGTATTAAGCCGCAGGCATGTCTTTAGTGTGCAAGAGGTTTAAGTTTTTACTTGTATAAGCAGGCAGGCATATAGGAGCCTATATCTAACTGCCCGAGGCATCCGGAATTTTATTAAAACTTCGCCCCTTTTGAGATAAGTTGTGTTTGATAGAAAGCAGGAGACCAGGGACTTTTACTCCCTGCAAACTCCCTTCCCACTACCCAGCGGACCAACAATTAATGCCACCATTCCGGCAAATTTTATTTCATTTACGAATGCGAAGGAATACGAACTCTCGTTATTTGATTATTAATAAAATGAGTTTTATTTTGTTGGCCATTTGCATAATTGTTTCATTTTCAGTTTTGCCGGCTGAATTCGATAATGTCCGAGGGAATCTCTTAAAAAGAAATTAAACTCAACTTTGTTAAGATGGCCGGGGATTTTTAGTGTTTTCTGTCAGGATTTAATTTGTGATGCCCGTTGGGAAAATTTTGTTGTCACGCATAACAATTTGCTTGGAGAAAACTTTTTTATTTTACTGATATTAATTCGTTTTATAGCTACTCATCTGAACAGACATTTTTTTCATTTAGGTACTTACTTAGGTACTACATTTAGGTTTTTTTAGCACTGCTCTATTACAACCTAAGAAATAAGTACTACTATCATCACTACATAGTATAAAACAAAGTCGCTTTCTCTGTCCCTATATCCCTATGTATGCTTAAATCTTTAAAACTACGCAACGGATTTTGATGCGGTTTTTTTAATAGATAGAGTGATTCAAGAGGAAGGTTTATATGTATAATATATGCATAAATAATATAGCCGTGCGAAGCCGGGGCGGGTCGCTAGTAACAAATAAATGTTGTACAACATGGCACACAACGCCATCTAGCTCCAAACTACGAAACTAGGTTTGTAGCTACGGTTACCAGAAAGCAAGGATACGCATAATTTTGTATACTTTTATTTCGTACATAAGTACCTTTTTTGTGGAATTTTTCAAGCTTTTTGTTTTTTTTTCTGTATATGAATTTGCTATGTTTGATGTATTGTGAAAAAAACGTTTATTTACCTATCTATCTCACTATAGACCTATTATACCTCCTTTTAAAATATAAAGGTACGTAGATAAACACTAAGACCAACAACTAATGTCTGTAGATCATATAAATATTTTTTCTGCAAGGGAATCGAACCTGGTACCCACAGAGATATTCGCTACAATATATAATAACAGAGGCTTGATGTATTTTATTACTGTTAAACAAAAGACAAAAAACTCTACAGAAGATTTGATCTTAAAAAATTCAAACCGAAAACCAGAGAACGCCAACAATTTACCCAGTTACTAAGAAATTCTATAACAAATTCTAAGTAAACAACAAGACGTAAAGTATCAAATCTTAAATTCGAAAAGCTTTTATCTAAGCTCAATGTTTAATGTTTGTCCCAATATTTAAGTTCTAATCGAAGTTTAGTCGAAATAAATTGCTAAGTTGAGTTTTGAGGCCAGTACCTACCTAAACATTGGAATTTAAATCAAATTGCAATGACAAATAATAATCATAAATTGAGCAATATTGTTGGATAAAGACATTTGGTAACTTAGATAACTATGCTAAACCGATCATGGAACGATTTAAACGGATATAATCTTTTATTATTTTTTCTGTCAATAACGATAGTAAAAATTGGTAGGAGAGGAGGGTCACAACACATTTTACCGTAAGCAGGTCGTTTAATAGTACATATTGTGTGCTCTATTATAATAAATTACCTAAAGATGTATATGACATGTCCATTAACAAATTCAAAACTTTTATAAAGCATAAATTGTGCGGTAAGGCATACTATGATACCTCTTCGTACCTTAATGATAAGAATCCATGGATGTGACTTTAATTGCTCCATTTCAAATAATACCTTCAAATATTTGTAATATTGACCTTTGTGAGCGTGATCACATAAAGAAAAAACCCCATGAGTTTTTTGTGCCTTCTTCTCATTGGTGGGCGCGTTCCGAAGGCACACATCCTAACTTAGTTCTTTAAGACGATTTCAAGTGTACATTGTATTTTTAAACATAAGTATCGAAAGAAATAAAGAAATTTGACTTTGACTTTAAACCTGTGTTTTATTGGTATGGTAAAGAACCCTCATACAAATATATGCGTTTCATAGCATTAACAGATCGATATATTAAAGACTAGCGACCCGTCCCGACTTTGCACGGCTATATTATGCATGTATTATAGGTACATATAAACCTTCCTCTTGAATCACTCTATCTATTAAAAAAAAACCGCATCTAAGTCCGTTGCGTAGTTTTAAAGATTTAAGCATACAAAGGGATATAGGGACAGAGAAAGCGACTTTGTTTTAAACTCAGATTATACATAATAATATAAACCTTCCTCTTGAATCACTCTATCTATTAAAAAAAACCCCATCAAAATCCGTTGCGTAGTTTTAAAGATTTAAGCAGTCAAAGGGAAATAGGGACAGAAAAAGCGACTTTGTTTTATACTATGTAGTGAAGACTACATTATTGTAGTCTGAGGTAGTGATTTATTCAAAACAAATGTAGGTAGGTACACAAAAAACAAACACAAGGTAGAAATAACAGGTAAATACATAAAAACTAAAAGTTACATAAATAAACGAAAATAAAACAAACCAAGGAGGTGTGTGCCACCGTCTGAAAGAGACATACTCAGCAAAAACTGCAGCAAATAAACTCTTCCGCAGTGCTAATCTTTTAGTGAAACCATAGATTGAAACCCATTGCATTACTATAAAACGCTATCACTACATAGTATAAAACAAAGTCGCTTTCTCTGTCCCTATATCCCTATGTATGCCTAAATCTTTAAAACTACGCAACGGATTTTGATGCAGTTTTTTGTAATAGATAGAGTGATTCAAGAGGAAGGTTTATATGTATAATACATGCACAATATAGCCGTGCGAAGCCGGGGCGGGTCGCTAGTAGTCCCATAAACTTCACAGAACTGTAATATTCTTAGGTATTCACTTATAATATATCAAACAACACAAAGATAAATAGAAATAAGCAAATACAAACAAATGTCCACACAGCGGGAAACAATATAGAAAGCTAAATCGCACTAAAATAGAAATGTTACACCAAGTTTACTGCAAGTACGACGTTGATAATAATTTCAGTTTAGGACCGGTTCTTCAATGTACAGTCGGAGTTACTTGTTTAGTTTTAAATTTGTACAAGACGTATACGTTTGTTTTATTTGATGAAAAAATTAAAAATCCACTTAATCAATGGAAGAATGGTAGATAGACCTTTGCCCCGCAGTGGGACAGTGTGGTCTCTTAAGAGGAAAGGGTACCGGAGGCTTTCTCTATACAAACTATTACAAACGTAGTCGACTGTTTTCTCCCTGGATAATGACACTAGAGCAAATATTTTTGGTGCATAAAACTTATAACTGCCATGACCAATTGACCATGCCCCTATTTTTTGATTTATTAAATTTTAATTTCTATGATAAATAGAAAATGAAAAAAACCAAAATATAGGGGCATAGTCATGGCAGTTATAGGTTTTATGGCACAAAAATATTTGCTCTAATGTCATTATCCAGGGAGGAAACAGTCGACTACGTTTGTATGGAGAGCTCGCAGGTTTTCACCTTAATAATAATAAAAAACACTAACTGTAAGTAATTGTGATTGAATTGTAATTTGAAGTGAATTTATCGTTGGAAAAAAGGACTTGTAATATCTGAAAAATGAATTGTAAGTCGGACGTAAAAATGAAAAACAATAATAGGCAATATTGCCTGGGGCAATATCCGTATATTTGTCTACGCAGTTTAGTTTTACTTTTGTTCCTGTACATGTAGTGTTCTTATATTTGTTTGTCTTTATTTTTTTCTAAGTGTTTTGTGTCGTGTGCTTGTCCAAATAAATAAATATTGCAGGACATTCCACACATCGCCATCTAGCCCCAAGTTAAGTAACTAGACTTGTGTTATGGGTACTAGACAACGGTTATACTACTTATTTTATATTTTTGTAAATATAGAAAGAAAGAAAGAAAGAAAGAAAAGCATTTTGGTACAGGCACACGACAACTTTTAAATTTACACACACAAAGAAATAGGTAACATATACAACGAAGAAATAAGGAAAAAAAAACTAGCAATATAAAATACTTACAATACATAGAAACAACCAGACCACAGACAAATATCTAAGCATAAATACTTGTCTGAGGCGGGAATCGAACCCGCAACCCTGTGTTTTGCAGTTCGGCATGGTGACCATTGTGCCAACTGGGTCGTCCAATAAAAGTTTTTTTTCTTTCTGAGACTTGATGTTGATTATGGCAAAAGGTCTTAAGACAGCAAAATTTAAGAACAAGAACTCTACTAGAAACACGTAGTAGAGGTAATCATAAACTTGTGCATAATATCATTCCACTTTAGCCCACAACAGTACCTACCTGCAGCTGCATTCTATGTAAGAATTAAAAGGGACAAGACATTTTGCAATGAGACCACCTGAGTACATTGAATAATAGAAGATTATCAAACTTAGCACAACTTTGAATTTAAGACGGTGATAAACAATTAGTTAAGTCTAATCTAATATTAAAGTCTTAGGGAACTTAGAGTTTGCAGTTTACGGTCTTCGTAAATGGGAAAGGATCTTAGAAATAAAACTTGGAAAATATAAACAGTATTTCGGGTAAGTTGTTGTTACGGAAATTTTAGATCTATTTTAACACTTTTTCACCGTTTGTTACGGAGACTGGCCCTTGGGGTCCAGACGCCTTAACGCACCCAACCATTTGAGCTCACTTCCTAGGGACTTTTAATTTTTATTAAACGTAAGTATAGGTAGTTTATTTCATTGTTTTAATGATTTAATTGTTATATTTTATTCCTTTGTTTATCAGAGAATAAATTAATCTATGCTGTCCCACTGCAGGGACCTTTCCCTTAAATTAAAATATAACAATTAAATCATTAAAACAATGAAATAAACTACCTATACTTACGTTTAATAAAAATTAAAAGTCCCTAGGAAGTGAGCTCAAATGGTTGGGTGCGTTAAGGCGTCTGGACCCCAAGGGCCAGTCTCCGTAACAAACGGTGAAAAAGTGTTAAAATAGATCTAAAATTTCCGTAACAACAACTTACCCGAAATGGGTGGGGCTTGAACTAAAGCTTTTAGGGTTGTGCTTATCCCCCCGCTTACACGCTGTGCATCCTTCCACTGCTTAGCTGTAGGTGTAGCTTGTAGTTTGAGCCTTCCTTAGAGATCCTTCTGATCTCTTAGGAAGCAAATGGTCTTAGGGGAGAGTGCGACGGTCATGTTGATCCCTAAGACAAGTCAGAGAGATTATCCTTCACGTGGTGCCACCTGTTATTGGTCTAATTCCCTCAGAAATAGACGTAACGAAAATCTCCTGGCGGTAAGACCACAGGGTACCAGTGGCTGTGCCCGGTGGCACGACTCACACTACAATATGTGAGGGTCGGTATAGGGGGGCAGTGGGCAAAATTGGGGGGGGGGGGGGGTTTTCTATGGGGGGGAACGGGAGGGGGGTTAAGGGAAGGCCACCCGCGATAAAACCTGGTCTGTCCACAGGGTATCTGTGACTGTACTTTGTGGCGGGACTCACACTATGATATGTGAGGGTCGGATCAGGGTGGGGGGGATGGGGCGCGGAGGGGGGGAGGTCACCCGCGTGTTTATGCCGTGCGTGGAGACCCGTAAGGGGGGATGACGGGATCCTGGTGGCTGAGCGGTTTCCAACGCGGCGGTAGACGTTGGACTCTGCAACACTCCACTTTGGCCCTGATTTCTTCCGAAAACGGGAGGTCGTGGACTAGCCACCCACGATCAATCGGCTGAGGCGTCCGGTCAGACGGCCGCCAGGCGAGTGTTCTAGAAGGGAGGGGTCCGCAGGCGGCGGCGCGCGATTCTCGACGCCTTGGTTGGGCGTCGTTGATCTCGTGCCGTGCGGTCTCGTGGGCACTCTCTTCCGGAATGCTATACCGAACTAGTATCCCTGGTGTCTACTTCATAGACATCCCCAATGTTGTGGGCTCCATGGAGGGTGGGGAGCTATGTTCGGTGAATCTAACTTCTTTTTTATTATGGATCTGTCAAAACCTAACAAATCTACAGACGACCGCAAGGGCGTCAAAAAGGACAATATGTCATCCGGCGGGAGGGTTACCGACCGCAATACCAAGGGGCTTGCTCAAGCTAGTCATACCGGGCAGGGGACCATTGGGCAGCCTGGCAATCTGCCAAGCACACCCGTTGGGACGAATGCTTCGGGAGGCGAGCTTCGAGCAGCCAATCCACGGAAAAAGTTAAGCGGGGCAGCTAGGCGCAAGATGCTCCTTGAAAAGCGGACCCGGACTTTTTCTGAACGAAGTGCACCAGTCGGGGCAACTTCCGGGGGGGCAGGGGATAAATCAACTGCCGCCAAAAGAGCCAGGGAGTCCAGTGATGAGAAGGCCAACGACTCATCCAAGAGACCGAACCTGAACAAATCGTTCAGGGACGCTCTCAACGGATGCAGGATGGCGCTCATCACGGACAACTACCCGGCTACACAAGTCACCACTGATGACGTCGGACCGATTGTCAGCGCCCTCTGGCAAATGATGGTCGGTCACCCGGATCCTCTGCCTCGATTTAACATCGGGACAGTCAACGCGGGAGCACTCCATGTGTTCTGCGAGGATCAGAGGTCGGCAGACTGGCTCGCGGGGATCACTGGGAGGACGATCGGCGGCCTTACCCTTAAAGTGGTAAGCGCCAAAGATCTGCCTAAACCGGTGAAGATGGCGTGGAAGTCGAAGAACGTCTGGATCACAGATCTGCCCAGCGTTCTGTCGATGCTTCAACGCCTTAACCCCGAGTTGAGGACTGGCGACTGGAAGGTGGTGGACACGATAGTGGAGGTGGCCAGTGTCAGAAGGATTGTCCTTATGGACAAGACTTCGGCTGACCACATTAAGAAGAAGGACTACTGCCTCTACGCTGGCGTCGACAAAAGCTACTTCAAGCTTCTTGAAGATAGCGACGACAAAGTCGAGGACAAGGGCGACGCCGGCGCTGGGGCAGTGGTCCCGCCACTTGCTCCACAGGTGCTGCTGAGCGACGCAAGGCAACGAGACGAGCCGCCCCAGGACATCATCGGGGACAGTCCAGTCCCTTCTCCGGCCACTTCACAGCGTACCGATGATGTGTTGGGCGACTTATACGACCTTAACCTGTCGTCTCCGCTCTCGCAGACGGAGGCGATGGAGGAGCCTAAGGACGCAGGCGGCAGTCAATAGACTGCCGATACCCTCCATTTTCACAAGAATAAAAATGGCGGGACTCAGGTGTGTACAAATTAACTTACATCACTGTAAAGCGGCGATGGCCCTCTTGGGGCGTCACCTTAAAGGACATAATTTTGATATTGCCTTGATACAGGACCCATACATGACTAAGGGTGTTGTCTCAGGTTTAGGTAGAGAGGGATCTATTTTCCACTGTACTAATGAGGGTGTGAGGGCATGCGTTTATGTCAGAAATGGCATAGACGCTATGCCCTTACACGATCTTTGTTCTAGGGACCTTACAGCGGTCAAGGTCTATACGGGGGGAGGGCGAAGTCGGAGGGCGGTTGTACTGGCCTCTGTTTACCTCGCCTACCCGAATGAAGAACGGCCCACTAGCATGAGGGGGATGAAGGAACTTGTCGAGTTCTGCGGCCGGGAGAACCTGGAGCTAGTGATGGGTTGCGATGCGAATGCCCACCACATCACCTGGGGGAGCTCGGACACTAATGGTAGAGGGGAGGAACTTTACGAATATCTGGTAAGCTCTTCACTTCATTTACTAAATAAGGGCAATGCTCCCACCTTTGTGGAGGCTAGGCGATCGGAAGTAATTGATGTAACTATGGCCACTAATGGTATTTATAGGAGAATTACTAACTGGCGTGTGTCTGACGAAGTTAGTGGTTCTGATCACATGTATATCTGCTTTAGATACGATACAGAGGACTCCACTCCAAGTGTACGGAGAAGAAATCCCAGACACACTAACTGGGATGCGTACATTAAGGAATTAAAAAATGAGTTAGGATCAGCTAAAGGCAAATTGAACTCTACGGTTGACATTGAACTTGAGGCTGAGCGGGTTGACCGGGCCATTAAAACGGCATGGTACACAAACTGCCCAGAGAAAGCAGTGAAAGGAACTAAGGTTCCGTGGTGGACGCCAGAATTAGAAAAGAAAAGACAGGCGACTCGCCGCATCTTTAACGACGCCAAGTCCAAGAGATGTTTCAAAGATTACTCGCGAGCGCTTACCGAATACAATCTGGCAGTTCGCAAGGAACGAAGGAAATCATGGCAATCTCACTGTAAGGACATTAATTCTGTTCCTGAAAGTTCAAGATTGATAAAGGCAATGACTGTGAGTAGAAGTAACACTCTAAATGCTGTTAGAACCAATGACGGGAGACTAACAGAATCTGGTAAAGAAACCCTAAGGATCATGATGGAAACACATTTTCCCGACTGTAATATTCATGATAATTCTGGCACTGATGATCCCATGTCCGCAGAGGAGCAAAATCTGCGAACTACAAAAGCGGACTGGGATGTTGCAAAAAAGGTAGTAGAGGAAAGAAAACTGAGTTGGGTATTGCAAAACTTTCAACCATTTAAATCACCAGGTCCGGACGGCATATACCCGATACTACTACAAAAAGGTCTTCTCACACTAGGCCCGCACCTGATGCGGCTCAGTTTTCTTTCCTCTACTACCTTTTTTGCAACATCCCAGTCCGCTTTTGTAGTTCGCAGATTTTGCTCCTCTGCGGACATGGGATCATCAGTGCCAGAATTATCATGAATATTACAGTCGGGAAAATGTGTTTCCATCATGATCCTTAGGGTTTCTTTACCAGATTCTGTTAGTCTCCCGTCATTGGTTCTAACAGCATTTAGAGTGTTACTTCTACTCACAGTCATTGCCTTTATCAATCTTGAACTTTCAGGAACAGAATTAATGTCCTTACAGTGAGATTGCCATGATTTCCTTCGTTCCTTGCGAACTGCCAGATTGTATTCGGTAAGCGCTCGCGAGTAATCTTTGAAACATCTCTTGGACTTGGCGTCGTTAAAGATGCGGCGAGTCGCCTGTCTTTTCTTTTCTAATTCTGGCGTCCACCACGGAACCTTAGTTCCTTTCACTGCTTTCTCTGGGCAGTTTGTGTACCATGCCGTTTTAATGGCCCGGTCAACCCGCTCAGCCTCAAGTTCAATGTCAACCGTAGAGTTCAATTTGCCTTTAGCTGATCCTAACTCATTTTTTAATTCCTTAATGTACGCATCCCAGTTAGTGTGTCTGGGATTTCTTCTCCGTACACTTGGAGTGGAGTCCTCTGTATCGTATCTAAAGCAGATATACATGTGATCAGAACCACTAACTTCGTCAGACACACGCCAGTTAGTAATTCTCCTATAAATACCATTAGTGGCCATAGTTACATCAATTACTTCCGATCGCCTAGCCTCCACAAAGGTGGGAGCATTGCCCTTATTTAGTAAATGAAGTGAAGAGCTTACCAGATATTCGTAAAGTTCCTCCCCTCTACCATTAGTGTCCGAGCTCCCCCAGGTGATGTGGTGGGCATTCGCATCGCAACCCATCACTAGCTCCAGGTTCTCCCGGCCGCAGAACTCGACAAGTTCCTTCATCCCCCTCATGCTAGTGGGCCGTTCTTCATTCGGGTAGGCGAGGTAAACAGAGGCCAGTACAACCGCCCTCCGACTTCGCCCTCCCCCCGTATAGACCTTGACCGCTGTAAGGTCCCTAGAACAAAGATCGTGTAAGGGCATAGCGTCTATGCCATTTCTGACATAAACGCATGCCCTCACACCCTCATTAGTACAGTGGAAAATAGATCCCTCTCTACCTAAACCTGAGACAACACCCTTAGTCATGTATGGGTCCTGTATCAAGGCAATATCAAAATTATGTCCTTTAAGGTGACGCCCCAAGAGGGCCATCGCCGCTTTACAGTGATGTAAGTTAATTTGTACACACCTGAGTCCCGCCATTTTTATTCTTGTGAAAATGGAGGGTATCGGCAGTCTATTGACTGCCGCCTGCGTCCTTAGGCTCCTCCATCGCCTCCGTCTGCGAGAGCGGAGACGACAGGTTAAGGTCGTATAAGTCGCCCAACACATCATCGGTACGCTGTGAAGTGGCCGGAGAAGGGACTGGACTGTCCCCGATGATGTCCTGGGGCGGCTCGTCTCGTTGCCTTGCGTCGCTCAGCAGCACCTGTGGAGCAAGTGGCGGGACCACTGCCCCAGCGCCGGCGTCGCCCTTGTCCTCGACTTTGTCGTCGCTATCTTCAAGAAGCTTGAAGTAGCTTTTGTCGACGCCAGCGTAGAGGCAGTAGTCCTTCTTCTTAATGTGGTCAGCCGAAGTCTTGTCCATAAGGACAATCCTTCTGACACTGGCCACCTCCACTATCGTGTCCACCACCTTCCAGTCGCCAGTCCTCAACTCGGGGTTAAGGCGTTGAAGCATCGACAGAACGCTGGGCAGATCTGTGATCCAGACGTTCTTCGACTTCCACGCCATCTTCACCGGTTTAGGCAGATCTTTGGCGCTTACCACTTTAAGGGTAAGGCCGCCGATCGTCCTCCCAGTGATCCCCGCGAGCCAGTCTGCCGACCTCTGATCCTCGCAGAACACATGGAGTGCTCCCGCGTTGACTGTCCCGATGTTAAATCGAGGCAGAGGATCCGGGTGACCGACCATCATTTGCCAGAGGGCGCTGACAATCGGTCCGACGTCATCAGTGGTGACTTGTGTAGCCGGGTAGTTGTCCGTGATGAGCGCCATCCTGCATCCGTTGAGAGCGTCCCTGAACGATTTGTTCAGGTTCGGTCTCTTGGATGAGTCGTTGGCCTTCTCATCACTGGACTCCCTGGCTCTTTTGGCGGCAGTTGATTTATCCCCTGCCCCCCCGGAAGTTGCCCCGACTGGTGCACTTCGTTCAGAAAAAGTCCGGGTCCGCTTTTCAAGGAGCATCTTGCGCCTAGCTGCCCCGCTTAACTTTTTCCGTGGATTGGCTGCTCGAAGCTCGCCTCCCGAAGCATTCGTCCCAACGGGTGTGCTTGGCAGATTGCCAGGCTGCCCAATGGTCCCCTGCCCGGTATGACTAGCTTGAGCAAGCCCCTTGGTATTGCGGTCGGTAACCCTCCCGCCGGATGACATATTGTCCTTTTTGACGCCCTTGCGGTCGTCTGTAGATTTGTTAGGTTTTGACAGATCCATAATAAAAAAGAAGTTAGATTCACCGAACATAGCTCCCCACCCTCCATGGAGCCCACAACATTGGGGATGTCTATGAAGTAGACACCAGGGATACTAGTTCGGTATAGCATTCCGGAAGAGAGTGCCCACGAGACCGCACGGCACGAGATCAACGACGCCCAACCAAGGCGTCGAGAATCGCGCGCCGCCGCCTGCGGACCCCTCCCTTCTAGAACACTCGCCTGGCGGCCGTCTGACCGGACGCCTCAGCCGATTGATCGTGGGTGGCTAGTCCACGACCTCCCGTTTTCGGAAGAAATCAGGGCCAAAGTGGAGTGTTGCAGAGTCCAACGTCTACCGCCGCGTTGGAAACCGCTCAGCCACCAGGATCCCGTCATCCCCCCTTACGGGTCTCCACGCACGGCATAAACACGCGGGTGACCTCCCCCCCTCCGCGCCCCATCCCCCCCACCCTGATCCGACCCTCACATATCATAGTGTGAGTCCCGCCACAAAGTACAGTCACAGATACCCTGTGGACAGACCAGGTTTTATCGCGGGTGGCCTTCCCTTAACCCCCCTCCCGTTCCCCCCCAAAAAAACCCCCCCCCCCCCCCAATTTTGCCCACTGCCCCCCTATACCGACCCTCACATATTGTAGTGTGAGTCGTGCCACCGGGCACAGCCACTGGTACCCTGTGGTCTTACCGCCAGGAGATTTTCGTTACGTCTATTTCTGAGGGAATTAGACCAATAACAGGTGGCACCACGTGAAGGATAATCTCTCTGACTTGTCTTAGGGATCAACATGACCGTCGCACTCTCCCCTAAGACCATTTGCTTCCTAAGAGATCAGAAGGATCTCTAAGGAAGGCTCAAACTACAAGCTACACCTACAGCTAAGCAGTGGAAGGATGCACAGCGTGTAAGCGGGGGGATAAGCACAACCCTAAAAGCTTTAGTTCAAGCCCCACCCATTTCGGGTAAGTTGTTGTTACGGAAATTTTAGATCTATTTTAACACTTTTTCACCGTTTGTTACGGAGACTGGCCCTTGGGGTCCAGACGCCTTAACGCACCCAACCATTTGAGCTCACTTCCTAGGGACTTTTAATTTTTATTAAACGTAAGTATAGGTAGTTTATTTCATTGTTTTAATGATTTAATTGTTATATTTTAATTTAAGGGAAAGGTCCCTGCAGTGGGACAGCATAGATTAATTTATTCTCTGATAAACAAAGGAATAAAATATAACAATTAAATCATTAAAACAATGAAATAAACTACCTATACTTACGTTTAATAAAAATTAAAAGTCCCTAGGAAGTGAGCTCAAATGGTTGGGTGCGTTAAGGCGTCTGGACCCCAAGGGCCAGTCTCCGTAACAAACGGTGAAAAAGTGTTAAAATAGATCTAAAATTTCCGTAACAACAACTTACCCGAAATACTGTTTATATTTTCCAAGTTTTATTTCTAAGATCCTTTCCCATTTACGAAGACCGTAAACTGCAAACTCTAAGTTCCCTAAGACTTTAATATTAGATTAGACTTAACTAATTGTTTATCACCGTCTTAAATTCAAAGTTGTGCTAAGTTTGATAATCTTCTATTATTCAATGTACTCAGGTGGTCTCATTGCAAAATGTCTTGTCCCTTTTAATTCTTACATAGAATGCAGCTGCAGGTAGGTACTGTTGTGGGCTAAAGTGGAATGATATTATGCACAAGTTTATGATTACCTCTACTACGTGTTTCTAGTAGAGTTCTTGTTCTTAAATTTTGCTGTCTTAAGACCTTTTGCCATAATCAACATCAAGTCTCAGAAAGAAAAAAAACTTTTATTGGACGACCCAGTTGGCACAATGGTCACCATGCCGAACTGCAAAACACAGGGTTGCGGGTTCGATTCCCGCCTCAGACAAGTATTTATGCTTAGATATTTGTCTGTGGTCTGGTTGTTTCTATGTATTGTAAGTATTTTATATTGCTAGTTTTTTTTTCCTTATTTCTTCGTTGTATATGTTACCTATTTCTTTGTGTGTGTAAATTTAAAAGTTGTCGTGTGCCTGTACCAAAATGCTTTTCTTTCTTTCTTTCTTTCTTTCTATATTTACAAAAATATAAAATAAGTAGTATAACCGTTGTCTAGTACCCATAACACAAGTCTAGTTACTTAACTTGGGGCTAGATGGCGATGTGTGGAATGTCCTGCAATATTTATTTATTTGGACAAGCACACGACACAAAACACTTAGAAAAAAATAAAGACAAACAAATATAAGAACACTACATGTACAGGAACAAAAGTAAAACTAAACTGCGTAGACAAATATACGGATATTGCCCCAGGCAATATTGCCTATTATTGTTTTTCATTTTTACGTCCGACTTACAATTCATTTTTCAGATATTACAAGTCCTTTTTTCCAACGATAAATTCACTTCAAATTACAATTCAATCACAATTACTTACAGTTAGTGTTTTTTATTATTATTAAGGTGAAAACCTGCGAGCTCTCCATACAAAACGTAGTCGACTGTTTCCTCCCTGGATAATGACATTAGAGCAAATATTTTTGTGCCATAAAACCTATAACTGCCATGACTATGCCCCTATGTTTTGGTTTTTTTTCATTTTCTATTTATCATAGAAATTAATTTAATAAATCAAAAAATAGGGGCATGGTCAATTGGTCATGGCAGTTATAAGTTTTATGCACCAAAAATATTTGCTCTAGTGTCATTATCCAGGGAGAAAACAGTCGACTACGTTTGTAATAGTTTGTATAGAGAAAGCCTCCGGTACCCTTTCCTCTTAAGAGACCACACTGTCCCACTGCGGGGCAAAGGTCTATCTACCATTCTTCCATTGATTAAGTGGATTTTTAATTTTTTCATCAAATAAAACAAACGTATACGTCTTGTACAAATTTAAAACTAAACAAGTAACTCCGACTGTACATTGAAGAACCGGTCCTAAACTGAAATTATTATCAACGTCGTACTTGCAGTAAACTTGGTGTAACATTTCTATTTTAGTGCGATTTAGCTTTCTATATTGTTTCCCGCTGTGTGGACATTTGTTTGTATTTGCTTATTTCTATTTATCTTTGTGTTGTTTGATATATTATAAGTGAATACCTAAGAATATTACAGTTCTGTGAAGTTTATGGGACTACTAGCGACCCGCCCCGGCTTCGCACGGCTATATTGTGCATGTATTATACATATAAACCTTCCTCTTGAATCACTCTATCTATTACAAAAAACTGCATCAAAATCCGTTGCGTAGTTTTAAAGATTTAGGCATACATAGGGATATAGGGACAGAGAAAGCGACTTTGTTTTATACTATGTAGTGATAGCGTTTTATAGTAATGCAATGGGTTTCAATCTATGGTTTCACTAAAAGATTAGCACTGCGGAAGAGTTTATTTGCTGCAGTTTTTGCTGAGTATGTCTCTTTCAGACGGTGGCACACACCTCCTTGGTTTGTTTTATTTTCGTTTATTTATGTAACTTTTAGTTTTTATGTATTTACCTGTTATTTCTACCTTGTGTTTGTTTTTTGTGTACCTACCTACATTTGTTTTGAATAAATCACTACCTCAGACTACAATAATGTAGTCTTCACTACATAGTATAAAACAAAGTCGCTTTTTCTGTCCCTATTTCCCTTTGACTGCTTAAATCTTTAAAACTACGCAACGGATTTTGATGGGGTTTTTTTTAATAGATAGAGTGATTCAAGAGGAAGGTTTATATTATTATGTATAATCTGAGTTTAAAACAAAGTCGCTTTCTCTGTCCCTATATCCCTTTGTATGCTTAAATCTTTAAAACTACGCAACGGACTTAGATGCGGTTTTTTTTTAATAGATAGAGTGATTCAAGAGGAAGGTTTATATGTACCTATAATACATGCATAATATAGCCGTGCAAAGTCGGGACGGGTCGCTAGTCTTTAATATATCGATCTGTTAATGCTATGAAACGCATATATTTGTATGAGGGTTCTTTACCATACCAATAAAACACAGGTTTAAAGTCAAAGTCAAATTTCTTTATTTCTTTCGATACTTATGTTTAAAAATACAATGTACACTTGAAATCGTCTTAAAGAACTAAGTTAGGATGTGTGCCTTCGGAACGCGCCCACCAATGAGAAGAAGGCACAAAAAACTCATGGGGTTTTTTCTTTATGTGATCACGCTCACAAAGGTCAATATTACAAATATTTGAAGGTATTATTTGAAATGGAGCAATTAAAGTCACATCCATGGATTCTTATCATTAAGGTACGAAGAGGTATCATAGTATGCCTTACCGCACAATTTATGCTTTATAAAAGTTTTGAATTTGTTAATGGACATGTCATATACATCTTTAGGTAATTTATTATAATAGAGCACACAATATGTACTATTAAACGACCTGCTTACGGTAAAATGTGTTGTGACCCTCCTCTCCTACCAATTTTTACTATCGTTATTGACAGAAAAAATAATAAAAGATTATATCCGTTTAAATCGTTCCATGATCGGTTTAGCATAGTTATCTAAGTTACCAAATGTCTTTATCCAACAATATTGCTCAATTTATGATTATTATTTGTCATTGCAATTTGATTTAAATTCCAATGTTTAGGTAGGTACTGGCCTCAAAACTCAACTTAGCAATTTATTTCGACTAAACTTCGATTAGAACTTAAATATTGGGACAAACATTAAACATTGAGCTTAGATAAAAGCTTTTCAAATTTAAGATTTGATACTTTACGTCTTGTTGTTTACTTAGAATTTGTTATAGAATTTCTTAGTAACTGGGTTGTGGGATTTCCTCCTCAAGCAAGTATTTATGCTTAGAAATTTGTATGTGGTTGTTTCTAAATAAGTATATATTTACAAAACAAAAAAGTAGGTACCTAAATATCCGTTGTCTAGCACCCATAACACGTAAGTCTAGTTACTTAGCTTGGGGCTAGATGGCGATGTGTGGAATATCCTGCAATGTTTATTTATTTAATGCTGGACGAAGCTAGTGTCAAAATAAATACTTATTAGATAAGCAACCTTATCTAAATATCTAAACATTCCATTAAGCATTCAGTTATTATCGGCAAGTCACCCCTGCTTAATTAAAATTTCGACACTTCGTTACGGGACGGACTGACGGACACGAGTGTGTTGTGGACTCTGGAATTGAATCACATTCACTGTTAATAGCCAGCAAACATTCGTTCCAATTCTATATTATCTGTTCGGGACCTTCCGATAATAATATAAATAAGTAAAGAGTTGATAACACCGTCTTAAAATTTAATAGTTTTAAAATATGAGCATAAAAGTTTTAAAATATTGTCTCCTGCGATACAAGCTTTGCTTAGTGCTGCTGAACGCTGAACATTTTTGATTATTTTGTAGCAATACTAGTTTAGTAACACGTAGATTGTTTAAGTTTAGTTTTAATTCCTTAGGTTAAATAAACATTTATATTCATATTCATAATATTATTATGTAGTAACTACTAGGTACATAATAATATGCTGCTATTTTTAAAACTTGTCTAAATAAATATACGATAATTATTATTGTAATCAGCACTAATTTAATAAAGAAGGAAGACTTTTTTGATTGTAACGAATAGGCTCCGAAGATACTGGCCCGATTTTAATGAAAGTTGGTATGAGGATACATTAATTTATAAGGAACTAGCGACCCGCCCCGTCTTCGCACGGCTATATTATGCATGTATAAACCTTCCTCTTGAATCACTCTATTAAAAAAAACCGCATCAAAATCCGTTGCGTAGTTTTAAAGATTTAAGCATACAAAGGGAAATAGGGACATAGGGACAGAGAAAGCGACTTTGTGATAACATAGGTTTTTATCCTGATATTCTTCACACGGGATCGGGTGTTACGCGAGTGAAACCTCGGAGCGGTGTTAGTTATAAAATTAATCCTACTAATATTATAAATTTGAAAGTTTGTATATTTTTTACTTCTTCACGTAAAAACTACTGGACCGATTGCAATGAAACTCGGTATGTAGATAGCTAGAGACCTGGAACAACACAAAGGCTACTTTCATATTGTTTAAATAAATATTGCAGGATATTGTACTCAGCACCATCTAGCCCCATGCAGGGCAACTGGACTTGTGTTTTGGTAACCAGACAACAAATAAAATACTAAATATGTATATATATATACCCAATAAACATTCGGAAACACTGCAACCAGAAACAAATTCGACGACCTCTGTGGCGCGTCGGGCGAACACCCGACTGCGACGCAGAAGGTTGCGGGTTCGATTCCCGCCGGGAACAAGTATTTATGCTGACCATAAATTCTTGTTTCTGGTTCTGGGTGTTTCCTATATGTATAATATGTATATATTTACAAAAAAAAAAAAAAAACTATATAAGTAGTTTATCCGTTATCTGGCACCCATAACACAAGCATTAAGTTGCTTAGCTTGGGGCTGGATGGCGATGTGTAATATGTCCTGAAATATTTATTTATTTATTTATTTAAATACCTGTAAATAAATATTTGTTTGTGGTAGGAATCGAACCCGCTACCTTCTGAGCCACAGAGGTGGTCTATAATTTAAAATCTCTATGAAAATTAATGAGTTTTATATTTAAATCAAGTATTAAAACATTAGAACAGAACAGAATCAATCAGAATAGTATTTAGATCACATCTAAGAACACCATGACTATTAACAATATCATCTCTATATCAATCACCATAATTAAGCCTCTTAGAAGGAATGCTGCCAGTGGGTTGTTAACCCGTACCACCACAGTTTACATCTGATATCTGATACGCCGTATCTCTGTCTATCTGCTACCAACAGCCATCAGGAAAAGTAGTCAAACACCCTACCCGTTGACTCCACGTAACAAGATCCAAATTACACGCAAAGCTTTTGGTATTAACTGTACAAACGCCATCAATATTATAATGAGAGCTTGCGATTGGTGAAATATCGAAACACTTTAAATACGCCTACATTTTGAAACTAGTTTCTTTGATGTTTGATGACTAATTAAACGGATTCGTTGGTGACAAAAAAAATGGAAATTTCGAATCTTAACTTGTTATGAGATGACTCTATTCAGACCTTGTAGTCATATATTAGACTAGCTGTTGCCCGCAAATTCGTACGCGTGGTAGTTTTGTTTTATGTACCAAAACCTTCCTCTTGAATCACTTTATCTATTAAAAAAACGGCATCAAAATCAGACAGCGGGAAGAGACTATGTTTTATACTATGTAATGAAGAGTCATTTGTAAAAAAAATTTGATTAGGGACTATTATAGAACGGTGTTGGCATAGTGGTGGATACCTTGACTTTCATTCAGAAGGTCGTGAGTTCGAATCCCGACCAACCTAGCACCAATGGATTTTTTTAACGAATTTATGTGCGCTAATTAACATTGCTCTTACGGGGAAGGAAAACATCGCGATGAAACCCACAGCTTAGTTAGTATTGACGAGTTCTTCTCTCTGGACATGGTCGACTAAGCTGAGAGGGTGGTATAGGCTCTGGGCAAGCCTACTCCTTATATGTCCCAAGCACTACAGCACCTTGACTAGCAAGAATTAAAGTTGCTGGATTAATCAAGGCATTCACACGTTCTTCTTCTTCTTCTCGTATAATGGTGTGGCTCACCTATTGTTAGAGTTTTCATATCGCCTTAAGGCCTCTAACTTGACCTAACGACTGCTACTAGAGGTAGCAACCGGGACCAACGGCTTAACGTGCCGCCTTCTGAAGCACGGAGGGGCTCACAAAAACACATTTTTGGCACACTACTAATTGGCCACCCATCAAAGTAATGACCGTTAATTCACACGTTAATATTATTTTAAGAATATATATTGTTCAATGTGAGTTAATAGGAAAACCTAAGATATGAAATGTTGTAGAATATACATACTTATAATTATTTAGTGTCACTAGAATCCTCCGCAAATGGTCTTTCCGGTGTGGTTCTGTCTTTTTCTTCTTCTGCCTGCCCTTGTACTTGTATCTTGTACTTGTATACAGGCTGTTTTCCGCGATTAGACCCTTTTTAATTGGGTTCTTTTTGCTTGAAGATGGAGTAGGCTTGCCCAGCACCTACTACCCTCTCAGCTTAGTCAACCATGTCCAGAGGAGAGTACTTGTCAATACTTCTGGAGCCAACTAAGCCGCGGGTTTCATCACGATGTTTTCCTTCACCGTAAGAGCAATGTCAATTAGCGCACATACATTTTTCTTAAGAAAAATACATTGGTGCACGGCCGGCATGGATTCGAACCCACGACCTTCAGAATGAAAGTCGAGGTATCTACCACTAAGCCAACATCGCTCTATCTCTGCCTGCCCTTATCTCGATTTACTTTGGGTTCAGTATTGCTTTCTTAATAAACATTCAAGTAGATCTAAAAATATACATTAATCCTGGGACTGATGAAGTCTCTAGGTAGGTCTATTTCTTTAAAAAGCCATCAACACTAGTAAGAAAATATAATGACTTGAGTATAAATAAATATAAATAACTAGCTGTCCCGGCAAACATTGTTTTGCCATATAAAAAAAATGTGATAAATGAAAAACCCGCTCGACCGATTTTGTGCAAACTTCACATAAACCATCTACTAAATAGTTTGAACAAAGCTTACATTTGGTTTAGATAGGTGAGCCCGTTCTTGAGTTATAAAATTACAACGAAAAGTGGCATACTTTTATATAGGTACATGATTATTATATACATACTAGCGACCCGCCCCGGCTTCGCACGGCTATATTATGCATGTATTATACATATACACCTTTTTCTTGAATCACTCTATCTGTTAAAAAAACCGTATCAAAATCCGTTGCGTAGTTTTAAAGATTTAAGCATACATAGGGATATAGGGACAGAGAAAGCGACTTTGTTTTATACTATGTAGCGATAGATATAGGTATGAATATAGATAAATATTGGAGGACATTCCACACATCGCCATCTAGCCCCAAGCTAAGTAACTAGACTTGTGTTATGGGTGCTAGACAACGGATATACTACTTATATACTTTTCTTATGTATATATATACTTATAATACATAGAAACAACCAGACCACAGACAAATATCTAAGCATAAATACTTGCCTGAGGCGGGAATTGAACCCGCAACCCTGTGTTTGGCAATCCAGCATGGTGATCATTGTGCCAACTAGGTCGTCAAAGTATAAATTACTATAATATGTTTATTTTTATTTTTTCACTATTATAGGTACCTATTCGAAATCGGGATATTTACCATGTTTATGCAAACTCTAGTCTCATTAAAAACGATGTTTGTAACAACACAAAATATCGAGCACCACAAAATAAAAACTATATAGATAGATAGATAGATAGAACGCTATATACGAACGAACGAACGATATATAGGTAGGTACATTGTAATTATTTAATCCCGTATTTGAAAAACTTTAATAATCATAATTGTATTACGTATGATTAAAAAATGAAGCGTAGCACCATTTCTCATTACGCACGACACCTAAAACATTAATTAAGTACTCACACCTCATTTACATTTGATTAGCAAAAGCCAATAAAACACAAGTATCGGTATAAAGTAGGTAACAATAGGCAGCATTCTGAACGGAAGTCAGTAAACTGCAGGTTTAAAGTTTTAATTAAAAAGGGTAGGTAATTAAGCACGGTCTGTGGATATGTTAATTAATCCACGGCTTAATTCGTCAAAACGTTGCCATTGTTCTTTGCGTCGTAAAAGTGAGTTACTTTTTTTGAGAGACATTTTTGCAAAGACATGCATAATGTGGAATAACCGACTAACCTACGACGTATTAAAAAAGTAAGCATCAAACGGACTACAAACAAAATGCGTTTTTGTAACAAAAAATTATTTCGTTTATTTCCGTTGATTTTCTTTAATAACATTCATTGTGCGCCGGATTTCTTAATTGCAATTGCATGGTAACAGAAGTTTTGGTTGCTATAGGTAGTAAATAAGCAAAAAAACCTGTCTAGTGAATTATTAGTTATATTCAAAGGGTTCTTACTAAAAATAAATAGATGTATCTGAAGAGAGTACTATGATATATGGGCTAGGGCTACCAACCAGTATGAGCCCCCCAAATTATAGCCATAACTGGTTGTCTTCTAGACACGAATGAATTAATCATCACAACATAGTCACTATCACTACATAGTATAAAATAAAGTCACTTTTCGCCGTCCCTATTTCCCTTTGTACGCTTAGATCTTTAAAACTACGCAACGCGGTTTTTTTTAATAGATAGAGTGATTCAAGAGGAAGGTTTATACATGCATAATATAGCCGTGCGAAGTTGGAGCGGGTCGCTAGTCTTCTATAATCACTTAATTTTGTTACACTAGAGCGCGTCGTTGTAACATCAAATGAGTCTGTGACGATGCAATCTATGCGATAAAAACATCCAAAACTTCACAAGAGATCCACACGATTCTTTCATTACTCACTTGAAATCATTTAGTTCAAGAACTCACAAGTCACGCTTGAAAACTCCAGTCATTGAATTTCAGTTCATTGTTTGCGTATTTTTGTCGTTTGCGCGAAATATTAGCCAGCCAGAAAGATCGTTAACGTTCGGTTTACTTCGAGCGATAATTATGAACAATCGAAAGTAGGCAAGCAATTTTAATGGCATCAAAAAGGAAAAGAAAAAGAAGTGAAACGATAGAGAGCAAAAAGAAGGCCCAAAAAATCTATTGACGTTATTATTAAAAAAGAAAAAACGAAGACTCAAAACACCGATATTAGATCAGAATATAATAAAAATAGGGATAAATACAGACAACGCTCATGAGGACAATGAAAGAAGACCCTTCACAGATTGGGCAATAGGTAGGTAGGAAGGAGAAAAAGTTTAGGCACCTGTAAAGTGTTTGGTACTTAAAAGAAATGGTGTAGGTATTTCAGCTTTCTGGTTATTTCAGCCCTGGTGTATTTCTATTTTCACCTGACAATAGTGAATCCAAGGGAAAGTAAATTACTACTCAATACTGTGTTTATAATTATTAGTAGTTATAATGTAATTATTGTGTATGGTAGTATCATCTAAGTAAATTGCATGTCATCTAATTAATTACTCGTACCTATCACATGAGATCAGTTTATTAATCTTAGCGGTTATTATGACCTCAAGACACTCTGCTAAGTAATTTATGAATACTTAGCTCATGTAAACGTTGCGCGTCGTAATAAGGTAATATTTGTTATCTCGAATAGTGATGCGAAATGCGGTTTCAGGTTTATCGATAAACTTGAGTCCCAGCAATCGGCAAAGTCATAAATACTAGTCGTAAATCAATTGCAACGACGTGTGAGGTGCAATGAATGGTGTATATATTTTCAAAATTATTGACGTTTGAATTATTAGTTATCATGCTGCTACCTCGTAGCTACTTCCAACAATAGAAAATAAAATAAATCTGAAGGCTGTTAAGTTTTACAATCTAAAAGGGAGATTTAATCACAATAAATTATAATTCAGCGTATAACTTTACATTATTCTGCACAAGCACTCGTTAAGTCATTAAAATGGTTGTAAAGATTCTGAAATATGCACAGTTATAGCTTAAAGCTACTTGTTTTCTTGCTTTCAATGCTTAGCTTATTTACCTTCTACGGCAAACGGTCATGTTCTTATCTAACAAGCTTGAGACTATGAATTTGTTTTAGTAATATATTTACTATTCTTAAAAATTATTTGTTCACTTTGAAATTTTATTTTAAACAAAACGATATTTAAAAAAATAGTGGAAGTAAAAATATTGGTCCTAAACAACGTGTAAAATTAGGTTGACTCTGAACGGATCCCCTAGAAGAGCCGATAAGAGCTAATTTAAATGAGATCGAAGGGTCTCGAGGATTCCCTATGCCCCATGAGCCGCCTAAAGCTAGCTTAACATTCTTAATTATTATTAGGTTCTTTTTTTTACTTTTATCGACAAAACGGCTTCCATTTAGACCCATTTTCCAATCTCTAAAATCGAAACAGTATCTAAATTCAACTACACATCGGTAGATATCACTGTTTTGTATGTTATAGGTGGGCGTATCTGATCTAATTAATTCGACGTTGATTGATACTAATGTTGCTACGGTACGTCAGATCCGGTGAGTAATTGATTGTCACAACATGATGTACTTACGTTTCGATATGTTCGATGCTTGAAAGGTTTTCGTTGGTGATTTTTTAGAACGAAGTTCCTTATCGCGGGTTGGCGAGGGGACTTAGCCTAGAAAAAAATGTTACGCGTTACGAAAACGTGAAACGAAAAACCATAAGAGAACCTAATTTCTCACATAATAATAATAATATACTCCCAAAAATTTTATATGAAAAAAAAATCAAAATAACTATAATTTTTTTTTCTTTGATTTGTTCCAAACATGTGTCCCGCGACACATTATTTTTTACCTCGATAAATAATCGTGAATCTGTGGCACTATATGGTTCCGTGGTGGTACTTGTGTGATAGGTATTATAGTAAATATTTTGGTATAAATATAGAAAGGTAAAGGCTTTAACAAAGCTAAAGTTAAACGATTGTTTACTTAAAACAAGTTTATCGGCCGATCGTTTTGTCTTTAGGGCAAACCCAAAATGTTTACACATAGAAAGAAACCAACTACCATTAGTTCTTAGTATCAATTTGTCTTGCAAGATTTGTTCCATCCAAACCGAACCAAGTTAAATAAAAGTTAACAAAAAGAGAACGCCAAATAATTAACTTGAACCTAAAAGTCTATTAGACAACTGTCATCACTTTCAACCTACTGAAAAGAACAGCATAATAGCATGGGAACTCGAGACACATACACACCATTAATTTACCGTACAAACTTAAGGAGAAGAACTTAAAATCTGAGAAAATTTAATAATTTAATATTATTTTATCTGAGAAAATATAATATAATTTAATGAAAATTATATATTAATTTAAATATATTGTGCCTAATGAAAACGCCTCCGTTGAGAGTAGGCACTGCGAAACAATTTTATATATCCAAAGATTTAATTTGTCGATTTTAGTTCCGAGTAAGCCACCATCCATCACTACTGCACTCTTAGCGCCAAAATGGCGGAATCCAATTGGAAGTACGCCTATTCAACGTAATACTACCTACCACATGAGCTAGTACCATGGAGGTCTGTGTTGGATAGCTTAAAGAAGAAACTAAATCTAGAGCACTTGTACGATTGGATCTTCTAAATAATGGTCAAATCACGAGTTAAACACAAAGATATATTCCATCTTCAGGTCTTTGAGTGACTATATCTCATTGCAAATAATAGATTCTGATACCGTCTTCAGAGATCAGGTCTTCTTCGATTTCTTCGTTTCGATGGCACAACTTAACTAAATAAAGTCATATCCGTCCACTCCAGTATGCTGCCAGTTCTTTATCATTGGTATTGGCTGACATTAGGTCAGTTAGCGTACAAATACTAGGCCAGATTATTAGGTGCTACCTGTTGTGTTTGAAAGCCCCACAGTCGCACCATACAACATCAGGTAGACCATCTGCACGTTCTGTAGAATAATCTGTTAAAAATCTTTGTTCCTCCTCCCCTTAAATATTATGGCGAGTGACACCAACTTTCATTGCACAAACTGGAGCTTAGCCTAAGGCACGTTCATTAGTCGGGCAATTACCTTCTTCAAAATGTTGTATGATTACAGAGACAAGACGCTGGAGGCCACAGATACCATTCGTTCTTTGTTTCCTCCAAGTGTAGCAAGTTTTTCTGGAATCTTAAATTAAAGTAATTTCGGACGTAATTATGTTCAAAGTATGGATGACAGATGGTGAAACCAGTAATAGTATTGGCATTTGCATCCAATCTTAATGATCTATATAGCACCGGTTTTTTAATTTACCCTATTCCCGGTGCCTGGGATATTTATATATTTTAGGGTTGCTCAGAACCTATACCACTCTCTAAGCTTAGTCAACCACGTCCTGAGGAACGAAATCGTTAATACGTCTGGAGCCAACTAAGCCACGGATTTCATCACGACGAGTACCGTAAGAGCAATGTTAATTAGCGCAGATTATTTTTTTTTCTAAGAAAAAGTAATGAGATAGTATTTCCGGCAAATGTCTAATAATTTACCATGTAACACGAGGGAAGTGAGAACGTACCGGATTTCCGTCAATACAAAAACAACAATAAAATAATATAACTTTTAGAAAAATTGTAGGAACATAGAAAATATTTTCTAACGAATAATTATTTTTCTTTTCGTAGGTACATATATAAATTCAATTAAACATTATAATTAAACTAATTAATAATTAAGATTTCAAAAACAGTTTTATAACGTACCTCAATATAATTATTTCCAAAAAAACTCAAACAATTCTCACGAACGTTCAAGACTCCAAAACAATACATCAAAGTTTCAACACAAACATCAAATGTAATGAAATAATTACCAATTAATATTTTTTAACAAAAGGCCTGACAGCAAGAGAATTAAGAAGCCGACGTTATGTTTGCGAACATCATTGACCTAAATACGAGTATTGCTCAAACGATTAATGAATAATGATACTTGTTAATTAATATCGACGATTCGATCTATCGATCTTTTGTTCCAGTAGCATAGGAATGAAAGCGAACTCAATATAAAATTACGATGGACGTACCTACAAAAGAACCAATAATTTTGTCTTCATCGAATTGCAACAGTTGTAAGGTTAGACTTATACCAAAGCTAAAATTATTCTGCTCTATGGCGTAACAGAAAGTAAAAGTTTGATGTTCTATTGTTACGCCAAATTATAGGTATGGTGATTGGTTGTCGGTAATACAAGGTTCTGTTTAACGAGTAATTGAAATATACTTGCGTAAAAGTGAAAAATGTCTTTATTATGAGCTTAGGAAATGCCGCAAGGTGATGTCTTTCAATAAAGTATGTACTGTTTGAAAGCCTGGAACTCCAAATCCACCTAACCAATTATTATGAATAAGTTAAAGACAAAAACGTTTATTCGTTTGGACTCACTTACATGAAATCACATCATAAAAACTAACTTAGGATGTGTGCCTTCCGAACGCGTCCACCAATTAGAAGCAGGCACAAGAAACTAATAGGGTTCTTTCAAAATTATAAATATTTTAAAGTATATTTGAAATGGAGTTATAATGAAAATAACACTTGTACACCTCTTATTTCATAACAGACAAGATTTATTTGTGCAAATCTTTCAGTGCTTTAATGGTGGACCATCGTAACACCAAGGAAAGCATCGAAGGACATACAGATTTACTTGGTACCGCTGTACGATTATACTTTATGCAGGCAATTGATCCACCCCTTTCCTGTATTGTATGCAATGTACAAAACACAGAAAGCACTATTTCCTCAGATGTCTAATAGGTTATTTGATCCGTTCCTGGATAGAACATGTCCCGATGTGGGTGTTTGCAAGTTCTATATTCGACGTACTTTATAATATTGGTTTTAGACTTGGCGAGTTCCTGATTGTTTTGGCCCTTGTTGGGCATAGTTGGATGACTGTTTTATTTGAATTGGGGACACTGAATGGTCAGTGTGACCAATGAAGGATACAGTGACTAACTATACGGGCTTTGGGTATATATTTGTAAATTTTGAACTGTGTTTCTGTGTTAGTTCTTACTAAAGTTCCGCCTACGGTCAAGCAGACAGTATACACTCTTAAGGCTCTGTAAGTAACTTACCTGTACCAACGCTTCATGGAGCCAATAAGTGACAATCATACTTCGTGTTTGTACGTTCATCGCCGAGATCCTATAGACAAATTCATGAATTTTACAATTAGATATCTATATAACTAGTAGTTCGCCCCGAACTGAGACCTCACGAGTTTTTTTCAGCGTTTATTATATTTCAGCGTAAAGTACTAAAATGTATAATATAACGACGAAAGACTCCAAATACGACAGGTCTATCTTATTTGAATGATAGGTGCCTAGTATCGCTATTATCTGACATTGGATGATTTAGAGAATCCAAACACGATAGGCATAACTTGTTGTTGTTGTTAACTTGTTGTTGTTAAGTTCTAATTAGCATAGGTCAATCATCACACCCTGGACATCCGTTGACTGTTTATTTTTACTCAAGACATTTTTAATGTGTCCAACATAATATCCAGAAGATAGTAATTCCTTTCCTTCCTTCCTTATGTATCTACCTATCATAATGTTACGTAAGAGGAAACGAGAAGACAAGGTCGAGAACGAGAATATATTAGAGAAGTTTGAGACCAATATGTCCTGTAATAAGTCCCTAAACTAAAATATAACAAGTCAATAAAAATTATAAAAAAATTAGTCACAAATTTTATAATTATCAGAGTCTCTAGATCGGCTAAAACCGAACATTCCTACTATTTAATACTATCCATCACTATTATTGTAAAACAGCCCATGATTATGAAATAAATAATTATAGGAAATGAAGCAAAGAGGGTTCGGACGATTTGGGGCAAAGTAATAAATTTCTATAAAATTTAAATAAATTTGGATTAAGAATATTGTAAATAGTAAGCGTGTTACATTGTGAATTTGTGATGCTACACCTTCGTTATTTTTCTTTTGCAATCACAATGTAACACGCTTACTATTTAAGTACAATATTCTCCAAATTTATTAGATTTATTTATTTTCTATTTTTTAGTTGGACTTTTTTTATTAAAGCGTGTTTTTTTTAGTTTTTTACTGTATTAATTTATTTTATACTTTTTGGTCTTTGATAACGAAATATGTTAGATCAGACCCTGGTTACTATTGAAAGACAAACTACTCGTCAAGACGATTCTAACGAGCCCAAACTCGATGAGGTTGTGTCGTTTCATTGCGAAGTTCCTATGACCACCTTCCAGTTCCATCATCGGACCCTGGTTACCATTGAAAGACAAACTACCCGTCAAGGCGATTCTAACGAGCCCAAACTCGATGGGGTTGTGTCGTTTCATTGCGAAGTTCCTATGACCACCTTCCAGTTCCATCATCAGACCCTTGTCACCATTGGAAGACAAACTACTCGTCAAGACGATTCTAACGAGCCCAAACTCGATGAGGTTGTGTCGTTTCATTGCGAAGTTCCTATGACAACCTTCCAGTTCCATCATCAGACCCTGGTCACCATTGAAAGACAAACTACTCGTCAAGACGATTCTAACGAGCCCAAACTCGATGAGGTTGTGTCGTTTCATTGCGAAGTTCCTATGACCACCTTCCAGTTCCATCATCAGACCCTGGTTACCATTGAAAGACAAACTACCCGTCAAGGCGATTCTAACGAGCCCAAACTCGATGGGGTTGTGTCGTTTCATTGCGAAGTTCCTATGACCACCTTCCAGTTCCATCATCAGACCCTGGTCACCATTGGAAGACAAACTACTCGTCAAGACGATTCTAACAAGCCCAAACTCGATGAGGTTGTGTCGTTACATTGCGAAGTTCCTATGCCAACCTTCCAGTTCCATCATCAGACCCTGGTCACCATTGAAAGACAAACTACTTGTCAAGACGATTCTAACGAGCCCAAACTCGATGGGGTTGTGTCGTTTCATTGCGAAGTTCCTATGACCACCTTCCAGTTCCAACATCAGACCCTGGTTACCATTGAAAGACAAACTACTCGTCGAGGCGATTCTTGACGAGTAGTTTGAATGAATGAACTATAAGGTATGGATAATGAGATAATTCCTGCAGATTCCCTCCAGCTCTATCATCAGATCAGTTCCATGGTACCATATTATTGTCACCGAAGTTACGCCCTTTCATTTGATACCCCACTCGGGTATATTTGCAGTATAGTTTGTGTGCCATATAGGTAGATCCCCTTTTGGACCCCTATCTCCGTAACCCCCTGACCGATCCTGCTCATGTTCGAACTTAAAAATTCTATGGACCTCAACTACTTGTATACCAAAAATCATGAAGATCAGAACAACGGTACTCAAGTTATCGTCGAACAAACATACAAACATACAAACATACAAACATACAAACATACAAACATACAAACATACAAACATACAAACATACAAACATACAAACATACAAACATACAAACATACAAACATACAAACATACGAGCGACCGACCCTTCTCAACACTAGACCTCTCTCGCTTCGCTCGTTCGGTCAAATATGCCCCCTATGCAGACTGTCCCGCACGTACTCCTGGACTGTACCTCACAGTCCAGGAGTACGTGCGGGACAGAAATCAGACTTAAGACTATTGGTGAGGTGAAAAACATACCAAAAAGTTTCATAAACCACACTCTGTGGCTCATGTAAAAAAAGCCCAACTAAAGAGGTCCAAGTTGCGGAAATTATCCCACAAACAACAAGTATCTTTATAACTATATCTAAAATAATATTTATATAATAAGTTCCCACGAACCCAGGTCGATTCGACATCTCCACTATGACTAATATCTGGTTTCTTGCTTAAAATTAACTAGCTTTCTCACAGTTTCAGTGAATTCTCGAAAACATGTGTCACCCGCAGTACCGCAAGTGTCATATTAGGTCGTTACACAAGGGGCAGATACAAAAGCTTTAAAATGTATGTGAGGACATAAAGCCACTACCAAATGGTTCCGGATTGTGTGATAATGTTTTTTAAGTTATAGGATAAGAGCGAAATTACGACACTACCTATTCGTGTACCTACATATTTTATAAGGGTGTGCATCTATCATATTGGTGTATCAACTAGGTATACAAAACCTATTAAATGGACATCAATGCTTTGCTAAAAAAATTGAAATTCTGGAATGATTACTTAGACTAACTCAATGTTTTGCTTCGACATTCGACGCGATCGAAACTAGAAAACTATTGTAACTGAAAAAGAAGAAGAAGAAAGCAAATGGAACTCTATTTTCCAAAGATCTATTTCTTATTTTTCGGGAAATTTATATACAACAACATTACTCTTTATGGTAGAAGAAAACATCGATGAAACTAGAGTTTTGTAGTCTAGAGAAAACTATCGTCTTTAAACCCACATCTTGTAGTCTCCAAGCATGCTGTTGTCTATCCGTCTTTCTTCTGAATACGTCACTTACCATCGGGTGAAATAACGCTGAGCTACGTATTATAAAAAAAAGTTTGACTAAGCTGACAGGAACGATGGTGGTCAAATAAAAGTATTTGCTTAAATGTTATATTGTACATAACGACCCGCCCCGGCTTTGCACGGCTATAGTATGCATGTATTATACATATAAACCTTCCTCTTGAATCACTCTATCTATTAAAAACCGCATCAAAATCCGTTGCATAGTTTTAAAGATTTAAGCATACATAGGGACAGAGAAAGCGACTTTGTGTTATACTCGTACTATGTAGTGAAGGTGCTAAATAAACTGTATTTGGGCTTCGCAGTCACAATGAATAGCATTCGTTTTATTTATTTAATCGTGTGATATTTCTATCAGTAAATTTTGAGCTCGTTTACAACCACACCCAGGGGATAGCAGGGTGCGCGAGCTGTGATCGTTCCCATGGCATTAGTTAAAAGTAGCTGATACTATATACCTAATTATCTAGATTAGTGTCAAGGTTCTCATCGCTTGGACCAAACATAACGCAATAAAGCGGTGGACAGCCCGCAGCTATTGTTGATGTGGCCCATGAAACTTGTACCGATACTAAAGTAAAGACCCGAGATAAAAAACCCATGTGAATATTACCTGATTTCTTACACACGTCATGTCATAAAGGTTTTGGACACGATTAAAATTTACTCAAGTTCGTAGCATAAAGCTCCGGTAGTGTGAATCTTTGAATCGACTGCTGTATAAAAATAAGATAGGATAGACAATAATATGCCTTATTGATTGATACTCTTACAATTATTATTCTTGCTAACAATTTAAACTTAGGTAAAGTCCAATACACTTAAGTTACATAATAATATGGTTAATGCAGTGAGAATTTAAAATAATTCTTTTTATGTGAATGCTTGAATTGGCTGATGTACCCAACCGTTAGATAAAAGTCAAGTACTTGTGTCATGTACACTAAAGGTTGTCATGATCTAACCCACACACTTACCAAAGCACTAAACTGTTGAATCAACCATAACTTACTCCAAAAATCAAATCCCTAACTTACAGCAGAGAGTTCCCGTCGCCAAAGTTCGTTGTGGCTTACAATTCATTGACGTAGACAGCTTGACAATTTCATACAAACGTTATTTAAAGTTAACCAAGCAACTGGCTTAAGCAATCAATGAGAAGTTAAGTTGGGCATTAAAGTTTGGGTTCATTTAATTTACATAGTCTGCTTACAAATGGTCGTGTCATAAATTTCGAGTATATATTTTTTTCTTTTTAAGAATTTCAGAAGGTAATGAACTTCCTCGATAAATGGACTATCCAACAAAAATATTTTTTCAATTCGAACCAGTAGTTCCTGAGATTAGCGCGTTCAAACAATCAAACAAACTCTTCAGCTTTATAATTTATGTATGGAAGTATAGATGATACGTAATTGTCAACTGTCTTTTTGACGTCTGTCAAAAATAAGTGATTAAAAATCACAAAAGCCTCTGCACAAGACAGACAGATGGTGAAAAAATTAAGAAGAAAATGAATCGTATGACAGTTCCTTGATGCAGATAAAATAAAATTCAGAAATAAGTAAAGTGGTTCCAAACCCTACAGTCAACAATAGAATAAAAATTTGTACAAGCATTTGTTTAAACAGTGAACAAACTTATTTCCCATACATTTCGAAGGTACAAAATGCAGCACAATTTATTTCCTATTCAACAAAATGCATATCAATACTTTAATCTCACTGAAAGTACAAAGTACAATCCGACTGTCACGCGTACATTCGATTACCTTTAGCAGCCTTCAAACAACATTTCATTTGACATTAGAACTATTTATGCAAATTCTTCAAACATAATGTCAACGATCGATACGTAATCCTAAAGACATCTACCAGTCTCGCATGTGGAGAGAACAAGCATACGATGGATTATTTGATTGACCAACAATTTAAAAATGTGAGTATTTCTTTTGGAATTCTTCGTCATTCTATTCTATGCTATGCAGGAGGGTGGGTATAAGTTACTGTTTCAAAAGACAATAATAAAAATATTGGCATTTACAAATAGATGATTTTTACAGCACCAGCAGTTTTAAATTCCATGCTATCCGGAACGCTCTGTTGTAAATGGGATATGTAATATATGGAGTAGGCTTGCCCATAACCTTTACCAACCTCTCAGCTTAGTCGACCATGTCCAGAGAAAAAACACGTCAATACGTCTGAGGCCAGATGAGCCGCGGGTTTCATCACGATGTTTTCCTTCATCATGAGAGCAAAGCATTGCTCTTTTCAAAGGCTTACCTTTGACCTTTTTTATTTTTATTTATTTGTATTTATATACTTTATTATATTTATTACATCTAATTATTATCTATTAGGTACTACACATATATACTTTATTAATATTAAGCTTCTTATTTCTGGCATACATACTAGACAAACATAAACTTACTCTCTACGACAAGTATTTAATTTTGCTAAACATAAATAGTGCGAATCTGTTATTGGCTGTTGGTGTTATCTATCTATTTTTGTTAAATTATACTTAAGAGCTGTTGATTCGATGAAAATAAATAAAATAAAAATAAAATAAAAATTAAACTTTTAACTATTTGTAAGCCGATTGAAAATATTCAGTCTGCACACTTTAAAAGAGTTTAATACGTGTCGCAACGCTGCTCTATTAAAAATGTGTCTCAAATGTTACGCAACGATCAAAGTAGAGACACTTTCGATTCGTAACGGTCACATTTCGATTGCAATAGATAAACCTATCTGTAACTTTATTAACAAGTGTCCCTGCACTGATTGACAAGGATATCTATTGTGTTGCATATAAAATAATAATAAATCAATTTTAACTTTTAATTTGTCTTATCTCAAACAAAATCGGATCTGATAAGGCTCAAATTTGACAACCATATTTTTGATAGTTAATAGATAGTTTGTGACTACCGAAATTTCGTTGTTGAACAAATGCGTAAAATTACAAAATAGGCAGCAGTGATTAATTATTAGCTATAGATTTAATTTTTTTCTAGATAGGTACCTGTTAGATTATCCTTAGGTCAATCAGACCACAAAATTTAAACCATGAATCACATAATATATAACACTGGCGACCCGCCCCGGCTTCGCACGGCTATATACTTATTATGCATGTATATACGTATAAACCTTCCTCTTGAATCACTCTATCTATTAAAAAAAACAGCATCAAAATCCGTTGCGTAGTTTTAAAGATCTAAGCTTACATAGGGACATGCAGCGGGAAGCGACTTTGTTTATACTTTGTACTGTGTAGTGGTATTTTTTTAAGAGGTACTCATAGCAAATAGTATCCTTAACCGCTTAGCTTATTTTAGTTTGCGCAGAAAAAACGCCTATTTTACCCATTTGATAGGGTATCACCGCATTAGATTGTCAAAATCTGATAGGAAAAAAACCAGAAAAATAATCTAAAGGTTACGACTTGTTGTCCCCGGTGAATCGGACTAGACATAGTTAGTTTTAGTTTTACGGGGCTGTTTCCGCACTTAGCCTCATTATTTGGGCCATTGTGCATAGACATAGTTATAACAAGATTTAAAAAATCATGTCTAAAACACAAATACTTACCAGATTTAATAAACTTACTTGTTGCTTTGCAGTTAACGTTTACATTGCCTCCAGCCTCTAATCAGCGCAGAATCTTTAAGAAGTTAGATTGAGTTAAGCCTTCAACTCTTCAAACTCAGATTTGAGTATCGAGAAATGTTTGTTTTGTGTTAAGAAGAAAGCTTTAGAACTCTCGAAATTAGTTAACGGGTACGAAAATTTCCGTCAGTAAATTTACTTTGAGCTATTGTTTAGTTTTTCACTAAGATACATAACTTCGATTTTATTTGAGCGGAAGTAATTGTTAAATCTGTTCTGATCAAAGTTAAATTGAAGTTCAAAAATAAGTTTTGTCTAAATATTATACTTGCTGTGTGCCCCCTTGGGTTCTTCCGCGTTGATACTTATTTTCCAAGGATGTCCAAATACTTACTCTACTACAATAACAATCTAGAGACAGCTGAAATTGTTCTCCGAAGTCGTGAATAATTAGGTATACCTAATTTTGTATTCATTGTTCCTACAGTGAAGGAAAACATCATGATAAAACCCGTGGCTCCAGACTATTGACATTTTTTTTCCTTTCGACACGGTTGTCTCAGCTGAGAGTAGTAGTTGCTGGGCAAGCTTACACATAAAGGACCCATCAGGTTCAGTTGCCCGTATATAGGTATAAGTAGATATACTACCTACATAATACCATTTTTTCAAACTACATTCAGTGATAAACTTGACAATTTAATTAAAAATCTATCAATATAATTTATGATAATGAGTATTTGTTCCAATTATTAAAACGTCAGATAAATCAGTTCATGGTTCAACAACTTAGTTCTCGGTTCTTGTCTACTTAGTACTATCTATCTACTAAATATCTAAATATGTAGGTTAATTTTTAAGTTCCCATGTAGACAAATAATAAAATATGATGTTAAGTACAAATAGATACATTAAATTACAATCGATGATATTAAAAATGTATGTCTCCATACACAAATGCTCTATCTCATACACTTTCACCGGAAACGTAAATCGAAAAAAAAGTATAATTTACTTCAAACTCAATATCAGTAACTAGAACACCTAATAAGGAAGCGTAGGCTTAAAAAATCGAATAAATTCAAACTAATAAAGAAAATAAATGACATAAAGTATTACTATATTAGTGTAATTTTATAAAAATCCGTTAGTTTTTTTAAACCTCGCCTACGCGTTCGGTCTAACAAAGTACAAGGCATCAGATATATTGAAAACTAAATGTGTTCCGTCTCTTAAGCCTGAATTTATTGCCAAGTTGCTTATAGCTGGAATAAGAGCTTGTCTGACAGTTATCACATGAAACTAAAGTCGTAGTGCCGCTCTATTGTTGGTTTAACTTGTACGATTTATGTGTAAGGCAATGTAATGTACTTACTCTATATAATTCAGCGGTTACATTGGATTTAAAGCGTTTATGGAGTAACTTACATGGCATTATGTTAAGATCCGGGTTGGCTTTCAAATGTTTGATCAACGGGCTTTGCTTATTTTTTCTGCGCTGGTAACATTATAGCAAACAGCTGATTTGAATCTGTCCCATTTTTTATGGTGTTGATAGCTTCACCCGCGAATTCGTACGCGTAGAGGTTAACATTTCCAAAAAATACTCTCCTAGCAGTCCTACGTTATAACAGTCCATTCTACCAGGACTTTAAAATTTAGACATATTTACATAAGTTTAGTATTTTATAGCAAACTAGCGACCCGCCCCGGCTTCGCACGGCTGTATTATGCATGTATTATATCTAAAAAGCGACATCATCGGGTCCGACATCAGTGCTGCCACATTTCATTTCGACAAATCTGTATCGATAAGTGAAAAAATCTGTGTAAAATCTGTATGAACAGCTATAATTGTATAAAATCTGGACTATTCATAATCGTAGACAAAGAATAAATAGTTATTCTCTGTCTAGGCTCCATAATACCTAATATTACAAATGAATAGTCCAGATTTTATACAATTATAGCTGTTCTCATACAGATTTTACACAGATTTTTTCACTTATCGATACAGATTTGTCGAATTGAAATGTGGCAACACTGATGTCGGACCCGACCAAATCGGGACGTGTGTATAAACCGTTAAAGATCCAAGCGTACAAAGGGAAATAGGGACGGCGAAAAGTGACTTTATTTTATACTGTGTAGTGATTACAATGAAAGCAAATTACCTAGGGTACTATTAGGTTTACACCAATGCTAAAATGGTCTATGTTGATGACGTGACTTGAAGTTGCATAGCATTTTATAAAATATGATTTATAATGTAAATTATTTGCAAATAACTACACAAAATTGTCTTCTTATAATGAAGGTTCTAATTAATTTTATAAATATCCTGTCCGACATCCGCTATTACTTAAAACCATATCCTTGAAGTTTGTCACTTCTGTGATTTTGACTCATACATCTACCTAATATTTCTAATCTACGTCATCTTAAATTAGAACGTCAACTTTTCGACACCCATAAAACTTTAATTTACACAATTTCTTAGAAATCTACAACTAAGTGCCATGACTAACATTCAGATGGTTATGGAGATAAAAATCTTGACATAGAACAATTATATTAAATACGCTCCTTAATGTACGTAAATAACACACTTCGGCTTCTTTATTTGGGTACAAAAAATTCAGACTTCATTTTGTACCTACCTATTTATTACTTACTGAGTTACTGAGTCTACCTAACATATAACTTTGAAAAACCCATTTTTGATTCCCATTTTTAGTGGCCGCAAAGCGTAGTTTTTGCATAAGTAAATCAGTTTGCTACACCCTCAACCTCATCTTTGCTTCCCATCAGGTAAAATGAGGTCAAATGAAAGCCTATGTGTGAAAAAAGTACCTTTGCACACATAATGTCCAATTATGGAAAATGACAAATAGTCTAAAAATGTTCATTCTTAATAATGTTCAATCAAAATATTGTCCATTCATAAAATCCAACCATTAAAATTTGTTTAAACTAAATTGATAATAACTTTTTCAAAGTAGATACTTGAGGAAGGGGTGATTTAACAACCTCCGGTTGACTTATGAATTAAGGTTCATAAAAAAATACTTTATACCTATAGTTATCTCATTTCAGACGTAATCTGATAAGAAATAAATTAATGCCGATTGATTAATTTATAATCACGCAAACACCTTCAAATATTACCTACCTCAATTATATTAAAGACACACCTTACAATTACGGCCCAAGAAGGCCACCTTGTGTCAAACCAAAAAAATATATTATTAACACTTAATTAGAATATCAATAAGACGGTCCCATTGCCTAGAGGTGAATTTTAATAATGCAACTTATTATAATTTAAATCGAACCTCTGTGATTGATCGTTTCGTTTTCGAAATATCGATCTAGGTCATCGTATTAAATGCCTTATATAAATCAAGTAAGAATACGACACAAATGTCTGATACTACTAGGTCTTGTGAAAGGCTTAAGTTGGTAATATAATTTAATGAACTACATAAGGTAATAATTTTGCTACTCAATGCTACTTGATCCATTAAAGTATTTTGTATCTCACAGAATGACAAATACTGTACAATATCTATTTTGTATAGATTACTATATCAGGAATATTTAGTACACTCAGATTGATAAAAGGTCAATTTCAATCAAATTTTACAACAGAGTTATTAATAATTTAGTGATTAATTTTAGTCTACTCCATCCCACTGCAGGGCAAAAACCTCGTCCATCTTTACACTCTTCCCTGTCTTGTGCCAGCTGAGTCCGGTTGGGACTGGACTCAGCGGAGTTAGATATACCTACATAATTATATATGATTTTTGCTCTTTGAAAATTGTGTATGTAACAACGTCAGAAAGTCAAGCTCGACTAAATAAATAAATAAAATTGTCATCTCAGTCTGCCTGTGACATAGAATTTGAGTTCGTAACTCACATGTGACCATGGGAACTACAAAGTTCTCGGAAAATCAAGTTCTACTTAACAAAATAAAGAAAATAACGCGTTTTTATCCGTTAAAATATATTTAATTATGATTTTAAGTCGCGAAACTTTAGAAAATAATAAACATAAGTTTTATTTCTTCTTAATAATTAAAAGTCGCTTTAAATTCTGAGACGAGATTTAGATAAAGTAGGTACCCTACGTAACTCCATTTCTCCAAGGGAACATAACAAACTTCAATCATTACCAAACTCCTTAATTGGACTTGCAATAACATTTAACAATGGTATCTGTTACGCAATTGATCTTGATAACCCAAAACAAATAGACCGAGAGATAAACGTAAGATTTTATCTGTCAACTTTTAGTAGTCAAATAGTCTGAGAGTAATTAGAAACGGAACTTACTCGCATACTACAGATCGCTTATCGTGATGATCGAATGCAAAACCTTGGGTATTATTGGCTCATTAAAAGCATATTGGGTTCTATTAGAAAGCAAGGTCGCGTACCTATATAATTTTGCAGTTTGAACTGAGATTGGTGAAGCTAATAACGGGGTTAATAATTTTAAATTATTTCGTTGAAAAAAATACGTTCTAGTTACGAATACTCATTTAAGTATATGATAATCAAAGTTAGCTCATTAATAAATAGATTTATGTTCCACTTCAAAGTCAGGACCTCCTTTCAAACGAAGAAGTTATTTATCTATTTAACTTTGCCCATATTTTTGAATCGTATATTACAATAGTATACGTTTTTTTATACATAAAAAACCGTGAAACTTCCTTTGTAAATTTCTATTTGCTTCATCTCTAGCCTTTGACGTAAGTTAAGTACCTACATACTTAATACAGATAGAGTCAAGTCACAAAGAGACCCCGGTACAAAGCTCGAGAACTGGAGCGGTTACCGGTAGGTACTAAGAATTTGTAGTGCTGCTGCAGGTATTCTATATACCTGTTTAACTTAGTATGATAAAGTTAGGCTAATGCATATTCAAAACAGGAAACCGACGATGATCAAGTAAATAAACATATAAGTACGCTGCTCAAGGATTGATAACTGACTGTAAATTTTTGTTGGCTTACAACTTTACAACTTTATTATCAGTCAAAGTTGAAGCCTGTATAATAAATAGATCTAAGTATGTAGATCTTCTTTCTAAAGTATGATTTCAAAAGGAATGTACAATATAAGACCTAGAAGATAGAGATATTATTAAAATGGTATCACGATAGATAAAGCAAAACACTCAAAAGTATTTTGCCATGTAGTGAATACTTCTGCAGTTAACTAAAGCATATTAGCAATTTGAGTTAGCGTCTACTCCCTCTATCATTGATAGAGGGAGTAGACGAAGAAGAAGACGCTAACTTCCTCACTTATACAGGAATCTAACCTCAGAACATCCATCTTTTGTTAATAAGTCCGTAAATATACCCAATTTCAAACCTTTTGCAACATACTCGTAGCAGCACAATGATTCCCTTTTTTGCCACGTTGTACAAGATCCTTGACAGGTTGTATTATGAGGGTTATATTACAGCATACTAAAGACATTCCACACCAAAACAAGAACATATAATTATCAGCGTGGGATTTGTCTTTGGTAAGTTGCACAATTTATGCAAATACAATTAGTTCAATTGAAGTTGCTCAAACAGATCTTAAAACAGGTTCCCACGTTTCGCAAGTCAATTACGGAGTTAAGATAATACAATGCTAGAACAGGTGACATTTTTGTTCGGAATTGTACTTTGAATTTGCATAACACTGCCTTCTAGTGTCTTAGTATTGTTTGTTTTAAATAAATCATGAGCCATATTCTTTCCAGGACTCCTGTTTAACAGGTGGATGTAATATATGTTTACTTCAGTTGGAGAAATTGATTTTGCCTGACATTAAATGCTAGGTTAAGTTAGTTTAATAGAGTATTTCTGTTGTTTTACCATCTATATAATTCAAAGTCCTGGCTGACTGATGATCAACGCACAGTCCAAATTGGATCAAGCTAAAATTTGGTATACCTACAGATAGATTATCTTCTAAGAAAATATTTTAGAAAATTAAACTACTACAATGGCGAAATTGCGGGTAAAAACTATTTTGTATGCATTCCTCTAAGGTAAACTTAACTATCAAATTCCAAAAACATCACTATACTCTTCAATTTCCTGACGAAATTGAATCTATACTATTCAAAAATTGTATGTATGGCTACTTTTATCACCCTAACAAAATTACTAGCTTTTGTCCAAATTCCTTTCTTAGCTGATGCTTAATGCCAAATTTTAGCCTGATTTATTTATTGGCTTGAGTTGTGCGCTGATATATCAGTCAGGACTCTGAATTTTATATATTAATATTGTAATTTGTTGACTACATTGTGAATCATTCATCATAATCTTCAAGTTAAAACATTGTTACTTTTTAACATTATATACGCTCACCAAAACTATATGCTATCTGCCTAACTAAATCAAAACTTGAATACCAACAAAACACACGTTACTTCGGAAAACTGTGTCGACGTTGCAATCTACTGCAATTAAAACTTCACAAGACTTTGTTTACGAGTGCACCTTTCGGCCAAAATTTCCCCTAACTTGCCCCACTTACCACTAGTTTGTCGTTTATCAGAACAACTTTGTTTAGTTCCTTCAATATTGTTCGAAAGTTCTTAGAGTAACGTCGCGAGTTACTTCGGAAGCTTATCGTGGAGTTTTTGTCAAAGTATTGTGTTTGTATTGTCTACATTAGTAAACAGGTGCTTATATCTATCTTCATAATAATAATTATTTTACGTGTATTCAGGGATTTATTATTAATACCTAATAACTAAAAAATAAATAAATAAAAAAATATTTTTTATTAAAAATGTTTGTTCTCTCCATCTTTTGAATTACTATTAACAAAATTACTCAGAACAGACTAAATTAATAATTCAAACTTCAAAGTTTCACTTTAAATCAATAATATTTCAAGACCCTGTTAAATTATGATTGATCCTTAATGTTGGCTTCCAAACATTAAAGCTTATAATAGTTTGCTAAGTGAAATTACTCAGTCAATTAATATTCGAACTCGAAAGTCCTTTTAGCCAAGTTATTCGTAACAATACACTTAAGTGTAATGAACTAGGTACGCCCTGCGGTGTCACTTACGTTAGTCTCCATCATGCTTGAATAATACTAGCTCTCAAACAATGCTGCTAATAAAACTGAATGAAAATCTGGGAACTATGTACTATTTCAGAGGTTCAACAGTTAACAAATCTCATGAAATTTGCTTGAATAGTTTTTACGTAGGGAGATTCAAATTAAATTAATGGAGATGACTTTAGGAAAATAATTTAACTACTTTAAATGATTGTTTTTGACGATTGATGACTTTAAACGGTGGTTCTCAATTCGACTGTTTTTTTATGGCTGTTAGGGTATAAAATTTGTTTTTATTTTCTGCGCATAGTGACACCTTTACGAAGAACGTCATACTCGCCTGAGTAAAATACCCACAGAATTTATAATAGAATTCTGTCAAAGAGGTTTTTTTTATATATGATAGGTCAGCGTTTGATCACTATCACACCTGCTTGATGGTGGGTGACTTGTAGGTGACGATGCAGTCTAAGATTTAACAAGTTTTTCTAGAAGATACCTGTTCATTCGCGATTTAAAGCCTCCACCACATTGTACACGCCAGAGAGACAGACGCAGGCAACTGATTCTATTACCTTCCATTGCCTTGTTTTTCGACATTATGGGAAGAAGTGTTTTTGGCATTAAGGCGTATGGGAAATAAATTATTTTAAGATTCAGTCCAATTGTCATGACGTAGGCAGCAACATTTGTTACTGCAATCCAGTCTACTTCTAGTAATATTACCTATTGAAAGTCTTCGTTTCAATGTGATCGTGAAGTAAACATTCAGACAAACACGTACAAAAAATTTCACGTTTATAATATTAGTAGAGCTATTTAGAATACCACTCCATTTCGTTAAAGTTAGATATGCTCTTGTGGGACCTAAGAGTGCTTCGATATTGCTTTTAAAGTTATGAAATATTATCTCATACATTGTCTACACTTGCGCCAAGCGGGCTGTTCAGACTTTGGAAATTTATATTGGGTAATTTTGTCACGACCGTGTTGAACATTTGAAAAAAAAAACATCAGTTTTGTACTATAATCTACCTACTTATGTAATTATAGCTCATTCAGATTTTTTAGACCGAAGACTGTTTTTTACAGGTCCTTCTTTTCAGTGGCTCGACAAACTGTAGTTGAAACTAAAACAGATATAATTAATATCTATCGATTTTTAACTATAGGTTGATACAATCTATAGTTAAAAATAGATAGTAAATTAAGGTAGGCTTTCATGTTATTGGAAAACGTTAAATTATTAAAAGCGCACCTGTTTCTTTGACGCCGTGTTTTAATTAATTATTACTGAATCACTTCCGAAATGTGAATACAAACAGGAATTCACATTAAATTTCACGCAATTTAAAAAGTATTAAAAACTAGCGACCCGCTCCGGCTTCGCACGGCTATATTATGCATGTATTATACATATAAACCTTCCTCTTGAATCACTCTATCTATTAAAAAAAACCGCATCAAAATCCGTTGCGTAGTTTTAAAGATCTAAGCGTACAAAGGGAAATAGGGACAGAGAAAACGACTTTGTTTTATACTATGTAGTGATGATGCGTTGTAATCTCTGCTCTAGTGCGAACGGAATGAGGAATACTAGATTCGATAGTTTTTAGGGTTCCGCACACAAGGGGTAAAAACGGGACCCTATTTCTTTATACTACGAAATCGCTCGATAAATAGCGCCCTCTATAAATATCATAAGCTCTGGTCAAGAGTATATTTGGAATATTCTTCACTATTTCTAGCGAGGCGAAAGAGTTCGTTTGCACTCACTATCCCCGTCCACCCGGATGTTACGCAGCCAAGATTTTTTCCTCCGACCGACACGTCTTTTGCCCGCGACTTTTCCCATCATAACAGTAGCAGTAACTTGTACCTATCATGTCTTAATACATGTCCTAGGTAGGCAACTTAGTAGCTGATTCTACGAATGATAGGGTAGCGTTTCACCAGTTTAATACTTGCCTGATGAAGATGTCTTAGATGTAGTGTGCTTTTCTAAAAGATACCTGTTCACTCCCGACTTGAAGACCCCCAAATTCACGGAACACCTTTACTTCTAGCGGCTCAAATTGCACACGTCAGGAAAGACAGACGCAAGCAACTAATTCCATTCCTTTGCTGTACGATTGTGGTTTTGTCAAAGTGATGCTGCCATCTCTCATAACATAAAGAACTAGTTATTTTTATTAGTAATCCCTATTGACGTTAACGTTATTTGGATCCTGTAATTATAACCATGACTTTTAAGTCTGGTAAATATTTCTAAGCTGTAAATAAACAAAAATTTATGCCCGAAAATCCATAAAAAATATATTTATAAAATCTTTGTTGTCTTGCCATTTACAAAAAATACAAATATGGCATAATGGTTAGTAAAAAATAGATGTTGTTTGATTCAGCCGTTTAGGTTGAACGCCACGACACGATCGCTTTTTATATTAAAGGGATATCCACTCGAAAAAGAAATTGATTGTAAATCTTCTAATAAATCCATCAAAATAAAATCTTAACCAATTTTCGTTGAATTTGGAACAGGTGTTAGGTAAGAACCCTGCTCTGAGTGCCAACTATGTATTTTGACCACTCACCGTATTCTGACGGGCATAATTCACAAAATACATTTACGTCGGCCGAATCGCGTCCAAACTTTGTTTCGGCTACCACTAGTTCTCGAATGGATTTATTAGGTACGTATTTTGTCGAAAATGCAATATTATGTACCTAATTGAATGTCAACTTACCACTACATAGTATAAAACAAAGTCGCTTTCTCTGTCCCTATATCCCTATGTATGCTTAAATCTTTAAAACTACGCAACAGATTTTGAATCGGTTTTTTTTAATAGATGAGTGATTCAAGAGGAAGGTTTATATGTATAATACATGCAATATATAGCCGGGGCGGGTCGCTAGTTTAATATAATATCGCGTGTGGTTTTTAGTTGTCTATTTTGGCATGATTCATTAAGAAGGCGATAAGGCGTAAAATCACGTAAAACTATAATGGTTAAAATATATTATACAGCGGATAAAATAGTACTAGTACGGGATCCCTTTAAGAATGACCTTCATCGAGCTGCTTAATGTATGAAAAGTATTTATATCAAAATAGATAGGTCAATAAATACATTGCAAATGGGTTGACTAAAAAAAATCTGTACAGAAGGGTTAATTTATTTTAAAAGTTTTTATTTTAGACTTTTCATTGGTTTTGTCAATAGACAAATTCCGTACCAATGAAATACATAACCAGAGCAAATCACTAGAATTTACCCTGCCTACCCAAGAGTTGTGACGGGAAAAAATTGTCAACCTAACATTTGCATATCCTATATAGGCTTCATACTTTCTAATGGTATGGAATTTGTCTCACTGGTTTAGTGAAAGGTTTGAAAAACAAAAAAAAATGTTTATTAATTATATTCTGGACTGATTTTTTTAGGCAAACTATTTGCAATATATTTCTTAACCTATTTAATATTATTACAAATTAAATAGGTCAAAAAATATATTGCATATAGTTTGCCTAAAAAAAATCAGTCCAGAATATGGTTAGTAAAGGGATCTAAGCTTACAAATTAAGAGCTATACAACTCGTGTCATTTTAATTGAATTGTTTACTAATACTTTTACTTTTTTTTAGGTCTGATTTATTATTGTTATATAGTTTTGTGTATTTTTACTTTGTGAATTTAAAATAACTTGGGCCCTATGAACTTTAATGAATGATTTTATTTGGTTTACCATTCATAATTAAGTCACTATCATTAATTTGTTTTCATAAAGCCCCTCAATATTGGAAATCACCAACGTTAAAAGGTACCCCAATCTTATTACTTTAACTAATAGATAACAATTTAAGGAACCACTTAATTACGACTTTAATAAAAACGATAAATTTGTTAACTTATGGAGCGAGAAATTTATGAGATTCTTTCCAGTAGTTATGGAGTTGGGCAAAATTTATCGGAAAAGATTTGTGGCCTACGCCGATGCAGCAATTTGACTATCGGAAAATATATTTTATGACGTCCATGGCACTTTGTTGGGCTTAATGGTGGTCCACGAAGGTTTTTTTTGTGAGAATGTGAAGTGTTGACTGTGATATTGATTTGTAGCCGCTGTCAAGACAAAATACTGGTTGAATTTTATGCCTGTAATAAATTTTCCGTTAAAAATAATTTTAGTAGCTTTGACCTATTTTTTAAAATAAAGCTGTTAATTTGTATGTGGTTTTTTGTTTTGTATTTTTATCCAACGACGTAGTTACTCCTTAAACAGTCTGTCTATTTCAGCACGCTGTTATTGTTCAAATTATGATATCGAAACACAGTTAACGTATGTCACAAACAATTAGTTGTGGTTTCATTGAATATGCAAAAATCGATGAATCCGGAGTTACACCGTTCTGGATTCAGTATCCAACGGGCGGTTGTCTGGGAGGCACGCGTTCGCTTTGACGTAACTCAACATGGCGGATATGAAAAAACAGGAATTCAAGAGGGACGACGAAATTAAAAAATCAGCCTTGGAACTTATTGGAAACACACCTATTGTTGCTTTAGACAGACTTTATTCAGGGCCAGGAAGGATTCTTGGGAAATGTGAATTTCTGAACCCAGGCGGATCGATCAAAGACCGGGCATCACTCGCAATGATAAATGAAGCCAAACAGAATGGAGAGTTAAAACCTGGTGTTTCTGTTGTAGAGACTTCTTCAGGAAATCAAGGATGTGGATTAGCTGTAGTTTGCGCTGTATTAGGACATCCATTAACCGTCGCCATGTCAAAGGGAAATAGTGTCCAAAGAGCACTTCACATGGAGGCTTTAGGAGCAAAATGCATCAGGGTACCACAAGTTGAAGGCACGTATGGACATGTAACCATTGCTGACGTTGAAGAAGCTGAAGAAGTAGCCGCCCGAGTTGTTGAAGACACCGGAGCTTATGCTGTAAATCAAGCTGGAAATGAAAACAATACTAGAGCCCACTTTGATACAACTGGTCCTGAAATTTGGCGACAAACTGGAAACAGAGTAGATGCCTTCGTGTCTTGCTTGGGAACTTCTGGCACTTTTACGGGAACAGTAACATTCCTAAAAAGTAGAAACCCAAGATTAAAAGCGTTTGTAGTTGAACCAGCTGGTTCAGAACCAATTAAAGGAGATCCTGTTACAAAGCCACTCCATTTTCTTCAAGGCTCTGGTTATGATTGGATACCACCATTATTTAATAGTAACCTACATGATGGAACGATTTCCATAACTGATGAGGATGCAATAGAGTATATGAAATTGATTGGAGAGAAAGAAGGACTTTTCGTTGGTTATACAAGTGGAGCTAACGTAGCTGCAGCGGTGAAACTACTCCAATCGGGGAAAATTAGACCTGAATCATGGGTAGTAGTTACTCTGAATGACAGCGGTTTGAATTACACTCCTGTCCCAAAGGAACTGCAGTAGTTTAAGTTATTAATATTAAAATATGATTATCTACGTAAACTTAGTTGATAATTAATTTAATATTTATTTATGTCGTAAATTATAATGTTGCCAATTATATTTAATTGATGTATGTGTTAATCATTAGAAAAATTGGAATGTACCATAACCGATATTAATGTTTATTGGATTTACTGTGTTATACAGATGTTAGGTAATAATGTTGTAAAAATTTAAAACAGTCATGTCTGCACCAGGTGATCCGTAGTTATTTAAACCTGACTGTACTTTATTTTAAATGTAGATCATTGTCTACGTATTTCATAAAATATGTACATCCTAAAATTAGAATTGATTTACACAATAAATAATATAATATTACACAATAACATATATACAGTTTCTTGACGACATACTTACAATATGTAATTACGAATTATATTGTATGTAATAAAATTATGATTAAGATTAAATATAAATGCTTAAATATATTGGTAATTAAATATTCAGCAACAGTATTATAAAATGCATAATAGTATTACGTTTCTTATGATTATTTATTCACCTAAATATGTTATTGATTAAAAGGGTAGGTATTCAGCAACAGTAGTCATAAAATGCAAAGTTTTATTGTGTTTATTATGATGAATTATATAAATTTATAAATAAAATGCCTTTTTGTTTTCAGTATACTGAATAATTATTTATTCATCAATAATAATCAAGACCTTCATTAAAATCGTCTAAAATAATCTCAAAGCTCGTAAGCGATGTAAGATTTCTGAATAACAGAATAACAGTTGCTAATTATTAAAAACGGCAAAATAACTCTACAGACTTTTGATTCTAAACGTATTATAAATTGAACCATAACTGAACAAATTTAAAGTCGATATTAAATTGTAAATATCATCGCAGATGTGCGAGAACCTGATAATTAAGAACGACTCTGGGATACTTGCTTGATCAATAATTGCTTGAAAGACCGCGCGACATTGCCGATAAAAAGTATTAAAAAACTATGTTGCTTGTCTTGATATACAACTTGTTTATTTATTTATTAACTAGCTTAAAACAGAATTGTCATTTGAAACAAACGATTGGCCTGAAGTAATTTAACTAAACTTCAAGCAATTAAAAGGTGTTATCCCAGAAGGTGATTGGTTCAAAATTCCTTATAAAAGACTCATTTATAATGAAAAACAATTACTCCCTTATTTATAAAGGTTTCATAAGCCTTCGATATTTAAAATGTTTTGTCACTGTCACACTTTTGCAAATGACAAAATGTTATTTAAAGCATATTTTAGCTATCGAAGGCTTTCAATTAACGATTATGAATAAGGAGACGCCAGGCACGATATTATCTAGTCATAAAATTTATAAATTAATATAGACTTTAAAAATTATCAATTATGGTTCAATTTTAAATAGTTTAAGAATCAAATGTCTATACTGTTATTTTTCTGTTTTTGGTAAAACTGTTATTTGGAAATCTTTCACCGCTTGATTGTTTGAGACAATTTTAATGAAGGATTAATTTTTTGTTCACCTAGGTTTACCTACGTAACAAATATCTATGTTTGTGTAAGTGATTATATATATATTATTTATAAAGTAGTGAGAAATGACTTGACGTGACGTGTAGACAAATAAAATATCTCATTATGTTCCTTATAAAGAAAAATAGGAACAGTTCTTTCTGTACAAATAATCTATGATATTTTTACTGGCTGGCACAAGCCCCATCATTCGTCAGTTGCCAGGTTACCACCAAGGACAGCAAATATATCGAGACTGTTCATAAGTAAGTACCTACATTGCGCATTATTACCCTGAACCAATTTGTCTAGACCTCTAAAATTAGACTTGTTATGCGTGAAATGTTTTCAAGAGAGGGTTGTAAAGTGTCTGAGTAAATTGGTTAAGGGTGTAGTTAGTAATTTTAGCTCGTAACAATTCGTACGACGACGTTCTGCTTCATAATTTTATGATGTAACTTAATTATCTAAGAACTGAACTGAACTGATTATAAAAAAAAAACTTGTTAAAGAGAGTATTTTAGTACCTATCTCAACTTATACTCATTATCAATTATAAAAAAACCAAAACATTATAAAAATAAAAAAAGTCAAATTTTAAATTACAAAAAAACCCTTTCCTTGACTGCGTCCCCCCGACCCAAACTCCCACGCAAGCTAGCAGCGTTCCCCTCCAGATCGTTAGACTAATACGCTGAGAAAGGAAACCACCGGCCCTACGGTCCCCAGTGGCCTCGCAAAAACACGAAGATAGGATCTTAGTAAATATCTTTGCACTTTTATTTTGAAGTAAATATAATTAAAATATTTTCCATACAATAATATTATTAGTCAAAGTCAAAATTCTTTATTCATTTAAAATCATACAATTCGCATGAAATCACAAATTGAAACGTCTTAAATATTGTCTATACTGGAAGAGTAAATTTAATGTTTTATCTAATGCTATTAATATGAACAGAGCACATTTAGTGCACTCTTAGGACAAAATAAAAATATTTCTAAAAAAACATGTTACATAAATGAACAGCGGCAGATCTTCAGTTTACCTATAGTAAAAAAAATTGCAGATGTACGTCACCGGATATAATTATATGTAAGTAAGTATTATAAATTGCGCGCTCTAATAAAAATACGGCTGTTGCCGAAGCTGTTATTATTTTCAGCATCCAAACAATTACATCAACGCCTCAGGTCATTACGATTAAAACACATCGTCAAGGTACATCATTGTCATTGAATTCATCAGAAACTATATACAAAATTAACTTTGCCATTCAAAGCAGCGCTAGAGACGAGCAGACTATCAATAATATTCCTTATCTTAACTTTGAAATCTTAATCCTAATTAATATTAAAAAAAATACTTATTTAAAGTTTATTTATTTATTTGTTTGTTTGTACCCTCTTCACGCTCAAACGACTGGACAGATTTGGGTGAAAAATCGGCATGGTGGTAGTTTCATTCCGAAATTCCCATGGGATCGGGACTATTGTGGGACAACTACAGGCAAAGGTAGTATTTCTGTACTTCACTACATAGTATAAAATAAAGTCGCTTTCTCTATCCCTATTTCCCTTTGTATGCTTAAATCTTTAAAACTACGCAACGGATTTTGATGCGTTTTTTTTAAATAGATAGAGTGATTCAAGAGGAAGGTTTATATGTATAATACATGCATAATATAGCCGTGCGAAGCCGGAGCGGGTCGCTAGTAAATATTATATTCCGGCTTCGCACGGCTATATTATATTTACTCTTTATAATAATAAAGAGTAAACATTTGATTGTTTGAATTGAATAGGCTCCGAAACTACTAAACCGATTTTGATGAAACTTGGTATGAGGGTACTTTAATTAATCGGGAGTGTTTTAGGTTACTTTTTATCCCAAAATTCTCACGGAATCGGGAATTACACTGGACAACAAAGTAATAGGTATATTTTAGTTCCATATAAATCCGCTCGTAAATATAACTTGGTTTTAAGTCCGGCAAACAAGTTTTACCGTCAGATACTCCAGGTGCCAGTATAAAAATAGACTAGGTAATTACAGAGCTGACTTTAATTTCCTATGAGTAAATTAATCCGCAGGTTGTCATGTGCCATTCTTGGTAAAGGAATTTAATTCATTCGTTGACTAGTTTTTTTTGTTTTTGTTGATGATGAGGAAGCGAAAGATGGCTATAGTATGTATGTTTTCGTCAAACACAAAAAAAACTCAGTACTACTTAGTAAACCCTGAACTCGTTTTCATGGGCTTATAATAATTTTTGACAATTAAACAATGGTGTTAATCAATAACAAATTATATCTCGGTTGTGGCCGACGATCCTGCCCCCTTAGACAAGATTTCGAGCAAGGATCGGGCAATCTGGTCTCGCCAATCGATTTTTTTGTATGAAATTGACATTTATAAACCAACAAAAAGTGAGTTTCTTCATAGCTGATAAATATACATATAAAATTATGTGGTAGTTCGTACATCGGGCAAACAAAGCAAACCATCACTTGACCGCGTCGGTGTGTTCCCCTCACCCGTTCGTGAGGCAACACAAGAATCGCCAGGTGGAGAAGTCAGCGATTGCCGAGCATTTATTGTTATCAGGATCAAACTACTGGATTGAGTTGCATGCACCGCGTGTCCTTTCTAATGAACGACATGACTAACCCTAGGATTGTTCGTGAAGGTTGAAATTAAGAAACATGATAATTTCAACCGGGAAAATGGTTACAAGCTCTCATCTACGTGGAATCCAGTAATAAAAATATGCAAGTGTCGAGAGATGTTTTCGGATATACTTAACTTCGGATATAGAGAGTATGGTGCGCCGAGACCCTTAAAAAGTGTTTATAAAAAAATATATATACAGGGTGTCCCGTAATGAATGGCCAAGCGGGCACTTACGAATAGAGGACACTGTGCCGGATCAGAAAAACGAAAGTTATGTTCAATGAAAGTCCCTTAGTTTCCGAGATATCCGCCATTTAAAAAATTTAAAAATTTTACTCCTTTCTCCATGTTTTATTATGCCAAAACTGCAAATGAAGGAATTATCCCATTCTGTTTTTTGGATAGTATTCCAGGATAAATGTGCTATCGAATGCGAACAATATTTTTTATGAGACATTGAAAGTTTTTATTTAAACTAAGATTTAACTCAAACTTCCTGGTTTTTTTTATTTTTTAAGCTGAACTTAAACCTTTCCTGGTGTAAAATAATGTATGGTCACCATGGTGCCAAATTAAAAAAAAAAAATTAAATGGTATAATACGTGGTATTGCCAGCATTCAATACAAAATTAATTCCTATTAAAGTGAGCCAGAGCTGTCTTTTTGCTTTTTTTTCCATAGTGAATTCGGGGAATTTCAGAACCAAAGTTTCTTGAATTATTTTAAGTACAATAAAGTTAATTTTGGTACTACTTTTACTTCACAAAAAGCATGCTCTTGCTCATTTTATTAGAAACTACCGACCCGCTCCGGCTTCGCACGGCTGTATTATGCATGTATTATACATATAAACCTTCCTCTTGAATCACTCTATCTATTAAAAAAACCGCATCAAAATCCGTTGCGTAGTTTTAAAGATTTAAGCATACAAAGGGATATAGGGACATAGGGACAGAGAAAGCGACTTTGTTTTATACTTTGTAGTGATGGTGATAGTGATGATTAATTTAGTATTAAATGCTGACAACACCACATATTATACCTTTTCAGAATCTCAATGAATAAGAAACTTTTTTTTTTATTTGGCACCAGGGTGACCATACATTTTTTTACACCGGAAAAGATTAAAAGATTCAGATTAAAAGATTCAGGTTAAAAAATTAAAAAACCATGGAGTTTGAGTTAAATTTTAGTTTAAAAAAAACTTTCAATGTGTCATAAAAATATTGTTCGCTTAGCCATTCATTACGGGACATCCTGTATATACGCGACGAATTGAGAACCTCTACCTTTTTTGAAATCGGTTTAAAATCGAATGTCGGTACTCGACCTACCCTCGGTTACTACTCTCAACTATCAGCATGAGAGTAGTACGCTCGCCTCTGCTCCAGTCTCCTCGCGACCATGACTATTGTAACATAGTCGAAACGTCGAGTTAAGAGAAATAAAAACAAAAATACGCGATTAAGACCCGGGAAAATGATTACTACGTCTAGGAAGGTACCAGATACTTGTATCTGTAAAGATTTGCCAACAGGAATCGTGGTATAAGGAACCTTCGCTACTACTACCTACAGTTTGCTAATGGTCAATGGACCAATATATTACCGGGAGCATAATGGCATGTGTTTATAAAGGATGCATTAGATATACAGTCCAATATTTAGGTTACAAGCAAACCATGTCTATTGTGCGAAGTGAAATGTTGACGTAAGACGTAGTTTTAAGTTAAAAAGATAAAGCGGGTTGAGCTCAACAGAATATGGTGTAGCAGTCTGTAATACCTTTTAGGAACGCTGCGGTCGCTGTCATCGCTTAGTACTGGTAAGTACTTCTAAATTTTATTTTTTTAACACAAGATAGGCTTGCATTTGACCTCATGTCACCTGATGGAAGCGAAGATGAGGTCGAGTATGCAGCATGCTCACCTATTTACTATAGACTTGAAGACTCTAAGGTTAACAAAGTGAGTTTTTGGGGCAACAAAGTGAGTTCCATTTCTGAACAGTTCGTATGAGAAAGGTGGATGCATCACCACATGAGTAGGAATATTCCTACTCATGTGGCATCACGCTCTATATTTTTACCATGCGTGAATGACGATCATTCCTTCACCTCGTTGTCTTGTTTATAACCAATTAGCGACGTCATTTCACTATTTTTTGCTACATTGATTACGGGTTTTGTTTACATTGTAGCTATTGATAAAAATAAATCCTATAAGAATAACTCAAGAATAAAATAAAGTAAGCGTGTGACATTTTTTATTTGCTTATTTACTTATACATTTCAAGATTTGTGTTCTTAAAACTGAAGAACATACCAATCTTTGCGTTTTAAATAATCCGCTGCAGTTCTTAATTTAACACGGTCTTTAGCAATGTTTTATTCAGTCGCTAGACTCGTTAGCGTGTTGCATTGTGGTAGCTTAACAAACCTAAAGACATTTTGTTCAATGTGCACCTGATTTTTCACTAACATTTTTGTTAAAGAATCTAAGCTAATATTATTTTAAATGCCTATGAAACTACAGTTGTCACTCACTGGAGAAACTGCAAAGCAATATCACCTTTAACGAGGTAAGGCAGAAAAGTTCGTGATTGTACTTGACCCGGTGAGGAACCCATGTGTAAGATAGTAGGTAGCTATGTAATCTATCGAATAATGACATTCTTTTCTATACTTACTTGACCTCTTGCTAGCTTATTATTACAAAATTTGTTTTTTTTTTCAGAAAAAATCAACGTCTATTTCTTCTTCTTCATGTCGACGGCACAGTCATTGGTTTACATATTGCCAGCGTACAGCTGCTGCTGCATGTTTGGCTCGGGAGCCCAGTAGTCGCATTGGATTTGGTATGGGTCAATCATGCATGCCTCATCTTAACTGATTTTCCTTGCACTGGCCAACCTGCCCCTTTAGACAAGATTGCTTTCTATTAGCGATATCGCCAATCGACAGATTTTTTTTGTATGAAATTGACATTCCAACGCAAAGTCACGTGGTCTTGCGTAAGGGAAAAAATGGTAGACAAGTTTAATCTTATGTCAATTTCATACAATGCTTTATGTCAATTTCATACAACGTCGAGATTTAATTGTATGAAATTGACATAAAGTCAATTTCATACAATTAAATCTCGACGATATCGCTAAAGGAAAGTAATCTTGTTTAGGGGGACCGAGTCCTCAAACCAACGAAGTAATTGCATACGTATAACGATAAAGATTATAAAAACAAAATCAAGCTGTCAATAAGTGAAAGGAAATGGCATGAGGTTACAGAAAGGGGGAAGTGTTAATGTGTCAAAACTATAATTACAAGGAAACTAGCTATTTAAATGTAGTTAGTAACATGTGGAGATCATTACCTATAGGCAGATGTTTGACTGAGTGGGAACTGGTAGGCTTTATTCGTTTTTAATGAGTTCAATATTGATTTATTTGTTAATCTTTGGTACACAAGTGAGGAGATTACACTGTCAGCTAATAATACCCGTAGGTTAATACCTACGGGCTGACAGTGTAATCTCCTTTCAGATTTTAATATTATCTAAACTCCACACAATACGCCTTCTCCTTCAGTCCACATCCCTCTATAGAAATAAGAGTTAAGGGGGGTCCATACGCCAACGACCTTGGCCTACTAAATAGTTACTACTGGCACCGGTCGTCTTCGATGGTGAAAATTGTTAATTGTTACGAATGTGTTTTGTTTTCTTAAAAGTGCTGGGATGGAACTTTAGGTGAGATTTTTACCGACCTTTGGTGTGATTTTGAGCCAAAAATTTCCGCCTCAGACAAATATTTATGCTTAGATATTTGTCTGTGGTCTGGTTGTTTCTATGTATTTACAAAAGAAAAGTATGTATGTAGTATATCCGTTGTCAAGCACCCATAACACAAGTCTAGTAACTTATCTTGGGGCTAGATGGCGAAGAGTGGAATGACCTGTATTTTTTTTATTCTATTTATTAAATTTTGCGTAGCACTCAACACTCTACCAATTTATATTCACGTAGGTAACAAATTAAAAGCTATCCTTGCATGTACAGTGTTCACTGGCCATTGCCCAGTCAGACGGTTTGTGCTCACGTTGGACTCCATAAAAATGGATGTATTAATTCACAGTCCGGTGATTTATATGAATGCTAATTACAGACCGTTGATAATTTGCTTATTCCGGTTGTCGTTTGTTGCCATCTGTGTCAATAATTGATATGAAAATTTTAATGACAAGTTTTAAAGGTTCGTTTTTAAAAGGGTGAAAATTGGTGGTGCAAATAGGTCAGGATCCGTTTTAAAACGACCTTTACTAAACTGCTAAATGGATGAAAAGTATTTTATATAAAAACATATAGGTCAATAAATATATTGCAAATGGGTTGACTTAATAATTTCAGTCCAGAATATGATTACGTATTTAACAAATTTATATTTTAATAGGAATGGAACGAATCAGACAAACATGAATTTTAAAAACAATACATTTTGTTCTACAACTTTTTTTACTAAGTTCCCTAGCTAGCCTAATTTTTTTTAATTTGCTTACAAGCATAAGCTTTTTGTCCTCTCTTCTATTCTATAAGTATACCTAGATAGAAGTACAACTAATACTTTTTACAATAGTTCGCACACAAACGTCATAATATTTATACCAATGGAAACCTACGGGTTAGGGGTGATCAACATCATCATAAATATTTCAAATAGAAGTTAACTACAATATCATTAGTCTCTATTGAGTACGTATTGAGTGTCAATCATGTATCAATTCCAATCAAATTACTTTACGCAATACGATATTGAATTCCAAATCTTTTAAATCTATCTTTAAAGAATTTAGAATGGAATAGAAAGAACTTCTTATCGAGAGCAGCGGAGTAAGTGCCCTTTCGCGCCTTATGTAACGGTATGTGGTATACAGCCAGAGGTTTTCCCTCTATATAGTGAATGGGCTTCAGTGGCCATGTGAGTAAATCTTTTTATACTGTTTTATCGACGTAACTGCGACGCAGAAGGTTGCGGGTTCGATTCCCGCCGGGAACAAGTATTTATGCTGACCATAAATTCTTTATGTATAATATATTTAAAAAAAAAAAAAAAAAAAAAAAAAAAAAAAAAAAAAAAAAAAAAAAAAAAAAAAAAAAAAAAAGTATATAAGTAGTTTATCCGTTATCTGGCACCCATAACACAAGCATTAAGTTGCTTAGCTTGGGGCTGGATGGCGATGTGTAATATGTCCTGAAATATTTATTTATTTATTTTAACTGTTCTTACTCCTTTATCCATCAAAATATGACACTACTGAGACGTTAATATAACAGGCCTATAGGCACACATCAGTGTGACGTCACTGACATCACTGAACGTTACTGTTACTGACGAGTACGAATAGCCTAGTACAATTCAGTATGCTAGAATATAATTTTTCACTGACACTGATGGATACATTTCTGAACAGCACGTGTAGGCACTGTGCCGGCACTGTTGTGTGCGAATAGGCCTTAATCGTAAAAATAAAATAAAAAATCAGATGTACTCTCTTCAGCTGTAATTATAAATCTCTTTCTCAATCTCACAGTAGTGGTAAGCAGTGGCAGTCGGTCAAGTTATGTACTTAATTTTTTTATTACGTAAAAGTGAATAGGTACTTATATATATAATATCAATAGTGCTTATTACAACCTTGTCAGAATAGAACGGTAGCTGGGGTACAATAAGCTAATCATACGCTTGCAAGAATTGTTACAACTTTTCTGCTACACACGGAGTAATTTTTAGCAAAGGTAGTTTCATTACCATATTTTTATCGACTTCAATAAGGCGGCAGACCAAGGCGAAGATGGCGAGATGATTTTGACTCCTATATGAATGATTGGTGTACAATAGCGAAAGATCGTGATCAATGGAAGAAAGGTAGAGAGGCATTTGCCCTGCAGTGGGACAGTGTAATAATAATAATAAAATTTGGTTTTACCTATATTTTTTTATTATGAACAACAGGCGACCGCGCCCCATGTTCAAAGTAGAGTCGCATCGTTGAAACTGGTTTCATCTGTCGCTAGATAGAGAACAGTCAATAGCACATCGGACCTACAGCACAACTCCTATGTTGGTTGTGCCTTGAGTACTTTGATTCCCTACACAAATGATTGATCTATTGGGAAAAATGTACCTGTGTCTCACCTGATGAAATAGAGGCTTCTGTCCTGTTCACTGTTCTCTGTCTAGCGCCAGAAAGACGGGATAGGTTAAAATAAAAATAATTTTATCATCAACACAAATAGCAGTCTTAAAATAAAATAATAATAAAATAAATAATAAATATTGCAGGACATTCCACACATCGCCATCTAGCCCCAAGCTAAGTAACTAGACTTGTGTTATGGGTGCTAGACAACGGATATACTACTTATATACTTTTCTTTTGTAAATATATACTTACTTATAATACATAGAAACTTCTTCTTAAGAAACTCTGGTGTAAAACAAATGTTTAAAATTGAACACGACCGACAGTAGATTATTTAAATGGAATCAGTTTAACTTTTTGCTATAACTTGACTTGTAAAATTGCTTGTAAATTAACGACAATTCTTTTAATGGTTTACAATTATCGTCTCATTATAGAAAAGTCAACTTGAGTTGTCCCCGACTCGTCCTTCACTTAAATAGATTTCAGCATTTTTTAAATTCATCTTTTAAACTAGTTTTAACTGACTAAATTGTTCTTGTGATCTTATGAATAACGTCACTCATGCCATGCATGTGAGTGAGTATTTGAAACAAATTAAAGAACTACATCGATAACATCATAATTTTTAACTTTATTCATGTTAAAATATAGAATCAGTTGAATTAATCAGATTTAATTGAAAAACGACAAAATTAAAATCATCACTACATAGTATAAAATAAAGTCACTTTTCGCCGTCCCTATTATTATTATGAGCCTGTAGTGTCCCACTGCAGGGCAAAGGCCTCTCTACTCCCCCTCCACTGATCGCGATCTTGTGCGACGGATTGCCAATCTGTCATAAACCTGTCGATATCGTCTCGCCACCTTCGACGGGGTCTGCCAGGTAGTCTTTTTCCGTTGGTGGGTGTCCAAAAAGTTGTTAATTTGGCCCAAAGTTCTTCCGGCATACGGCAGATATGGCCGGCCCAATTCCACTTCAGTGTGGCAGCTTTTTGGGTGACATCGACTACTTGGGTTTTGGAACGTATTTCGGTATTCCGAATTCGGTCAGTAAGTCTGACCCCGAGAATACTTCGTTCCATCGCCCTTTGGCATACCCCGAGTGCGGACCTCTGACGACCAGTCAAAGACCAAGTTTGAGCGCCGTACGTTAGGATGGGCAGAATGCATACGTCCATGAGCTTCCGTTTAAGGGATAGTGGTAATTTGCCCTTCATGAGTTCTTTCATAGACCAGTAGCTCCTCCAGGCGTTCTCGGTGCGTCTAGCAACTTCTTTTTTTTGTCTAGCCTGGAAGGAAACTAACTGGCCCAAATATATGTACTCTTGGACGTAGTCAATCCGCCCATTCCCCACGGTAATCGCGCGTTTGACGCTGTTGGTCATTACTTTAGTCTTCGACATGTTCATCGTCAGTCCGACCTCGAGGCTTGCCCTGCTCAGATCTTCGAGCATTTGAGACAGTTCTTGCGCTGTGTTGGAGAAGAGAACTATATCGTCGGCAAAACGCAAATTTGTTAATTTGCGCTCGCCGACCGCGATTCCCTTCCCTGTCCAATCGGCTACCACACTCTTGAAAATTTCCTCTAATAATGAGGTAAACAGTTTTGGGGATAATGGGTCGCCCTGTTTTACCCCTTTCTGAATGTCAAAAGTGGGACCGCTGGCATGGGTTTTGATGGCTGCGGTGCTATTTCTGTATATGTTTTGAAGAAGCTGGATATAGGTGTTGTCTACTTCTTGGTTCCGGAGGGAATCAAATATTGCTGGGTGTTTTACACTGTCGAATGCTTTGGTGAAATCTATGAAAGCCAGGTATAAAGGTATGTTGTATTCGTTGTGTTTTTCAACGATTTGGTTGATAGATTGGAGATGGTCTGTAGTGGAGAGTCCTCTGCGGAAACCAGCCTGCTCAGGAGGTTGATGTTCGTCAAGTTTGCGGCTAATTCTGTGTTCTATAATTTTAATAAAAGTTTTGTATACGTGAGATATTAGGCTGATGGGTCGATAGTTGCCAATCTCGGTTTTATCGCCTTTTTTATGTAAAAGTATTATGGTGGAGTGACAGAAATTAGGTGGCAGAGCTCCGGTACGCAATATGTCGTTGTATAAGGCGGTTAAGTGTTGTATGAGTACCGGTTCTCCAATTCTTAGCGCTTCGGTGGAAATTCCGTCTTCGCCGGGGCTTCTCCGATACTTCATACTACGAAGCGCGAGATGTACTTCGGTTGGAGTGATTGGCGGGATATCATCTGAGCAAGAGTATGAGATATTATCCAGATTTGATATATTGTTTACATTATCTGAGTATAAAGTTTTGTAATAGTCCGTGCAAATTTCCAAAATTCTATTTTTATCGTGTTGTTTTGTGCCATTGTTGTCTTTTAGACAAATTATTGAAGATTTTCCTTTTTCTGCTCCTTTTTTAGCTACTTTTAACGACTGATTATTCTCTAAAGCTGTTTGTACTGCATTAATATTTCTATTGCGGATGTCTTTTCTTATACTGCGTATATGCTTGCTTACTGCGTGCTTTGTATGCTTAGATCTTAAAAACTACGCAACGGATTTTGATGCGGTTTTTTTAAATAGATAGAGTGATTAAAGGTTTTTAGATATAATACATGCATAATACAGCCGTGCGAAGCCGGGGCGGGTCGCTAGTATACTATAAATAAAAACTTTTCTCGCGCACATGTGATTTAGACTCATTTAGATTAAAGCTGTGAAAATATAGTGGAAAGCAAACCTTACGGCATGTGTGTATCGGAATACAAAAGACAGACAAACAGATATTCCATTCACCCGGTACTTCAATATTATCGCGAAACTTTGTCAAACGAACAATGGATCAAAAGCTAAAGATGACCCTAAACCGTTAAGAGCACAATACACCATCAAATAATTCATCAACCTCAGACATAAAACTGCTGTGTCCAACCGCTTGATGCGAGTTATAATGCAAAATGCTGTCGTTGACTTTTTTGTAGGCATTTTCAAGCTCCACATCTTTTCTCTAGAACTCATAAATATATCTTTCATAGTTAAGGCAGTGTTCGTAAGAAACGCTTTCATTCGACCGTTTTTTCTCCGATTCACTTTGCAAAACGGACTACCACGTATAAGCCTTGTAATTTTTCGGTGTTTTATATGACCTATGACACTCAGCAATAATGTGGCTTTCTATTGGTTTTTTAAAATCGGTTCAGTAGATCCCGAGATTACCCCTTACAATTTAACAAATATATAAATACACAAACTTTACTTCTTTATAATATTAGTATAGAAGTATAGATATACCTATACTAAAAACATCATTGTTTGCCTATAAAACAAAACTAAAACCAGGTTACAATAATCTCTTAAGAAAATAATATTTTCTGCTTTAGGATATACCTACTGTTATATCTCTATGAATATAACTTATATTCAGATTTCAGACGTTTCTTCTTATTTTGATAGAATCTCGCAAGCATCAAAACACAGCTTGAGACAAATTATTAAACCTGGTTGATACTTTACGCGTGCCTACCAGTTTAGAAAACTTGATATTTGAGATATAGAGGCATTATATGGTTTTAAAAGCTCAATGAATAATGGTATTAAGAGCTAAAGCTTTTTCACCTTGACACAGAGCTTGTTTTCGCGTAACTTAATACAATTTAACTAAAGGTTAGGAACGATATATAGGACAATCGTGTCAAGGATAACGAAGGTGCTGGATAGTATTACAACCTTGGTCGGTAGCAATATCTTTTGTTTGGTGATTAAACTAGAAGCGGAATAAAGGTTAACTCATTTATAAAGATCTTTGAGTCCCCGCAGACGATAGACTTACCTACTGTTAGCAATCGCACAGTTGTATATACCGATGCAAAATGTAAGTTTGTAGTCTGCGGAGACTTAGGACTCTGATTTCGTCATGGTAAATCTGTTAGAATTCATCATAGTATATTAAATATTGATCATTGATTACAATTAATGACTCAATCGCTGGGACAGCTGACATAGAGTTGAATTGGTTTGTAAATTATTACGATGCAGTATAGGTTTAGTTTAGTGGTTTGCGCAACAGAGTTGTATGCAAATTTATGTTAAGATGTTTCTTTACAAGAATTACGAATCTTGGCACGCGTTTGATTTAAAATTGGTCTAGACACTTCGCTCTTTTTCTTAGCCTACAAACGTTACAGGAATGATTTGTAGACAAGGAAGCAAAAAAGTACGATGGGTAAATGGGTACATTAATAAACATAGTGTGCTATATTTTACTCGGTCGGATTAAACTCAGGTAGTATACCACTGGGAGGCATTTAACTAACAAATAGTTTTGGTTAGTTTTTGTTTACTACAGGAAAGGAATGAATGTTGGTACTTATACCTTCATATAAGCAGAGATAACTGCTGCTCGTCAGTACGGTGATTTTTTTTAAATATCGTCTTACGTTTCTTAATTGGTCCAATTATAAACGATTTTTTTGTGATATTTATTTATTAACCGCAAAGGCTCGAGAAAATAATGTCTTTGGAGTTGTAAGATTTTTTTCCGTCAATACGTTGGTAGGTAGGTACTGGTAACATTATCAGCCAGAAAATTCGCTATAGAATTTCCTCATTATCTTCAAGAATGAACAAGAAAAAAGCCGAAAGATTTTTTTTTGCCATTATCCACATTTTCTTTCCAGACCGACTTTTAATGCGGAACAAAATTTCCATCGTGTTTGTAACGTACATGGTATTTTGTTGTAGCAGGACTGCAATCACCAATTTCTGTGGGTCTTTTTCGCCCCGCAGTTTAGGAAGAATAATGGTAGAAATAAGTGGTGCGTAAAGAATAGTTAGAGGTCTGGGAAAATTGGTCGTGTGTACGTGAGAGCATGCTTCATTTGTTCGAGAAGAGTTGGCTTGAGGCGCTGGCACCCGGTCCATTGTTTGTGAGAACGGCCAATTATGTCTTTACAATACACTTTTTTATATTTTACGGTAAATTTTTTAATGATACACTGTTGCGGTGTTTATTAAACGTTTTCTGTGCATAGGTACTGTAAAAAAAATATAATCCTTTTTGAGTATCTTCGCAACTTCAAACTTACAAGGACACATATAAATACTGTCATGTGTAAAAAATACGACAAAATTAAAGGACATTCTACCTGTAACGCCTCTGTGACAAAATTACCCATAATAACGTTTAAACCAACAATTAATTTTGTATAAAATGAAAGCTTGTATTGCAAGCTATGATTATCCCCCGCTCCATACATTAAAGTCTCATAAAAATTCATATTCAAAAGCACCTGTCCAATGGCATCAAGTGCGGATTCATGACATTAAAGTGGCAATTGGCCTCATGAAATTGTAGGCTCACTACAAAACATGTACCTACTGGTCATCCTTTTATTATGAATTATGATGTAGGTACGGTACAAATTAGGCTGAGTGTTGGTACTTATTACTTTGTAATATGGAACTGGAATTGTTATTTTTATCATTGGTATCCTTTGATTAAGTTGGTAGCCTTAGCGTTTTTAATGATGAGACGACTTAAAATTTAATAATAAAATTAAATTAATCTTATTAGATTCGCGGTAAAACTCAAATCCAAGTCCTTTTTCAGTAAAAAGACACTTTCGCATATTTTTTATTGTAATAAACTGCTCCCACCAGTTAATAATAATTCATACATTCCAATATTATTCATTTGAAATATGGTATAGGTACAATAACAATGTTTTGAATTAAAAATGACCTCTCTACAATTTAGCTTACGGCCACAGAAGTATCAATTTCAAATTCATCGATAAATTCCTTACATAAACTGCTTATTATCGATCGAAAATTTAACAAAAGCATCAATTTGTTTATAATTTCATAACACTGCACAAAATAAGGGTTTATTAAAGCTCAATTTGACCATGATACGAATTCATCTCAAGCTTCAAGCTTAAACTGTATCAAGTTAAAGAACGCCTTAGGGGATTTCATATGGCTAGTTTCGACGAATCGAAACACAAAAAATAAAATTCCATTTCTTTTTACGTTTTTCGAATAGGTACTATTCGTCTTTGAAAGCAACTATTTTAGACTACCAGATGAACCACACTACCATATTAAATAAAGAATAAGCCAATTTAAAGTGCGGCAATGCTTTGACGTTGCTTTTGTTAATCCTTTACGATGTCTCAACATCAAATTCAGACGTTGTCTTACTTGTAGTTTGAACTTGATTCACTACTTGATCGTGTCTTGAAAGTTTGACATTTTAACGTAATACCAATGGGCATGAGTATTTATTAAATAATTTCGGTTCGAAGTACGACAATTGGTGCATTACGACCTGAAGCGGTTTGAGATCTAAATGCGTGCGCCCGCGCCGTAGTCAGCTTGGGGGGACAATTTCAGTCGCAATGGGACTGTTAACTGACTAGGTACAGATTATAAGTTACGAGAAAATGCGGTACCGGATCCTAACAAAGTACGGTTTAGGTCGAATACATGTGTTGAATGGGTAAGGTGTAATATTATTGACTGGTAACTATTCGTAACGAGGGTGAATAAAAGTTACATTCAATTTATAGCGTAGGAAAAGAGTAAAGATTTATAGAGTAGGCTAGGTAGCGTAGGATGCTGGGTCTATATACTTTCACTTATTATAGTAGGTATAGCTTTTTTTAGTTACAGCCTTTTTGCCTTTTGTTTTTGACGTGATAGCGTCTTATAAATCTATGAAAATCTTCATTCACATAAAAGTGTGACGTCGTGCGTCATGTTATTGACAAGTCACAATAGCAACGTATAATCGTTGCTATGGTTACCATCAATGTTTTCTTATGACGTTATCATGTAAAATTCTCGTCCGTAAACCGACTTTACAGACAACCATTTTTATGGGCGGTTCTCTTGTTTGTTGTACAAATAAAATGTTACTATCGATCTATCTTATACACTTATAGGTATTCAACTGGCTTTTATTCGCGATTTCGTCTATAAATTTATACGTCTTACATAGCTATTTGTATGTAAAATTTTATTATGATCCGTCTTAATTTGCTTTTCATTTCGAGGGCCAGCGTTTCGAACCGATATTTGTGGGTCTCAGTCTTCTTGCTTCTGTAATGTTTTCTTAAAAAAACTGTATTTCTTTCACGTACTGGGTTAGCACACTTTATTGCCAGAACAATTTATGTTGACGCGAGTTTTTCTTTTAAAAAAAACAGGAATACAATTAACATTTCAATAATAAATCTATGGTATAAATAATGTTACTATAAAATAAAGCTTTATTAAAACTATAATATTAATAAAATTATAGGTATAAATCCTTTCACAAACCGACGAAATACCGTGTGGGAACGTGTAACATTTATCAAGAATGATACTTAAAAAGTAATAAATTGAACTACACCTATTTCATATTTGATGAAGGCGATTTAATATTCTCTTACACAATTACAGAACTATTCATAATACTTTAAAAAACGCAGGCATGCTAAGCGTATAATAATCTTAATACCACTAATAAAGACATAATTTTGGGTAGTCGCGGCCAATGTTTGTTGAACTATTAAAAACGTAGGTAAAGAATAAAATGATGTATCATTTTGTATTGGTTAGACTCCAACATTTGTTTAGTAGCTCAGGGCTATAGATATCATGATCGTAGAACATTTGGAAATGAAATTATTTTAATTAAAAGAAAAAATACAATTTAATTAGGTTTAATGTTTCTTATAGGTTTTATAGCAGTTTAATACTTAGCCCTGCTCTTTAACAAAATAACAATGTAATTAAATTTTCAAGTGTGGGGCGGAAAATAATATACCTAGTAAATTTTTTCATTACGATCCATTTAAAAAGCGTTGTTTCTCTATTTTTTAACCTTTCTCACAAAAGTTCTGTATGTGCTTACATCTCCCATCTCCCTGAGCAATTATTAATTAGAAGGATTTTTTTAAATCTCATTCTTAGTTTCTCCGCATTTTCTTTTTATTCGTTTCCCACGTTACCTTATAGGCTTTTTCGCACAGGATGCCAAACAAATAAAAAAAAAAAACAGCGCACTCCGGGAGTGCAGGCAGAAGTGAAAACTGTATATCTGTGTAAAATCTCATATGTCGCGAGAACATACGCAAAAAGAGTTTTAGATGAAAAAAAAAAATAGTCGGACGACAAATAGTCGTCCGACATTTGTCGTCCAACAAATAGTCGTCCGACATTTGTCGTCCAACAAATTGTCGTCCGACATTTGTCGTCCGACATTTGTCGTCCGACATTTGACGTCCGTCAATAGTCGTCCGTTAAAAAATACCATATGTACGTCTTAATACACTCACAGCCAAATTAAAAACAGTAGGCCCAGGCATACATTTTCGCCGCGCCGTAGAGAGGGGATAGCTGTCTACTCTCCATCCGTCTTACGCTTTTTCGATCAGGTCACGTGTCCTGACGCGAGTTTTAGATTTTATACCCATTACAGAAAAAGTGCTCAACGCCGCTAAAGAAGTTTTCACTTCAAAAATTGTACTTAAAGATGACCTAGAAATGAACTTAACATTATTTTTTTTAAAAGCGACATTAGAATATAATTTTCAAACTATTAAACCCTTTATTAGGCTTTTAAAACTATTTTTGTCATTAGCACTACTGCAGTTATTATTAATACAGTTAATTTATAAACTTATTTATTAGTGGTAATTTAAAAATGAAATTTTTATTTAAATTTAGGATAATTTTATTACCTAATGAAAGTTTCAATAGTTGGGAAAACATGTTTTAGAGTCGCGATTTACAAAATAATTTTAGATTTCGATATGAGTCCTTTTCGACATTAGTCCGAAACTAATCTTTTAATTAATTCTGTTATTAATTTATAAACTATTTTATTTAGGGTAATTATTACATATTTATAAATGCAACTTTTATTTAAATTTTAATTTCAAGACCTAGGTAATAAAAGTTTTAATAGTTGGAAAAACATGTTCTTTTCTGAAAGAAAATAATTTTAGATTTTGATTCGTCTTTTTCACGTAAAACTGAAAATAGTATGAATTTAGCGGGCCGTTACTTCGACATTACCTAAAAGAAAAAGTACCTCTATATCTCATCATTTCGAAGCGATCTGGCCTGATCACCGAAACTGTACACAGGTCACTTGTCTATCATAGAACTTGTACTGACTGACATAGAGGCAAGGTCACGTGGGTGAGATGACTGATGTTCGAGATTCTCGCCTTTGACTCCAAGTCGCTTTGTGCCCCGTGCATAGAGGGGTTAGAACACGGGAATAATAAAAAAAATGTTTTATTTTTGTATAACCTTTAAATTGTTAGGTAAAGTCTTGTACGAAAATATCGATCGAAATTTTACAGGAACAAACCGAAGGTACCGAATAAATCGAATAATAATGTCCGAAATGTGCAAAGTTTGACTGAATATCTCGAACTTTTCTATAGGTTACATATATTTTCTACAACTTTTTACTTAAAGAAAGGATTTCCCTCAGTTGCCATAAAATATTCTTATACATGACGAGTATTTACTTTAATTTGAATACACCCATGACACATAATAGTCACAAAAAGACCGCTTCCGTCGTTGTCATCCCAAAGTACTTTTTCAACCAACAACTTTGCAACAAATTTTCCCCATAGGACCCCGCGTCACTGTCACCGAGACTTGTCAGGCGTCGCCAACATTTTAAAAGTAAAAATAAAAATATATTTACCGGTAAAAAATAAAATGTGTTTATCGGAGACCGGACTATAAATCGTGCATTGGCCGCGTCGGACCGCCGCCGCCGGCTGTAATGATTCATTAAGTGCCTCTCCGGGATTACCTTTTTGTAATTGACCGATGATGCGAGAGCCATATCACTGCTTCTCTTTTAAGGTGGATGTAATGTCTGAGAGAATGGCGGATTTTCAAAAGTATATAAGTAGTAGGTATATCCGTTGTCTAGCACCCATAACACAAGACTAGTTATTTAGTTTGGGGCTAGATAGCGATGAGTGAAATGTCCTGCAATATTTATTTTATATATATTTTTTTTACTTTCAAATACAGTTTGCTCCTGGTTCCTAATTATTTTCCTAATCAAATGTAATACCCTCTACACTTACAAAATTATAAAATTATTTTTAAATATTTTAAGTAATGATTATAAAATACACTAAAAGAAATAACACAGTCACAGTCGACACTAAAGATGTTTTTCAATTATTTTTATTGCATTATAATAATGTCATAAAAGTTAAAACTTTTTTGATTACACATAATATTAAAAGACTCAGAACCGTACCAGTACCAGAAAGGCATTAATTATAAAACTAACAAAGCCACTTAGGTGGAAAAGGTTAAAATAATTGTTCTCAGCTGCAAAACTGTGTTACAATGAAAGCGCTCACCTCCAGAATTAAGTATAATGCAAATTTTGACAACAATTTATTTAACCGTGATAACCTATCTATCTATTTAAAGTGTAGCTTTTAGTTTGCATCATAATTACAAAAGGTGCATCAAGAACCTCCCTTTATGAATTTCAGTTATAATAATAATCTTTAAATCGCTTCAGCTTATAGCTTAATAAAATGTATCTCGATGACCATGACAGTGAGTTTTTATGCGGTCATGCGATGGAATAGCAAAAATGTTGGCCAACTCTGTGAATTAATTTGACAGCACGCGTCAGTTACCTAATAGTTTATTTATTTTTTACTTCGGTAATAAAAACGTTTGAATTAAAGTTTTTATTGATATTTTGTAATGTCAGTTTTATTTACTGATAATAAAACTTAATAAAGCAGGTACTTAGTATTTGGGGTTTTTTCTGCTGCTTGAAGTGTAAGATTTTCTATCGTATTCCAAAACTAGGAGCTATCACGACAAATTTGTCGGAGCTAGCATGAAGATATCTCCTAAGTAAATTAATTGCAGGCTATTGCACATAGTGCCATCTAGTTCCATGTCGAGCCACTAGGCTTGTGTTAAAGAGATTAGATAACGGATTAATTACTTATAAACTTATATCATAACTACTTGAGAGTTAGTTAAGTCGAGTTTCTAGTTGAGTTTTAGACGAATCGCTACTTTAGTCTACCTGAAAGTTAGACGAAATGCTTTTAAGACCAGTTCCCAGTTGCATTTTAGACTAATTGCTACTTTAGTCTACCTGAGAGTTAGATGAAATGCTTTTAAGACGAGTTCCTAGTTGCGTTTCAGACGAATTACTACTTCAGACGACCTGAGTTTGTGATGATTCTATCTAACTCATATTTATAAACACAGAATTATTATAACTACATTTATGGATGTATTGTTATTTACTCTTCCTCAATTAAGTCTAACTAGAGGACAATCAAATGGCTTCCAAGCGGATCTGTAAAGCACCTGCATAGTCGTTTTTATCGTATCCTTTATAAAACAAGTACACCCACCCGGTGCCGCTGGCTACCGTTAAAATAAAAAAACAAATTCGCGTTTGTATCAACTCAACTTTACTCGTTTAAGACCCGTATTCCTTAGATAATTTCGTTCATATTTTTATTTTACGGAAATTCGCGAAATCGATGTTTTATTTGTCAAAATTACATTACCTGCAAATCACTATCATCCATCTAATTAAAAATTGATATTTGATAAACCTTTACTAATTAATTATGTTTGCGGTTTTTCTTCAAATCCAAAGTTTTGAGAAACTTTCATTTTCACATAAACCACTTGACAGTAAAAAGCGTTTTTTGCTAAATAAAATAAAATAGATTTCCCACACACGGAATCGATAAGAAACCGTGAAATTGTCACACAGAATAAGCCCCCAAATAAACCTCATTTAACGCAAACAGAGGAACCGAATAAATCCATTAAACTTTTCCTTGGTGTGAATTGAAACATCATATATGTTTAATATGATACAACGTAAGGCTTTTTGTATCGTACTGTATCTATATGATTTGATTTAAGATAATATAAAGTTCGGAAGGTTAAAGGTTTTTGATTTTGAACACCTATGTTGATTATGAGAGAGGTTACTTGATGGTTATGGAGTTGGAATACCTTTTAAGAGCAATATATACAAGTAGCGTCTTTTCTTCGCACGGCTATATTATGCATGTATTATACATATAAATCTTCCTCTTGAATCACTCAAACTATTGAAAAAAAACCGCATCAAAATTCGTTGGGTAGTTTCAAAGATCTAAGCATACATAGGGACAGATAGCGGAAAGTGACTTTGTTTTATACTATGTAATGATTACAGGTTACACGATGCTTATAATTCTCAGGTCCTTAAAGGTTACTATGGTATCACTTGCAAAGATTCCACTTTAAAGACCTAGTATATACTTAAAGTGAGCGGTTATGCCCGTTTTAAGTATATACTAGGTCGCCAACGCCAACAAAAATGTATTAATTATTGAATAAAACTGTGTTTTTATACCATATTTTGTAAACAATTCGGAGGTTAGATCTTTAACAACATTGTTATATAATTTTAATACGAAAGTTTTTGTTTCGAAGCTTAACTCAAACATCCAAATTTAATTACTTAAGTTTATAATAGACTAGGTATTGAATGTATACTCCTTTGGTAGAATAAATTCAATAATCTATTTTAGATTGGAAAAAGAAAAGAAAAATAAAAGGAAAAGTTCTAAAGATGATAATAATAAATGGTTATGCTAGGTAATGCTAAAATAATTTTGTAGAGCAATGAATAAACAGAAGTTTGCGAAAATAAATATTGTAAGTTCTTCTAATAAACTTGTTTCAATATATTTTAATTAATATAAAAACATAATTACACAAATGCAAGTTCTTAAATACCTAGGTACCTACTTAAATTGCAATGGGATTTCACGTCCTGAATCAGATGAAAACTCTTAAATAATGAAAATATATCTCATTTAAAATGTACATTTTAATGAATACTCGTAAAATTGTTACAATTTTATTTTACTTGTACAAGTTAAAAAACCTTGCAGACTACAGATTTTTTGTCAACCGATACTTTACTAAAAGTTCATCTTTAATAGATTTAGTCTGCGATTGAGTTTGACAACAATCTAGTCACAAGGCATCCGTTCAGTTATTCATTATTGTATTTCACCTCCGCTACCAGCGCAAGCCAACACTGGTGTAGATCAGCGCTAGTCAAAAGACTAGCATTTCGCTTAGTTGGGGTCTGTTTTGCAACAATTATTAGTCATTAGGCCCCTTAGTTAAGCCCTAATGAATTTGTAATCTCTGTTTTTGTTGCAAATAAATAATATTCTATTCTATTTTTAAAACCGTTAGGTGTTTGGTATTTTTTTCGATCTCTGCTTCCTTCCCCCTTCCCCTTCCCGATCTTTGGTTCTATCTTACTGCATTTACTTGTTTATTACCTCTGATAATAATCTTCGTCCAATAGAAAAATCTCTAGTCTGCGGGATCTGACGCAATCATTCCGTAATGCAGTGGTACGTCTATGGTACATCGTAAATCGTTTTTGAAGTAGTTCTTACTAATTGAGACATTGGAACAAGAAACTAGTATCGGATGAAGTTGCCTCAGAATTGTTTAAAAGTTCCAGTTTTAAACGTAAAGTCATTGCCAAAGTTGTTTGAATCTTTTATTCCAGCTCTTATCTGACTCGATAAGGCTTGATAAATGTAAGCATAATGAAAACAAGCTACTAAGTAGAGTCATGGTAGAGTCAGGGTAGAGTCAATTTAAAGATTGAATTGAAGTGCTGAAAATATGTAGATAAACAAATCCACTTATCACATTTATGTATTAAGGATTCAAGCTAAGACTAGGAAGCTTGAACTGAACTGAGCTTGAGCTAATGACATTGCTAATGAAATGAAAAATAAATTACAGTTTCCTCGCAAAATGGCTGTTGCCGTTAGCAAATTTTTTGTTAAGTGTTGTGAAAACCATGTACCTATTGGTAGGTGTTTTTCTTACTCTTTGGTATAATTTAGAGACGAATATTCGTCGTTTGCTATCAGCCTATCAAATATGAGTTGAAGACATCGATGTCATCATTTCAAATTTAGTTTGGAAACACCTGTGTCATCTTTTTTCAAAAGATTTCACCTACAAACTATGTCACTAATATCAAATTTACATGCGGCATTTTGCTTTTGCTCCACTCCTAATTTTTCATCATCAGTTTACTATCCTAAATGGTTTCTAGTTTCCACTAACCTAAGTTAAAGTATTGTTTAATCAAAACTCTCATTAAAAAACCCATCACATTATTCCTAAATATATATACAATATACATATAGGTATATAAATTAATAACTACCCTATTTAACGAGCCGCTATCATAAAATACTTTTATGAAATAAAGTAAAATTTAACAACCGTAATAAAATATTGTTATACCAGTAATTCGATCATAAAGACCACGTACATAACAGCAAATTGATCAAAGTTTACTACCTTGTAAACAGGGAATCAAAAAATTTCATAAATCGTAAGTTATATTTCATAATCTTAATCATATCTATTTAATATCTCCTTAAATCCATTGTATTTAATTTTATTGGTGTTAAAAATCGAAGGTATCGTAAACCTTTATTAAGTGTCCAATACACGTTCAAAAAACATTCAACAGAATTCCCAGGCAGGCGTCATCGTCTGAAACATAATTTTGAATGGCTTTAATTTAACTGGTCATTATCACAGCTGACCAAAATCATTATATTTATCTAATAAATATAATGATTTTGGTCAGCTGTATTTTTTTTTTTATTTAGCAAATGTTTTTGGTACGAAATAGCGCAGGACAGGAAGACTCTCGTGTTGCTGAGCCAGCGAAGTAGTCGTAATATTTAGCAAATACCTTCCTAATCAGAGTAAAATTAAAAAACATACATTTCGAAGATCGAGCGCAGTGGTGCATCTTGGGAGAGTCCTACGTCCAACAGTGGACTATTACCGGCACCATCATCAGACGATGATGATACATTTAATTTTTAGGGTTCCGTACTTCAAAAGGTAAATAAAGGAGGGTTCCTTTTTTACCTTTTGAACATATGAGGGTTTATATGATCACTTTCTTGTCCGTCTGTCTGTCTGTACGTGTGTCATCACTGATTTTCTCAGGAACGGGTGGACCTATCAAGTTAAAATTCATACCAGATACTGAGGTCTATAGTCCCTATCATGTGTATAAAAATAAAGGTCCAGAGTGAACACGATAAAAATATATGGGCAAATTTACATTCTCGCAAAAACTTGTAAGTAGGTAACAAAATTAACCTTAATTTTCAACTTTTTTTTTAATTTATTTATTTAGATTGACTCTTTATTTGATTTGATTGATTAAAAAAAAACACTTAACTAGCTACGTGTTTCAAATAATTTCGATCGGATTAAAGACCACGTATTTACAAAGAAGGTAGTTACTATTACTGGGTACCTAAATGACCAAGTTAAATAATAGTCGAAATCTTGCAATATAGTATCTATATCAAAGCTTTAAGTGTTAAAATCGCTTAACAAAAGAGAAATTCGATAAAAAAAAGTCCAAGTATTATAAAATTATATGACTCGGGTTTGTGAACCAAACAAGCTTTGAAATTCGTGTTGTCGATAGGTTATCGATAGGCTATCGATAGTCAAGGAATTCAATACCTAGTTAAAAAGACACCTTTAATACAAATAATGCACGCGCTAGGTAACTAATTTCCACATCTAATCACATGTAAAAAATACAAATGATTTTAGTACAAATTAAAATAATTTTACAAATAAAAATGATTTTACAAATAAAAATGATTTTACAAATAAAAATGATTTTACAAATAAAAATGATTTTACAAATAAAAATGATTTTACAAATAAAAATGATTTTACAATGATTTTTGTTTTTACAAATAAACATTATTTTACAAATGAAAATGATTTATCAAATAATATTGATATTACAAATACAAATGATAATAAAAATGAGTTTTCTTCTTAGGAATTGATGTTATTTAAAGCTATGAAAATTTATTTGGTGGGAAAATCGCGTTATGAAAACAGCGTTGTCACACAACAAAAGTATGAAAATAACCAAAACTTTATTAATAATATTAAATATGGGTTAGAATAATTACAATTGCATTTATCTGAGTACTAGCTGTGCCTCTCGGTTTCACCCGAATTTCGCAGGAATTTCGCTATCATATCTATCTATTTTATATATTTCTTTATTTTAACCCAAATCGTTCCAGTCGTTTGACCGTGAAGAGCGAACAAACAACAAATAAACAATCTTTCGGATTTATAATACTATTAGTTACAATCAGGATGAGTAATTTCGTACTTATCGATAAAGAAGTTGAATTTCAACTATCGATAAATACACAGCGATTGTGGCAACACTACATAATATCATTATTTCCTACGTATATAATCGTCATTTTGAATATCCTGCCAAATCGTATTTATAAGTAACACTCCTATTAGTTAAGCTTTCAAAACACGTAAACAGAAGTTTTAAATGGTTTATAGCTGTTATAAAAATGCGAGTTTTTGCATTGTAGAAGTTATTAGCTACTTATAACAATAAAATGTTGTAACAACTTGGATTTAAAGCTTTAAAAACTATAAATAGTTTTATGGGGTACCTACCTACGAGTAAAAATAAAATAAAGTTCATTTTTTAAATATCGACTTCACATGACTTTGATTTTACTAAAGGTAGTGTCAAGTAAAAATACTTGGATCAAGTGGTAGCCTGAATCGGTCTGAAAATGCTAGTCTTGCCCAACAACTGGCTATCGTTTATGACTGATTGTTTCTTGGAATATCACGAAAAATCCTATACACTAAAATTCAAATATCGCAGCGGGATATTGCACACAGCTCCATCTAGCCCCAAGCTAAGCAACTAGGCGTTTGTTATAGTAGCCAGACATTATAATACTTGAAAACCTATAATATATAAAAATATTTTCGTTTATCGCAAAATATTTGTAGTAGGGAAACGAAACCGCAACCATCTCTATCGCAGGCGTGTTATGCCTGCAGCAGCTCATAGACAGCAGAGATTGCCAATTTTTACAAAGCACTTTAATTAAATTAAATAGTAAAAAACACAATCTAAATTGTGCAATTTAATTTGAATTAACAAATTCACGCAATTTTTTCACGATCTCGCCAAAAAACCGATTAAAATCATTTGTCAGATGTTTCCTGACGGGTACAGTTTCGGGGTCTTCAAGTCGCGAGTGATTTTATAAAGTATCTTGGTTAATCTTTTAGGCAAGCGTGCTACACCTTTGACCGGAACATCGGCTGAGATGGCGGCCAAATGCTGGCCTACTTTTAACATTAAGAATGTATAGAAAAAATACGAATACCTATAGTATTTTCTAAGGCTTTTGCTTGAATTCATAATTAAAGAACAAGGGCGAATTATTGTCTCAAAAGATTTGGCGTCTTAAAATTTGAGTACAACCATGGTGTTTAATTAATTATATAATGTTTTTTGGCGCTAATTATTTATTCTATATAACCACCGTTTATAAAATCATATTGATTAGTATAAACACGATTACTTGGTACTTCCGTTCTACTCAATTTGCATTTCGGTAATACCAGTACTAGAGCATTACTTCTATTTTAGAAGTTATAAATATTAAATGACACATTTTTTTCTCTATGGATATGTATTTATATTTTTAATTATTGTGCATTATGTAGGTACTTATAATAACTAATTATAATGAATCAAAGATAATGAACATACAAAATAAACAACAAAATAATGAACTAAGATATTTTAGCAGTAGAAAATAAATTGAAATTATGGCAACACTAAACTCAAGTGACGGACGAATGACATGCGACTCCGGCGCCGCGCCGCCGAGCGTGTTGTTTGCTGAGGTTGTTTGTGTTTCACTGCGATTTTGTTTTTTTATTATCTTTTTAACGGCGGTTTCTATGGAGAATTTTGGTTGTTATATGTATTCTAGGACTTGTGTAGATTGTTTTAGTATTTTTTTTACATCAAGACGCCAAAGTTTTATATAAAAGAAAACCAGGTATGGAAAACTGCCCATGTTCTTTACTAATCGAATACAATAGCTTTATTTATTTTATTTAGTTAAAACCTAATGTTTCGAGAACTTTGCAGTTCCAATGGTCACAGGTAGACT